>JAWNKS010000006.1:0-1200000 GCA_035771495.1 Cladosporium oxysporum
TGCTGCACATCCGTTAATCGATACTTTGGCCGCTCCGGCATTTTTGCCGTTCTCCAAATATACCTCAATATCTGCGTGAATATGTTGGCGTATTTGCGGATCGTCTGAATCTTTTGTTTGCCGTAAAATGGCTTGTCATTGTTCGGCGCACCGTTCTCCCTCCGATTGACGCAATGCAATGCATGGCGCCCGACAATCTCCACACGGCTGGTCTGGAACGAACGGCGGATCAACAACACGGTGCCCTCGCATGCACGCGATAATGCCTTCTCTTGGGCTGGGGCAAATCGTTCATCATCCTCCCCCAATCGTTCCTGCAACTTTTTGGTGTTGGGTTCGGCTTTGACGAATTCCGTGATCCATTGTCGACAATCGCTCGTCAAATGACGCTCCCATCCGGTGTGCTCCAACCATGGATTCGGCTCGTATCTGTTGCGTTCGGTGCGGACTCGTTCTTGCTGCTGATCCATGTCTGTAAACAACTCATCCATCCATTCATTGGCCTCGGTAACGATGTTGACGGCGACTACTGGGTCTGAACGTGACACTACTTGGACCGGGAATATCTTTCGCCATTTCCCCGATTTGAACAACTCCTGGCATGTTTGATCTTCGACCCATAACCTGCTCCGATCCGTGTCTTCCGTGGGCCGACCCCTTCCGCGTGGATTTTCGTAATTGTGTTCTATGCAATGCTTCTGCATGCCACTACGCTCTCGACATGTGTAATTGCATTCTTGGCCTGCGGGACCTTGGAAAACACATCGTAATCCATTCGTATATACCGGTATACCTGGGATTGCCGGACTGTTGGCGCTGGGATATTTCACTTCTTCGGGACTCCGCGCGATTTGCGATAAATTGTTGATAAATGCAACGCATTGCGCGCATTGTTCTTTCGTCACGGTTTTGTGTTTCCTCTGAATATGGCCCTTTACACTCGCTGGACTGACTGCAAATTGACATCTTTTGCATACAATGATCTGGCAATCTCGTCGATGTGTGAATATTTTCTCGAATGTATCCATTGTGTGTTGCTGCATAATAAAACATGTCTGATGTGCCGGAATGTCTCTCGCGTAACGTAAACAAACGGTCGCAACTTTGGCGCGCTCCTACTGGCTGTATGATGTGGTCTATGCGCGAACTTCACTTTTGTTTGCGCGTATCTTTGGCAGCGACGACAACACGCACAACTGCAATTTTCCGTGCTATAATCATATTCGGGGTTGTCGCAATGATATCCCCTATCTTTTGCTGTCTATTCTGAACTAAATGCTCTTCTAAATAAAAATGTGATTGATAAAATGTGATTGATGTTTTTCGGGTATAACCCGTATCCTATTCGAGTTAGTAAATATATGTGATTGATACAATCACGTTTAACAATTGTGGGTAGCCCGTCCCCTCCCGTTCTCATCACACTCGCCTACCATCACTTCGGATCGTGAAGTCCACTGCTCCGTCTGCCGTTCGCTCTTTCTGCCGCTGTGCTAGCGCTTGTACCCGTCACGATCGCCTTATCACAAAACCGTGTTCCTCCCACGGCTCGTAACACGGTTAGCGCGCCTCTATTGTCTTCACCCCATCAACACGGTTAGCGGGCCTACTCTCCCTCTCATCCCATCAACACGGTTAGCGGGTCGCCACTCTGTTTTCTTCCTGACTCGAGCCCTCTTCGTAACCCCTACCATCACCCGTCAATCCGCCTCCCAAATAACCACACAACCCTTCCTTCCCGCCTCCACTCCCACCTCACCATCTGAGCCCTCCATATCCATTCGTCCTTTCTTCCTCTTGACTAACGCTTGTTTGCACTCTCTACCGAAACTCACTCCAACCCTGACCCTGCACAGACCGTCTTCTGACTCGCCTCGCTTACCTTACCACTTTACTCTCGCAACCCTGTCATCCTCCCTGTCTTTCCCTGCAATCTCTCCCGTCCTCGACGGTATTTCTCCGTTGCTTCACTTCACTCACCTTCCCACCTTCCCGCCATTCCTTCCATCTGCCTCCTCCCACCCATCTCTTCTCGTCTTCAGCCTTATGACACCGCACGTCCAATGCACTGACGCACCTTGACCCGCAGTCTTCTCGCTTCTGCCTATCCTTCTTCCCATTCAGCCGCTTCGCTAGCGGCTGCTCGCATGACTTGATTCAATCACACTTCTGCGCTTTCTCATTCGTTGTCGCCCCTCGGCACTCTTGTTGCCTCTCGCACCTTCCCCCTTCAGCGCTTGCTTCAGCCCTGTGAATGCTTTTAAGTTCATCTTAAAACTTTCTTTTGTTTTTCCGGAACTCTGATCGTACATGTTTGCAGCTTCGTTGCCCTCGTCTTCTGCTCGCCTGCGGTCCGATTTAGCCATCTTCTCACCGTCTACTTCCGGCACCCCAGCCTGCAGACCCCGCGGAATCGCCAACCCTCGCCCCTCCCGGGAACCTTCGCAATCCCCTCACCCGCTCTCGCTAATATTCACTGCGCCGGGAAAACCTCCGATGCATGCTCGTGCATATCCTCCATCGCACTGCCGAACCTCCGACGCCGGACCAGTCCCTCTAATTCGTCCCATCTCAACCCAAGCTACCGCGTGCATCCGCACAATCACACACATATCGCTCCGCGCCTCTATATGCCGACGCAAGCGTAAACCTTGACTCGATTCGTGCAAACATACATATATCTAACTTTGCATACGTGTGCAATCCCAAAGTCCAAACCGCTTACCCTTTTACCCTTCTACCCTTTTACCCTTCTACCCTTCTTCCCTTCTACCCTTCTACCCTTCGTAGCCGTCTTGTATGTTTTCCCTTCCTTAGCGGCCGCGAGCTCCACTCGAAATGCCCGTTCATTTCACCACTTCACGTTCTCGCTCACCAGAACCGTCGCCACGCTAACGGCTGCCTGCATGAAACAACCACTCTCCATCTTCCCCCACCTGAACCGCCGCCACGCTAACGGCTATCCGCACAAAACAACCACTCTTGAATCGAGCATCCCGTCGCCGCTTTCCCGTCATTCGCCCACACACCGCCGCCGCTAGCGCTTGCCTGCATTACAGACGGAGCGCGCGCCGATCTCGACCATACCAAGATCCGCTCTTTGCTATCTTCTTCGGTCCGGACCTTCTTTCGACTACCTCTCCGTTTCTGACGAACCCTTGCATATCGTCCACCCGGGTCTTCCCGCCCTCACGCGCACCATTACCCTACTCAACGCCATGATCGATCATACAGCCGCGATCTGCGGCATGCTCTTGACCACTCTTTTCTCGTGACACCTGAACGGTTAGATAACCTCAACCTCTCTTTTCTCGTGACACCTGAACGGTTAGATAACCTCAACCTCTCTTTTCTCGTGACACCTGAACGGTTGCATGGACTTATCAATTCGAATATCATATCATCTCTTCGCTGCCGGAAACTACGACCACACGTACGACCGGCCGATCCTCCGAAGAACAGCGGAAGTGTGTTCTTTCTGTAGCCCGCCATCACCATGCCCATCGGTAGAAGTACATGAACAGCCCGCTAAACTCCACCTCCTTCCTCCTGTGCTTCCGGCCCAACTCTATCACGAACCCGTCCTGTCTTGCCACTCCAATCCTCTCTTCTCCCAGCCAATCCCGCGATTCGAACGTTATCAGCGCGGCTGTCGCCTCACTCAACCACACTCCGTACCGACATTGCACTCCTTGCCGCTTCTTGAAGATCGCCCACCCGTAACTGTTCGTCGACTTCGCCCACAGCTCGCAAACTGCCTGCGGTCGCCGGCAGTAATCGCAGCCGGAGAACGACTGAAATTTGACTTTCTCCAATGCCAAAACGGTCTCCTCCATCGCGGCTTTGTCTGCAGACCCCGAGCCGCACTCCTTCCAGTGCGTGTGATCGGTGCTCGTCCGCCCTCGAACTTTGCAGATCACGCAGACCTCCCTCCACCCGTCCACCAGTCGCCTGATCTGCTCGACGTCCAGCAACGCCCCGATCCCTCTTGCTTGTCGACGCGGCGGTGGGGTCTCTGCAACCACTTCTTCGATCTCGTCTTGCATCGGCGCCGCCGTGTCGACCGTCGCTTCTTCACTCGTGTTCGCGAGCTCGACGTCTGCGCCCCAGTCACCCTCACCCTCAACCGCATCGACGTCTTCGTCCGACTCTCGCTGCTGTGCGCAGTAGATCAGAAATTCTGAGATCACCACCATCGAATTGCTCACCAACTCTCCCCACAATCTCAGCCGATGAGTCTGCCCCAGCCAGAGCGCGTATTCGGTCCAGTCGCCCCTTTGTCCTTCGTACCCGGCTTTGCGGATGATGTTGCGCCCAACGCCACACGCGAGCGCCAGTCGGGTCAGCTGAACTACCATGTGCGGCCACTGACAGATGCCTCCCTCTTCGCCAGTCCCGCAGAGCCGCTGACTGATCCCGCAGCGGTGACATGTGTGACCCGAGTTGAGATACCGGATCGTTTCGCGGAAACTGTCGCATGCCACCTCGCCGGCGTCCAGTTCCCCACCGTCGTCGATCGGTACCGACTCTCGCCAACGGCATCCTCGCCCGTCGTGCTGCCAGTCTCTCGCCGCTCCTCTCGCCCCAGCCACCCAGCACACCACGCAGCCACTCGAGATCTGATCGAGTGCGTCGGTGACGATGCCTCTCTCGCGGGCCGTGCGGCTCTCGCTGCGCTGCCGGTCGGTCACGCCGCTGCAGCAGCGGTCGCACCGCGCCATCTCGCCCGTCTCGCAGTCGACGGGCTCGCCGCTGTCGAAGCACCTCGCCAGAACAAGCCTGCGGCAACCTGTCGTCTTCACGAACTCGGCCATCGCGCGCTCGTCTTGACTCGAGACCATGCGTCGGCGTTTGCGGATCGCATCTTCCCTCTCCTCCCACCCTCGCTCGAGAAGCACGAGTGAGTCGACCTGCTCTCCACCTCGACCGGCGCGACCGGATTCTTGCGAGAAATCGATCAGACCGTACGGCAAGCCCACGTGTACGACGAGCATCACCCCGGGGTAGCTCACCCCGGTCCCAAGCGCCGTCGTCGCCACGATCATGCCGCCCTCGGTGAGCCACTTCTTCAAAGCCTCCGGGTTGTTCGGGTTGCCCGCGTAGAAGAAGCCACAGTTGAGCTGGCCCGCGACCTCTTCACAGTCCGCCTTCGAGCGGCAGTAAGCCACCATGCGTTCGCGGCGCTTGAGCTGCGCCGTCAGATTCCTGCACCGCCTGATCGCTTCCTCCATGAGCTTGCCATCTGCGATAGAATCGTTCACCGTGTACTTTGTCGTCTTTCGCGCCGTGCTCGCTCGGACCCACGACGTCGACACCGTCGAACTCATCGTCGACTCCAAGTCGCTCTCCATGTACAACGGCATCGTCGCCGTCAGCATGACGAGCGGCACCCCGATGCCTCGCAGCTCCGACAGCTCGGCCACCTTCGGCCGCCAGCTGTGCGCTGTGACGGCGAGATGACACTCGTCGACGAAGATCTTCCGCAACAAGCCTTTCGAACGCATCCTGCCGACGTAGTCGAAGAAGCTGCGGGACAAGCGGTCAGCGCTGATGAAGACTATCGTGGCCGGGTCTTCCACCCCGTAAGTCCACTCTAAGCAGTCGATGCGCAACGCTCGCGCGTTACGGACCGTGTCGTCCATCAGTCTTCTATACGGGATCACGACCACGATCATGCCTGGGTCGTCGAGACACGCGGGTGCGGTGAAGAGCAGCGACTTTCCGCCGCCCGTTGGCAGAACGACCACGAGTGTCGTGTCGAGATCATCCATGATTCGGTTCAACGCCATCTCCTGCTCGACCGATCGATACGCCAAAACGGCGTTCTTCGGCTTGCCCAGCGCCTTCCTGACGGCGCGCGATCGTTCTTCTTCGCTCGGTCGGCTGTAGCTCGCGAGCGCTGCCTGCGGACTCGTCGGTGGATGCGGCGAACGCAGCAATGGTGCCCCGTCGACACGTTCAGCATCCCACGGCCACAACGGCGGCGATCCGCAGAAGCTGTCGCTGCCCCAGCTCCTCGAAGTCGACGTCGTCGATGCCGTACTCGGTGTTGCCGGGGTTCGGGGGGTTCTGGGGGTCGCCGGAGCCAATGTGGACGCGGGGAGAGAGCGGACGGACGTGATCGAACAATCGCTGGAAGACGACGCTCTCGCCATAGACGGCCTCGACGGTGTCCTACTCACGTCTCCGCTCGGTACTGCCATCATCACATCCGACATCGACGTCCTCGATCGCTTCGCCGGTGGCCTGCCCTCTCCTCCAGCACCGGCCTTCCGACTGTCCAGCCCTAGAAAGTGGTGCCATGCTTCACTCAGCGGTCTGAACGTCTGTATATTTCTCTCGCTGAGATGCTTGACGATGTCGCTGGGCACGGCGTACCTGTTGACGCCTATGGCAGACCCCCGGCCGGCAGAGATCTCCAACGGATCGTCGGACTCCACCTCGGGCTCGTCCACGTCCTCGTTTTCTGCTTGATAGCCGCGGGCGAACTCTGCCCCGACGAATCGCCTGCCCATGCCCACGGCGGCGTGACGGTAGTCCATAGTGCCCAGTGCGACCCCGAGATCTTCGCCGGAACGTTGCTTCATCACTTTCGTCAGCTTCGTCGTGTCCCACGGTCCGTTCGCATCGGCCCACAAGTATTCACTCCTTCCGCAGCCGTGTCCGATCGCAACCGACAGACGTTCCATGAGCGGCTGAACGTAAGTCAAGTAAATCGTCACGAGTTGCCCGACCCGCCACGGCATGAACCTGGGCACCGCTTTCGGCACGTCCCACTGTGATTGCGTCTTGTGATACCGTGTCACGCTCATCACGAGCCCGTCCAGCACGAAGATGTTTCGGTCTTGTGAGAAACCGTTCTTGTAACGGAGTGAGAGAATCTCCGGACCACGCGCCGGTTGTCCACCGGTAACGTGCATGCAAAAGAGTAGCAGCTCCCTGAACTTGTCGACCTCGCGAAGATACTCCTTCACTCGGCGCGTGTGCCAAGAGCCATCATCTTGTCTCATCTTGCTACCTCGGCGTGACGCGAGCATCCACGTGATGGTCTTGTCCTCCCAGCTTGACATCAGTCGATTCTGCCGGTTCGTGACAAAGTACGATCCGCGTTTCCGAAAGCTCATGTCGTCTTCGAGTGCGCCGATGTCCATCTCGAACCTGTTCCTCCCTTCAGTCCAGAGCAGTCGCTCCCACAGAAGATTTTCGGCGTCCGTGATCGATCTGCTGACCATAGCCTTGAACTTGTCCATGACGATGCGCATGCCGTGTAACTGCATCACCCTGTCCTCTTTCTCCCAGAAGATCGCGCCCGCGTTGCCGTGGTTCATCGCGAGATACTTGCCGTAAGCCAGAAGACTGATCATCGTGCTCATCACGCTCATCGACCCGTCGGTCAAGTATTGCCTGCGCTGCTCCAGAAAAGCTGCGAACTCGTCTGGGCCTTGTGCGGCTCGCTGATCCGCCGGCAAGACTGCTTGCAACGCCAACACCCGGAAGCAGTAAACCAGACCGGCCACGCGGTAAGAGTAATCGTTGCCCGTCCTCAGCCGATCGTTTTCTTCGTCGATCCCCAGCACTGCCAGAAAGTGAACGGTCGGGCAGTCGAACGGTTCGTGGTAGACCTTGCTGAAGACGAAAGTCTCGATGAACGCGAGCAGAGTGGCGAGCTGTGTTGCTTCCTCATCTCCGCTCGCGACTGACTGCAGCACAGCCCTTGCCTTCTCCTTCTGCCCTTCCTTCCACCTAAAGAGACGTCTGGCATCGGCCATCGTGTCAACTGGCTCTCCCACCGTTGCTTCGGCTTGTACCTCCTCGGTTGTGTCCATTGCGTCGACGTTGATCCAGTCGTCTGCGCTTTCGCCTTCGCCTTCGCCATCGCCTTCTGAGTCGACGACACCGGGTGCGTCGACACTATCCAGAACGCGCAACGAATAGCACACCAGTCGCTTGACGTACGCGGCGTACCTCTTCTGACTGTCTTTGTTCTGCAGACGGCCCATCGGTCGCGGGTCGGTCTCGGACATCTTCACGCTCCTGAGCCAACGACGCAGCTCTTGCGGCAACGTCGACAATCCAGCAACGCAGTCCTCGACCAGAGCCTCGACCAGATCGCCCACCTGCTTCAACACCGGCTCGTCCTTTGACGGCAAACGTGCCGCGTGAGCGAGATGGCGCTTGTTGCTGCCCTGCAAGTGTTCGATCCAGCCCGTCTTCTTCCACCAGCCCGTCTGGTCGGTCTCCCTGGGTGCGTCGACGACCTCTTGTTCTTGTCGATACCGATCGTCCAGTGTGCGAAAGCCTTGCAGTACAGCCTCTCGACGGGTATGATCAACGGGCACCGGCAGATCGTCTTCATCGCCGCCCGTGTCTTCTTCATTGCTTCCTTTGACGATGAACCATCTCGGTGATTGCGAAACTGGACAGAACGACTGCACGGTCACTGGGAACCAATGCCCACGTTCTCCAACGTCCGACTTCCACCCGTGTTCGTTGCAGTGTCGGGCCAACCTTTTCTCGCTGGTGCTTG
This sequence comes from Cladosporium oxysporum, assembly GCA_035771495.1. Lineage (NCBI taxonomy): Eukaryota > Fungi > Ascomycota > Dothideomycetes > Cladosporiales > Cladosporiaceae > Cladosporium > Cladosporium oxysporum. Next base: position 8,528 of record JAWNKS010000006.1, read on the forward strand.
TGAATTCGCAAGCTTGACCTGCCCAACCGGCGCAACGTAGAGCCGATTTTGGAGCCAGCAGACTTTCGAATGGCTCGACTTCCGACCGTGGAAGTGATGCGTCTTCCGGATTGACGATTTCCAGATTCCCGAAACGCTCGATGATGGCATCGCGCTCATATCTCGAATACGAGTGTTGCTCCAGAAGATGACGCCTGAGATTGCGCAGCCCAAAGCCGTGCTCTTTGCACACGAGAATCTTGTACTCGTGCAAGTACTCGTAGCCTTCGAGCGCCTCGTCGGCTCCATTGACGGGGATGGTCGTCATCTTGGTCGCGCGTCGTTGCTGAATCTTTGTTGAATTGTTGATGGGCTGGATGATCTCGATGGTCGTGGTGTGTCTTCTGACTTGGGGTAGTTCGAGCCTTTTATGCCCTGATGAAACTAACCCCTACCTCCTCAACCGACACGTCTCTTTACCACGACGCGTTCGCCTGCGCACAAAATGCCGTGCTCGTGGCCTGCGCACTACGATGCGCCCCTCCTTGCACACGCGATCGCGCGATCGCATTACACCGCCTGTCGTCTCACCCCAACATGCAAACCCGCTGACCTGCCTATCTTCGCGCAGCTCTCAATCTTCCCCTCGCTCTCGTCCTGACTTTTCTGCTGACATAAGCCATGTTGCGTGCGGGCTGAGACAAACATATATCAAGCCAAGTATGTCTCATTATGGCCTTGGCGCTGCAGTGTAACGTTAACTCGACGTACTTGCCTCTTCCCAACCACCTCAGCTTTGCGAGCTGCATGAAACACGGCTCACCGCTTCTGCGAAAAGCGTCTCAAACACGCTCGTGGCCTTCTGGCCTTGTGTTATCGGCAGTACACACTTCTCTTACCATGTCCGCATATCCAATCTCGTGGCGTGAGCCAGCCCCTATACTTGACATGAGCCAAAACACCGTCTCATACTCTCCAGCATCGGCGCGGCTTGTCTGGTCTGGGACCGCCAGATTGCCAAAAGTGCCCGCGAGTGGACCTTTGGCGCGCTTGTGGGCGCTTCCCGTCGAAGAAGCTGAAGCGAAGTTGTCTCGCCGATATCGAAAGAACGACCCCAATTGCTCTCTGCTTTCTTTCCTTCAAACTCCTGGCAACGGTATCACTCGAGTGCAAGCGGCGGCTCTTGTCTTGCAAGAGCTTGCGGACGGCTCTGAAGATGCTTCCGCGATCACCTCTCTGGTTGTCCGGTACGTGCACGCCCATCGCATCTGGACCGACCATCCGGATCCCGCCGTCGATTCATTGGAAGCGTTCCTGGGAACCATCGGCGGCATTCGGTACGTTCGAGCGGGGGCCGCGAATGATGAATGTCCGCAGTCAACGCGCGCTCGTTACGTCCGTCAGATCGAGAAGCACTGGGGCTCTGACTGGTTCGAGAAGATACCTGCTGGCATGAAAGACTCGACGTGGTCGAGAGCCTCGGACTGCTCTCACCAACTCCTCAGACTCATCGCCGCAGCTGCCAAGAATGGAGTCCAGCTAGAAGCGGCAAAGCACGCTTGGGCACGATCGATACGTAGACGAAGAGACGAGAGCGTGCGGAAAGAGTTGCGCATGCGTTGTTCTCGCTCTCCGTTCATCACCACGGACGACGTTCGCTCCCTCGACTTGACCCCAGATGTCGACCAGCGAGATCATCGCTCGAGCGGGAAAGTTTGTTCAGACGAGCCGATCGGGGATCAGCTGAACGTTGACCCCGGTGTGCTTGGGACCAAACGGCGCGCGTCTCCTTCACGTTTGATCTATGTGGACGACACGGCGCAACGGAAGAGACGGAGACAATTCCGACAAGATTTCTATGTTGACAGTCGCACGTGTACGCCCGCTGGTGACGACAATGGTTCGCTTGTGTCTGACCGTGTTGGATTTGATCAGAGAACAGACGATGATCGGGGCATCTCACTACCTTCACCGGTCCACGGAGAATCATCCGCGCGGACGGCGTTGTTGTCTGGAGATACGAGACCTGTCGCACATGTTGCGGCGGATGATTTGCTGCTGAGTCACGTGAGATCGAGTAGCACACTCTTGTGCTACGGTCCATCCATCGCGGTCAAGTTGCGTCGTGTCATTGAATCGTTGGTGTCACAAGATAAAAGCTCCATGTCAATCAGATTGGCTGGTCGTTGCTGCACCGGCTGTCGTTCGAAGATTGACGTATTGGATGAGATGATCGACGGTGTCATACGGGTCGCCAGCCTAGTTGAAGAGTTGACCGACCACGGAAGCGACGGCTTTGAGCCTAAGAATCTGCGAGATACCGGTCTCATACAGTCGGCTTCGCAGTGTCTAAAATAGTCCCGACAATTGTTGTCGATCAATGGTGGTTTCGCCGTGAATAGTGACGTCGATGTTTTTCATTCGGGGAACGTAGTATCAGAGATAGCTTATACATGAGACGTCAAAATGTATACTCGAGTGGAGATCGACATGAAGATGATGTAAATCGATCGTGGAATCCTTACCAAGACACCTTTGGAACGTAGCCGTCAAGACCAGACTGAAGTCCACACTTGGCGAGTGGAATGCAAGACTGACTGCTCTGTAGAAGATGACCGGCTTCGTACGAGACTGCTGTTGTTACACAAGACTGCCGGTGTTGTACAAAAGTTATCGGTGTTGTACAAAACACCCGCCGCTGTACAAAACACCCGCCGCTGTACAAAACACCCGCTGCTGTACAAAACACCCGCTGCTCTACAAAACACCCGCTGCTATACAAAACTCCCGCTGCTGTACAAAACTCCCGCCGCTATACAAAACTCCCGCTGCTATACAAAACACCCGCTGCTGTACAAAACTCCTGCCGCTATACAAAACTCCCGCTGCTATACAAAACTCCCGCCGCTATACAAAACTCCCGCTCCTGTACAAAACACCCGCTGCTGTACAAAACACCCGCTGCTGTACAAAACTCCCGCCGCTATACAAAACTCCCGCTGCTATACAAAACACTCGCTGCTATACAAAACACTCGCTGCTGTACAAAACACCCGCTGCTGTACAAAACTCCCGCCGCTATACAAAACTCCCGCTGCTATACAAAACACTCGCTGCTATACAAAACACTCGCTGCTGTACAAAACTCCCGCTCCTGTACAAAACCCCTGGCGGGTTCGACGGAAATCAGAGACGTCTGTGGAACACGACCTCTAGTCCTTCCTTTCCAATTTGGGGCAAAGAATGGTATGGATGAGTCTGCTTGGTTTCTTGAGATATTCGCTCTGGTCTTTTACGTCCGTGAATTCTTGTCCAACGTTGTGTTAGCTCACGCTGCGCTTGACGGACACACCCGAGATACCGGACTGTCGGGTCACGCCTTCAAAGCTCACGTGCGGCACCGCGTGCACACGCTGCACGTGATATTTTGCCTTTTGACACCGGGATCCTGACGCCGAGACCTGAAAATGGCACTTGCATGGCCATCCCCACGCTCTCCTCTCTCGTACTGGCGTGCGTGCTACGGCACCTGTCCGCTGGGTTCCCTGCCTTCGGCACGATCGTCTTCTGAGTCCCCGTCCATCTCGAGTCACGTAGCCAACGGCCCGGGCTTCCTCTCACTTTGCTAACCCCCACACCGCTTCTGTCGGCGTCGTGACATGGCTGTGCCGCCTCGAGAGTGGATCCTTGTCGTCTTCATCCTCTGCCGTCGCGCCGTTTGCCGCCCGTCCGTCGAGTGACGCACTTTCTGAGCTGCCACTTCACCTTTCGCGTGCATCCTACGACTGTGTTGTCGCTGACTGGGCCTCGCTTCGCACGCGCCGTGTCCTTCTCTGTGACTACCTGCAATCTCTGCGTGTTTCTGCAGCCCGGTCGAGCTATGCTGCACCAGATGAATCCTTGCTCCAATGCCGTTGTCTTGAGCGGCGGTTGGCTCTACGGAGCTCTGGGAAGCCGCCGTACTTCTGGGATCCTTCTGCGTCTGGGTGGCCACCGACTCGCTTTCACGGCAGCTCGCTACTATATCTTCCAGCCATTCACATTGCCCCTGTCCTTCCGTTCTCTTGCTCTCTGCCAACTTCGTGCAAACCCTGCCAACGGCCGTGTAAGCATATTTGCGTATCCGACGACCAAGACAACCGAACGAGCCCAGTGACCTGGCCAGCCTGGTTCGAGACGCTCCCGTCCAACGCTGAGCCGACACGAACATTACGAGTGGAGACGCCTGTGCTGGCGGGACCTCTCCGATATGGGCCTGTTGTGGCAGCGTAGACGGCGTCCTTGCCCAGAACGCATCCAGATACCTGACTTGTCATGCATCAGCGTACTGTCGATCCCGCCCGCTCCAACCTCACCAGACCGGTTGTTCTTCCCACGAGCACGTGAGTCTTGCCGTGCTGCGTCGAGAGCGGCAGCTTCACCGGCCACGTCGCGACGCCGCCATCTCCTCAAGCTTCTTTCTACAGCGCTGCTATCGCTCGCCACGCTCTTACCGGGTCGCCTATATCGTCTCCTGGCGTGCACCTTTTCTGCTGCGCCAAAGACGAATTTTCTCGACAAGCAGTGACGTCTCGATTGACTACCCAACTGCCGCCTCTACTTTGCCGCACTCTGTTCATCCTGGTCTGCTCCACATGCTCGCTGGACGCCGTCCGGGGCAGCTGATTGGCTCAAGCTTGTCAGCCGGCCGGTACCGCGGCAGTGCTTGCGACTTCAAATGCGCCTACCTTGTAGCCTTAGCGCTGCGTCACTGCCGAGCGTCGGAACAAGCCGACTTGTACTTGACGATGAATGAGCTTTCTTCTCCCGCTGTTCCAAGATACGCCTTTCCATTGTCGCTGTCGGTTCAAGCGTGGTATTCAGAATGTCGCCACGTTCTACAAACGAGCTGAAAGTCCCGATGGATTTGTTGATCGACTCTGCAAGCCTGCCTTCCCTGTCTCTCCTTTCAATGCGAACCCCTCTACCTTAAAATGACGCTTTACCCTTTTGGGTCTTCAATATTCAGCGATGGGAAACCCTTTACCGTTCGGAAGAGTGGGCATGGTCCGAATCGTAGATGTGTCTGCACTGTATCGTAATTATTTGCGCGGCTTAATCGAACCTTTCGCTCCCATTTTCGCTGTTGTACAGAACCTCCGCTGTTGTACAGAACCTCCGCTGTTGTACAGAACCTCCGCTGTTGTACAAAACCTCCGCTGTTGTACAAAACCTCCGCTGTTGTACAAAACCTCCGCTGTTATACAAAACCTCCGGCGTTTTTGATGGTTCCTCTAAAAAACCACTGATATACATGAACCCCGGCCTCAATCCCACTTCCTATAGGTTAGGATTGAAGTATGTTCAAAGTTTCATCGCCGAATTTCTCACCTCCGCGGCGACTGCATGTTCGTCACGTAACGCAAGAAAAATCACGTCAGTATGCAATGTGTACTTATCTAGCGATCTTGCTTCGGCGACAAAGGCAAAAAGCGCTATGAGCTTGTTCGCACTATCTGTGTGGTTGAGTAGATTGAAGACTTTTGGATCGTGAGTTGTAGACACAAGCACTCGACATTCTCTTGTCTATACTCGGACAGTCTAGATGCATCGGTGTCCGTATCCTTCGTTCAATACAGCGCTGTACGACACCACAAATCCGCATCGAAGCGGACCTATACATAAACTTTACGCCTCCTCACCGGACTTGACCTTATGATACGCCCTCACCAGCTCTGGTTCTGCTTGCACTCTTGACAACCACGTCTTGACCTCAGGGTACTCGTTCAAGGTCAGGGCAGGGGAGTCGTACTGCTTGATCCACGGCTCAAAGTGCATGTCCACGACGCTAAAGTTGTCGCCTGCAACAATCCACTTCCTACCGTGAGACTTGAGTTGATCCTCTACGACACCAAAGCATCTGTACGCTTGCGCTTGATACCTTTCATAGGCGTTCTCGTTCTTGACTTTGCTGTAATGGCGGAAACAGTTGCACTGCCCGATCATTGGTCCCATTGTGCTGATGAAGAAGCTAACCCACTGCTCGATCTCAACGCTCCCCTTTTGGCCTGTTTCGGGCTTTGCGCCGAACTGGTTTTCGTGATCATAAACCCTGAGCAGATAATTCATACAGGCCATGCTCTCCCAGCTAGTGACACCCGTGTTGGGATCCTGGAGAGCTGGAACTCGGCCGTTGGGATTTATTTTGAGGAACTCAGGACCCTTCACGCCGTGTGTATCAGCGGCGAAAGTCCACAATTTGACTTTGTACGGTAGACCGAGGGCTTCGAGGAGAATGGCGACCTTGCAAGGGTTCGGACCTGTCGCATGGGCGTGTAGAGTGAGGGTTTGGAGAGCTTTGTCGGACATTGTGAAGCCTGCTGATGCTATATCTTGACAACAGAATGTTCTTGGTTGAGAAAACGTACTCGTGACAAAGGAGCGTCCCTGACTGTTTGTTAAATATCCGCATGGTCCATTTGCCCGATCAAAGCTCTGCAGCACCTTCACTCTTGCTTAGCAATAGTTGGAGACCCCTTGAGCAATGTGCGGCAGCGTAAGGCATATACAGTGGGAATCCCTTGGGGTACAAGCATCAAGTCTGCGCAAATACAAAAGGAACCCCGCACATGCTCCAAGTGCTCGGCGAGACTTAGGCTCATCTCAGCCAGCAAAGTAGAGCCTGTGACGACATGGTCTCTGCATGGGTGAGTGCGATACCTCGTGTCCAAGTCTCGGACATCAATAGTGACCATCTCCAACTTTAGAGTTTGGGGTAGAAACCAAGCCCTCTGCTTTCGGGCCCTGTCATGCAATTGATACCCATAGCGTTGGTGAAGCAGCTTACTCCAAGAAACCGCGAGACAGTTATCTGACCCTAACCAACTAGCAAAGCGGAGCCCGTGACGACTGGGCTTTGCTTGGTGGATGAGGTACGACTAAAATGCGGCCACAAACGGCGCCGTTCCCATCTTCGAGATTTGGATGACAAATGATCTTTTTGCTTACACACTCGATACTCTCTTTCCGACGAAAATGTAGCCTTCGTGGAATTCTTCAAATTTGGATTTGTTTGTGGCTCTTAAAGTCCCTGGCGCCGAGCAGAGCGACATGAGACACTCGAGCTTAGTCGATAAGTTAAAGTAGAAAAGCTTAGTACTCAGAGACACCAATCACGTCAGATTGCACGAGGGGCACCTTGGCTGTTGTTTGTACATTGCGCCGCCGCCCGCAGATACTGTTATCACAACACGACGCTTCAGCCACAATGCCTCCTGACAATAATACGGACCTGCTCATCACAAGTAACATGACTCCCAGCGAACGTTTCAAGCCAGCCAGAATCGAACACGCTCAGCTCGAGCGGAACAACACGCAATCCGCGATTTCTTGAGGATTTTCCATGCCATTCATCGGGGCGACACTCACGGCTTTCCTCAAGTGCTAGCCGTTCGGCTGCACCATAGGCGTTTCCATCATGTCAGGGCACACAGTATTGACGCGAATGAGGTCTTTGGAGTACTGCGCAAAGTGTCAGGCAGTCAGTGGGTGCACATTAATGGCGTCGCGCTTGGTCATGCTTATCACAGCCGCTTTACTGCCGCAGGAGGCAGCTGTGTACATGACAGTCAGCTTTTGAACCCAGTCTATTGAATGCCGTGACTCCGCTCACAGGCTGTAGGTCTCCCGACAATCAACCGAAAACGAGAAATAGTCTTTCAAAAGATTTTGATTGGAAACGATAACAAATATTAACCAAATAAATTTCATTTTGCTCAAATGTTCTCGGACTCAGTCTCCTCTCTTCATCTCCTGCACTTGTTTTCTTTCTTTCGGAAAATACAGGAGCATGTCTCGCCTTGATAACTGTGTTCAAGAGAGGAAAGGATAGTCGATATAGCCTTCAGGAGTGCCGGGAGTGTAGGCTAGGTCTCCGTTAAAAGGATTTGGTTTAATGCCTCTCTTTAGACAAGCTACCAGGTCTTAGGTCGAAGCGAAAGCCCGGCCGAACGCAATGGCAACGTTGAACGCTTTGAAGTCTGCCACAATAGCCTGCTCTGCTGACTGCTTGTCGAAAACGCCTGTCACGATGACCGGGATATCTTTCGTCCAATTTTCGAAGACAAAATCCGCGGGCGGAGCATTTGTCGTCGATACACTATGTGGAGATGCACCCAGACCGGCCATGTGGGATGTAGCAGGGAAACTATATTCTCCATTACCGCAACTTCCAGAACGCTCGGCTAATGAGACGCTGTACCAATGCCGCCCTAGATAAATGCACGTTGTTCCCTTGCTGGTAAGATTTGGGGTCAGAAGGTCGCGGCTCGATGCGAAGACTGATAAGATTCCTATCATAAGAAGGCTCTTCTCTTCTGCTCTCCTGCTACCATCATCGTCAAATCAACAAAGTATTACTGAGGACGAAGCTTTCACAACGAAGTCTTATCGACATCTACATCCTTCCTCATATCTACCAGCCCCGTAGTCCCCGGCACAGTTCAATTGGTCGACACGGAAGGTATTTTCAGTGTTCAACATGGTACTGGGCACAAAGAGATTGTTCTCGTCCCACAGCCTCCAAACGATCCAAACGATCCTTTACGATGGGGCAAGAAGCGAAAGATGATCACTATGGCTACTGCCGTGGCTTGGTGCTTCTTCATTGGTGCTCTCATCTCTAGACTATCGCCTGCATACATCTTGATAGAGGCAGACACCGGGATCTCCGTCGCCGATCTCAGCACGGGGAATGGCCTGATGTGTCTCATGATGGGTTGGGGGACTATCATCACGCAGCGCATAGCTCTCACCTTTGGCCGACGTAGCACACTGGTCCGCTCTACGATTTTGGTGACCGCAATGACTATTTGGACGGCATTTGTCCGTACAAGAGGAGAATTCTTTGCCAAGCGTCTTCTACTTGGCACTTTTACTTCCCCTCAAGAGACGCTGATTGAGATCCTTGTCGGCGATTTCTACTTCACCCACGACAGAGGCTTCTATCTCGGCTTGTACGCCTGGGCTCTCTTTGCTGGTGCCTTCCTAGCACCTGTAGCCTTAGGTTACGTTGCTCAAAAATTGAGTTGGCGATGGATCCAATACATTCTCACCATGGTCGGTGTTGGGTTAGCCTTGTTGACATTCTTCTGCTTCGAGGAAACTATGTTCCATCGCAACCACAGCATGTTCCTCAGCGACGCGCCCGAGATCATTGACCCCGACAGTGGTGAAGCATCAAAAGAACTTCAAGTCGGAAAGTACGAGAACTTCAGTGCGACGAAAGCTCACAATGCTCTGGAGAAGTCCGATTTGTCTGCTGTTGAAACTCTTCGACTGACGATTACCGGGGCCCAAAGGACTTATGCTGAGGAACTCAAGCTATGGGGCTATCACGATCCGCAGCAACCGGATTCCTTCAAATCTACCACCATGCCGTTCAAGATGTTGATCGTGTTTCCTGTCGTGGCTTTCAGCGGCCTCCTTGTTGGTGGGATTCTCTCGTGGTACAACGTCGTTGGCGGTTCTCTGGCTTTGATTCTCAGCAACGCACCGTACAACTTCAACGCCCATAGATCGGACTGACGTATCTCGCCTCGCTAGTAGGCGTTTCGATTGGCTGTGTTCTCTCTGGATGGATGTCAGATAAGCTCGTTGTGTACCTGGCACGTCGCAACCATGGTATTATGGAGCCGGAACAACGTCTCTGGATTTGCATGCTTGCTATGATCATTCACCCAGCTGGCTGCCTGCTCTATGGTGTGGGAGCCTCGTTCCATATTCATTGGATGGGCGTAGTCTTTGGCCTGGGTCTTATTTGTGTTACGCTTCCCATGGGATCCACACTTGCGTACACGTACATCATGGATAGCTACTGCGAGATGGCAGGCGAAGGCATGGTTTCAGCAATCTTGGTCAGGAACACTATGCGTAAGTCAAAGCTGTTTTCTCAACGGTTGCCGAAACTAACTCGATCAGGTTTTGCTTTTGGATACGCAGTCGTGCCAATGATCAACAACCTTGGCTTGCGATATACATTTATCCTGGTTGCTGGGCTCGGCGAGATCGTTTGGGGTATTGGATTGTTGATGATCTACATTGGTAAGCCTCTGAGACGAGCCACCGCCCAAAGGTACTGGAATATTGTCGAAAAGACTGGCGCCAAAGCGCACTAGCTGCAAAAATGCGCTACAGTGACGGGAAGAGTAACCAAGAAATGGATTGCTGGCAATTTATTTATGTGGCTGAGCACGATGAAACGTTGAGCTAAACCTACAAATGATCAGTCGATGATGCTGAATACTTCCTTGTAGTGTTTGCAGCGTTAGATTGGTAGATCGGCGTGGCTCCCAGTAGTCACGCAAGGGTATGATAGTGTGTACAAGAGTAGGGAACTAAGATAATCACGCTTTATGAAGGCTGCACATCAGGTAAAGGAGGTTAATTCGGCTCCGTGACGTATAACTTAGGCGCGGGGTATCGCGACTAGTCGCGCTTCACAATGTGGCAGGTGCTGCCACGAAGAGCCTAAGGCAGCACCTGCCACAACGATAAGCCGCTCTAGGGGCAGTCCCTGGAGCGGATCTTCGGAGCAAAACGCTGCCCGTAGACCGTTGATGACATGTTGGAAAGACGCATTCAGCTGCTATAAGTCCCGCATGTCCCGGGGACATTTCGAAATAGGCATCCATCTACTATTATGACTGACATAGCCTCCAAATTACCGGATGAGCATCGAGCTCTGACCCTCGAAGGCAACGGCACCGGCATTCGCTTGTCGGTTGTTAGTATGCCCCAAACCAGTCCCGGGGCTGCTGTCATCCGCATGCTCGCTGTTACTGTCTTGCCATACCATCGCGATGTGTATAGTGAGACACCCACTCTACCCTATCCAACTCCGCTCGTCCCTGGTTTCAGCGGAATAGGGCGCGTCGCAGCGTTGCCTGCTGATGCTGCGTCGCTGTCTATTGGCGATCTGGTCTACGTTGACTGTGTCGTCCGCGCACGCGACGATCCAACCGCCTTCTTCCTCTCTGCTACGTTCGAGGGCTTGAGCGAAGGGAGTAAGAAGCTTATGCGAGATGCCTGGCGCGATGGGATGTTCGCCGAATACGCCAAGATGCCGCTGGAGAATTGTATTCCACTTAACGAAAAAAGGCTTCTTCACGAACTTGGTTACACTATACCAGAAGTCATGTACATCAGTCAACTTCTGATTCCCTATGGCGGCTTGCGGGCCATTCAATTGGAGGCGGGAGAGACCATAGTGGTCTGCCCAGCCACGGGAAACTATGGCGGTGCCTGCGTTCAAGTGGCATTAGCAATGGGAGCCCGTGTAGTGGCTATGGGCCGAAACGAGATCGAGCTGGAGAGAATGCAAAAACTTGTGCAGATGCCTCCATCGAACCTGTCCCTAGAGACAGTGAAAATCTCTGGACTTGTAGAGGCAGAGACAGAGGCTCTCAGGACTTTCGGACCTATCGATGCCATCTTGGATATCTCTCCGAGAGCTGCTAAAGATTCGACGCACATGGCTGCTGCTCTAGCTGCCCTCCGGGATGGCGGTAGATGCTGCCTGATGGGTCATGTCGGGCCTGCGATTGCTCAACCGCAAGTCATGACTAATAACCTCACTCTCAAGGGAAAGATGATGTATGAAAGGGCAGATATCATACAGTTTGTGAAACTTCTACAAAGCGGCCAATTTGCTAGGGGAAAACAGTTCGTCGACGTCAAGACCTTCAGTCTAGCTGACTGGAAAGAAGCTTTTGATGTCTCTGCTGGACATAATGGTATGGGCAAGGCAGTGGTTATTGTACCCTAAACGTGAAAAGAAGAACAAAGGAATATGACTTACATAGCAACTGCCCATTGGACCCAAGACGTCGAATTGAAGCTTGGCATTGGTACTTTCTCAAGTGGCGAGCAGGACCGTACTATCAGGTTGCCTCGACGTAAAGTCGACCACCTGCTCTTTCGCATGCTGTCCGCCAGGAGTATCGATCACACCACGCATTTTGCCAACAAGTATAGACCTAAGCCTCACGCCTCAGTGCGTGGCAGTGCTGTGGGATGGGCTCTGGGTATTCCTGCCGAAACCAAGACACGCAAGTCATGTGGCGTTAGCTCCTCAAGGTCAGGACGAGAGAGGATTCAGCGGCACCACGTCAAGTGCTGCTTCAATGGCAATCAGAGTTTAGTACCGTGCGCAAGTGTCATGCCCACCAGCCACGCGCCCCTAGGATTCTGAGGTCAATGCGGTCTGTAGACAGGATTTCGCTATGGACCGCCACTAGGGACCTGCAGGAGGGTTGGAGCTACAGTGTTGTCAAGCGAGGTGAAATGTAAGCGCTCGCTACTAGCGGTCGATCTGCACGAATGAAAATGCTTGTTGGCTCTATGCGATCGATTCTCCGGCCGGCCTACGTACTTCGATCTAGGACCCCTGCGCACCCATTCTTTCACCTCGCTTAACGACACTGATATCCTACTAGCTTCGCGCCATACGCTCTCCGCAAGTCGGGGATGCCGTGATCAGCAGTCTTGTTATCGCGAGCTGCTCCTATCGATCAATGACACTACCACACGTTCGACCAAAAATCGATACTAATAAATTTTGCCGAGGACAGGTCTCACTTGACCGATATCCCTACTACGGTGATGCTCGCAAGCTTCGCACATAGTTCGCAAGCTTCGCACATAGTTCGCTTCGGGGGGAGGTCTCCGACTTGACCGGCGACAGCTAGCCGGAATTTTCCCACGTCGACCGTAACTGCGTAGTCGGTGCATTGTACGTGTGCTTTCGAGATGCGATACAGCTTGGAATTATCAATTGCATCAACTCCACGTTGCATCTTCCGGCGGCTTCCAAGATGTATTTCAGAGTAGCAGTCGTGTGCAATGCACGGCAGTCAGGTGTCGGAACCTCCCTTCGACATTTCTCGACGCTCGCTGTGATATAGAATTCATTTGTAAGCAACGCGGCACCGGACAGGCCGGAAGCAGCCTGCCATAGATTGGAGTGTCTTAGGCACAACGGACACATACGTAGGGTGTCGTTAATAGCGGACCCCCTGTAAGTTGACGGTACTTCTCGGTGCGCCTAACATGCTTGCCGACAGGTGGATGTACGCCACGCTCATTTCAGGCATTGCCTTCGCGGGTACCTCTGATCGACATGTAGGAGGCGCTTCAGCCGCATATGTATACTAAGGCGCCTGAGCATGCGTGGCGCAGCTCACGCGACTCATGCAACATCCTCGCGGTCTTGTCTGAAGCACAGCTTATGTCGTATATCTCTCCATCCGGTCGTCCAACAACATCGATAGCAAGAAGCATCTTACCAGTCACAGTCCTCGCCATCTTGCAACGTGAGTGCTTGATGGCTTCGATATCGACTCCGCATGCAGCGGGCGTCTCCTCTACAGCCTTTGCAAGGACTCAACCTCACGACATCTGTTCAGCGAAGGCTCTGCCGCCCCGGCAGACTCTATCCTGTGCACCTTGTCGAAAACGAAAAGTCAAGGTAAGCACGTACCTCCTTTGATACGGCACTTGGCGAAGTATCATTGCTCACAGGAATGAACAGTGCGATCGCACCACTCCATGCTCCGCATGCTGCGCTCGCGGCAGGCCGGGTGATTGCCAATTCACTGTAGTCGATGGCAGTGACTACAGCATTGTACAGCAGTCTTACGAAGTTCGAGAACTTCGAAAGGAAAACAAGAGACTCAGAGAGCAACTCCGTGCTGCTGCCGAGAAGCATCACCATCACATCGACCCCGATGGTCACAGGGGGTCTGGGAAGGGGCGCATCCGTCGCACCGTAGCTCCAGAGCGTCGTCGAGCATTCGCAGGTCGCGCATGCGACAATTCATTCAACAATACGAGCACCTTGGCTGAAGTACGCAGGAGACAATATTTGGTCAAGTCGTGGCCAGCGTGCTAACATCACATACAGATAATGGGACCACAAATTGCTACTGTGTCATCGGTGAGGGGTGCCTTGACAGCTCAACCTCAGCATGCTGCCTATCCTTTCCCCTCCCTACGAATTGGTGATAATAGCGCTGCAGCATTGACGCTGTTACTACCACCGAAAGACGACATCATCCAAAGTCTCGAGGTGTTCCATGGCATATTGCAGACTCTTGCAATTCCGCAGATACCCCACAGAACAAGGGCAACAGAGATCGAGGACTTTCTCTTCGACATCAAACACAATGCCACTAAAGAACCTGCCATGCTCGCACTAATACTTGCCGCCCTGGCTCTGGTGTCACATGAAACCATAGACACAAAGCACGGCCAGACGACAACCTCAAACCACGATTCAGTCGCTCGAAGAAGATGCTACAGTGAGGCCCTTTCGTTCCAGCATTTTCCGAGTCTGTACGATATACTGACTTCGAATAGTAGCTGCAAGCATGCAGGCCCTGCGCCATGCGTCGTTCATGAACGAGCCGAACCTTCTAGGAGTCAAGACCCTCCTCATAATTGGACTGTGTCTCATTAAAAGTGGACTGCTCGAAAATGCTTGGACAACGTTCGGGGTCATAACGCGATTGGCACAATCTATCGAGCTACACCGAGACCCTGAGAAGATCTACCCGCCCCTCCCGCCGTATGAACGTACAGTACGTCGGCACGTCTGGTGGGCTATGTTACATATGGACCAGTACCTTTCCAATATGCTATGCAGGCCTCTGGGTATCTTCAACACGGGAAATTGCGATCCGCCAAAGTCCTTCGCTACAAATCCTTTGGAGTTGAGGCTGAATTCTATCATAATCGACTCCACCATTCCCACACGGGAGATACTGAGCCTGGACGGTCGCATTTCCCCAGACAAGGTTGCGACCTATACAGAAAAGCTGCTTGGACTCTGGTCTACTATGCCAGAAGCGTTGAGGTTCGAAGAGAGATGGCTTGAAGATCGTTCTTCACTGCCGGATTGGCCATTGGATGTCATGTCTGCTAGTAAGTGTTGCCTGTGTGATGTCACATCCCAGAGATCTTGCTGACCCAGAGTAGAGGTCTTTGCAGACATTCAGTTCTTGATAGTGATCCTCAACAACCACCACAGAACTCGTACTTCTAGGTTCGAGTCCGAAGTCTCACGTATCACGACGACAAGTTCAAAGTCGCCCGACTTTTCGTTAGACGCCTGCCAAACTCCTGGCGTTCGGCAAAGCTATGGTCTCATCAACAATGGCTGTGTACAGATCTTGCGCGTCTTCCTCTTCTTGTCGCGTCGCAGATCAACCGTGCTAGTCTGTCATCTAGCAGATTCGCAAGCGCTGAACGCAGCGATGATCCTTGTTCGGGAGGCCTTCCAGACTGGGACAATGGTCAATCTACCTCTTCTTGAGAAAACCTACTCTATCTTTGCCGAGATGAAACAAGCAGGTGGAAGCCAGATAAGTGATCTGGCAGTCGAGCGCCTCTCCGTTGAACTTGCGTGTATACGGATCTGAGTGAAGTATATCGAGGACGAAGTCGATGATTTAAACCATTCGATGTGGGATTCATGGTCGAGAGGTCATGCGGCCGCCGCCGACATGGGGCGGGCAGATGCTGAAAGTGCGGCTTGGTGGAGTGCAGCAAGAAAGAAAGGGACTACAAAGGTTTTTGATAAGAGACGATCACGACAATCACATCAATCGTAGTGGAGAGAGAGTCTCGTAGCGGGCTGTGCTGGGCTTTAGGAAAGCTCCGGCTGCACCACATGGAAAGCGATCCAAAGCCCGCGTTCATAGCGAGTTGATAGCAATTACCATCATCACTTTGTCACTGTCAACTACAGAGGGGCGATGGCTGAGAGTCAGAAGTCATTCTTGCAGATCGTACTGCAGTACTGAACATTAAAAAGCTAATATCTACACGCTCGATATGAGTCGGGAACATGAAAGCCTTGCAGGCACTGATCCAGGACAACACAAGTCAGCAATGTCTGGGGCGAGGCCGTTGCAAACAGTCGCGCGTTCTCCAATTCGCGGTGACTTCAAAGACAGCTCGTCTGGGGATCTTCAATAGCCAGCAATGGTGAATTGAGCCATACGCGACCAGAACCGTCGAGCAGCATGTCGGGATTGCCCAATCGCGCTCCCGAGAATATACCCCACGCCATGTCACTTCTTCTTGACTAGATTAAGGTTTCATAACCCGAGTATGTCCGCGCGCGCATGCCCCTAGCGTCATACGCCGCGTGCGCTATACGCATCTGGCGAATCTAAGATCATCCAATGAGGGGGATCGAGATCGATTTCGCCTGAATATCCGAAAGGTTGACGTCTTTTGCTTGAGTGACCTTGGCCACTTGCTGGCTTCGCCAGAAGTGTACAGCTTTCGCTGCGAAACCCATGGCGATGAAGTAGCTGGGACTGGTGTCAATGGGCAGAAAATTTCGCTTGAAGAAGCTGAACGTACAATATTGCCATGATCAGATGGAACATGCCCATGACCCATGAGCCATCATTCTCCCATCTATACTCGGCTATCAGTATCTATCGATTACTGCACATGCATTAGGCACTGACGAGTAGGGCATGATTCCCATGATTCCCATAGTCACATAGGCAGCGCACAGTAGCACACTTTGTACCAGCCAGTAAACACAATGGAGTGCCCTGAGCTTGTAGATTCCGAGGTCAAATATCGCCCACACTGTCGAGATCGCAGGCATCGGCATGAGGAGGATCCATCCAGTGCTGAAACATTGTCAGTCCTTTGCATGCTTGTAAGGAGATTTGTGGACACTCACTTCCGCCCCAGATCACCACTCCAAGGATTGTGCGCAATGGTGGCATTGATAGCTATACAGACTACCAGCGTAATAATCGACAGCACTAAGGCGGCGATAATCCATAGTAGTCGTGATTGCATATTATATTGCGTCGGCAGAGTCGATGGCCGCTGGAGTCAAGAAGTACGAATGTCAAGCGAATCGCGGAGACCACAAAGCCCTTTCTTTGGGCGTGTACGCGGCCATCCTTTTGGGCTTCTTTCCTCGTCGTGTAGGATTGCTAGGCGTGATCTCATTACGCCGAGACGCCAAGCGCACTGCCACTGTGATGGTCGACAGCGCTGAGGCAGCGATGATCCATACTAGTCGTGATTCGATATCGCATTGTTTCTGCAGGGTCTGCAACTGCTGGGATGTGGAAGAAGAAGTGCCAAACGTATTGCGAAGTCTACAGAGATTTTTCTTTGGGCGCGTAAGCGATCGTCTTTTTGGGCTTGCTTCCTCATCGTGCAGGATTCCTAGGGATGATCTCATAATGCCGAGACGCCAAGCATATGGTCTTCTTATTCAGGTGGTGATATGTAAACGGAACTGGGTCCGAATAGAAAAGAATGCGGCTTGTTGGGGCTGAAGAATTCCTAAGCACGTTGTAGAGTCGCAAATCATCATTCCGTACACTTGCAGTTGACCAGCTGAATGGATATCACGCCCTATTGATTAAGTATCGCGCTTGTATCTTATTGGGAAGATCGGTAGGTTGTAAAGTTTCCCTTTCTCTTGCGCCAACTACTGCTTTCTAATTTATATAGTAATACATTTTACTACTATCATAAGATTTCAATATTCTCATAAGCTTTCTATAGTATACGCATTCCTCGGATTACAGTATAAACAACTTAGCCAGCGGGTCGCGAATGCGCTGCTAGGGAATTCGGGCGTTTTAAATTGTAGATGAGGACTAAAGCTATAGGAGGAAAACATCAGAACGAAGATTCCCTATAACATCTTCGCTAAGACAGCGTACCTAACGATCTAGGCTGCAGCAAAAGCATATTGTAGATAGTCGTAGGACAGAAATTTGTATAAAGCGGAGGCGAAGGGAAAGACTACTACTGTATCGAGTACCTTAGGATCAGACTATACTTTGATGTTACTGGATGAGCAATCTGTGCTACAGATGTCATTGTGAGCCTATCTTTATGTCAAACGTATCCCTGTCCTAACGCTAACGTTGCAAACCCATCAAATCTATAAGTAATCCAAAAGGTCGCAGTGTGCCTCTTCGGTTAAAAACTGCAGCACACCTACTTGCCATCACTATTTCCTGATACATTCACCAAAGACCTTTGGTATGTCCGTCAGTACTATTGTCGCAGGAGAAAGGGTGCATATCAGCGACTGACCTGGCCGAAGCTAGTATCCTGCCAACCTCCATACACAGCCCTATAATTCCACGTCAGCCCTGATTAATATCGTGAAGAATGCTGGGACTCACCCATTTTTCTGGCATCTGCTGCCAATCTCCTTCATACTGTTCATGCACTCATCGTAGGAGACCAGATGATATTCGTCGCCTTTGTCGATCTTGTAGTTGCCTTTGTATGTTGGTATCAGCGTGAAGTCCAAAGGATTTTCCCGTCGCCGTATGCCTATTCACATACCCCAGAAGATCTGCTGTCCTCCGTACCCGTCTGGAACGCGACCGATCTTCATTTGATAGATGTTGCTTTGCGAGTCGCCCTTAGGAACATAGAAGGGCGACCTGAATTGGTAACAGTATAGAGAAGCTGCTTCCAGATACGAATCGTAGTTTGCAAATGCGCAAGTCTGTCCAATACTGTCGTCTTGACACGAGACTATGTCAGCACCATTTCTATGAAGTTGTAGTCGTACGAACTCACCACCGAAGTGGCAGCCATCCTCGCCGACGGCAATGCCCGAAAGAGCCAAGAGGCCGAGAGCGAGGTATCGTGTCATTGCGATGAATTGGAGAGATCGAGGATCGTTGGATTGAGTTATGGTGTTATGACCTCAGCGGGTGCAGACTGCAAATGAACACTGGATAAGACGATGTGGTGATGTACTACAAACAGTGATGGGATTGCTGCATATTATAGTAGTGCTATGGACTGTCCCAAAGGGGCAGCAAGCATTCCGTGGGCATGCCACTTTTGAGAATCCTTCAGCTGAGCCACGCCTGCTAGTTGCGCTGAAGGACAAATGCTAACTTAGGCAAGGCTGAACACGGTAACGACGTTCCTAATCCGATGGTCGCTATCGCTATAGTTGCGGGCCGTTGATTAGCGTGGGCTGTGTATAAAACTAGTGCTAGGGCGTGCGGCTGATTTTAGCCCTGCCAAGCATGTCTTGAGTATTGCGATACTTTAATTAGTACCACTGCAGATTGCGCCAAGATCGCTTGCTTGCAATTATGGTAAGAACTCGTCGAATGAGACTGCTCTATGCTCTTTTGATAGTACGACAGCGCCCTTCAAGCTGTGGAACTCGTATCATCCCTGCAGGATCGTGGTTACGATGGCGCAGCGGAAGGGTTGGTCTCGAATAACATCAGCCTCACTTATAGCAAGAAGGCTGAGAAAGGAATATCTGGAAGTGTCGAACACGCCTTGTATAGATATATGAGTCCATACTGTCAACTTACAATGTCTCTGTCAGTCCAATTCCTCAGAGCACATTCTCACCAGCTACAGCAAACCTGACAGACGATTCATCCTGCAGAACTCATCAATCGCCACGAATCCCGTACAAATCGTAGCAAGAATCATGCGCAGCACGTTGTTCGAGTTGATCGCACTGTTGGCGGTCGCTACGAGCGCTGTTCCTATGGACAAACCAGCATCGAGAAGTTCGACCCACGATGTTGGGGAGCTTGATATAGCATACTCCTCTGCTGCCCTAGAAAAACGGTCCTGGTTCGAGCCGAACGCCCCATGCGTGGGTATCTCACTTCACTAACGATGGGAGCACTTGACTGACATACTTGTAGCTATTATGTTTGAGCGAATGCATGACTATCGTGGGCTATGCTAGTTGGTCTTACGGTCCAGGCGGCCACATGGTCCGTTCTTCCATGACTGCATTTGGCACGTAAGTAATCCAGCGATACTTAGACCCCTGCCTTCCTATGGCGATGATCGCTGACTGCTAGTAGCTGCAGCATGCGTTGCATCAACCGAGGCTCCTGTTTCGATGCTCAAGGCTGGACAATGCAATATGGGTCCCTGCCGACTGAGCAGAGGGATTCGGAGCCAGTGCAGATGCTCATCTCGATGGGGCAAGGTGGGCGTATCGACATGAACCAGTAAAGGAGACCGACATGGCTTTGATGAAGGAGAAAGATACCTACTGCCTCAGCCCAGGCGCATTGATAACGCAGGTTGTTATTGGAATAGTTAGCAATATCGAAAGTCACAGTATGCTGAGCTACGACGAAGTGTAGCCTGAGATTTCCGAGTTTATGAACCAGCGTGACGTTGCGATCAGTGAATTTGCTGTTCACGACCAGAAGAAGGTGCTTTGGCAGTTCATGAAGGCTCAGGATTACTCTCTTGCCGACCAGTCCACATCATTGGAAGGTGATCTAAGCATTACGTCTACTTGAGCCTGATATAGCATTGAGTAGCGGTTTGCTCGCCGTCGATCTGTTGGGCTTCAGATATCGTTACTTCGCATCGCTATCCCGCTCATAACCAGAGAAGTCGCCAGCCCTGCTTTTCCTCCTCGATTCTATACTTTTCGCATCATGTTGGCGATCAGTTCTCCAGCACCTGAAGCAGCTTCCCTGCTGGTTCATCATTTGCTTGGGATGGCGGGTCGGCAAAGCGAACTGATCCAGAGTCTTACGCATACTTTTGCATGGCTCAAGACATCATGGGGATTCTGGACGCCGAGAATATCAAACAGTCTTCCCAGTCGGCCATGCTCACGGCTCTTCGGGATTCGACCGCCCGATATCTGCTCGATAGTATGTGAGTTCTCGAGCTACACTCGGCTTGCGCCGGATTGGCTGTCTGTTGCCTAATGCTTTTCTTCCTCTTATCATAGCACCGAGTACATTGTTTCTCTTGATTCGCCTAATTGGCCTCATTCTTATCGCACTTGTATACGAATTATCGTTCTCAGATACCCGGTGAACAAGCTTACGATCATTCGGCGAAAAGTGGATTTCGCCGAAAGTCGCGCCCACTCGACAATCAGTGCATGACGTGAAATGCAATGATGAATTGAATTGATACAATGGTTATAAAGACCTCAGTATTTGCAATCTGGTTATTCCGACCACATTCCTCAGACCATCTGGCTACAGCAAAGGTGCACTAAAGATACTTGACAAACAACGCAAAATGCACTACACAACCCGAGAGGTATGCACCAACACAACAATCTCCGAATCTCGTACTGATACAACTTCAAGCTAGAGAAACTGCTCTTCTCTCAGGCTGGCAGACTTGCCCAAAGGCGTCTTTCGAAAGGGAAGAAGCTGAATCACTTAGAAGCTACTGTAAATGTCGATCCTTCTGTTCATACGTTCGCCGACTAACATTGACAGGCTCTTATTGCTACTGTCCTTCATGAGGTACATTTCTCCTTCGTTGTCATGTTTGTTATCGTTGCTGACTTCCGTAAGGTCATCCACGACGAGAACCATTCGGTCCCTGATCTCATGGATCTTGGCAAGCGAATCTTGGGCCGTCGACATGTACACCCGTCTGTCGTTGGTACCTTGAAGCAGATGCAAGTCGAAGCAACCTTCGAGACAGGCACGCACCTGATAACAATCCACAATCCAATCAGCACGGACGATGGAGATCTCAGCATGGCTCTGTACGGCAGCTTCCTTCCTACCCTGTCGACAGACCTCTTCCCAGCCGTCAATGAAGCAGACTTCCACCCCTTGGCGATGCCAGGTGCTGTCTCTCCCGCAAAGCTGGGAGCAATCATCCTGCATCCGGGACGAGCTAGAGTTTCCGTCACTGTTACCAACAGGGGAACTCGCGGATCTTATGTGAGTACCATACAGTACAGTCTCCCTAGCTTTTGATACTGACTAGATCTCAGATTGGTTCACACTTCCATTTCATGGAGACGAATCCTGATCTTGAGTTCGATCGTGAGAAAGCCTACGGCTATCATCTCGATCTGCCTGCAGGAGAGTTTCTGTGCTTTGAGCCTGGTGAGCCCAAGACTGTCACACTTGTACAGATCGGCGGTTCGAAGACTATACAGGGAGGAAGCGGCTTGGCGAAAGGTCCAGTAGATCCGAGCCGCTCTGCTAAGATATTGCAAGATCTGCGCCAGGCAGGATATCGACACGTGCCAGAGGAAAGTTCCGGAGTGGAGTCGATCCAGCCGTGCTCGATTGATCGAGCGACTTATGCTGCTACATACGGGCCCACCACTGGCGATTCAATTCGCCTGGGATCGACTGATCTTTGGGTCAAGATCGAGAAAGATTTCACAGTCTACGGCGATGAGTGCACCGTAGGTTGTGGCAAGACTCTCCGCGACGGCATGGGCACCGCTAGCGGCTGCGCTGACGCCGATTGCCTTGACCTGGCTATCATCAACGCGGTTGTTATTGACTGGTCTGGAATCTTCAAAGCTGACATCGGCGTCAAAGACGGCAAGATTGTTGCAATTGGCAAAGCTGGCAACCCTGCGACAATGGACGGGGTGTCTGATCAGATGATTGTAGGATCCAACACAGATATCATCGATGCTGGCGGAATGATCGTTACTGCTGGTGGAGTAGACACACACGTTCACAATATCTGCCCACAGCAGGCGTACGAGGCGCTCTCATCCGGTGTAACTACACTATTTGGAGGCGGCACGGGTCCAAGGTAAGTCTTTTGATCCTATCAGAGTGCCACACGCTAACAATGTCAGTACATCTTCCACTGCAGTCAATGGCACTGCAAGCAAGAGATATATCAAGCAGATGATGCAGGCTTGTGACCAGCTACCCTTGAACTTTGGCCTCGTGGGAAAAGGTAGCGATTCCGAAAAAGTTGGACTGCAAGACCAGATCAACGCTGGAGTCATTGCACTCAAGTTGCATGAAGACTTCGGCTGTACGCCTTCGACCATCGAGAATTGTTTGAGGTGAGAAAGTTCAACAGTAGAGTTCTTGTGACTTTGAGGCGATGCTGACCTTTCTCCTTTCAGCGTGTGCGAAGAGAACGACATCCAATGTCACATCCATACCGACGGCCTGAACGAAGCTGGCTTCCTCGAACACACCGCTGCGATCTTCAAAGGCCGTAGCATACATGTCTACCACGTCGAAGGTGCTGGCGGTGGTCATGCACCTGATGTGATCCAGCTAGTTGGATATGACAACGTGCTGCCTAGCAGTACATCTCCAACGATGCCATTCACGATAGATACGGTCGCGGAGCACATCGATATGGCAGCCAACTGTCATCGCCTGTCGAAAGATAACCCTCAGGACGTCTCTTTCTTGAAGAACCGCATCCGAGAACAGACTATCTCGGCAGAAGATGTTCTGCATGATATTGGAGCAATCAGCATCATGTCTTCAGACTCGCAAGCAATGGGAAGAATTGCTGAAGTATTGACATCCACATGGAGAGCTGCGCACAAGAACAAGCTCCAACGAGGCCCACTGCCCGAGGACGAAGGGACTGGAGCAGACAACTGGCGGGTCAAGCGCTACGTTAGCAAATACACTATCAATCCTGCGCTGACCCAAGGAATCAGTCATGCGGTGGGCAGTGTTGAAGCTGGGAAATTAGCCGATCTTGTTATCTGGAACCCTTCAGAGTTCGGATCGAAGCCTTTCCAAGTCCTCAAGAAAGGTTTCCTTGCATTTGCGCAAATGGTAAGAAATTCCTAACAATGCTGCGACTTGGGAATTCCTGCTAATGAAGTAATACAGGGTGATCCCAACGGAGCGTGAGTTTTTTCTCGGAACACCGATTGAGAGAAGCAGGCACTGACAATTCTTAGGGTTCCCGATGTCGAGCCTTTGATTGGACGGGCCATGTACGGCGTAAGTATTTGCCCAATGACAACGGGAACGAGATTTGGATCTGACAGCAAGATTTCTAGGCACTTCATCCCGAATCAAGTGTGATGTTTGTCTCGCAGGCAAGCGCTGCAAAAGGCGGCGATGTCCCGTCTTACAACCTGAGAAAGCAAGTGGAGGTCGTAAAAGACTGTCGTACCGTGAAGAAGCAGGACCTGAAGTATAACGCCGCTCTTCCAATCATTGCAGTCGATCCAGACACCCTAGTAAGTCGCGCTGAGATTGAGACCTACCAAAAAATGAGCTTCTACTAACATACAGTACCAGGCTGTCTCTTGTGAGGGGATCGAGCTCAAGTCCAAGCCTGCCGATTCACTGCCCATGACAAAGGAGTCCTACCTCTTCTAGTTGAGGGAAGAAAGCAAGATAAAATCGAGCGAATTGCCCTCTGTATATTTTCCCACTGACACTTTCGCATATATTTTGCACGCATTCGAGCTAGTACAAAGTCTAGAGCGCTCGATAGTGTGCGTCAGTTAAGCTCCAAGCTAGTTTTGCCTAGTATGAGTCAAGCGTTATTAAAGAGGATTCTTGTATTTAGCCAAGCATAGCTAGTGCGGGCTTAATATTCCTTCGGTATTCGCGTGGATGAATTCGAGGTAATTCACTTGACCGAGGTTGTGGTCTTCGATGCTTAGATTTCTAGATAGCGTATTGTACTAAAGCTGCCTGAGTCTGCCCTGCATGCCCCTACACGTTTTACCTCCAACACTTTCGCACAGATTTCGCACGCATCCCGAGTGGCACAAATTTTACATCTCAACTGGAATCCTTCAGACGTTCCCTTGATCATTCTCCGTGATGGCTTCCAAAGGCAACAAGATCGAATCATGGCAAGTCAATCCTTGGACACCTGCGCCAAACGCAAACGTAATGGACAGTCGCACAATGACGTCGCCGGAGGCTCAAGCAGCACGTGCAAAGAGTGCCGAGATTATGGCGGCGCTCAAGAAGGGAGAACCTGGTGCTGCTGAGCGACTGATGACTTCAAAAAGGAATCACGACAGCCTTTTGCCAGGGATGGGCAAGTTGAAATCGATGTTGTATGGGAACAAGAAGTGATGGATTTCTCCTAAACCATTTTTGCATTCGAGGTGAGAGCCACATCTCTGACTCCTGGCAGGCGCCCATGACATTGGTCAGAAGTATAGCTGATTTAGTATTCTCTGCTAGAAAGCCAATCATCAACCTGACTTGGACCGCTGGTGTCAAAGTGGCCTTTCGTTCGTAACTATGAGAGAGTTTCACTCTGTATCGATCCCCACAATCTCCAGATGATATCGATTCGGCATCATTGTAATAGTAGTCAGTAGTCACTTAGGCTCGTAAGATTCTATTGAGTTGATCATAAATACGGTCTGTTAGGGCTCATTTCTTGAGCAGCCATGTCAACGCTCCAACAGCATACGCATCGAGACCAACCTGAAGTGTTGGCATAATGACGGGTGCAAATTTGGCACTATGGTTCATGGGAACCTCTTCTTCGACTTTTCCTGCCTTGGAGGCCTTGTCCCAACGCTCAGGATCAATGCCGCCGTATGTCCATAAGCCTAGGGGAATCGAATAAGCATGAAGCACTGTGTGACGTGAAAAGTTAAACTCACAATAGGGTTTGTCAACAGCTCTTGCAAGGTTGCTGAAGTCCTCGCTGGCACCACAAGGTGCTATATCTGGATCGAAACCGTGCGATCCTTGGCCAAAATGCTCAACAAAACTTGCGCTCAATTGCTTGACGACATCCGCATCGTTGATAGTGGTAGGGTAACTGCGCGTATTTTTGATGTCCGGCTTCCTCACGGCTCGTGAAGCCTCACTCTCAAGCCCGACGATGCGCGTGACTCCCTCGAGCACCCTCTCTCGCGAATGTTGCGTCGAGCTGCGGACGTCGATGGCTAGATTGGCGTCATCTGCAATGACATTATCGGAGTCGCCACTCTTCAGGCTTGTAACAGTTAGAACATTGCTGTCGTGCGGATCTGTCTCGCGCGACACTACCGTCTGCAGTCTCATGACGGTGCTGGCTGCCATCACAACCGGATCCACGGCATTATCTGGCATACTGGAATGGGCTCCTCTTCCATGAAGAGTGACGTGCATGCTGTCCGCACTATTAGCCATTAATCCTGGCCTTGTCCCCATGTTGCCTGCTCGGTAGGGTAGAACGTGTCCGGCAAGGACTACATCCGGTACTGGAACATTGTGCTTCTTGTACAGACCATCGTCGACCATAGCTTGCGCTCCTGTTCCGCGTTCTTCGGCAGGCTGGAAAATGAGAACCAGCGTGCCACTCCATTCCTGCTTGGCCAAAGCCAATAGGTGAGCGGCACCCAACAGGCATGTAGTATGCATGTCGTGACCACAGGCATGAGCAACAGGTCGTTCAATGCCATTCTCGTCCTTCATGCGTTTCTTGCTTGCATATTCTAAGCCTGTTTGCTCCTCGATAGGAAGTGCATCGAAATCAGCGCGAAGCATTACCGCTGGTCCATCGCCGTTCTTCAGCACCGCCGCCACACCATAGCCGCCAATGTTAAACTTTACATCGAAGCCGCAGTCGATCTTCTCCAGCTGCTCGACGACCAGAGCTGAGGTCTCTTTCTCCTGGTTGGATAGCTCTGGATTTTGGTGCAGCTTCTTGTAGAACTCTTGAAGCGGCTTCAAGTCTGGGCGACTTTGCCGAACTGTATCTGAGAGGCTGGGCATAGGGGGCAAATAGAAAAGAGCTAGTAGGGAGTGCTTGGAAGAGCGGATGATTCGGAAAAGGGCGTAGCGTGTACGCTTTAGCCGAGTCGATGCCGAGTCGATGAGACGACATGCAGGCGGGTACGAAAGCCGTAGCAATGAGCTCTATATAAGCTGTGTTTAGACGCTCAGCTTGTGTACTACGAATCGTGATCTTTGCGGAGCATCCTCCGGTTTACGGCATGACGTCGATACGGAGTAATCCGACACATCCGGCGAAAACGCTATTTGAGTTCTGAGCTTGCTAAGGATCTTAGTTAGGTATCCAACCGCTGCTACTAGTTAGGAGACGCTGTTCTTGCGGCGCTTGCTACAGTGCCTATGATACACCTAGATATTTCATGTCTAGAGATAGCAAAGGCGGCGCTCACTAAATCGATCCTAGTGACTAAACCCTAGAAACAACCTTCCAACATGTTTCGTCACGCACACCTACTAACGCCCCCGATAAATCGGTCATCTTTGCCGCAAAGCCTGAATCGTCCGTGTAAGAGATGTTCCCAGGGTCGCATTGATGGCGAGAGCGAAGAGCGCTGACCGCATCGAGCGACGTCTTCAGAATGTCAGCATCAATTGCACTATGTCCAACGCTCTGGGTTTTCCGACCAGGAACACTCGGTATTTGGTCTGACAAGCCTTTAAGTCGCCCACAAGCTGCTTATCGATCAGCTGCGTCGTCCATGAGGCCATAGAGACTTGAAAGATGATCACTCAAAGGATGCGCTCGCTGAGTATCACCACAGCAAACTCCACTGCCCTTCAGATTGAGCGACGTGGTGCGCACATTAGGGAATTGGATACTGCAAACAAGGTCTATTACCCCGAAAGGATATACACGATGTCTTGTTTTTGAGCTCTGTGTTGGATAATACTATGATTTTGGACGGAGTGCCATGGCCTTGATATGCATGTATGGCTCGAATTGAAATGACCTCTATGTGCAGACTGAAACTGATAAGCAGATGCAGAATGACATCGGCCGAAGTGATATGAATCTCAGACTCCAAAGAATGATCTAACGTCGTCGTAACCTATAAGCTGAAAATGCCGCTTTTGACTTTCTTCCGCAAAGGATAGACGAGTAATGCGCTCATTGAAAGACCAACAGTGATGCTGACCGCAATCTCGACCATAGATAATCCAGCATCTAACATGGGCGAAGTACTCCGTGCAGTTTGTTCTGCAGTATTTCCAGGTTCACCGTTTGTTAGATTTGGTTTGTTGATCTGATCAGCAGTTGTGAGACCGCTTACGAAGCTTCCAGATGCTGCAAAGCTACCAGGCACCTGAATATAGATCGCCGGGTGCATGATCGCGATTGCAAGGCCATGGCACAGTCGTGAATGTAAATTAGCCAGCAGACCCACAGTGACTGCTCCAAGGGCTTGTGGTATTAGCACGTTGGAAGGAAATCGTTGAGCCGAGAAATAGTTGATCAGCCACCCGGCAGTCGTAATAAAAATCATACGCGGCGTTGTCTTCAAGTCTCCATGGTTCAAAAACACAAAACATATAGTGAAGAGGGGAACGAACATGATCTGCCACCAGAAAGGTAATTGTTCGTTGCAAGTTCGAGCCGACGTCGCAGAATGATCCATAGCTCCATAAATAGTCGTGCCAATCGTAAAGCCGAATGCCAAGAACAATGTGTAGATAATTCCATAGACCATCCGAACCGCCCCGGAGACGATGTTTTTGGATTGGAGTTCCAAAGCACTACAGATAATTGTAAAACCGGGAAGCAGCAAGACAATAGATGCCTGCGAGATGGCGGAAAAGCAGAACCGAGCGTCAGAGTCCCAACTAATACTGCCGAATGCTCGGCCCAGGCAAGACACCAATATAGCCGCAGTCATCTCAAAGACATATCCATACAGCTCGGACTTCGGGGCAAGCACCAATTGCAGGAAGCCGACTAGTGTTCCGAACAAGAATATTATTGGAACATCGACTGGGCGAGCTCCATATGAGATTGGCCCAAAACACGCTGAGGTGAGACCGTAGAGAATTACTTGGAGCCATAAAGGGTACCTGTTTGTCCTGCTGGAAGATATGTCATCGAGCTGACATATAGCTTTTCCGGTGGTGATGCGTCCATGTATCACCGCCTTATAGATGGAATGAACCTCGTGTAGCTTAGAAAGATTCAATGCTTCTACGCGACGGACGATGTGTACCTCCGACGGCTGGTTCGGTGACGCTGAAAATGAAAGTACTATGCATCCAGGAATATAGAAAGAGTCCAGACCAATGCCTACTGCCACTGCGCTACTTTGCATGTAGTGTTCTAGGCGATGAGTTGGAGCTCCAGACATCATAAGCGCGCTACAGACCAGCAAGATGTACTTTTTCTTGCATGCTCGATCATTGTCTGTTGGTATTCTGTGAAATGAGGACGCTGGCAATTCGTACATCTTTGCAGGATTGCTATGGTATGGACGACGATCAAGGCTAGATTCGGTAGCTCTCAAGATTTGAGCAGCGATAGCAGGGGGTGTCGGGTGATGGAGGTTCCTTGCGACATCTCCTGAGTCTCGAGGCCTGCGTCCGGCAGCAGAATCTTCATTTCGTGCTGCATGCAGCCTGCGCTCACTTGTGAAGCGCTGGTGCTTTGGTGTCTCGATGTGCTGGTCTGTGAGAGATCTTCCACAGCTTGAACCAGATGTAGGACAAGACCGGCTCCTATGAACGGCGTGGTTTTTCGACCTTGGATCTGCTGCCATTTGGTCAACCCTAGCAGAGGATGTGGCAATAGCACTGAAATGTTCGTGTCGTAATATTCGAGATGTACACGAGGGATGAGAGTAGACTACACCACAGTTGCTCGTAAGATGCTGTTTTGGACTGCGAAAGCATGAAAACCTGTGCGGTCACATCACCGATGTGAAGTTACGTGTCTCCCGCATTCCGCTTTCCTGACTACCTTAGGTAGCAAAGGATTCGAGAGACCTGGTATATGACGTCAAGTATTCTGGTCGTAGCAAACACATTAACGATCGGCAAACGAGAATTATCCGGGCATCCGCGACGGCGAGTGGCGGGATGAAAGGTGAAATCGATACATTCGCCGAACCGGCGCAGACGCCGGCAGAAATGATCGGTATACTATAATCCAGTTGGCGGACGTTGGCGGAAAGTCTAACGTCGCAGACTCATCCTGGTACATTGAATATACTTACCGGGACTGGAATCCAAGAAACCTCTCGCCTGCCCAACCGAGGTGTTGGCCACAACGTGTGTGAGATTATGACAGGTGCTACTCCAGGTTTCCTAGTTGTATATAGTGTTAGGGGTTCAATATAAAGCGTAACACTCAACGGCCTCAGGTTGACCATTCGGATAATCATACAGTGGTTATACGTGGTGGAAACAAGACGCAGGTTCATCAGACTTAATCGACATTCAAGTTGACGTTTTCCAGTCTAATGATTTGCTTTGAGCCGTCAGCACGTCAGTCACGGCTCCCAAACAGTGCCATTCGACGCCGCTGGAACGACCCAGTAATCCTGCTCTACAACTTTTAGCCAATGGAGATACGCAGATGATCTCGTATTGCTAGCTTATGGCCCTGTCTGCTAGCGATGTCAAGAATCACAACATAGTGGTAGTTGCATGATTCTCAATCTAAGATCAAGGGCCCCAATCACCGCAATTAACCCAAAACGCTGCGCCACAAAATCGCTCTAGCTTCTAGCTGTCCCGTCACATACTCCTACTTTGACGCCCTCCTATTTCTTGAGAGAGCTGCCTGTTTTCCAATGACAATGTCGGTCGCGCACTTGCCCTTCAAGCTTTGGTGTTGGCTATGCCCGCGCCACCTGATGGACACTTCCTCTGGGACGCCCCTGAGATCAGGGTGTTCAACAAACAAACAAACACAAAATGAGGCCTGTTTTTGAAGTTGTTTGGATCATGAAAGCGTCGGTTTGACGTTGTTTGTTTGTAGGATCGGCGGTTTGAAGTTGTTTGGATTGTTTGAAAGCCTAAGGCTCCTAAATAAGGCACTCTATATAGAGGTCTCAAAGTCACGTGCGTACAGCGAAAACGCATTCTAATCAGCTAACGGAGCCTCCGAGCTCATAGCGGAGGTCTCGGAGGTCTCTAGGTCACGTACACGCGGCGGGGATCCATTCTGATTGGCTAACGGAGCCTTCCGTACGCTTAGGGTGAGGGTTGGGGTCAGGCTTAGGACTATTCATACACATAAAATACACCAAAAATCTGCCTATACCACTATCCAAACAAACACAAACAAACGAGCCTCATAGTTTGAATTTGTTTGAACTATCCACGGTTTGGATTTGTTTGCCAAGCCTCAAACAAACCACAAAACTTTTATAACAATTTTTGTTTGTTGCACAGCCTGCCTGAGATCAGGCGGCTTAGATCGCCAACAAGAAACTCCACAGGGAAGTCAACAGAGGCAAGCAGTACGACGATGAGGTAGTACCAAAGACCCATGCAACAAGCGAAGAGCACCGCCCCAGCACCCTGTGACCATCGCATTAGTCTTTTGTGTAGATATTGCACGTGTCCGACGCATGAGAAGTGCATAGACTTACGATTTGGCATCGACGGGACGTGACCGGGTGTCCTTCTGCAGCATACCAGAATGTAGCCGCTACTAGTTCGAGACCGAGAGTGACAGTGAACAATATGTAAACCAAGACCACGTTGGTCCGGATGGAGCATAGAAGAAAGCAGAAGCATAATATGCCGAAAAATAGAAAGAAAAAGGCTGCAAATATCAATATGTCAGCAAAGAACCACGATCATTAGTGATACGCGTCAGTATTGCTCGAGCCTAGAGATGGGACGTACCGTAACTGGCCTCAAACCCTGGCTCACTCAGACCACCTGGACCGTAGGCTGTGTATGCTCCGTAGAAGGGCTGAAGTGTAGTTCCGTACGTAAGATAAAAACTGCCTAATGCCAATAAGTAATCGTAAGCACATTATATTCTAGAAAGGTCATCAGTGTTTTGATTGTTTTGGAGAAACCAGACCGAAAGACATAAACAGTGCGGCGATGAAACTGTTACCCAGCAACAGCTCCATAAACCCAGAGACCAAGAGAAGGACGCCGCCGAAAAATATATATGCGGCACTGCAATGAGAAAGAAATCAGCAAATACTTTCTCACAAGCAGAATGAATTCGCACTCACATGTTGGAAGCACCGTTCTCGCCGGACCCACGCCATTCCATAAGAGTACAGGACAGCGGCGTCAAGCTTATCACGAAACCAACAAGTCCACTGCATTATATCAGCGGATTTTCCAATCATTGTGAGATGTTCATCTCACATAGGCGTAGGCGTTCCAATGGTCTTGCCCAGTTTTGCATTTGCTGGTTTGAGACGATCAAGAAACAACTTCTCGAAAAGATCCGTTGAAATAGTAATGTTTTCAGCGGCTCTCAGTCGCTGTATACTGGAATCCCTGGTGTGGCTTGCATCCAAGCCTCTGGGCCCGCTATGGTCACCAGACACAGATGGTGACATGATGGCGATCGAAACGAGGAGCTTAGCTTTTGCCTTGAACACTTGATGGAGTATCGCGTGCGTTCTGCTATGCTTGCTCTTTGGGCAAATAGGGTCGAGAGCAAAATTTTGTCTGTCTTCAGTCACAATGTCTTGGAGCCCAGACGTTCGGAAGAGTGGGAAATGTAATAGAGATTCCAGCGATGGACAAGCAAAAAGGGGTGATCGGAGCAGACAAGTAACTTGGAAGGTCCAGTCGCTACTTTATTGCGGGCGTCTCTGGGCCGCCGTAGTAGGACCTGCACATGTGGAAACAATCGCCGAAACGAGAGGCAGCGTTGGGGTCTCTATTTCGCCGAATCTTCCGCTGAATCACGATGGTTGGCTATATGCATCATCATTCCCCTACATTTTGCAAGGTATGTGGTAAAACTAATGCCGAACTGTTTCAAAAGCTCCTTCCCCTCAATCTGTTGTAAATATGTACGGGGATCCCAAAGTGTGAACTGTTCGCAACGAGATCACCACATCAACTATCTCAAAGTTGCACTTCAACTTCCACCAATTGAACAGCAGGTCCTTCCATGTGAGCTTGCACCAGAAAATCACCTGGAGGCAACCCGCGCGCCCAATGCCGTAAGAGCCATAGCCAGACATAAGACCAATGCTGTCCAGATGTCTGCATCCCCGGTCGATGTTAGGATTGTAGGCAGACTTATTCGCATTTAGCACTCTTTGCTAGCAAAACATATATACTATAGCACTGCCTAACGTGTCAGCGTCTTCACACCCGGAACATGCCGCCAATCTAACGCACCAAGCGAATAGCTAACTAGGATCACGCAGACTAAGGGTCGTGATCGGCTATAGCTCGTGGCTACAGCTGCGCGGGAAAGCAAGCAGTCCAGGTAAGAGTCGGAGACTGTAAAGTACGAAGAATTCGCAAGAAACGAGATTTGGCAGCCTAACAAGATTGGCAGAGAAACGTCATAGTAAAGAACTAGGCAAGCTGATAGCGAGAGTTTCGAACACACTTTGTGCTATCTCAATCAGCTGATAGTAGTGAACGTGTCAGAAAGCGCTGATCATATGCGTACCCACGGCGTTGGGCTTGTTACGCCGAAAGTGGACTCTGTATAATTATATGCAGGCACGGCTGGGTGCCGCGGTGAACGTAGAGCTAAGCAGTACATGAGATGGTCGAGAGCATCAATGTATCATAGAATATATGTGCAGGCCTATTATACAATACTGATCGTATCATAGCTCGTTAACTGCTAGCTGCTCCAACACAGCAGACACTTGCGCAAATAGCTTTCTCAAATCTGCCGGCCGCATGATGCCTCGACTCTGCGCAAGGTCGTTGCTCTGATCTAATTTGTTGCAAAGCTCGTCCAGCTGTTCCGATGACAGCAGACCATTGCCAAACGTGGATTCCAGACCAAATAAATTTTCTAACCTACCCAGTATGTGGTAGATGGAGCTCGAAAACAACACGCCCTGCGCGCACGGCCCAGTCAAGACGACTCCATTGAACTTGAGTCCAGGTATAGGTACCACAGGGTCGGAAGCGTACCGCTCGACTCGGTCTGTCAAGTGCTCAAGAAATAATTGGAAGAATGAGAGGATCCGGCAATAAACATCAATGATGGTCGACAGGAGACAGGCTGACAGTCCTCCATCAGGTCTGCAGGCTGTGTCCATTGCACTCAAAAGGATTGCTATAAGCTGCTCAACCTCCTGGGCTGAGGTCATGACATATTCGCTGAGCGAATATGTCCCGATGAAAAGAGGGCCCTTTCGATGAATTAAGAGACTGAGGTTCATCCTTGAATTGTTGTTTTGGACTAGGGTACTGCGTAGCCGCAAGCCGTAGACAATACTGAGCAGCCGGACCATAGCGCTCGAACCATTGACACTCAAATTGCCAGGCGCGGCATCTCTTGGGTCTGACGAAAACATGTTTTCGTGGACATAGAAAGCATGTTGTTGTCCTATGCCAAAAGGAAGAGCCTTCTTCATCTTCTTCTTGACCGTACCGTGAATGGGGATTGGGCCAGGGGCAAGCCAAAGGTCAGGATTTATCCACGCAAGTGAGCCCTGGAAGATGGCTTGATCCATTACATTTGGCAGCAGCAATTCGTGTTGATCCTCATTACAGGGCTCGTTCATAGATACTTGTGTAGGATACAAGGGCGTTGTGTCAGAGGGTGAACTCGATGCCGATTCTGTGAGAATGTGACCGCTAGGCAGCATCTTGTTGCACCAGCGGTCGGTCATGACGCTTGGCCATCCGAGCCATCCGGTGTCTGGCGTTACAGCGTCTGACTTCGATGCCGGTGACTGGATGCTAGAATAGCACTGAGACCCTTCGCTCTGTTGGGCGTATGCTTGATTTGGTCTTTCATGTCCATTGAGCAGCCCAACTGGGATCTGTAAAGGACCGTCGTTGTTTGGTCCCGACGCGACGACATCCTTAGTTTGAGAGGCTGGCTTGGAAGACCTTTTGTGGCGCTTTGCGACGGTAAGAGTCTGTCCTCCAGAAGAAGAGGAAGGAGAAGAGGACGCGGGATCCTTCCGCTTCGGCCTGCCGACTTTCCTTTGCTGTCCAACATCGCAGCACACGTTGTTGAGAGTACATCGTACGCATTTCGGGTCGTCAGGTTGCAGGCGCTGACATTTGGCCTTGGCTCTTCTGCAAAGCTCGCATGAGACGCGTCGCTGTGATGGATGTAGCTCCATCTCGCTAATCGCTGGACCGGAGGCAGTGGCTAAGATCAGATCGTTGCAGATGAGCCGAAGCCCACGGTTACGCAGATTCTGGTGAGATTATGCATGATTAATGGCCAAATCTGGATCCTCTCACAGACACTGTGGGTTGGTGAGCGATCGCAACGCAGCTGATTGTGGCAGCAGCTTGGGCCGGATGCGACGAAAAACCCTCCGCGGAGGGTTTTTTAAGAATAACATCCGAAATGACGCCTTTGTCTCACAGTGCCAAGGGGCGATCAGGCAGCATGGGGTTTTAGGGTTCACATGGCGCCACACAGCGACACCATGTTTACTGATCTTGTCCTGAGTGGTGACGCCTACTATATATGCATTCAATCGATATCGATGCTACCACTAGCCCATCCCGAACTCTACCAAAAGAACTCTCGTCATGTGCAGGCTTCTGAGGCTTGTCTTGGGGGGTTTACTGCAAGCTAAGGCGGAGTTGAGCTACGAACTCTGTATGTATGACCTCAAGGATACCATCATCCATTGATGTCCACTTGAAGCAATAGTTACATTGTTAGCTTGAGGTCTACTTCTAGACTGTCTTGATAAAAGCAGCGAACAGCCACCTCCTACCGCCTCATCCTTACACTCTAACTTCTACCCTTTGCCTTGCTTTACAGTCGCCAGCATTGACCGGCGTCACTCCGACATATAGTCTCGCAATCAGCAAGTCGCATATCCAAACTTCGCTATGGGCTTGCCAGAACTTGATTTCTCCACCTCGACCGCTCTTGTGACCGGCGGCTCTTCAGGCATAGGCCGCGCAATCGCAGAAGAACTCGTCGCACGCGGCGTACGTCAATTAGTCCTTGTCGCCCGAACTGAAGACAAGTTGAACAAAGCAGCCGACGAGATCAAGGCTGCTACAAGCGGCTTGACAGTACGTACAATTCAAGCCGACTTGACCTCTCGAGATGCCCCGGAGAAAGTCCAACAGCAGATACGAGGCTGGGGTTGGAACGTCGATCTACTCGTGAACGATGCCGGGTTCGGACGAAAGTACGTGTTCGGAGAGGACTTTGAGAGCGACACTTCCCTGGCCTGTATCGACCTCATGGTCCGCGCCGTGGTGGAGCTCAGCCTACGCTTCCTTCCAGACATGGTGAAGCGACGCAAAGGTGGAATCCTGAACGTTGGCTCGACGGCCTGCTACCAGCCCGTCCCGTACACATCGATCTACGCAGCAAGCAAAGCATTCATGCTTTCTTGGTCTCAGGCAATACGCGAGGAGAACCGTCACCGGGACACCGGTATCCGAATTGCGCAGATTGTGCCAGGCGTCACCGAGACGAATCTTGATGGCAAAGGACATGGCGAGAGGCGAGGTCCTATCGAGTGGGTAGGCGTTGACCAGCCAGCAGATGTTGCGAAGGTGGCAGTGGATGCGCTTGTTGAGAATGCTGCGGCGAAGGTAGTCGGCTGGAACAACTGGGCATTTCACGCGGGTATGGATGTATTGCCAGACGCTGCGAAAGCGATGTTGGTCTCAGCATCACGCGGAGTGCCAGAGGAGGAAGATAAATAAAGCAGCGAGTACTCGCATTTCTCGACCTTTAGTAATCCAGTTCATCGCATGCGATTAGACGTCAAGTGCCACAAACCATGGAATACTTCCTACATTTGCGTCGCTTCTTTGGGTCAGATATGATCGTGCTTATTGTCAACGAGACGCATTCTCCCGACAAGGCAATTGCAGTGCCCATGTTCCTCCACTGACGCCAACTCCCAACCGAACGCGCGTCCGTAAGCGCGAGGGTATGGCGAAAATGCGTCTCGGCTCCTACAACATGAGGTTCCCTTTGGCAATCTGCCGCTCTGCCTATAGCCTACCACAAAGCAGCGATGTGGCTTGTCTTGAACCAGTGAATTTTGTCGAAATGCCTTTTCTTATCTGTACAATATTCGTACACCCGCAGCTATATCCGCTCAATTTTACAGCGCCGTCAACTTCCTTGCCCAAGTAGCCGCCTCCTAGTTCTCGATCTGCGCCAAAGTCATCTCGTCCGCGAATCCCCAAACTTGCCATGGTCCCATCTTGCCCTTCCTCAGCGTCCTCTGAATCACAACGTACTCGACGCTCTCCTTCTCCTCCTCTGCGCCAATGTCCTCCTCAATTGTCACAATCTTTCCGGGGTTCTTGTTCGTTTTGCCCTCTCGCTTCGAAATCTTCTTGGCGTGCTGCAGGCTCTGCAGCGTGTGCAGCTTCACCACCGCTTGGATCTGCGCATTGCGCTCGGTCGCGTCTTCGCTCTTCTCGTATGGCAGCGCCGCCGCCTTGAAACTGCAAAGCTTTGGTGCGGAAAGCTGCTTCTTCACTGACCACCGCAGGAAAGTGTTGGGCGCGCGCTGCAGAATGCGTCCGCGCAATGACCCAAACAGTCCAGTGCACACCCTGTCCTTCACAGCCTCCAAGTTTCCTTGCGCAAACGCCGTGTACATCTCCTTGTGCAGCTCCGCGGCCTTGGGCGCGACCTGGAACAGTTCCATCTGCGGCCGCGGCTTGACGAGGATCCACTTGAAGGCCAGGAAGCCGTAGGCGTCGACGAAGCGCGCCTTCAGCCAGGCTTTCCGCAATTTCCAGTTCCAGCGCTCGGTTGAGTTGCGCGGCAGCACGAAGGTGTCAGGGAGCAGGCCGATGTCGTCGGGGACTTGGCCGGAGCGGAGCATGGCTGCTTGCTGCTCTTTGTGCGTGCGGCTCATGGAAGGCTGGGCGGGTTGCCTGATCTTGGGCGCGACGGGGCCATGGCGGCGAGTCGATGTTGCGAAAGTGCGGAATGTGGTGGTGGTGTCATTGAGTGGTAGGTAGTTGGTGCGTTGGCGGAGACATTGTGTTGTTGAGGTGGGTTGGCGGGCAGTGTGTGTGAAGAGGCGTATAGGGAGGGCGAGAGGGCGGGACATGGTTGCTGGGTGGGTGGTCGTTTGGGTGGAGGTGTTGGTGGTGGTGGTAATAATAATAATAATTGGTATGTCTTGCTCCTCGTCTGTTGGCCAATGATTTGCGGAGAAGACTTCGGGGGTGTGTTTCGTCGAATGCGGATGTGGGTCTGTACATACAATAGTTCCATCTACAACATCACTTCACCTTGCTTTTATATGGAGACATGCAATACTTTGGTCTTTCTTTGCATACTGCGCTCTCCCAGAGTAAGGTAATTTTTACATGAATTCCCTGCCATCGTGCGACGTCCCAGCAATGCCGTGTTTGCTCGCCCCATGCTGTGCCCTGCACGCAAGTAGTCTTACCCTTCCATCATACCGTCCCTCGCAGATACTCGAGAGCTGGTCAGAATATTTACCACATGCCAACGGAGTCTGTTGCTTGCTTCACAAACAAAGGAATGCTCAGCACCCCATGTCATCGAACAAACCGCGGCAGCGTTACGAGCCGCCGCATGCGTGCCTAGTCCTTTGTCCCTCACCTACTAATGCCATTCTTGCCTGCCGGTCCACTTCCCTACCACGTCTTATGCACACTTCCAGTTAACAGGCGAGTTTTGGCTACCACCCTCAAGAGACCTCCCGAGCGATTGAAACCATCGTACTATCGACAACCAATACTTCTGAAACGTAGATCTATATATCCGGTTCGAAAAGAACAAATCGTCCACACCGCAGCTCAACTACAATCAGCATGCGCTTCTCGTCTCTGCTCACCCTGGCCATCGCCACAGTCCTCCCTTCCGCCCTCGCCAAAGACGACGACCCAGCCTCTTCCGACGCCGCCGCCTCCGCGGCCGAAGACGCCTGCTACGCTAAGACTCTCGCAACAGGCTCTGGGGCCGCTGCTGCTATCAAAGGATTCTGCGCGCAAGTCGAGAACAACGACAGCGACACCGACAACCCGAATTCCGCTGCCGATACTTCGATGAATGGTTACACTGCTGGCGGCTTTGATCCGAGTGGCGTGACGACTACGGCGAGGCTGGCTGTGACGAAGAAGGGGTGCAATGCCGATCTTGGGGATGAAGAGGACTGTTTGTCTGGGTTTTGGGAGGCTTGCGCCAACGGCGATCAGTTTGGAAAGGGTGTGGCGAGGAAGGGATGCTTGGAGCTGAGGATTGAATGATTTGATGGGAAATGGGAGAATTATTGCTTGGACATAAAAGCGTACGTGATCAGCACAAGCAACATGCGTTGTTGAGAATCTATTCTTGATCGACTTATATCTAGACCTTCAGGCCCTTTTCAACCTGCCCTTGATCGGCGTCACTCTCTACACTCACACCGGTAAGTAGACCAAGTTGGGTGACATCATAGCCATTCGCTGCCAAATACTCTCTGAATGCCGCGTCTTCCTTATCAATCGTGTCTTGGCCAATTTCTGGTAGCAAGAAGAAGGCTACCGCGGCAGAGAAGATGCACAACGCAGACGAGATGAAGAATGGGTACTGTCCAGCCTTGATGGGGTCGGTATCCTCGTACCTGGTGTAGAGGATATCAAGCACGTGCGTGCCAACGAATGCGCCGATCTTGCCGATTGCGGCCGCGATGCCGTAGTATTTACCACGAACACCGGTAGCGCACGTTTTGGACGCGATGAGGCCGATGTTGTCGCCTGGACCAAGTTCGCCGAGCGCAAGGAAGACACCGTAGACAACGACAAAGCCGCCAACGTACTCTGTCTTGGCGAGGTATGAGTAGCAGCCGGCCATTATGAAGCCGACGATGGCTTGGGCTGTGATGCCGTAGACCAGAGTCTTGCGCGGTCCGATCCAGTCGGATACGAACGCGCCCAGAATGCAACCGGGCATGTAGAAAAAGGTGATCAGAGTGTTCCATCCGAAGGATTTCCACAGTGCAGTCTCGGGACCCAGCAGATTAGCAACAATGGTGGAGCTGAAGATGCCGAAGCTGTAGCCGCTGAAATCATAAGTAAACCAGATGAGGCTGACAACCGCGAGGCGGAACCAATAATACTTGATCGCGAGAAGCCAAGGAGTTTTCGTCTTGGCCATGGACTCCCGTTTGTAAGATTCCGGCTCAGATAGCTTTAGACGTAGATACAGCAATGAAAGTGGCGGTATGACACCCAATCCCAGGCAGAGACGCCATGCCACACGGAGATGACTTTCGGTGGTGATCAAGACCACGATCATAGGAACGATTGCCGCGACTACGAAGCCGAAATCGATCTGGACGTTGGTGAACAGCACGAACCAGCGGTTGCGCGTACCTGACTTGAGTTCTCCGGTACTCTCAGAGCAGCCAACACTTCCTGCAGGGTACTCTCCTCCAATGCCGATACCAAGGAAGAACCGGTACGCTGCCAATGCTGCGAACATGCCACCAACGCTTCCACCTGCGCCATACGATCCGGCGCAGAGAGCTGCGAAGACCAGGACGAGGATTGTGCTGACGAATAGACTCCACTTCCGGCTGATGGCGTCGCTCGTGTATCCAAAGATCAACATACCAAGGACGGTGCCGGCGAAGGTTATCGAAGAGACATTGGCCTGCGCGGCACTGCCTTTGTATTGATCAGGGTAGATCTTCGCCAGCATGGTATTGACAGATCCGATGACGCCGTTGAGATATCCGTCTGAGAAGAGGCCAGCGCCGCACGCGATGACTGGCCATAGGCGATCCCATTGCGACTTGTCCGTGTCACCAATGCTGCCGCGGCGGTCGACGACCCCGGGGGCATCTGAAGCGTGGGGCTCCTTGTGGGTCTGGCTGTCCATGTTGAAGCTGTCTCCTCAGCTTCAGTGTAGCTCCTGGTTAGTCTCAGGTTGACGTCCGAGAGAGAATGTATGCCCAAAGAGCAGAAAATGGGCACGCGCGCAAGTGCAGGGAATACTGCCGGAGGGGCTGCTGTGCCGCAAGACAAGACAAGCATACGCAAGGCTACACAAGGCTTATGTACCTTCCGCATGAGCATGTGATCTGCAGCCTCGGAACATCGGCATCTTGACTCTCAGAAACAATGTCTGAGCGCTCTCCAGGTCCATTCACGACGTGTAGGGCGAGGCGTTGACGGCAGGGCGGCGGCGAAGGAAGTAGTGGACTGACAAAGAACATTTAGCATTCCTCGCTTCCATGCAATGGCTCCACTGTTGTGATAAGGCTTGGATGACTGGCTACGGCGGCATCGTTTGTGTGATAGCCCCACTTTCGCGGTGATACCGAAACCCTGAGTGGCGTCTGCAAGGTGTTGATAAGCTTCCCCCAAGCTTTGGACCAAACTCTCGCCAAGCACGTGGGGTACGTTCTGTCTGGTGTTGGTGTGTTGAAAGTGTGAACAAGAGGAGTACGAATCACTCGATTGTAGGCTGTGGTCTAGGCCAAGACATACGTTGCTGGTGATGTGGTGGCAGTTCTCGACGGACTGCAACTTTTGCTTGTTTGACTGATTCCCTTCAGTGGCGTGGGGAGCGGCATGCTGTGGTGATGAAGGCTTATGTGTGCCATGGCCAGCACTGTATAAGACCAGAGAAGGATACAGAGGAAGTGCATGTCGAGCTTTGGCTTTTGCTGACATGTCTCCCTTGCCAAGAGAGCAATAGCTGAGAAACAGCCGTGGCGCCCTAGGGCGGTCCGGGAACGAGCGACGAAGCTACGCTGCACGACCTCCAATGCCAGTGAGGTGGATTGTAAATCCAGAGGCAGGCGTAATGCATGAAAACTACAGCTGTGCTAGCGGTGCAGTGGCCCCTAGGCGCGAGTGGAATAGTGTTCTCTGATTTTGACCGGTTTATCGCGAAGGATGCCGCGGGTCCGTAGCGGCAGACAGCCATCACAAGGCTACGAGTGCGGCGTCAACAACATTTCTGGTTCGCGGCGTTCTAGCTTCAAGTTCCAACCACAGCAATTTGGCTATAGCCGTTAATTCTCAGGGTATGACGATCATCGCTAGCTGTCGTGTTTGCATCTCCGGTTCGCTGCATTTCGACCGGTCCAATCGCTCTCAACCTGCTGATGGAAGACCAACACCCGACGTGGTAGCCGTTGGGTCATGCACCTCATAATTTAATGCCTTGGAATT
This sequence comes from Cladosporium oxysporum, assembly GCA_035771495.1. Lineage (NCBI taxonomy): Eukaryota > Fungi > Ascomycota > Dothideomycetes > Cladosporiales > Cladosporiaceae > Cladosporium > Cladosporium oxysporum. The sequence continues at coordinate 50,287 of JAWNKS010000006.1, forward strand.
CATCTCAATGGTGTGTCAATCAGAAGTTGGTCCTGGAAATCGATGGCGGAAGTCATTTTGCATAATGCGTGCGAAATGGAATTTTCGGGGTATCACAGACTGAGAAATTACATTGTATGACTTCTTCCTAGAAATCTGACAAGGTCAATGTCTTGTCTTCTTCCCACCGGTCTCTGACCAAAGGGGGATTAAACTGTTAGATCCTCAATGGAGCTAATACTTCTAGATCCGCCAGCGAATGGATACAGACCTGGCGACAAAGTGTCCGGAATGGTCACATACGACATCGCATCAGATCAGGCTACGATACACGATGTTCGCCTCTACTTCGACGGGAATTTATTCATACGCCCATTCAAATACAGATTTGAAGCCCACAGATCTTCTGTAACCCTAGTTGAAGAATCACAGGTACTCTTCCGGGGACCTTTCACGTTAAGACGGCAACGGATGGAATGGAACTTTACTCTCGAAGTTCCTTCGACTGTGACGACGAATGGCGGAGCAGCTCCAGTCCCTCCGTCCATGGACCACCGATTTCGCGAAGGCTTGCAGATCACTGTTCGTTATATCATTGCTGCGACCGTCCGCTTGGGCTCTGATCCTGTCTCAGCTCACCAAAAAACTGAGATCCTGAACGTCAGGCCCTTGATCGAGCTGACAACGTATGAACGCTGGAGCCGTACCCTTCCGTTTCCAGCTCTAGAAATCTGTACCGATTATGCACCGCAACTGTCGCGCCTGAGATTCTGGAGCATCTCGAGCTGGGTTGGGGTCGATTCAGGTGGACCAAAGCAGACCTTCCAATTTGAAATGACTTTACCATCGATGTTGTTTCTGGACCAACGAGAGACCGTGGCGTGCTCCATGAAAACCATCGCTGGAATGGATCATAGCTCAGGGCACGACAGGTTCTGCATCACAAAGCTCGAGTTCATTTTGAGAAGTCGACTGACGTGGCAAGATCGTCTCGAGATCTTGCAGTGCGTGGCCACTCTTACGACACGGCCAGGGACTGAGGTTTTTGACGACGGACATCCTGTTCCACTTCCGGAAACCATTGGTCTACAGGACTTTCGCAATAGTGGAGCGATGACTGCTCCTTTTCACTCTTACGACACAATCTTTCCTGAAGTCTCCCACACTTTCACACTAGTTGTCAAGGCAGCAGTGGGACATGTGAAAAGCGGGCGCTTCTTTCAGATCAAGGGAATTTTACCTGTGATCGTGCACGAGGAAGCCGTGGCCGATGTGTTTCCTGCTGCGTACTCGTGTTCCGATGTAGTGGAAATCATTCCACCGCCATCTTATTTATAGCTACACTCATATCTGTTACATCTATTGCCTTCAATGCATCGGACTTGCCGATGATTAAATCTCAGGTGCTTTTCTGTATCGTGAGGCTTTTCGAGTCTTGTTCTCGAATGTAACGACCTAGTAGATCGTGTGCGCCCCAAAGGACAAGTCATAGGACTGAGAAATTAGTAAGTGGCGTACAGCTTCTCAGAAGATCATTCGAATGGGTCTCAGACACTTGATGAATCACAACGGAAACATCTTCCCTAATACCGAAGCCTAGCGCTCTCATCGAGTCCAATAGAGTACACCAAGGAAGGCCACAGTGAGAGATAACGAGAGCTGGACCGGCACAGCCGCACCTTGCAGGTCCGAACCTTGGCCCCTCTGACGAAGCCACAAGAAAAAGAAGATAAAGCCTGGTGAATTACAGAGGACCGCATAGATGGCGACTCGCAATGCGCTGCGAGCCTCTTTCGCGTACAAGCCGTAGAAATCTTCGTGAATGCTGTTCTCCATGTCAAGCTTAACAATCCTCTTTGGAACAGCTGCTAGTGCTTGCTTATCACTTGTGCTTAGTTCGGCCTGTCGCCCATACCATCGTTCCCAGGTCCAAAAAGAAGGACAGTCTTGCCAGTAATAATGCTCATGGAATTCATCGTGCGAGATAGGACCGTCTGGTGGAAGCTCTCTAGGCGGGCGTGGGTCATAGCGGTATCGTTGATCATGATCAGAGGGTTTTGGGAAGTCAGGCCTTATTCGCGCACCAAGGCGTACACCGGTGATCTGGAACTTGTAGAATTCGCAATAATCGTAGCACCATGTGGAAAACCAAAGACGCGGCCAGCCCCGAGCCGTCTCGTACTCCGATTTGATCTTCTCGAAGAACTTGACATCAGCATCTATACCCCTACAGTCCAGCTCGATGAATTGGCGGAAACCAGCCTCGACACAAAGATGGACGCTGAGTACTGTTTGGAGTTGCTGTTGATAGGTTCCCGACGACTGCAAGCCAGACGTAACACCAGGTGTCGGACTGCTTGTCAACTGCTGGGCACTTGGTGATTTGGATGGTGGCCGAGACGATGTTGCCGAATTCTGCAGCGTATAAGGTACTGCAGGGCTCGGAGTATGGCCTTGTCCCGCTTGCGTGCCACCAACAGTCGATTTTCGAATGTCGATATCGAGTGAATGAACCCTCAGGAATGCAGGCGCAGTCTTGACAGCGCGTTGAAGAGCATCTGCGGCGTATACAGGCAGATCAATATGTCGTGACCGTCCGCAAGGCTTGATAGCGTCAGTAATCGCTATTTGGCTAGTATAGTGGAGGAGTCATACCGATTGCCATCTCAGCCGACAACAATCCGCTCGAAGCTTATGAAGCCTAGGCGCTAGCGGCCACCAGTTCCACGCCTCGTTCATCGAGTCTTCAACAAAACCTTTAAGGCGATCTATTACGCCGATTGGCTGGTGGAATGAGAAAGACAAGAGATGAGGTGGGACCCATGAGAGCTCCCTGATCGTTTGCTCTGGCGATGCAAGTCTATGGCCTTTCTCACTGAATATCGTATCATCGAGTGCGTATCTTATCCGCTGCTCGTATGGGTCGTGTGCCAGGTTCATCAGATCTGCCTTGAAAACCGGGAATGCACGGCTTCGAGTGAAGATCTCGTGCCAAATCGCGGCTTCCTTGACGCATGGAGTCTGTACTTCGAATCTCTGCCGAGCGCGATCGATATGGGCCTCGCGGAAGTCTCCCTTGTCCGCATCAGCGATAGTGGTCTTACCGCATCGCTGTACCACCTTGCTTGGCCTCATCAGCAGGTCGGTGACTCTCTCTGATACCACGCTATCCTGAAAAGCCACACCGACGGCTTTCTCTAAGGCACTTCCCGCCTCAAGTTGCAGCTTTTCGCCAAATTTCTGAATTGTAAGCTGTATTCTTGTTCGGACCTCCATTTGCACCGTGTTTGGATCCAGGACTAAAGCCATCAGCATGAAATGCAACTCATCAGCAGTCACTAGGGCCGCTGTAATCTCCTGTATTATCTCGTCGGAGACTTGCAGAACTGTTGTGAGGAAAGACTTCGTGCTTAACGACCTAGATGTATGTCGGTCTGTCTTCTTTGTTTTGCGAATCCTCTTGCTTTGCGATTCGGGATGAAGAGATGGCTCGCGAGGAGGAGGAGGAGTTGATATCTCCGATAGCGCTTCCCATGACTCCGACTCGCCAGAAGTATTACTATCACTTGACGTAGGCGAATATACGGGAGGCACTACATCTCCATACACTCGTGCCTTCCCCGAGCCTGTACTGGAGGCAAAGGTTGCCTCGGCTTCTGGTTCGGGAGGTTCAGGGGTATTTGTCCTTGATCCACTTGAGCTAGAGGAAGGCGAATGGACAGAGGGGCTTTCCGTCGCGACTCCTGAGCGCTTTGGCAGTTCATCTTCCTCTTCATAAACTGTACTAAGATCATTTGCCGAGTCATTACCATCTTCCTTGTCATCGCGGCTGTCAGGCATAGGCCTCATATCTGCTCTCCGGAATCGAGTCATACCCTCGACACTAGAGTTAGAACGGTGGCCGGATGTCGTTCGAGTACCAGAAACCATGGCGCTTTCATCATTGTGATAGTCGTCCACCTTCGGGACTGGTGAGGTAGGGCTATGTCGCTTTGACGCGGTCTCAAGAGTCGTTGAAACAGGTGGTTCGTCTCTAGATACCAAAGAACCTGTTTCTTTGGCATGAGGGTGGGCATGGTCTGCATGGCTATTGTGATGAGAAGTTCCAGAATGTGACGATTCTGATCCAACGGTCCATGTGTCACCATCTGGGGTAGTGAATGACACCGTCCCGTCCAAAGGAATAGTGTAAGTAGCATCACGCCGTATGATTCGTATAGTCGGACCCTCGCTACTTGTGGCAGATGTCCTACTTGCAGCAGGCATCGAAGAGTATCCCGAATCACTACTTCTTGCGTTATAAAGGCGAACTTCTTTCAGCGGCATACGGGACTTTGCCCGAGAACCACTGCTACTGGCCTCTTGGATCTTGTCAGACACATGGTCTCCTGTGAAGGGCACTGGTGGTGTTGGGATGCGGCGTTTTCTGAGCGCATTTGCCTCGGCCTCAATCTCGCGGTCCAAGCGGGCATTCTTTGCTGACATACCAAACCCGTCCCATCCGTCATCTTCCTTCTTCTCTTCGACAACTGGCTCGGGTTTAGATTCAGGTACTGGCTCGGATTCTGGCTCTGGCTCTGGAACGACGATGACAGGCTCAGGCTTCGCCTTGCCTTTCTTGCCCTTTTTCTTTTTCCTGACAGTGGCGAAGCGCCATGGATTTTCCTCAGCTGGCTTCTCAGGCTCTGGAGGTGGCGGTGGAAGGGCCTCGATAGCAGGCTTTGGTTCTGGCTCTGGTTCCGGTTCCCATGAGAATACGCTGGCACCCTTCCTCTTCTTCTTGTCTTTCTTGGCAGGGATATCAACCCATGGGTCTTCTTCCTTCTCTCCTTTAGGTGGCTCAGGAGCAGGATAATCCACTGATCCAGTCTCTTCTAAAGTCTCAAGATCATTTCTATGGCCATCGGGATGTCGAACAACGTATGGTTTGCTTTCTGGTGCAACGCGCTCTGGACACGATGACGTGTCCTGGCCAGGTACTGCACGGTCGCCTGGATAGGTAGAAACTGAGGTTTGTAGACAGGGCGCGCCCTGTGTCCCGTCAAGTCGAGGTGCTTTGTCCGATGTTGGTAGAGATTGAGCAAGAGCTTGGCTTCTGTGATTCCCTATGACAGGAGCATCAATTTGCCGAAAGGGATCAAGATGTGCAAAGTCTCTGGCAGGCCAGCTGGCCGACCGCCTCTGAATTTTCGATAGCGCACATCGTTGAAGTTCCGGTTGCGAGTGCTGCCTCAGATGCTGTGGTCTTTCTAGACGCTCTACGTCTGAGTCAACGCAGGGGCTTAACCCTTGATTCTGCTTCTCGTCATCCTTTCGATCTGCGAACAAGTTCTGTTGCAGAAAGATACCATGCGTTACAGAAGCCGGATGTTCGTTTAGTGGATTCTCCATGTCAGCCCCGTTCGACACATGTTCGGGTGAGGTCGAACCAGCGGCTTTTTGAGCTTCTTGGGCTGTGGCCATATCGACGGCGACTTCAAAAGACCAGCCAATAGTGTGTAATGGTCAGTCTTGACTGGTGCAGCTGTAAATAAGCAAACTGTTAACGGTATAATTCGCAGAGATATGGTAGCCCAAGATCTCAGAGATGCAATTCTGGTCAGACTAGCTGTAGATAAGTAAAGCAGCACCTGTAGCTTTGTAAGCACTGCATGCTACCCTGGGAGGGGTCTGAGGTCTCTCACTTAGGCACAAGCATATCCGTGCTGCTTGTCGGACAAGTCCATCTGTCCGTGTAGCAGGGCGGGATGTCTTCTCGACTTCTTTGACTGGCCGCCACGGCGCTTACATGCATGCAGATTGCCTCGCTGCTGCGGGCTCAGCCTTGCGACCGGTGAAACTTTTGGTCGCTTATCGCAGCCTCTTCATTGCAACTTCTCACCTGTGGAGCAAGAAACCTCCATTCTAGCCTTATTGACGCTGCCGAGCCCATAGTATCCCGTGCCGTCGCTGTTAGGATATCCGGGCCTTGGACCTCTAAATGAGGAATACTATAGCATTGTTAGAGGCAAGGTTGCGACAAAATTCATCAACTATCCCAACTGATATAATGCCTGGAATTTAGCTGAATAGCGGTTAACACTAAGCCAAATGTGGTAATTTGCAGAGATGTAAGCCTAATTTTAACTACCTTAGACTGTAGGAGTAGTAACTTGATGATCTCGCGCAGCTGGATTGCCTACCAGATGTAGGACACACCTCAATTGACAATCGTCTCAAAAGCCTTCCCCAAGAAGCACTGTCTCCCCACCACTGCCATACCACAACGTCCCCTTCCTCACCTCCAAACCCTTCTCCTCGCCCACGACCCACTCTCCACCATCCTTGACCCCACTCTCCGTAGGCCAGAATTCCCTCTCCAGCCACCCGTTAAGTTCACCAACAACCCTCATCAAAGCCTCCATCTCGAAATCCTGCGGTTTGACAAACCGCGCAATAGTCAAATGCGCCGACGGCACAACATACCGGCTGCCGACCTTGACGCCACCAGCGTGAGCCTGCGCGAACAAATCCCGGCGCAGATGGTGGTAGCTGTACTTGTCCTCGTCGAGCGATCTGCCCGGCTCGCCGGCGGCGGGCAGGAAAGACAGGGCGAGAGCCTGGGCGTCGAAGCTGACCACTGGCTTCACGAGGCGGGCGCGGTGGGTTTTTGTGTAGTTTGCCATGGCCGAGAGGACGGGCTGCATTTGGGCGACGAAGGCTTCGATTTCGGGCGCGGTGAGAGAGTGGGTGATCTCGAGGGCGGTCATGTGCAGGCTTGTCGGGGGCATAGTCCAGAGGGCTTGGGTGGTGTTTGTTAGTCACTGCTTGCTTCTTCATACCGAGTAGTACAGGTATGTGATGGTGGATGACACTTACAAGGCGCTACCTCAAGCAGTTTCGCCTGGACTTCAGCAATCATAGCTCGCACTTTCGCAGTCGGACGAGCCCAGAAGACGAGGCAGTTGCGCCAGTCTTTGTAGTCTGGTTGAGCGGGGTCTTCGAGATTCGCGAGGATCTCATCGATCGTGACGCCGGGGAAGTCGGGGGACAGGAGTTTCGACTTTTGCTGCGCATTGCGGTTGGTCCTGTGGTTGTTGTAGGTAGCTTGGATTTGTTGCTGCGAAAATGTGAGTAAGAGGCAGGCAAGAACTGTAGAATTGAGTTCTCACGGGGTCGTTCTTGCAGTTCTCGATCAAGCCATCGTAAGGGTTGTCGGAAGTATTTGGGGTCGAAGTGCCGGAGTAGTCTTCGAATGTGTAGTAGGCGGCCATGTTGCCTTTATGTCCTGATTAAAGTATCTACTGAGATCCGGGTCAGATACATTCAAAGCGACCGTTGCCCATCTCTCATGCAACGGATTGCATTGAGCAATCTCGAGGAGGTGGAGTCCCGTGCTGGAGCTGAAGAGTGTGGCGAGAACTCCTGAGCGCAGCCAATATACAGCCGGTCACATATGGCTGGAACCCGAAGAATTCGAATAATACTCTGTTTACGTACCTTGGAAGCCTTATTTGGTATGAGAATGAGAGACGAATGAATGTTGAGCGTATCAGATAGCGAAGCACTCTGATGATGTGGTCTCCTTATGTGAGAAGAGACAAGTGATACGTGGAGAGGATGTGTGTGTGTGGCGTCTATAGAATGGAGATGAAGCCAAAGTGTGGTGGCAGTATGTTCACTACTTATAGACAACTCGTTTGAGGCCAGATTAGTGGATGCATACCAGCAACTGCTAGCGCCGCGACATCGCTTCCAATTCGGGATTAGCCGCCTATAGCCACTCCTCAACAGTGCTTGAGGGCTGTTTCTCGGCAAGCAGAATCACTGCGCTGACACAGGGATGATGAATGGCTGTCAAGGAACGCGATTTTGGAAGGATTCATCATTTTTGCTAAATTAGGAAGGAACGATCCTAGTCGTGAGGAAGGCGCGTTTGGAAGTGAATGCGATTGAGGGTACTCCCACTAGCGTCGTTTTCGTCTCGACCAATCACAGCCTTGGAAGCGAGCTACACAAGGGTTCGGGTTGGCGTCCTCAGTCGCACGATCAAAACCCAATCTCCTTGTCATCACGCATTACATTGTATATCACAGAAATGGCCATGACGCTACGTTCAATTCTCTCTGCGTCTGGTTATTTCAAAAAGTCGATTTAATGTGGGCTTATTTACACGTATACAGCTTGGTGTAGTCCATTCATCATGCTGAACGTTCACTAATGCACGTGAAACATATAGCATAAAATCAAAAGACTCCAGCAAAAGAAGCGCGAAACACAGTGGGAATGTTTTTCGTCCTTGACAGACGCTGCACCGGCACAGTGCTACAAGCAACAGGTATACACAAGCAGACTTAGGTATGTTGCAAGAGATGCAACCAGACGATGCTGATGGATGCGTCGCCATCTCCACGTCCCCGCGTGCGAAGGGCGCCTCGCCGAGGTCCACGTGGAGCGATCAGGAAACGACAGGGCGCGCAATATCTTGATACTTGAGGTGGAGCTCGTCATATTGTGCTATATGTACTTGCGTGGTCACGTTAGAAAGTGTGATGATCAAATCACTTCCATCCTACCCAAGCTTCTTCCTCCTTAAACTGTGATTGCGCCATCATGGCCAAAACAAACGAGCTGAAAGCTCTCTTCTTCGACATCTTCGGCACATGCGTCGACTGGCGTAAGACGGTCACGGAAGCCCTCATCGATGCTGCGAAACAAGCGGGAGACACCAAGATGGTATTGCAGTGCGAACACGATTCTCGCAAACGTTATCGCTGATCACGCTCACAAAGTCCCGCGACGACTGGGCCGCTTTCGCCCAAGAATGGCGAACATCCTACCTGACATTCACGCGCGCAGTAGCTGCCGACCCGTCGTTGACGTGGAAGACTGTAGACGAACACCATCTAGACTCGCTGCGTGAACTTCTCGCAGACCGTGGCCTCGCAGATCTCTGGTCCAAGGAGAAAGTCGAGGATCTGAGTCTGATCTGGCACCGGCTAGAGCCTTGGTCGGATACTAATGCTGGCCTCGCTGCTCTCAACGGTTTGGGACTACAGACTGCGACGCTCACTAATGGTAATCTGACATTGATCGAGAACATGGTGAAGCATTCGAAGATGCCTTTCAAGCATGTTCTCAGCGCGGAGATGTTCAATTCGTACAAGCCGAATCCGGCTGTGTATCTCGGAGCCGCTGAGAGGCTAGGTTTGAAGCCAGAGCAGTGTGGGATGGTAGCAGCGCATTTGGGGGACTTGGAGGGTGCGCAAAAGTGTGGCTTTGCAACGATCTACGTTGAGAGGCCTGAGGAGGAGAGAGAAGTGCACTTGCGGACTAAGGAAGGATTGGTGGATATTTGGGTAGAGATGGATGGCGGTGGGTTCGTGGAAGTCGCGGAGAAGCTGAAAGGAGGACAGAGCAAATAATTAGATGGCCCTTGTGTGGAATGTATGCAATCGTGGTCGGTGAAAGTGGTTAGCGTCTCCATAGTATCTTTGTTTCGGGGGGTCGAGCAACGTCACGGGAGTGCCGGGTTCTTACCGTAGGTTAGGTTTGTCCGTGGGGTATAAGTATGGAGGAGAGCTGCACCTCTCAGCGACCCATAAAGCGAGCGAGCGAGCGCGTTGGAAAACACCTCAGGCCGACAGCCAGCACCACCAACAATTGTCAACCGAATTCCTTTACTACATCTCTCCCTTGTCAACTACAATTTAATTTCCTCCGACGACAACAACACGACCGCGTGGTAGTATTGTTGCTGCACGCGACTTGGAGCTCATTCGCAAGCTGCGAGCAGAGCAAAGCTTCTACACACACACCCATAGCATCTGGCAGTGATCACACTCTCTCTGTGAATGAACGTGCCTTTTGCATCGTGACGTAGAGATAGCTGTCGCCTGGCTTGCCCAAGCCCGCCAACAACCCCTCTCTACTACATTCCAGTCGCCAAACCAGATGCGCCAGCCAAAGCATGTGACCGCCCGCTAAACTCCAACACATCCAACACTCCCACCACCAATGCATCTATACACTCCTCCCGGCCTGCTGTACCCCATCAAGGTTACGCGCCTGTTGCGCGAGCCTGGCAGCGAGATCGTCGAGAACGCGCCGCTGTTCGATTACGAGTACAAGTCCAAGGTCACTGAGGGCGTCTGGACCGAGGAAAAGGGCAATGTCGACCGCGAGGTTGAGCGCACATGGCCCGCGACCTTCGAGTCGGAATTCGAGGGCACCTTGAACTCTTTGAGCGTCAAAGTCGGCCAGACCATCACCGGCCGAACCCTTGTCGCCGACGTCGAGGAAGCCTGCAAGCATGAGGTTCAGTTCGGAGGGCTATGCGCCGACTGCGGCAAGGACATGAAAGAGGTGAAGAGCTACAACACAACCGTCAAGGGCACAGATCGCGCCACCTTCAACACAATCCACGACCGTCATGGCATGCACACCGTGCTGGTCAGCAAGGATGAGACAGAGCGCGCGGACCAGGAGGCGAAGCGCAGGCTGTTGGAGTCGCGCAGGCTGGTACTGGTAGTCGACCTGGACCAGACTGTCATCCAGTGCTGCGTGGAAGAAACCATTGGCGAATGGAAGAACGACCCCTCAAATCCAAACTACGAGGCGCTCGCAGACGTCGCGTCTTTCAACCTACCGCGCGATGAGAAAACCTACTACGTCAAACCCCGACCCGGCCTCAAAGAGTTCTTGGCCGAGGTCTCACAACGCTACGAAATGCATGTCTACACCATGGCATCTCGCGATTATGCCGAGAATGTCATGCAACTCATCGACCCAGACCGCGCGATCTTCGGCAACCGCGTCCTTTCAAGAGACGAAAACGGACTGAAGGAGATGATCAAGGCGCTTGCGCGCTTGTTCCCAGTGGATACAAGCATGGTTGCGATCATTGATGATCGCGGTGATGTCTGGCAGTGGGTACCAAATCTCGTCAAGGTGAAAGCCTACGACTTTTTCGTCGGCGTCGGCGACATCAACAGCAGCTTCTTGCCGAAACAGCATGTCATCGAAGCGGCGAAGCCGGCAAAGGTCCAGGCTGACAATACAGCCAAGGCCGATGCGCCCAAGATCGCAGACAACGACACGGACAAGGAAGAGAAGAAGGCCGACTCACCACTGCAAAGCGTACCAATGACCCCTGCAGGAGCGAATGGCGAAGTCTCAGCTGTCGATCTTATGGTCTCGATGGCTGGTAACGAAGACGACAGCACACTGGAAGAGAAGAAGCACGAACACGACGAAACACTTGCGAACCAGCTCGCCAAGAGACCATTACTCCAGAAGCAGAAAATCCTCGATGCTGCAGAAGAGGAGGCCAAGGAAGTCAAGGACTCGCCCGCAGTGGAAGAAGCTGGGGGTATGCTCAAGGAAGACGGATTGGCGAAGAAAGAGACAACACCCACCGACCACCCCAAATACCGACACAACCTTCTGCAGGACGACGATACGGAGCTTGAACACCTAGGCAAGAATCTGTTAGACGTACACAAAGCTTTCTACGACCAGTACGAAAAAGAGCTGCCTGCAATCGAGAGTGGCCGTGTCGCTGAACTGCGTCCGGGACAACACAAAAAGCAAGATCTCCAAGATACCAAGATGAAGATCCCAGATGTTGCAGTCATCATGCGCGGAATCAAATCCCGCGTCCTGGGCGACGTTCACTTGGTTTTCTCGGGCGTGGTACCATTGGGCGTGAATATCCATACTTACGACACTGTGATTTGGGCAAAGAGCTTTGGCGCCAACGTGTCTGAGAACATCACCAAGAAGACTACACACGTCATCGCCAGCCCTGAGAGGAGAACGGCAAAGGTCCGCCAGGCCGCTAAGAAAGGCGGCAGGATCTCAATTGTGAATTCGGGCTGGCTCTTTGCATGTTTCTCACAGTGGTCCAAGGTCGACGAAGGACCTTACCGCATTCACTCAGATGCGCCCGTCAACGGCCAGCCGGCTCTGCCCGATAGTTTCGAAGAAAAGGAACTCGGCACACTCTCATCGTCGGACGAAGAGGCTGCGCTCACTGAAGCCGAAGCCGAGGACGAGGGAGGTCGGGATGCCACCAATGGTAACCACCTCACTTTAGACATAGACACCGACGAAGAAGAGCTGGCGAAGTACGCCCCACAAGATGGACGCGAAGACGGCAGCCCTACTGAGGATCAGCGACCCGACGACTGGGATTCAATAGACGCCGAGCTCGCAGACTTCATCGGCGACTCTGACGTCGACGACAGCGACGCGCCCGACGAGAGTGAAAGCGAGTCAGAAGCTGGCAAGAACACCGCAAATTCAACACCCACCGGCAATAAGCGTAAACGCGATGCTAGTGCTGCGGACGTACCCCCTACGTCTGACCCCGAAGAAGGCAGCAGGTTGCAAAAACGCAAGAGGGAAGCCCTAGGCAGAACTACGAGTCTGACTAACATGGCTTCCGTGACTGGTGGTGAAGACGCCAGCGCCGTTGACGTCTCAGAACCAGCGAAGCTCGACGGCGTGAATGAAGAGGACGTTGACGATGACGACGATGATGATGCAGACCTAGAAGCTGCGTTGGCTGCCGAAATGGAAAAGGACGAGGACGATGGAGGCGAGGCAGAGGGAGAGACTTGAGTGAATGACCCCCAGGGAGGCAGCGCGCAGGTCATGGTCGCGCATCTACACGTGCAGATTCAATCATCAAAGCGAAGGAGTTAAAGCGGCGTTCAAAACACAGCTGTGATCTGTCTGCGGACTTGTGATTTGCAGCTTTCAAAGATGGTCCATAGGCACTTGTTTTGGATCTCTGGGCTTCATCATGGGCGGAATTTTTCTGATGACTGGTTTTCTTTGTTGTATCAGATAGCGCTTGTGCTACTAGTACTACTGCTGCTACTTTCCACCCCTGCCCACAATACTGTGTCTTTCTCGTATAGGCGAAAGACTAGAATATCTTTGGCTCTCGAGTTGCCTAGGCTGGCGAGCCGCTGATCTTGGCCCTACGTAGCGGGCGCTGAGGAGGACCTCGGCATCTGCTTCTGGTATGGCTTCAAGGAGCAAGGAAAATATCAATTGTGCAACATCATTGACGACTGTTTCATACACCTGATAATTATAAATTAACTGCCTCAGCACGGATCTCACCAAAAACCATGGGCAACTCAGATCCCAAAGAAGAACGATCCTCGTCGTCTGCCAAGGAACGAACATCAACAGCCACCGAGCGAATAGCCCAAGTCAACGATCATCTAAGCCAACCAAACTCAACCCAACAACAACAACAACAACAACAACAGCCCAACACCGCCCGCCGACGAAGGAAACAGAAGAAAAATGATGCACTACCAGCAGACTGGAGCGATGTCCTCGGCCAACTCTCCACCCTCCGCACCCTAGCCGCCACCCCAGACACCTCTCGCACAGGCTACATCCGGCAAAAGCAAGCCGGCAAACTCTGGGTCCGCGAGCGCGTCGAGCAACTCTTCGACGCCGGCAGCGTCAGGGAAGTTGGCAGCGCCGCTGGCTCTGTCGAATGGAAGCAACTGGATGCTCTGCGTGAGGAGCCCAAGGCCTTCACGCCGAGCAACAACGTGCAGGGCTTCGGCGCGCTGCGCGGGCGGGAAGTGGTGTTCACGGCGGACGATTTCAGCCTGCGGGCCGGGCACGCCGACGGCGCGATCTGGGCCAAGACGATGTATCTCGAGAAGCTGGCGGTGGCGCTGAAACTGCCCATCGTCAAGCTGGTGGACGGGTCGTCGGGGGGCGGCAGCGTGAGCACGATTCGCTCCGAAGGCTTCTCGTACGTGCCTCCGTTCCACGGGATGGACGCGATCATGGCGCAGCTCAACGGCGGCATCCCGAACCTGGGAGCCGTGCTGGGCCCTGCGATCGGGCTGGGAGCGGCGAGGGTCGTGAGCTGCCACTTCTCCGTCATGGCGGCTGATGTCGGGTCGCTGTTCAACGCTGGGCCGAAAGTGGTGGCTGGCGCGACGTTCGAGGAGGATTTGAGCCTGAGCGATCTGGGCGGGCCGGGGGTGCATTGCACCAATGGGACGATCGATAATCTTGCTGCGGACGAGATGGGGGCTTTCGAGCAGCTGCGGACTGTGCTGGGGTATCTGCCGAATTGCGGGACGAGAGTGCCGCCTGTTGGGGAGGCTCAGGATCCAGTTGATAGGCGCTGTGAGGATCTGCGATCAATCATACCCCGGAGGCGAGAGAGGATGTACGATTCGCGGCGGCTGATTTCCAGTGTTGTGGACGAGGGATCGTTCTTCGAGATCGGTGCTCTTTGGGGCCGGACAGCTATCGTTGGGCTCGCTCGCCTTGGAGGCAAGCCCATCGGTATCATCGCCAACAACGCCGAAGTCCTCTCTGGAGCACTGGACGCAGCTGGCTCGCAGAAGATCTTACGGCATCTGAAATTCTGCGACGTGTTCAACCTTCCTGTTGTTCAATTCGTTGATGTTCCAGGGTATGCTATTGGCACGGTGGCGGAGAAGCAGGCGACAATGAGATGGGGCGTTGAGCTTACGAAGACTTACTACACCACGACTGTCCCGATCTTCTCAGTCATCGTTCGCAAAGCGTACGGCGTGGCGGGCAGCCTGATGCTCGATGCGAGAGACCCACACATGCGAGTTGGCTGGCCGTCCGGCGAATGGGGCAGCCTTCCCCTGGACGGCGGCATCGATGTAGGCCATTCCGCTGAGTTGAGGAAAATCGAGAAAGAACAAGGCGTCGATGCACGCAAGGCGCGGTACAAGGAACTCGACGAGGAGTATCGTCGTCTGATGAACCCCGTGCGGACGGCGAACCATTTCAACATCGAAGAGATCATCGATCCGGCGGACACGAGGGCGCTTGTTGAGCGTTGGGCAAGGCACATGTATGAGAACGATCTGCCGGAAAGGGTGGCGCTGAGGCTGTGTGGCAAGCTACAACCGACTTATGCTTAAATGATAAATACAACGCGAAACATACAAAAGGGAATTCAAGCCCCAGGCTAATCCCTACGAAGGGTCTTGGTAATTGTGGAAAATATCTCGGCAAGTCGCACCCTGACGCAAAGCAATCATGCTGTGTGTGTGTGTGTGTGTGTGTGTGTGTGTGTGTGTGTGTGACCACCCGTTTCCCAAGCAATTCATGCTAGAGCATCGGAACGAGGAGGAGTGGAAATGCCGGGACTGTCGTCATGAAAATCGACCATATTGTTTGCATAATCATCGCGCCAGGGAGTCCGACTGTGTGTGTGTATGGTGGTTGCGGAGCACCGATGATTGAGCAGATTGACGACGGCGAACTGAATATGCTGATGCAGCTGCGGGAACTGGGATCTGCGTATCGAGAAGGTGAGATTGAAACACGAGGGAGGAATAAGTGCACCAGCTACATGCAAAACTTTTACTATGTAGATGGAAGTCCTGCTGGTCGCTCGTCGGCTCCTTGTGTTCCTTGCAAGTTTCACGCTTGGTTGCTCTCCTTGTCTGCACTTTACCTTTAGAGTTTGTAAGCAGTGTTGGAACATGACAAGCGATTCTGAGTGAAACAAAAAAGGGTATAACTCTACGTTGACTGACATGATGAGTAGAGAGGTGGCTGTACAGCAGGCTGATGAACCTTCAAGAAGACGCTCTGCGCTCATCGATAAAAAATTGCACACGGGTCTCAAAACGTGAATAAGTCTAAGCCTGGATACTTTGCACGAGGAAGTGGCTTCCATGGTTCTCGAACCTTCACAAACTCAGGTCTTCGCCTTTCACTGTGACGTTGCTACCGCATTGGGGCTTGCTGAAGCCTTCGGAGGGCCTTGGTCTGTAAGTCGTACTTTCCCTCGATTTAGCTTCGGACTGTCGCAACAGACTTTGCCTTTCTAACTCACACAAACACATCGGACAACCAAAAGCAATCATCCAACAGCTCACGTCGCAAGCATGCAATCGATCAAGAACTACTTCGACGACCCGATCTTCTCAGACCTCACCATCCGGCTGAGCGACAGAAGCATAAACACCCACCGTATCGTACTGTGCCGAAAGTCAGAGTATTTTAGAACACTGCTCACCGGCCACTTCAAGGTAGGTTCTGAATTGCGCTGCATGTTCATGAAGTCTGGACTGACAAGAAATAGGAGCGTGACGCGAAGGAAATCGAGCTCCACGAAGACGACCCAGAGGCAATGGTTGCGCTCCTACGTCACATCTACGACCTTCCGTACCGGCGTGACGGACGCGATGGCGGCGAGAAGTGGCCCGTTGATCTGAACGCTTTTGTAACCTTGTGGGCGACGGCTGGGAAGTACCTGATGAAGGACGTTCAGCATGAAGTCACTAGAGACATAGAAACCCTGACTGGCTACCATCACAATAAAGGCGTGATCTCCGATGTCCCCGACTTCATCGCAGCCCTCCGCAACATCTTTCCTTGCACTTCCACGGAGGACTATGCCAGGAAGTACATGGTGGCAGCCTGCATCAGGAATCTCACACTGCTGCAGAATGACAAAGAGTTCATCTCGCTGTTAAGGGAGTGCGGCGATCTGGGTGCTGAGATCATTGGAAACAAGAACCTTGATCGCGGGCTGCTCGGCTCTTGGTTGTGCGGCAAGACATGTGAGGAAACTCCGGAGCCGCAATGCTCAGATTGTGGTTATAAGTTCTTTGTCGACTCTGCCTGGGATTCGCGCCACATGACCCATTGGTGGTGCAGAGATTGCGAAGAGTTGACCATTCCAGTTTGCGTGCACTGCGAGGAAGAAGTTGAGTGGATACAGCGTGGCATTACGGGCAAAAAAAGTGCATGAGGCTTTCACGATTCGCAAGCACAGGGGGAAATGTGTCACAGGATCGTGGGCTGGGATTGACTGGTATTTTTCTTGGAATGGCCAGGAGTACTGTGTTGTGTTTGCTGCGTGGTTCATTAGCTGAGACAGAGCTTTGTTGCTCTATAAGTGAGAAGCACTAGTAGCTAGTAAGGCACTGGAAACCGCATCGAGAGGTTTCAGCTCCCATTACATCATGACTACCTAGGTAACCATGCTTCCGGAAACGCCGCTCGATGAGTGAATACCAATGACGATATGGATCGAGAAAGTAGCGTGTGACGGCCTGCTTTTGATAAAATTGTTGCGGAAGCCTGCGGTCAAGCTCGCCTCCAACGTACGTCTACTGCTTACCGTCACCACTTCCAAGTCACTTTCACCTCTTGGCCTGCCTATTTGATCCCGACACCAAAGACTTCCTGGCCGCCTTGGAGACTATCATGGCTCGCACCCCATCGCAAGATGCGGTAGGTCGGAGGTCCATGATCAGGTTCTGTGCTGCACACATCTATGAGCTGAGGAAGATGCCCGAGTTCGTGAAACTGTTGGAGGAGTTCGGTGAGCTCGGTGCTAGCATCCTCCAGGTAGAGAACATCGGCCTCAAGTTCGAGGGTTGCTGGCACTACTGCGGCGACGAGGACAGACGTGCATTCCGCGCTGTCGGCAATGCGATGAGGTCTCCCGGTGTCCACCATCCGCGAGCACCGCACCGAAGACCTCTGGTGTTGTTCGTTCTGTCGGGAAAAGGTTCAGCCAGCTTGCACGGAGCACAAGGGTACTCACTGGATTTTGTGGCACTGGCACTCGGAGTGAGCACGACCTAGCTTGAGTATTAGGCACTCGAAGCTGTTCGTAGCGCGATGTCACGCAAGTCTGTTGCACACAAACTATTCGGCTAGCAGCTGACCCATTACAGAGCTTGACGATGTGATCGAGAGGGTGGACGGACGCCACGTCAATACGACAACGGAGTGACGTCTGGCTCACATGCTAAGCCAGGATTTCAGGATGCTGATGTTGGTCTGTGGGTGGAAAGCGTAGTTTGTAAAGTGAAACTTCAATACACTCCCCATATCTCCTCTCACTGCTTCGTAACCACTCGTGCGTCCACCAAAGCCAATCGGTGACTCATAGAACGTAGTCTGTCTTCAGCGAAGTAAAGAGTGAAGACATCACTTGACCTCTGCCTCCGTCGTCACAGTTGTCCAGAGTGGAGGTCGTCAAGAGTTACGGCGGCCTACAACTGAAATCTGTCGAAGGTAAGCTGATCACAATAACTTGAGCTTGCTCTCGCTTGCCACAACACTCAATCTTCGCAACCTCCACAGCGGCAGGAAACATTGCTGCTTCTGACCATGGCGCCATCCTCGGGTACCGACACTACCTTCCACAATCACTACTTCAACGATCCCACACTCTCGGACCTTACCATACGCCTGAGTGACCGCACTGTTCATGTTCACCGGATCGTGCTATGTCGCCGCTCCGCATATTTCGAAAAACTCATCCTCGGTGGGTTTAAGGTAAGCACAACTGGTCGCCGCCTTGCCATGATCTTAGACTGACGGTGTTTGCAGGAGACTGGCCTCAAGGAGATCGAGCTCCATGATGATGATCCCGATGCTATGATGGGACTGTTCCGCTGCATCTACGACCTTCCTTGCGACGAGCCGTTGAGACTGAGAGCCTGTTTGACCAGACTGGAGTTCCTCGCAAAGATTTGTGTTGTAGCCGAAAAGTACCAGGTCAGCGTAGCCCAAGCCAACATCGCCAAGCAAATGGAGGATACTCTCTGGTGGAAGACCGAGCGTGACATTAACATGGACTCCCACGTCGACCCGAAGCCTCAGCCCAAAGCGGACGACCTTTTAACCGCCACCAGGATTATTTTCAACGGGACCAGCCAGCAAGACAATGTTTGCCGGGCGACACTGGTCAAGTTCTGTGTTCTTTGTATACGCGACCTCAACAAGATACCCGGATTTGTGAAACTGCTAGGCGAATGTGGCGAGCTAGGTGCGGCAATCATCACAAACAAGAACCTCAGTGTTGCACTCGAGGGGTCCTGGTGCTGTGACGAAATCCGGTATAGGCGAGCAATACCACGCTGCGGCAATTGTAGGGAGATATTCTCGATGTCGTACATTCGCAAACACCGCGACGAGAAAGAATGGACATGTGAGGGCTTCTGTGGACAGACCGACGCCCCGATGTGCTTGGAATATCACGACGGCTATCCCGAAGATATCACATGGGAATGGGAGGAGTGACTACGGATCCAGCATGGGCCTACATTGTCGGCTAGCTGCCAGCGTTCGCGCCGAGACTGCAAATACTGCGATTAGCTAGAGGATACACTGCGGAATGCCAGAGTGATGACGGAGGCCTATGATTCCAATGGAGATGACAAGAAGTGAAGGCCGACGCGATCCGACATCAGATTAGCATTCGAGATGGAAAATGTCAATCATACCAGCTTTTGCTCAAGCTTCAGCGCCGCTATAACGCCGCGCTCAAATGCATACCTTTCGCCCATTTACTGTCCTCCCACAACCCCATTGACCAAACCCTGTCCCTGCCCAGACTCAGCAATAACCCAATCTTTAACCGCACCCTTCCAATCACTGATCCTGCCATCCTTGATCCTCACAACCACAACCTTGACCTCCTCATCCTCGATGTAGCTCCCCCGTCCACCATCTCCCGTCCTCGAGTTCGTCGGACTCGTGCCAAACAACTGCTCCGACCCCGCCGACTGTCCCTCGAAAGTATTATTCGCCAAATGCTGCTGCTTGCACCACTTCTCCTCCTCCGTCCCGCTCTCCAGAACTTTCGCTTCGCCATTGATGGTCGCCGAAATCGACGACACGGCCGCCGAGTTCATGTTCATGAGCATGTTCGCCAGACTGCTGCGGCCGGCGCGTGCGCCGACGGGGCTGCGCTCGCGGTCTGTGTTCATGTTTGGAGGGCGCGAGGAGACCCAGTCGTGGGCGAGCAGGCTGACGTTGGGGTTTTGGACGAGGTTGAGGGTTTTCTTCGAGGCCGGGTTGGTGGTCATGATGATTACTGGGCCCGGGCGGAGGGTGTCGGAGGAGAATGGATGTGAGGGCAGGTAGGTGTAGTTCATGAGGCTGACGTGGGGGATGTTTGCGGTGCAGGTTGCGAGGTGGAGCTGGAGAGTGTGTGTTAGTCTCGTGTGTTTTTGGATGTTTAGACGAGATGGATTGCACATACGAAGCGAGCATTTTGCAGGCATGTCGAGACCTCTTCGGGGACATGCTCTGAGATGGTGGGGTTGGTGTCGGCGGACTGCTGCCAGCTGAGAGGAGGTTGTGCGTCGGCCATGATGTGTCGATATCTGATGTAGTTGGGATGGTCAGGTGATGCTCGGTAAGTGAGGTGTTCACGTGTGGTGGTGGTGGTGTAGTTTGATCAAGAAGATCGGCAACTTCCTAATCGAGCGGGAAGCTCTCTGGATCGACTGACTGAGTCGTGGCGTCGATTGAGGTGACGTCTTTGGGGTGAGGCTGAGGATTCTCTCAGAGTAGTCGACTGCGCCACTGAAGACGACGATGGCGCTAGGAGAGGATGGCCTGGCTGGTTGGTTGATTGATCAGGGTCGGGGACGTGGAGCTTGCGTCAAGCTGGGGCCCTTGGGCCGACACGCGAACGACGATGGCTGTCTCATATAACTCTCACATACCACCTCCACAATCTAACACAATTGACATATCCCCCACGGTTTACGGGACCCCAGTCAGGAACGCACACTCCACCTCCGGGGACCTCAAACGAGCACAGTCAGCATGTCGGGCAAAGACAGCCTCGACGAACCCAACGGCGACACCCTCCACGTCGCCAATGGCTCAGGCCCGACCAGTCCGGTGACCACGAGCCAACCATCCCCAGTAGTCGCCAATGATGCGCCCAAGGGCCCGCCCAAAGCCGTCGACGATGTCATGTACTCTGACATCGGCATCAACACCCTCCTGAACCGTCTCAAGCAGAGCATAGCATCGGCGCGTGACTTTGCCGACTTCCTTCGGAAACGCTCCAGGCTGGAAGAGGAGCAGGCAAAAGGGCTGAAGGGTCTTGCGAAGGCTCAAATGGATGCGGCTCGTAGACCAGACTCCAAGAGCGGGAGCTATGCGTTGCAGCTTGGCGAGCTGTTGCGCGTGCATGAGCGCATGGGCGACAACGGAATGCAGTTCGCGCTCTCGCTGCATCAGATGCACGAGGATCTCAACACTTTGACCGCGGAGATCGAGCGAGGGAGGAAGCAGCAGAAGCACGAGGGCTTGGACGCTGAAAAGAAAGCGTTTGATGCGGAGCAGGCGATGCAGAAGGCGAAGGCTCGCTACGATACACTGGCTGAAAGCTACGATCGCGCCAGGACTGGCGATACCAAGGGCAGCAGGAGGCTGGGCTTGAAGGGACCCAAGAGCGCCGAACAGGTTGAGACCGAAATGTTGCACAAGGTTCAAGCCGCCGATAGTGAGTACGAGGAGAAGGTGAAGCAGGCGAAGACTCAGCGTGACCACCTCATCAGGATCGGAAGACCTCAAGCTGTCAAAGCACTGCAGTCTTTGATCAAAGAGTGCGACCAGGCTCTTACCTTGCAGCTGCAAAAATATGCCTCTTTCAATGAGAAGCTTCTTCTTGGAAACGGTCTGGCTGTGAGCCCATTGACCGAAGGCGATGCGCCTTCCTCGCAAAAGAGTTTGCGTGAATTGGTCATTGAAATTGACAACGAGAAAGACTTCAACAATTACATCGCCAGTCACAGTGGCAAGGTGCCTCCAACACCAAGCGAGATCAAGTACGAGAAGCATCCGACGCTTGCACCAAAGCAACAACAACCCAAACCACAGGCACCAGCACCGGCACCAAGTGCTGCACCAACATTTTCTACGCCAGTGCCATCTGGAGGCCTAGGTCTTGACAGTATGACATCTCAGACGACGGCATCAGCCAACAGCAGATATAGCTCCATGCCTTCTTCGATCACAACGGCAGCACCCTCATACCATACCCACGCTGCGCCGCCCCCTGCTAGCGGATACAACCTTGCACAATCTCCCGGAGGGCCCAGCGATGCTTTCTCATACGACCAGAAGCAGAACCCATACGGCTCACAGGCTTCGACAGCACGAGATGGTCCTGCAAATCCTCCCTATCCCATGCATCCCTCAGAACGCATGGTCTCGCCTACTTCCCCAAGCTCTGGCTATCCGCCTAACCAAACGACTGGCTCTATTGCCGGAGCAGCCAACTCTAGTCCCCTCGGTACCTCTGGCTTCCCTCAACCACCAAAGATGGCGAACAAAGCGCCCTCACGTCCTGTCTTTGGCGTCAGTCTCGAAGAGCTCTTCGCCCGCGATCAGTCTGCCGTCCCCATGGTCGTCTACCAGTGCATGCAAGCCGTGGACCTCTTCGGTCTTGAGGTTGAAGGCATCTACAGAACTTCCGGCACGGCCACACACGTCACCACCCTTCGTGACGCTTTCAACAACAACGCTCCTAACCTCGACTTCCGCAACCCGGCCAATTTCCATCATGATGTTAGCTCTGTTGCAACTCTTCTCAAGCAGTTCTTCCGTGACCTGCCCGATCCGTTATTTACCAGCGCAGCATACGATGGCTTCATTAACGCGGCGAGAGTTGAAGACCCAAGTGCCCGTCGCGATGCCCTGCATCAGCAGATCAATGATCTTCCGGACCCTAACTATGCTACACTGCGTGCGCTCGTTCTGCATCTCCACCGCGTCATCCAGAACGAGGGACGCAATCGTATGGGCAGCTCCAACTTGGCTATTTGCTTTGCGTAAGTTCCTCCCCTACTGCTTGTTCAAAGAACGCTCGCTAACACACTCTCCCAATAGACCAAGTCTCCTAGGCGCAAACACTGGCTCGCAGATTGCGGACTCTGGCCTGCAAGCCAGAGTCATGGATACGATTTTGATTAATGCCACGGCTATCTTCGATGAGGATTAGGTTTAACGGTGGTTCTGCATGAATTTTGTGCTAGGGATTGGCGACCTGCATTCTTTCTCTGGCGACTGCACGCGAATACCCTTCTGACCGATTGTGTTATCATTGACGATATTAGATATGCGTTGATATGAGGATTGGGTTCTAGTTTGGTGGTTTAATGAATACTGATTTTTAAATTCGAACTTTTAGTGGATTGCGGGAATGTGACGGGTGCTGCTGCTGATGAGTCTGCAGATTAGAAGGCGCTGTGCGATATTCTGGGTTCCAAACTTCTCCATAATTAACCCGCAAGACTGCCCTAAAGCCACGACACTCCCGAAAGCGATTGATGACGGTATTTTGCAGTATGTGGCGGTTTCGCGCCCTCGGTTATCGTCCTATCACATTGCTCAGTCTCGTCAGCCTAGTTGGGAACGACATGTATACCTCCTGACATAGCCTCTTTCACGCGCGTGCCCTCGTTCCTGACTATCCTGACACTGGTAATCTGGATCTCTTGACTACAAAGAAATATGCGCAAAAGACCTAATCATGGCGAGTCGCTGCCTCTGTCAAGGTGACGCCGCAACTATCTGGGACTCTGGCAGGACATCGAGCCTGTCCCGAAGACATGCGCATTCAGCATATCGCATCTCTGATGATCAGCGAACGATCGACACGACTACTGGCGCTAACACGAGGAAGAGGAAGCTAGTAGACGTGCTTGGGCAGGAGTCGGCGGAAAGCACACAAAACGGTCCTGGGAAGCGAACACGCTGGCTTGAAGCAACAATCAGCCAGAGGGAGGATGGTTTCGGCGTCGCCTTTGATGAGAGGCAAGCACGTCGCCATGGCCACGAATTCAGTCAGGTCCATACCAATGGCAACGCCCGAGTGCACATGGGCGATTCGTTTGGTGAAGGAACTACAATCAATCACAACTATTTCGGAATATGTGCGGCGATGAACATGCGCCTCTCCCAAGACATCGAGCTCACGGAAGAAGCTGCAATCCTTCGGTTGGCAGCGGTGATCATTGTTGCGGCTATCGCAAATGTCATCGTCCAGCCTTTCCTGCTTCTGCGAAATTTCCTGCACCGCGCCATACCAGATGCTGTCCAACGGCAGACCACACCTCTATCGAGCTTGTTCGGCTCTCGGATGGTATTGTTCGAAGACGCCCTGGGTCGCTTCGAGCGTCTCGACATTAATGTGGTCACCGACTGGACTAGCTTCCACTACAACCTCACGCGCGCGTTTGCAGACCAGCCCGGGCACAGGCGGGTCGCGGTCGCAGGCTATCGGTTGTTCGACCACGCCCAAGATTCTCAGCTCATCGACCCAAGACGCCCACCGCCTTTCGCTAGTGTGTTTGTGCGCAACAGGCACGTGCGTATGAGCATCCACTTCGCGTGGGACGAGGTGTCGCTCGAGTGTTGTCCGAAATGCGGCTTGAAGCAGACGTGTGAGCTCGAAAAGGAGACCACGTGTCGAGCTAAAACTTGCGGGTTCAGATACCGCGGACACATCCAGGACTCACCGATTGTTGAGCTTGATGATGACGATGTCGACGATGCTGGTGTGAGTCGGGGAGAAATGCCATCAATGGGCACCACCGCGATGCAGCAGGAAAAGCCACGCCGGAAATGCTTGAAGAATGAGCAAGAGAGCCCTGCCTGGTTTTCCCGGATCAGTGTTTCTCGGCAGCCTGAGGAGATCAGTGCTGCTAAGTCCAGCACCTCATCCATTCATGACGGCATGAGCGACAGCTTCGTTCGTGACGAGTAAGTCAAAGATCATTCTGCTAGAACGATCCTATCGATCGACATCAACTAATTTCATCTGCAGTCTCGTGTCTGATATCTTCTTCTATCGTATGCACTCGTCTTCTTACCTCCCCCAAGATAGAAGCTAACTTTATGAAAGCTTGCCGCCGCTGCAATGATGATTTCGAGTCCTCGCACGAGCTCCAACAGCACTACGAAGAAGCGCACGCTCCACAACCTAATCAGACTTTGGGTCGCACACCTCGCGACCAGCAACATTCTAGCGGCCCTGTGCCGAACGCATGGAGCACCCACATGCAAGACATGGAAAACTTCTTGCTCCCAGACCACGATGCCAGGGAGGCGCTGGAAGACTCCCCAGACCCTCGCGCGTGGAGGCCCATCCATGCGATGGCTCAGGGAAACTCGTCACCTCTTTCTGTTGGATCTGCTGATTCGCAGAAGGCGTCTGACAGATTCCGTAACGGTGTCAAGCGTCGAGGTGCGATTTCTCTAGAAAGAAGCACAAGCAATGAACGAAGCGATTATCCGCCGGTTTGGACCCCGCCTACAATCTTCCAGCAATGGGATACCACGTTTGGGACTCCAACATATTTCGATACTAGCGAGAGGTTACAGAATAGCCCATTGCCCACACCTGCTGTTTTTGGCAAGAGGCATCCGGCGCTTTTCGAGCCCTTAGCCGATATCAAGCGTTGGCCTCGCGAACCGAACAGTCATTCTGAACTTGGCCAGAGGCCACAGAGCAACTCACAGTCTCAGCGTGTTGCACCTGTCACCGAATATGGCACCGGCTACGTACATTCACTCTGAAAGATCCATATCGTCCAAGTTGTACCGATCATGGTGAGGCGTCAGCTTTGACGACATTGCTGTTCGACACTATTACTCTCATTCTCTTCCAATGCTGGTATGAAGCGCAAACTTGGCACACTCGATCGATACTGAGCTATAGCTTTGCGTTTTGGAGGTTGACAATACTACCGCACGTGACAATGTACAGGCCGCGAAGTTTAGGCTCCATGCATGAGAATACGAAAGATGCTCGCTGTGCCTTTGACAGTGGTCCAAGATTAGTTCCAAGTCAAGCATGCGGCTCTACAATATATGACGACGGCACCTGCGCTGTATATACAATGCTTGAGAATCACAAATGTGATGACCAAGGAGCACGGGGATCAAGGGATGCTGTCCTTGGAGGTTCTGCTTTCCTGGTGCGGGGGCGGAGAAGCTTTCTTATGCTCAGTTGCCTCATGATCTAGATTCAAATTCCGCTCTGATTCTCCAGCGGCAGGATGAACAGTACGGACTTTGAAGCCAGACCGCAAGCTTCGTAACACTGTCCCGAGGTCCGTATACATTACATCTATTTCGAACAAGCTCAAGACCAATTGAGATTGTATCATGGAGATATTAACATAACACCATCAGCATCTCCAAGCCTTTTATCTCGATGTTCTCGTCATCCAACGGCCGCCAGCTCCCGAAGAACGTCCGCCACCGAGAATGCCCACACTTATGCATGGCGTGATAGCTGGGTCTGTAGTCGTGCGCGATGCGACTCCTCTCCAGTACCTGATATGGCCGAGGTGTTGAACCCGATCGCTCAAAGATGAGAGTCAAGCTCGCCTCTTCATCTCCTTGCCTTTACGACCTCCCTCTCTATACCATCAATTAACGTCAATCCAACCATTACCGCAATCATGCCTGGCGCAATCCTCTCCCCATACAAGCAGGTTCCTGAGACCAAAGCAGATCGTGCGTACATGCAGTGGCTGAACTCTATGCACTGTACAGCTGTTGACACAACATCGCAGTCGACTGGGCAGAGCTTGTCACTCTAGACCTGAGCCTCTTTGACACACCAGAGGGCAAGCAAGAGCTCGCTAAGCAGCTGACATATGCAGCTCAACACGTTGGCTTCTTCTACGTCAAGAACTTCAATATCAGCCAAGAGGAAGTCGATAGACAATTCGCTCTTGGCCGCGAGTTCTACGAGTTGCCGCTTGAGGAGAAGCTGAAGTACCACAACCTCGAGGATCTGCACAATGGCGAGTACAATGGTTACCGTCCTGCTGGGCTCAGACAGTATGTATTATTTATTCCAGAGTACCTAATGGGAATCTTGCTGACCCTGCAGATTGACTGAGACGGTGGTAGACAACGTCCAAGTCTACAACCTCCCCAAGTTCGACGGATACCACGAGCGTGCTCAGCCCCCGGTTCTGCGGGATCACATCAAAGAAATCGAAAATTTCAGCAGGAAGTGCCACTCAGAAGTAGTGGTCAAGCTTCTTCGCCTATTCGCCATCATCCTCGAACTTCCCGACGAAGATCAGTTGGTCAAAGACCACGAGTACGACGTCAAGGGCGAGGATCATCTCAGATACATGCATTACGCTGCTCGTTCGCCTGAACTCAATGCGCAAGTTGGCGAGCTCTACTCACCAGGTCACACTGATCTGGGTAGTATCACGCTTCTCTTCCGCCAGCCTGTTGCCGCTTTGCAGATTTTGAACTCGGAGCAGCAGTGGAAGTGGGTCAAGCCGCAAGACGAGACCATCACAATCAACATCTGCGATGCGCTGCAAGCCCTGACCGGCAACTTCCTCAAGTCTTCCATCCACCGTGTCCATACGCCGCCTGATGATCAGGCTCACATTGACCGTCTGGGCGTGTTGTTCTTTGCTAGGTATGTTGACATTGCAGACACCATGTAGCGATGTCTCGTTCCATCCCTGTTCGCTAATGTTCGATCCCAGACCCAACAACCACGTTGTCCTCGACCCTATCTCCAACAGCCCGCTGCTGAACCGTCTTGGCCTGAAGGATAACGACCTGACTAAGCTTGGGCAACATCTCACAATGGAGCAGTGGGTCAAAGCACGTCAATCGCAACAACAGCGCCGCACGAAGGCACCAAAGATTGACGGTCAGAAATATCAGTATGGCGAGAAGGATATGGAGATCATCCCTGGGCTGTTGGCGAAGGTGCACAATTGAGTCTCCTGGGCCATTTGTAGCTTACTATCATTCGATGTGTTCGTATATCGAGCTCAGATCCACTGAATTTCAGATTGTAAAGCCTCTGCCTGGATATCTGTGTGAGATAGTGTTTCGGTGGTTATTCACGGCGGCTTGACTTGTGACAGCTAAACTAGTGTCGTATAGATGTGGCGTAGTAAAATAATTCACATCGTCCATACAGGAATATAGAGTCGACGGCTTCGACCTTGGTATTCAATTTGTGAACGGCCAACACAGTAGTATAATACACGTATCACCTAGCTGACGGATGACCGCAGATGCGCCAAGGATAACATAATCTGAAAATCAGCCCTAACTACGTCAACGTGAGCCATGCTGAGCCAAAACTGCGATGCTTACAAACCTTGGAACCACTTTCGCGGAGGGAACTCAAAATCTTTCTCCTTCCAATGATACCTTGTTCATCATCGCGCAAATGCGATGTCCGGAGTTTGTGTTTTCCTCCGGAGGCCGTTCTTGATTTCCCATGGCGGGTATGCAACTAGACGATGGGCTATAGTCTATCGAGCTCAACTTGTATAAATACAAATTCCCACCCCCAAGTGACTGCTAGCCAACATTCACAATTCATCTGTGCACAATGAAACTAAACGGGATTCCATCGCTTATCTTTAGGATTAGTTTAGCACACTACGTCTACTCTGCCGCTGCGGACTCACCTCTTGTTGACCTTGGCTATACTGGAGTCCAGGGCATTCGAAACGCTTCTACTGGGTGAGCAGTGTTCACACTTTCGGATACGTCTATATTGCTGACAGCTCGGTATAGCGTCGATACATTCCTGGGGATTCCATACGCAGTCGCGCCTGTGGGTGATCTTCGATGGTATAACAATCCCCAATTCAATCATAAGCATCGACTCCGTTGACATGCTTTCAGGCGTGCTCCTGTCCCGATCGAACTAGGCAACTCTACATCCTTCGGCAAGGCTCTGAATACGACGACGCAAGGCCCGCAATGTGTCCAAGGTGCACCCGCCTGGATTGCCGCTCTGAATACTGTCTATGGAGATACCGCGTCTCTCGGCGCTTCACCCCCCTCTAGCGAAGACTGTCTCGTCCTTGACGTGTTTGCTCCGTCGACCGCGACAAGTCAGAATCTACCAGTGTTGCTGTGGATCCATGGCGGCGGCTACACTATTGGTAACGCTGCTAATGCTGGTGGTGCCAATTTTGTCAACTCCTCTAATGGTAGCATAATCTTTGTATCGATTCAGTACCGGCTTGGAGCGTACGGGTTTCTGGCAAGTGATGAAGTCGCTGAAGACGGAACGCCCAATGCTGCATTGCTTGACCAGAGAGCAGCTATTGATTGGGTGCAGCGGCACATATCTGCTTTCGGCGGCGACCCAAGTAAGGTGGGCACAATCGTGTGAAGCAGTTCCGGATTTGGTCTCTGCTGACAGTCTTCCAGGTCACCATCTGGGGCGGAAGTGCTGGTGGTGGCTCGGTCACAGCCCAGTTGATCCTAAATGGCGGAGAAGAAAATCCGCCTTTCCGTGCTGCTATCCCTGGTAATGCACTCTCGTCCATTTGCACCTAGAGAATTCACTGACGGCTTCCCTATCTGACAGAATATCCTTGGTGGCAATCATACAAGAACCAAAGCACCTTGAACAGCCAATACACGGATTTGCTTGCAGCGGCGAACTGCTCAGATCTTGCATGCCTTCGAAGTCTTCCGTACGAAACACTTGCGAATGCCACACAGACCACATACCAGACTGGTTACGAAACCGGCAGATACGCCTACGGAGATTTCTACTACGGACCAACTGTCGATGGCGTTACGATTCGTGATTACCCTCAGAGGGAGATTGAAGCTGGTCACTTCTCCAAGGTCGCCTTGTTAATTGATCATTCAGCATTCGAGGGTAAGCACGTCATTCAAATACTGTCCTTTTCAATCGACTATGCTGATGCATGTACAGGTGTCTCCTTCACAAACTTCAGCACCTCCACATGGGACGAGACGGTCACCAACCTCAAGGTGCTATGGCCGGAGGCAGGAGCCACTTTCTTCGACCGTGTGAAGCAGCTGTACCCGCTTTCTGACTTCTCCGGAACATATTTCGACAACCCGTTCTTTTCGTCGCAGACCGCCGAAGGCCTCGAATCGCGTGCAAACCTCTCGGTGAAAACAAACTCCGAGTATTGGCGAGCCCAGCAGATCTATGGAGACTATGTCATCAACTGTCCAACCTACTACCAGGCCAGCGCTTTCAGTGAGCACGATTTGCCGGTCTACAAGCTCATCTTCAACGCTGGAAACGAGCTACACGGCGCTCCGCAATCTCTTTTCCAATTAGCTCCGTCTGAGACTCCTACGCCGGATCTTGCACGCGCCATGCTGGGATACTGGACCTCCTTCACAGTCACATTAGATCCCAACGCGATCTCGTACTCTAACGCTAGCAAAGCGGTATGGCCGCAATACACCGGAGGTAACGAGACCGACTTCCGCGTCCTGGAGGTTTACCCATCCTCTTTCCACGTGCGGTCGGATTCTGATGCGAATGAGAAGTGCGAATTCCTGTACGGTCGCTCCAGGGTGGTATATAATTGATCGATGATCTGGCAGGACCCATAAACCGAGCTTTCGATGCAGACTTGTCGGTTCAAAGTGACGGCTCTGAGGGTCCTCGAGAATGGCTGACCTGAGGCGAATTCGGTGCGGTATATTCCAATAAGACACACGCCAGATGGTAACATCTCAGGCTTTGTGTGCCACTGTGAGGACCGTCAGATATATTGTATCCATAAATTACCTTATTGTTTCCAGCCGAGTTAGAGCCATATACATGTAGATATGGATGTGAAGATGGGTGCAGGAAACAACGCCTCCGATCTCCACGTGTTCAGACTTTCCACCTCGATCGGTTGCAGTCACCACATTTCTGTCACTGATTGAGCGAAAGCCGACAAGGAGTCTCTCCTCACACTTCCGCACATGTAGAACCAAAGAAGTGATTGCAGAAAAGGCAACATGGCTACCAGACTACCGACAGCAGTTTTCACGTGATCGTCCTGTACGGAGAATTTGCCCAATTCGACACGCAACCGTTTGTTCCTTCGGAGAAGGGCCGCAAATGCCCGCGCACAGGCTCTCCATGGAATCCAAACCGCCCTCGACGTCAGAGTCCTTTGTAATCGCTCGAAGTCTTCGTGTGGTCGAGATGTGCGCAAAGACCAGCGGTATGGTATGGCGGAACCAGCCCGTGGCGAATAGCTTTGCTAATAACGTAAGCTTCGAACATATCTAGCACTGGTATAAAAGTAGTCATTGTAAGTACCTTGTCTCAGTTGGAAAAGAGTACCTCCTTCCCGTACTTCTAATTAATACCGAAACGACGCAATGGCAAAACTCATCACAATCTGTGGCGCGACTGGTGGCGTTGGAGGCAGTGTGACGCGACGCATGTTGAAGGAAGGATGGAACGTTCGCGCTATCACTCGCAACACTGAGTCTACTGCTGCAAAGACTCTCGCCGAGCAGGGTGCGCAGCTTGTCTCGGCGAACTACGACGATGTAGCATCGCTTGAGCAGGCATTCAAGGTGCGAATTTTCACATTCTGACAGTCCTGACCGGAACACTTGGCTCACAAACCTATAGGACAGCAATGCAATCTTTGGTATCACCAACATATTTGAATATCTGCTCGAGAAAAGCCCCGAGGATGCCGCTGCGCGCGAAAGACAACAGCTTGTCAACATTGCCACTGCGGCTGGCAAGATCTCTTCTCTGGAACACCTGATCCTCCACACCCTACCGGCTGGCAAGAAGCTTTCTGATACATTTGTTCCTCACTTTGACGTACGTCAACCCCCGCAAATACCTCTTTAGTAGCCCTCGTGGCTGACGAAAGTTCCAGGGCAAGGACCAAGCCGCCGATATTATCAAAGAGACTCTGCCATCTGTCGCCCAAAAGACAACGTTCTTCTGGATTGGCTTCTTCAGCACCAACTTCCATGCATACCCCATGATGAAGCCCACAGAGCTGGTAAGCACGAACTAGTCAGACGGAGCGAGACCGTCAGCAGCTAACATTAGACAGCCCAACTCCGGCGGCGCACACGTCTACATCCAGCCATCGCCTTCAACGCTGCCTCTCCCCTTCGCCGGCGACGTTGAAAACAATGCCGGGCACTTCGTGAAAGCAATCCTGGCTAAGCCGGAGGTCTCTCTCCCCGCGAAGTACGCATTCCTGTACACTTCTCAGGGCACATTCCAGGACTACCTGCAAGCATGGATCAACGTCACCGGCCGCAGGACGACTTTCGTATCCACTACTTTGGAGAAGTACGAGGAGATTTGGGGCCCGTATGGCACAGAGATTGGACTGATGCTTAAAGCTTGCGAGAGCGTGTCCGATTGGGCCGATGCGTACAAGTCTGAGGTTGTCAATGCGAAGGACTTGGGAATTCCGGAGGGCACTCTGGTCGACTTGCAGGCTGCTTTGGAGAAGGATAAGGCGCTTCTCTAGATTTTAACAAAAAAGGAAAAACGAAACTGTCACATTATGTTCGCAGTGCAGTATTAATGCATTCAGGAGTCATCAACCTCTTGGAACGATCGCGTGGACAGGGTGGCGGGTCGTTCACGGAGAAATAATGCGCTCAGCAAACACGCGTTCCCGGGATTCTGGATTTTCTGTGTGACAAGCTGCATGTCCAGATCTATACAAGAAGAGAAAATGGCCCATAGGACACTCCATATATACCTCACTTACGCTCGCGGTCAAAGGTACAAGCAGCTTGGCGCGTGCTTGGCGGGCGCTACGCCTTGCGCATACAAGCATACGAGCTACCCCACGCTCTCCTGGCACTGGCGCGCGAACACGTGTCAAAGGGCCGCGTCATTCGTCTGCACATGCCTGCAATCAACCAACGCCACTTTTAACGCCATGAGCAAGTTCTAGTTCGCAGTCCATGCTGTGATGTGACGCTTGTGCCTTTCTCGTTCTTGATTTCTCGTTTACAAGCTTCGCGATTCAGGCTTGACTTCCTGCCCCTGAAACCCGAGACTCCACTTCGTCAGCTGTCAAGCATTTACCAAGCTTCAGGGCTCTGTTCACCTTGTGTTGATCCTCCTGCTTCCTGCTCTTACTACTTTACCAGAAGTACCCTGGACTGACCATTATTGACTCCTTGCCCTATCTTTGCCACACAAAAAACCACTCTCACAGAACCAAACCGCACTCATAACAAGCAAAGATGTCCGGCTTCGTAGAAAAGCTCTTCGACTCCTTCACCGGTGAGAAGCACCACCAACAGCAACAACAGCAGTCTTCATACGGCGGCCAACCCCAGCAGAACTACGGCGGAGGCCAGCCTCAAGTCTCCTACCCATGGGTCGCCCGCTGGGATGACCGCGAGCAGCGCTACTTCTACATCAACGAACAGACCGGCGAACGCAGCTGGACGCCTCCGGGCCAGGGTCAGAACCAGGGCTATGGTGGCGATCAGCGTGGCGAATACGGCCACCAGCAGAACCAGTACTCTAACAGCGGGTATGGTCAGCAGCAGCAGGGCCAATACGGTGGTGGCTACGGCCAGCAGCAGAACCAGTACCCTTCTGAGGAACGCCAGGAGAAGAAAAGCCACGGCAATGCTGCTGCGTGGGGAATTGGCGGCGCAGCCCTTGGGTTGGGCGCTGGCGCTTTGCTGATGCATGAGGGCGAGGACATCAGTATGTAATGATCATTTCCCCATCTAGTCATCATAGTATAAAGCTGACACGCAACACAGAGCAAGACTGGGACGAAGACAAAGCCCGCTTCGAGCAGTCCGCTTCAGACTTCCCTGAAGACGCCGCCGAGTGGACCGGCCGTCGCGTAGGCGAAGTCGAGCAGATCCCCGAGAACGTGGAGCAAGGCTTCGACCGCTTCGGCGACGGCGTCGAGCGCAAGTGGGACAACGCCGTGGACGACGTCGAGGATGCTCCCGAGAATGTCGCCGGCTGGGTTGGCGAGAAGGTCGGCGATGTGGAGAGGTTCGGCGACGATGTGGAGAACTATGGTGATAGTCTGGGCGATGCTTATGATCAGGGGAGGGAGGAGGGGAGGGACGATGACTACTGAAATCTGAAAGGTATAGGGTCGGATGTTTCGATGATCTGAGATGGACGGCCCAAAATCGATGTGAAGCATTTTCTTAGCGAGCGGCATGAGCGAAGCATGAGCACGGCACAAATAGCATCAATGACTTGCAAGAGCGCGTGCTACTGTACTGTACACCATGATAATCATTTGCCCGCCGCCAAACCAGCCAGTGGACAGATGTTTTTGCCACTGTTCACTCGTAGATGGCAGCGCACTCACCGGAAGAAGCCACATCAGGAACCGAGACCACCGAAGCTCATGTAAAGACTGTGAGAAGTATTTTCATATATATGCTCTGCAAGCCGATCCCTCTCTCTCTTTCTCAAAAATAATAGTGCTCATCCCCTAAGAAGGAGTAGTTAAAAACCAAACACGTACACCAAGTAAAGAAAATGACCGTCCAAAAAAATAAAAAAATCGTGCAAATGCAAACCCAATAATCATATCATATCTCCATCTATTGTTCGTGACACATCAAGACCTCTAGCCTTGCGGGCCCAGTCTTGCTCCCGCACAAAAGGCAAGAGAAAATCGAATCTCCCTTACAAGTGGCAGCGAGCCTTGCAAGAGTCGACAGCAGACACCAAGTTCGCCGGCAAGTTCGCGCGGAACTGGTCGACGTTGCTGGGGTCAATGCGGTTCTTGCCGCCGAGCGTGATCTTGACAATATCGTCCGGCAGCGTGAAGAAGTTCTGCGCGACCTGCGAAGTGCCCGGGTCGGCGCTGTTGAGCGCGGCGGTGAAGATCGCGCGCTCGCACGTCGGGTTGAACTGGAAGTGGATGCTGCCCTGGGGGAAGATGGTGGCTTCGAACTGGTTGAGGGTGGTGTTGAAGGGGAAGGCGAGGGCGTTGATGTCCTTGGCGGCGTCTTTGAACAGCCCGTTTTCCATCACGAAGCCGACTTCGAGCTGGCCTTCGACGACGGTGAGGAATTCGGTGGCGCGCGGGTGAGTGTGCGGGGAGTTCATGCCGCAGGGTTCGATGAAGGCTACTGCGCCGGCGATTCCTTCGCCGACGAGGAAGGGGAAGTTGGCCTCGTTGGCGACGAGGATGCGGCCGCCATCGCCTCCAACAGGAGCGGTCTTGAAGTCGAATGCGATAGCATCGTGGACAGCCTTAGGATCCGTGAGCGGGACTTTGCTCTCGTTGTCGACGGAGAGGAGCTGCTGGAGGCGGTCGACTTGGGTCAGATCGGCGTTGATCTCCTTGGCGAGAGCTGCGACCGCGGACGGCACTGCGGTTGCAGAGACGAACTCGGGGAAGCCGGTGGTCTGACTGCCGCCGTTGCTGGCGCCGGTAGGGTAGGTGGCGTAAGAGGTGGAGGAAGAGCTCGCGACAGACGACGACCACGACTTGGACGGGTTGGTGAAGGCGTTGGGACCAGAGGCGACGTTGACGGGCTTGGCCTGGGCAATGCCGGCTGCGAGTGCAGCGACGGCGATCTTCATCATGGCAGACATGTTGTTTGAAGTGGATGATCGTGAGTTGGAATGTACGAGAATTGCTGGTTTTACTTCTTGGCGGAAAGAGTGTGTGATAACTGGAAGGAGATACAAATGAAAATAACAAAGGAGATAAGAAAATGTGGATTGGGAGTGTTGTGAGGTTGGTTGGTATTCGATTGCTGTGTGATAGAGAGGGAAGAAAATCCGGAAGACGAGTAGAGGGATACTACCTTTATACCAGGTCGCGTGGTGTTGGTGCATCACGCTCTACGCTCCTACGGTGTTGGCATGCTTGCGCGGACATAGGCTGATGTCAGGAAGCGGACTAAAATCGGCGACCGAGTTGATGCTGAGCAAAGAGGATGACTTGGCTCGCAGGTGAGGAGGCCTGATATGAAGTTGCTGATGTGAGCAGTGCTATGTGTGTGTTTTCGATCCTGCACCGCTGTCGCATGGAGGTTATTGACCTATAGCAAGCGAAGAGCCGACGCTAGCCACGTGAGATCTGACTGACCAAGCGCTTGGGCGGATGTAGTTGTGCTGCGCCATGTAAGCGCTATCGTCGAATCCGGCTAGCCACGGTGGCTTTGCAATCCAAAATAGGGCTGCCAACTTCTCTAGGCGAAGTTCCACGGATAGCGCCATGATGCGAGCAAGGAGGAAACGTTTTTACGGCAACAAACCAATTGAAATATCTCCCAGCGCCATGTTGCAAATTTCCGCGATTCCCGGCTGACGGGCTGAGCAAAATTAAGCATTTGATCACCAAGCTTCGGCATGACAAGCATTGCTGTGCATCAAACAAGGACAATTGAAACAAGTTCAGTACTTCGTCCGCATGCAAAAAAATCAGAAAACTGGTCATTCAGTGAAACCGGCTCATAGGCAGAACCCATGTAGTAGCTAATGCCATCCCGCGATACAGTCTGCATGTATCATCATCTCTCAAGACATCCTGCGACGCGCGCCTTCGGCCAAGTTGGCGTTGGTGTTCATCTCATTCTGCAAGGATCATGTCCAGAAGCAATGATGACAGCGGACGACCTCCGATCCAGATAAGCATCGGACTGAGCCCTCGATTCAGATCATGCGATGTTCGGGTGGCATGTAATGTCGATTGATACAGGACATCAAGTCAGCTTACAGCTAGGAACAGGTTACGACGCGTTTCCGGTGGTGCGTGGCGTCCTCAAGCCTTGTCATGTTCTGCAGGGACGATTCGATAGCCCGGGACACCGTTGTCGATCATGAAGCTACGGATGTACGTCGCCATATGGGAAGGTGCTTCTGTGCCATCAAGATGATGGCGAAAAGATGAAATCTTCTAGCAAGACCGTAACCAGGACTCCCAGATATCGACAAAGTAAGACTGCAGTTACAAATGAACGGTATGTAAAGATTGCGTCGACGTGCTTTGGTTGTGTTGGCAGCAGTTGCGCCACACTTGGTCGGATCCTATCCTCTAGACATAAATCCTGGCGTTGGTTGTAATGGGGCTGAATGTCGCAGGCTGAGAAGGATGCTCATTGAGCTTCCATAGATAAGTCGTCGTCGTCACCCCTCAACACAGACGCGTAAGTACGTTGCACTGTTTGATCCAGCCTGGGTACTTGCCTGGGCGAACCCAATATCGGGAACGAATCAGGCTCCGGAGAGCTTGTCGCATATTCCCAGTCGATGGGTCCACCAACAGGGCTCAGAACACGGCGTCTCAAGCGTCTGATACTCACGTCGCCATTCCGCTCGTCTGCATCGTCGGTGTCCGTGGCTACGGTATCGCCGTCTGCACTCTGACTGTGGGGACGCTTGAAGACACGGATGCTAACGCGCTTGCTGAGGCGTCGCTCAAGGCGCTTCTGTGCCATCTCGGATTCTTCCTCTTGGTCTTCGCAGTCAAGTCTGGCAAAGCGGCTCGAAATTCCGGAGTCGGAGTCGGAATCAAAGTCGGGATCGGAGTCAGACTCGTAGGTGGGTTCGACGGCATGATGATCGGGATGAATTTCGCTCGGGTAGTCTTCAACCTCCTCGAGTTCTGATGGGGAAACTATATCGGTATCGGGGAGCGAAGCGATCTCGCCGTCAGGCAGTTCCACGACTAATACATTGTCGGATGGAGTACGCTTCAGCACTTTTTTTGCTGGCGAGCTAGTTTCGGTGGGGTGTATGGACGAGGCAGGAGAGTCGGATCTTTCAAGACGGCGCTTGTGTTTGGCGGGGGTGTAGGGTGGCGTTGCTGGTGGTTTGTGGGCAGCGTGAAGGCTAGTCTGTGAGGCAAAGCCTAGTTTCGGAAGAAACGATTCCATCGCTTATTAATAAGCAGCGATGGCAATGGAAGTGGCAATGTTGTTTCGGGGTAGATTCAGCGTGAGTCAGGTGGAGCTGGAACTCCCAGGTGTGGCCAGTGGTGGTGTTTAACAATGTGATTTTCCCGGCGCAGTCCAAGCAATATCATGGTGCTACTGCTTGGATTGATCTGGTGGGTATGTGGCGGTGGCAAGCTGTATTGCTAATCCGGACACGAATGGTGGTGCTGCTATGAGAAATTGGTGGTGAAAAGGTTACCGGCGGCCCGCAAGTGAGGTGGCACAGGTGATGAGAGGATTGCAAAGCGGCAGAGGCAGAGGAAGACGGGGGTATATCGCTGACTGCGGCTCCTTGCTCCTTGCTTGGGCAGCAATGGTTCGTGGCGGCGTCAGGCAGCGATGGCGCAGGTGCAGTAGCGATTGGCTGCGAGCGAATGGTGTTGGGGCCTACACTGTTGCAGAAGGCATGAGAATAGCATGGAAGACTGTCAGGTGGGAGAGGAGGAGGAGAGCAGGATGGTTGAGGAAGAAACGAGCAGAGCAGAGCTGCCCACTGGACCTACGCAAGGCGGATGGATAGCTTCAACATAACTGGGACGAGTGGGAGCTGGCTGACAGCGCAGCGGAGAACTTCGGACGGAGCAATGCGCGGGCTAAGAGGAAGCGTGCAGTAGTCCAAGGTAGTTCTGTGCGTGTATTGCAGGCCACGCCGGGCCGCAGCACCATTGGTTGGCAAAGCATACATATATTGAGCTGCAGTGGTGGTAGTAGCCGTGCGTCCACCTGTGCCGACCACCAAGCCGTGAGGTGTGAAGTTGGAGGGAGCAAGGTAAGGTACGGAAGCAGTGCGAGCATGTGATGCATCCGGCATTGTCAGAAATGTCTGCACGTAGATCTGCATACGATTCACCTTCGTATCTGTATATATGGATGCCTGTTCCAACCCTAACCCTCTATCACTCTTGGCATCAGCAACGTCTGGTCCCCTCCCCAGCTCAAGCCAACTGGCCGCGATGGGAAGCAGCGACCAGACAGGAGTGAGCTTAAACATTAACACGCCGCCGCTCCAACACCTCTACCACCACCACCGCTACCTCCACCCCGCTACCCAATCCCGCCTACCTCTTCT
Source organism: Cladosporium oxysporum (assembly GCA_035771495.1). NCBI lineage: Eukaryota > Fungi > Ascomycota > Dothideomycetes > Cladosporiales > Cladosporiaceae > Cladosporium > Cladosporium oxysporum. The sequence continues at coordinate 88,841 of JAWNKS010000006.1, forward strand.
CTTCCGGGCTCTTGGACCGCTTCTTAATCCTTGGTGTTGCGCACTGCCAATGCCTGGAGCTTAGGCTCTCATACACTAGCCAAACATGCAGTCCTCACCGAACATGCTCACCAAATTCGTGAGTATGCCTTGTTTCTTTGCTTTGATAGTACCAAGCGCTGACAGAGCGGAATACAGGAGTCCAAATCATCCAGAGCCAAGGGCATCGCCTTCCATCCCAAGCGACCATGGATCCTCGTTTCCCTACACTCCTCCACCATTCAACTTTGGGACTACCGCATGGGCACCCTCATTGACCGCTTCGAGGAGCACGATGGCCCAGTCCGAGGCATCGATTTCCACAAGACACAGCCTATCTTCGTATCCGGAGGCGACGATTACAAGATCAAGGTGTGGAGTTACCAGACGAGGAGGTGTCTCTTTACGCTCAACGGACATCTGGACTACGTGCGCACCGTCTTCTTCCACCCTGAGCTACCATGGATCATCTCAAGCTCCGACGATCAGACCATTCGTATCTGGAACTGGCAAAATCGCTCGCTCATCTGCACCATGACTGGCCACAACCACTACACAATGTGCGCACAGTTCCACCCCAAGGAGGATCTCGTGGTTTCTGCATCGCTCGATCAGTCTGTAAGAGTATGGGATATTTCGGGTCTGCGCAAGAAGCACTCAGCTCCGACGCAGTCCTCGTTCGAGGATCAGATGCGCGGATCACAGGCGAACCAGGCCGACATGTTCGGCAACACAGATGCGGTGGTCAAGTTTGTGCTCGAGGGACACGATAGGGGTGTGAACTGGGTCTCTTTCCACCCCACGCTGCCGCTCATCATCTCGGCTGGCGATGACAGGTTGGTCAAGCTCTGGCGCATGAGTGAAACAAAGGCATGGGAGGTGGATACTTGCAGAGGACACTTCCAGAACGCTTCGGCAGCTCTGTTCCATCCCCACCAAGATCTGATCCTCTCTGTTGGTGAGGACAAGACGATCCGTGTTTGGGACCTGAACAAGCGCACTTCTGTTCAGAGCTTCAAGCGCGAAAACGACCGATTCTGGGTCATTGCCGCTCACCCCGAGATCAACTTGTTCGCCGCTGGTCACGACAACGGTGTGATGGTGTTCAAGCTTGAGCGCGAAAGGCCTGCATTCAATGTCCACCAGAACCAACTTTTCTTCATCAACAAGGAAAAGCACGTTCGCTCATACGACTTCACGAAGAACATCGAGAGCCCCTCCATGCTTTCGCTGAAGAAACTTGGCAGCCCATGGTCACCTCCTCGCACATTGTCATACAACCCTGCAGAGCGGGCAATTCTTGTAACATCACCCTCCGATGGTGGTTCTTACGAGCTGGTCAACCTTCCCAGAGACGCTTCCGGTGCCGTTGAGCCCACAAACACCATGCGTGGCGTCGGATCATCTGCTGTCTTCGTTGCACGAAACCGCTTTGCTGTTTTCAACCAAGCAAACCAGCAAGTTGATATCAAGGACCTGTCGAACTCGACAACCAAGACTATCAAGCCTCCCCATGGTACTACTGATATGGTGTTCGGTGGCACTGGCTGCCTTCTTCTCATTACAGCGACCCATGTTTACCTTTACGACATTCAGCAGAAGAAGCAGATTGCCGAGCTTGCCGTTGCTGGTGTCAAGTACGTGGTCTGGTCGACTGACGGTCTGTACGCTGCTCTCCTAAGCAAGCACAATGTTACGATTATTACGAAGTCTCTTGAACAGGTGAGCACCCTGCATGAGACTATCCGCATCAAGAGCGCATGCTGGGATGACGCTGGCGTTCTCCTTTACTCCACTCTCAACCACATCAAATACACACTTATGAACGGCGACAACGGTATCGTTCGTACCCTGGAGCACACCGTCTACCTTGTGCGCGTCAAGGGCAAGAGCGTGTACTGCCTTGACAGAGCTGCTAAGCCCAAGGTTCTCACTATCGACCCCACCGAGTACCGCTTCAAGCTGGCATTGGTGAAGCGCCACTACGATGAAATGCTTAACATCATCAAGACTTCAAGCTTGGTGGGACAGAGCATCATCTCATATCTCCAGAAGAAGGGATATCCCGAGATCGCCCTTCAGTTCGTCCAAGATCCTCAGACCCGCTTCGAACTTGCCATCGAGTGCGGAAACCTCGACGTTGCGGTGGAGATGGCCAAGGAGCTCGACAGACCCAAGCTCTGGCAACGTCTCAGCACCGAAGCACTTGCGCACGGAAACCATCAGATTGTTGAGATGACCTACCAGAAACTGCGCAACTTCGACAAACTTTCTTTCCTCTACCTTACCACTGGCGATCACGACAAGCTGAACCGCATGGCTAAGATCGCGGAACACCGCGGCGACATGACCAGCATGTTCCAGAACTCGCTCTACCTTGGCGATGTTCAAAGCCGAATTGAGATGCTCAAGGATGTGGACCAATACCCCATGGCATACCTCACTGCTAAGTCACATGGTCTTGAAGAAGAGGCACAAGCTATTCTTGAGGCCAGCGGACTTACTGAAGATGAGGTCACATTGCCTTCCTTGGGCAAGCCAGCAGCACCTCCTAGACCCATTGTCTCCACATTCCAGTCTAACTGGCCTTCAAAGTCTTCTGGTGTCAGCTCCTTCGAGAAGGCGCTTATGGCTGATGGTGACGAGACCGCTGCAGCAGACATCAATGGCCACGATGAAGAGGACTTGATTGGCGAGGAGGACGCTGCAGACATCAACGGAAACGATGATGATGGCGAGGATGAGGACGCCGCCGGATGGGACATGGGCGACGATGCTGTGGCGGATGTCGAGGACGACTTCGTGAATGTTGAAAGTGCCGACACAGGCGCAGGCAGCAGCGAAGCAGATCTTTGGGTTCGCAACTCACCACTAGCAGCGGACCACGCAGCGGCCGGAAGCTTCGACACAGCCATGAACCTCCTCAATAGGCAAATTGGTGCTGTCAACTTCAAGCCACTTGAAGAGCGTTTCATCGAGATTTACTCTGCGTCTCGCACACTCCTGCCTGCCAACGCCGGTATGGCGCCGCTGATGAACCACGTGCGCCGTACTCTAACCGAGACCGACTCACGTCGTGTTCTTCCTATCATCCCACGGGATATTGAGTCCGTTCTCTCTGGCGAGATCGTTGCTGGTAAGAACGCCATGAAGGCCAATAAGCTTGAGGACGGTGCAGCTTCATTCAAGAAGGCTCTCCAGCTGCTCATGGTCAACGCCGCCACCTCAAACTCACAGGCAGAGGAGGCTGCCGCCGCGATTCAGAGCGCCGGTTCATATGTGCTCGCCATGTCTGTCGAGCTTGAGCGCCGACAGCTCATTGGTGGTGCCACAGACCTTAGCTCCTTCGACGATGACACCAAGAAGCGTGCACTTGAGCTGAGTGCATACTTCACCGTCCCAGCTATGGACCCGCAGCACCAGACCCTTGCATGGTTCTCCGCCATGAACTTCGCCAACCGCAACAAGCAACTTGGCAGCGTGCTAGGCTTCGCGAACGCTCTCATCGAGCGCGGAACCAACGCGAAATTCAAGGACACTGTGAGTTCACACCCTTCCATCTCTCAAAATGAGCACATAACTAACCATCGATGTTCAGGCCCGCAAACTCAAGGCCGTGGCCGAGCGCCAGCCCACAGACGCCATCGACGTCGAATTCGACACCTTCGCTGAATTCGCCATCTGCGGCGCCAGCCACACACCCATCTACCCCGGCGGCGAACCCACCGTCTCGTGTCCCTTCGACGGCACGCAGTACCACGCCAAGTACCGCGGCACCGTGTGCAAGGTCTGCGACGTCTGCACTGTTGGAGGTGGTGGCAGTGGTTTCAGGACTGTTGTGTAAGCGTTGCGTTGTGATCGCTTGATTACTGGTGGCGGCACGTGATATCTGATCGATGAACGACCAAAAGCGTTGTTGTGATTGGGGATATAGAATTACACGGGTTGGGGGCGGTGAGATAGCGGGTTGGGCGTTTTTCTTCAGAGAATTATTTGAATCTGATATGTTGTTTCCAATTTTCGACGATGACTATTGTAGGCTCTCCTTCGATGAATTGAGAGTGAATCGAAGCGTGTTTGGATTTTTTTTTTCTTGTTTCATGCTGCACTGCTGCGATCACTGTCGAATTGAGTCTCGAAAGACGATCGAATGGCATTCGATATCAACTGCGTTATGAAGCGACGAAGTCATCGATCTGCCGGTATGTAGTATCCAAATTCTAAGCCAACTCCCGATAGCTCCTAGATCCTTCGTCCACCCAAAAAGACCGAATGTCATTCGACATCAGCTGCGTGGTAGAGCGACGAGGTCATCGATCTGCCGCTATGTAGTATCCAAAATCTAAGCCAACTCCCGAGAGCCCTAGATCCTTCGTCCACCTAGTATTTATCCTCTTCCAAGCCTGCGTCCCGGCCAGATCTCCTCGCGGCTTCGCCTTCTTCATATAGATCCTCTGCAGTGAAGCTCCAGAAGTTGCGCTCGCTTTCCCAGGCACGCACGCCACTCTCTTGCCGCTTGGCCCAGTCGATGAGAGACGTGTTGGGTCTTCGGTTAGACGCAAGGTAATGGAGCATGTTGTTGCCGTGCTTGTCTGTAGCCGCCACCGCCGTACCATCTTCGTAGTTAGCGACGATGAACCTGCAAACAGCTTCTTGCTTCGCGTGGTCCTTTGCGGGATCTCGCGTCCATCGCCAGGGCATCGATCGGTGTTTCCTCGAACCGACACCTCCTGACAGACATGCCTCCCGATGTTGCGGCGAGGTTGAGGAGTCTGCTTCGCCATTCTCGTTGTATGTGGTGACGAACTGTGAGGTCCATTTGAACTTTGGCTGCATGACTCGGATGTCGTGGATTGACTCTAGGATTTGGGGCGCAGAGGACTGTATCTGGCCGCGGTTGAAAGGTTGGCAAGCGATGTGTAACAGTGTTTGTCCCATGGCCGTCACGGGCGCCTTTCCAGGCACATGCGCGGCGCGTAGAAGGTCGATCCGGAGCTGCGCCACCGCGAAGTGAAGCGTGTGTACGGTCATGACGGGAGTCACGAGCGAGACGTCTGATCCACTCGCAAGGAGGAGAGTGTATGCTTCCAGATCTCCGAGCATGATTGCGTATTGTGCGGGAGTAAGAGCTTGGTCCCCTGCGATGAGGGCTCGGGCATTGGGACTGATGCCGCTGGCCAGGAGCTTCTGCAGCATCACGCGGTTTTCTGCTGCAATGGCGGCATGGATTGGCGTGGAGATGCAGAGCTGCGATGGTTGGAGTTCTTCCTCCTCTTCCGGCAAGGAGTTGCTGGAAGGATCAGACCAAGCCGTGATATCAGCGCCAGCATCTAGCAGCTGGTCCAAGATCTCCGGAGTAGCCGAGCCTGCTCTGACAACCGAATGCCATTGTGCTATGTCTCGTGAGTGATCGATGACAATCCTGTCAGGGTCCATCCAGAACTGCGCGATGGTTTTGCGGCGTCGCGCCAGCTCACCATCAGTCAGATATGGCGGCTCCAGTTGCGACGCGGCGGTGCCGACGGAGGATCTGTCGATATCTATCTCCCAGTCATCCAGGCTTGACGGGTCGACGAAGCAGAATCGTCTGTAGCGGCGAGCGTGGGCCACCTGTCGTGCATATGGAACGCCATCCGGGTTCGCGTCTTGTTCGAGTAGCAAAGCCACATTATTGGGCCGTTGCCGCTGAATCGCACGCAGGAGAGGGGAGACGAACTTGTGAGCATGCGTTTGGTCTATGACCCGGAAGTAGTAGTCATCTTCCTCGAGTAACGCAGCTCGGTCGAGAAGCTCGTGAAGCTTAGAGGATTCCTCTAGCCCAGCCGTTGCGATGACCGGTCCGTCGCAAAACTCGCCTATAGGCAGAAGAACATCTATAAGCTCGTTGTAAGATAGACTTTCAGCATCGCTGCCGAATATCTGTTCGTAGGGGCCCATTGGTGACGGTATAGCAAGAAATGTGAGATGAGGTCAAAAAGCAAGGAAGACAGCTTGGAGGAATCTTCTAGCCCTGCGAGGGCAACAACTACGCCATCGGCGAACTCGCTGGCAGGCGGCAGGCAAAAGACTTCCTGCGAACTTCCCGCAGGACCAAGTCTCCGATTCGTCGCTGGTGATTCGATCGGATCGTAAGAGGTCATTGATAGTGGCGTAGTGTGAGATATGAGATACGGTATAAAGGAAGGAAGGGACGGAGGAAGAAAGACTGCAGAGTAGGACTTATGTGTATGTGTGTTGCCTAAAGGAAGGTATCGGGGATCAACCCTGTAGTTGAAGGATTTAGTGCGACTAGAAAGTCATGGCGCAAACGTTGGAGTGGGACACATATCTGTTTCATCGTTTCATTAAGGAAATAACAAAGCCTAGATAGACTGGTTGGCAGATTGGGAGCGTCATGTCTGCTAGAGACCTCCGCTTCCATGCCGGTGTTCGCTCTCACTTCACTCGCACACTTGACTTACTGCTGGGCAGCATCGGTCTGCTTCTCATCCTCTTCTCCGTCTGAACCATTCGTCTCGCTCAACTCCGTCTTTGCATCTCCGTCAGTCTTGTCATCGTCAGTCTTGTCATCGTCGGTCTTGTCATCGTTAGTATTGTCGTCGTCAATCTTGTCATCTTTAGTCTTGTCATCGTCAGCCTGTTCTCTGTTGGCGTTGATATCAGTATCGCCTGTGGCGGTGCTGTCTGCGTCTGTCTTCTCTGTTTCGGTCTTCTCTGCTTTGGTCTTCTCTGCTTCGGTCTTCTCTGCTTCGGCCTTCTCTGCGTCGGTATTCTCTGCGTTGACCTTCTCTGCAACGGTCCTCTGTGCATCGATCTGGTCCGCGTCAGTCGTATCCGTAGCAGCCTTCTTCGGCTCGTCGACCACGTTCGATGTCATGTCAGTTGCTTCCGGCTTAAATCGATGCAGAGATACTTCAGCGTAACTCTTACGCCCGTTGCAAAGTGGTTTACTGACGGACGGAATGAACTGTTCATCCAGGCGCCACTCGTCTGCCATGGCTTCGATGAAACAACCAGTCAGGACGGCAATCATGGTGACACCGAATGGGATTTCGACTCCCTTGTGTCTTTTCGCGGGGCAGTTGAAAGGCGCGCAACCGAAAGGCATGTAGCCGGTTTGATCCATGCCGTTGAGAGTCGTCCATCGCTTGGGGCGGAAGGTCAGGGGATCCTCGCCCCAGACTGGTGCTGTGTGGTGCATGAACTCGATGTCGGCGGTCAGGACTTGCTCGCGTTCACCCTCTGGATTCTGCCGCAACCTTGCGACGTGGCGAGTCGGTGGATACAGTCGAAGCACTTCGAGAGAGAGATGCTCAACGGTCAGCCCGGCGTCGTTTTTCTGGTTTTGCAGTTGATCGCGTGTTGGGTTTTGGAGGAATGAGGCCAGCCGCTCTTTCCAAGCCTCGGTGGTGGCGGCGGGGTGGCGTGTTGATACGATCTCTAGGATAGAGCGCAGAACGACTCGCCACATGGTCTCATAGCCCGGCAAGATCCTGTTGAATGGATTTTGGAAGTTTTTCGCATCCCATTTGGGGAATAGCTCCTCTGCGGCCGCCTTCAGGCTGCCTTGTCGCTCGAACTCCCACTCGGGGGTCTCGCCCGGAACCACAGACTTCTTTGACTCAATCCACTGCTCATTGACACCTCTCGCAAGATTCAATATCAGATGGTCTTTGCTTGAGCCCTCGAACGACATGCCGAAGAGCACTTTGAGCATCGTCTTCAGGACAGTCAGATGGATGGCATCGAAAAGGTTCACTTCGTCTGCCGAAACCAACAAAGCCGATCTGGCTGCCGAGCTTGCCACCTCGACTAGCTCAGGCCAGTCATGCCAGTGTTGCTTTTCGTTCTCGGGCTGTAGCATATTTTCAACCTCTTTTCGGAACTCTGAACAACGTTTCTGACCCTCAGTGAAACAGTTATTGACGTGGAAGGCATACTTCAAACGTTTGTTTGGGAGTGCCCGCGCTTCGTAGTGGTGATGGTTGTTAGGTTTTGCGCCCTTGATAATCCATTCGTTGCCAGCATGCATAGATTGAGTGTCTTTGACGACAGGCTGCTCAGGCTTTGCAGTCTCGGGACCGTTTCCAGGGTTTGACTTTTCGTCGGCAGATTGTTGGAGTGGTGCGCTGAATTGCATCGTGGCAAGAGCGAGCAGATCGCTCAACACAACACCAAGGCCAAGCGGAAGAAACATGAGTGCAGAATCAAGCGAGCTCACATGGTGGTCGTCGATGTAGTTCGCCAAAACGACCAGGATGAGGACGAAGATGCAGCTTGTGTATCTGAACTTGCGCCGTTGGGTTGACGGGCAGATATCCCGGAGCCCGAGACTGATGAGGAAGCCAAAGGCGACCGATCCGAAGATTGGGATATACCTCTCCATCTTGGAAGCTGGTAGACCGTGCTGATTGTGTGTAGTGATTCCAGAAACGAAGACGAGAGGATTTCCCCTTCTTATCATCAAATCCAGACAAGAGCTGAGACACACGCAAACACTGCCACCAGATCAACTTGCATGCCTGCAATAAAGACTGCGGTGTTTGCTCCAGACAACGTTTGAGGACTAACATGATGCACCTTCGCAATACCATCAATGATCCGTGATGCCTTGCAAGCCCGTAACACAACGGACCCGTTTGATCCGGCTTGGATCCTTGCAGCGCGGCTGAGACACTGTACTGCCTTCAAGGCGACTTGCGTGTTCATGCCAAAGCATGGGCTCATTGTTTCGGCGATTGTTTGTAGGACGTCTACCTGTGAAGCATGTCGACTAGGAGATCTGTGACAGATCAGGCATGGTTCGGTCACCAGTGCTGATATCGTGATTGTGCCATGATGGAATGTATACCCAGCTGAAAGAAACAGTCGTTTGTTCCGGATGTTGTTTGAAGGGTAGCTGCATGAAAAGGACATTAGCTGTGTAAACAAGAAGACGAGACAGGCAAATCCCAAGACTCTTTTTCTCGGTAAGGCTGTAGTGACAAAGATTCCAGAGCTGAGGATCAAGCCTGCGAATAGGACTCCTTCCGTGCCAGTGAGAGTGATCGTTGCAGATCTTTGCAGGCCGTCGCTATCTGTCCTGTGGTGCCTGTCTAGAGAGAAGTTCCACCCATCGGGACCGAGCGAGCTCTGTGCTGGACCACGGAGCCCATTGATCAAGTAGTAGTAGTCCGGGCTGGATACGAAGTCAGTCGACGACTCAGAAACTAAAAGCATATAGTCACTCTGCAACTCTGGAACCAATAGACGGGAAGGCGGAGAGTGGACTTTCGGAAGTCGAATGCTTTTTGGTCAAGCATAAGCACCCGTCGATCAGTGGTAACGATACGAGGCATTGTTGGGGCTGTGTCTGACACAATGGTGGAGACCATGATTTTTTTTTGGGCATCTACCTGCATGCAGGTGTGCATCGATCTATAACCCTCGTAAGCTACTCTCACATCCACCTCACTCAACCCCTCCGTCCAAACACACGGATCCTCTTAACACCTCCATCAGGAATGATAACCATCTTCACGTAACCATACACCCCGTCAACCCCCTCCAACACACTTCCATCATACTCGTGCTCGGCATCCGGCCCCGTCTTCTGAGGCGCCAGGATCTCCGTCCACACCTGACTCTCGTGCTCAGGAACCTCCTCGCTCGCCGGCGCAGCAAACACCTGCACCTTCTGCGGGAAATTGCCCCTGAAGTGCGCCGTGTCGACGACCAACTTCTCAATCACACCCGGTGTGCCGAGCTTGATGATCGCCCAGTCGACGTGCTCGCCGCGCGAACGCTTCGTCTCCCAGCCGTCGCCCATGTCGACACCGCGGCCGGGCAGGAGCAGGTTGGCGATGCGGCCGAAGTGCTGGTCGGAGCACTTGACGGCGACGCCGCCGTTGACGGTGGCCGCGAGGTCGAAGACCGCGCTGGTGTCCTGCGGCAGCACGGGGACGACGGCGCCGAAGAGGCGGAAGCGCGCGATGCCGCCGTCGGGGAACATCTGCAGGCGCACGTGTGTGTATGCCTTGTCTGTGCTGGTCGGCAGGACCCAGCCGTGTCGTTGGCTGGGGCCGCACTCTTGCTTTGGCAGGATGGTCTCCCAGCCGGCGAAATCCTTGCTCTTGATCTCCTCCTCTTTGTCGTCGGATGCGAAGCAGCCCTGCACGGCGACCTCGGGCGCTTGGTTGCCGTTGAAGAAGGCTGTGTCGACTTCGACGCCCTTGACTTTGCCGGAAGCGACGCCGAGGCGGAAAACTACCCAGTCGAAAGGCTCTGTGTTGTGTCGTCTTGTCTCCCAGCCATCATACCATGCTCCCGCGTAGGTGAAGACGCCTGGCTTGCGGACGGGCTCTTTGGGGTTGTAGAGGTTCTCGGCGGCGGCGAACCATTCGTCGGAGAAGGAGAGGATGCGCGATCCGAGGTCCCTGTTTACGAGGTCTTACGGTGTCAGGTCATTGCAGAGATGATTGTACATGTTTGAGAGAAACACACCTATGCTGTCACTAAACGTCTTATCGATCGACTCGGCATCGATTTGCTTGATATCCGACATGGTGAAAGACGTCGTGAATAGTATGGCAGTAGGATTTTTGGATGTATATGGAGGATTGTCGCTATGTCGCTCAAAGTGAATACCGAGTGTTTATATTATTTGGCGGGGCATTGGGCCACCCCACCAAGATAGGATAAGACAACTTATTACAAGATGGTCTCAGGTGTTGGCCGAAATGTGGAGCCTTACGGAGCTCGCCGATATCGCCAAAAGCATGACCGAGCGTTGCATTCGTACTTTTAGACTTTCTCGACTACTGCTGCTCAAGAGCTGTCATTACTCCATCTGGCGTTTTCGTAGATGTCTTTCGTTCCTTGGCTGCCGTTGGGGTCCAATCGTGTCAGGATTTCCTGCGGCACGGATGGGATATATCGGCGCTCGCGCTCTTTATCCATGCCGCCGAAACCGGCGCCGTAGCTGACCAGCATGTCTGTCGACGTGGGCAAGTGGAAAGGCAGCAGGAGTGCGGGATTGAGCAAATTACTTTCAGGCAAATCGTCGTCGTCTCTGTGATTGCCGTTGTTGGCGACTGGCGTTTGCGGCGTGCCAGGGACTTGTGGGCTGGCATTTTGAGCATCTGCTGCGTTCTTGTTGAACTTGCTCTTGATGTCCTGGACGGACTTTGTTGCAGCTTTGCTGAGAGTCTTTTCGCCAACCTCGGCACGGTAGTACTTGACCGCGTGCAACAGCTGCATGGTTGACAGAGTAGGCAATTGCTGAATTGTGGTCTCCATGGCCTCTTCATCGTCCCCTAGGGAAGAGAAACACTGCAGCCATTGCAAGAGCTGAACAACAGGTGCCAAATGCCTTCGCGCCGAATCTATCGTCGTCTCGCCAACAGGTGTTGTCATGCCGCCTTCATAGTGCTCTGGTTGTCGGTTGTTCGTTCTTGCCCAGTCTTCAAGCGTGGAGATGTTCATCCGGATCTGCATTGCTTTCGTTCTGGCAAGATACTTCTTGTTGGACATTATCCTATTGAAGATCTCGGCACCCAACCAATAGTGCAACTGCGAGAGAATCTGCGCGGTGATGACAGAGTGGACGTCGTACAAATCGAGAACGAACAATGTCGATGATAAGAGTGAAGTGATGTTGCGAGGAGAAATCTGAGCCTTGCGTTTGGGCGAGGGAGGGCGGAAGCGCTTGTCTGCAGGTTCAGGCTTGACCTTGGGCTTTGATCTGAGGAACTTCCACTCGTTCTGGAAAGCAATATCCTCGAACCCAGGGATGGTTTCATGGTCAAGGATTGCAGTGTCCAGAACTTTGTCCATGCGTCTTTCGGCATCCCGTATTATCAGAATGTAGATTTCATGGATAAGCTCTGCCATCTGTGCTTGAAAATGTGTTGTTTCCTGAGTGAGACCAGTGTCCTTCTTCAAATAGTAAAGAAGTAGTGTGGCGTTCGAGATCCAGAATGCCAGTATAGTCATGTCCCACTGGCACCTGTCCACAACTGCATAGACCTTTTCTTGTGCGGATACCAACCAATCGGCCAGTAGCTCTTTGCTTGCGTGGTAAAATGCGTATCTTGCGCCCAGGAAAATGATGTTAGCCGGCACAGGCTTTTGCGACGCCGTCCGTTGGGGCGTCATATTGGTGACAACGATATCAAGGATGTGGTCGATATCGCTTTCCATGAAGACGAACATCTGGTCGTTCAAACATCGATCCCAGACGAAGGTCTGCGCCTCTTCCAGTTCGTCCACCGGCTCCGGCTGTTCATCAAGCCCAAGATTTCCCAGGTCTACCTCCAAATTCATGGCGCTCTCCATCATCATCCTTCGCCTCATCTCGCTCTCGGCAAGCTCCTCCTCAAATCTGTCCTGCGAAAAGCCAGCGTTGTAGAAATCATCCGTAACCCCGGCGTTTCCAATAGAGTATCCGCTGTGCTGCAAAAAGTCCGACATCTCGCTATTCGGCGAGACAAAATCCAGCGCAGTCCTACCGCTCGAAGACTTGACTTCTGTAGATGCTCCGTGGTCGAGTAATGTTTTTGCGATATCCTTGTGGCGGTTCGTCATAGCCCACATGAGGGCTGTCCATTGATTCCTGTCTTGCTGGTCCACCGTCGCACCTGCGTCCAGCAAGCTCTGCACCACCTCTTTATGCCCAAAGCAACTCGCGTACACGATTGGTGGTGTTCCTTCCGCATCTACTGCGTCTATTTCAACGAGATCCGAGGCAGCACCTCGCACCAGCCGTTGTACTCGCTGCGCATCGCCGTTACTAGCAGCCATGAACAGAAAGTCTTGTAGTGCTTTTGCTTTTTGGTCACGCGACAATTGGTCGTCTCGCAGAACGTCCTCCTCCGCAGCCTCGCCAGCATCCTCGACATCGCTTTGGAGAGATTGTAGGTTCAGCATCTGAGCCATGTGTGCCTCGTCGTTGTCACCAAAAGCATCGCCATCGTCGGGTTCGTGGAGCGAGAGGTTGAAGTTTGTGGGTTTCGCAAGCGTAGGAGCGGATAGAAACTGTGACTGGCCTGGAGGGAATGAGTCTCATGGATTGTACGGGTGGTCAGACGTATGAAATTGGCTCACCCTGCCATGCATCGTAGTATTCGGTCTCTTGGTTGTAGCTCGGGACGCTTTTGCGATCGTCCAGCGAGCGAGGGAGGTCCAGAGGTAGTTCTCGAGGTTTAAGCACTGGCTCGTCGTCATCTGAGGGAGCGTCGTATGCCCTTTGCTCGGGAGGTTGGTGGTCCGCCATTGTGGCCAGTCCTTTGGTGGGTCTTGGTGCAGTTCAGGACAACGACGCCTGCATCGTATGTCTAGGTCCAAGTGCGCAGAGGCTCAGTGAAGCTTGCCTTTTTGGTGGAAGTAGGTCGGAAGTCGCGTGGAGGGAGATGTATGCTTGGATGTGGTGGTCGTAGTGCGAGAGGTGTCCGCGGGTAGTGTTATCAGAGGGGTGTTTCGAGTCCTTGGGCACTCATGTGTGTGTCCTTACGCCGTAGCTGGCCAACAATGAATGAATGGACTGGACCCCACCCTGCCTGCCTGCCTTCGGAAGCGACTGCCTCTCCGCGTCAGAGCCAGCAAGCAAGCATGTGCATCACACAGATAAATGCCTAGCAATACTTTTCCATCAATATACCTGCGCACACGTAACAAAGGCTGACTTGACGGCCATCACCTCCCCTCCCCTCACACTCAACTTCATACCATAAGTCTTCGGACGCATTTGCCTCAGGCACAACTGATATATAGCTACTGCTGCTGCTTCTTCAACGGCCGCTGGCGTCACGCCGATCGATCGCGCTGAGGAAGCAGCTGGCCTGGCAGTGCTGTGCTGAGTGCCGCTGATGAGAGCATTCAAGACATGCTTTGATCTTTGCGCTCCCTGATCATTGATTCTCCCTCGTCGCCATCCCAATCCCATCCTCGTCGCAGCGCCGCCATGGACGAACGCACGATCCAGAGGCTCAAGCCGAAGACCGTCCAGCCCGAGCGTGTCGCACGAATGTACGAGCGCCTGCGCGAGGGCGTCCCGAACTACACCTTTTCCGACGAAGTCACCCCCTTTCATTCCAGCTACGACGACTGGCATTTCTTTGGAAAACGCAAGCCCAAAGCTACAAGCAACTCCCTAGATCCAAAAAGCCCAGCTAGCTCGTCCAGGCCAGCCAGCACACGCACCCGCTCCGACTATTCACAAGCCGAGAATGGCACCGCGAGCTTCGCCGATCCTGGTTCAGATGGCGAGAAGGAGAAGGATGTATGGGTGATTGCGCGGGTATCGAAGCATGCATTGCGCTTGGAGCGCGAGTACAAGCAAGCCATCGCGCTGAGGAAGCTGTCAGAAGAAGACAATGTACATTTCGTGAAGCCAATGAACTTCTATCGCTTGCCAGTGAAACAACCAGGGGATAAGCCTCTCGCTGTCAGCATCATTGAAGCGCCCGGGCGCAATTATCTGTTCGACATTGTCGAGTTCGGGCCCAATTTCTACAAGGCCTCTTCGCCAGCTGAGCTAGGATCGGATCGCAATAAGCAGACGCCTCTGCTGACATTCCTGGATTTTGCTATCGGTGCAAGCGCGTGCTGCGAAATTCTCCACCACGGGCATGAGATGGTACATGGCGAGCTACGAGGCGATGCGTTCCACTACAACAAAGACACTGGCCATGTGCGCCTGATCAACTTCGGCTCGGGAGCTAGGAGTTTCGAGCATGGTTTGACATCTGCAGGATGGTCGAGTCTGACTGCTCAGCGTGGTGTTGAACACAAATTACAATTCATCGCCCCAGAACAGACTGGACGTTTGCCGGCAGAGCCAGACAGTCGCACAGACATCTACAGCTTGGGTATTCTATTTTGGACGATGCTGACAGGACTACCTGCCTTCGCCGGGAGCACACCACTTGAGATCATGCAGAATGTCCTCTCACGAAGAATGCCTACAGCAACCAGCATTAGGCCTGACGTCCCCGACGCATTGTCTGCAATCGTTCAGAAGATGACCCACAAATCGATGGACGATCGCTACAACAGTGCATCTGGCGTCAAACACGATCTCCAGACCCTCAAGAAGATCCTCACAGACGGCGACACCAAAGCTCTCGACGACTTCAAGATCGCATCAAACGATGTATCCTGCTTCTTCAAGCTACCAACTCACCTCGTCGGCCGCGAGCAACAACGTCAGACCATCATCGACGCCATCGAGACAGCGGCGAAACGCTTCGCGAGAACCCAGCCGCTGTCTAAGAAGGGTCTGATAAATTTAGGCTCCGGACAGTCTTTCACATCTTCCGACCGCCTCGACTCCATGGTCTTAGACGACTTGCTCAGCGACAGTGCGTCTTCGGGCACGGGGGCGAAAGATCGAGAGTCTCGGCTTAATTCAGTCTCCGATCTCACGCCTGTTTCGTCACGGCAGAAGTACTCGAGCTCCAATGAGAGCGTCCCTGCTCCACCGAGGACGCATTCTGGTTTGTCAGAGAGCACGCAGGGGGGCCCTCCCGGGTCCCGTGATAGCAGCAAGAGAATACAAGGCTTTGCAGGATGATTCATTTATTTGCCAATGCGATGCTTGAGGAAAACAGACTCAAACCATCGTAGTAAGACGGAAGACTCGCCGAACAGACGCTTATACAGATGCAGCCACCACTGACGGACACATTCGATATGATCCCGCTGTGCTACGGACCACGCATGAATTGAACTCCAGGGCGAGGATTCGATATCCATTCTGCTGGCTTTGGACTCGACTCCAACATCATGGCCGCCGCGCTCGAGAAAACCTCGTACAGTCTACCGCACGAATGGGCGGTACGGGATACGCTTCATTCGCAACGAACAAGCGCAGTGTCGTCAGTCGATTTACAAATTTTCGACGCGGCACTCACACTCAATATCGAACATCAAAAGGTCACGCCGCTCAGATTAGGCTTGGAAGTCCATTGCATTGGGCAGAACCCTCGACACAGCCGATGCAGCCGATGCACAGCAGATTCGGGATAGACGTCATGTAGCATTTCATAACAGCGCACAGAGCATCGTCTCCGATATTTATCCGGTGTCTTCATCTCGTTCAAGGCTAGCTTGCATGGTGTCCCCACATGATAGGCAGGATCAGGTACCATCGCCCTCCACCACTTACTAAGCAAATATCACACTGCCTCGCTTTTCCATGTTTCGATGACCACGGACGTTTTCATGTAACCTTTGTTCGCATTCGCGCTCTCTTGACTTACAAAGAAAGTTCTGGGCATTCAATGCACGGCGTGGAGTTAAGGGTCTTAAAGTCCTTGTCCGCTTGTCCGTCGCGGAGCAACTCTTAACACCAAGTCTAGGCAACAAGGACAATGCATGGATGTGGACATACCGGTCTTGTGTATGCGATCGCTATACACGATGATTGAGTATATAAGAGCTTCGCCGTCCCTTGATTGTTCACAGCAACACACCGCACCTCCACAAGCTTTTGCATATCTCCATTGATCACAAACATCTTTCCAAGCAACTAAATAGCATCATTGCAACAATGTCTACAGACAAGACCTTGGTCCTCATCACCGGTGGTAAGTAGCAATCCCAATGACCATCTGCGTATAGCCTCACTAACACCCCGAAAAGCCAACAGCGGCATCGGCCTCGAATGGGCCTCGCAACTAATGGCCAAAGGCCCCTACCACATCCTCATCGGCGCCCGTTCCGCCGACAAAGGCCAAGCCGCCGTCAAACAACTCCAATCCAAAAACCACCCCGGCACCTGCGAACTCCTCCAACTCGACCAAACCGACGACGCCAGCATCGCCGCCGCCGCCAAATCCGTCGAGACCGCCCACGGCCGCCTGGACGTCCTGATCAACAACGCCGCCATCGCCTCCGAAGAAGTCACCCGCGAGAACATGCTCTCCGACTTCAACACCAACGCCTCAGGCGTCTACTTCGTCACACAGGCCTTCCGGCCCCTGCTGCTCAAAGCCAAAGGCACCGCCCGCGTCGTCAACGTCTCCAGCGGCATGGGCTCCGTAGCCCTGAAACTAGACCACAGCAACTGGACGTCCAGCATCGCCGCTCTGCCATACCGCGCTAGCAAGGCTGCGCTGCATATGGTCACCGCGCAGCTCATTTACGAGTTCAAGGACGAGGCGAACGTGAAGTTCTTCACAGTTTGTCCCGGGTTCACGGTGAGTAATCTGGGCCCGCAGAATAAGCTGGAGAATGGGGCGAAGGCTACGGACGAGGCTGTCAAGCCGCTGCTGAGGATCGTGGAGGGGGAGAGGGATGGGGAGGTCAATGGGTTTTTGCATGCTGATGGACAGTACCCTTGGTGAGGAGGGATGGAAGACGATATCAGGGTATGAGTTGAACAATTGACAAAGTAGTAGATGACGACGTATCTAGCCAGTGATCGGACGCCCCTTCGTTGATCGAAACTTTCTCTACGAAGGCTATACTCCCCATCGTTCCGCAATCCTGCTAGCCAGTCCTGCCTACAATGCCTGCACCGCAGGGCCAGGGATGGTGTAGCTGTTGAGGTTATTGTAGATATCGATCAGCACACCCGGATCAGTCCTCTTGTAGAAGCTCGTCGGGCTCGCACCACTGGGAATCTTCGACCCCGATCCACTAACCATCAAGTTCACGCACTGAGGATAGTTCTGCGCGCCGTTGTCCGTCCTCGAAGCGTGCAGCGAGATAATCTCATGCCTCAGCACGTACGCGCCCGCTTTCAGCGAAGACGGAATCGTCACCGTCCACGAGTTGTTCGTGGCGACGAGGTCGTCCGTACCCCAGTTGCCTGGCGCGGGTCCGCTCTTGAGGCCGACCTGGTCGATTTTCGCGAATTTGAGCGCGGTCTTGTCGACGGTCGAGCAGTCGTTGTTGGCGCAGGGAGCCAGGTAGTCGAGGACGGGGCCCTTGTGGCCTGGCGGCCAGGTGTTCCAGAAGAGCTGCACGGTTTGGCCGGCGACGACGGGGATGTGCGCTTTTCCTGGGCTGCCGGATTTGTGGCAGATGATGTCGCCGGATTGGTAGCTGTCAGGGGAGACCTGGGAGGTTTTGGGTCAGTTGGTCGGCGATGAGGGGAGTTGATGGGGATGGGACGTACGAAGCCGGAGTCAAGGGCCGTGGTGCTCCATCCTGCGACGGCGGGAGGGTTGGACTGGTAGTAGTAGTTGAGATCCCAGCCTGGGTAGAACTTGCCGCCGGTCTTGACAAGGTTGACGAATCCGTGGGCAGAAGCCTCAGGGACAAATTGGACTAGCACGCCAAGGGCGGCGAGGCAAGATGGAACGGATCGCATGGTAAATGTGGTAGTCTCAAGGATTCTAGATGCGCAGGTTTGAGTAGGTTTGAGAGGGAGAGCAGAGTATCAGATATAAAGAGCCTCTGCCTCTCTTGATCCATCTCCACCTAGTTCACGCTCCGTCTCTTACTACCATTTTTCCGCTCCGGCGTGGATCTGTTCGGAGTCTGCTTGACCGACGACGAGGCACATTCGATGCTGCCGTCCACTATTGATGAAGCAGCCACCGGACTAGAGAGCATCACCTGCCATCTATCTGCAGTCGTGGCGGCCGAACGCCAATTGACGGAGAGAAAGAGTCCGTACAAGATCGATCAGGGCGGAGCCACGGTCCGTCACGGAAGATCGCCAGATTGGTGCTTGATGATTGTCAAGCTAGTCGACTTCCGATATATTGCGAGTTAAATTAGGAACAGCCTAGATGTGGCGGACGGGATGGCATCAGGGCATCATCAGCCAACGCGCCATGCTTCACTCGTTTCGTTCTATCTGTTGCCATCTATCACGATTTGACGAACGTTGAGCTACGGTTGGAAGGCTGAATGGTTTTTCGAGACTAGGTGTTGTGATGCTGCATCGATCGATCACAACGTCTACCAGTGTGCATGGGGAGAGAGGTCTATCTTTCGTGGGCGCCGGGATTCACAAAAACCAATGGCTTGTCCACACGCATGCGGGCTGAAATACCGAAGTAACGATCTGAGCGAGTTGGGATGGAAAGTTGCAATGAATGAATTGACTATGCAGAAAGTGCGACTAATGCAGAATCTAGCCAAGCGCCAAAATAACCTCCGATGCCTTCTCGGCAACAGCAACGATCAGAGCCGATGGATTGGTTGTCACCATGCCAGGGAAGACCGAAGCGTCGACAACGTGGATCTGTGATATCTGTCAGCATCGAATGGAGAGTACTTGGGGTAAAATGCCACTTACGTTGTCGGTACCGTAGACCTTGGTGTTGGTATCGACGACACTGGTGCCACCGTTGAGACCACTGTCAGTGCCCATCTTTGCCGTACCGACCCAGTGGTTGGCAGTCCTGGCGCCAACACTGTTGGGCTGAGCTGCGACGAAGTCCTCGACAGACTGGTCTGCTGTAGGGTACATCATGGTCAACTTGGAGTTCTTCGCAATGACATCCTTCAAGTTTTTGATGCCCTGAACGATAGCGGCGACGTCGCCGGCGGTGTTGACGTAAGGCAACTCGGAGACAGTCATGCTCAAGCTTGGAGTGATCGTGATACGACCCCTCGAGGTCTTTCCGCGACCTAGATATTGAGAGAGGACCATCGACGTGTTGGCAGTGACGCCGTGGCCGCCTTCAACGCGTGCCGTCCATTGGAGTTGGCGCTGTACGCCGTCATTTCCAGTGATGATTTCCCAGAATACGGGTCCAATGTTCGGTGCCGCTTGGGCCAAGATGCCGGAACGTTGGTTGAGGTATGCTGACTTGTCAGAGGGAATCGGGTTGTTAAAGGCTTCATAGAAGTCATAGAAGACAGCGTCCTTGTTGTCGATGACGACGTCGGTGTTGGTGTGGTCATCAAGGTTCTTGCCGACGGGCAGGTTGATCCACGAAGTCGAGGCGATCATGGAAGGGCCATCAGCACTAGCTTTGACGATGTTGAGCTGATCGGTTGGACCAATTCCAGAACGCATCAGAATCTTCGATGATCCAAAGACGCCTGCAGAGACGATAACACGACCCTTGGCAGATAGGTTCACAGTACCGCACTTTCCGGCAGAGTTTTGAGCTTCCAGTTCAACGCCAGTAGCCTTGCCACCAGTACGAACGATGCGCTTGACTCCAGTATTCATGAGCAGCTTGAAGTTGCTGCGCTTCGAAGCTTCGACAAGGTAGGTGGCCATCGGGCCGCCTCTTTCTCCGTTGGAAAACATGTACGGCGTTTGGGAGTAAGCCTTGTTCTTGCTTGCAGGCGAGTTGTTGGCATCTACGCTTGACCAACCAGCTGATGAGAGGGCTGAAGCGAGGGTGTTGAAGCCCTGTCGGAGATAGGTCTTGCCGTCTTTTGATGGCACGTATGTTCCAGGGATCTTCTGGAACACTCTGTTGATAGCACCCTGCATTTCACCTGCCCTCCAGCCCGAAGGGAAGTTCTGGTCAAAGTCTGCTGGGTTGGGCTTCCACCATAGACCAGCGTTGACTGCAGTGCCTCCCCCGAGTACGCAGCCGGCCATCGAGGATGCATCCTTGCAAGCAATACCATCTGAATCTTTCCAGATCTGGTTGCAAAGGCCTGGGACATCGAAGCGTGTGAGGTTCGTGCTGCTCAGCCATGTAGGCTTCACTGTGCCGCCCCAGCGTCCTGAAGATGGCGGTCCCTTCTCGACGAGGAGGACTTTCTTGCCACTCTCTGCAAGTTTCGCCGCAATTGGAATGCCACCGGCGCCGGCACCAGCAACGATGTAATCGTAAGTCTCAGATCCTGCAGTCTGAGAAGCTGCGCATGCTGCGGATGTGGTAGTGGGCACGGCCGTCGTGGTCGCAGTGGCAGTCGTCGAGGGCCCAGTGCCTGTTGCCCAAGAGGTGTATGCCGAGTTCCTCATGCTTACTGCAGGCTGAACAGCGATACCATAGTACGCGTGCTGGTCGAGGTATGCGTTGGGGTCTGCCGGAGCCGTGGGAGTCGAGGTGTGCTTCGCCCAGCCGAAGACGAGGTTAGCATCACTCGCGGTGGGAGGAATCTGGGCACCAGGAGCGCCACCCTGCTCCCAAACCCAGCAGTGCATGCAACGGTAGACAATTTCGAAGTGAGTGCTATTGACCTTTTCGTACAGCGTGCTGTACGTCGCATTGCCGGTGTAAATGTCAGGCGCGACATAGCCACTAAAGAGAAACCGTCAGCGGGTCATCAGGTGCTTCGAAACATGCATACTCACGTAGCGTATCTGAACGAGCCTTGTACTTTCTGACCGTTAGGCCAGAAGGTGACCAGCAAGCTGTAAGTCATGCCTGACGAGTGTGAAATTCCGGCCCATCCCCCAGTAGTTGACAAACCACCAACAATGTGGCCAATGTACTCGTCCTGGTAGCTGGACTGCGACGTCGCGGGCAGAGCAATGCCCACATTCATTCCATTAGTTCCTGCCTGAGCGCCAAAGGGGACTTCCCAGAATTTGATCTTGGTGTTGGGCTCAGTGTACGAGAAGCCTGCCTGCCCGTAGACAGTGGCGCCGAGCAGAGCGACGATCCAGAGAACGGAAAGCATCCTGACAGTCCTTGAGATGCGTCCAGCGTATCGTTCCAAGAGCAATCATCTCCGCAAGTCGAGCCCGCGACATGGGCATTATATCGTCTTCAGACTGATTGTGGCATGCCGTGTGGTCGAAGCCAAAGGCCAGAATCTGTCTAGCCCAGACCTACTGTCGCCATCAAGCTGATACAGCGCCATGCTCCGTACTTCCGCATTCCGTGATCAGAGCAGTTAGGAGTGCCTACTTTGATATTAAGGTAGTTGCACCAAATGACTTTAGCCGTAGGCGCTAAGCGAATGTGGGGTGCCCAGGTGGTGTTGATTTGGCGGATTTTGTGATGCCCACGCGCCGACGGGAGTACAAGGAGGCTGTCTCGATGCAGCCCGGGCGAGCGTCCTGCATTAGCGAACCGCGAACCCGCAGTCATCTGGTCATCAAAAATGGATTCGCCTCGAACGAACACGACATTTGATATCAATGCAGGAAGAAACATGTCCAGAAGTGGACGATAACATGGGCCGTTCTTGAAACATGACACGGAGTTGGCGTACGCGACATGACAAATGTTGGTACACGGCTGGTTATCGGCTTGCTGTCTGGCGTGACAGTAATTGAATGACCATGCAGGTCTGCCACGCATAAGCTGCCCCTGTCAATCTCTCCAGCGCGCCACAGCAGCAGGCACGGAGCGCATGTAATGTTCCACGACATCTTGTTCCTTGGTAGTGGGACTGTATGCGTGTTTGGCAGGGGTGGGTGGTAAATGTGAATTGATCGTTCGTTGAACCTCTTTGACCCTTCATAAGGTATTGAGCTGGCAATCATAGACGTAAATTTCGTTTACTTGTGACAGACTACAATGGACTACAACCAGGTTCCCAAGTTAACTGTAATTCTGGGTCAGTATCATGCCATGGAATAACGTCGGTCGCTGTAACTTACCATGAACAGCCTTGACTTGTGTGTACGCAGAAAGGGCATACTGCCCAAGCTCGCGACCAATGCCACTTTGCTTGTAACCACCGAAAGGAATGCCGAAGTGTGAGTCTTGTGAGCTGTTGATCTGCTATTGCATTAGCCTCGCTCGTATTTCGCACGCTCTGGAGTTCACTCACCCAAACCATTCCAGCCTGGATTTCGCCTGCAACACGGTGTCCACGGACGATATCCTTGGTGAACACGGCCGCGCCCAAACCGTACTCTGTGTCGTTCGCCTTCTCGATCACCTCATCTTCGGACTTGAACGACTGGACCACGACGAAAGGTCCAAAGACTTCCTCCCTCGAAGCCTTCATGTCGTTCTTGGTGTCGGCAAAGATAGTCGGGTCGACGAAGTAGCCTTGCTTATTGGAGACCTCGCCGCCCAAGATCAGTCTGGCTCCCTCAGACTTGGCAGA
This sequence comes from Cladosporium oxysporum, assembly GCA_035771495.1. Lineage (NCBI taxonomy): Eukaryota > Fungi > Ascomycota > Dothideomycetes > Cladosporiales > Cladosporiaceae > Cladosporium > Cladosporium oxysporum. The sequence goes on from JAWNKS010000006.1 coordinate 111,770, forward strand.
TTCGACGTAGCTCAAGATCTTCTCCTGCTGAGACTTGCTGATCTGAGGGCCGTGGGTCACATTGCTGTCGAATTGGCTACCGATGGCAGTGTTCTCCTGTGTGTACTTCTTGAACTCTTCGAGGAACTTCTCGTATATTGAGTCTTGGACGTAGATTCTGGACGTCGATGTACAGACTTGTCCCGCCATTGCTTCGAACGAATGTCAGCTTGTGATCGGCTTGCTTATATTGACATCCAACTTACCCATGATGCCAACGTGTGACCACTTAACGGCTTGGTCCAGATCGGCGTCCTCAAATACCATAAGTGGGCTCTTACCACCTGTCTCAAGGGTGATGTTCTTCATGTTGACAGCAGCCGAGCGCATGATACTGCGGCCAGTTGCTGTGCTTCCGGTGAAAGCGATCTTGTCGACTCCCTGGTGGCCGGCCAGAACAGAGCCAGCAGTCTTGCCGTACCCAGGCACGACGTTGACAACACCTGCAGGGAAGCCGGCTTCCTTGATGAGGCCCGCAAGGTAGAGTGCTGACAACGGTGTCTGCTCAGCTGGCTTGAGAACAACTGTATTACCGCAAGCCAGGGCAGGGCCGAGCTTCCAGGCTGCCATCTGTATAGTCTTGATCAGTAAAGAATCCTGTATACTGTTGATGGAGCAGCACAAACCATGACAGGGAAGTTCCAGGGAATAATCTGGCCACACACGCCTAAGACTAGTCAGTAATACCGTCCCCTCGGAAAAGTTCTTCTATCGAATCTTACCCAGCGGCTCATGCTTGGTGTAGGCAAGCTTTGCATTCCCAACATCGATGGTCTGGCCATAGATCTTGTCTGCCCAACCTGCGTAGTAGCGGAACACCGAAATAGTTTCGGCTACATCCTCTCCTAGGACAACGTCAAAAGGCTTTCCGTTGTCCCAGGCGTCAATGGTGGCCAGGATGTGCTCGTCACGCTTGCAAAGGTCACCCAACTTCCAGAGAAGGACACCTCGCTCCTGTGGTGTGAGGTTGCGCCATTCAGAACCGGTCTTGAATGCTGCGCGGGCTGCGGCGACTGCGACGTCCACGTCTTTCTCGCTGGCAGCTTCTACTTTGGCGATGACGGACTCGTCGTATGGGTTGATGGTTTCGATCTTCTCTCCCGAAGTGGCAGCCACAAATTCATTGTTGATGAAGAGGCCTGGATGATACCATGAGCTACGTGGCATTGAGAGAGTAAGTCACAAGGAAGACAATACCTGTAGGTTGAGAGTACTTTGTGCCATTGGGCGCTGTGAGCTCGAGAGTTTCAGCCATGGCTTCTGGTTGTCTGGTATGTATATCTTCTCGAGCAGGATAAACAGTTTGGAGTTGGTTAACTTGTCAAGTCCGCAGCGTATTGCCTGTCCTTAAGAATACTACTCGGAACCCGAGCTACAAGTGTCACCGCACAAGTGGAGAGAGCTCCAACCTCGCGGGACGCGGACGCGTTATCAAATGCCACAGTTGCCCATCAACTTGCCTAAGTCAGCCTTGCTCACCTTGATAGTGGCGTGGTAGAGCGGGGTTATGCTTCGATACGCCAGCTCGTGGAAGGATGCGGGCCAACAGTTGCTATGACATGCAGGGCAAGCAAGTCCCGGCCTTGAAGAGCTGGTCCTTAAACTTGCCTGTTACAGCGTAGGCCAAAATCAAGCTCATGGATCGGAACCTAAGTGCGAGCCATTTGGACCGCCTTGAAGATAATGTACCGTCTTGTAACAAACGTGATCTAAACTATTCGGAAGCGACTGCCTTTTTGTATTAGCTCGCAGTCTCATTATTGTTGCATGTATTTCGATATCTTAAAAGCCTCGGTAAAGGCTCCGCAATATGACTACCCTAACCCTGCTAGCATTACAGACAACTTGTTTGATAATTGATTCTGAATAAATGTACACAAGGGCCAGGAGAGTAACTACATCTGGGCATGGGATGAGCTTGAAAAGATGGATGTATCACAATCAGATGGCGGACTGACCATTGTCGTTGAGCGTCGCTCTCTCGAGTTCAAATTGTCAGCTATCTCGATGGTATCTAAAGCAATGGTCGCAACATCATGGGACCTGCAGAACACGAGATCGTCATCCACTAATACTCAGGTTCGGAATATATCTGACGTGAATCGGCCACCATTCAAGACGCGTGCAGATTTCATGAAAACACGATAGAACGTACGCTAGCTCATTGAACATCGAGTACTGCTATCTGCGCGGATTCGCCCCTCGAGGCCAATAGGACAGAACAAAACCCTAACGCACCGAACGAAAGAACACACAAGCAATGAGACACGCACTCTCGCGAATTCAACTCTAACATGTAACAAAGACTAACGCTATGCCCAAATCTGTAGTAACGATACTCTACCCCAAAAAGCTCGCTTACCCTGACGAAGCCCTCGGGGTCTGACATGCAAAATGAATCCGCAAAGCATCAGGAAGAAGAAAAACAAGATGACATTCCGAAATCCAAGAGCCGATCGTTGACAGCAACGTCCCATCATCGTCGAGACCGAAACCAATGACCGCGAAACGATCCGGAACCTCCAACCCGAACGCCTTGTACGTCCGAAAAAACAAATCGATAATGATATGCGAGGGTGTAAAAACAATGTCTGTGTTGCGTAAAGTGCTGCTGGTGAAGCGTTGCACTATTCTGCTGTCCAGGTGTTGAACAGCATTTGGGTGGCGAAAAACTTTGCCGAAGGTAGGTCAGTCGAGCTTCGAAGAACCTCAGATCAACTTCGAGAAACTCAAAGTGCTCTGCCTGAGCTTTCCTGGAGTCCTGTTGTTGCTGCCCGAGGCCTCAGCCTTGTTGCCACGACCGATTCCAACAGCGCTGGCAGCACCCTTGAGCATGTTGCCTAGCTTGTGTTTCTTGGCCTTCGTTGCTTTGGATGATGATGTGACGATAGTGTCGGTCTCTGGCTCTGGCCCGTCGTACACATCCTTCAGTGCGATGTCGCCGTTGGTAAGCTCATTCTTGCCGGCTGGGGTGTCGTCATCATCATCGTTCGAGTGTACGGAGAGCGCGCGCTCGAGAAGAGTAGTCGTGGCACTGCGGGATGATGTTGGACGTTTGGCTTTGGGTGTTGTGGACGGACGCTCTGCGCCTGCTTGGACAGATAGTGATGATTCGGCAGAAGGTACCTTGCGAATGGTAGACTTCTGCGTCTTGACAGTCTCTCCAGAAGTGTGGCGACGGCGGGCAGGCTTCTTCACCTCCGTGGTGATCTTGGTCGTAGATTCGGCGGCCTTAGGAGTGGGGGCAGGCGGTACCACCTCGCCATTACGAGCCGCCATACGTCTGGCACGATCAGAGTTCTTGGCTTCCGCCTCTCGCGCTTCTTTCTCCTTCTTAAGTTGCTCTCTGACCTCTCGCTTGTTCAAGTCCAACCAGCCTGTCCAGCCTGGTCCCTTCTCGGACTTCTCCTTCTTCGCCTGAACAGCAGCCTCAGCATTCTTCATGGCTTCTTCAGCTGCTTTGCGTTGACGTTCGAGCTCCTCTTTGTCCTTTTGTCTTTGCTCAACGGCGTTCAGACGCTTGGACAAGAAGCCTCTGCAGGTGGCGGAACCGCAGTGACACTGTTGCTTTGATGAGCCAAAGTTGTCAAAGTTGTAGTCGTAAGTAAGCTCCTCGCCAGTCATGACGCCCTCGTCTCCGGCAAAGATGCCCATGTGTGCCTTATCGTCGGCACCGCGCATCATGCGGACTTCGCAGTTCGGTGCACATGAGTGATTCACAAAACGACCCATACTACCTTTCGTTCCGTCGATTACCAGTCCTTTGTCGAATTGCATGAGGTAGTAGTTGTTGCTTTTGCTGTACTCCTCAATCATGCGGCGCTCACTTTCGTACTCGGTAATGATCTCTCCCGTGTACTCCATGATGATCTCGCCCGGAGCGAAGGTACGGCAGGCACGCACACCGAATCCGCGGTTGTTGGTGCCGATGACCTCGACTCCGATGTCGTACGGACCGCCTTTCTTCATGCGAGCTGCCAGCTGTGCGAACGGACGGTTACTGCAGCCCGAACCGTTGAGCATACAGTTGTTTTCGTTACATTCGTAGTGCATCAATCGGTTCAGACAGTTCTCGTCGCAGCCCAACTCTCCGTCTTCTGGTGGTTGGCAGATACAAAGTGAGTGTGCGGCGAGGCTGCTCTTCTTGTACCAGATGTCCTTGGCATCGCCCACGATGCGGTTTGTGCGGTTATGTTTGGCATTCCAGTCCTTGGGCTTGGGATCGCCCTTCTTGAACGAAGGCGCGAAGACGTCGAATGGAATCTTGAAATCCACCTGCTTGTCGTCTCCCAAGTAACCGAACATGGGCAGTGGTAGCATGGTTCTCTTTGTTGATTGAACCACAGTTTTCTGAGAAGTAGCAGACCCCGAAGAGCTGGGGCGTTCTTTCTTAAGCTTCTTCGCGCCAGCTTGCGTGCGGTCGTTATCCATGCTCTGTCCGACGTACAACCCTTCCTTCTGCCATCGCTTGCCTTTCTTCGCGGTGACCTTGCCGGATGCGCTCGTAGCCTTGAGCAATGGTGGTGCCATGGGTTTCGCTGCTGATGTAGTCTTGTCCTTCTTCTCCTTCTTCGCCCTCTTGCTTGGCCTCTCTTGTTGTACGGTCTCCTCTTCGTCATCCAGATCAAAGTCCATTTCGTCGAGCACTCCCTTGACGCCCATGTCCAGCTCCTTGAGGTACTTGCTGCTCTTCTCGTTCCCACCCTTAAGCTCCTCAACCTTCCGCTTGCCTGCTTCCATCATCTCGCGTGAACGTTTGCCCAGGACCGATCCAACCTTGCCAGCTGCCTTCTTAACGCGATCCTTGACACTGACTTTGCGTTTCAGAGCACTGGAAGCCGGACGCGGTGGTAGTTCGTCAGGAATTTCGATCTCCCAGTCCATGTTCATGGCCTTCTCGACCCTGTCGCCGAAGTCGATGCTTTCACGGTGCTCCTCAGACTTTCCAGGTGTGTCGACGAGCGTGCGTCCTGTAAGTCCTGACACGTTGCGACTAGCGTGCGCGCTCTCGACCACCTGTGCGTTTGAGAGTTCGACGAGGTTGTAGTTAACGCTCGCTCTCGCACGACGCGTCCTACGACCGCCGTTCTGCTCCTCTTCGGCGGCAACCATGGTTGTCGAGGACTGTGTGGGCAGGTTCGCGCCCTTGACTGATCCAGCGTTGCTGTTAGTCTCGGCGAGGCTGGTGGGAGGCGTGGAAGCCGGGACACGCTCGGAGAAGCTGTCTTCGTCCAACAACGCGTCGGCGGAAGCGACCTGGATTGTTGATGGGGCGGAGGAGTCGACGGAGGGCGCACGACTCATTGCAGTAGCAGCACTTTGACGCGCCATGAGGTGTCCTGGGAGGTCGGAGGGTGGCGATTGAGTGTCAATGTGGAGTTGTTTGTGCCCGTTTGGTCGCGAAGCAACGCGAACCGAGACGCGTTGTTCGGCTAGTGGGGCGAAAGTGGTCGCGCGAGTCGAATGTCGATATAGTGGTGGGAGGGAATATTAACGATGTTGAGGGTGACTGTCCGTCAGCCTCTTTGGAAGAGGAGAAGTACTCAGAGTGTGGTACCACGTTTTGTTGTTTTAGATTGTGAGAGTGTGAGGTAGTGGTCAAGCAAGCCAGCATGGGTAGGCAGAGGAAAGCAATCACAGCTCGCGTGCAAGCCCCCCATGTTAACGTGACCCAATTAAACGCAATTCTTGTCTGACCCGTACACTTGCATTCCGCATTCCATATTGCCGAGAAGCTCACTGGCACGCGGGTATCGTGACATCTGGACATATTTCTGTCTATCGAGTGTGTACTTTCGACAGTATCTAGATCGATATATGTACGTAGGCATGGATTGAATGGGCGAGCTATACTGACCGATGCATGGCAATTCTAATTGCAATGATCACAACTAAGAGAGAGCTCATCTTTCACAGCTGATGGTTGCCCACTGCAATTGTTCATAGGCTTTATCGCGTAGTACATCTCTACCTCTACCTAAACATATCTGTTCGCAAGATTCCCATCATCGATGCGTCCGGATTACTATAGTGGTCCCAGTCCTTCGTACTGCCCCGTCACCATGCTGAATGCGATGACTTCTGCGAAGAAGATTTAATTGGTCTTGAGGATCTGTTGGAATGTCTGGTACGACACGTCATCACATATTTGATAAGACCCTCACCCTTACTGAAAGGCCCGAAAGGGGGTGGTGAAATGCTGATTTAACTTACGATATTGCTTCATTCATGTTCGCTAAAAGATTTCCCACGCACAATGAACCTTCATCAACCATAAAAAGCTCGTTGTCAACCGCCGGGCTGTAGGTGATGAACAATGTAGGACGTGGGTCATCCTGGCTTGGAGTTGCCTTCATCAAAGCTGGACCGACCAAATCACCCCTCAGAACTCAGTCAACAAATTTGACAATCGAGAATTAGGACAGAGTCGCTCGTACTCACGTTTGTTACCAGAAGCAAACTAAAAGTAGTCATCGTGGACTGTGGACTATTGCAAAACCAGAGGAGCCCCTTCCGAACACCTGTGATCAGCACCAAGGGGCTGGCGATGTCGAGAATGGGACAACAACTGTCAGGAAGCACTGAATTATTCCATGTCGGGGTACTATCATGATCCTAGGTGGCATCTATTTGCCAGTCAGTTTACTCACCGAATGTTTCCAATGCGAGCCAATAGTAAGACACTCAATGGTAAGCATAATCTTTACAGTCAATACCCACGTCAGCTTCAAGCTTGAAACTGCCTTCTACAACGTACACATCTTCTTCAAAGAGACACATTGTAAGCGAGGGGCTCTCTTCCAGGTGGACAAAAGAAATCGCTCTATTCGGCCTTCAAAACTCTTGATATTTACACAACTTCCTCTCTCAGAGACGAGACGCTTAGAAGCCCTCCTTGCCCCACTTGTTGTACTTCTCGTGAAGAGACTACAGTCATAAGTCAGCATTTCATCCTCCTGTATCCAATTCCAGCCCTCTCCAAGACCAAGCACAGCCTTACGAGCTCCAATGCGCCATCCTCTTCCTCCAAATAGACTCACCTTGGGCAGGTTGACGTTAGGGATGATGACCTCGTTAAGAGCGCTGGGAGCGTCCTTGCGGGGCTTGCTGGGGTCGCCGTGGGGGTGGTACTGGTAAGCGGCGTCGCGACCGGTCTTCCAGGGCTCGGTGCCGTCAGCCTTGCCAATCTTGTTCTCGCTGCTGGAGGAGGTAGGGTTGGAGCTGAAGTGCCAGCCGGCGAGGCCGAAAGCGCCAGACATGATCGCGAGAAGGACCTGTGGGACGCGGGATTCGGGTCAGTATTCGCTGGCTTCGTAGCTTCTTTTGACGGCGCGCGAGTGCGCCAATGGCTCGCATGGGTCTATGGAGGGCGTACGTAGAGCTCGGGATCCCTCTTAGCACCCTTCTTCACGGCGCTGGCATCCTGCTGCCTCTCGGCTTGGGGCACGGCGCCAGAGGTGACGCCGGAGGCCTGGCGGCGGGTGACGCGCACGGGGGCGCGGGTGGCGGCGAATGCTGCTCTGCGGGCGACGGCGTTCATTTTGAGTATGTGTCTCGGCGGGTGCGAGGGTGTTGAGTGGAGAGGAGTGGATGTATCGAGAGGGTACTGCTGCAGCTGTTGGCGTGTGGTGACTTGCGATGCCTCTCCAAAGCGTGCTCGGGACGCGGGTGGTCCCGGCCGACGACGATCCACGCTGTCTGATAACTTCGATGACATACCTTACCCTTGCATAATCCCCAAGACCTTCTCGCCCTCATGCATGAACATTGCCTTGAACATGACTCTGCATTCTCTCAACCGAATCATCGACCATGAAGCGGATCGTGTGTGCTTGACTGTGGTGGTCTTTTGACTGACCTGCGTGTGATATCGCTCGTCTTGGCGAAATACTACTACCCAGCCACAGCGCGCACGCTATGGTTGAATGATCACAGGACGACATGACACAAGTCAGGTATGAGGTTTAAAAATATGGCCACCTATGGTATATATCGACACCTGCGTTCTACTCCTCCACCCTGCCTCCAAGGCTACATCTATTCTGATCCTAATAGCGCCTTCCGACAACTGGCACGGCCGCTTGAGTGCTCAACACAGCACCGAAATTGTCCTGAATTCGTGTCAGCCATACCAGAGCTTCTCCATGGACATAATTGCAACACGGTTTCCAACGTATGAGACGAACAACCTACCCAAGAGGATTTGACTCAATTTCTTTTACCGGCATGTTCGTTGAGTCTCCTGGAGACGGCCATGCCGTTCCATGGCCCTTCTTGCGGCTTCTCAGCGAGCCAACGCTGGATAGCGAACGAAGTGTTGGTACTGGAGCTGCTATCGTTGATCTCTGTGGTACTGGCGTCGTGGACGTCGGATGGAGTCCGATTAACAGAGCCGTTGGTAGCAGCCGTGGACCAGGCGCGGTGATCGCGTGCAGCATCTTGGTTTTGCTTGGATGTGTTCGGCATGTTGAGCGATGAAGTTCGGGGCACTCTAGCAAGGGAGGCAAATTCCCTGGTGGTGAGCAGTAATGCGAAAGCGGATTGAGACTATGATCGAAGAAATGGTGAGCCAGCGATATCTCCCCATTACTTATATCCTTCGCCGTTGCTCCTTTTGCGCGCACTGTCAGCATGGTATGTTTTGCCCCCTGGATAATTTGCCCAGTACAGTGTGGGAATCTTGACGTCGCCCTCATGGCCGTCGGCAGGAACATACCGTGCAGCGTCAAGATATCAACACCGGCGTATTGGATTATCTTGATAATGAAAGGCATCGCTCGTGACTACCCGGTATGTTTTAGCATGGCAGCCCTAGCGCGAAGCATACATGCATCGATGGTACTGGGAATGGCGGAGACCGACCAAGCACCATGTTCGTTCTGACGCTGCGCATGCTTGCATGTCCTTGAATGTGCCTGGATGCAGTGTATGTTTTGGCGCTTTTACGCTCGGACACTATCCTCGTGTTCCGATTGATTGGATGGGTATGTTTTAGCGCGGCGGCTCGCATGCATCCATCAGCCTACGTGGCGCGGCTGCGCTTGCCTGGTCATTGATGCGCCTCTCTGCAGGTACGATTTAGCGACGTACCATGCGGGAGCTGCAAGTTCAGGTTGACATCACGGCCAAGGGCCTTACATATAATGTCGCGGCCTCCAGTGGGATGAAGCCTCCGAGTTGACCTTCTTACCCATAGTTATTTGAGAACAGTTCGCAATCTTCTCGAGGCGCCCCGGCCGACCAGCCGCATGCCACAAGCCATGAAACTGACGACAGATCTTGTTGCGCGCATCAAGTCCAATGGTATCACAGCAGCTCTTGTTGACCCTACACCTCTCGACTGGAAAAAATGGGCCCCGAAGATAGCGGCACGTTATAAGAGCGAACCAGCGCGTGTGCTCATTGATGAGATGAACGCAGCAGGCCTTCGCGTAACGTATGTACTCCGCCTGTGGCTCATGTTGATTGCATATCTGTCGCAACACAAAGGTTAACTTTGGATAGGGAGAAAATGTTCCGTGATCGCCTTCGCCAGTGGGGCATGAACGACAAGAATCGACGCAGCGCCGCTAGACCAGGACGCAGAGCTTTACGATCGGAGCGCAACGAAGACAGGACCTCCAGACACGGCCCACATCACGACGCCATTAGTCGCACCTCATCACCGCCCGGTGTGCTGTACCGTGAGAATATACACAATTTGCTGCAAACGTCAAAGGAGACGCTAGTACTGCAGCGCACGCTCAAGGGCGTTCTGGATTGGTATCAGCACACGGAAGGTTTAATGGTCGAGCTAGACCACAGCCAGGACAACACCCTTACCTTCGTCAACCTGGTCCATGATATGACCCAATGCCTCTACGTGAGCTGCGTGAACCCGTACTCATGCGAAAAGACAACCTCGAAGCTTTGGAGAGCGAGTGCGGAACTCCGACGCCATTTTGGAGTTACATGCACTCCTTCGGCAGTTTTATTTGCGCTTGATGCACTGTCCTCTCTGGCATGCAATCAAGCTACCAACCGATGGTACTACGAAACTGCGAGGTTTATTGTCAACGCAGCTGTCGAGGAATTTCCAGTGACCCATCCGTCACTGTTGCTGATACACCTGCTGTTCAGCGAATTTACCCCATCACAGCTGGTCATGATGTACGATCTAGGATCGAACGTCATAGAGCAATGTTATGGCGAAGCCCGAGCCTTTTCATTCCGTGTTGGGATGTATAGCGCTGCTTCCAGGATGGGTCTGGATGCAATAATCAGATCTTATGATGACGCACTGTGTGCTGCTACGCCCGATACAACCGACTCTCGCTATCTGTTTGACATTGCAAGACTATGCTTTTCGATGGGTCGCTACGAGGAGTCCGAGGTTGCTGTGCGAAGATGCCTGGTGCAACTCGAAGATGAGGTCGACGGAGATTGCTCGACCTCGATCGACGCCCTGCAATTGCTGGCGGTTGTGCAGTGTAGTCAAAACGACTTCGTAGGCGAAGAAGTAACCTTACACAATATTGTGAAGATCACACTGGTCAGGGATCGGCGTGAGTTGCACACGCCTCAGCTTAGTATTGATGCGTTGGATGCAATTTCGGAGTTGGACGCGTTTTATGCGTATTACAATATCAACGAGAAACGCGATGCTCTGCGCCTGGAGTATCCCGGTGCTTTCGAGCTTTGAGCTGGTTTCGCTGCAATGCTCGGTACAAGCATCCTGCAGTACGGCCAGCTCCAAAATTGCGTGCAAGCCGGGTGGATACAATTTTTTTCACAACTGGTACGATACATAGACTGCAATGGGTTCATTCTGACATCATGAGCAACATGAGAATTTCACAAGCTCACGGTACAACTATATCTCATGCAAGATAACAATCCTCAAATCTTCGCCTTGACCTCTCTCACCACCACTCCCCGCTCTGCATTCTTTTGCTTGTCCCTCAACATACGTCTCAAGATTTTACCCGAAGCACTCTTAGGTATCTCATCAATGAACTCCACCTCCTTCACAGCTTTGTATCTCACTTTCTTCTCTTTGACATACGCGATTAACTCCAGCCCAAGGTCATGCCCAACCTTCTCGCCACTCTGCGGCACAATATACGCTTTCGGGACTTCGCCAGAGTATTCATCGCTGATACCAAGCACGGCGACATCGCTCACCTTAGGATGACCGAGGAGAAGGTCTTCCAGCTCGGCAGGAGCAACGCCAATGCCCTTAACTTTGATCATCTCCTTGATCCGGTCTGTAATGGTGATAATACCGTTCTCGTCGATCGCGCCTTGGTCGCCGGTGTGTAGGTAGCCGTCCTTATCGAATGACTCGCGTGTTGCTTTCTCGTTGTTGAGATAGCCCATGACAATCTGCGGGCCTTTGGCCAGGATCTCACCCGGCTCACCAACACCGGCTTCCGTGCCGTCGTCTTTGACAATCTTGACCGTGGTGCTAGCGACAACGGTGCCGACTGCGTGAGCGTTCTTGTAGTCATACAAGCTCGGTGGATGAGCAGTGATGCACGAGCAGGATTCAGTCATGCCGTAGCCCTGCTTGAAACCTGTCTGCGGGAATTTCTTCTTGAGCAACTGGATGATCTCTTCACTGAGAGGCGCAGCTCCACTGGAGAAGCGACGCAGGAAACTCAGATCGTACTCGTTGACGATTGGGTCTCGGACGAGGCGGATCAGGATTGGCGGGACGAGGAGGAGTTCTTTGAGTTGGTATTCAACCACAGTGTCGAGCATGGATTTCATAGTGAACGAGGGCAGCATGATGACTTCGGCGTTGATCAGAGCTGGCAGATGCAGGGCGTGGACGAGGCCTGTGATGTGGAAGGATGGTAGGACTGCCAGGATCCGCTTCAGGTCTGATGGAGTGATCTGTATGATTTGCAGACACTGGGCGATGACGTTCTGGTGGGCAATCATGACCTGATGATCGTATTAATTGACCAATCCTGGTGGAGAAACGGGCTGCACTCACAGCTTTTGGTAGGCCAGTGGTGCCGGAGCTGAACGACAAGAAACCGCCTACAACAATTATTAGTGCTCGCCGGACATAAGTCGTCTTTCTACTCACAGATGTCGAAATTCGTCTTGCCCTTGGGAATGGTGAAGTAAGGTACTTGCTCCTTCTCTTTCCTTCCCATCTCAATCAGTTCCTTAATAGTCGTATGACCCGCCACTTCACCCTCCAACAAGAACAGATTCTCTTTTGGGATACCTGCATTCTTCGCAGCCTGCACAGCAACATCCATACTGTTCGGGTGCGTCATCAGGAACTTCGCATCAGCAGTCTTGAGGGCATAGGTCATTTCCTCAACATTGTACGCCGGACTAGCACCTGAGACTTTACCTCCAACACGGAGGGTGGCGTGCATTGCCACAGGGTACCAGATGGTATTTTGGCTGAAGAGGGCGACGGTGTCGCCTTCTTTGAGGCCATAGCGTTTCACGAGGGCGGTGCTGAGATGTGTGGCGGCTTCTTTGACGTCAAGCCAGTTCAAGCGTTCTTTGGTGATGGCATTGGTGTAGCCTGCGAGTTGGTCCGGAGGGAATCGTGCTATGGGTGAGTAGGTGGGATGTTCGAAGAGCCATTGCCAGGTCGTGAGGTCGCGTGGGACTGTACATCGTTGTCAATGGCTCGATCTATCGTTGATACTGTCACAATAACTATCTTACGGAGAATGTCATTCTGCAAGCTCTTGAACGGCATGTTTACTGTTGGGGGTAGCTTCGATTGGTTGGGAGATGAAAGAGATGTTTGGGAATATGCAGTGATACCGCTACAAACCTCTACATACGCAGTTATCTACATGATCGCCACTCACGCAGGGTGCCGCAGTTGAGAGCCTCGGCCAGCAGTACAATGTACGTCCAAGAAGAAGGGCGGCACGAAGATCCGAAGGCGGAGAAACGACACAACAGACGGCAAAGGCGGGGAAGAAGTGAAGCTCCCTCCAGCTTCACCAAGGTGTACAGCAGGCTTGTACCATTGATGTGTCAATTATAGCTGCCCATACACACGTGGATGGGCGGTGTCGAGGTTCTCCTATCGCTTCGATATACTCCTCTTCCAGTCCATGGGCCAATTGTTGTGATGGACGTGATGCTGGGAGGCATGTTTCCTGAAAGACTCCTCAGTTGGCGCTGTGGACTTCAGTTCCCCACTACTGCTACATGTGTATACGTGACAACCCTCTCGGAGCTCTGACTTTACGTAGGGTCCCATAGCAACATCGACATCCTCACACCCCGTCCCGTTACTGCCATGGCTGCTCAAGAAGTCAAAGTCGCCATCATCGGCGCTGGCACGATTGGCCTGTCCTTCGCTGCCCTCCATCTCGTAAAGAACCCGAACTGCACCGTCACCATCTACGATACAAGACCGGATCTCAAAGAATATATGCAAGCAAGGCTGCCTGGATACCTGATCGATGCAGACGTGAACGATTGTACAAGCCGCGTATCAACAGCCGACAGCCTAGCAAAAGCAGTCGGCGATGCCAACATCGTACAAGAGCAAGGACCAGAGAATACAAGCTTCAAGCAGACAGCATGGGCACAAATCGAACAGCACGCGCCGCAAGATGCTTTGTTCTGGTCGAGCACATCAGGCATACCGGCTTCCGAGCAGAGCAAAGACATGAAAGATCAGACGAGACTGGTGGTGGTGCATCCGTACAATCCTCCACACATCATGCCACTGCTGGAAGTCGTACCTTCCCCGTCAACGTCGCAAGAAGTAACAGATCGGACATTGGAATACTGGCGGAGTCTAGGAAGGGTACCAGTGCTGATTCGTAAGGAATGCACTGGGTTCGTGGCTAATCGCCTTGCGTTTGCGCTTTTCCGTGAAGCATGTAGTCTTGTTGCGCAGGGTGTGGTAGGTGTTGAGGATCTTGACGCTGTAGTGCAGGCTTCGATGGGTCCTCGATGGACGGTTGCCGGTCCGTTCAAAAGCTATCATGCTGGTGGTGGAGAAGGAGGCCTGGGAAGCTTCATGGACAAGATTGGAGGCACGGTTCAGGAATGCTGGGATGCTAGTGAGAAAGATGCTAAATCTGGCGGCATCGTTGTTGGTGAGAAGTGGCAGGAAGATATATGCCGGCAGACTGATGAGGCTTATGGTATCGTTGATACAGCTGAGCGCGACGTCAAGACAAAAGCCGTCCTAGAAGCAGTGTCGCATTGATACATGGGATCGTAGATGTCCGATTACCAGTTACAACGCTACTTTTACCCTTATCGTCACTATCAACTCTTGCCCAGATCCAACGACGCCAGCAGATGTGAATTACGGTACACACGTTTGCAGACTCGTGGGTGAGAAGCGCTAAGATCATTGGTTTTGGCGACATTGCACAAGGCAACGAATTTCACGACCCCGTTACCAGTGAATGGATTGCTTCCACATCTTCACGCAGCATTCTGAGACCCATTGACATGCATATACCAGGTACAATGTGGGCATGTGATTGGCGACGCAAGTATTGCCCCGCTTGCCGGAAGCTGTTCCCTTCCAATGAAGCAACCTCTCACTCCTCGCCTACCTTAACATGCAGCAACTCGTGTACCGCACGCATGCAAGTGAACCGGGCTGAGCCGCGCGAAGCCTCACATTTCTACCCAGCTGACAACTTTTGATCCGAAAGTGCTGCACTCTCTTTCCCTCTTACCACTAATCCCAGATCTTCCTCTTGCGCATCACAGCTGCGGCGCTATTGGACCTCAGAGCTCTGCAATACCGGACTACTCCATCTGCATCCCGCTGTGCATGCGACACTTTTGCGTTTGTTGGCTCAAGAAAGTTGACTGCCTGGAGACAACCTAAGCGCTGCGATATCAAGGGCAACATGTCGGAACAAACCGTCCCTGTTGCTCGGTCGCCACCAAAGGAAGCATCAAACGACATCGACAAGTCTACCGCGGCCGTACCTGTCACTAAAACTTTCCAATCCCTGCCACACGACATCAAAAGCTGCGTGATCGAGCAGATCAAACGACCGAGCGACCTCAAGAAGATATGTCTGGTGTCCAAGGAGTTTCACAGCATCGCTGTGCGATTCCTATACCACCGCATCAGTCTTGACTTGGGAAGCTTCAAAGACAACCTCATACCATCTTTCCTCAGCCCTCGCAATATCGGCCTCAAATACGTCAGACAGATCCACCTATATCTAGCACACGTCACAGACCGATGCAATCAAGAACAACAGGCCACTTTTGCAACACGAATGCTTTTGGAATTTCTGCCTGAAAACATACTCGAAGAGTTCAGGTGCGGCTTCATGGAGACGTGAGAGATTGCCGAGCTGCACTCTCGGTGTGAAGAATTAGCTGACATTACTCCTTGCAGCTGGTGTCCGTGGCGGCCCTTCTCGGCAGACAATCTGCTACTACTCTATCGGCGGCAGAAGAAGATGAAGTGGCTCGAAGCCATGGACATGGATCGACCAATCTTGCCGGAGCTGAAGAAGAATCCTCACGTCGAAGAGGGACTCTTTGATAATGCGCGAACGTTGGCAATTTACCCCGAGAACCGAGACAGCTTGAATCTTGGTGGTTACTACATGGAAAAGGCCAAGGACAAGCTCGAGGAGCTGATTGTCCATACGCGCTTCTTGAACATCGACGACGGAAGTCCAGTGAGGAGCGACCTGAACGTCCGCGAGGTCAACGATACTGCTACTGGGCCCGGCTTACTATCAAGCACACTCTTCGGCCATATGATGCCCTTCGAATCTTGCACTCCATTCCAGAACCTGACGTCCCTCCGACTGCATGAGGTCAATTTGCGACACTGTGCGGAAACTTGGTGCAAGGTCATCGATTTCCGCAGAGTGCGGCATCTCCGTGTCTTTTACTGTCCTGGCGTGGACTCGCTCTTAGGACAACTCAGTCGGGCCGCACATTTGCCCAAGGTACTGCGTGTGCTGGAACTGCAGCACAAGGACAATTCAGACCAAGAGGCTCTTGTGGCGCTTGACGGCTTTTTGTGTCTCACTTCTGGATTGACTGATTTGCTCATCGATCTCACGAACGTAAAGTCTTTGCCAGGTGTGGCAGGCATCGTTCGCCACGGCAAAACACTCGAAACTCTCAACGTACACTGTACCGGCAAACCTGCATCGAATCCGATAATGGGAGACGTAAGCAGTGATGCGGAGGAGCTTGTCTTTGACACAGAGGACTTCGAAAAGCTATGCTCATCCGCGGGTGAGTTGGAGCAGTTGAGCTGTGCCTGGCCCGAAAGATCCCTGACTAAGCGTCTGGTACACGAGGACTGGTGCTCTTTCGAGCGGTCAGTGTCGAAACTACGAAAGCTGGTGACACTGCAGATCACCACATGGCCGAGCAACAAGCCAGGATCACAGCTGCTCCCACGTTCAATCTACGAGCAATTGCTGCAAGGAGTGGCGACCCACCTATTCGATTCAGCAGCCAAACGCACACCTTCACCACCTGACTCTCCCGCCACCACAGCTCAACCAGATGATGCCGATGCGACAGTAGCGGTATCCACTCCGCTTCTTCCGTACTCGCGTCTGCGCTTGATCGCTTTCGGCATCAGCGATAAGATCTACGAGCGTGAAGATTCCAGGAACCAGCTCTTGTACATCAAGTCTTCCGCATTCGATGCCGAGGGTGGGAAGATCATATACGCAGCCCCAGTAGGCTGGTTGGCGAGGCAATATCTCGAGCCGCGGAGCGAGATTCTCGATTTCGTACTCTCAAGGGAAGCGAGATTGCCATGCAGAGGCGAGCGAGGAGACATGGACGGGAGATTTGGGTTCAATGTCGACGAGGATGACTGAGCGCGAGGAAAGAGTGATCGAGCTTTCGGAAGAGCATTGTTTGGTAAATTGCTTTGGATTTTCATGTGCTTGTTTGCTTACTCGATTGCTGGATTGCTTGCCTTGAGCCGTTTCTTCTGTAACACGAGTAGGACGACTTCACGAGATACCCGACTGTCATGATGAATGATGCTAGTTTTTTGATGGTATATAAAATTTCTAGTTAGGAAGGGCAAGACTCAGTCAGTTTACATGTGACACACAACCCATGTGGCATTGCCCGCCAACGACCGTACCTACTGACGCAAGTTCATCATTATATACGAGAGATCACGAGATGTTAGTCATTGATTGCTGAACTTCAAACAGTATTTGATGTCGTAGATCATCTCTTGCGTATATGGCTTCTATTCAACGCGTAACCTGTCCAACGACGACGACGCCGTTCTATCATATAACGTCCGCCCACCTCTTGATGTATTTCTGCCTCAACCTGGTCCTTCACACCCACGAGAGTAAAAGAACCATGAACCCGGAACAGTTCCAGCAGTTCAACCCGCAAGGGCCGCCGCACAATCAACAGGGACAGTGGCAGCAGCCGGATATGCAGCCCTTCCCTGCTGAACTTCAGAATCCTCAACCCCCGATGTCTGGACCACAGCACCCAATGTCTGGGTTTCCGATGCCACAACAGCAACAGCAACAGCCTTCTGGTCTTCAGAGTCCTCGACCTCAATATCCGCAAGGGCCTCCAGCATTCGCCTCAGCGCAGACTCCTCAGATGAACGGCATGTGTTCGCCACCCTTGCAGCAAGGTGGTCAAGCACAGCAGCCTGTCGTACCGCCACTCAGCCAACAAGGGCCTCCTCCATTTCCATTCCCACTCGCCGAGCAACAGACGATGTCGCCTGGACCGCAACGCTTTGTAGGAACGCCAGGGCTAGTACCTCTAGGCGCGATACCGCAGCCTCAGCAGGCGCAAGCTGGAACACCTTTGGACTTTGGCGGCTTTGCTGATCAACCTGCTCATCCGTCACAGCAGCATACGCCACACCCCTCACAGACTCCGTTGCCTTCCAGAATGCAGCCGCAGCAGCAAGCGCAGTTTGGCAACATGCCCATGCCCATGTCCATGCCTATGGGCCCAGGCTACCCCGCTGGGCTTGCTCAGCATCCACTACATCAAGGTATGCCTCCGATGGCTCAGCAGCCAATGCAAGGAGGGCCTCCAATGCCACCGCCTGCACCACCCAGTGTTCACCAGTCAGTCCATGGAGGATCTCCGTTCGCACCGTCTGCACAAGCCGTGCCTCCCGCCGGAATCTCAGCATCATTCATCCACAATGCTCAAGCAGCTGGCGCAAAGGCACAGCAACCCGAGCCCATGCACGTCCGAGGCGCAGACCTTGCGCACGACCACATCGAGGCATTCAACGACAGGCATTGTGACATGCGGGTGAGAGAAGTCATGGAGCTGACAGCAAAGCACCAGCCCAACTACGTCGATCCATCTGAAGATGAACTTGATAGAGTCCTGAAAGAGTCGCTGAAGATGTACGACGAGCATCAGATGGAGAATTTCGCAAAGGAGCGTGAGCATATCCAAGCCGCAGTCATGGGAAACCTCTCACAGGGCGGTGGTGGCTCGAATAGAGGAGCGGGAGGAGCTGCTCCGCGGGCAAAGCGTTGCTCTCCTGCCGACTCGGTGAAGTCCATGAAGGACTCAGCAGGCAACATTTCACCGGGAAACGATCCACCTGGCCCGCCACGCGTCTCGTTCGCTCCGTCCAAGCGCGCACAAAGTCAGACGCCATTTATCAACAACGTCCTGGACAAAGAAACCGTAGACACCGCTCTCGACCAGCAACCGGCGGTTTCAGATGTGAACCTTGAGCGAAGCAGGTCGCCCACCCGGTCTCCCTCCCGTTCACGGCGTCACCATCGAAGACGCGACGCAGAATGGGAGAGATGGTCTTCACGGCCCAGGGGCGATGCAGAGCGGTGGCGCCGCGCCGGAATGTACTATTCCTCCGGCGCATACAAAGGCGACATTCTGGACAATGCCAGAGTCCGACACAAGCGCGGGGGTTCGCAGCCTTGATATGGTGACGGCTGAGTCGTAGATGCTGCTGCGGCGATATAGATCATATTGTTTGGGTGATCGGAGGTTGCGATGGGCGTTTTGGGTCGATACTATACATGCATGTAGTTTTGAATGAATCATCAATGTATACGATTGTGATCTTGCAGAATGAATTCGCCAGGCCATGCATTCGCAGAAAGCGCAAAATCAATGCCTTAAAATTTCATCGACATGAATGTATTAGAGCCAATGCAAGCCATGCATCAAGGCGTAGAAATGCCAGTCATTTTCTTGACCGTCAACTGCGGCTTCAGACTGACAACATACGTCAGCCTGTCCGTAAACAGATGGCTAACCTCCGCATGCATGGCCGGGATGGCGCCAAAAACGAAACCGCCAATAGGAAACAGCACAGCCTCGAAAATACCAGCGACCTGGAAGACCTTTGTGCTGAAGCCGTCGTGCTCGACCATGTCTTCCAGTAAACCGGCGCGGCGCATCTCTTCCTGGCGCAGGCCGATGCATAAGTGGTGATATTGGGCGTAGAGGTAGAAGTAGCACATCATGAGGGAGAAGCCGGCAAGGCGACACCAGCCGGAGAAGTCGAGGGCCCAGTGGAGGACTTTGGGGACCATGAAGTCGGGATAGCAGAGGTCGTAGATGCTGGATGTGGTGAGGATGACGGCGAGGTGGGAAGGCAGGAAATGCGCCTCGAACAGGCGGTGGTATAGTGTTATGAGGTTCGTTTTGTTGATCTTTTTGGGTGGCACGCGCTCGGTCTCGGCGAGTCTGGGAATGAGAGACTTGTGCAAGCCGGTGGAGGTGTAGAACGCGGACCAGTTCGCGCTGCAGGCCATTAGTGCGCTGGACCCATACCTCTGCAAGAGATTGAAGACTGACTTCGAAGCACTCAGCGGCAAATCTTCTGGTGGCGCGTTGGCCTGCCTGTGGCGATTGGCCATCTTGATGCTCTCCCTGATCGCGTACCCCGTGTCGAGCGCTCCCCACATGTGTCGCAAGGCTTGTCTGTAGCGAGCCCGAAGGCCGTCGAAATAACCAGAAATGCCCTTCATATCGCTGCTCACGTTGCACTGACTGGCAGCGGAGTAAACAATACGCACCTGCAAGTTACCGCCAAGCGCGAAGAAGCACTTGAGGTACATGTGCATATCTTCACCAATGGCACCTGGACCCGTATCCCAGCCGCCGACATGCTCGAGTAGTGTCATGGGTAAAGAATAAACTGAGGTCGGGATGCAAACCCGAGACCCCTGGTAAAGACTGGAAAGTCCAGCACCAGCCCACATCATATCTGCAGTACGGACCGAAATTGGAACGCGATGTAGGTTCCGGTCGAATACCAAGGGTGGAACGTACATGGTAGATTCGTTCGTTTCAGCAAACTCGGTGTGCATGCGGGCGATTTGCTGGAAGTAACGAGACGAGAGGTGTGTATCCGCTGAACATGGTTAGCAATCGTCACATGAATCTACGTGAGTCCCACTGACCATCCATGGTTGTCATGATGATATTCTGCTTCAGGGCTGCATCCGGATAGTCTTTGCAAGCCTGCTTGCCAGCCCAGCTTTCGTTGCTGCTCTTTCCTTGAGCTTCACCTGGGATGCCCGCCGGATGGATCGTGTAGCTCATCTTGTAGAACGAGTCTTCGAATGCAGTGATGAGATTCTGTGCCTTGAAAGCGGATTTATCTTCTTTCTCTTCCATTGCTAGGTAAATCTGCACACAATCAGCCTCTGGGCCCGAGATCGCAGAGATGTCTTCCAATGGCAGTATCCAATCCTCCAACAATCAATTCAAGTCGCATGACATACATGATAGCAATGGCGCGCTTGCGGGTGGGAAGCCAGTACCCGTAAGGTCATTTCCAGAGTTTCCACCTCTTCCTTGTAGGCCGGTATGATGATTACGAATAATGGAACCGGGAATGTGAAGTCGCCTTCGTCACTCTTAACGCTGCCAGCCCTCCGGCGTCGAGTATTGGGCATAAGTGCAGCCGCATCTTTCATCCGTCTGTTCATGTCGATCATGGACCAGCATACGCGCAGCGGGAACGCAATAGACATTATGTGTAGCAATACCGTGTACACGCTGAGTACCAGCTGCGCCCATGTAGTTTCGCCATTGTACTTTCCCTCCTCTTCCCTTCCGTGTGGCTGTACAATTAATGCGAGTACCAGAAGAATGGCGACGGCGCATATGCTGAAGGCCGGTACGCATCGGGTTATCCAGGCATAGTAGCTCATGGCGGACAGCGACGGCGGCGGCGGCAGCGGCGCGGAAAAGGAATGTGTTAATGTGTAGTTTACATCCAGAAACGAGTGAGGGAAAAAGACAATGGGAAAGGAGGGTACCACAACAATAATACAAAACCTGCGAGCGCGCAAGGAAGCAAAATCCCAATCCCAGTTGCGAAAGCTCTCCCGAACGAACGTTTGGAATGCAGGGTTGTATGGGGTAGCGTGCCGACAGGATTGGATCTGGTTGGCTGCCAAATTCAATACACCATCCCTCGCTTGATATTATCACATGGATAACTGCAGCAACCTATTGTGTAGTGGCGCACGAGGTCACCCTTGCGCAATGATTGGAATCACAGAGTGTGATCGTCGGGGTTGGGAAACGTCCAGGCGGCCAGGACATGACAGAGGTATTCGCTGCTCAATACCTGCAATGACACCTGTCAGAGTTGTGATACAGATGTTTGCTCCGACAACCAACCAGTGCCTTGCCACACCGAAAGTTCAGGATTGAATCGCTGGCGGCGAGACTATCGGGAATACGGTATAATACCGCATAGTCAGGCTTATGGCCGTTCCCTCTATCGGCGACTGGATGGCCTGTATCGTCATGCTATAAGGACGCACAACGGTTGAACGTGGTCGAAGCCGAATGCCAATTCGCCAGAGAATGCCCGACCTCCTTCGGTTGTACAACAGCTGTCTGTCATGTGCTTCATCTGTCGTCTCATGGCGCCACGCCATTTGATTGTGCACAAGGAATCAGAGCCAATACTTTGTGGGCGTGCTTGATTGCGTAGACCAGTAGGTATATAGACAGCAGTTGGTTCACGAGCGATCGTTATCATCAGGCAAACCCAAATGGAGGTCAGGAGGTATGCCAGGAACATCCAAAACTGCGAAGAAGTTGTGTCTGTAGTTGCAGTGTGGTTCAGCTCAGTGTGGGCGACAGCAGGATGGCCTCCGAATTTCCTTTAGATGAACACGAAGATCGTCCTCAGAGTCGAGGCTTAATTCATATCAGAGTATCCTGGACCTGAGCTCTCTGAGATCGTGTATAATATGTGTGTTGCGAGGGAGAGAGAAAAGGTCTGAAGGAGCTAGCTGGACTTGTCGCAGGCCAGCAAGACTTAGCGAGCTGCATGCTTGAACATAGGAGCACCACGAAGAGGGCGATTCAAGTAATAATTGATACATAATTTAGGACTTGTACTTAACACGACTAGCCACTAAGCAAATGTATCTTGTCTTCGCAAAGGATATCAAACAGACACTAAGGACAGGGCACTGCAGACGATAAATGCCACTGCATGTCTGGAAGTCTTGGAAAATAGCCACTCCACGTGCCATTGTTTGCAAAACGGGAATGCGACGAGCATGTAACATCGCCGCGATCTCAATTGATACGAACCCAGAATATAGGAATATCTTGATCCTCACGGCTTTGCTGTTGAGCCGCCTGTTACTGGCCCCTGTGCCCTTTTGCCGTTCTGGTCGGTCTTTCAACATGCTCTCGTGGTATAGCCGTTGCGCTCAAGTTGGCGTAAGGCATCTGAATGCCAAACAAGACCATCCAGTCAATGTGGTCGATAATGCTGGCACATTGGTTTCTTTAAAGAATACTTATCGTTACCGGTATCTCGATGGTCGACGCGCCAATTACTATAGCTATGGCCTTTAATGCCAGAGCATAAGAGCACAGGGCCTGTGAGGGCAGCGAAGATGGTAGGTCACTGGCGAACCCAATGATATCCAAGTCATGAAACGTCTCTGAGAGAAGCCTTTCGGCCTGCTCAAGCACCTTCAGACCATTTCCAGATAGTCAAAACTGTTTGCTTCTCAGGGAAAGCAGAGCCTCCAATACCCGTCTCGGCGTGCGATGAATCCAAACAGATGCGCCACATCATCATACTCTCGGCCTAGTCATCTGGGCAACGACTTGTTGCTAGAATGAGTCGCATTCTCTTCCGAGCGACGCCTCCCAGCAACATGTATGCTCTCGCTCTCTTTGAACACGACCATCGTGAGCATACCACAGTCACGGGTCGCGACATGACAAAGTGGTACGAGTTCACGGCCGGCCGTGGCGACCGAGCAGCCATCACGGTCACGCGATAACGAGAAGTGGGTTTTTGTCTCGGGCTAGTTGGTTTGGACTGCGGAGAAGCGGCCTTTGGACTACGACATCTGGAGAGATAGGCGGCGCTTAGACGGCGTCGTAAGTCTACGTGTGGCTGATAGAGCAGCACAGTCTAAGTTGTCGGTGTGCTTCTAACCGCTAGCATGTCGGTGGTGAGGAGGATGGTTGTTCTATTCGGGTCAAATCCACATATCGATAGTATGTGCAGACTAGACATTACAACAATGTCACTATCAATGCGGATGGCATTTCCAGCCAAGATCACCGCAGACCAACATTCAGACTTCTGCTCGGAATCAGATGACGTGCCTGCCGAGGGAAGGAGCGCCCGAGCTCCAGTGGCTGGCGCGCGGTTGCCAGGCACCAACGGAAGGGAAGCTCTATCGTCGCCTCTCTCTCCTCTACCTCTCATCCTTCCACCCCATCACCATATTCCCATCAACCACATACCATTACAATCATGAAGGGAACCACATTCCTCGCCACCGCTATCGCGGCTGGCACCGCCTCCGCCGGCGTGCACAAGATGCCGCTGAAGAAGGTCCCGCTGTCCAAGCAGCTTGTAAGCTCTATCGCGTGAGCCATCAATGGTGGCAACCGGGACCAGCAACTGACACCTCAACAGGAGAACGCCAACATCGGCGACCACATGCACGCGCTTGGCCAGAAGTACATGGGCATCCGTCCCCAGGGCCACGCCGACGAGATGTTCAAGGAGACCTCCATCAAGCCCGAGAAGGGCGGCCACCCCGTTCCCGTCAGCAACTTCCTCAACGCTCAGTACTTCTCTGAGATCGCCATCGGCACTCCTCCTCAAGAGTTCAAGGTCGTTTTGGACACCGGTAGCTCCAACCTGTGGGTTCCCAGCCGTGACTGCGGCTCCATTGCCTGCTACCTGCACTCCAAGTACGACCACAGCGAGTCGTCTACCTACAAGAAGAACGGCTCCGACTTCGCCATCAGGTATGGCTCCGGCAGCCTTGAGGGCTACGTCAGTCAGGACACCGTTCAGATCGGCGACCTCAAGGTCAAGAACCAGCTGTTCGCTGAGGCGACCTCTGAGCCCGGTCTTGCCTTCGCCTTTGGCCGCTTCGACGGTATCATGGGTCTTGGCTATGACACCATCTCCGTCAACGGCATTGTCCCGCCGTTCTACAGCATGATTAATCAGGGTCTTCTCGACGAGCCCGTCTTCAGCTTCTACCTCAGCGACACCAACGACGAGGGTGCTGAGAGCGAGGCCTTGTTCGGTGGTGTCAACAAGGACCACTACACTGGCGAGTTGACCAAGATCCCCCTCCGCCGCAAGGCCTACTGGGAGGTCGACCTCGATGAGATCACCTTCGGTGACCAGTCTGCTTCTCTGGACAACACCGGTGCCATCCTCGACACCGGCACTTCCCTCATTGCCCTCCCCTCCACTCTTGCTGAGCTGCTCAACAAGGAGATTGGTGCCAAGAAGGGCTACAACGGCCAGTACACTGTTGAGTGCGAGAAGCGTGACTCCCTTCCCGACCTCACCTTCACCCTGACCGGCCACAACTTCACCATTGGCCCGTACGACTACATTCTTGAGGTTCAGGGTAGCTGCATCAGCTCCTTCATGGGCTTCGACATCCCCGAGCCTGCTGGTCCTCTCGTCATTCTTGGTGACGCTTTCCTCAGGAAATACTACTCCGTCTACGATGTTGGCAACAACGCCGTTGGTCTCGCCAAGGCCAAGTAAATGCGTCGATGACGACACGAGAATGTAACAGGATGTATGACACCAGACATGGAAATCCGGCGTCCAACATTGTGAGTTGGACAGGGCTGTAATTACGCTTTCGGGCTTTGTG
Source organism: Cladosporium oxysporum (assembly GCA_035771495.1). Classification (NCBI taxonomy): domain Eukaryota; kingdom Fungi; phylum Ascomycota; class Dothideomycetes; order Cladosporiales; family Cladosporiaceae; genus Cladosporium; species Cladosporium oxysporum. The sequence goes on from JAWNKS010000006.1 coordinate 136,921, forward strand.
AAGCGGTATTTGCTTTGCTCGTCTTGCGTGTAGCATTAGGCATCCAGATTGAATGAATCTTATAAGTACGCATTTTCTCCTTGTGCACTGTTATACAGCTGTTGCGCTCAACTTTGTTTACGGATTGTCGATGGCAAGCAGGCTATTTGAGTATTTATAACCAACGATAGTAATACATTCGCACTCAATCTCGCAGGGCACTTTGTGTAGAATCTCGGTGGTCGGCATACTCGGAGATGTATATATTGTTTTTGGTACTAGTACGTTAAGATAGTAGAACTACAGCTGCGGCCAGGACTTACAAAAACTATTGTATTCCTCAGTATTGAGGTGAGATGGAAGCAAAAGTGAGGGTTGGGGATCGTTGCCTGGCGACTAATGTGTGACTGTCACATGTGATTCATCATCATCGGCATATGCATTGCGGGCCGGAGCGCGACTTTTGGTGTATCAACGGCCTCCCAAGTCGCTCCACGAATCTACCTAGGTACCTTCGACTTGGTTAAGGCTTCAAGGTTTGATGTCACGGGAGACTGATCACGTATCTTGCACACCTTGACGTGATTAGATTTGCCGCTCATCACCATCGTCGCCTGCCAGCCTGCCACGCTGACTACTGTTTCTGCCATTTGTTCGCGTGCTGCTGTGTTTTAGTTCGTCGGCGACCTTGCAAGACTAACCGAAGCTATCAGGCACTCGCACGCATCAGGGTCTCCACCAACCATCAACCCGCGCCGTCTCTGTCTCTGATCCCACGCCTGCTCAGCTGCCTACATGGATGCCGACGCCATCTCTGTGAGGTAGGCGAGCGAGGCAAAGTCAGAGAACGACAATCAACCTCAACGCAGATTGTCTCGAGGTAGAGAGCACCAGCAAGCGGGCGACTGGCCATTTACCGACCCGGAACCGCTGATTGGACTCGGATTCCCTTGGACCACTCATCGCGCAAAAATTGTTTGTTACACCACTACTACGATAGAAAGTACTGCCGTTGCTTGCCATGGCTTCCAAGCAGCCGCCCGGCTTCAAGACGCCGACCCTCCGGGCACAGATGCAGGAGCGCAGACGCCTCGCTCGCCAACATCACAGGACTGCATCGGCGAGGATGGAACTCGATGTGGAGCTACCCGCTAGATTCCAGAATGTCACGGACGAGGAGGACGAGGGTCACGGAGATCAGGCAGACCGTGCGGTCTTTCAGAAGAGCATACTCGGCGTCTTCTCACAAGCCGGCACGAAGCCGAAGCTCGACCAAGGAAGAGAGAGCGAGTCGGAGAATGAACAAGATCAGGACAAGAAGCAGGACCCAGTCGTTGCTCAAAGTCAGAGTCAGGGCCACCGCAAGAAGCTATCGGACAACAAGCTGCTCAAACCTCTGCTGAAGCCTATACGCAAGCGCAGCGACTCGGAGTCTCAAGATGCTATGTCACAGTCACAATTTCTGCCTCCCCGACAACCGCCTCAGGATGTACCCGAGCGTCCCGCAAGTGCTGAACCTAAGCTGCGCGATGAGACGCCCTTGATCGAACGGAAGTTACAGGCGCAAGCTGATGCGGAGATGGAGGCGTCAAGCCTTACGGTCCGGCGGAAGAGCAGGGAAGAACCAGAGGCAGGCGAGAAGGGAGAGCTGCTCACCAAGACCGTGGCTAAGATCTTCAACTTTGAAGAGCCTGAAGAAGTCCTGGCGGTCTGGTCATGCTGGTATCTGGAGAAAGTGCTGTTGCAGGGACACCTTTATGTTACCAACAAGCACATCTGCTTCTTCGCATATTTGAAGAAGAAGGGTGCCGTGATCAAATCTGGGTCTATGGCCAAGCAGGGCAAGAGGGACCCTCGCTACTCTCGGTACTGGTTCACGCTGAAGGGCGATGTCTTGACGTACTACAAGGATGCATCTCATCTTTACTTTCCTCATGGGAGCATCGATCTTCGATTCGCCATCACTGCATCTCTTGCTCCCGAAAAGGGCAAATCCAGCAACGATACCACACTCTTCACCATCGCAACTGAGAATCGCACATACTACTTCAAGGCGGACAGCACTACAAGTGCGAAAGAATGGGTCAAGCAACTACAGAGAGTGATCTTCCGCAGCCACAACGATGGTGACAGTGTCAAGATCTCACTACCTTTGCGCAACGTCATTGATGTCACGGCTGCCCCTTTCGTCGATGGCTCCAACACCGTCAGTGTCAGCACAGTCGACAACGCAGAGATCTCCGCTATCGAGGAATACTTCTTCACCTTCGCATCGCAAAGCAATGATGCTTTGGGGCTGTTGACCAGATTGACGGAAAACAACGAGGTCAAGAAGGCTGCCGCTGCCGGTGAGGATCCCGCAGCTCTGCCTAGCAGCATTTCCTCGTCGCCATCAAACGACAGTGACTCGGCAGGCAACAAAACACGACGTCTGTCTCGATCGCCCGCACCTTTTGTGCAAGAGAGCGTCCGCAAGACGCTTTCTCCACTCTCCATCCCGGCAGCGAAAAGCCCAAGGAGTAGTGGCGAATTTGGACGCGCGAGCACAGAAACTTCACGTCGGAGTCTTGACCAATCAAACTTGAGTCTAGATCGAGGCAGAGATGGCTCTTCGCGCTCCGAGAGGCCTCTAAACGCCTTGCCTCACCGTGTGCCGAGATCGCCCGAGTCACCTTCAATACATGAGTCAACTGACTCATTCGCGACTACGATCGATCACCCAATGAGTTCGCCTTCTGTTGGTCCTAGCGACGTCGATATGTCTGCTAGTGTGATGTTAACTGGAGATGGTGCTTTCCGTGAACCCACTCTCAGGATGCCAGCGCCCAAGCGTACAGAGTCCGAGTCCTCGGCTGAGCGTCTCAGAAACGACTTGCAAGACGCATCTCGTTCGCCTAGTGTCGGTAGCGACAAAATTCGCGTCCAACCACCGACACGCGCACACACGGAGCAGTCCCTCGGCGATGGGGAAAATGCTTATGGTCGAAAGAGCGTCGATACTGTGACTCGTCCATCGAAAGATGGCTTGAAATCTCACGATTCCAGTGCTACGCTCGTTTCTCGCGCAACGCGCCCCATTGCAATGCCACTGACTCAGGCATCGAAAGTCGCTAGCTATGTGCGCGACCAAGGCAAGCTTGTGGGATCTTACCTAAGCAGCAGCCCAGGCATCTACTACGAGAAGATATCCGGCGCATTGGCGGGCGGGCGGCGCCACTATGTCGAGTCCGAGGGACTTGCGCCAGAAGACATCGAAGGCAGTGAAGACATCGAGAAGAAGACTGCAAGCTTCCGCAATCATTTTTCACTGCCACAGTCTGAGCAGTTGGTCTCTTCGCATTTTGCTTCGCTATACCGAGTCCTGCCACTTCCTGGCAAGATCTACCTTGGAACAAGATGGTTCTGCTACCGCAGTCTGCTTAATAAAACCAGCTCGAAAATGGTCATCCCGCTAAAGGACATCTTGAATGTGGACAAGAGCAAAGGGTACCGTTATGGGTCTTACGGCATGGTGGTCACTATTAAAGGCCACGAAGAGGTCTTCTTCGAGTTCGGCAGAGCTGACGACAGAGACGTTTGCGTTATCGGTCTCCTGCGCGCCCTGACTGTGATCGACAATCTCGACGGATCGACCCTCTTGACTGAGCAAGAAGCCCTCGATGCAAAAGCTGCGGCTGCAGAGCATGAACTCTTGCAGAAGGCTCGCGGCGACGGTGGTGTGGAGACTGATCCGGTCATTCGTGGTGTATCAGAGGAAGGGCCACCGATTGTCTTCGACGATGGTAGCGCTTCAATGCTGGACTTCAAGCCTAAGGAGCCGATGCGTATCACTTGCCTCACTATCGGCTCTCGCGGTGACGTACAACCCTACATTGCTCTTTGCAAAGGTCTGCTTGCCGACGGTCACCATCCAAAGATTGCCACACACGCGGAGTTTGGACCTTGGATCAAGAAGCACGGTATCGACTTTGCTCCAGTTGGAGGCAATCCGGCAGAGTTGATGGCGTTGTGCGTGGAGTACGGCATGTTCACTCCAAAGTTCATTACCGAGACGAACTCGAAGTTTAGAGGCTGGCTTGATGATCTGCTCGTTAGTGCTTGGGAAGCTTGTCAGGGAAGCGAGGTGTTGATCGAAAGCCCGTCCGCCATGGCCGGCATTCACATCGCAGAAGCGCTTGGTATCCCCTACTTCCGGGCCTTCACCATGCCTTGGACCAAGACTCGTGCCTACCCGCATGCATTCGCACCGCTCAACTTCAAGTTCGGCGGCAACTACAACGTTGGCACATACACTGTTTTCAACAGTGTCTTCTGGCAACTGACTGCTCGACAAATTAACAGCTGGCGACGCAAGACGATGGGTATTCACAACACCACCCTTGGTCACATGAAGCAGAACGAAGTTCCTTTCTTGTACAACTTTTCGCCCCACGTCGTTGCACCACCACTTGATTTTAGTGCTTGGGTGCACGTCACCGGCTACTGGTTCCTGGACGAGGCCAACGGTTGGACACCGCCTGCTGATTTGCTTGCCTTCATCAAGAAGGCCCGAGACGACAAAATGAAGCTCGTTTATATTGGCTTCGGCTCTGTCATTGTGTCGGACTCAAAGGCAATGACCCAAAACATCATCGATGCCGTCCTCAAGGCCGACGTACGCTGTATCCTTTCGAAGGGCTGGTCTGATCGTCTCGACGCCAGGGAGCCGAACAAGGCGGAGGTACCTCTCCCTCCTTCGATTTTCCAGATTGCTTCAGCCCCTCACGACTGGCTCTTCCAAGAAATCGACGCAGTCGTCCACCACGGCGGCGCCGGAACCACGGGCGCCAGTCTACGCGCCGGCAAACCAACAATCATCAAGCCCTTCTTCGGCGACCAATTCTTCTTCTCCACCCGCGTCGAAGACATCGGCGTCGGCCTCCGCGTCAAGCACATCACGCCCAACGCGCTGGGCAAAGCCCTCTGGATCGCCACCCACGACGACCGCATCATCACCAAAGCCAGAGTCCTCGGCGAGCGCATCCGCGCCGAGAACGGCGTGCAGACCGCCATCAACGCCTTGTACCGCGACATGGAGTACGCCAAAAGGCTTATTAAGCGCAAGACTGGGAAGCGCCTCCGCACGCCGGGCGAGAAGTTGGCCGAGTACGACGACGACCAGGACACTTTCGGGGACGACGAGGACGACGAAGGCGCTGAGGAGGAGTGGCAGTTCTTGCAGGGCGACGAGGTCGCTGATGCTGCTGCTGGCCAGCCTGGCGCGGGTATTGGCGATCCGCTGGGCTGGGAGGCGTATGCTAAGCAGCGCCGTTTCTTGGGGGCGTTCGGCGGCTATGCTGCTGCTGCGAAGGATGGCGGCGCGGCGAAATAGAGTGGGAGTTTTTAACACAACAGAATGTGGTGATCTTGACGAGTGTGTTTTTTCTTGGATTCTTTGAGGGGTTTAGGCGGGGTTTAATGGCGAGGGTGGTCACGAGTTTGGATTGGCGGGAGTTCTTTTTTGGGCATTTTCGAGCGTGGCTTTTTGAGATAGTTAGAGACTGGCTGGCTGGGTACGAATTGACGAAAGGTTGACTATAATTTTTGATGAAAGGGAATGGTGTGGGATGGATCATGAGCGAGCGTTAGAAACAGTCTATAATAGAACGGTCAATGTTGAGATTCTGAAGTACATGAGAGCGATACGGTATCTTGGATCCAAGAAGCAAAAGATCATGAATGCTAGAGACAGTATACAACAGGAGATGAATGTCGACTTTCAGTACATGAGAGCGATATAATCTCTTGAACTTAGCAAGCAAAAGATCATGAATGCTAGAGACAGTATACAAGGATGGAGCTGACTCCGATGACACTTGAGATGTTGCCACCCTTGCACCGATGGTGCCCCTTGTCCTCTTGTACCTCGCGCTGAGCTTCTGCCAAGTACTTGCATGGCAGAGTACATGTGTATTCGCTTTGTCAAAGTCACCTCACCTCTCAAACTCGTCCATGCAAGAATGCAGTATCGGAGTCTTGGCCCGGGTCACGATATGTCAGATGCCTGCATTGCCGACACACCCATGTGCACCCTAGTCCTTGGCGTGGTCTCTCCGCAACGTCAAGCATCGCATTGCATGGGCCTAGACTGCTGTGGCATCCTCCGCTCATCCGAAAGTATTCGTCTAGCCGGAGGTACCTCGATAACTCTACCAATATTGCTCTATATCACTGTAAAATTGAAATGCTACGCGGTCTACACTACAAAATAACAACACTATCAATTTTGTTGCAATAGCGTTAGTGGCAGTGAGTATGACAATTGGCTATCTTAGCCCCCAACCAGAATTCGCAGTAGCGCTGGACGAACACTACCAGATGAGCGGAGGATGCTCAAGGTTTGGAGAGCGCATCCTTCGGCTCCTCTTGCCTGTGGTCGATCGCATGCTGTGCCGCAAACCTGCCTCCACAGGCCGTAAATCGGTCGAACTCGGCCAATCTCGCGTGCAGCAGCAGACGCCCCTTGGCCGCGGAGACGTGCTCCGACTTATTACAAAGTTACACTTTCTTCCCTGAAGGCTACAGGCGCACACGGCAAATGCATGTAAGCACGGTGGCCGACCGAGTGGGCCGATGCCGCCTGCAAATGCAATGCCGTGTGTGTGGCGACTACCCTCTGTCTCCTGATCCTTGCTCTGTTCCAATATACATATATCGGCCAGGCTAATAAATGCTTAAGCTTCTTTGTTTTCCCCATGTGCTCTGTCTGCGCTATCGCTCTATAGTACCACACATCAATGCCTCAGAAGCGCACGGGCGTCACCCAGGTTGCTTGCGACTCCTGCCGGCGGCGCAAGGTGAAGGTGAGGAAAGCCTCTGGACTGCTGGGCCCGCATGAGATCGCGTGTGTCGATTAACATCTGCGCGTATACAGTGCGACGGTGCTCAGCCGATATGTAATCGCTGCCTGGCCAGAGGCGCGCTCAAACCCTGCCATTACAACAAGCTGCATCATATTAGCTTGCTGCGAGAGCACATCTCTCAGCTAGAGTCGGAGCTCTCCAGGGCCAAAGAGGATTCCTCTCGGGCACCAGAGTCGAAGGAGAGGGCACAGCCGCCATCATGGAGCAACCCGCAAGGAACTACTCCCCAGCGTGAAACACAGTCACTTTGTGAATGCTCCTCAGACTCGTCGACTTGTATCAAAACCGAGTGCTCCACACACGCAGAAGCCACTGCCAACGTCGAGATCGCTGACAGTCTTCTCGGCGAACATAGCCTGAGCTGCGCCGCCAACCGCAGTCTCTACCCGCCCGAGATCCAGGCACTGCAGCTCTCGAACCAGAAGAAGCCTCCCTACCTTGTGTCATCAATATGGCTTGAAGCCGAGAAGGTGCCCGGCATCCACATCGAGTGGGTGAACAGGACGTTCTGCGAGATGCGAACCAAGGGCCGATGGCTGGCACAGCAAGGCCTGGAAGTCTCGTCTATCATGGGCGACACATGCCCTTCGCTATACCCAGATCCTCGCTCTGAAGACGCCGTCGATTTCTGGACAGTCTCGCGGTGGGCCGCGCGGTTCGTGGACAGCTTTCCTGACGTCAGCCATTCTGACAGGCTAGCTTGCTGGGTTGTCATTTTTGTCACTTTTCAGGTATGGACTTTCTCATTGGGCGGAAGCCCGTTTATTTATTTTTCTTCACTGTATTTACTGACAGTGGAAAGTGGCAAATATGTCCATCTAATGAGACGTACCACACCATCCCGGACTGGTATAGACCGCTTGACTTTCAGCACGTGATACCACACATGGCGTGCTTGGACATCTTAATTTGGTATGCAATGAATGCAAATCCGATCATGCACCAGTCATCAAGTGAATGCTAACCAGCCAGGCCATCCGCTCGCAAATATCTTGCCAGGCACCCTCAGGACTTCGTCGAGGCTGTGATGAGTAGCATCTCTGTCTCATGGCCGTATGGCGATGAGAAGCTGTATTCCACTGACCTCTTGACCGGGAAGCGCGTAATCAGTCCCGAGTTCGTCTCATGGTGTCTGAACATGGAGAATTGGAGCGTCACTGAGCATTCTATTGCCTTGCTGCCGCAACTCAAAGGCCTGATCAAGACGCGATGACTCTGGAATGCCGCTCTCTGGGAGGCAACTTTTGTTTCGCAAGCAGATTCCGTCATCCGTTGCGTTTAGGATGCCTTGCGTCTTATCCTTCTCGAAGGGAGATCATATCACGCTATCCTAGAGCAGGGCAAAATCATGGCTAGCTGGCACAGCACATGCTCAATCATGCCGCGACCAAAGCCTGAAGCCCAAGTATTCTGTCGCAAGAGGATGTGGTAAAGCATCTAGGACCGAAAGCCTAGCTAGTTTCGCCCAATCATCCACGCTTTCAGTACAGCGCCAGTCGAATGAGCCCAGGAATGAGAGCCCACAACCGCTCGCTGGACGATCGCAGCAGTTCAAACTATACTCTGATGGTTTTTGGTTGATCGACTGCCTCTCAGGCTGATGCATCCATCGCGCTCCAAGTCAGATGGCCATCCAAAGCAGGTTATGCTGTAATTCGATGAGACCAGGATAGCATTTGCCACCTTCGAAAGGCGCAGGGCGGTTAAGAGTTCATCTCGTCGCGCTGTCCGGTCTAGATATACCAGCGGTACGCTACGAGAATGTAGTAGAGGATCGAAGAAAGCCACGACATGGGTCGAGGGCTTCTTCCAGACGAAGGATGATGGGGTGCTGTGGACAGATTGATTCGATGTTGTTTGCTATTCGAATTTGACTGCTATGGAGATCACAGTATCCTTAGCAGTCTGCAGTAAAGGGAAAACTATTTGGCACGAGTGATGGGCGAGGTTAAGATAATATTTGTGAGACAATTAATAAAGTGCACCATTTGTGATCGATTTACTGTCTGATGAGACAGCTTGTGGTTTCATCGACATGGAGTGGTGTGAGGCTACTAACATTCACCTTGAATCTGCCTCGATTGTTTCGAACCCAAATATCACTACCAGCAGTTGTTCGTGCTATATTCAAAATAACGAGAAAACTATAAACTAATATCTTCGGTGTACAATCAAGGACGCCGCCGCTTAGGGTAAGCTTAAAAGACCTGATCCTCGCATTCCAGCGAGGCATCGTATTTGGTCGCGGGGTCCGACTCATAGCAACCTTCTATGACTCCAAGACACAGCACAACGTAACGCACATAAGAAGCAGGTTCGAAGACAGAGACAATACAACGTAGTATACCATAATGTCGGGCAACATCGTCCTGCGACCGGCTACGCGCTCCGACACCTCAGACCTAGCTCTCATTGCCAACGCCGCAAACGAGCAGTCGGCACTCCACCGACGCATCGCCCTGCACCAAGAGCAATTCCCATCAGACTACTATCGCTGGCGTCTCAATATCATCCGCCAGCGTTTCGCGACCTCAGACTTGCGCACCATCGTTGCTGTAGATTCTACGAGTGGCGAAATTCTAGGCCAGGCATCATTCGCCGTCGAGGGCTCCGACACCGCCTTGTACAAGCGATGGCTCAAGGAAAGCTCCTGGATGAATTACCTCGAAGAAAAGCTGATCCTGGCCGAGAAGTGGTGGTGTCGATACGTCACGGACAGGAGCGTGGACTACCGGTTCCTCGACGGCTTCATGGCGGCTTTCCTGGGCAGCGAACGACCCGCGCGGCCGAGCTGTTTGCACTGCCATCTGATCGCGGTCAACCCGAAGATGCAGACCAGAGGCGTGGGCAGGATGCTCATGGACTGGGGCAAGAAGCTGGCCGTGGCAGAGGATTTGCCGCTGTATTTGGAGTCTAATCTCGAGGCTACTGGATTTTACGAGAAGCTAGGTTTCGCGAGGTTGGGTGAAGACTGTGTGATTGATCCTGATGGGAAGGAGGCGTTCCGCATTCCTACGTTTGTGTGGGAGGGCAGGGAGAGAGAAGGTCGCTGGCTTGAGGAAGAAGCAGAACCTAGGGCCACTGGGAAGACCTGGAGGTGGAGGGGCGATGTGTTGTCTAGCTAAAGGGCTTACAGTAGTGGCGAAATTCTCAGTAGGATCTCGTTCAATTAAAATAAATGGCATTCCAGAGCACGCATGTCCTATCGACCACACAGCCAAATGCAGGGCTTGATTCCAATCTCAGCTCAATGAAGGTCCAGCTCTAGCCTGGATATGGATGCGATCGAATCGTGCAATAGTGAAAGCAAGGCACTCCCAGATGGATGAACTTCAAGCAAGCATGAGGCTCACAAGATAATCGATAGATGGCGGTTTTACCATTTCACTGTTGTGATAAGCTTCGCGGAAGAGCACCTGGGTAACGTTGGGGTGTCAATCGTCATCTATACCTTGCCCTCAGCCATCCAAGGGAGCGCGAGCCGATACCCGTAGACATCTGCGACAGTTATCGTCGCGGTGGAACTCGCACCGCCCAAAGCATATCGATGGCATGGAACAAGCATTGGTGCATACTTCGACCATCTGCGCCGAAGCGAGGCTTGTTCCGCTTTCGCTTTCTCGTTGCGCGCAGTTGCGCTTTAGCTTCAAAGTCCGTACTTTTTGGTGTGCTGCAAGCGCGATTGGAAGGGATTTGAACCTGCATTATGAAACGCCCTGATTGCGCGCTTCGTTGCGCTCTTGTTGCGCGGACCCCACTTTTGTTGCTCTTTACGGAATCATTCGCCGCTCATGGCTGTTCAGTGGCCTGACACGATGTCAAGCACTGCCTCGTATCGTTCATCTGAATGTGGTCATTCCTTGATACCATTGGTGCTGCCTTGCGTGGCTCACCGGTGTGAAGATGGCTGTGGGAGCATGCGTGGGTGGTACCGCTCGTCACCGTCCGAGTATATATTGACGGGGCATTACCCAAGTGTTTGATGACACTCACAAATGATCACGTCAAGCTCGAGCACCTGTATTCTAGCACGAGAAAATCGACGAGTTCTATCTCGATTCTCTGGTCCCTTGATCCTTCATCATGAGTAAAGGATCTTTTGTGAACGATACCACTCCACATCTGGGAGAGAACTATGGTGAATACAGCTCCGAATGCTCACTCCTATTACTACATCACTGACTTTTGCGACACAGTTCCCGGCAGTGTCTGGTATTATCAACCGAACAAGATTGCGCCTCCAATCTTTGCTGCAGCCTACCTCGCTAGCGGTGCAGTCCATGCATGGCAGACATAGTAAGTTGACTCGACGGACCATCGCAACAAGCTGCGACTAATGCGACGTACAGCAAATACAAGTCATGGAGGATCACACTCCTCATCCCATGGGGTGCTCTACTCATGACCGCAGGCTTAGTCATGCGAGAAATCGGAGCCTTTGACATTGACAACCTTGGTATATTGATCGCAAGTATTGTTCTTTTGCTCTCTGGACCGTAAATCAACACCGCAGCATTTCCACTCCCTTGAATCACACTGAAATTCATCTCAGTCCCATTTACTCCGGTGCAGCCTACTTCATCCTAGCTCGCACACTCTACTACGTCCCTTGGCTATCACCTCTCCACCCGGGGCGAATCTTGACGACCTTCATTGGCGTTGATTTCCTCATCGAGCTGATGGTCGCCAACGGCGCAGCCAAAGCGGCAAACACCTCGACCAGCGCCGCTGAGAAGCAGGCGGGCGAGATCCTGATCAAGATCGCACTGATCTTGCAAGCATGCACTTTCGCGGCTTACGTCACCATCCTCGTCATCTGGCACAGGCGAGCCAAGCGCGAAAACGTCCTGTCACCGAGTCTGCGCAAAGTGGTTTGGACAATGTACGCCAGTGCGACGCTCATCTCCGTGCGCTGCATATACCGAATCGCGGAATACTTCGAGGGCTGGGACGGCGAGGTGTAAGTGATACTAGGAGACCCAGGCCCGGCAGGTTTTAATATTGACAGTGCAACAGGAACACCAACGAGGCATACTTCTACGTCTTCGAGGCAGTTCTCATGCTCGCCAACTCTGCCATGCTGAACGTGATGCACCCTGGTCGCCTGCTGCCTCAAGATTCTAGAATCTATCTTGCACGAGATGGGATTACAGAGCTGAAGGGCCCAGGCTGGAGAGATCCACGCAGGTGGTGGGTGCAGATTTTGGATCCCTTCGATTTTGGAGGATGCATGAGGAAGGACCCGAAGTTTGACTTTTGGAACCACCCGGAGGCAACAGATGGTGAGGAGAGCACGGCGGTGGTCGAGAGCGAAGCTGGCAAGGCTGAGAGCTCGGATGTTCTTGGTGAGACGCAGATAAGGAGGACCTAATCATCCGATACCGTCAGGACATTGCTAAGCTTGAGCGAGGAAGTCTGAGACATTGGTTTATTTTACGAGCGAGCAGTATTGGCGTCGATTATCGTCATCGTCTAGAGCTGAGATGGAATCTGAAGCGAGTGAAGATCTAAAGCCCTAGGCCTGCGTTGTCCACGAGCAGAGCTGAGAGCCTGGCAACCTCGTCGGTCAGGAAAGGGAAGTTCCAGAAGCAGTAATCGACCATCAGCTCTCGCATCTTATCCTCTCGGGTGGTTCCAGCAACGACAGTTTCCGTGGCGTTCAAGAAGTCATAGGTCCTGTGTGTTTTCCTAGAGCAAAGTTTCTCCTCTGTAACACTTTCTCTTATCTGGGTTTTCCCTTGAGCCCCACGAGCTGGTATTTCGCAGCAGTGACATAAGTAGCAGCGAGGAACTGCATCTCGCCCATCGACTCCTCGTAGGATTCATCGAAGTCGACGCCGTAAATGAACCGAAGCAGTTCGACAGCCGTTCTGGGGTCATCATCGTGTAGCGAGACTTCGCTGGATCCGCTCTCCTAGTAGCCTATTAATGTAGAGCATACAAGATTGTTACTCTGAGCTTCAGTGGCTTACTCTGAGCCCCTTGGTGAGGAGTGTTTCAAAGTACTCAGATCCATGACACAGCACGATACGGTGGACATGCACCACCCTATCACTGAGCCGAATGGTAAGGTCCGAGAAGGTCGGATTGTCGAAGTAATCTTTCCATAGTGCTGGTGGATCCATGATCGGGGTTCGTAGTATCAATTGGATTCGTCGGTGTGGGTGAGTTGCTCGAAGCGGATGTCGAAAGGGGTTAGCTAAGGCGATAGATGTCAAGCCGTCTTAGGAAGGAAGGCATCATTGACTCCGAAACTTGTGCAAAGCTGTTTCACAAGGTAGGCTTTTCCACGGTGGAGATGCATGGGATACTCGCACAAAATCTGACATGTGTAGCAAAGACTGGTCAGTAACAAATGAGCTGTGAAGACTCACACACTGCATGTGAAAGTGCCAATGAATAACGCAACTGAAGTGGAAGGCGATCTACTGTGTGTTTGGAATAAGATAAATCGGATCTGTGACATTTGAAGGCGCCATGGTTTCTCCGAAATGCGAAATGAGTCCGGACACGATCAGCCTAACGAACGCACGTGTTCTGAGTCTAGTGGAACCTGTTTGTCGCTCTTGATCAAACTCCGGCCTTCAATTGCATGGAGACCTCGAAGACATCCGGCAATCAGCCACTCTCATGTGTACCTTTGGAAGGTCCAAGATGCCAGCAGCATATCTGTTCGCATTCTGAGCGAGTGGTCTCATCCAAACGTGGTTTCTCGTCATGGGTGTTAGCGCTAGACTGCAGGACCTTTCCCGCATCTTCCACGTGCTTCTGGACATTCTCGTGGATGTCGACATAAACCTGCAGGCCCTTCTCGGCATCCGCCACAGGCTTCTTGACGATATTCTCCTGCCATGGGCCTTGCAAGATCAGGTGGATGATATCGCTAACGAGCAGTCCGAACAGAGCGATCTTCGGTGTCACGCAGAAGACACTGATCATAAAGCCAACATTCAGGCTCAGTGCCGGAATAAGGCCGACAAGGATTGCTACTAGTAAGATTGGTAGCTGGTATCTGTCGTTTTGCTGGTTCCACTGGTAATAGAAACGGGTGTAGACGAAGTATGAGAAAATGGCAGCAATGAAGAACCAGGTCGTGTCCAGGAACGACGGCTTACTTGGTCCTGGTAGAGGTGCCTGTGTCACATTAGTTCTAGTTTCTCTGACAACCGCACTGTGCGGGTCTCACGAACGGAGAATAGCAATATCCATGGCGAGAGGTGCGCATTCACGGGCGCGACCAGCTCATTCCATCGCTTCTGTTGGGCATCCCGGGAGTTTGCGACGGCGTATTTGTGCAAAGTATTGGCCATGACTATGCTGAAGTAGAAGCACGCAGCCTTGTACAGTCTGGCACGCCTTCTTGCTTTGTACTGTGGGTTCGAGGTCGAAGGCTCGACTGGGCTTTGCATGGCCTCTTCGAGCCGCAACGCGCTCTTTTCTGACATGACGAAAGAGATTTAATATAAAGTACCAACAATCTCAGATTTGCATGAAGATGAAATCCGATGAATACTCAAAGAGCAGAGTGGAAGGAAGGTTATCAAGTCATTAGCTGGTGAGGCTGAGGTCACAGCCAAGGCTGTGAAGCGGGGAGCAGCATCCAAGACAATCACACCATCGAGGTGAGGCTGAGTCAAGGCACAAGTGAGTCAGGGCAACAAGGCTGTGGCTGTGATAGCAAAATAAGGGTGTAGTTGTACAACAAGAGATGATGCCGCTTAGCCCATGGCTACAAAGCACGATATTCGGTGCTAGAATGATGTAATCGAGTCCAGTCTTGAGGTTCGACACCTTGCTCTACAGCACTGTTCATGTTTGATGTGTTTGTATATGTGGAAGTCTCATTAAACTGGAGCATTGAGTTAAGTCACAGAAATAGTCTCCAAGTTCATCATCGTCCGGCATGCCGAATCCGTCCACAACGTAACCCAAAGACTTCTCCCAGCTCGACCCACCGTTGACCGCTCTGGTTCGCAAAAGCTACCTTTGGCTGAAAATATAGCGATAGTGATTAGCTCACCCTTGCAACGTGCAATCCAGACGGCACTCACTGGCATCCCTTTCGACTTATATAAGCAATATCACGGCAAGGGCTCTGGACAAGGCATCGACGGAGGAGCAACGTTTTCACTGAACCCAGACCTTCAAGAGCGCAGTGATCTACTCTGCGACACTGGGTCCTCCGCTTCGGAATTAGCCAAAGCTTTCCCTGGCTTGTCTTTTGGTGATTCGGGCGAGAAATGGCTGAAGAAATCTGGTCGCTGTGGTCCCGATGACGATGCTATGCAGGCACATGTGAGAAAGAGTTTCTTCAAGATAGCAGAAGCCTCGAGTATGAGAATCGAAAGGACATGGTTGTTGTTACTCACGGTATTTTCATGAAGTTCCTGACAGGAGATCTGGTATTGACCTGCCAAAGGCCGGATCGAGAGTCTACACAATTGAGAAGCAAAGCACAGAAGAGTATGTTTCGGTCACGCAGGACAACAAATCCTTAAATTCATTCATCATGTCTGAGCTCTAATTTGAGCTTTCCTTTGGAAATACCGATATCGAATCTCGAGAAAGACAAAATATCGATGATTGCGCAAGCATGAGACCAACCCCGTCCCATTATCAATGCCTTAGATCGGCTTCGGCACACCACGCTTAACACCAGGCTCTCCAAGCCCAGGCATAACAAGCGGCGCACGCTTCTCCTGTGAAGTCCTGCCAATCGGGAAGAACTTGGTAATACCATGTCCGGGACCGTACGCCTCCTCAACCAAGTACACAGTAACTCTCCACCACGCGCAGAGCGCAGAGAACATCCAGAAGTACGAAGCTGCCTTGATGCCCATGGTCACGCCGCCGACCTCTCCATCGCCCGAGCCAGAAGTCTCAGAGGTGCCGCCGTTGTAAGCGAACAAGCAGCAAGCGATAGTCGAACCGATGGCGAGCGAGGTCAAGCAAGCTGTGAGAACCAAGTCGCGGGCAGTAGCGGCCAACGCGGAGGACCAGGTGAAGACGGTGAGGACGAC
Organism: Cladosporium oxysporum; assembly: GCA_035771495.1. Lineage (NCBI taxonomy): Eukaryota > Fungi > Ascomycota > Dothideomycetes > Cladosporiales > Cladosporiaceae > Cladosporium > Cladosporium oxysporum. The sequence goes on from JAWNKS010000006.1 coordinate 152,822, forward strand.
GAACCAGGAAGCGAGCTCTGGGAAGTGTGTGTGCACTGAGTGCGGCTCAAGGGCACCGGCGGCCTGTGGGTCAAAAGCATCAGCAAATGTCTCCGAGGATGAGGGCGATCAGACTTACCGTGAATGCGTAAAGAATACCGATCGCCAACCAGAAAGCTCCCCACATCGTATTGATCACGGTCACCAGCGTATCTCGTGCCTCAAACCCTTTGATACCCGCAATGAATTGCGCAAGGCCTGTTTCACAAAGTCAGCGGCCTGCGATACGATTCCAACCAATGCGGATCTATAGGACCAGTATACTAACCTCCAAACATAGCCACAAACGGGAAGAAGATGGTAGGGCTGTCGCTCGAGCCCCACCACATCGCAATATGGCTGGCAGTGATCCATGTCGAGCCCGCGAACCCAGCAAGGCCAAGAGCAGCCGGGGGTGCGATAGGTCTTAGGAAGATCTGGACGCTGGGCGCTTTCTCCAGGACTTCGTTCCGCTTGTCTTCATGGCCGGCGTGGCTTTCGACGGACATGATGGACTTGTTGTAGGGTTTGTAGTAGTGTATTTGTTGTCGTTCTTTGTAAGGTCTTTAGCAGGAGTGTTCAAACAGAGGAGTGTGTACCGGAACGACCAGAACTCGAATGTGGCGATACTTTAAACATAACTCGCCTTATCAACACCGGTCAGTCCTACAAACGGCATTTCGCCCTACGACATCAATACCAGACAATGATCGACGAGACGGCAGCTCACAAGACCAAACGAACCATTCATTCATTGGCGCTTCGTGAAATTCGGCTCCATTTGCCCATCTCCATGGAGGTGTGGGTAGACGGTCCCTTGAACGTCAACCTCAGATCACATCAAGTAGTGACGATGGGCATCGTAATCGGTCTTCTTATCGATAAGGCCGGCCAACCTTCACTTTGCCATTCCGCCCACTTGTAACATGGAAACATTCGCGCAGCATGCATAAAGGCTCACGCATCTTTCCAAGACCATCACATTGGCATTTGAATCATCTCCGAAAGATGAGAAGCAGAAGCCCTCATGAATGCATTCAGATCGAGAAGCGCGTGAGAACTCATCGGAGCGTCGGAGCTTGTTCCTGCTCCAGCGCACAAGCCTCCGCCCAAGAGCCGGATCGATTCTCACAAAAGCTTCAGCGAGTCACGGGCCTCGTAGCCTTGTAGCCGTTGGAAAAGTCGGTTCAGCGGTAGGGATCGATCCTGCCGGAAGTCGAGCAAGCCGTTTCGTCGGGTCGGTTCTAGACATCAGACAGTACTTAAAATGTTACAAAATTGATTATTCAAGGAGAATGATGTTCATGTCTTTCGTTGAAATCGGTATGGCATGTCTATATATCACCAAGCCCCGAAAGGCATGTAGGTGGTTTGCTTGAAGGTTTTTCTATTCGAGCTTGAAGCGAATGAAAGTTGTACCACAAATGGCACAGAAGAAGAAGAAAAAGTAAGAGAAGCATCTAGCAATGCAGAATTGTCATCAGAAATTCACGATCCCGAGATCTTTTTCTTTCCATGTCCTAGTCCCAAAACCCCAGAGTCGTAATGTGGTCGAGTCATGGGTCTGTTGTTCCCTTTTGTTTCTCCTTCGGATGATTGATAAGGAAACAGCGTCTCTGCCCGCCTTGTCATGTGTACAATCTAAGACGACGAGGCAAAGACCTTGCCAATGGCCGACTGCTCACTACCGGAGACGAGCTTGCCCTCGCCAGCCATGAAGTAGGCGTAACCACCGACATCGTCGTTGCTGTCCATCCAGGGCATGACATCCTCGAGGAACGTGGAGATCTGGTCATCGGAGCCAGTGGCGGCGAACTCGCTGACGAAGATCTGCTTGCCAGGGGCGGTGTCGGCAGCGTCGCTGACGTGCTTCTTGAAGTACTCGGTGTTCTCGGCGCTGTCGTACCAGTGGATGTTGACGCAATCAATGGTGCAGTCAGAGCAGGCCTCGAGGAAGGAAGAGAGCCAGCTGAGACCCATGGAGCCGCCACCGTTGGTGACGGAAGGTGCGCAGAGCTTGGCCTTGCCGGCGAAAGGCTCCATGTACTGCTTGTACGCGTCGGCGGCCTCAGAGGGGCTCAAGTTGGCCTGCGCGCTGAGATCGGGCTCGTTGAAAGAGAAGAGGTGAGTGGAGCCAGAGTCAATGGCGCTCTGGGCGTTCTTGGACCAGTCGTTGGTGAACTCAGACTTAGGGCCCCAGAGAGTGGGAATGAACTTGACGGAGTCGGACAGGCCAGAGCTGGAAGAGCCCCAGTTGTAGCCCCAAGAGACCTCAGGGCTCGAGACGAGGCAGTCGGTCAGCTTGGCATCGTTGTAAGCAACACCACGCTTGCCGCTCTTGCTAGAACCGGAAGAGCTGCTGGAAGTGGAGGAAGGAGCAGCGCTGGAAGAGCTAGAGGAGCCATAGCCAATGTTGATGCCAATGTTTCCCTTGCCGGCAGCGGAGTAAGTCATGGTGGGAGAGGCATCAGAGGAGCTCTCCTCGACATAAGAAGAAGCGGAGCTGGTGGGAGCGGGCGAGGAGTAAGCGGCAGGGGCAGACTCAGATGCCTGGGTCACGGCCTCAGCCTTGGAGCTGTAGGAAGTGGGAGCTTCAGAGTATGCCGGGGCAGAAGACTCAACAGGAGCAGCCTCAGAAGAGGAAGCAGCAGAGTATGCTGGGGCAGGAGACTCAACAGAAGATTCAACGGGAGCAGCCTCAGAAGAGCTGGAGCTGGCAACCGCAGCGGAAGAGGCAGCGCCGGGGGTCACAGTGACAGTCTTCTGGACAGTAGTGGTGACTGTGACGTCGCTGGTGCAAGAGGAGGTTGCATCGGCGTAAGTTGCGGCAACCTCAGTGGTGGTCTCGTATTCAGAAACGACGTCAGAAACGATGACAGTCTCACTGGCGGGAGCAATGGGAGCACCAGTTGCAAAACCAGTACCAGTAGGGTAGAGGCCAGTGCCGTTGGCAGTGGGGTAGGGGTAGGCAGAGAAGCCAGAGGGCTTGTTGTTGTGGTACTTGGCGTGACCGTGTCCGTGGCCGTTGAAAGGAACGGCGAAGGCAGCAGTGGCGAAAGCCAGAACGCTCATGGTGTTGATTGGGGCCATTGTGATGGTGTTGTTTGGTAAGGCCGGCTTATTGGTGTTGGGATATGAGTTGCTGGATGTCAAAAAAGCTGCTGCTAGAGCGCTAGAGATGCTGAGCCAACCAGGGCAATTGCTTGTGAAAGAATGTGATAGTTCTTGACGAACTAAGGGAATGCAATGAGCGAATGCTCGTAGGGAAAGGCAGCAACTGTCCGTGGAGTGTGGTAGCGTGAAGAGGAGAAAGAAGTTCACAGGATGGGAAGGGAGGTTGGTTTTGTCAGACTGCAGGCCGCATGTGCGATCGCACACACGGCGAATCTTCCGTTACTCACATGCATTCGTCTCCACCGTGACAACGGGTACCTGAACCATCAGAGTCTGGCCACGATCTTGGTGGGCGGTTGCGCTGGACATGTGGGTGACGTGCCGTTAGCAGCGGTGCAAAGGTCTAGCGCCCGACGTTGAACGCGCAAGCATTCTGCCCTACCAGCTGCACGGCTGGGGAGGTGAGCACAGCACATGCCACTATAGGCCGCAGAAGGCCCACGATTCGACGATTCCACGAAGAACCGGCACAGAGACGCCGAAGGGAGGCCTCGATGGCGCAGGAGCTGTCTCTGCAGGGGTGCCACACATTCGGCACGCGAGACGAATGGCTGCGGTTGGCGGTTCACTGACACATTGTGCGCAGGTGCAAAGTACATAGAGATGCCGTATCTGGTCAAGAAGATGCGCCTATTCGCTGGAAGCTCGAGAGGCTCGAAATTAAGCCGACCCACAGTATAGACGGGTAAATGTGTTAGCGGTCGCACCAGCGGACGGGGAGAAGGGTTCCTGCAGAAGATCTTCACGCTCTCGAACTCTTCTGCGCAACTCCGAAAGCCACGATTCTTGTCCGCGCGGTGGGGATGCCCTTGCTCCCTTGTGCGTTCAACGATTTCTGCAAAGCAAAGATTGCCGAAGCACTGCCCTGACCGAGAGGGTGATGGTTGGAAGTCTGGAAGAATGCGTATCGTCTCATCGTGTTGAAGTTTGTCAAGGTCGCTACTGCATGTGGAAGGTGACGCTGATGCTTTCATCGTGGTGTGTTTCGGTACCACTCCTATAAGGCTTCTACCACGCGAAGGAACGGTGGTTCGCATGTTTCACCTTCATGCGGCCCTGGACCACGGCGCGTATGGCTGCAGGCAACGTCACCAATTCAAATCACGAGCTGTGCTCGCTACGCTGACACGAGGTGTGGAGAGGCTTTTCTCCTTAGCCACCTGCCCGGGTTCGCGCTGTTGCAGACCGACGACGTGTCCTCGGGTCGATCTGGGACTGTTCGTGAAGTACAGAATAGCGCTATCCCCCGGCCAGGGGAGACAGCAACAATGTCGACTATGGCGAGTGCCTACGTCAGCAGTGTCGGGGCTGTAAACGCGATGACAGTACTGTGGCCGTAGCAGATGCTGAGCCTCAAGGCGGTCTAAGACAGACACGACAGACTGCCACGACGGAGCATGTTTGCTGCCAATTCTACATGTCGTTACCTAGCCGACAGCAATCTGACGTGTCTGACGATGTTGCGCTGCCGAGGCTGTGTGCTGTCGTGTCGGACTGAAACCGCCAATTAGCTGAGGTATCGTTTGGCGAATTGATCCTGATGAGATTGGTTCATTGTCACGATTGTTTGCTGTCACATACATGTATGTGTATGTGGCTTTCTATCTCACAGCACAGCACGCCGATGAAGTTGTGGCAGAACAAGATGTATGATGTTGAAGTCACAACATCACGCACTACATGCAAGGAGTTGCTCAAGGCAGAACAAAGCGAGGGAGGCTACGTGCATGCAGACTGTGCCACCAAGTCAAACATATGCAATTACGGCATATTCAAATGCTGCCGTCAAGGCATCGCATCAACAAACGGCCTCTGTAATTTCACGCTGGAAGCAGTTCTAGCAAGTGAAGGGAGAGTAAGTACCTTATGTCCTTCAGCATGAGATGCCAGTTATAAGGTAGTCTTTTCTTTGTTTTACGAGCGACATTGCCGCTTTAGATCTCGAACGGGAACATGTACTTTGGTCTATGTTGCAAATATTGGATTTATATCAATAATGTTAACGGACTTCTTGCATGTGTCGTGAACAGCCGCCAGCTTCAAGTCGAGGTGTTCTTGTGTCTTCAGTGACGTGCCTCCGTCGCGTCGCTCGCTGAACGCTGCAGGGCCCAAGCTGACGATCAGGATAGCTTGCCAATCCCGACTTGGACCACTGCCACAAGAGCTTGCCTACACCCCTCCCATTACCCGCATCCACACACATACACATACCGGGACACTTGCTCTCGATTGCGCCGCAGAGATGCGATCGCACGAGCTACCGGCCTCGCTGGCGCTGCTGCTGCTCAGCTCTCGCCTGGCGCAAGGCTTCTACCTCCCCGGCATCACCCCTACCAACTATCGCATTGGCGACCTCGTACCTTTGAACGTCAACAAACTCACACCCTCGCAATCCGAGCGCGACACCCAGACCCGCTCTGTATTCTCCTTCGACTACTATTATCCCGCCTTCCACTTCTGCCAGCCAGAGGATGGCGCCGAGTACATCTCCGAGTCGCTAGGCAGCATTCTATTCGGCGACAGGATCTTGACGTCGCCCTTCCAACTACACCTCGGAAAGAATGAGACTTGCAAGGCAGTCTGTGATGAGCAGGAGTTGGAGCCGCGGGATGCGAAGTTCGTGAACAAGAGGATATGGCAGAACTACAACTTGAATTGGCTCGTGGACGGTCTCCCAGCTGGCCAGCCGTACCTGGACCCGACAACCAACACGGAGTACTACCAGCCTGGTTTCGCTTTGGGAGAAATCAAGGATGAGATACCGCAACTTAACAACCACCACGATATCTACATCGACTACCATCAGGCGAGTGCCGACCAATACCGCGTCGTCGGCATCCTGGTAGAGCCGAAGTCATCTGCCGGTTCAAGGCGGGTAGGATCAGGAGATGATTTCAGCGCCGATGGATGTGACTCTGGCAAGCCCGTGGTGCTGTCAGAGAAAGGAAACACAAAGGTGACATACACCTACAGCATCTACTGGCGGCCATCGAAGACTCCCTTCGCGACCAGATGGGACAAATACCTGCACGTGTACGATGCGAAGATTCACTGGTTCTCGCTCATCAACAGTGCTGTAATTGTCATGTTCCTGATCGGCATGGTTGGTACTGTACTGGGACGTACTCTTCGGAAGGACATTGCACGCTACAACCGTCTCGACCAACTCGGCCTTGATGATCTCAATGGCACCAGCGTCGAAGATGGCATTCAAGAGGACAGCGGCTGGAAGCTTGTGCACGGCGATGTCTTCAGGCCGCCTAAGAACCCTCTTGTTCTTTCTGTTCTTGTGGGCAACGGCGCTCAGCTTTTCATGATGGCAGGCTTCACCATCGCATTCGCTGTCGTCGGATTCCTGTCGCCCTCAAACCGCGGCAGCCTCGCCACTGTGATGATCTTGCTTTACACTGTCTTTGGCTTCGTTGGCGGCTACGCTAGCGCGCGTGTGTACAAGTCGTTCCGTGGCGAGAAGTGGAAGCAGCTCTTCGTTTACACACCAAGTGCCCTCCCTGCCCTCGTCTTCGGTACCTTCTTCCTGCTCAACCTCTTGGTCTGGGCTCGACAATCTTCCGGTGCAGTCCCCTTCACTACCATGCTCGTCATCGTGGGTATCTGGTTCCTCATCTCTGTACCACTTTCTATCTTGGGCTCTTGGTTCGGCTTCCGTCAAGCACAGGCAGACCCGCCCGTCCGAACGAACCAAATCCCTCGCCAGATTCCCCAGGCTTCTGGGTACCTGCGTCCGCTGCCCAGTATGTTGCTCGTTGGTGTGCTACCCTTCGGCGCCATCTTCGTCGAGCTGTACTTCATCATGTCTTCGCTCTGGAGCAGCCGAATTTATTACATGTTCGGGTTCTTGTTCTTGTGCTACGGCCTGATGATTGTCACTTCGGCCGCTTGCGCGATCTTGATGATATACTTTGTGCTTTGCGCAGAGAACTACCACTGGCAATGGCGTGCTTTCGGCTCTAGCGGCGCAAGCGCGGGCTACGTCTTCGCGTACAGCCTGCTCTACTGGGCTAGAATGCTAAGCTTCAGTTCGTGGACTGGCGGCATGCTCTACCTGGGCTACTCAGCGCTTCTAAGCTTCATGTGGTTCGTGATGAGTGGTAAGTTTGAAGATTGTTATGCTATGCAGCGCAAGATGCTAACGATATGTTCAGGAACCATCGGCTTTGTGGCCTGCTGGATATTTGTGCACCGTATTTACGGCTCTCTCAAGGTCGATTAAGATCTGTCACTTTCCTCTATCTTTTTTGCGCTGCTTGCTACTACTGCCATAGCGAATCTCGATGTCGTTGATCGACGGGCGTTATGTATATTTATGATACCTTCAAGAACGCCCTAGCTTGGGCAACTCAATTTCAAACAATCTGTTCAGAGCTGTGACAAGCGTTTCAACCCGGAAGCCAACACTAACTTACTGAACAAATCATTTGAGCGGCAACTGCCTGTGCTGCTGCATCGCTCGCATCGGAAGATGCACTCTGATGTGATCGTGCGGCCCGAGCACAGACCCACCAAGATGAGATCCATGATGACGTTGTGGTGGGGGTCTTGCATCAAACGACAACATTGAACAACCGTGAGGAGCTCGCTCTCTGAACCATTCTTCTTTCTCCTCACATTCAACTCCTTCTACACTCAACGACTAACGTTCTTCACGACTGGTATGTTGGCCTCATTCTCTCGATATGCCTCCATGCGTGGCTGGTCAGTGGCAATCTCTCCACCACTGCTATTGTCGACGTCATTCAAAGTGTTGCGCGAGACACGAGACAACCTTCGTACATGTTGCTGACTGACCTTCTCACAGCATTGCCCGTCCTTTAATTCCAACCCTTTCAACCATCAACAAACAAGCTTTCAAAATGTCTTCCTTCTCCAACGCAGACACCGGCAGCAAGCCCGCCGACCCTTACACCGCAAAGAACCTCCAGGAGCCCTCTCTCAAGGAGAAGGTTGAGGACCTCCAGAGCTTCGTCGACAAGAGCAAGTTCTGCATGATGACCACCAAGACCCACGATGGTCTTCTCGCCAGCAGGTGCATGGCTGTCGCCGCCAGGGTGAGTTACACGGCGCCGTATAAACTACCGTGCTCGACTAACACGACAATTCAGGAGGACAACGGCATCGACTTCATCTTCCACACCAACACCGAGTCCGGCAAGACCGACGACCTCCAGGAGAACTCCGACATCAACCTCGCCTTCCTCAACAACTCTGGCGAGTGGGCCAGCATCTCCGGCACCGCTTCCATCGAGACCGATCGCTCCCGCGTCGAGAAGTACTACTCGCCCTCCCTCAAGGCCTGGCTCGGCGACCTCGGCGACGGCAAGCACGACGGCGGCCCCAAGGACCCTCGCATCGGCCTCATCAAGGTCAAGAGCAAGACTGCGCAGTACGCCGTCAGCAGGCGCACTGCCATTGGCGGCGCCGTGGAGTTTGCCAAGGGCGTTGTCACCGGCGAGACTGCTCAGGTCAACAAGCTCAGGCACATCGAGGCGAACGAGGTTGAGCAATGTAGGTTTACTTGTGGTCAGGATGTGTAGATTGGTGGGATTCATATACTGACTCATCGTTCACAGGGCGCTCTGGATCCGCATGAAGCGTGAGCGTATCATGATTTGAAAGCGTGCGGATATGAATCCTGCCAATGAACCATAATACCCTAGCTAATGGAAATGAAACCACTCCGATATGACTTCGTCACTGTTTCATCTGTGTGATCTTTACTTATGCAGAAGTACTCGTTCACTACACCGGTCATGCTTAGCGCATTCTATGCCATCGTCGTCACTGTCTACATGTTCGTCGTTGCAGCTGTCACTAACACGTGATCAGGGGATATGGTCTAGTGGTATGACATCTTCTTAGCATCGAGCTTCCTAGCTCTTGTTAAGTGGAGAAGGTTCTGAGTTCGATTCTCAGTTTCTCCATCGCACGCCACCAGTATCACTGGTGATTTCCTTTTGCTCTTTTGTGATTTCTACTCTCAAGCTCCAGAAAACTTGGAGCACCAATCAACCTGCAGACGGATTCTCAATGGTATCGCAAAGGGGTGTAGCGATGACTTTCAATCTCCGATGCGATTTCAATTCAAGTCATGAATTACTGGAGTATGCACTTCGACGGAGACTTTTGGTATCACGGTCTCGCGGGCCACCTGAGAAACACGCCTCTACGAGATCGTGCAGATCAGCTTTCCCTTGGTCTGATTGCTCTCCAGCTGCGCATGCGCCTCCTGGATCTTCTCCCAAGGATACACCTTCTCAACAAACACCTTGAAGCTTCCATCCTTGAACTTCGGCAGCGCGTGCTCGACAAGCTGATCCCTCAGCTTACCCTGATACTCCTCATCGCGACTCCTCAGCCCACTGCCCTCGAATCTGATCCTCTTTGCGAAGAAAAGGATCATATTCGGCATCTCCATCTCAGGCTTCATCACGGCGCCTCCAAGCGTCGCGAGGCTGACGATCGTGCCGTCCTTCGCAACAGCCCTCAAATTGCCGGCGAAAGCCTCCGGGCCGATGAAATCGACGATGACGTCGACGCCCTTGCCGTCTGTGGCTTTGAGGACCTCGTCCACCCAGTCGGTTTTCTTGGTGTTGAAAGCGTCCGTCGCACCGAGCTGCTCTTTGCAGAAGGCGGCTTTGTCGTCGGAGCGCACGGTGGCGAAGACGGCGGCCGCGTTGTCGCCGCGGCTAAGCTGGATGCCGGAGATGGAGACGGAGCTGGCGCCTGCGTGCCAAAGGATGGTCTTGCCGGGGGCGAAGCGGCCGATGAGGTACATTGCTTGGGTGGCGGTGATCCAGGTCTGGAAGAAAACAGAAAAGTTAGATGTCCGATGTGGCACACGTGGAAGGATAAGATGGGTTCTTAGGGAGAAGCTTGTGATCGGACATACCTCAGGAATACCAGCGCACTCCTCCCAGCTCAGCTCTTCGGGCTTGTGAACGAGCATGTGCGTCGAAACAGCAATGTACTCGGCGTAAGCGCCGCCGTACGCAAGGCCGAACACGGCATCGCCTTTCTTGAAATCGCACTCGCTGCCTTCGGCCAGCTCTTCGATCGTGCCGGAGAACTCAACACCCATGGTAGCGGGAGCTTGAGGAGGTAGTGGGTAGAGGCCTTCACGCTGCATGAGATCCATGCGGTTGAGGCCGAAGGCTTTTACTTTGACGAGAGCTTGGGCGCCGGTGATTTTCGGCCTGGGGATGTCGTTGATAAACATGTTTTCGATGGGGCCTTTGCCGCCTTTGATATCTACAAATTGGAGTTAGGTTGATTGCTGTGACAGGTGTGACGTTGTCTGTTTCTTTGCTTGGGGACGTACCAATAGCTCTCATGGTTGCCATCTTGAGTCGAAACTGTGTGTTGAATTTACTGTGGTTGTTTCTGGATTCAAGATTCAAGATATACTTTCGAAAGCAGCTCTCGAAAACAGATGCAATGGCTCGTTGGTGGGATGTCTAGGTAGCTGCCACTGGAATTGTTATCTAAATGAATATTATAGGCCTCGGCTTGAGGCGGGGCGCGAATAATGACGCCAGTGGGGCAGGCTTTTGCGGCCCTTACGCGGACCGACAATGCTTACAAACATCACGGAAGCGCTTATAACGCTGAGCTGCTGAGGTTAAGTTTCCGAATACGCTCTATGGACTAAGCTTATTCAACCCGAAAGTTTCGCTGACAGTGCAAGATGTCACCGCGAGAGCGATTCATGTCGATATTACTGTAAAGCACGACGGAAGAGTCGGAAATTTTCATTTCAACGACTGCCAGATTGACGTGCTTCCGAAGGAAGGCAATGGCAGCGCGATAATCGATATTCCGATTCTTAAACATTCGCCTGATCTACGGAGGACGTCTAGGCATATCAGTAAAGATCATACTCAATGAACCAATTCTGATCCTTGATCGTGTTGTCAGCGCCCCTTGCCGCCTGCACCGTCTCCATCTTGCACCCAGACTCCAGCTCGACGCCATCGAAGCGGTCAGAAATCCAATTTATCCACTCATTGTGAGCCGCAAACATGATCGGCGCGTGCGTAACGCCCTCGTACATGGAGTACTGCAACTTGCTTTGCGGAAACAACTCGCAGGTCTTCTTCACGGCAGCAGTGGTGACTTTCTCGATAGCATTGCCATCCTCGTCTCCCTGAACAACCAGCATAGGTCCAGCGAAAGGGCGCTCTCCGTTGGAAGTTATGTTGTTCCACCACGTTGCCGACTCTGTCTCGTTCCAGCCTGGCTTGAGAAACTGGATACCTTCGGCGGGACTGAACAGTCGCCCAGCTACAGATCCGCACGCCTGAAGCTCTAGCATCAGCTTTGTCCTCGCGACACCAGCATCAGTCAACCATTCGGACAGCGTGAAATTGTCTCGGACACCCTTCAACCCCTGCGCGATGCCAGCAACTCTGGCGTTCACCTGACCGGAATTCTGTCCAGCAATGTCCGCCAGCACATCCGTGAAAGGTGACGCGGCAACAGTGCCAAGGTAGCCTTCGACAGGCCTCTGTGCCTGCCTCTGAGCGCCTGCCCACGTCGTTCCACCGCCTTGGCTTTGGCCCATGATAACAAATTCCTTGCTAAGCTGAGTTGACCAGTGCTTCTGTGCAGCAGCAACAGCGTGGAAAACATCATTGGCTTGTGACGGCAACACGAAGTAAGGCGAGTCGATATGGGGGATGCCGAGGCCGACATAATCGGTGGCGACAACAGCAAACCCAGCTAGGGCTGCTGCGAACGGACCGTGGAAGTTGTCCCAGAGGTCACGGAGGCCAGACGGCGCGCATGCTGTTGCTTGACCAGATGTTCCATGTGCTTGGCCGATGGTCTCGTACACATTGGGAGAGGTAGATTTCGACTTGCGATTTCTGCGAGGTGTGAATGGCCACAGAACGTATGCGGAGGCTGGTACTTTGGAGCCATTGAGAGTTTCGGATACATAGAGGAAGCGCGAGAGCGACAAGGTTGGAGGTATAGTGTAGAGCGAGTTGTTGGAGTGTTCCTCGACTCTGAGAATCGAACCCGAAGGTGGGAGATCCGCGAATGAGATGTTTTCTGGCAATCTGTAGAAAGGATCATCCTGGGTCAGGTAGCCTGCATTGTTAGTCCTCTCAATTCGAAGGGCGATCTCGACATCGTGAGCAGTGGCAGATGAGAGGTTGGCTGCTTCGATCTGTGCGGCGGTGAGTGTAAAGGTGGAGTTGAAGGTGTTGTTCTGCGCCTGTAGTTGGGCATGTGCACAAGCGGCGACGCAGGTGAACGAGGTCAAGGCCTTCATGATGATCTGGTACGCCTGTCGAAGACTTCTGTGGTGAAGAATGCGTTCTTCATGTCCAAGGTTCCTCAGATGAACCTTTATATACTCCCACATGATAACAGCACCAGGTGCCTCCCACGCGACATAAGATTTAGCCTCAAGACGGCGGAGGCGATACACATCGACTTTCCACAAACGGCGAGTGCAGGTCTTGTCATGGTATCGTGCACCGCGATGCGGATCTAGTAATGTCGACTGTATGGCCTTTCAAAGCGGGGTCGATGTTGAAGCAGGAGGAAATTCATCTGCAGGGCTCAGATCGCGTGCCGAGACCCGGAGATCTGATGCTTCTTTCTCGCGAAGCTGAACTCTATCTCCGTGTATGTGAAGGTCAGATGTGCATCTCGTAGTAAAGAGACTCCGATCATCTTAACGTCTCCGTTGTGGAGCGAGATGCGATGTCGAGGTACTTAGCCTCAACGAGACTTTGCATGAGTCCGGGAACATCTATATGCATGATTACATCGCCGGCCGCGTGAACATCACTTCTATGCGAGGTTCGCTCCTCGTTGGCTTCGTGAAAGCCAGTACTGAAGACGCCAAGACTCGTAAGCATAACGGGACGCTGTCAACACCTCAAACCTCGCTCTTCCTCCGACCATTCCTCAACCTCGCCTTTTTCGTCGCCTCTTCAAGCTTCTCCTGCCGCCAACTGCACCCCTCAGCAAATTCGCATATCCTACACTTCGAGGCATCCTCAATATCGACACCCTTGGTAGGCCTCTCGCCTCGCCACCAGCGAATTTCATCGTTGGTATAGGCATCTAGCACCGCGTCGTCGTGCACAAAAGCCTTCTTGCCGATCAACGCGCCTGTGCCTCCACTGCGATACTCAGCGACCAAGAGTTTCGAGATGGAAGAGCGGACATTTGGCGACGGAGGGATCGGTATAGGGACAGTGCGCGCAAACTCGGCTATCATGAATGACCAGAGGCTGGAGAGCGAGTTGTGCGCGAGCAAGTCTGTGACCGCGTCTTGGTTGCCTTCGAATATACTTCGCCTTTCGTCGTCTGGTGAAGAGTCGGTATCTGTAAAGTTGAAGTCGAGCTGGCTCATCTCAGCGATGAACGTGTCGCTAAAAATGGCATGAGGGTCCAGCTTATAACGCTCGAAGACCTTGTCGGCTGGAGTGTCGTTCGCGGCAAGCGAGGCAAAAAGACGGCGGTATAGCATCAGCTGAATGTAGACAGGTTTTGACGGGCTGCCGTTGGGTGGCAGAGTCTTTGATTGCCGGGTTTTAACGTCGGATAGGTAATATGTGCGAGTGGCCTCCTCGTGGCTTGATGTGGGGGCGCTTCGGAAGTGCTCCTCCAGTATTTGGGCGTGCTGTGAGTCCTTGAGGAAGCCCGCGAGTGTCTTCTGGCCAGCTTCCAATGGTTTGCTCCTAGATGTACCATCCTTCGCAGTCTCTTCTTTCTGCAGCATGGCTTCCTCGGCCTCCTCGTCAGGGCAGACCATGTTGATCTCGTCGATGATTCCGTTGACCACTTCTCCATTGAGCACGCCCCAGACTTCCATTTCTCGTGTCATTCCAGTGGCTCTCAGTGTTCTCAGCCCTTGGATCACATTCCAAATCCTCAGTCCGAACATGTCTTCCCTCGTCTGAACATCGATCTTGACCTCCTTGTGCACCTGCTCTTCCAAGACCTTGTGCACAGAACTCCCCTGTTTCATAGCTTTCGTCCTCCTAACGCGCCCAAATCGCGTAAGGCTGTACCAATATTGCTGCTCGCACCACGCCGGCGAGACCAGATCCGTCACGCTGAGCGGTTTCTTCGCGCGAAAGCGCTCGATGGGCGCGCGCGGGTCTTCTCCCGGCTGTTCTGGCGCGGTGGGAGTCGCATCGCGGGCTGGACTTGCTGTCGCTTCATTTGTGCTTGGTTCTGCTGCAGAGCGCTGGGTGTCAGCCGCGTCAGCCTATATTGACAGCGCGGAAACAAGAATACACATACGAGTGAATGTCGAGCGGTTAGCTTCGGAGTACTCGACCTCAATCTTTGGCCCGCGAAGCGACTGGTTTGGAGTGGTGGTGGCAAGATCGCCTTCGCTCTGCTCGATGGACCGCTTAAGCAGGACCGTACGCTGCAGCGCAGGAGGCGCATCTTGCACGACTGGGTCTTGCTCTAATTCTTGGTTCAGGAGAACCGTAGGCTGGGTGAGATATTCGGCTTGCGACAGCAATTCATTCGCAGTTTCGTCGTCGAGATCGGAACCGTAGTCGCTTGATGGTGCTGCTACCGGACCAGTAGCCTTCTGAGGGATCCTAAGGCCCACCATACTGCCATGTCTGCATGGCTGGGAAGGTATTCTCGGTCGGTGGCGATCCTGGAGTGGACGTCATGGACTATGGTTAGAGTCCGTGTTATCGCTGTAGGCGGGCGATGGTGCGGTCATCAAACGCGTGGGCTTTGCTCTCTCGACACGCGCGATCACGTGCCCAAATTGACGAACAGATGGAATCTCAATAAGAAGGTTCAACCGCAAGATTAAAGTCATGAAATGGACCAGAGCTTTTCTAGATCGTTAATAGACCGCAGTCATACTCGGGTGGTCTTCTCCAACGTCCCTTGTAACCTGCGGGCGCCGGGAAACATCATTTGTGGTAAGAAGGGTTAGTGTTTCATTCTTCAAGGTAGTATCTCTCGCCACACTGCGATATTGATGCACTAAAATATTGCGAGGATGATCTCTCGGCCATTTTAGTATATTTGGTGTATCAAGTAATGTTTTATTCGTCGGATTGTGTGACATTGTTGAGAAGTAAGGTCGACCAGGCTTTCCGCTTACCATATGCAAAAGGTGAGAGGTCGTATTTTGGGCTCAATGCTGAGAGATTCAAGAGTATCGGCGTCGATACGCACAGAGAGTAGACGGGAACGTAAAAGTAAACTAGATATGTATGTAAATGTGTGTATATGTATCTAACTTATTTATTTCCCTTTCAAAAACGAAATGGGTATCTTCAAAATGCGCTGCCGTCCCAAACGCCTTTGTATGCGAAATGCTTCTGAAACAAGATCTGCCAACTCAACAAATGAAAAGAGCTGCAAGTGCTCGTTGGTCAAGAGCATGCCGTGCTCGCCATCTGCTGGCCATGATGCCCTCCAAGAGAATGTCAAACACTACAATCAAGTACCGGCAGCAGCCTTCACACACCGTGACACAGTATTCTCCTCTTCTTGCCTAGCCTCAAGTGCCGACTTTCCGGCCTCCATCGCCTCAGCGCTCTTGTTCAACCAACTCAGATAAGTCTGCCATCCAATCGCAATAACGCCGGCAAAGACGTTTCTGTACTGCGGCTGGATGAAAGTGAACGAGAACGCGGTGACGATCGGCCACACTTTCCAGCTATTCTTCCAGCTCACAGGCACAGTATCGATAACTCTTTGCTTCGCCTCCGCCCATGTCGCACCGCTAAGCAGGGAATGCATGCCGAAGAAATATGTGTTGAAGATCGGCGTGAAGACCGACTGGTTGATCACGATCTTGACCGCCAGCGAAACCGTATGGGAAGCGTAGTTGAAGTGCGTGCCCAGGAACATGAACCACTTGTACGAAGGTATTGAGCTGAGTCCGCCGATTATGAGCGCCTTGAGGCCGCGAGAGGGCTCATAGGAGGCATCATCTTTGCCGCTGTTCGAGACGTATTGCGCGCTGAGATCACCAAGAAAGTAGATTATGAGAGATGACTCCAGCTGGGTGAGGAGTGGAGAGCGCTTCTGCATCGCAGCGTAGCCGTGGAAGGGCTTCATGAAGGGCTCAACCCAGGCTTGTGCTTGAGCAGGTAGCACCCACCGGCTGGCGCCGTTGGCGAGAGAAGAAGCATTCCGAGAACCCTTCTTGGGGTTTGGCGTAGAGGACTCGTATCGTGCCTGGTGTCTACGGAGGATGTTTCGCTGGACGGATTGGTGTAGTTGTCGGAGGGTAGATCGTCCGGAAATGTTCAGGGCGCTCATGTTGGCGGGAGGTATTTCAAAGGCACCTAAGAATAAGAAAGAGCGCGATCGCTTGTTATGTCGACACACCCATAGTGAAGAATGGTTGAAGGAGAGACTATCGCAAAAGGGTAAGAAAGGAAATACTGGAAACGGAACCTCGGATCGGGCAATGTTGGGGCTCTGCAATCACGTCAGGGTCTCGCCATGCTCGTAGGGCTGAAGGCGAAGCCGATCAATTGCGTGGGGAAGCGAACCGGAGAAGCACACCCCTTGACCGCACCACACCTGGTCCCGTCTCTGAACTGCAGATCAATAAACATGCCACGATCAGGTGCCTTTCTCATCGACGTCCAGGGACCTCAATCTAGAAGATACTCGAACAACACGCTCAACAATAAATTTAATCAGTGGCTGCTGTCGTGAAGTGATCGGTGTGTGGGTTGGTCGAAAAGCGATTGCGTCCGATGCCATTTCGAAAGCAAGAAAGAGTAATACGCCTTTCTCCTGTTCACTGAGGCTACTCGTGCAGTGTGGTACCTATTTACTGCTTCCTGTAACTCAGTCCATCCGCAGCTCCTAGTTCACCGCGTTTTCGCTCGATCACAAATCACTCCGGTAACACAGACATCATGCTGTGTGTACGCAATGGCTCTCGCCTTCTGTACATCTCGACTTCCACAAGCATCACCAGAGGAAACATGAGGTGCTTAAGCCCTCTCAAGACAGTATCAGATAGACCTCGCTCGAAAACACCACCAATCACCCTTATCCGCGGCAACACCCTAGCCTCCTTCTCCACCCGCTCTCACGGACTTCGTAAGATCATGTTCACAGACCTTGAGCTCAGACTTGGGCTTAAGTACAAGCAGCGCTTTGGAACTTCTCTTACTCGATGCATTCTCGAGCGGAGTGTTCCATTCGATGACCCAGACGCTCAGAATTGCATGGCCTTCATCGATGCCGACGACAGGTATCTTGATTCATCGTATGTCTGGACTGACGAAGCCGCTGTCATAAATCGCGAGCTGAACAAGCTCATAATAGCAGCAGGCAAGACGGTGAGCCATACTTGCACCACTCAATCTAATCGACGCGCGACTAATGCCTCCCAGACAGAGTGGCCCGTTGTGTTGACAACCATCAAGTGGAAGCGCGAAGCGACATCGAAACCGCACAGGAAATCTGTCATCGTTTACAAGATCCCCGGCGGCGTGGACGCAAAAGTATTTACCAAATCTCTCCATTCTAAAGGGCTGAGCCATGACAACGCCGTGATATGCACCGAAACGCCCGACGGAACATTTCGAGATGCGATGAACGAATGGTGGCACCACTTCTTTCTTCAATTGCCGAAGAAACAGAAGTATTGGTAACGAGACTGAAAATGACATACGGACACGGCTACCTTTGTTCTCGTGAATGGGAAAGGTGCTGGAAGTATTGAAGGAGAGATCTTGGTTGGGTGAATGCTGCACGGAGCTCAAAAAGCTTTCGGACTCTGATCTACGACATGTGTTATAAATCGCCCCTCATCACTGTAATTATATACTGAACAACCCTACTCACGGTCGAAGCATCACGTGAAGGTCCACTTACCCCCCACCGCGACTCTGCTCATACCAGCAGGGTGTGGTACTTGAAGCAAGCACCCCCAGTACTGTCTGAACTCCACTTCAACTTCACTGACTTCTTCCACACTTCAAAGTTACCGAACCTGCCGGGATACGCCGTTTGTCAATGTCGCACAAGACCCTTCATTCGTTTGTCGAGCGAAACACAAGATTCCCCTCCCACGTCCCGTTCTCTACATATATCTCGTCCTGGTGCACTCTCGCAAAACAATCAACACCACCAAGCGCACCACCATGTCCAGGTTTGCCATGCGCTCTCGCCTCGCTGGCCTCGCTGGCCTCGCCAGCAAACCATTCCTTCACTCTCGCGTCTTCTCCACCGCACCCGTCTACTGCCTACCCTTCAACGTGGGACAAGCCTTTCAAGGAGAGCTCGACCTCAATTGGACGCCCGAAATCGTAACTCCGGTGGGCGTCTGTAATGCCCTCATCTACGACAGCCACACCGACTGCAGCGACGCCGCATCGCTCGCTCGCATCAAAGCCTCTCTCGCACAGAAAGACGCCTGCAACTACAACTTGCTCTTCACGTCAGATCACCTTGAAAGCCTGCCCAAACTTGATTTCGACGCCTGGAGGCTGCAGGCGGAAACAGCCCGCAAGATCGTCAAGTATCATCAGCACCAGGCGCTTCTTCGCGCGGGCATCTCGGTAAGTTCCACAACCGCCACCCGCATCGTCCTGGCGATTCAGACCATCATACTCACTACGAGAAACGAATGTGCTTGACTGACCGACTCCACTGTCCAGAATCCTTGGTATGTTGCCATGTATAACAGCATATACGACCCCTTCGCAGCGAGCATCGCGTTCCGACTCCCGAAACAGGAAACACCGGGAGGTTTCGAGCAGCGTCTGAGGGCCGCAGGCCTGGTCGGAGGCGAGTTTCTCGGATTAGCACGAGGTTCTTGAAGCAAACACTCCTACCATGCAAGTGAATCTCCTTCTAGCTTCTCTGACTTCTTGCACACCTCAAAATGTCACCGAACTTATCAAGCCCGCCATCTGTCGTTAATGTCGCACAAAGCTCCCACCACACTGCATACCTTACAAATCGTCCTCAGAACTTTCCACCAACACCAAACCACCTAGGGCAGCCGCCATGCTCGGTCGCACCATGCGCACTCGCCTCGCTGGCCTCGCCAGCAAACCAAGCATCAGATCTCTCGTGTTCTCCACCGCACCAATCCTCCGCGAAGGCATTAGTGTGCGCAGCTGCTTCAATTCGCTCAACAACGGCCAGAGACCCGAAATCGTGACGACAGAAGGTCTACGCAACGTCAGCAAGTTCTCCCAAGCTCAAGCCAAAGCTCGCGCCGATGCCTCTCTCAAAGCGAAGGATGCCCACAACTGCTACTTGCTCTTCCCGCCGCAAATCCTCGCCGAAGGGCCCATTCTCGAGAACGACGCCCGGAAGGCTCAGGTAGGCGCAGCCTTGAAGATCGTCGAGTACGAACAGCACCTCGCGGTCCACCGTGCGGGCATCCAGGTAAGTGGCGTCGTCATCGTCGTCGTGACTATCCAGACCACTCTCCCCACAACAACGAAATGCTTTGACTGACCGATTGACTTCTCGGAACAGGCCTCTTGGATCCCGGTCTTGTATGCCGACCCGGAAGACCCGCTGAAAGCGGGCATCGTGTTCCGACTGCCCAAGAGCGAGGACCCGGAAGATTTCGAGAAACGTCTAGAGACTGCCGGCCTCGTGGGGTGCGCTCTGTTGGTTTACGCAAGGGAAATGGACAAGTGGTGGGAGTCTTTCATCAAAGCAAAGGGCAAACTTCGAGAATTTTGAATAGCAGGTCCAGGTATGGAGAGTCGCAAATGCTCCGGCCTATGTTCGTTGTTTCTTTGGGAAACGTGTGCGATTGAGGTGGCGTTTGCGTAGAGAGGTCTGCTTCAGAAGCAATGGAGTAGACGAGTTGGACCACCATCATGATTAATCACGCCTGTGGAGTAGCGAATTACAAGGCCTGTTTCTTCACCTTGTCTCGTTCCTTGTTCAGCAAGTTGTCGTGCGGTGTCATGGGATCTCCAGCCGAAGGTGATCGTGTCTTGAAGTATCACTGACATGTGTGCACATTGCCTTGAGCGCGAGCATGCCATATCGTGACATAGTCTTGTGTTAGGTCTTTGGGCGTTGACTGCAGCAGAGGCAACACCAGCATGGGCGCGTCGCGTCGCGTCGTCCTATGCGGGCGGACACCCTCACAAGAGGGGCCGACAGTAAAGTTACAGTACTTTGGAAGTCAGGATACGATGATGAGAAGATGGCACAAATGATTTGAATGTTTGATGTTGTTTCATTGCACCATGGTCATTATGATACAACCCTTACTGCCGTGCCACCTTGGTGCACCTCGATTCTTGTGATATCTCAAAACCAATGAAAACTCCTGTGCAGATGACCCTCTGCCTGTGGTAAAACCAAACTCCCTATGAAAAGCCATGCCTATGATCTACCACCGCCCATCACCGCCATGCCAGGCCAGGGAGGTCGAGGTGGAGATCAATGTTGTTGTGAAGGTGGAGCGAGACGCTTAAGAGCGCTCACCGCGGAGACGGCGGGCGAGCTGGATGTCCTTGCTCTGGATGGTGACACGCTTGGCGTGGATGGCGCAGAGGTTGGTGTCCTCGAAGAGGGAGACGAGGTAGGCCTCAACGGACTCCTGGAGCGCACCGATGGCGGAGCTCTG
The DNA here is from genome assembly GCA_035771495.1 of Cladosporium oxysporum. Lineage (NCBI taxonomy): Eukaryota > Fungi > Ascomycota > Dothideomycetes > Cladosporiales > Cladosporiaceae > Cladosporium > Cladosporium oxysporum. The sequence goes on from JAWNKS010000006.1 coordinate 173,610, forward strand.
GAAGCGGAGGTCGGACTTGAAGTCCTGGGCGATCTCACGAACCAGACGCTGGAAGGGGAGCTTGCGGATGAGGAGCTCGGTCGACTTCTGGTAGCGACGGATCTCACGAAGAGCGACGGTACCTGATGGTGTTGTTAGATGGTGTTGATGAGGCAGTGGAGTGATGATGTGGGAACTTACCAGGCTTGTAGCGGTGAGGCTTCTTGACACCACCGGTAGACGGGGCGGACTTGCGAGCGGCCTTGGAGGCGAGCTGCTTACGGGGAGCCTTGCCACCAGTGGACTTACCTATGAGGGATGTCAGTATGTTGATGGTATTGTGGTGGAGTGACGCGATGATGGGTGTTGGTGTGCAAGTGGCGAGACGCGTTTGCTGGTGCGTGGTGGCGCGAGGCCAAAACGCGACGAGCGAACGCGCTGCCAGATTGCGACGGTGATGATGATGGTGATGATGATGGTGATGATGGTATTAACTTACGGGCGGTCTGCTTGGTGCGGGCCATTGTGGGATGTGTGGATGGAGTTGTTGTTGTGTGTGTTGATGGAGATAGTTGTTGGTGATGGAGGTGTGGATGCTGAGTGGATGAGGGAGTAGAGGAGCGGAAGGCGAAAGAAAGATATAGGCGCGGGGGCGACTTCACAATCACTCGTTCAGCAGCGCGCTTTCCAGCACTCGTAACGATGCAAAGCACTCATTCACGCTAAGCCGCTTCCTGGCTCGTGCTCGGATTTGATTCTTGCCATGTTTTGGCCTGCGCGCGCGGATTAGGCTTAGCGCGCTTTTGGATCACCAACCTGCAAGATCAAACGCGCGCTGCCCGCGACCGCCCAAACTACTACTTATTCCCCGCGTCGCCCATCCTCTATCAACTCCATCCACTCAGCATCCACATCATCCATCCACCACTACCACTCAGCCTCATCAGCTCCATCAAACAAACACTTTCCCACTTCCACAACCACCAACCTCAATCAACATGACTGGACGTGAGTATTCTCCTCTCCCTCCAGCGCCTTCGACGCGCTTCATCCTCATCAACACTCACTGACATCCTCTTCAGGCGGCAAGGGCGGCAAGGGTCTCGGAAAGGGTGGCGCCAAGCGTCACCGCAAGATCTTGCGCGACAACATCCAGGGTATCACCAAGCCCGCCATCCGCCGTCTCGCGCGTCGTGGTGGTGTCAAGCGTATCTCTGCCATGATCTACGAGGAGACCCGCGGTGTCCTCAAGACCTTCCTCGAGGGTGTCATCCGCGACGCTGTCACCTACACTGAGCACGCCAAGCGCAAGACCGTCACCTCCCTCGACGTTGTCTACGCTCTCAAGCGTCAAGGCCGCACCCTCTACGGTTTCGGTGGTTAAGCAGCTCATCCCACTGCTTCGACAACAATCAACCTTCTTCACAACAACAATCATCACGACACAACATCAGATATCCACCCACATGGCGAGGGTATGGCGCGATCAGGAATGGGTTCATCGGTTTTTCTTTTTGGGTTCAGTTTTTGAGTGCGATGCGAGAGAGAGCAAAGGGCCACGGCCAAGGCTTTGGAGGCTTCAAGTGTAGAATAGCCCACTATGAGTGTTCACCACAGTGACACCAATCAATCAAATGAATATGCATCAACCAATCTTCTGTCTCTTGTTCTCATTGCTTCCTCGCGTCTTTCGTCTCTTCTCTGCTTCCTTTGTCTCGCCCCTCGTGCTACGCGCTCTTCCCTTCCCTGCGCGTGCGCAAGTTCCACCGCGTTGAGGGCAGGCTTACCGTCGAAATCCCCTCTCCGCCGCCCGTTCTCGCGTCGTGAAGCGCAAAGCACGCGCCTGTTACGGAATATGTTGGCACTGGCAACGAAACTTCAGCAGGGAGCCACGCACGGCACGTTCACACGGCAAGAAGACCTTACAACATTGAGTGTCGTATTGGCAACTGCAGCGTTGGCTGGAGGAATAGTCGTAGCTGCTTGCTTATGTGGATCTAGTGTCGGTGTGCTTAGAGTGGCGCGTTTCGTCTCATGCTCGGTATCGACGTGGTTGTGCGTGTGGTCATGCTTGGTGAGAGATTTGATCTGGTTCGTGTTTGTCCTCGCTGCCTCTCGACTCCATGCTCGAGATCTTGCTTGATGTATTGTGCCTACTGTACTGTGAATCACCGTGTTCTGTTGATATCAAATGCTCCCGCCGCACGATGGCGACCACTTCTCGAGATGTCTCAACGATGCTGTCCGTTTCGAATAACGATAATTGTGAGATTGGTACATGAGTGTCCATCAGCTGTCTGCTCTTGATACTACGATGGGTCTTGTAGTTGAGCGTTTTCGTGTTCCTGTTTTGGTAGATCACAGAGTTGACTATCATCTACCACGTGATTAATGTCAAGCCCAGTCTCAAAGCTCACAAATTCCATCCAAACAGCCACAACTCAGCACAAAGCTACTATACAGATATACTGCTACCGCAAGCATATTCAAATACCATAACAACGAACGTACACGAAGTTTTAAATGCCGAAAGGTCAAATTGGAAGAGGTATGACAACAATTCGCTCAGGTGTGTCGCCCCAACCCGAACCCGTAAGCGACACGCTGGGGTAGGCAGGGTTAGTGCTCAGAATTGCATGTTTCGAGCGGAAACTCTGAAGCCCAACCTCCTGCATCACCCGATCTTGACATACATGTACATGTTCGAGCTCATGCCTCGGAGCGACCATTCCACGGGTAATGCACACTCGAAAGTGCCAAGGTAGTGCCAAGGTATAGATAGAAAGGTCCAGCAGGATAACATTGTCACGAACTGTCCGCCACTCCTCTCCAATGGTTCAGCGCAACAACAAGACAGTAAAAGGTAAAGGTACGACGAGCTTTTATTTATATCCGTTTTTTTCATTAAACCCTACAAAAAGTACAGCAACAAGCGCCTACGCAAATCCAAATCCACGCGACAGAGATACAAAGGTCCCCGACAATTGGGATCGGAGGGGCTAAATCATACAAAAAAACAAGAGGCTTTCTTTCCTTTCCTTCATCATCCTCCTCTCCCTCAGCACTCTATTCCTCCATCTCGACGTCACCGTCACCATCCACGGCCTCGGCCTCAGTGAGCGGCATGAGGACGTCGAAGCCACCAGTACCCATGTGGCCGACTCTGCCGGCAACGATGCGCGCACTGGGGTTGGTGAGGTCGTCGACATCGCCCTCCTGCACGGCATCGCGCAAGAAAGCAAGCGTGGTCTCGAAACTCATCTTCATGAAAGGACTGGTGTTGCCGCGGTAGCCCATGCGGTTGAAAGCCTGGTACGCGCCGTCGCGGGTCATGTAGTCGGCGATGAGCGACAAGTGGCGCGGGTCGACACTGATACCGTGACCACCGAAGACACCCTGCAACTCGCGAGCGATACTGCCGCGCGCGGCTTCGACACCGTAGTGTGTGAGCATGTGGCTGATGCTGTTGGTGTAAATGTAGTTGGGGTGAATGATGTGCTGGTACTCCCACATGGCCTGCAAGTTGACACCTGCGGTGAGGACGTGTGCAATCTTGGTCTTGGAGGTGGCTTCATCGTCGACGACGCAGGTGGCCAGGCCTGGGACGGACTGCACGAGAGCTTCGCGGGCGCAGACTTCGACGAGGTGGAGCATAAGGATCTTGGCGGTGTTGGCGTCGTACTCCATGGTGAAAGTGCAGCTGGCGCCAGTGCGGTCGTCGAAGCTGAAGGAGACGACATCGTTGGAGCGCTTACTGCTACGGATGCGGTTCTCGCGGTCCTTGGCAAGGGACCTGTTGCTCTTGCCAGAGTCCTCGGGCTCAGGGCTGGAGCGTGGGCTTCCTCCGTATGTCTCATCCTCAGAGGACTCGTCGGCTTCGGGGGTGGCATCGCGCGCTTGGGCACGAGCGGCGAGGAGATTCTCCTCCTCGTCTTCGTGAGCCTCGTAGCCAGCTTGCTGGCGGTTGCTCTTGGACTTGTCGCGAGTTGCATCATCATCACCCTCATTGTCCGAGTCGTCATCGCCACCTTCGCGCTCAGCTTCACCGCGGCTTGACTGCTGCTCGACCGTGCCTGCAGACTTGCCGATCTCGGGGATGGCGTCGCTCTTAGCAGAAGCCTTTAGCTTGCGCTCGTCGCCACGCTTCCTCAACTCTTTACGGGTCATGGCCTGCAGTCTGGGCAAGAAGCGGTGCTCGATGGTGGCCGCCACATCCTCAGAAGTGATGGCGTATTCGCGCAGGTACTCCTCCTTCGGGAAGAAGTCAAGCTTGATGCGGTAAGTCTTGGCCTCGTCGTATGCAGTGCCCGGTCCAGTGGACTCGGTGACAGACACAGTGTCCAGAACTTCGGCCATGCTGAGCTTGCTGATACCCTTGGCAAACTTCTTAGCCTCATCGACAGTGATCTCCTCGTTGAGCCTGAGAGTCATAGTAGGTGTGGCAATGTTGGTTGCTGCGGTCATAACCAACTCACGCAGACGAGGGATACCAAGCGTCACGTTCTTGGCGGCGTGACCAGCCAAATGGAAAGTGTTGAGCGTCATCTGAGTGGAAGGCTCACCAATAGATTGACCAGCAATCACACCAACAGCCTCGCCAGGCTCGACGACGGAACGCAGATAGCGGATGTCGTTGATGGACTGGAAGGTCTTCTTTGAGACATTGCCCTCGATGTTCTTTTTCTTGTCCTTGATGAGCTTGTCAGGGTTGTTGTCGATGTAATCCCTCTGTGCTGCGAACATCTTCTCGCTCATGGCACCAGCGTGAACACCAGGGGAGTAGACAGAAATAGCCGGGTCCATGGCACCGAGATCGCCAGTCTTTCGGTACTTCTTCTCAGCAACCTTGGTGTGTTCCTGTGCCTCCTTTGATACAATTTTCTCGAAGTCGTCTGCCATGTTCATGCCCTGGAACAAGCTCAAATAGTTGTCGGCGGCGAACTTGAAGTTGTCAAGGTACTTGGCCTTGCACACGTCCAGGCCATCCTCGCCGTAAAGGAACTGAATTACAGAGCCGTCTGCGTCGCGGACAGATGTATCGTGTTCGACCTTGAGGCCCTCCATACCCTTGATAACACAACGCTGCAAGTAACCGGAACGGGACGTCTTGACAGCAGTATCGATCAAACCTTCTCTACCAGCCATGGCGTGGAAATAGAACTCTTGGGGTCGCACACCAGTCAAGAAACGGTCGACAATGTAACCACCAGCGCGCACCGAAGACTCGAAAGGCTTGAAACAGGGCAGGGTCTTTCCTGATACCATGACCGGAACTCTGCGACCTTCCAAAACCTGCTGACCAAGGTTACAAGAAATCTGGTTGGCGTTGACACCACTACCCTTAGCACCCGAAGATGTCATAAGCTGCATTTGGTTCTTGGGGAAGCCCTTGATCAACGCAGCTGGCAGACAAGCTTGAGTGACCTTGGATGAAAGCTCACGTGTCCTTGAGTTGGTGAGTTGATCAAGACCTTGCTGCTTGTCATCGTCACGCATAACGTCTTCCAGACGACGCTTTAGCTCTCGGCTGTCGTTGGTTGGGTTCTCGTTTTCCAGCGAAACGTACTTCGCCGCGACTTCCAGACCAACAGTTGCAGCGCCTGAAAGCGCATCCCTGCGCATGTCCTCACCGTGGCGGGTGAAGATCAAATCTTCGACACCACAAGAGTGCGCACGCATGTGTAGGAGCTTGGTCAGGAGACGACCCATGACACTGAGAAGACGACCGGCAACAGTGTGACCATACGCCTCGTAGACAGCGTTGACAACACCACCACTCGAAGGACCAAGCTGCTTCTTGTCAAGAACACCTTGCATGAGCTCACCGTCCTTGAACACCACGACACCTTCCTCAGAGTTCTCACTCCAAAGCTTCTTCGGGGTGGTGGAGACACCTGTCATGCTCAGACCCTGATGATCGGGAGGCGTGATGTTCTTGAGGACTGAAGAAATGACCTGCTTGCCTGTCCAGAGAGGAACAGGCTTCATGATCGCTGGAGGCACTGTCTCCACTCTGCCAGTAGTGCAGTGTCCATTCTCCGGTCGCAGCGCAGCGTAGAGAAGCTGCATGTAGTCTTCACGGTTGAAGAAAGTATCACGGTTAGAAAGCCACACGCCCATGGTAATATGATCCTGAATCAGACCTCTCAGAGGGTTACCAGCGGTGCCAGAAAGGTATTGGTGATCCGTGTCAGCGATGCTGAGCGCCTCAGCACGGGCGATCTCGTTCTGGGGGAAGTGCATGTTCATCTCGTCACCATCGAAATCGGCGTTGTAGGTGTTACAGTTGGCGTAGTGCATACGAAGCGTCTTCTCCCCAGGCAGTACTCGGGCGCGGTGACACATCATGGACGGCTTGTGAAGTGTTGGCTGACGGTTCATGATGACAACGTCACCGTTGTTCAAGTGACGGTGGACCTTCTTGGGCCTTGTGCCGCGTGTGCTTGACGAGGGTGCAAGGAGCTGGTTTGCAAGTGCTGTGCGCTCCTCGGCGTTCTTGCGCTCAAGGTTGATGACCTGGCCGCTCTCGCTCTCAATAGCGATGGCACCTGGCCAGACATGAGGTCCGTTGCGGACTGCTTCCTGCAGCTCCTCAACATTCCAGACGGTGACAGGCTCAGGATATGTGAGCTTCACGGCGAAGACAGGAGGAACACCAATTTCGTTCGTCTCGATGTTGGGGTCGGGAGAAATGACTGTTCTAGCGGCGAAGTTGACACGCTTGCCCATCATGTACTTTCTGAACATACCCTCCTTCTTCTCAAGCTTTTGCTTGATACCGTCGGCGTTACGCTTGCCAGCGGCGCCTTGGAGGGGGTTGCGATCACGATCAATCAGACTGTTAACTGCATCTTGGAGTTGCGCCCAGGTGTTCTCGAAGTCGGCGTATGTTCTTGCGCGGTAACGCTCATCGCGCTCTTTTGATCCCGAAAGCTCGCGCTGGATTTGTGATAGGACATCGCAGATGTTGAGGATGTTCTTGTAAAGCGTGTTCTCCTGCGCCTCTGCGATTTCGTCGGCGCCGGTCTTTGCCTCAGGGCGGAACCTGTTCGGTGGGACTAGGACGTCCTTCATAAAGAACATCTCGGCTGAGATGCCAGCAGAAGTGCCCTTCTTAGCGTCAGCACCGTAGATCAGACCCATGATCTCCTGCTCGTTCTCGAAAAGCTGCTCGAGCTGGGCGTACACTCGGCTCTGGTTCATGTAGACCTCGGTGTCTTCGGATGTGGTCTTTGAGCCAGTGCTCTCTACAGCTCCAGTGTCCATCATATCGCCACCTGCAATCTCGACCTCGCCTTCGCTCTCGCTCTCCTCCTCCTCGGACGAACGATCCATGTCTGCGATGCCCTCATCCGAGTCTCTCTTCCGTTTTTGGCCCTGCTCCTTCTCCGCCTTTTGCTTTTTGTACATGGCCACTACCGGGTCCTTGGCTTTGAGGCCGGCCTGGATCATTTTGTTGCGGTGCTCCTTCTTGAGAGGCTTGCGGAAAATCTTGACAAAGCGATCCTTACGGTAGCCGTGGTTGATACCCTGACAATTTGAGCACTTGACGCCCTTTGTGATGGTGCCCATGAATTCCTGAATGATGGCTCTTCGCGCGTTGGTGAGAGCTTCGGTTTTGTGGGTGGTCAATCTGCCCTCTTGACGAGCCTTCTTGATGGCCTTCTTGACGAAGCGATCGCGGGTCTCGACAAGCTCCTTCGCGTCTCCGGAGATCTCATCGTCGTCCTCGTCCGAGCTGCCAGCAGCGGTCGTTGTGGCTTTGCCCTTGGCACCCATCTGGGCAGTGATGTCGTCCAGATCCGCGATTTCTTTGATCAATCCGTACTGCACTAGTCTGAGCTTGCAGGCGAATCTGTTGACATGCACACGGCTAAGCTTCAGCTTGCCGCAGTAGATACAGGACGCTCTCAGGAGCCTGAGGACCTGGTCCATGAAAGTTGGGTGGTAGCAAGGCACGGGAAGCTCGATGTGACCACAGTGACCGGGACATTGTGGTGTTTTGAGACCGCATGTTGCACAGTTGTTGTCGCCGAACTGGCCGAGTTCGGGAGTGTAGAGACCACCAGGGACGGGGTTGAGGAGGGTATCGAATGTGGTGGCGGTGGTAATGCGCTTTGCAGACAAGGCGCGGATGTCCTTGGAGGCCAGGAAGCCAAAGGACACGCCAGCAATCTGGCTGCCCACGGGCTGGGAGATGTTCATCGTGGGCGGTGGATATATGTGTTTGTAAGTGAATGGGCGACAGGTGCACCTCACCGTACACTGATGTTTCCTGGAGGAAGCAAGCTCAATGCTGCCGCTGAAGAAGTTCGCGCGAAAGATAGAAAAATTAGAGTTTAGCGCCCGCTTGCCAGCCTCTGCCGCGGTTGGTCAAGTTGGTCGCGAGTTCCTCCAGGCTTCCACCACCAAAGTTCATGCTGAGCTAGCGCCGCCCTGGAGAAGCAGAGCAAAGCAAAGCAGCCTGGCGTCACATGATAATAATCCATCGCGACTAGGGAACTTCTTACAGCTGCCGACTGCAACGACAACACCACACCACACCACATCGCGATCAATACCGCAGCCATGAGTGGCAAGCGACCGCACGACGAGGCTGCCTACGATGGCGATGCGAAACGGGTGCGCTCCAACAATGGCTCGCCCGCGCCTCCACAGTCCGACGTGGAGCGCAAGAAGGCAGAGGCCATGGCCAAGATCGCTGCTATGAAGGCCAAAATGGCTGCTGGGAGATCGAATGGAGCACCGTCAGCGCCTGCTCAGGCACCCCTACCGCGACAGGCTCCGGCATCATCAGCAGCTCCCAGTCCTCCACCACCAGCCAGCGGTATGGACGAAGTAGCTGCGAAGAAGGCCGCTACGATGAGAAAGCTGGAAGAGGCAAAGGCGAGGATTGCAGCCGCCAGAGGTGCATCAGGATCGCCGGCTACGGGAGGAATGGGTGCGCCTCCGCCCATGCAGCAGGGCCCGGGGAGTGAAATGGCAGCTCGTCTGGCAGAGCAGAAGGAAGAGGCACGGAGGAGGGCAGCAGAGTTGGCGAACAGGAACCGGGTGCCTGGTGTGTCCCCAGCGATTCCTGCACCACCACCCAGGCAGGAGGGACGAGGTGCCAGAGGAGGATTGGGGATCGGTCTCCATCCTTCGTTGATGGGCGATCTTGGAGCACCGTCAAGAGCAAAGTCACAACAAGGACCGAAGTTTAGCACCACGAAGGGCAATCAGCAACCCGCAAAAGTCAACCCATATCTCCCGGCTGCTCTGCAGGAGCAAGATACCAAATTCGATGAAGAGATCTACGACCCTACACTGGCATCACGGAAAGGCGGCGATCGCAAGACCAGGGAGCTCGTATTCAACCAAAAGGGCAAATTCATTGCTCAAGCGAATGCGCTCAAGCAGCAAGCCAGGATCGAAGAGATGAAGAAGCGGATCGCAATGGAGACTCGAAAGACGGAAATCGAGGAAGCTGGCGACAAGGCTTTCCTTGTACAAGCACCTCCAGACGTCGAATGGTGGGACGAGGGTCTTCTGCCGCCCGACCAGAACACATATGACGACTGGGACAAGCCTGGACGCAACCGGATCGAATCAGACGACACCATCATCACAATCTACATCCAGCACCCAGTCCTTCTAAAAGCACCACAAGAAGCGTTCCAGCCCGGACCAAAGCCAATGATGCTTACCAAGGTCGAACAAAAGAAACTCCGTCGCCAACGCCGCATGGCCGATATGAAAGAAGAGCAAGCCAAGATTCGACTAGGTCTCGTCGAACCACCGCCACCCAAAGTCAAAAAGAGCAATATGATGCGCGTCCTCGGCGAGCAAGCAGTCAAAGATCCCACGGCTGTCGAAGCCCGTGTCAACCGCGAGATCGCCCAACGACAAAACGACCACGAAGCCGCCAACGAAGACCGCAAGCTCACGAAAGAGCAACGCGCCGAGAAGCTGCAGCAGCAACAAGCAGCGGACGAAGCCAAGGGCGTCAAAGTCTGCGTCTTCCGCGTAGAAAACCTCTCATCCGGCAAGCACCGTTACCAAGTCGACATCAACGCCAAGCAGAACAATCTCATGGGCATCGTCGTCCTGCACCCGACCATGAACCTCATCATCGTCGAAGGTGGCGCGCACAGCATCAAAGCGTACAAGAAACTCATGCTCAACCGCATCAAGTGGTCGGAAAACACTCTGCCGCTCTCCGCCACCACACCCACGACTTTCACTGGCCCGGCAGACGGGAAGGAAAGCAAGCAGAGCAATGCGCGCGATTCATGGCTCAATCCTATGGCTGACGACGGCTCGCTGAAGGATCTCAGCGAGAACCGCTGCCAGCTGGTGTGGGAGGGCGAGGAGCGCGCGAAGAGCTTCAAGCGCTGGTACTCACGTGTCTGCGAGACAGACGGCGAGGCCAGAGAAGTGCTCCGCAGGAGCGGCATGGAAAACATGTGGACGCTGGCGAGGAGCATGAACGAGGTCGTGTAGTCGGAAGGGATTCCCTTGGCGAAGCAATGTATTGTAGAAATAACAACAGGCCACGATCACCGATGAGTGTACCATCAGGCTTTCCCTCGCGCTGGAGTCCGTATGCAGTGATGTTTGTGACAAAGTGGGCCAATATCGCGAGAGATCAACCATAAAGTGTTTGCACTGAGGGAGTTCCGCATCATCACCATTTCATCAAATCAGCTAACAAGTCTTACAGCTAGCTCGTACCTCTTCTTCCCATATCGGTGCAAAGGGGTATCATACAAACAGCAGCACAACATGAATTAGCATCAGCAGGAGCAAGTAGAAAACCAAGCAAAGCTCGCTCGGACGCAATCATGACCGAAGGAAACAAAAAGGCTCAAAGCATGTTTGAAAAAGCAAAAGCAGACAAGGTAAAGGTATGCTCCGACTTTTGTGGGGCCAATGCCTCGCACACTTCGCTCTCCAATGCAAAACCGGTCAAACACGACATCCTGCTCTGCTGGCCCCTTCTCATGCTAGGTGTGCCGCATACGTATCATACAGAAGTCGAACAGGCCATTAATCACACAGCACCTGCTCGACCTCTGACTCTCGCTCCCCAAACGGCCAGCCCGGCGCCGGCGCCCAGCAAGGCCGTCGCAGCCGCTCTGCTCGCAAAGTCCGGCAGGACAGTCGACAGAAGCAGCGGGAGTAGAAGAAGAGCAGCGAGGAAAGAAGATTGCTCCCATAATGCATCTCTGCCAGCGACGTTGGCAGGCGCGCTGCGATCCACTCTCGCGGCGCCGCCTCCGGGGACGATCAAGTCCTCGCGTTTGTCCAAGAAAGCCGCTTCGCCGTCGCAGATCGGCTTGCGGTCTGCGAGGAAGGACTTGTAAGCGGCGATCTCGTCTTTCTCTGCTGGACGCGAGTCTCGTAGGAGGTTGGTGTAGTCTCGGAGCGCGGTGTGGTATTGCTGCTGTTTGTTGTAGATCTCGCCGAGGAGGAGGGTGCGGCGGGCGAAGACAGGATGGCCACTGGAGATGTCGCGCTCGATACGACGGGAGGAAGGGTAGTGGGTTGGGGTGCCTGTCGGGCCTGACGAGTCTGAGGCTGGCGCGGGAGGGACGGCGTATGTCTGGGCGATGCCTTCGTCCAGCATGCGGAGGTGGTGTTCCATTTCGGCGAGCTCGTCTTGCAGGTGCAGGAGGACGCGGTGGTGCAGATGGGAGAATTTGCGATACACAGGTGTTAGGTGAGATGGATCGGACGATGGTTCCTTTGACGGAGGAATTGATGAGGATGCCAATTGCGAAGCTAACAGCTCGTAGCCGGTCAATGTGACTTTTGTTAAATCGGGAGGCTCGGGTGCATGAGGTGGAGACGTCAGCGATGGGCTGCCATCATTAGGCGGCGAAGGTGTTGCTCGAACTAGCTTTGGGGGACTCGGTCTAGTTGGCATGGGCTGGTGAATGTAGTGTTCAAGTGATTGGTTGTTAGATGGCGAGGCGTGGTCCACCTGTGGAAGACTCTGTCGTGGAGAAGGTTCAGGTAACGACGTATACTCGTAGCCATAGGGATGTTGTGAGTACGCCACATGCCGTCGCATCTCATCTTCTTGTTGTCGAAGGCGCTGTTCATCATCTAAGACCCGAAGAGAGCTCTGGGATGATTGTCTATGATTGTCACCAAAGTCCGGCGCAGAAGAGGACATGGATGGCGACGCAGCACCTTTTCCCTCACTTCTTTCTTCCGTATCCTTGAGGCTTCGTTTTCCACGAACGTCGTCACGTGCGGGGTGATTCAAGCCCTGCTGGCTACCGTATGATGCTGCACGGGCAGTGTAGTCTGGATCGTATTTCCTACGGAGCTCGGCGACACTGACGTTACGGGTTGTGGTCGGCGATGGCATCGTCGACCGCGAAGACGGGGTGGTCGGGGCTTCACTCGAGCCAGCATCGGAAGGCTGATAGTGTGAGGACGCCGATGAGGTCGGGGATATTATCGACATACCATCATGATCGTCGACGGTTGAGACGTGTTCTATGTAGTCAAAAACATTTGGAGATTTCGTTCGCGACATCGCTGCAGGCGCGGATTGTGCAGATGTTTTTGGCTTGTCTCGCCTGGCAGGAGCCCTTCTCGGAGCCAAGCCTCTCTTGCGATCGTATGATTGCTGGGTAATTGTCGAATTGCTACCGCTAGACCTTTCCGAAGTACCCGTAAGGCTGGACAGTACCGACAATAACGATGGATTAACTTTCAAGAGTGGATCTGGTCGCCTGGGAGCCACTGAGGTCCGACGTCTAGTAGAGTGTCGATGGACGTAATCGTTCTCATCCCTGTATCGAGCTGATCGACTCTTGTCGTCACTGTCTCGCCTTTGCTCAGAACTATGATAGCTCCTTTGACGGACGTTTGGGTCTGATGCCTCAAGAATCCGACTCAGACGTGGCAGGAAGCGTCCAATATCGCTTTGGGCATGGTTCTGCTGCCTTTGCTGGGCTGGTCTGTCGGACTTGGACGCTTCGGAACTAGGCTGTCTAGATTTGCGACGTCGTCTGGGTCGCTCGTCGTCCACGTCGATCCAGACTGGCGAAGCCTTGCTTTGATCTTCTGGAGAGGGCACCGGTGCTGGCACTCGATTTTGAAGCCCTGGTCTACTCCCAGTCTTTGCATTCATGGGCCCCGGAACCACCAGCCGCGGTGGTACAGGCGAAGAAGAGTGTCCAGACTATGCAGTAGTACAGGTGTCAGTCGAACAAACGTAGGGCGACAGCAAAGCACATGATATCTGCAGGGGCGGTGAGGGCCAACGGCGCGCGAACGGAGAATCCACTTACCATGCCGTCTCCACGCCCCAGAAAATAGTGTCAAAAGCCTCTTGGGTATCTCTACAGACTCAAAATCCACAGACTTGCGAACACGCTGGGACAACTTTCGTCAGCCATGCGGGCAGGCCTGCAAGCGTACCAAACAGGAGGGAGACCGGGCCTCCGGACATGCAAGAGGAAGGGTGAGACAGCGCAGAGCAGCACAGGTGGGCGAACGCATCGTCTCGTCACATCGCCTGCAGGGCAAAGAGGAAAAGGCAAATGGCCGTGGAGGCAGCGAGATGCCAACCATAGGAGGATGGCGTTGTGGGTGTCTCACAACGGCAAGCTTCTGGGAGCTTGTGAAACGCGAACGACGACTGGGGTTGGACGTAGATAGGCCACCAGCGCTCAGGGGTGGGCCTGTGGTAGAGAGGAGGCCTTGGGCGGTGCGCTGGCGCGAGTCGGCGCTGTGCATGTCATGCATACATAGCGAGGCGAGGCTGATCCCGACAGATGGGGACTGCCGATTCCGTCGTGTTTGCTACGATCTAGAAATGCCTGGAAGACCAGCTTGACTGCAATGTGTGCGCAGTATAGCTGCTATGGACAAGGATCTCGTGCCAAAGCGGAGGAACGATACATACAAAGTGATATACTTTATGCAGCTATCCGATGTCCCCACCTACACTATTCTGTCCCCGTTGCCGTATCCCGATCCTGACCGACCCTTGAACTGGAGTGGGATGAAGTTAGGCATATCACGTGACCTTTCACTCCCGAGCCCGCTTTGGGAAGTTGCGGCGTTTGGAACTTCCGTCTTGGAGTCGCATGTGAAGGCGGACTGCTGGTCACATATATCCATAACAGCAACACACAATGGCGCGCAAAGCTCTCGCAAACGACCAGATTGTCAAACTGATTGTCGGTGCCGGCCAGGCGTCGCCTTCGCCGCCTGTCGGTCCAGCATTGGGTAGCAAAGGTGTAAAATCCATGGACTTCTGCAAGGTATATCATTGATCTTGATCCTCATACACTCAACATCTGCTAACAGTGCTTTCTCGCAGGAGTTCAACGCGCGCACAGCAAACTACATTGCCGGCACACCAGTTCCTGCCCGCGTCACAGTCCGCCCCGATCGCAGCTTCCACTTCGAGATCCGCACACCGCCCACCGCGCAATTACTCCTCGCCGCAGCAGGCGTCAAAGCCACCAAGAACAAGATTCGCGGCGCCGGCAACGTAGCAGGCCCGAACAGCAGAATCCCTGATGCGAAGGGCAAGGCGTCTTTCCACGCCGCTGCGCCTGGCATGGCAGACACGGGGTCCGTTGGCGAGATCAGCCTGAAGCACGTTTGGGAGATTGCGAAGATCAAGCACTCTGAGACAAGACTGAGCGGCTCACCATTCGAGGGCTTGGTGAAGAGCATTGTGGCGCAGGCGGGCAGCCTGGGTGTGAAGGTGGTGCCTTGAACAAGCATCCACAACAGACGAAAGGAGAAAGCACGCATAGCCGATAAGACGCAAGATACCAGGAGAGCAGTGCCTCTTCAACCAGCCGCGTAGGCCGTGCGGAGAGGCAAAATTTGCATTTTTAGCGAGCATTAAAAGATGGGAGTTACCAGGCGAAGACCGGGTCCACGAAACCCGCGTGGGGGATGGGAACGGGACATGTACATTATTGTATCACCAGAATACCACAGGTATGATTGTACACATACAAGTGTACGACGAAGGCATCGTCCCGCTGCATATCTTAGGGACATGAACTTCTTTCGAATTTGTTGTGCAGTCCGGTTGGCACTCACAACTGTCAAAAGAGGAAATCGCAGACGCACCGCAGATAGATGATACAAGTGCACGACATGTAGCAGGTATCATGAGGTCTGACCAACACGTTTCGCGAACATAGCAAAATAGGACATGGCTCATACTGGTCACACCAACGATTGTAGGCGTACTGGTGCAGCAAGCCGGACATGCTCGACGATGATCCTATTTCACAGGATGTTGCGTGACATCCAGGTTGCTTTCTGAACCGAAATAACATAATAGCCTAATCCAAGATAAGTCATGACTGTCTCGGCCCCAGATGGCTACGACCGTCATTGTGATCTATGTTCGAGACAAGCACATACAGCACCCAATGAGCTTTATCAAGAAGCATTTGGTATCACTTAGTCCGAAACTAAGAGGGTACACAGTATCAGGCCCAGTATACCTTCTACACTTGTAGCATTATGGATCAGAGCTGCATTTTCGCGTCTGGAGACTCGGGTGAAAGTTATCTATCACTTTACAGCCTTTGAAAAATCGTATTCTTATGAAGGATAGTGCCGATAGCAGCAAGGCGAGCAGCCATTACCCATGCTCTGTCTGATGCAAGGCGACGAGATCCTGTGCAGCCAGATTACCTTTCACAAAAATGCAAGTAGCCGCTAGCTCTTACAACCCAGCGGTCAACAAGCTCGAATGGCAAAAGACCGATGGTGGCATGAAGGTCTCAGGATTAATTGGTAAAGCTGCAGTTTAAGGAAATGGCTCTCCAATAGATTTTAAAGCGAATTGATGTGGAGAATTGGTCGGTAACATTGTGTAGTTCGGTCTATCGATCTCGATCCACATCTCAGGCACGATGTGCGTTGCATTACATTTGACACATTTGATATTACGCAAATCGATAGCGCCTGGCATGACAGCAAATCTTGAAGGTACTGTTATTGAGTAAATTGGATGTACGTGTTTCATGAACTCCCCCAAGGATGATGAAAACATCATCAAGGTTGAAAGAAGAAGGCTGGAGATTCTCTACGATGTGTAGGATGTATGTAATGAGCAACGTAAGTTTGCACACGATACGCGTTATTCTACATGACAACCACAAAGCACTATTCCACTTATTGAAAGATGGACTGCAAGATCTTGATTGATGTTACCAAGTTGCCTGAAATACTCAGAAGCCGTTGACTCTGTTATCATCCTATTTTCTAGCATCATGCCCAGTAACGTTAAGAGCAACATTGAGCATACCCAAATTTATGAGCAAGAAATGGTGGGGCCCAGGGAAATGCATGACACCATAGGCACGTTTCCTGGACAGAGCTCTGTCAAGCTGCAGCGCGTGAGAATCGACCTGCAAGTCCCAGACCCGTTTGAAACACAACCACACAACAGCTACAACAAAGTATACACAAAATTGCACATTGCAGCCACGTGCGTGCCTCGCGGCTCGCCTGCGCCAAACGCCCAGTGCCATCACGTCAACACACAACTTTATATATACACTTCAAGCCCACCCAGGCCCAGGCATGCGAGAGATCGACCCCAAGCTCCCCAGCCCGCAAGCTGATCCATGCCAACCCTGCAGCACGATGCGATGCGGGCTGGAAGGATGGCGAGACGGGACCTTATGACGTGGGCAACATGCGAATGCATTCGCGTTTCCCTAACTCGGGGCTGGAGTGGATGTGGAAACCTGTTTCCATTGGCACCTCCTCCTCTTTGCATATTGCCCTCGTACATAAAGCGATTTAGCTGCCCAGGCCCTGTGTTTTGTGCAATTTTTGGATTGTTCCTGGTGCAACTGCTGTGCTGCTACTTGATTTTGGAAGCAGATGGAAGATTTGAAGAAACAACACGCCCAACTTGAAGGTATGGCACTTTTGTTGAGCTGCTGTGCTTGCTCTCTAGTCGACCATTAGTTTTTGGCGCGAGAGAGAGATTGTTTCGAACGAGCTCTCTGGCATCTTCGCGGAGCTAAAGAGAGCTGCTCTGATCATCCCAATCGACTGAATTGTCCAAGAAGATCTTTCGAATCGCCAACTGACACATGTCTACAGAAGGCGTATCGAAAATCACAATGGTCGACAACGATCCCCCAAAGAAGGCGGCACCCAAGAAGATCAACAACAAAGTTGGTCCCGGCAGCGCACCCGCCTTGAACGATAAGTCAACTCCGACAAAGACGGCGCCCGGCAAAGCTGCTCCTGGTGGTCCTACAAAGTCCGTGACTCCAGCGAAGAAGGCTCCTAGTGCAGGAGCTGCCTCTTCTGCTGCGAAGGATACCGCTGGGTCTGCAACGAAACCTGCTCGTTCGGCCATCGGCTCGAAGAAGCCTATCCAGGCTACTCCGCTACCTTCTAGGAAGAAGCCTGTAGACTCGCCCGCCACCAACGACACATCAAGCCCTACAAAGACTGCCCCCGGCAAGGCTGCGCCTGGCGGAAGCGGTGCTGTGAAGTCCGTGACCCCAGCAAAGAAGGCACCCGCTGCGGGAGCTGCTTCTAAGCCTGCTGCTCCAGCCGCTGGTCAGGCACAAAAGGCCACTGGTGCAGCTCAGAAGACGGCCGGGTCGACTGTGGGCCAGGCACAGAAGGCTACAGGCTCTGTGGCGGGAAAGGCTCCCACACCAGTAAAGAAGACTGCAGGACAATTGGGCGCAACTGGCCAGAAGGGTATTGGTGCTGGTATGTTGGAACAACCATTCATTTCCACCGGCAGAATGCTGATCATTTCTAGCTGGAGACACTGCTCAGAAGGGCACCGCTCAGGCTGGCAAGGTCGTAAACAAAACGACCGGTACTGCCGGCAAAGCCGTCAACAAGACCACCGATACCGCAGGATCCGGCGTCAACAAGACCGTCGGATCAGCGACAGGTACGTCTGTGCCCGTCGCTCTGAACATGGGTGGCCAACCCGACGAGATCGCGCAGTGGCTTCCCGACTGGCTCACGAGCAGGTGGAAAGCTGCCGACGAGGCGAGGCCAGCATGAAGAATGAATGCATTTCATATTTGTGTCAAAGTGTGGTCAATGCTGATGGCTGTCATCAGGTAAACTCGACTCGGCGACAGGTGGCTACTCTGCTCCTATGTCCAAAAAGGTCAACCAAGCATCTCAGGGTGCTACCAAGACCGTCGGTGATGCCGGAAAGGGTGCCACGAGCGCCGCCAGCCAGGCTGGTAACAATGTCAGCAACACTGCCTCGGGTGCTGTTGGCAACTTGAAACAGACGGGTACGGACACTTGGGGTGCGGCTTCTAAAGGAGACGTTAAGGGTGCCTTCGGAGGTGTTGCGAAGGGCGCTGGACAGACTGTTGGCGGTGTTGGAAGTGGAGCCGGCAAGACCGTTGACGATGCTGGCAAAGGTGCCAACAAACTTGTTGGTGGTGTTGGCAAGAACCTTGGTACGCGCGAGAGTTTTTGAAAGTTCTCTTCAACTCACGGCTAACGACTTGGCAGGAAACACAGTCGGCGGCTCTGCAGGCAAGGCCGTCGGCGACACGACCAACAATGTCGGCAAAACCGTATCGAACACGACCTCTGGTGTCAGCAAGACTGTTGGAGACACCACTGGCGCTCTCGGCAAAGGTGACTTGAGGGGTGTTGCTGGAGGTGCGACTGGTGGAGTTGGCAACACTGTTTCGGGAGCCGGTATGTTCTGATTCACTTACAAGTACTTTGTTGCAACTCATGCTAATGGATGATGATTAGGCAAGGGAGCCGGTGGTGCAGTTGAAGGTCTTGGTAACAGCGTGACCGGAGCCTTACCAGGCAAAGGCGGCAGAGTTGGCTCAGCCGTGAGCGGCGTCACCAAGGGCGCTGGCGATACCGTTACTAATGTCACAGGAGGCGTTGGCGATGGTGTTGGTAAGCTTGGTAAGGGTGATGTGGTCGGCGGCCTGGGTTCTACCGTGGGCGGCGTCGGTAAGTAGTATGTACTCAAGGCTCGACGAGCAAAGCTAACAAACTTCTAGGCAAAGGCGTAGGCTCGCTAGGCTCCGGCATCTGGGGTGGTCTCACCGGCAAGGGTGGACAGAAGGAGGAAGAGGAAGAGGAGTGACTGCGATTGCCGGAAGAGCAGTGATTCCCTTGGACAAAATTTGTGCAGCGTTTGTGTAAGATGTGATGATTGATTCTTGAAATAGCGTAATGATAAAAAGCATGACAGTACGACAAGGCGATATGAACATTTCCCTGAGCTTGACGATCCTATCAGCTCGACGGCCGATTGCAACCGCCTCCTGTATAGAAAAAGCATAGAGAACCGCCACGGCTATGGACTTTCTTTGTATACGTCGCACAGATCTTGACCATACTAGAGCAGCAGAAGATTTGCGTCAACACGCTAGACCTGCAATCATAACTCTTCAGAACCACCGTCTCCTGTCGAGTTTTTCCCGCCGCCTGTTATCCTCCAGCTCCTCCCTCGGACCTTCAAAACCCAGGCAAACATCGCTCCCAAGGCTGCCTTTCCCAACCTGGACATCAATGTCGAAGATCCCATCCCAATCACCCACGCAGAAACTCGCGCGAACATGCACGCCGCCCTTGCGCCTTTTGGCAGTCTCGCTCAGATATTGCCCCAGGAATCGCACAATGCCCCACGCGAGAGCTCGAGGAGCGAATTTAGACTTCAGCTCGTATGCCCAGCTGCCTAGTTCCGGCTCGTCGGACAGGCTGACGAGCGACGTGGTGGACGAGTCACGTCTGTTGAGCCAGTACGAGATGACTTCGTCGTCGCGGAACTCGTCTTCAAACATCGTCGACAGCCAAAAGCTCATAATGAGGGACTCGAGGGCGTGGCAATGTTTCAGAGCTGCGAGCATGGGGTGTACGATTGGCGAAGGGTCGTACAAGTTTACGGCTCCTTTATAGCCGCAGAACTTGAGCTCACGAAGAGTGCTGCCGTGCTGAGAAACGATTGTGTACAGCATTGGCGGTGATCCCCTCCATCCGTAGGAGGGCTCGAAAGCAGTCTTCGCTGGCTCTGGTTTGCGCCCTCCGAGGCTGTGGATGGCATTCTCGTCTTCGCTTTCGAGACCATCTATGCCGTTTGTTAGTAGCAGGTCTCTGTAATTGCTGCCATTGGGACCCCATGTGTTGCCGATGACAGATGCAACGCCAATGAAAACCAGTTTCTCAATGGGACAGTGATGCAAAGCACTGATGGTTTCTCTCCGCTCGTCGAGAGGCATTCCGCCTTCAACCTTGATGCTCTTCACAGCGCGCATGTTCGCTGCGAACTCTTTTATGAAACGGCGACGCGACAACATTGCCTCTGGATCGAAGTCAGCATATGGTCATGGTGAGCTGGCAAAGAAGGTACTTACGAGTGGCTATATGATCCAGCACTTGATCATGCGCACTATGTGGTTCCGCAAAGCCAGTGTAAAAGGCATCCACTCGCAAGTCAATGAGCGTTTGACCCAGCCTATCGATGACCCTCTGCACACGCTCGGAAAGGTCAATTCGGCGAGTAGGCGAGAAGAATTGGTCCATTGGCCAAGCAAGGCATTGCAGATTAGGGTGTGCTTCGAAGAACTCCAGCGGCTTCAGCCCCATCAGGAACGGTGGCGAATGGTGTACACCGGGGACCCAACGACGCTCATAGTTGTTACCAGTGAAGATGGTGCAGTAATCAAAGAGAAACAGGCCTTCGGGGAGGACGGTCTGCTGCGCCACGGCGTTTCGATACTGGAACGCTTTCAGGTGCGGGAAGCGCAGGTTGAAGAGATCTGCGTACCACTTGATCCAGCGTTCGTAGTCTCCTCGTTTAAACCTTGGTGAACCTGGTGGCGTGATGACCCAGTCGATGTTTAGAGATGTGAGAGTCGCCGCCATACTGCCAAACATCGAAGCGGCGCATTGTGATGCGGTTGGCACGTCCGCACGGAAGATCTGTCTGAATATACGAGCCCCTTCTGCAGGAAGCTCTGTCACTGGGCCATCCCATTGATCTCGGTATGCCAGAATGCTCCTCCAATACGGCGATGGGACTGTGGCAGCTACCACCTCCGCTGGAAACTTGACTTCCTGCGAAAGAGCTTTATAGATAGCGTCGTCGTACCGAATCGCTCGGCCCATCAGCATTTCTAACGGCGACTGTTCGTTGGAATGATCGATGTCATCCAGGGCGTGCTCCAGTTGCTCATGTCCAGGAATGACCTCATTCTTTAGAGGGCTAGTGCTTGTCAAATAATTTCCCCCTAGACCGTTTTGGAGTTCTTGCACCGTCACTCCACGTGAGTAAACAAATATGGCTGGGTTCCTAGCTCTTTCCTCCTGAGGCATGTCCATCGAAGCCAGAGGTAGTCGTCTCAGCCTCAACTTCTCGACTCCACTGAAATCTAGACGTAGTGGTAGGCTATACTTGTGCCTGTCGAGGAACATCTCTGTTCCCTCAACAATTCTCACATTTTCAAGCCAAAGCCTCTTTATAGGAGACTCTCGCTCTCTGTTCTCGTCGAAGAAACATCGCAGCAGTGCTTCGGTCAGCTTCGGATGCCCAAAGACTATCCGCAGAGTACTGACGCGGGTCATGTTACGCACTGCAAGACGAACAAGGCAGATCGTTCTTGGATCTATTGATAGTGTCTGTGACGAGAAAGGTGTGCGCGGAAGCTCGGAGAAGATATTCGGAGGCGTCAGGTGGCAGCGGTGCGTGACGGATTCCACCGAAGCCGCGAGCCATGGTTGACTGTGGTTTTGGATCAGCTTGCTATCCTTGTGTTCGAGGCCAGTTGCGTTTGACTTGGGGGCCATTTCTGGGAATGGAAGCATGACAGCATTGCCATCCAGTAACAAGAACGAAAGACCAAAAACTTACGTAGCCAATATCCAGAGCTTTTTGATCAAGGGCGTATCATCATGCTCGTCACCGCCAGGACTCGCGCCAAGTGGTATCGAGCGTCCAGAATGGGTCGCCGTCCCTGCCCCGTATGTGACAGTGCGATGGCCTGTAGTAGGCGATGTATGCGCCCGGCAATCGATGAGATCGACATGCTTCCAGATCAGAGGAGCCGCCAATGTGCGGCATGCTTTTGAAGTGAGGTTGAGTTCACAGAGGTCGTCGCGAGACAGGCGGGCGAAGATGGCTGCGACTAATTCGCTAGGGAGGTCGAGGAGGGGCGATGACATGGCTGGCTCTATGCACAAATCTCGGCGTCGAAGATTCGCTGGGACAGGGGCGCCTCTTTCGCCACAGGGTTGTGGTATTTAGCGAGCGTGCCCAAAGCGACGCGGTGTCGATGTGTCGATGATGTGGCGAGGTTCAAAGCCGCAGCAAGCAATGGGCAGCAACAACATCAAGGCGCACGAGAAGCAGCGATTACCGACGGCGGCTGCGCTGTCCTGTATGCCAGCTCCACCTTTCACAAACACGCATGCATGCAAGCTAACAACACATATCGAAATAATCGCGCATTGGATACAGCGTCAATCATGTGACGACACGGTGCCAGATGTACAATCTGATAAGATAACAGAACAGAACCGATCCGAGCATATCAAATGCCGACCATCACTCTAACCACATTGCAGTTCCCACGCTCCCCGACTTGGATTGGAGAAGTACGCAAAGCACAGAGTGAGAAGTGTGAGATACAGCACACCACTACAAACTGCTATGCCAGATATATCAGAAGGGTGTATCACAAACAAAGAGTTCAGCAGTGTGAACGGATACATCGCTTGCAAAAGTCTACATATGACATATCACAGAACTTGTAGAACTGCAGCATTACACTCAATCTAAACAATACATATCTCTCCAAAGCACAAGAAATGCGCACCAAAAAACCCTCGCCACCACACACGTGCAAGACCAATTTAACCTCTTCGACTCCAAACCCCGACGCCTTGCTAAAATCCGAATATGAAACGAATCACAGAAAGAACACACTAAACAATCAAACCGAATCTAACGCCGACCCCATCTAGTAGGCGCCCACCCACAAATCCACCCAGTGTATCGACGGAGAGCCCTACTCGCGCCACTCCTCCACAATGCTGCCGCCATCGCGCGTGCCCTTGACCTCCTCGCTAGCGACCGCTTCGCACTTGAACAAGTTGACGTGGCCGTCGTTGATAGCGCCGCACGCGAGCATCATGCGATGCGGGTGGAAAGCCGTGGCGGTGATGGGCGCGGTGCGCGGCGTGTTGCTCATGCGCAGGTAGCTCATGTACGGCTCGAAGCTGGAGAGGTGCTTGAGGCTGGTATTGTAAACGCGGATGGTGTGGTCTGCGCCGCCGGTGGCGAAGACGGGCGCGTGCTCGTGAACGGAGAGGGCGCGCAGGTTGCGCGGCTTGTGCGGGTTGCCGGGAAGTGAGGCCACGGCGCCGCGCATGCGGATATCCCATAGACGTACGCCACCGTTGCTTTCGGCGGAGATGAGTTCGCGCATGCCGCCTCTTTGGAGGTGGACGCCGACAACCCAGCTGCGGTGATCTGTGTTGCGGTTGACCCAATCCATAATCATGGAGTCGCGAGGACCCATACGTTGATCGTAGGCGCGAACACTACCGTTGCCGAAACCTGCGACGAAGACATTGCCTTCGACTTGATCCGATGTCAACGAGGTAATGCACGAGCCGGAGCGAGCTGGGATGTCTGAGATACAGAGCTCGTGGCCTGCTTGCCAGACACGAATGACACGGTCGTCGCCAGCGACAAGGATACGACCTTGACCTTGCTGCCAGTCAAACACTAGACCGGCATTCTGGCTGTCGCTCGTAACGAGATCAGAAAGCGCGCGGAAGCTCGAGGCAAGCTCGACCTTGGCCATGTCTTCGTAATGCTTGTAAATTTTGATCACGCCATCACTGGAACCTGTCATGAGCATCGCCTGATCGTCCTCATTGATGAAGCGAAGTTCTGTCACGCGGCTGCGTGCGGGATTGCCATTGCTGAATCGACACAACTGGCGAGCCTCCTTCCAATCCCAGACGGCGATACTGTCACGGTCATCGCTGGTGACGAGATGGTGCTCGAACTGATGGAAGAGCATCTTCATCGGCGCAGCACCGATTCCAAAGTAACCGCAAGGAACATCCCACCTCTGCATACCGGCAGCCTCCTTCATTGGCTGCGTATTCGAAATGATCTTGTCGTTACGATTCCTTCTCCATAGGCGCTCGTTGTAGTCCAGTGAGCCAGGTTCATCCTCTTCAGAAGGCCTCATTTGTGGCTCGCGGAAGTACGACGCAGACCACGTGAAGAAGTTGGACTTGAGCGGAATTTCTGGGGCCTTGGTCATATCTCGGACGACCAAATTCGGTGACGGCGGAAGCTTCGCCATAGGTTGATGAGGTGGTCCGTTGACATTGTCAAGGGCATCAGGGGGAAGAAGGGCAGCATCCGCAGGAGTCAATGGACGAGATCGATATGATTGTGGGTCTGGATGATCGTGTGAGGATATGGAGCCGCGGTGGACAATTGGCGAGGGAGGAGTAGACTCGTTTGAAGTCTTTGAACCTGAGCCCCAGCCGACAAGGGTCTTCATAGCGGCAGCAACGCTAGCAGTGCGTGACAAGCCAAAGTACCCATCTTTGTTGGAAGCAGTTGGTGTCAACGGGCTGGGCGGTGTCTGGGGACGACCCATGTCTCGGGATCGCTGGCGCGCCAGTGCATCCATACCACTCAAAGTGAGTTGATCACCTTTCAGCCCTTCCAGCGTGATTTCATCCAAAATCTTGTCAGCATAGCCACCAAGAGGAGACTCCAGAAGTGCGTTAACGACGTAATCAACGATAATGCTGGCATTCTGCGCAACCTCGGGATGCGGATCAGTAGACATGCTGAGTGTTTGACGCCAGACAGCGCGGTAGATGGTGTTCTTGGACACATCAGCGGCTTTCGAAGCACTTCCTGATACAGACGCAGACTCGGACGCACTCATTGATGCAGAACGTCTGTGCAAGGCACGCGAGCCATTGACTCCATTCGCATCATCGTGGCCATTTGCTCCATTTGATGACACCTGTAGTTCTTCCTTTTCGCTAGATGGCTTCTTCTCGCGCTCTTCGTTAAGTTGCTCCCATGCAGCGACGATGAATCGAGGTTCGTATCTCTTGATAAAGGTAGAGTAGAAGACAACGAGTTCCTTGCGCACCATGATCGAGCCATCCATGCCCATCGCCACCACTACACTTGCGAGGGTCTCCTCCTCAAGCATCGTGGCTGCATCAATCTCTCCAGTGGCGACAAAACTAGTCAGCGCGTCCAGACACGCTGCACGTACTTCAGGCACTGGGTCGTGACTTCTATCGCGAACTCTAGCGTGCGCTTGTTGCGCCATACCCGCCGCTTTCGCTGGAGGGAAGTCTCGCCACAGATGGCTTAGACACAAGCAAGCGAACTGTCTTAGTAAGGGATTCTCCATATCCAAGATGTGACCCAGGCAGCTCTCAATGATTTCTGGGTTGCTCTCCAATACCGCGGCCTTTCCAGGCCGGAAGTCCTTGCAGAACATGGCGATTACGAATGCGCACATGGCGCGGTGTTCAGCGACATTGCCAATAGGCATTCCGATGGCGTTGTTGAGAATTGCAGTAAAGTACATGTATCCAGAGTCCTTGAGAAGGTCGCCCTGGCAGCTCTGGTCCACAGCCAAAATGCGGGCCCAGATGAACACCATCGGTGGCTTGAGTTCGATGGCTTGTGATTGCAGAAGCTTGAGCACATAGGGGAAGATACCAATGCTGAGCGCCAAGTTGACTGCCCAAGGTCCTAGATCAAGGAATTTCGAAAGAAGGATCAGCGCGCGTAATCTGTGCACTTGAGAAAGGAGCACCTGAAGCACAATGGGGAGCTGTTCAGGTGGTTTGGCGTAGCCTGCTGCGCCTGTGTTGGCTGGTGCGGACGACAAGTAGACCTCGAAAGCGCTGAGTTGATCAGCGAAGAAGTCTGAGTGTACATAGTCAAGCTCCTGAGGTGGTTGAGGCATGGTGCCGTTGGGCGTCGCTTCCATCGCCGCGTCGTTTGCCTTTTGCTGCTCAATCAGCTTTGGTAGTTGAGCCAAGATCATCTCCACAGCCAGATCCCAGCTCTGCCACAACGGATGATTATGTGTGTCGGGAATGACTGGATGTGACTGTGGGTGACAGTGATAGATGCGCATTACTCTCTGCGCCAGCAGGAAGTTCCTGAACAGCGCAGCGACCATAAGATCCTGTCTGAAGAGTTTCTTGAACAATGGCTTGTCGAGGCAGTTCCAGGCGATCGTGTCGGTGATAGCCGTGAAGATCCAATTAAGCTCGCCGAGTGGCGTCCTACGTTCGCTGACCTTTCCTGGAATATCTCTTGCCTGCGCCAGCGTGATACCTGACGTCGAAGGCAAAGGGTTCTGTAGCATGAAAAAGCGGACAGCCATGGTGATTGGCGTGGTCAGACAACTCGTGAAAATATCAGCGGGCAGGTTAGGATTGGTCGGTAGATTCTCGTTCTCTCGGCAAGCGGCAAGATGTATACTGTCTTCCCAGCGGATCGTCGGTTGTTGCTGTGCCCTGTTAGGGTCTCTCTTCAGTGCTTCCTGTTGGTTTACGATGTGCTTCTGTGCGCCTTCCAGGAACCCATTGATGACTCCTCCAGCTGCGCTACAATCCCACACCCAGAGTCCAGGTGCTCCGACCCAATCTTGGAGATCGTACAGACTGATGGGAATGTACTGGGTGTAGCTCCTGTTAAAACACCACACCTCTCCACTTTGGGTAGGCTTGGGGACACCATGGCCATTGTAATGGAAGAGTAATCGCTCGGCATGCGCGGTGCGGCGCAGTGATGTTGTGTACTTTCTCAGCTCCTCTATGGTCGGGTCTAGCACAACCTTGTACCGCGTTCGGAGCGAGAGGCTCTCGTACTGTGACTGCAAGTTCTTGCCGATCTGCGCATTGCTGTTGTTCGTAGAACTCTGGTTCGTGCTATCTGGCGGTATGGGCTCGACCCAACACTGTAAACGAGCGCATGGGTTTGTCTTGATCACATCGGGCGGATCAACACCTACGTTCAGGCATACAGCAAGAATCGCAGATACAGTCTTTAGGCGGTCCTTCATTCTCCATTCCGAGACGATGTTCTTAGGGTCGAAGCCCGGCGGCGGGTTACCGGCAGTTTCATGTCGCTTGTCCTCAAAGTACATGAAGAAGGTCTGGCTGAGCAGGTTTGCCTGCTCGGGACTCTCGAGTTGCGCCTCCCAGCCGTGTCGCATGCGGAATTTGCCATCCTTGTCTCTTCCATCCTCGGTTGTTCTACTGTCTCTTGTAGCGAGCGATCTGCGTGACATCTCACTCGTCGCGCGCGAGAATGTGGGCCTGCTGCTGCTGCTTGTTCGACCGTTTGCTCGTGGCAAGTGCAGGCCGTCATCGTCGTCGGAGGCGCTGTCGCCGTTGTGTAGGGAGCTGGTATGCGATCTCACGGGGCGGCGCGGTGAGGATGTTTGCGAGGAGTATGCGCCCTCCTCCAGGCCGGAGGGGAGTAGGTTCTCGAGAACCGGCTGCGGGTGTTTCGAGCGGTGGCCGTCCTTGGTCTCGTAGTCCGGCAGCAGGCCGGTGGTGGCCCCGCGCGTCATGTTGGTGGTAGAGGAGGAGGATTCAAATCAGTGTGGTGGGCGCGGCGCACGAGAGCATGTCCCGTGTCCACTCTTGCGTGTGCATCGATCGTATCCTGGGTCGGAGGGCAAAGTATTGCGGTCTTGCGAGGTATTGTGGGCGGGCAGTCACGCGCTGATGCTCAAGCTTAAAGCAACCGCAGCGTCCCTTGTCGAGTAGGTAAGCAACGCCTGGCTCCACACTCTGCTGCTCTTGGATACACAGTGAAGACAAATATTTCTACTACAACGACTTTGCGCGTGTGCGCATGCTACGTTGTTTGCAACTGCTTGCCAGAAACTAGAGTAGGCGAATACGAATTTATTTGCTGGGACAAAGAACAATCTACCAGGCATCAACCGTAGGAGCAGCTGCCCTCCGTCGCTACGATGATCAATCTGCTTTCCTTGATGTTGCGTTAGACAACACAGGAACTGAACAAGTGCTCTTCTCCGATCAGACAGTGACCACAAGTAACTATTCAGCGTACACAGATGTTATCAGCCTCGGCGAAAGCATCACCTCTCAAACTTGCTATTCGCCATCTAAACGAATTGGCGGGCACATCGCTTTATTTGCCGATTCGCTACGAACGGGTGGCTTTTCATGTCCAATCAGGGCGATGTGCCCAAGGGCGCATACTCTCTCGTTGCCTGCAATCCTCGTCCGATGAACAGCATGAGTGCTTGCGTGTTCACTTACGCACGAGTCTGGATGCACGTGCGACTGTACTCGATCAGGTAGCCAGCGCATTTGAATGCTCGACATGGTTTCCAGCACGCCATACTGACAGCTGAGAGACCAGGAATGAATGATGTTTGATCATAATCGTGACTGATCTCACAACCGCAACTCGGATGATTACACTTTCCATCAGAGTGCGGATGTGGACAGCTTCAGGACGAGTCAATATTCTCCGGATGCGAGGAAGAAGCATCTCCAATCATGAATCGAGGTGGCAGCCCAAAATGGTCAGCGCAAGCCGACCGGAGACGCCAAAAAGACCAGTGCAGGTGTGTGACGGCAGTAGTGTGATCGGCGCGGGAACGATTCCTGGCGCTAGAGGCTTACAGATGTTGCCCCTTGGACCTACCTCGTTTCAGGTGTTGAGAAATGTTGGCGTGCCGACGTGCTCGCGTGGGCTGCGGACTTTTTCGGTGCGAGAGCGATGGCTAGGAGAGAGGAAGGCATAGCAACTCTCACACATATATGGCATATAGCAGGCCCACTCGTCCATGTGGCATATGACTGCTCGCAGATATGCCGTATCACCAGCCACATCCGACTGTGCGGGCCAGGTGGAGACATGAGTAGCGCGTTTGCAGCCCTTCTCACCTTCTCGAATCACAACCTTATGCAGCCCGCCTCCAGCCTCACAGGCCAAAATTGCGGACTTTTGGAGGTAGTGATTTGCAACAACCATTATGATCATTGCCAGTGCTCTTGTCTCGTGTGTAGCATTCTCTCTCTGTACTGCCCCACGCAATTCGCGTATCTGCCTGCTCGCTGTCTCATCTCTGCTCGCCTCGCATATCGACCCTCAAGCCTGCTCCTGCCCTGCCCTGCCCTAGCCCGTTCGACGGCCCGAAGTTGGCACTGGGGAAAGAGCGTCTCGCATTCCAAGAAGCACCTACAGCCTCCTCCGTATACTGCTGTGCTGTGCTGTGCTGTGCTGTACTGCCAAAAGCGACACCTCGCCGTCGCTGTCCCATCTGCCACGCGCCCAGCGCCCCTCATCCTACATCTCCACCGCCATACACATATCTCCTCGCGACAGCCTATGACCGCGCCCTGGTAGCCGCTGCGTCTCCTTGCTTCGGCCGCGCCTGACGGCGCTTCCAACACCCCCGACCCTACACCATAATGTCTTTCCTCTTCAAGTCCAGCAAAAAGGGTTCGCAGACCAACAACGCCCTGCCGCCTGCCTCGCGCGACATCCGCTCTGCAGACGGCCCTCAATCCCAGATTCCCACCTTCAATGGCGCTCCCAACGGCGCCAAACCTGCCTCTCCCACCCCCGGCGGCGCAAGCGCAAGCGGCAGTCTGAACTCGCTGGCCTCAGAGAAACTCGGCATGCGGAGTCCACCTCCCGCTGAATCAAGGGTTATCGCCGCAGATGCTTCGAGAGGGCAGGTCGTTCCCAGCCCGGAGCAGAGGTCGCGCAATATGAGCCAGGACGAAGTACGTGAATACCCATCCGGAGCGCAGTGAGATGGCACAGGTTGGAGATATCATGCTGACATGCTAGCCAACGCAGACACCTCGACTCGGATCCTTGCAGAACCGGACGCCGCCTCCGGAGAAGGCGCTCGAGAATACATCTCCATACCCGTGGTCGCAGCGCAAACTGAACTTTACCGTTTCGCATACAAACCCTTTCCCTAGATATGGCGCTGCCGTCAATGCCACTGCCAGCCGAGATGGATCGGTGTACCTTATGGGTGGACTGATCAATGGAAGTACCGTCAAAGGCGATCTGTGGATGTGCGAGACTGGACCCGGCGAAATGTCGTGCTACCCGGTTGCGACGACTTCAGAAGGCCCCGGGCCTAGAGTCGGCCACGCCAGTTTGCTCGTCGGCAACGCTTTCATCGTTTTCGGTGGTGACACTAAAATGGACGAGGGAGACGTTCTTGACGACACCTTGTACTTGCTCAACACATGTGAGAGTCGCTGGGAAAGCTACACATCATCATTCTGAAACTGACCGCGAACAGCTACAAAACAGTGGTCCCGCGCACTTCCCGCAGGTCCTCGCCCTCCAGGACGCTACGGACACACCTTGAACATCTTGGGTAGCAAGCTTTACATTTTCGGTGGCCAAGTCGAAGGCTACTTTTTCAATGACCTCGTGGCATTCGATCTGAATGCGCTGCAACAAGCAAGTAATAGGTGGGAGGTATTGATTCAGAACACAATTGACGGCGGACCACCGCATGGTCAAATCCCACCGGCACGAACAAATCACACAATGATCACATGGGGCGACAGGCTTTATTTGTGAGTTGAAATGACATGTGACACAGACGCGAACGGTAACTGATATCTCCTAGGTTTGGTGGTACTGATGGTGTCACCTGGTTCAACGACGTATGGTCTTACTATCCTCACACGAATTCTTGGACTCAACTGGAATGCATTGGATATATCCCATCCGCCCGAGAAGGACATGCAGCAGCTCTGGTTGGCGATGTAATGTACATTTTCGGTGGCCGAACCGAAGAGGGAACGGATCTTGGTGATCTTGCAGCCTTCCGGATCTCATCGCGCAGGTGGTACACTTTCCAAAACATGGGTCCCAGCCCCAGCCCGCGATCTGGACACAGCATGACTACCGTTGGCAAGCAAATCATTGTTCTGGCCGGTGAGCCTAGCAGCGCTCCCAGAGATCCTGTCGAGCTGGGCATGGCATATCTCCTGGACACGACCAAGATTAGGTATCCGCCTGATAGCGCGAGCCAGACACCAACGAACGAGCGCATTCAAGGTCACCGTCGTCCAAGCGGAGAAAAGTCAGCAGTACCTGTCGTTGCAAATAGCGGACGTGGCCAACAGCCACAGCTAATGGAGCGCGAGAGGACCGGCAGTGGTGATGCTCGCGCCAGGAGTGAAAGCAATTCAAGATTGCCCCGGCCTGGCCACCAAAGCCAGCTTCCCGCACCTTCAGGCCCTCCTCCGCAGTCTCAACCGCCTCAGCCTAGGGTGAATGGTGCAGCCACAACACGCCAGCCATCCCGACCGGACCGCGCTTTGAGCCCGACCTTGGAGAACGAGCGAGCGCGGAACTTTGAAGATCGCAACATGATGACTTCGCCAACGAACATTGCTGCGATCGCGCAGGAAACCCGTCTGCCCATGTCACCTACATATGAGGACCAGTACCAAAACCCCATGGAGTATCAGAACACGATGGACGCTGCGCGACAGAAACCCGAAACCTATCAGCCCTCGCAAGACCAGTCTTCGGGCCAATCAAGGTCTTCTTCGAGAGCTCAAGTCTCTGCTCTGGGCAGCGACCGCGAGCAAGTCTCCGCTATGAGCAACGTCGATCGTTTCGATGAGACTCCACGCCAGTCCATCGACGAGCCAGCCATGACTGCGCCCAAAGTAACAGCGCTGCAGCAGCAGAAAGCTGGCGTGCCGCAAGATTCAGGCCTTGGATCTTCCCCTGCTCTCACGCAGCAATATGATGAGCTCCAAAAAGAATTAGACAAGGTGAAGCAGAAGAACGCCTGGTACGCATCTGAGCTGGCAATTGCCCGCAAATCTGGCTATCAAACGCGATCATCCGACTCGCCTGTAATGGATGAACGGTCTGCCGATGTGTTCAGCGAGGACGACAAACCACTGATCGAAGCCCTTCTCAAGATGCGCGCAGAGCTCTCACGCGTACAGGAGACGATCGATGCCCAGAGCAAGGATGCATCGTCACGTATCGCGGACATGGAGAAGCAGCGCGATGCTGCTATCAGCGAGGCTGTCTTTGCTAAGGCAAGGCTTGCAGGCCATGGATCGCCGACCCCTGATAAGGATGGTTCAAGGAGTACGCCTGATCATGAGAGGACTAATGACCTAAACAGGCGTCTCGCTGCATCGATCGCGTCCCACAACACTCTGACCAGCAAGCACGAGGGTCTCAGCCGTGAGGTTGAGCTTGAGCGCCAGGCAAGACAGCTCGCAGAAGAGACCGCCGATGCAGCGCAAAAGCGTGTCACCGAGCTTGACATGCGTCACCAGCAACTCTCATCTGAGCTTGAAGAGCTCCGGTCGGAATTGCACGAGACGCAGACTCAGCACCGCGACATATCCGCAAACCATGCCGAGATGCTTACACAGCACAGACTGCTCACGATCGACAAGGATGAGCTTCACGGCAAGTATCAGAACACTTTGACGGAGACTCAGAACCATTCCGCCATCTTGCTCGGCTTGCAGGCTGCAGTCGCAGCTTCGACCGAGAAGGCACAGTCGCTTGAATCCAAGCTTGATGCTGAGAGGGCAGCTCGCGGAGACGTCGAAGAGAAGCTGAGGCAACTCCGTGTGGAGCATGAAGACCGCACCGCTGAACTCGACAATGCATCCCGTCGTCTACAAGACGCCGAAGAGATGGCTGAAAAGCACGCGAGGGAGGCTGATAGCCACCGCGCTGTCGTTATGGCTGGCTTTGGAAGAGTGACGAGCCGCGGCGACCCACAAGAGGGGTCGAACGAACGTGTTGCCATTCTTCAACAACAGCTCGAATCTGCGAACGAACTGGTCCGTCAGAACCAGGCTGCTGCCGATGCGGCCTCTGAGAAGCTCCGCCGTGCTGAGGAGCGCATTGCGGGTCTTGAGGCATACCAGGAGCAAGCCAGTCGCGAAGGCCTCAGCATTCGCAAGCAACTGCAAACACACCTGCGTGATGTGCAGACCATGACTAATGAAAAGGCCGAGCTGGAGCAGAAGCTTCAAAGCCAACTTCTTGAGACCAATGCACTCGCTGTGCAACATGGCGCACTCAAGAATATCCTACAAGAGCGTGGAATCAACCCTGCAGATGTCAGGCGTTCAAGGGCTATGGAATCACCTAGCAGCATGTCTCGCTTTAGTACGCCCGACCTCCACCGCGTGCGTGAGCTGGAGCAGCAACTCGAAGCAAGCTTGAAGAGCCACGACGAGATGAAGACCCAATTCGAGGATGTTTCTGAGCGTGATGAGAAGATGAAGCGCGAGTATGAGGAGAAGCTCACTGCGCTGGATAACGACCACCAAGCCGCTGTGAAGTATCTCCGAGGCACCGAGAAGATGCTTTCCAAGATGAAGCAGGAGCTGCAACGCGTTAAGAACGAGAACGGCGACCTTCGCAAGAAAGTTGAAAAGATCCGTGGCGATGGCGAGGGCAGCGCGCGTGCCACTCCTGAAGTGCCGGCCGACTGGGAGACTGAGCGTGCCAACCTCAAGAAAGAGGTCGAGTCGACCCAAGCAAGCCTCAAGAGCTCAGTCGCTGGACTTGAAGAGAAATTGACAGCAATGCAGAGCAAGTTGCAGACTGCTGAGGCCGAACTTGAGCAGTCAAAAGCTTCTCACGCAACTTCAAGATCTGACCTCACCGCTCTTCAAGCAAGCCACACGCAAGCACGCTCTGATATCGAGCGCATGCAACAGGAGAACAGCATGCTCGAGGAACGTGCCAAGGATGCCGAGAACAAGGTTCAACTACTCCTCGACCAAGTTGAGCACAGTGTCGACAACTACCGCCGTCAGTCTCGCATGTCCGACATGGCAACCCCGGTGCCGAATGGCACGTCTTCTCACTCTCGCAACGCCTCCACGGCGTCCGAGGCCACTACCATCGACCAATACACACCCACTGGATTGCCGCCTCACAACAACATCGGAGGCGGTCACACCCGCTCCACTTCCGACGGTGCATTGAGCATTGTTTCCACCACCACCTCCAACGCCGACGGTCGCAACAGCCTAGCACTCGACAGTCTCGCCTCCGAGCTCGAGACCTTGCGCTCGCACTGGGAAACCACCAACAAGAACTACCGCCTCAGCGAGCGATTCGACTTTGAGAACCAGCGCGGTGTTGGCCCGGCTCGCACCACTGAAAGCCTGGCCAGCTGGCGCAAGGGCCTCGACATTGACGAAGAGGACGAGAACAGCAGGCCGAACACTGCGCACGGTCCCACGTCGATGAACCAGAGCAGCGCTGGCAAGCTGTAGCTGGATCTTCCTCGTTGATGATGAATGCTCCCATGGGCTAGTGAGGAAAAATGACTTCATGGGGTTCTTTCTCTTTCCTCGCAAACACAAACAGATTATCTCACGATTGAATTACTACGAACTTCAGTACCAACGCCGTTTTAACGCTTATCAAGGAATCCCTGCGAGAAAGGGACAGGAACGGAGAAGAAGAAATAAGGAATGAAAATGACACTTGCTGGCTTTTGTCATACAACCAAAAAAAAACAAAACTGTTCTTGTTCCGAATTCCAGGCAGGGATTCAAGGGGGATTTACACGGTGAACAGAAAGACTGGAAGCAGGAGGAGGAGAAGGATGATGATGATAATATCGTCATCATTTTGAGACACGCGAGTTTTTTTTTTTGCCTTGATTTTTTTTTTTTGGTCTTTTTAATTCTGGTTGCTCTGCCTTGTGCAGAAGCTTGTGCTATACGCGCACTTCTGGTGATACCGGAAACTTGATGTTTTGTTTGCGCAGAAAGGGCGATCGATGACTGAGAGGGAGAGAAGAGAAGAAGCGGGGGGACCTTGTATTTATAATGATCTTTGCTTTTTTTTTTTCTTGGAAATATATACCCTTCTTTTCCTGGTTTTTTGATATATCGTGCGTACGTGCGTCTGTGTGTTCTCTCCGGGCCATCCCATCACTTGACTTGGTGAAGCGCAGTGGTGGTAGCCGAGTCTTTTTTTTTTTTTTTTTTTTTCGTTCTCACTGGACGATCCTTTTGCAGTGCGATGGTTCAAGCAACGGGACGTATGGGAGATTATAGGTTGTGAAACAGCTCGACTACTCGTATCAAGCGCTAATTACATATCGTCTCTCTCGTAATGTGGGTATCGTTCATCATGCATGCGTTCCGGTCACAGTGTCATCGTCGTCATTGTCGTCGACATGATGACCTCGATCAATTCTTCCTTTCAGCCTTCCCTACCCAGCGCAAACTCCATCAGTGCACAAACTCCGTGAAAAACTGCTCTCGCCCTCTCGTCCCGCTGCAGAGCCTCGTTCACGCCTCCTCCTACGATTTCCTCGTTCCTTCGCCCTAGGCGGTCACTGTGCCAGCGCATCTTCTCTTTCTTCAGCACGCCGAGCAAACCCCTGACGTCGGCTTCGGGTGTGGTTGCGCGGTTGAAAGTCACAATGCCAGAGTCGGAGATGGTCGGCTTGAGGCCTAGCGCGATGATGAAGAAGAGCGCGGTGTTGGCTTGCATTATTTGCTCGGTGGACCATGTATGGGATGACTGGTGCGGGATGGTGGAGGGATCACTCAGAGCAGGCGCACGCAGAGTACGTGTTGGGTAAGGAATTGTTGGGAAGGTAGCCGAGAGAGAGTTCCAGCTCGAGTTGTAGCTTGCGAAGAGTCGCGCTGCCTCTGTAGCGCGCAAAGGGTTGCGAGGAAGCTCAGGAGCAGGAGCAGGAGCAGGCTGTGGGGGAGCAGCATAATGGTATGATCTAGGTCTGTTTGGCCGCTGTGATGTGCCAGTATTTGAGTAGTTAGTTCGCCTATAAGATGGACCGGTATTTCCGGTCGAAAAGTGGAAGCCGTTGGAGCCGCTGTGAACAGAGTCGGCCTCGGTGAAGAGGCGATCAAACACTCGAAAGCCGAAGAGAGGGTCAAATGCGCCAGTATGCCTGAGTGGCTCCTGGAAGGGAATATTGCTTCTGGCCGAGGTGGTAAAAACGCCAAATCCGTGATGTGGCCAGGACTCGAAATGTTCTTCATCTTCATCAGACTCGTAATATGCTTCTCTCGGTGGTGATGGTCTGCGTTGGGCCCGTTGCCGCTGAGGTCGAGCTGTTGCCTCTCTCTGCAGCTGTTCTTTGGCCATCTGCAGTTTTCGTTGCGCAGAAGCCAGTAGAGCACCATGCACTTTGACCTGATTCAGTAGATCCTGAATGTGCTCGGGATCTATGACGCTCTGCTGTGATGCCTGCTGAAAACGATGTTTCACGTCGAGATATTGTTTTCTTTCGCTTTCGACGGCACGCTGCAGGGTTTTAACTTCACGTTCCGTACTATTCGAAGGAGGAGGAATATATGAACGACGTTCGGGAGAGCTTTCTGGTGTTTTGTCGTAGTCCAAGGTTGACGATCGTCGTTGCCTGCTTGCTCGAGGTGGTTCTGGAGATTCCGGTCGAACTCTCCTTCTGTCGAGTCGAGGCTCCCGTGTTGGAGCAGGTGTCGTGTCGTTATAGTTGTCGGTTGGCTGATTTGCACGCGGACGACCATGGTCGAGGATGCGATCCTTCACTCTGCCTAGCATCGATTTCGCATGCGCTCCGCGTGCTCGAGGCAATGAGCCGTACGCGAGGTCCTCATCGCTGCTAGTGACATCCGAATCCGAGTAATCAGACTCCACAATGTATGAGACTCTCTCTGATTGCGTTCTGGGGGCGGATCGTCGTGGTTGGGAATTGGTTACATTGTTGAGTAGATTGATGGCACCTCCGAGCAAGCCACCACCAAGCAGACCACCCGATGAACTGCCACCACGTGATGCGCTGTTTCGTGAGGGCTCGACATCGGCGAAAGAGTTCGACCTGTCAGCGAAGTTGCGAAATGAGAAGCCGGGGCTCGTATAGCTGGCCGTCTCCATTGTCATGCGCAGGCCGCCCGAAGTCCATGAGCGTCGCGAATGGTTGAAACCAGGAATATTGGACAAGTCTCGTTGTCGCCGAGGGCGGTTCGATGAGTGCAGACCGTCAGCCATGCCGGGCATGCAGTACCCTTATTTCGATGGTGTCAAGTGGTAGTCCGGTGGATCGTCGGCAGATGAGTGTTGATGGAAATCATTAAGCGACACAGCCCAAAGTGCTTGACGCCCGAAATGACCCTTGGACGCCTTCCCTCGGACCACCTGATGGTCCAGTGCAGCAATGCGATGGGTCCCACGCGTGTGACAGGTGGGTAGTGGCGCTGGAGTGAAAGCGATGCTCAGGGAATTGTGCGGGTGCGATTGGACAGGCCGTGGCTTTGGCTGGCCAGAGCAGTTCCCTCAGCCTTGCTGGCAAGTCACCGGTGCGTGCAGGTCAAGGCAGCAGAGAAAGTGCGTGTTTGCCTTTCTGGTGATGCAGCAGATGTGGTACCAGTAGCGGAAGCGCGGATGCGCTGGCGTGGTCTGTCATCGAATGATTATTAGGTAGTGGTGAATGATGGAGAGGATGGATGGATTGTTGGAAGGAAGGCTGGGGCGATGATGGCATGGTTCGCATGGGCAAGCTCAAGGCAAGCCATCAAGCAAGTAAGCAAGCATCCAACACGGCAGGTGGGGCCACGCTTCGTTTCAGAACCTCACCTGCATTGCAGCTCCCCCAAATCCTTCGCATTTTGAATGTCTACTGATTGATTATAGATGGTGACATGTTCTGTTGCTTTGTCCTCCTCTGCTACTCCCTGTGCACTCATCGTGCAACACATGCGGTCCTCCTTTGCTTCTCTCTGTGCACTCATTTTCAACACGCGCTCTATCAACGCGCCGGTTTTATACCCAACCACTGCCTTAGCCATGTAACCAAATACTTCAGAGAACCCGGAGGTTGCATTGTTAAACTATGCTAATCTGACTCGCCCGTCGTGCTGTGAGACGCGTCAAGCATCGTCTCCCGAACCAATGCGATTCTTTTGGGATATACACATCGTATATATACAGACCACATCATCTATACAAACCTCCTCTACTTCTCCTCCTCCCCTCGATCGCCAACGCGAATAGGCTTCAGTTTGACATACTCCTCAGTGCCCACGTTCTCCAACCCCGTCGCCTCCTCCTTGCCCTCCCTGATCCCCTTCACAACATCCCACGCGCTCCTCAGACAGTCATTCACGCCCACACCCTGCGTCCAATTGCCCGCGACCCTCAACTTGCCGCCATACTGCCTCGCCAGCGCCCCGTGCGCAGCCTTCAACCGCGCCTCGTGGCCCACCGTGTACTGCGGAATGCAATCCTTCTGCAGATTCACCGCCCACGCCTCCGGTTGCTGGTGGATGCCCAGCTGCCGCGAGACGACGCTGCGGGCCATTTCGAGGCCTTCCTTCTCGCTGGGGAAAGCGGGCCAGCCGTCCCACCAGTGTCCGCCGAGCATGACAGTGAGTTTGGTGCCGCGCTCGGCGACTTCGTCTTGGACGACGGGCTTGGAGGGGAAGTTGTACCAGCCGAAGTCGTTGACGTTGATCATGCGGCCGGCCTCGCGCTGGCGCGTCAGCTCTTCCATGTCGTTGTAGCTCCACTGCGTGGTGTCGGTGTCGGCGTTGGAGGGCGAGTAGGCCGTGTCGAAGGTGACGCCGAGGGCGCGCTCGGGGTTTTGCTCGAAGGGCGTGGCGAGGGGGATCAGGTAGCCGAAGCCTGGAGGGTGCATGTTTGCTTGAGGGTAGTAAAGGTTGACCGTCATGACGGAGACGCTGGGCGTCTCGGGGGCGAGAGTGGTGTTTGGCGGCGCTAGAGCGTTGAGGTGGGCGGGCGAGAGGGCCGAAACGACAGTCGAGTGGCGGATCGGGTCAGGAGAGTTGAAGGTTGTGACATCCACGCCTGTCTTGTCGTCCGCGAGCTTGATAGCCTTTACCGGCGTGCTGGTCTTGACCTCGACGTTGCCAGAGTCCCAAAGCTTCCTCGCCAGCTTGTCAACCAGCATGCCCAAACCATCCCTGAAAGTGAACACCGACGTATCCCTCAGCGTCGCCCTCAGCAGCGGATCCCACTTGAAATCTTTCATCTCCTTCAGAAACTCCGCCTCCATCTTTGTCATCTCCACGCCCTCCGACCTTGTCTTAACCGCTCCCGCAAGCACACTCCCCGTCTCAAGATCGTCCCGGTAGGGCCTCGGAAACAAGCTCTTCGCGCTCAACTTGTACACATCGCCCGCGTAGATCCCATGAATCATCCCGCTCAGGATCCGATCCACCATCGTCCTGCTAAACCTCCTCGCGAAAAACTCCCCAATGCTCTCGTCCTGCACGCTCTTATCCCTGCCCTCCTTCCAAAACTCCCGCACGGCCGACACGATCGTCGTCTCGAAAACAGGCTCCGTCCAGATGTTCTGGAAGTTCTCCCAGAAGCCGTACGACGGATGCGGCATCCGCACCAGATGGTCCGGGTAGTACAAGAACCGGTTCGTCGCCGCGGGGGAAGTGTTCTGCGTGAAGATCGTGTCCTCCCCGAGGTCCAGCTCTTGGACCAGTCGCGCCGCGAGGACGCCATTGGAGGCCGGGCGCAGCGTGCGAGGGCCGGCTTCGAAGAGGACGTTGCCGCCCTGGACGTCGACGCGCTTGCTCGACAGCCAGCCGCCGATGCGGTCGCCGCTCTCGTAGACGGTGATTTTGGCGCGCGGCAGCTGCTGCGTGAGGAAGTAGGCGGTGGCCAGGCCGGTGATGCCGCCGCCTAGGACGGCGATGTCATGGCTGTGGGTGATGGAGGCGTAGGAGCGGAGGGTGGGTTTGGATAGGGTTGTTGTTAGTGTTGATTTTGATGATGTTGATGGAAAGTGCGACGACCGCAGCTTCAATGCCGTGCTCAACCCATTGCCGCGACGAAGCATTGCTGCATTATCTTTCTAGGAGAAGAAACGTAGGAGTGAAGACGGATCGATTGGCGCAGGCCGTCAAGAAGTTCGAGACGTTCATCGGCTTTCGGCGAACGGAGTCGTCATAGTCGCTCTGCTGCAGAAGCTTGGACTTGGACAGTTACAGGAAAGCAAACACGAAACCATACCAACAGGCATTTGAGGTCTTACGGCAATCATCACGAGGTCTAAAAGATATCGCAAATGTATGGTTGAATACTTTCAATATTTGTTCGATGCGATCCTTACCGAGCCATGGTATCGTAGCAATATATACCTCCGAGCCTTTCACATCGTGACCTTGCAGAAACAGAAAACAACAGTGGTATCATCAAAGCAACAATATCCCCAATTCAACATGCCATCCTAAGCGCCTCTCGTAGTCTTAATTCCAATTTTGGTCGTTTCCGGACCTTTCTGATTTGCAAATCCGAACATATTCCCAACACCCCGGTCATCATCGTGAAATTGTCGGCTTGTTCCTCATATTCACACTGGGTGGCGGCGCACTGTCGTCGCCGAATCCGCCTCGATATCCATAACCGTCTTGGTCAACCCCACTGACTGGGTACGGTAGGGTGCGTCGCAGATCACCCATGTTCATGAAAGTCGCTGGGCCGGTTCCTACGACTGGGCTTGGTTGTGTGCCTGCCGAGATCGGTGAAACTTCGTCCGGGTAGGGGAGAGGAGTCTTGGGTGGTAAAGGTGGTGGCCCTGATGGATGACTTGGGGGAGGATGCGGCACGGATGTTGGCGGAGGAGAGTAGTTTAGTGACTCGCCGCTGTGTCGCGGTGGTGGGTAGGTGGGTGAAGGGATGTGATTGTAACTGTGGATAGAGTTGGCGGCGCTGACGGTGCGATTGTGGTTGCCGTTCTGGTAGCCGTTGTAGGAGTAATGGCTGTTCTGTGACTGAGAGTACGAGAGTTGCGTGGGAGTTGTAGCAGTGCTATCGTCTGGTGGAGGATTGAGAGCTTGTGGGAACTCGTCCGAAGTGACAACTGTGTATTTCATGTCTGCAACGCTCGGTCGGTGGTCATAAGATCTCCGAGGGATTGCTTGCGGAGACAGATAAGGTTCGCCAGCAGGGAGCTCGACAGCCATCGGGTTGCTGGGCGGTGGAATCTGAGGGTTGGAAACAGGCGCCTCGTCGTAGCCGTCTTGCCAACTGAGGCGGCCGGCGTTTGCTTGATTACGAGCAGTGCGGTCAAAGCGTGTCTTTGCGAAGTGTACCCTTGCCAGTTTGGCCGCGGCACCAATGTTCATGCTCTGGACGTCGCTTTTGCCCAAGTACATGCGTGTGCCTGTGCTGATATCACTAAGACGATTCCACTCATTCATGCCAAACTCGCCGACGCCAACTTCGACGTTCAATCTGTAGTAGTTCTCAGGGTTGACATGGCGGGCACTGAGATGTTCATGGGTCATGTACTCGTGTGTCGTTTCGCAACCTTCGATCTTAGAGATCAAGCGTCGTCGTGCTTCCGCAAAGTCACCAATAGTACCTCCCATAAAGCCTTCCCACCACTCAGACTGCTGTTCTGAGGTACCAGCAGGGCGCTTGCCTGTGCCGATGCTGACAAAAACGCCAACTTCACGACCAGGCCATTCATTGATTACTGCCTCATCCAGCACCTGAGGAGCAGGGTTGAATTTTCCAGACCCTTCGTCATGATATACTGACTGGCCGATCTGGATGGGCTTGAACGCCAAGCCAGTAGCTGAAGTGGCTCTTCCAGCTTGCCAAATCGAGCAATTGATATCCGAAGCTGGCTCTTTGCGCGAATCATATGATCGTAACATGACTGAACTGCCAGACGAACGCTTCCCTGCGAACATGGCCGTCACCGCTGTTTTGGTCCTGGTTTCTCTAGCGTCGTAGAGCAGAGCATTTGCGTTCCCCCATCTGAGCGACCCGTAATTCCTAGGTGGATTCACTGGGCTCATACCAACCTGGCTGTAACGGCTGTTCTGGCTCATTGTCCGCGATGGCAGGTCGTCCGCGCCACCACTCGCATGGCTGCGAGGCGAGTCTGGTGTCATGGGTGTCGCATTCGCCAGGACGTCGTTTCCTTCGAACTCAGAAATAGTGTGCTCTCTTACTACCTCCCGAATCGCTTCTTCCAACTTGCTTGCCTTGAACAATGTCTTTTTGTAGGGGATGCCAGCAAACGTCTTGTCCGTCTCGAAAACCCTTCTCGTCAATCGCACATAGAGGTCCTTGCAAGTGTCGATGTCAAGTCGCAGACGACCCAGCATGAGCGCGATCAGACCTCCTGTGCCTGTGCCAGCAATAAGGTCGAAGTGATCGCAAGGCTTGGGTATCTCGTGGCGTTTGGGCGCGCGACCCTCGATTTCAACGAAGGTACGGTGCATGAGCTCTTGAAGGATGATGAGCATAGAATATCCACGGACTCCACCGCCATCGAGAGAGAGGATGCGCAAAGGCGGGCCTTTGGTGGTGTCCTTGCGGCGCAATCGTACAGGGTCCTCCATGTTGGTGATTTGTTGTCGGCGCAAAGGCCGTAGTGTGGATGACTTTCGCCAGTCGCTTTCTCGTTATCGAGGGGAAAGAGAATGGGATGCTCGCTGCGCGGGTACGGTGGAAGTGTCCGTTCAGTGGTAAATGATGTGGCTGCGTCGAGGATGCAGTGGTCGGGTTGCAGCGCTTCAAATCGGCGTCACCGAGCGGCGGGTGAGGGTTGGCAGCAGTAGTGTCGAGGGTAGCGTAACAAATGTATTACCACAGCTGACAAAGTGTAGGGCTGAGAGAGTTCGTATGGCGTGGTATGGCGTGGTGACTGCGATCAATACTGTCCTGCGGCTGACACGGGTGTATCGGTACCTGGGCAATACTTGGACTTGGGCTGGGCTTGGGTGCAGTTTGCGACGAGGCGTCAGGTGGTGGTGGCTGGATGCAGCGTTATGTATCGATGGTGCTGGGAGAAGACAAGGCGTCTCCTGATCTTCGACCAGGTGCTGCGCAATATTCGGGCATGACACTCACCGAGTGTTAGCCAGCGCATTTTCTTCCGAGACACTTCCATCATCCTACCCAGCACCACACGCCTCGCCTCATCGCGGGGCCCTCAGCAAGCAAGCA
This sequence comes from Cladosporium oxysporum, assembly GCA_035771495.1. Lineage (NCBI taxonomy): Eukaryota > Fungi > Ascomycota > Dothideomycetes > Cladosporiales > Cladosporiaceae > Cladosporium > Cladosporium oxysporum. The sequence goes on from JAWNKS010000006.1 coordinate 216,598, forward strand.
AGCGACAAACGTCTGCCAAGAAGAGCCTGGCAAGCATCTGCCGTCTCCACCGCGCCATCTCGCGTGGGCAGACACCGTGGCTGAGCAGTGTTCATGGACAGGGATATACCACTCTGCAGCCATACAGCCCTTTTGCCTCTGCGAACGGCTCCAGCAGATGATGCTGAACACCACGGCTGGAGTGTGGCTCAATGCCCTGCTACCGCTTCTAGCTCGTTTCACGCAGGCGATCGACGCCCGACATACCCAACCCACAGCGGCAGGAACCTTTTCCGATGCGGCGGAGACATGACCACCCGCTCAGCATCGAGATGTGCCTGGACGAGCGGCGTGAGAAGCGGCGTTGCGAGCGACAAACGGGCGTCTTGCAAGGCCAGGAAGCAGCCAGCCACTGAGGCATCGATGAGAGTTTGCTGACTACACACTCACAACATCCCAAACGTGACACGTCTTACCGCGTACTGCTGAGGGAGGAAGAAGGCATCTTCTTAAGCTCCTGTCCTCTATGCGCAAACTCGAGCTTGTCTACTGCCGAGCTCTATCTGTGTCCCCGCAGCCACGATGACGGGCTGCGATAACATAGCTGTATCACAGGCAACAGAGCAAGGGATGAAATGCCACTTCACATCACACTACAAGAGATCTGGCATTCTAGCATCTCTTTAATGTAAACTTCACCCTTTAGCATACTTACAATTAATCACCATGAAGATTGAGGCTCTCTACACCTATCCCATCAAGGCCCTTCGAGCCCAATCCCTCGACCACGCCACCTGCACCAAGCATGGCTTCGCCTACGAACGCCGTTTCATGCTTCTCGAGGAGAAAATAGACCCTTCGACAAATGCCAAAACCTATAGAAACATGCACGTAGCCCACGACCCTCTGGGAACCCTCTTCTTCCCAACCCTGCACCGACCTTCGTCTCCTACCGCCAAAGACGGTTCCATCAGCGTCCTCTTCAGCCCGCCCAAGAACTCCTCCACTCAAGAAACCACTCTCAAGATCCCTCTCGAGCCAGAAACAGCCGATCTCGAAGAAGTTGAAATCACAATGCACAAAAGCCCCACCAAAGCCTACCGCATGCCCTCCGAATACAACGACTGGTTCTCCTCGTGCTTCGGCTACACCGTCGTCCTCGCCTATCTGGGTTCCAACTACCGCCCAGTCCTCATGTCCACCTCGCCCTCCGCCCCAAACGCAACCCAAGACGCAACCGCCGGCGCAGCCACAGGCAGCAGCTGGCTCTCCTCCCTCTCCTCCACCGCAACCTCCTACCTCCCCTCCCTCTCCGCCCTCAGCCCCCAAACCCCGAACGCAGCCGCAAAAGAAATCACCTTCTCCGATTGCGCGCCCTACCTCATCGTCTCCTCCGCCTCGCTCGAACCCCTCTCAGACCGCCTCCCCGAAGGCACAGAAGCAGACATCACGAAATTCCGCCCCAACATCGTCGTCTCGGGCGCCGAAGAGGCCTGGGAGGAAGACTTCTGGGCCGAACTGTCCGTCGGCAAGGGCACGGGCGCGGGCGTGGGCTTCGCGGCCGCGCACAATTGCGCAAGGTGCAAGTCGCTCAATATCGACTACGAGACTGGGGCGCCGGGGAAGGGTGGCGAGGGGAGGTTGTTGGCTGTCATGCAGCGGGATCGGAGGGTGGATCCGGGGATGAAGTATAGTCCTGTCTTTGGGAGGTATTGCTTTTTGACCGATGATGGTGGAGAGGGGGAGAAGGTGGTGAGGGTTGGGGACGAGGTTGTTGTTAGCAGGGCGAACGAGGAGAGGACGAAGTTTGGTGAGTGCTACGCCTTGAGGTTCCTATTGTTTCGGGTCTTTGCTAATGTTCAGGTTGCAGATTGGAAAGGTCTTGCCACTACTTAGATGTTTGAAGAAAGAGGATGGGAAGCTAAAAGGAAAAATTCAATATTCGTCAATCGTATGCCAGAAAATCAAGTCTCATCTTGGGAGAACATCAATTCTGGCTATAGCCATCCCACTCCGAGACAGGTATGGGTATTCTTGCATCAGCAGGAACAGCACCAGCAGCATCACCTCTAAAACTCCTCTTTCCACTCCTAGGCACCTCCCAGGTCTGCTGGATGCCTTTTAAAATGTCAAGAGCACTGCTCAGCTCCCTCACAAGCACGACGCATCTCTGCTTATCCACTTTCACTCCCTCTAACAAATCCGCCACGGCCCCGAAACTGACGCCAAGCTTCTTCATCGCGAACCGCACGTCTTCCATCGTCACAGCTTCATAGCTTCCATCGGCCCGCTGCTCGCCGCTCCAGTCATGGCTCGAAGGGTGCTCTGCGTGACGCATGTCTTCGATCGCGTCGAGCAAGCGGCCCGCGTGCTTGCCAAAGTAGTCGACGCGGTCTTTGATGTCCGGCGGTGCATCAACGTCCGCGTTCCACCCGCGGTACTCGACTTTCAGCGTCCACAAGTGAGCGCGCGTGCGCTCGTCTGCGTAGGGCACGGCGCGCATGTCCTCTTTGAAAGTGTCTTCGAGATGATAGATATGGCGCAGTACGCCGTCAAGAGCGTGATATAAACTGCGCGCGGCTTTGTCGAATGGGAGTCGGGGGCTGTGGTTGTAGTCCGATGTCGCCCGGCGCGGATATGATGCTGGGCGATAGTTGTATGTGTCAGAAAAGCGGGCATCGCTACTTTGGTCAAGGTTGTAGGAGGCGAGTGAAGTGTTGTAGTAGGGAGTACTGAGACTGCGATCGGGCCTGCGGCGAGAGACGGGGAAGTAGGGGTCGTCATAGTCTGCTTGAAGCGCAGAGCGTGGGTTGAAAGGCCGGCCAACCATGGCGAAGTTGCGAAGTTGTGCGGCGCGGGCGAGATCTTTGCGGTTGCGGAGGGGGAGGTCGAAGTTTGCCATGATCGAGGTCGTAGGTTCGGTCGTCTCAGGAAACGTTGTGGGCATTTGTTGGAGTGAGGCTTCTGTGAGGCGTGGATGGTGGGTGGTCTTATTCGAGCTGCATGAGGTGTGTAGGATTGCTTATCGAGCTGTTTGGTACTTGCTATGTCCAAGCTTTGCTCTCGAGATGCTTGTAGCTAAGCACACTGGCAAGCAGGAGGGGGAGCTCGAGCGGGCAACGCTGCTGAGATGGATGCGTTTCGCATGTGCTATCAGATATGCGGCTACCCGATGTAGCAAACATTCAGTCAGTTTCTGGCCGAAGCATCTGATGAGTAGCCGGTCGGCGAAGAGAACTGCATCACTCCAGTTGTATCGAGCGTGATCCACTTTGACCTGGACTTCAGAGGTTCATATAGGCTAGAGGTGGGTATTTGCCTTGTCTTGCATGTCTAACCATGCGTGTGGCTAGGGTGGCAGTCACACGGCACGATTCGCTCCGTGGTATCCTTTGGGAGCTTTGCCGTTGATTTGTAGCGAAGCCAGCATCGGTCATACATTAGTGAGTGCATTTATTTCGTCGTCACGCTCTCAGCCATTAGCATCATCGGAGCCCGTGCTCATGCTTTGGTCTCGTGAGCTCGCCACCATATCAACCCACTCAGACCTCGCTCTCATATTGCCTGCTTCCCATGAGTGCGAGACACTTTTAGGCACTTCGCCTAGCGGCACATCCGTATACCCACTACCAGGGGATGAGCTCTTCGAGTCGCCTCGCGAAGAGGGGGGACTGTTAGTGCCTGGCGGCGATACACTGGAAGAACCATTTTCTAGTCTTCGCACTGGTGGGCTAGAGACTTTGGGGCCCCTATGCCATACGCCTTCTTGCCGTGGGTTCTGTGACAAGAGTGCGAAAGCCGCCTGACGGGTTGTCGGATCTTTGCAGCGTGAGATGACCATCCACAGAGGGTCTGTAACCCACAACGAGCAAGAAAAGTAGGGCGTCCCCATAACAAGACTCGGCAGAGGCGGACAGGAAAAGTCAGCAAGAACCTCGCGCGAGAGCTCAACGATAGCCCGGAACTCTTCGTCGAAGCCGTAATATGCCGAAGGTCCGGCGCGCTGGTCCGCTCTGGCGATCACCGTGCCAACGAGTTGGTTTGCTTTGAGCACCATGGCGCGTTTGCGGTCCATGTTGGACAGTTTGCCCTCGTTCTCGGCCAAGTACTTCGAGAAGACAATTTCCCATCGCTCGTACCAAGGCCCATATTTCATGACTTTCTGCGCGTGCGTGATGGCGTGATGGTCCGCTGGAGCATCTGGGTGGACGCGTTGTATAAAGCGCATATTGCTGTTCATGGCTTTGTGAAGTGTGGCGTGCGCATGATCAAGGTTGTATATTCGGTCCACCACTGGCAGAGGAGGTACCGAGCTCGTGTCGTCAACGGCAGGGCGGTCGTTCTTGTCGAGAACGGCGGCGGCTTGCACTTCCAGGCGCTCTACGAGCGTGCGCAGAAATTCAACTTCGTCTTCCTGCTCGTTTACTGTGGTCTCGGTAGGTTTGTAGTGCGCTTCCAACAGAGCCCTCCCTTGGAGGGCGTGCCGGACAGCCGAGTCGCAATGACCTTGCATTGCTTCGAAGACGGTGAACAGAACGCATGCCATAAGTGCCAACTTCGGAAAGTCCAAGGTCTTACGGCCACGAGACTGGCCATTCTCCATGACGGTCCTCTTATTCGGACTTGTCAAATAGGCGATCGAGCGGTTGCATTGCGTCAACGCGAACTCGACGGCCTGGGTCTTCGTCTTCTCGTCCTGGAAAGCTCCTTGAAGTATTGACTCGTGAAGAGATCCGATAGCAGAGATGGCGTGGAGCACGACGGGCTCGTAGTAGGAGTACTGAATACATTTGGACCAGAAGGTGTTTTCGAAGAAGCCCGCCATCTGCGGAGCCGAATAAGCCACAAAGAAGTTGAGAGAATGTCTTTCGCGCCAATTTCGTCGCCATTTCGTGTCTGGACGGAGTGTGGTGAGGCCAGTGGAACTCGGTGACAAGCTATGCTCTTCCAATCCGTCATCATAATTGCTGTTTCCATCGTTCATGCCCCAATCCCTAGACATGGCCCGTTTACAGCTTGGGTTGTTGGGGTCGCACGGTATGCCGACAATGAGGCATGGCACGCAGCCAGTGGTCATTGGGCCTCCAGTTCCGTTGGAACTCCGACTGGTTCTATGCTTGTGCTCTGCAATGGTGCCATTGCTGCTGCGGGATCCATTGGAACGCTGCGCACCCAGGGTATAGTCTTCCCTTGCTTCTCTGGCCTCAATCGACTCGAGTGCTTTGCATTCATCCTCCTTTTGCTCCCAGGTCTCAGCATCGCCCATAGTGGCATCATCGGACTTCGCGCGCTGGGTGTTTGTTTGCGTGTCGACCCAGCGCATTCTTGGTCGAGGAACCCCCTCTTCTCTATGGTCTGGAGTTGCTGCTCGAGATCTCGAGGTCGTGGACATGCGACTAGTTTTAGCTGCGTCGTATACGGCAGCCAGATGCTGTAGCTACCGGTCAACTACACCAATCTCATCGTACTGGCAGCAATTGTGCGCGCGTCAGGTATCAGCTATGCGAGAAAGCCACTGTCGCGAGCACATTGTCTTGGGTCGGCAGTGCAGGCTGGTCAAGGAACATTAGGGAGAGTGAGCACTCTGGATGTGCAATAGTCAGCGACAAGCAACACCGACCAGTAGAAGCTCAAGGCAAACTCTGAGAAACAGTGGTCCGCAGTATGGATTGCAGATCACCTGGGACCACCTGTCTATCGTTCTTTGGTAAGGAGCCTTGGTAATCCTCCACTGTATGTGCCGCCGCCCCAAGGCCGCTTTTAGCGCACGATCGTCCGCCACATGGCGTCTTTGGCGTGCGAATCCTTCGGAGTATACCGAAACACTGTACCGTCAATGTGGTCCGGAACAGTCTGGCGGTGTCCAGATCACTTCAGAAACTGCATGCGGTCCTTGATCACATTCGTGATGGCGAAACGTCTTGAAATGTGTCGACAGATGTCTGGTTCGACAAGCGAGCTATGAGACATGATGCAAAAGCCAAATCGCTATCACATGCACCGAGTCATTATTTCCGGTGCACGCGTACGCAATTGCGGAACTGTTAGCCGTGTCGATCCCCTCTCAAATGCAGTTCAGATTAGCTCGATACTTCAACCGTGACATTTCTGCCGACAAGTGCCAGCTAACGGAAATCATCAATATGCAGACGACATTACAATGCTCTAGTTGTAAGCAACGGAACTTTGTGCATATTGTGTCTCCCTTATAGCACCTTATACCACTGGCTGGATGGCATCATACAATGTCTCCAACATCTCTATAGTATATCTGTGCATCGTTCACCCGCTAAAAGACCGAAATCGACTGCACCATGCAACCTTGCTCGGACCATCAAGAATCTTTCCAGTCTGCTAGACTCTACACCATAGCATATCCAAAGAGTCCCTTCTCTATCTTCTTTGCGCCAGGACCGAGGAGCTCTGCGTTGATTTGTGATGGATGTACGATGGCGAAGATGACCATGACGAAAAACATGAGCAACGCGTCGAAAATGTACAAATACGCTTCGTGTGAGATGAGGTATCCGTCGTTGCCTGGGAATATTCAGTCAGCCAATATGCACATTCGTAGAGCTTCGCCATCTTTTTACCTTGCGCATACTCGATCAAGCGGAAAACGCAGCGGATCCAAATAAGAACGCTACCAGCATAGAGCGAGTACAAGCCCTTTTGCCACGGATTGTGCACTTGCATACTCTTCCCTGTCGGCACGCGGACCAAACGGGCGTGGAATATTCCAGCAGTCACGACGAAACAGGTGAAGAACAGAATCTGCACCACCAGACCGCCGATGATGACATTCTCACCCAGAGTCATGGCATCGAGGCTGCCAGATGCCATAATGCCGCCGCCTTTGCAGAGTCAGCAGTCACTCTGGTTTTCGAACGATTGATTGTGCTCTTACCTGCGCCTTGCATGAGGAACGATATCACGTCGCCCACGACGAAAACCTTGGTCAACCATTTTCCTCTAATGATCGAATGCTGCTCTCCATCCGTGATCAAGATTATCCTTCCAAGGCACATATATATGCTAGCCGCGAAGACTGACGGAGCAACCAGAACGAAGATCGTGTGCGTCGAGTAAACTGGTACTGTGAAGTCAGGGGCCTGGCCAGCTGCAATGGCTCTCTTTGGAAGATGGGTTAGTACGTTTTCATAAAGACGTTTTGTGGCTACTGTCATACCGTGATGAATCCAATGACCTCAACTGCGTCGAATGAGTTAGCAATTTACAATGCTGCTAAAGTTGCAGGAGCTGACTTACACCAACAACCGACGATGAATGCCGTGAAGAACCATGTTTTTGTCACTACATACTGGTACGTATGCAGACTTGCAGCAGCTGTGAATAGTAGTATGAAAAAGACAGCTGCACCAAGATTTGGGTCGTAACGGAAGAGCTTGAAGTCAACCGCTTCTTCAGCCATTGCGTGAGAAACGATGTAACTTTGGACGTCTCACATGGCAGCCATGTGCTTGGGAAATGCGACTATATAAACCAGTGATATTCCCCGTTATTGTGCTCGCATACCTGCAAGACTGTCCGAGGTGCTGTTCTCGCATGTTCACGAGGCCATCCGAGATGTCGGATTCACATATTTTTGTAATCATTATTGTGCCCTACGTGCTAAAAGAGACCAGCCCACAGTATCCGCGAGCCAAGATTAGAGTCGCATTCTGGTCTTAAAGAACATGCTCTGCACCGATGAGACTGAAGGAGTTGCAGAAATCCTGACGCCCATCGTAATAGCAACGTCGACCATTGAGATTCAAAAAGACTAAATTGCTACCTGTATCCAGCACCAGAGTTACTCGAAGTTCAAAGCATGTGTTCGGGAGACTCCGTCGTACGATAGGAGGCACGAGCTTCTCGCGAGTACGAGTCATGTGACCCTTTCGGGATATCGCGGCATTATTGCGTACTCAAAAGCAGGCCACCTCGCATTCGCATTCGTATAGCCATCCGCCCACCCATTCTGGTAGCCCTGCGACAGAAGACGTTCGCCAGTCTCGCATACCATCCGACATGAGCTCCAAAATCTCGGTCCGTCACAGATGTGCGAGCTTTGGAAACCATTATGATGCAGGCGGCACCTCGGAAAGCACACAAGAAGACTCGTTCTGGCTGCGTGCAATGCAAAAGAAGGAAAGTCAAGGTAAGCAAATCGGTCGTTGCTTAGTTCACAGCATCTCCAGGTTCCACAATGCTTTGTCTTCCGTATCGGGCTTTCGTATCTGCTAAGTATCCTCGACTGACAAGCCTCTAGTGTGGTGAAGAGGGTTGTCCCTGCAAGAACTGCATCAAGAGAGGCATCAGCTGCAATTATGCTCAATCAGGGCCCGGTGGCACACCAGACAACGCATACAGTAGTCCTCGCTCAGAATCGCAACTACCTAAAACCTCTGCAACTGGGGATCCTCGCCTTTCGCACGCTGCACTGAGCAGACAGGAAGAACTTTGTCTGGTCCATCATTACACGACCTCGATTAATTTGGGCCATTCTCGCAATAAACTGGATCCCAATGCGGAAGGTTGGAGGACTGCCGAAACATGGAGGGACATGCCTTTCCGCGACGGTTTAACTTACGCCTTCGTCCTAGACGCCGTACTTGCGGTAGCTGCTCTCCATAAGGCCTACACGGAACCAGAAGACGACAAGAAATACATGTCTGCATGCCTCTACTACCAAAATCAATGCTTGTGTGCATTCCAGGAACAACTTGCCGACATCAACCAGGAGAACTGCCATGCGATATTTGCTGTTTCGGCGCTAATCCATGTTCTCAATTTTGGCATCTCTCGTGGTGGTCCATCTCTTACGCCCACGCCGCCAATTGAGACACTGACCGTGCAACTCACTCTTGGGCGAGGCATTAAAGCCGTGTTGAGCACGACCTGGCAAACAGTAAAGTCAGCACACTACAGAGACGTGTTCAAGATGCCCGGGGCCGGTACGCCTTCCGATGCTGTCAACTCGCCAGAAGTAGCCTACGCAATGGCCGAACTCAAAAGATGCGTGACGGATTCGGACACGACTAGCGCGCCACACAAAGACGTCCTAATGTCGACTGTGGACCTTTTGGAGCGCGCCTTCAAGGATGTCGAGCAAGGCGAAGATTTTGCCGCCGTAACCGCGTTCCCGGTAATCATGAACGATAACGCAGGCGAGTTAGTAGAGAAGCGCGATCCCCTGATGATGCTGATATGCATACACTACGGTGTACTTTGCTTGCAAATACACGATAGATGGTGGGCGCACAACTTTGGTTGTCGGCTTATCTGGGATCTTTCTGAGTTGCTACACGCACTGGATGCGTCATGGCTGCCATTGACGAGTTGGGCTAGGTCAAGGGCTGCGAATGTTCGTGCGGCTTCTGCTCAAGTGCAACTCTGGTGATCTTGCGAGTGCACGCCTGTGGCTGCACACCTTTCTAGGCGGATCAATTTTGCGGAATCGCACACATGGCACGACCGGCATGTATCTACTTTGTTCACAGCTGGGTCAATTTGTGTGCCAGTAAGTCATCATCAGCCGGTATCACGCTGGACAGGGCTATGAAACGCGTTTGCTGCTCATGCAGCACACCCGAATGCTGTCGAAACCTCTCGAGCTGGCACGTAGCAATCAAGCTTCGTGCAATTTCTTCTGGGCTATCGCCAGGCAGTGCTCGCGGTTAGGAGGCTTTTTTTCTGAAATGAGATCTTCTCCAGAACACTCTTCAAGTATCGCGAAGGTCAACACTGTGCACATTCGTCTGTGTAGACTCCTCACGAGGCCATCCATTCGCATTGTCAGCTTGCAGGTGACCAACACTCCAGTTTGGATCCATAGCTTTGCTTACTGCAAGTCAAGCATATCGCACATTGAACGGCTGGCATCATTCCGTCTTCGAACGAACTGGAAAGTCATCCACGATAGCCAAGAATTTGTATTATAAACTCGTGTATAGATATTGATAATTCCACACGGACATGGTCATCAAGGACTTGAGCTATACATATTTACATATTTTACATCCCGTCATCTTTACACTATGGCGTTACCGTACGGTCGATCTTGACCTTACGCATCCTGCCCTCATCAACAGTCCAGCCAATCTCCTCTTCCAAGACTCTCCAAACCTCAGGGTACCTCTCCTTGGCCCACATCTCGATATCCGCTTGCTTCAACTGACCCGGGCTAGCGTCAAGGAAGCTGCCCAGCAAGAAAGCGTCGACTTCCACCTCGCCATTCTGCTCTGCCTCCTCGAGCACTGTCCTCGCAAGCTCGTTGTCGCCGTTGCCAGCCAGGGCAGCGATGTAAGACGCCCACATGGAGTGGTCGAGCTCGACGTTGTTCTTGCGCAGACGAGCCCAGATCTCTTGCGCTTTGATGTCGCCGAACGGTGACTTTTCGCAGGCTCGTAGAGCAATGTGGATACTGTTGTATGTCGGGCCCTCTCTGGAAGCGACGATGTCATCCCAGTAGTCTAGAGCAGCGCGAGGCATCTCGCAGACGGAGTATGCGATGATGAGAGCGTTGAGGCAGTACGTGGTCTGGGTGACGTTGTAGTCGAGTTTGAGCTGGTTGTGAACTACCTCCAGACTTTCGAGGTCGCCTAGCTTGGCACAGCCCAAGAAGGCGGAGACATAAGTCTCATCATTCGGTATGGTGTCATGTCGCGAGTGGTGGCGCATGTGGTTGAAGACATTCACGGCCATATCTGCTCGCTCACGGGCGAAGAAGTTGAGCATTATCTGTGTGCGCTCTTCGCGAGCCATCTCATCGAAGATACTGCGAAGTATAGTGTAAGTGTCCCATGCCCGAGTTGTTGTGGTGCGGGAATCGAGGCAGTAGTCAACGAGGGTCTGGCGAATGCTGGCCCGTTCTGCAGACGAGTAGCCGAAGGAGTGTGTATTGAGGAGGTCGATCACATCGTGAATCTCGTCGCGATTGAGATGTAGCACACTCAACGTTGAGACAGTCATTGCATCGAAGCTTACTTCACGATCTGACAGATCAGCCACCACACTCATGATCGTCTCAAAATCGTGGCGTTGCGAGGTGCAAAGTGCAACGATCAGCCGGTTGACTGCGTGCGCATCGGAGTTTGTTGACAGATCCTGGGCTTGTAAGTGTTTGTAAGCAACAAGTGCACCATCCACATCGTTGACACTCAGACGGTAGTCCATCTGGAGAATAAATGTTTCTGCGTCTGGTTGAATATCATGCTCTCGGCCAAGACCAATGAAGCGTTCCGCCATGTATGGATCATTCTGTGAAATAGCATATCGCACAAGCGCATTGACAGTCGCCGAATCGGGAACACGCCATTCAGACTCGTCTGGAATGGTCTCATTCGAGTTTTGCATGACGACGAGCATACGCCCGATTTCCTCGACGCTTTTCTTCGTCCCTGCGCCCCAAACTAGGACGGCGTCCCAGATCGGTTTGCTTGGGTTTGAGGCCATCACGTCCTTGACAACTGCATGTCCCAGTGCCAGATTACGGGTAGCCAGACACCATGTAAGAACCTGAGACACTGCAGAATTATATGGCTTGAGGCCCCGCTTGTTGTGTTGCCCATAGTCGTTGCTGAATATACTTTGGCAGTCCTTCCAATATCGTTCTACAGCCACGGGATCTTGCTTGGTAATGTAAAAGTCGAGAACTTTTGCCGCCGTGCCAAGCTTGTAGTCGACACCCTGCTCTTTCATGATGGCAAGAGTGCGGAGCAATTCCACTTCGTCTTTTTCCCGCGAGAATCCAGCTAGAATCGAGTTCCACATTCCTAAGCGTCGCGTGTCCGTTGTTTCGATATCGACTCCATCTTCGACAATCAAAGCATCATCCCCTTCGGCCGTCTCAGCTTCCGCTTCGCTCGGTTCTACAGCAGTCGCGTAATGACTCTTCAACAAAAGCTCGCGAGCTTCTTGCGACTTTCCCAACCAGGTGAGGGATCTGACGTAGGCCTCGGTGCCGTATCTGATCTGATGGGGATTGCCAGAAATGGACAATTCGTCGTAGAGTATCTTCGCGACATCCAGATGAGCTTGGCTCATTTGTCGTGGCTTTTTAGCCGTGACTTGCGCAAGCTTCGCCAGATCGGCAGTTGAGATGTTTGATCTCTGGCTCGCCTTTTCTGCCGTCTCCAGGCAGTAACGCAAGCTTTGCAACACAAGTTGCGCCTGAGTGTCTTCCATCGGTGTCCCGTTTCGTTTCGGCGATTTATGCCTGCTGAACAGCCTGATAGCATGCGCAACATCCTCGACCGGTGGCAGTCTGGCTTCCAGTCTCTTCATCTTCGCATACTCCATCATCTTCTCAAGGCCCGGGTCATAGTTCGCTTCTCGAGAGTCTCGCGGGGCCCTTGGTCTGAACATGTTTCTTAAGCCGAATATGGTCCTCCGTTGCTGATAGCGTCTGACAGCTGGATAGGAGGCATTCCGTACAAGCTGTACTCGTCGTCCGTTGTTTGGGAAGGTCGTGGAGCTGTATGCTTGTCGTCGTAGGCATCCGCGGTAAATTATTGGTTCGTTCGCGATGATGCGTCGAAACACCTGGCGAGTAAGGTGGGACGGCATGACGCCAATTGTGTGAGGAGGAACGGATTATGGTGTGTTGATAAGAGCCATATATCATACAGTGTCGAGAATGTATATACTGTACACTTGCAATTCTAGACAGCTCAATGTTGCTTATGCCGGACAATGATGGAACGCGAAGTATAGCTTCGGCGGACAATTCTCGGCGCGGGAGTCCGAACTATTGCTGGCTTGCAACATGGGAGAACCAGAGGATTAGAGGAATATCGAAACGCAATACACCTCACAATCAATCACACACCGCCGCCATGTCGCTAGAACGGGCAATGACCAGACTGGCACTGCGACCAGCAAGCATATGCCGCGAATGTCGCCGAACGTTCACCTCTCCCGCCAAACCGCGCCAGCAGCAGTCTGCCGTCGGCGCAATCGCTGGTATGTCTACACATTATCTCTAACTGCGCTCTAGTGAATGAACGAAATGCTGATCACTGCATTAGAAACCCTCCAATCGACTCGCACTGCGAATGCGTCCATCCAGCCCCAATACCAGACTCCCGCAGCTGCTCCGGCCGTCGCCCCAATGCCCGCCCGGGATGCCTTTGGATTTGCCAACAAAGCCGTAGCCTCGATTGCAGACTCAAACAACCGCGCGAGACTGGCGGAAGAGACGCGTAACATGGCGCGCGGAGCCGACAGGAAAGGCCTTGAGACACAGCAGATCAGACGCTGGAACGTGGGAGATGTGTATGCGCCCAACGACCTGAGCGGAGTGGAACAGTCAAAGTGGAAGAAGTTAAAGCAAAAGGCGCGCCCGAGGTGGGATGTGCTGGATCAGCTTAACATTAAGCCAATGGATCACTACAAGGTATGTCGTGGAAGGTCATACGCTGGGAAAGTCCGGAGCCAGCGTGGATGGGACGATACTGACAATGATATAACAGAACTTCAGCATCATGTCCGAGTACGTGACAGAGATGGGCAAGATCAAGCACAGCATTCACACTGGCCTACGTCCGCGCAACCAGCGCAAGATGGCCAAGGCTGTCAGGAGGGCGATCGGTCTGGGACTGATCCCCAGTGTGTACAGACACCCTCAAATTCTGATGACTGAGCCGGACTACAGGAGGCGTATGAGCAGGCCCGGCCTCTAGGCTTGACGTTTGAGCGTTTGTGTGTATTATCAAGGCATTTGTACAAATCTAGTATACCAGGAAATAAAGGTCCATGATGACCTGAGAACCGCTTCAAGAACATTGACTGAGATATTCACACTTTTGAATGCTCTTTTGGCGCCGAGGGACCGAATAATGGATCTTGCTTGAGCTTGACCTGACCCACGACCTCAACACTAGGACCGCAATCTTCTCGGAATTGTGTTTCTCAAGTTACTACTCGCAACATACACAGTCTCGCTCGCAATCATCAAATCATAGCTAAGCGGCCGTTGCTGTTCTCAATCCTCTCGTCCAACCTGATATGGTTGCGCACCCATCCACCCCTCCCATCCCCGAGCTCCGCCTCCAACACCCTACCCCCATCAACCAACCTGACATCCCTCGAACTAGGCCTGAAATTCCCGCCTCGAGCCCACCTCAGACTCCCATTCGTATTCGTCAAGCACGCGTTCAAATCGATCCGACTCTCACAGTGGTACCCGTTGACATCGCGACACTCGGCCACAAGCGTGCGGCCGTCGTCTTCTAGTCTAGCGCCGCGTGAGCTCGCACTGTAATTCCCCGCGAGCGAGGACGACTCACCAGAATCGCTGGAAGACGAAGAGGAGGAAGAAGAAGAGCTGTCGCGGCGCTTGTGGTGCTTCTCCTTCTTGTGCTTCTTGTCTTTCTTCTTCTTGTCTTTGTACTTGTCTTCGAGCATGCTGCCGGCCACGGCGCCGCCGATCGTCCCGATGATGCCGTGGTTCATCTTGTGTCCGGCGAAACCGCCCGCGGCGCCGCCAGCGAGAGCGCCCATGAGGCCGCGGTCTTCCGCGCCGGGTTGGGGCGCTCCGCCGTAGGGGCCTGGGGGCGGGTTGCCGTACTGTGAGCTCCCGTATTGTGAGTTGGAGTAGTTGTGTGACGGCTCGTTGGGATCCTGGCGGTAGTTTTGATCGTAGCCTGGGCCAGTGGAGGATCCGTAGGTTGGCTGGGGAGGGTATTGCTGTTGGCTGTCGTACCCTCCGCCGTATTGCTGGTGCTGTGGCGGTGGGAGATTTCCGCCCGAGGGGCCTTGGTAGCCGTAGTCGGAGGAGCCGTATTGCTGTGCTGGGCGGTCATGCGGATACTGTTGATAGGCCTGGTCATTTGTGCCGTGGTAAGATTGTGCGTGGTCACGACCTTGGTCGCTGCCGTAGGAAGGTTGCTGGTAAGATGGTTGAGGAGAAGGCTGGTAGCCTGGCTGAGGCGAATGACCATATTCTTGCTGGCCAGGGGAAGAATATTGGCCATATTGAGGAGGTTGCGATCCATACTGGGGAGGGAGCTGGTTATACGAAGGCGTTTGTCCTTGGTAGTAGTCCTGGCTGGCACCTTGGCTGTAGCCATAGTTGTTGCCTCCAGAGGTATTGTCTTGGGGTGGATATTGGGTCATGTTTGCTTGACAGTGGTGAGGTTACCTTGGTGTTGTGTCGTGTTGATAGTGCTATGTTGCGACAGAAGCAAAACCCAAGTGCTCACCTACAGATGCAGAGAGAGAAGAGGAAGAAGAAAAGAAAGATATATACCCACCCTCTCAAACGCTCGTGCAGCACATCTAAAGCTGAAGTCGAGAGCTCAGCTTCGCCTAGAATCCTTCGTCCTCCAAAAGGTACAGTACAGTAGTGACTAGCTCAAGGCATCTCAATCACTGCTTGCACAGCCACTCGGCATGCGGCATTGGTGGGATCGTCGTGCAACGCTTGCTCATTGGTTAATTTCTACTCAGCCCGCTGCAGCCTTTCGCAAGCGACCTTCTTCACAGCCTTCGGAAAAGTCGTGCCGAAGTGCGCCTAAGCACTCCCTCCGGTCGCAAGCGCCATGCTTAGTCTCCAAGGCTATGTACCTTGCAGCATGACGCGCTGTGCCGTGGCTGTGCTGTGCGCCCATCGCTTGTTCATTATTGATGTTAACATTATTGCTCGCTCCAGATTGATATCGCATAATCTCCTGATAGGCTGCTTGGACATTCCTGTGATACTGTGGAACTGGAAGACGAGTCACACCAAGATTGCGAGCACGTTATGTCAACTTATGTGGAGCCTCGAAAAGCGCCCAGGCATCAACATTTACCTAAGTATTCAATATGGAAACAATCAAAAGACTTTAGATCAATCAATATCATGTAGCTCTCTAATCGTACACAGCAGGTCGCCCATCAATCATGAAAAAGCCCCGGTTTAGAACAAGCGCGAGAGAAAAAAGGGACAAAGTCAACAACCCCCATCGACGCCTCATTCCCTTGCCGGGTATCACAAGCAATAACAGCAAAAACAAACACCCGATCGTTCAGGTATCAAGCGCAGCCAAAACGCTTCCTGTCTCCTGCCATGACCCAAAACTCTTCCTCTTCGTGAATACCAAACCCTCGCTATTCGTACAAATACATCGTGTTCGACCTCCTTGTGCAACGGCCCTAATCGTTGCATACCGGCCCACCGTCGAGATCGTAACCATATTATCCGGCAGTATGCGTCGAGCTCACGAGCCGACGGTCTGTATCAGAATGCAGCTCCAGACTACCAGGCGTTTGTATCCTGATTGTCGGCTCTCTTCGATCTTCACCAGCCTCTCTTTCTCGCGAAACGCTTGTTGAGCAATGCGAGGACCTTCGTCACATTAAATTGGACGTACTCCAGATCCAGGTCCTCTTGGCCCTCCTTTTGCATCTCGAGCAGATCGTCGAGTTTCAGGTCCAGCTCCAGAAGACCCCTGTTACGGCCCTTGTAGTGTAGACTGATGACGAACGTGCCTGGTGACGGTGAGGTGATGTTGAAGTAGATGTTCGCGCGGCGGTTCTCGGGAACATTTGACTTTTGGATGACGCCTTGCCGCTCGAGATCCTGGTGTGTGAATTTGTACGGACCAAGGACCTTCTGATTCTGCACGCTGCGTTTTGACCCGCTTCCTTCACTCTGTCCACGCACGTTGTGCAAGTAGCTCTTGTAGGTCTCAAGCTGGCTGTTGAGGTAATTGTTGTGCTCCTGTATCGTCTTGAAAACTTCCTCGAGCTTGCCTGTTTCCGTGAGGACTTTCTCCTTGAGCGAGCCAAGGTGCACAAGCTCCTGCTCTATCTCATCTCGTAGGAGAGCGAACTGGTCCTCCTTCTCAATGATGCCAATCTCTTGCAACTGGTTGAGCAACTCCATGGCCCGAATTCCCTTGCGTACCATGACGGAGTCGTTCTTGGTGGTTCCGGCAGCTTCAGCCACACGGTCGAGTCGTAGTGGTCGACGGGTGATAGGCGAGTTTGCTGGTAGTGTTCGGAGAATCGTGACAAAAGTAGCTTTTGCCTCCATAAAGAAGACTTCTTCTTGTGTGATATCGAGAGCGGCCGTGAGGTCGTCGATTGGAGTCTCCCATTTGCTGTAGAGCGGTAGAGTGATGGCGCGGTTCTCCCGTCTAGGCATTTGCCCTGGCGCTGGGCCGAGTTCTGCGAGAAGCTGACTGAGGTGGTTGCCGTCGCCCTTTACAAGCTCAGCCGAATGCTTTTCCAGCAGAGCGTGCGTCGAGTAGATTTCATTCAAAGTGATGGAAAGCTCGAGGTCGCGTTTGGACAAAGCAACATAATTGTCCATTTCCAAGGTCTCGTAGAAGTCCTGCACTTCGCAGAGGTCCATCATGAACTTGTTGATGCGCTCCTTGTTGGCCTGAATGAACGGCTGGAGCTTCACCATGTATGGCTCTTTGGCGTAACTCGGCTTGTTTGCCAAGTTCTGCAGCATCTTTGCCACATATGTGAGTGTTCGCTTGGGGTTGTCCGCTGGTACCTGCTCAATGAGCATGTATGATCGTGGGGTGACAATCGCAGGGTTGATGAAGCGCAAGAAGAAGAAACCACCGATGAGCGTGCACACACTCTGTTCCGATGCATCCGGGTATTTTCGTCGCGTAAGACTGCGGATCTGCTTGCAAATCCATCGAATTCCGTACGGCGTCTCCTCCAAACCTTCGATGATTGTGTCCAGGAAAGAATTGGCAATTTCAACCAGCATGTCCAGCCTTGGTGCAATAATCTTTTGCACGCTCTCGTTCTCCGAAGCTTGTTCAGCTGTGACACCTCTTGTGAGTCCTGGTGGAAGCGGTTCGCCACTCGACTCAATTTTGGCGACCATCGTTTCGTACACCTTCAGTGGGTTGATCTCAAGGTCGAGATCCCTAATCTCAATCAATGAGTTGATTCGGTTTGCGAGTACCGTCTTAAGGTAGCTTTGGCCGGGTCCTCGTCGGGTGTATGTTGTCATCATTCGCGAGACGGGCGTGTTCGCTCTTAATAGCGACGAATAATCGGATGTTGTGTCGAATTGATATGTCAAAACAGACTATGGTTGTTAGTGGGACTCAAGCAGTGCGAAAATGCCGGTGGACTTACTTGAAACATGGTCAACAGCAAATGCTCTTCTCGGCTCTCATATTGGTTACCATATAGTGTGAACATGACGGTCTGAAGCAATGCATCTATTTCGGCCATTGTGACCAACCGGCAAAGATGTGCAATGTGCCTGGGTTCCGTCTGCAGGAGGAATAGAAGGTTGCCGTACTTCTGTGTCTTCTCATCGTTGGGAAAGGTTCCTTCGGACAAATCTGCTGAATCATCCAGGTGGCTGGCAACCTCATTCTGCTCTTCCAAAGCCATTCGATTTTGTACGAGCAGCGCTATCCGTGAATCCAGGTATCGCACGTCTTTCTCGAGCACAAAGTTCTTCTTCGATTGGGAGGAGATGTGCGCTTTGAGGTCGCGAAGTGCCTTTTGTGCACGAGCGAGATCGTCTTCGATTTCCAGATCGCGGTGGTTGGCGTTCATGGACAGGTAGAGGGCGGTGACGGAGTAGCGCTTGGAGGCGCGCATGGAGCGCGAACCATCGTGCGAGCTCATGGTGTTCTGGCGGGTGACGGTTGGATGGTAGGAAGATCCGCCGGCGGAGGAGTTGGAGGCTCGCGAGGCGCTGTGAAGCATTGAGACGGCCATGCTCGCTCAAGCCCAGACGGACGAGTGGTGTGGAGGCGAGGAGGCGGACTTGCGACTGCTGCGAGACAGGCAGTATGGAGAAGCAGCAGCTAGGTTGCTCGGTCGTCGCAGGATGGGTACGGGTGTGCTTGTGCGCCGCGACCTCCCGCCGTGGTCGGTCGGGCGGGCGTGCGTGGGTGATGCGGTGCTCGCGAGCGAGCGAGCGACTGCGGGTTGGCGCGCGGCGTGTGTGTGGCACAGAGGAACGGGCAACAGCGTCGCGCTCCGTAACAGCGGATTGTGGAATATGCAGCGGATGCAGGTCAAGATGAGTGGCCTGCTGGGTGTGCAGACGCCGCGCGAGTGGACAGGCACGGCAGGGTTGGCTGCGGGCGGTGTTTCAGAGTGTTGTGCCCGGCGAATCAAGGCAGGCCTTCTGGTATGCGCTGGGGTAAGCAGTTGCGGTGGTGAGGCGGGCAGTGGGGCGAGGGGGTGTGAAGAGGAGGCAGCGGAATGCGAGTCGTGTCGTGTCGTCGTGCTGTGTAAGGCAACAGCACCTGCAATTAGACGTACAGTGGGGAGTAGGATGAATGTATGTCAGTGAGTGAGTATGCAAGCGAGCAGTAGGGCAATTGGAGGGCGGCGTGGTGATAAGACCAGAGCAGAGAGGGGGAACCACTTGGACAACCTAACGGGCAGCGGCAGCAGGCAGCTCGGCGCGCGGAGAGAGAGGCTCTTAGGCTCTTAGTAGTCTCTTCTTAGAGAGTGCGACGATTGGCATTGCGCTACCACCGCCCATGCCCTCTAGTCTGTCGATCTCCTGCGAGTGTCTGTGGTGCCCTCGTCTGCACGCAGTGGCGTATCAAGCATAAGATGCACTACTACTACAACAGTGCCACACCCTACGACTGCCACCCCTACCCGACCCTCGCCTAGGCCAGCGATCTGATGGATGGCGACATGGGCGCGCGCGTGCCCACGAGCAAGACTGATCAAGATCTGGCCTGGCCGTTGCCATTATTGAACTCACCTCCAATCCATCCATACTTCCATTAAGCTACACACACACATACGCCGCAGCCCAGCCCTCGTGTTTCCCCCAAAGCCAATCCATCCCATCCCCTTCCCTCGCGCTGCCCACGGACAACCCTTGACCCTCCGGCCGGCACTACCACTGCTAGTCAGGCACACGCTGCCCGTGCGCGACAACGGTAACATGAGACATATCGTCATCATCAGCCCAGCAAGCGAGCGGACGAGCGAGCGAGCGCTCGAGGGAAGGGAAAAGTTCGTTTACCTCCATCGCATCGCTTGCTGCCTCTCGCTCGCTAGCCTCATACCGTATGCATTGACGTCTTCGTCCTTCGCCGCATTCATCTAAACATGCCCAATATTTATGACACCATCTCGTGACCCAAGTTCCCCTCACTCGCCTGGCACTGGCCCAAGAAGAGGTAGCAGCGTAGGCAGGCAGAGACATCCAAGGCCACCCCCACGCCCAAGCCCGCCCGCCTCCCATTCTGCTTCACCCAAGTCCGGCCGAGGGCATTGATAGAGCAACCAATACTGGCCTGACTAGTCAACTCGCTCCTCGCCTCGCCTCGCGGCCTTCCGACAGTACGTATGTCATCAGGTTCCAACTCGCGTCGTACAAACTCGACATTCCGAACAGCCTGAGTCCTGAAACAGCAGATCGCAATTCCAACTCTTCCCCACGCTGTTCGCTCACGGCGGCTGATGAGTTGGGATCAACTGAAAGGATCCACCCACTGGACCCTTTGCATTAATCATTTGCAGGCCCTCCTGAACCCTTCCAACCCTATCGCGAGGGAAATGCCCATTCATCCATCGAGTCCTGCTGCCTCGCCTCGTCTCATCCATCTAACCGATCTCGCCTCCCATAGCACCTACATATGGAGAACGCGCAATATTGCGAATCGCAAACAATGCCCTAACCCATCGCCTCCCCTTGCATTCATAACAGCCACCCGCGTGACCTGACGAACATCTGGAAAGAAAATCTCGCACGTCTCTCGAAAGTGGGGCTATCCCATACTCGCATCCTCCACGTGTCTCTCTACCCACATATCGTTCCTATATCCCACCGCGCATATACCGTGCGCCGCGCAGGCAAAGCCCATGTCGCACGCCTCGCGGCCCTAGAACCCTAGATGTCTCTCAATTCTTGCCCGGCGGGTGCGCGGCGGAGCAGCGAGGAGCAGCAACAGCAGCGAACGCCTGTTCGGCGCCTGCACGAGCACCGCCTATGTATCCACTCGCCGCAGCAGGTAAGCGCTCATGCGTGCCGAGAGGGGCCATCCTGGCTGTCGATCAGGCACGCTTTTCTTGCTTACTGCACCGCTGCGGGCGTCGTGGTGTTGGTGGTGGTGGTGGTTCCCTGGGATGGCTTGCAGGACTGCGGCGTGGGATGCATGGCTGTGTGCTCGTGTGAGTGTGGCGCTTGGTGAGGGAATGTCGTGCATTCGCAGGGCTGGCGGCGCGCTGATTGGTGAGAATGTTGCTCATTAAGTCCGAGGCGCGTATCTTGGGCAACCACGCCTCTCCTATGCGTGTCTGTCCTTAGGGGATGCGGACGATCTGGGCCTTCCGTTGCTACTCTGCTTTTCGTGGCTTTGATGGCCGTTTGAAGGCTTGAGACATTCATGGGGACGACTCCGATGCAGACAGGCAGACAGACAGAGAGGGTCGTTGGAAACATCTGGACCTGCAAGATTTCTGTGCTACGGGCGTCTGGACGTGGTCTTTGTTTGACCATGGTAACTGCCATCGGCACTTTCCTTTTGACATATCGTACAGGTGTGATGGTGGTACTGCGCTGTGCGACTTGTCGCCTTGGTGTGGACGTGTGTGGTTGCACATGAGCGATGGTAGGACATTCCGAAAACGGAAAGTGCTGTTGATGTGTCACAGGTTTACTACAAGACATTGTTCCGGCATCGCACGTATGTCTGGACCAGGGGAATTGCACGACATCGTCTGCAGCAAATGCTGCTCTCATGCCATAAGTCCACGTCGCTCGGCCCACAAGCAAAGAAAGATCAAACAGGAACAACATCCACAGCTACGAGCGAGACTACCTAGGCACCTACTCAGCCTGCCCAAAATCATAGCTATTTCCAAATCCTCTATTCAGGTACCTCTCCAACGCCTGCTCCTCCCAAACCCAATCCACAGGAATCTCCAGCCCCTTCTCCGCGTCAACAACAGACTTCACGCTCTCCGAGAACTCCAAACGCATCGGGTTGCGATACCACGGAGCGAAATGTATCATCGCCAGCATAACCCTCACCTCGTCCGTCCAATTCGGCATCCCAGCATGCCACAGCCTCAGATCCCGAACAACAATACTCCCTTTGCTGATGCTCGGCTGGCTAGGCCCGCGGACTTTCCTGCGTTCGGCGAGTAAGTGCTCCTTGATCCTACCGCTGGCGCGGTCGCCGTGCGCTCCCTCTTGAACTCGTAGGCCCGATAGTTCGCCTGTGTGGGTGCCGAGCCAAAGCTCTGTGCTGCCGTTCTCAGGCGTAAAGTCTATCAGAGGGATATTGACTACGAGGGCGAACGGATGGGAAGGGTGAGCGAAGTCGGCGTCTGAGTGGACTGGTTGACGTTGTGGGCTGGGATTCGGCATGGCTGAGTTACCGGAGCAGAAGGTCCATTTAGGCTTTGGGCCGAGGTGGGTGCTTGTTATTTGAGTGACGAGAGGGTTTAGGAAGATTGACGGGGGGAAGTATTGTTTTGTTGGCGGAGGATCTTGCTGGACTGGAGATGACCGTCAGTATTGTCTCCGATGCATTTGGCTGGGGGGAGTGGGAACGCCATACTGTTGCCGACGTTGTAATTGAAAGGCATGTCTTTGCCGCGTGACTGCAAGTGGAGAGCGTCCTGCACCATCTTCGTGTTGAGATGATCGAGGTCCTCGTGTGGGATTGCATTTTCGATGACCACTAGGCCGTCTTTGTGAAGGCTTCTGATGGCTTTCTCCAAGTTGCGTGGAGTGAGATGGCCGTGAGAAAGCTCATCTCGGCTTGGCTTGATCGTGAGCGGACATGTAGATACGAATCGTCGATCCAGAGGTAGTTTTGCTCTGTTGCGGACGATTGTGGTAGGGCAGAAGGCTCGTGAGGGACTCATCATAGGAGCGGAAGTAAAATGTGATTTGGAGAGTGTTCAATATATGTCAAAAGGTATCGAGCTTGGCTCGTTTGTGTTCTTATTGATGATTGTGTTGATTCATAAAAACTCGGTAATGCCCATATATATTGCTTCACGCTGCGACAAGATGTCTGCAGTCTTGTGGAAGGCAATGAGGTGTTGTCGTGCGGCTCATCCGACTCGAGACAGCCTGCTGTCGGTCGGACCCTTTTAGGAGAAAGCCGCTACTAATCCAAACCAAAACGCAGTGAAGTCAACCGAGATCGTCGAATTGCAAGGCTCATATGCACGTTGTAGATGTGAGTATTGATAAGCCTCTGTGCATTGGAACAGTCTTCGGCAACAGTGGTTTCGTGGATAGATACTGTCGTCTGGGTAGCTAGGGTGAGGAACACGCAATGCTGTGGGGGCTTGCTAGAGGTATAAATGTCCAGCTCTTGCTTATGGATGCGAGTATAATACATAGATGATACAAATGCTAATCGTATCGATGATAGCAGATTCATTCAGGGGAGCCACGTGGATTTGAAGATATCTAGCTATGACGATTAGTGTCTTTATTGCTACCTTATCTCATATTGTAGCTCACCAAAACCTCTCTATATTATCATTGCGAATCGCTTCCCCGCATATCGTCACTGCAAGGTCCCAGGCTCCACTATTCCTCCCGCAGGTGCAGTAGTGGTGGGACAGTAGTGCCCGAGAGGCCTATCTCGCTCGTTATCGCGTCACATGGCTGCGGCTGCCTGAAGCACATCACATCACGGTACCCGACTGGACTGACCGACAGCGGCGGTGACCGCATCTTCCATTTGAGCCTCTGTCTTGTATTCTGCTCCTGTGACTAACTACCTACTCGCTACCTACTTGCATTATACCGTGCTTGCCCTAAACATCGCCTCTGACCATTGCCTCCGCTCTTAGCTTTCCATCTGCGTACCATACATACCCTGCTTCTGGCGCTCTCAACAGCACAGCAACAATGTCGTCCTCGATCCCCATTCCTACGTCCCGCAACAAGCAGCCTGCACACGCACACGCTCGTAACGGCTCAACTTCAGCGTCCGCCTTCTCTTACCATGCCACTCCCGGCTCGAGCTACGCTTCGTCAGCGGCTTACTCGCCTTCATCTTTCAGTGCGAGCCCGGCGAGCTTGGGCAAGGGCAAGGGCAAGGGCAAAGAGAGGGAAGTTGTTCAGCCAAGGCGGGCGAGCTTATTGGGTACGCATAACTGTTCCTTTGCCGTGGTGGTCGTATCATATGTCAAGCATCAGATCTGGAATTCTGGTATGCTGACCCAAGCTTGTGTGCCACAGGCAGCTCACTGAGCAAGTCCGAACATACCGTTGTAGACCTCGGACACGGCGGCACACCTAGGTTGGTGAGTTGTGTCAAGCGAGGCCAAGGCTTCGACTGGAATCAAGGTAATTCACTGCCGCACGCATGATCATTTCCGACCAGATGTGTCTCTAACACTTGCAAAAAGAGCTCTTCCTCCCATCCTACGTGGACTACGACTCACAAGACCTCGAGCGCAGGCAAGATCCGGTGGAAGACATTGTCTTGACCGAAGAAGAGATCGCTGCTATGTTCCCGCAATGATGATGGTTGCAAGACTTTGTACATGATTCGGGATTGGAGTAGGAATGGTACAGCGGGTTTGACCTAATGGGCTTGTTAGGACATGGCGTTTTGTGATTGGATTTTGGAGAACGGTTAATGAGGGATTGCTACATAGCGTCAGGTCGCATGGTCTATCACGGTATGGAGTTTTGTTGTCAAGCTGATTATGTTTCGAACCATACATATCTCCACCTTTGTTTTAGTCGTTGCGCTTGCTACGACGAGTCGACACACCAGTAGCCATTGCGTCGATCTCTTTCACGAACACCTAAATCAGTATATTTGTACATACAACATTCCTTAGGCCCGTAACGTGAGTCTACACAGCCTATTTGATGCTTTGCTCGCCCTCTATTGGCTGCACTCGAGGGCAGACACTAGGATTGACATTATTACATGTGGCACTACTACACAGTATCGCCATAGAGAAGTCCCAAACAGAACAGGTTGCAACCTCCGAAACTCAGCAACAGTCGATCAATTCTAGGCTTATCGGTAACAAATTCCCTCTGAAGAAGTTCTGTAAACCCTCTACAAACGCAATACATACACGCGAGCCGATCAATGTGATACTCTCGACGGCCGAGATCGAGCACGGCCTTCTCTATGACACTCCGATCCAACTGCCCAGACGCGACCCCAAACCGCCAGCCTTGTACGAAGGAGGGCGCTGGTACTGTTCTTTGGAGGCCTGGGTCTCAGCCAGCCGTCTTGTTAGGAAGTCAGCTTTGGAGAGCCCGGCATATTTGTTCAGCGCTATACACTGCGACACATGCAAGGGTTGGCGTTCCTCGGCTGTGTCGTCTCCACTGTCCTGCCACAATCGAGTGTCGCCTGGGAGCGATAGGATTCGGTTGATGGAACTCCAGGCGTCAAGATGTCGTTCGGACGCTTCCGCGTGCGATTCGGGCAGATCCTTTAGGCAGATATTTGGCGGTTCCTCCGTCAACACCGCAATGGAGTGTGCGCCGAAAATGGCCTTGTCGACAAGGTAAGCACGACGATAGGGCGCCGCGAAACCGGGTAGGTGGATGCACGTAAGAGACAGTCGGCCGAACGTCACGCACTCGCCATCGTAGAGACCTCCCCGTATCGACGTCGAAAAGTTGTTGTTTGCGCCGTATTTGCGCCGCCACATGGCCTCCAAGCTGGTGACGGTTACCTCGTCGCATAGTTGAGGCGGCTCATCTTGCAGGGCGGAGAATTGCATGCGAAGGTACCAAGACGCCGAAAGACATTGCGGGCCAGCAGCGTGCGTTTCAAGTATGTAATCGACGGTATAGCCTTGTGCCTGGACAACGCTGACGATGGCGTCGGCGGCGATTGTTGATATGGTTGCTCGATCGACGCAATGATCACGCACTGGATCGAGCACTATGCAATGCCCTGTGGAGCGGTCTGCCACAACGTATTGCCATGTACTTGTTGACTGCGAGTAGATGTTGTGAATGATTGGCGGTGAGTTCAAGTTGATCTCCGGAGCATCTGAGGAGGAAGGTGATGCTGGCATTGTGTGGGTCGCGAAAGGCAGAAGTGTCGATGTCGTTGAACAGAAGTGAGGTGGGTTCAGGGATAGTGACTGGAATTCAGTGATGCTTACTGAGGGAAATGAATCGAAGAAAGTGGTTCTGAATGATTAAAGATCTCACGCGGAAGAATGTTAGGAGAAATCGTTAATAAGACCAGTCGCATATAGACACCGAAGTCACCGAGCCGGCTCGGGATTCGGGGACTTGTCAGCATTGAAGGACACACTGAAGAAGACCCTCAAGTGACTATCGCCAAACATCGTAATTCGCACAATTATACTTCTTTTCTAACTTTGAAATGTAGTCCTTATGCCAAAATTATTATACATTCTAGATATCGAAGAAGTTGCCCTGAAGTTCATCCACCGAGAACAGATCAAACCACATTGGGTTACTCGCGCTATCGCCTTCATCAATTGCGCTATCTCGGAAGGAATGTGCTTGCGAGAGCAGAGAGCCATCTTCATCACACCTTGCGAAAACGATCTCAGCCACGCTCTTCAAACATCGCACTGCATTTCGAGCCAGTGCCCATCTTTCACCAAGCCGTTGTAATGCGCCAATCATTAAGACGACTCTGTCTCTGTGTTGCTGCAAGCAATCTAGCCCGCATTCATGTAGATGTATTGACGCTACTGCCAGTTGAATGATACATCCCAGGACCAGACCGCAGATGAAGAAAGGCGAATGTCGGTCAAGCGGCCAGGGGACGGTGGCCAGATTTGACAAGCTCTTCGAGGCAGCGATAGCTTTGATCGTATGGTGTCTAGACGTTGGAGCCAATTGTGTGTATCCTTTCGCGCAAGCGATGTCACGCGCGGAAGGGACAGTGTCGGGTAGATCGCTTCGCGGAAAATGCAGAAATATGCTTGCACATAGAATGAAGCAGCGGGCTTCGAAAAGCATAAGATCGACTTCGCCGGAAGCATCGACCACATCTGTACATAAGGACGGAAGATTGTATTCCCAGCTTGTGAGTGCATTGTCGAGCGCCTGGATGCTATCCGGATGAGCGCCTGTGGTAGGAGCCAAGGCCAGAACTCGACCCACGATACGGATAGCATCGATTCGCACACATGATGAGGAGAAGCTGATATTCGTATCTACTGAAAAGACCCTACGCTCATAGACCCCGAGCGTTGGAGGATTTCCTTCACACTGTCCTGATTCGTATAGTGCTTGGGCGCATGGCAAGAGTGGAAAGGATTTGGCGCTGGAAGTCTCGAAGGTGGGTCGTCTGTGGATGGCGGCAAAATACACATCGACAGTATAGAGCTCCCACCAGGTTCTTCGGAGGCTTTCTTCGGTGACTGGGGAGTTGGAAGAGTTGGCGCGTGCGAACGATGCTTCGTTCATGCCCAGTTGTAATGCAATCGTGGCAGCGCGTGAGATGCACTCGCCAGCCTCTTTAGCGCGCTGCGAGGCATGAAGAATGATAGCATAAAGAACAAGCGCCTGGACACGGCACGGAGTCTGCTCGTCAACTTCTGACATGGCCAATGAGACGGCAGACTGGAGCAGTGTAGTGTCAGAGGTCGGCGCTGCATATTGTTGTCCAGCGAAGCAGACAATGAGGTCGAGATAGTGAGGGTAGTTCTGAGAAGCATAGAAAGCTTTAGGCACAAGAAACGGGTGCGCGCCGAAAAGATGAAGATAGAACAAACCAAGCAGACGTTCATGGTCGGCAGGGCTGGGAGACCACAAGTGTGGCGCTGGTGTTCCAAGCGGTTGAGGTGGGATATCCTGGTTGTCGATGGACTGCAGAGTGTTGTTCATGGCTGCACGTTCGAACATGTGAGCAGTTTCAGCTCTAGCAACTGCAGAGGTATTCGCATGGGTTCGTGCATGGCCATCATTGCCGCCATGAGTAGATGGGTGGGAGTACGCAGGGGAGCGCACTGCACTTGACGTCGACGCGCCATCACCCATAGCAGCTGTTCGCTTCCTGCGACGACCGAGCCCTCGGCGAGAGGCTGTGTACGTGCAGGCGAGTGCATTGGTGGAACAGCGTTCGCACACTGGAGCAGCCGCGTCGCATTTGAGATGTTTCCGTCGACAGGCATCGCATGCCAGCGGTGCGGGTCGGCGCCCACTGGACGGCGTCTCGACCATATTATGCTTGTAATTGAAAATGATGTTGAAGACTCGGGTTGTTCCCTTCGTGTGTCCGTCAACCAGATGGCATTAGTGATTCATGCTGGTCCTTTCCGGGATTATTGTATGCACTGACAAAAGACGGCGACTCCAGCCCGGGGACTCGGGGTCTCCGGGATCATGCTTCCCTCAACGATGAACAGCCGATATACCTGACGATGATATAACACAACCCCTCACGTTGCACTACACCACCTCCATCAACAAGTCTCAATCTTCACCCAACGCACCATTACTTCGACGCCTCAAAACAACACTTATCAAGTATGTGTAAGAAAGCAACGTGCACCGATTGTGGTATGTCTTCCTCACATTCACTTGACGCTCACGTGTCCTTACTAAATGAACCATAGGCAAGAAATCCTGGTGGGGATGCGGCAATGTAATAGCTCTTCCGTCGATCTTGTCTCTACGCGCCACTGACTACCAAAGCATATTCCGAGTGTTATGGATCCAGTCCCAGCAGACGACAGGTGCGAGTGTGGACCGAAGGTCGTCGCCGAGGGCAAAGAATATCCTCGCAAAGCTGACAAGGCCGATTGAATGGACCCAAGTCGTTCATTGGGCCCAGAATGGTCGCGCGGACAGCATGGGCTTCGAAATTACTTGTAACACATTACTGTGTGCGATTGCCACTGTCAAAATTGTGATTATAGCTCCAGCGGAACCCCGACTTGTTCTATTGCACAAATATCAAGCAAGGTGTGATTCAATTAAGATCTTCGAACCCGTGAAAGACCTGTGGCCGAATGACTAGTCACACTCAGGCCTCAAAGCGAACAAGCTGCGCTGTAGTGGCTTCTATCATGTCCCATCTCGCATCTTCAGCATCGTCACCATCGCCATCGTAGAGGATGCTACAACGGGGAGAGGGCTCTTCAGTACAAATCGGGTATTGCCTGAAGGATAAGACCCAAAAAGAGCAAACAAACAGCAGCGGAATCGCCGATCGATCAACGACCTTCCATATCTCGGTGTCTAGATGGTCGACGCTCGCAACCACGACTTCGGGGATTAATTTAATGATATGTTGCCATCATGCGCAATACCTTTACACTTCCATAGCCTCCTACTAGCGCAACCAATGCCAAGTCAGTATAATTCAGACATCTCCCGTCCGCAACGGAGAGCATGTATCTCAAGGGTACCGCATCATTATTTTATCTCCTCGCCAATTCAAGTACTCCACCAGCAATACACTACATCGAGCCATGGCAGCCGGCAAGAATCAAGCAACCGTCGCGTTCCCTGGCCTCGTGTCTACAGCGCTGTCAGGCGCAGCTTTTGGAGCGGCATTGAAAGCATCAGGTGTCTACCTACCATCAGTGATCATCGACCAATTCCGTCTCACGGACTTCCACATGTTCCATGTTTTTGCAACAGCGGTGGGCTCCGGTGCGTGAGTATCCCCTGCGCAGCAACGAAACATCGAACAATTTTGCACATCTAACAGCATACATATTTCCGGAGCTGACCCTCGATGCTTTAGAATCGTCATGCTCGTTCTCGAGAAGCTCGATATCGTCAAACGGCCGGTGAAGTCCAATTCCACGCTCCATAGGTTTTCAACGTACGACGGCAACTTGGTCGGCGGTGCTCTGGTTGGCGTTGGAATGGCGCTTTCTGGTGCATGTCCCGGGACGGTGCCGGTGCAACTGGCGCAAGGCATACCGTCCGCAAAGCTGACAGCAGCCGGCGCGGTCCTAGGAGCAGGGGCTTATGTGAAGGTAAAGCATCTTCTGACAGATACGCCTGAGTGTGTTGGCACTCCAGACTTGGTAGCTCGGAGGACGACAATATCAGAAGCTGCACGCCTCCCGGAGCTGCTTGTGTATGTGCTTTTCGGTGTAGCGATTGCGGCGGTACTGCGAGTCAGCCAGATTGGGACTACAAGCTCGCTTGTCTCGCCCGTGTTCGGAGGTCTTCTCATCGGATCTGCTCAAGCCGTCTCATTGCTTCTTACATCCAGCCCTCTCGGATCATCGATGGTGTACGAGCAGCTGAGCCTGAAGATCATGCAAGCCTTTCAAGAGGATTGGACGAGTCTGGCGCTGCCGCATAAATCGGTAAGCTTCTCAATGGGAGTCATCGCCGGAAGCACTGCTCTCATGCAACGAAGCTCTGCGCCAGGATACTCTTCAGCAGACACCTCGATCCCGGCTGCGCACGCTTTCGCCGGCGGAGTCGTCATGGCATTTGGCGCCAGGTTAGCAGGAGGATGCACATCTGGACATGGCCTGTCTGGTCTGAGTGCGATGTCTTTCTCGAGCCTTGTGACTGTGGCTGGGATCTTCGGTACGGGTATCTTTACGCGGTCGCTGATGTAGTTGCCACCTTATACATAGAACATACAAGACGACAGCAACAATACTTTCTGTGTGTTGTTGTTGTTGTTGTTGTTCATGTTTCAAAGACCGGACTAGCTTGGTTGTCGGGCCAAGTGAGTAATTGGACATTGACTGTGTGATACTGTGGAATAGTAAGGGAAATAAATAATACATTCAGCGCAGGAAGGAATCAAATGCGTACGTAGGAGCAACATCATCCATACCCATCAAATCGGAACCTCACCGCCATCCTCACCACTCTCATCAACCCTCGCAAAAAGGAACCCGACATGCACCGCCGCCTTGATCGCCACCGACACAACAATCGCCCCCGGCGACGAAACCTTCGTCCGCAGAAACCCACCCATCATGCACCCCGCCACCAGCAGCAAGAAGAACAAGACCCTCCGATCTCTCGCCCGGTTCCTCAGCATCCACAGCTTGTCATCCCTGGCCAGATCCACCCAAGCCGCCGTCGCCATCGCCGTCGTGATCTCGGGGATATTCCACGCGCGCGCTGCGGCGATCTGCGAGCCGCTCTGGCCGGCCAGCAGAGCGAGGGCGACGCGGGTCCAGAGGCCGCGCTCTCGGATGGCGTGGGAGTACTGGACGCAAGCCACGCCGACGAGCATGAGCGTCTGCGCGGCGCCGACGCCGAATTGCCACGCGCGAGTCCTGTGGCCGAAGAGCGCGCCGCACTGGCCGGTAAGGTAGGCGCCGCTGAAGAAGCACGCGAGGCTGGTGGCGGCGTTCGCGACGGCGGGTCTGTAGTCGCGATGGTCGCGGAGGAAGAGGCTGACTCCGAGGAGGACGGTGTTACCAGTCTGGGCGGAATGCAGACAGCGGTAGTCGATGAAGGAGATTGCGTCTTGGATGCCGGTGACGAAGGTCAGGCATAGGAGGAGGAAGACGATGAAGTTGTTGGGTTGCAGCTCGGCGCGCCAGTAGTGGTTTGAAGAATTGCGTAAAGATCGAGACGAGATGCTGAAAGACTGTGGGCTGCCCATGGTATGCGATGATGGGGTCCGGGTGACTGTGTGATGGTTTGGAAAGATTGTTGGCCGTCTGGAAATATGGCATGAATGTCGGTGCAGGTGCTGACTGCTTTTGTTATGGAAGGTGGCGTACGCAATCGCGGATCAACATGGCGACTTCTGTAACTGCTTTATACTAGCCTATTGCTGTCTTCAATTGTGAGCCTTTGGGTTTCTAAGTGTCAGTCATAATGGGCTGTGCTGCTATCAGTTGGTAAGTTTATACAACTATACCACAGTTAGCGCAAAGTAAAATCGATGGCGCAGGTCGTATGACAGTACCGTAGCCTGCCACTGGTTGAAGATAACCCAGCCGTCCTATGCACCGCCACAGCTCCATCAATAGTGCTGAGATATAGGAGACCTGCTCAGCGTTCAGTCTCAAGTGTACCAGAAAGCACTCAGAACTTGAAGTAGCTCGCCGTATTTGAACCACAACACGGCACACGATGAACGTCGCTTAAGATATTGAGCAATCTTGCTTTGCAGTAGTGTGAAAACGTCGAATTCGGAAATCAGCATAAATTTGACTGTAGAAAGAAACAAAAAACGAAAGATCAGCACGAACAACAATCTGCGAAGTAAAAAAAAAAACTGAAAGATCATCAGCATATCAAGGGGAAAAAGCAAAAACTGGGTATCATTTGCACGCATGCCTTTCTTCGTAAGCCGAGTAGAGATGTTGCAAAGAGCAAAAAGCCGCTGAACGAATGAGTATTCCCATGCGAGCAAAATCCTTCCGCCCTCCCTCCTTGCGTCTCAGATGAAGAGCGCCACATGGTAGTAAGTCTTGACAAAGTAAATGGCGTCGAGGTCATTTCAGTTGGGTCCGTCCGGGATCAAAAAATGCGTTAAGTCGTTAAATCAATTGCTAGTCGTTAGATTCGTTTCAAAGATTGGCGGGTATGTGTGTTCGATCGTGGAGCTGGCTTTATGGCGGATCTGGAACAATCGCTAGGCGTGGTAGGTAGATCGTGGTGGCTGAAGTCGATTCACGTGCAAGTTCAGCGTCCAGGAGCATGTGGCTCAGTTCCTGTTCTCAACCGCACGATTTTCGCTCGTAGCTACTGCTACCAGTGCCTCGAGGCGGCCCATATCGTTGCGCGCTTCTGGATTTGGTGCCTGTATGTAACCAGCGGCAAATCGGGGATCATGTCCAGCCTGTAGAGCGTAGGTATGTTGTTGCGCTGCCTGCACGTGGCCAGCTGTTGGCGCAAAGGACTGGAATCCAGAGTCAGTCCTGATCGGGTCGGGCTTGGCCTGAGCCTGTTCTTGCGGATGTGGGAAATGATGAGAAGTAGCATGTACCTTTCGTTGATCCTCAGGACCACCAACTGGCATCGTCGTAGGTGCGTGGGCCGGGTAGGACTCGTGTTGATTAACGATTACAGGATGGTATTCACCGCCCTGTTGAGTCAACGGCGTGGGAACGCCGTCACTGCTGCCCGAATCCTCGGGGGACGGGCGACCAAAAGTTGCAGGACCGACAGGACCGCCATACCATGCCTGGCGCTTGTTACGGCGCGGCGTCGAAGGTTGTTCGTGATGAGTTGGTGGCTGTGTTTGCATGATCTGAGGTGGACCTCCATTGATTTGCTGGACGAAGTAGCCAGGCTGGGACGGGACAGCTTGACTAGTCTGCCACGGACCATCAGGCGGCGGGGCATTAGCAGATGCGATGTCCAAACGCGTGAGGTTCTGGTGCAATCCGGCGTCAGAGGGACGCCCCGAGCTTGCAGGACGAGGCTCTGCGTCAATCATCATCGGACTGCTAGCAGGTTGGCGAGCAGCGTGAGGTGGAGCATGGTCGAAACTCTCAATACCGGGAAGTCTGGTGACCTGGCTGGCAGCTGATTGCTGAGACATCGCTGGTCGCGGCTCATCGATGGTCTGTCCATACATCAAACCACTAGTAGCCGGGCGCTGCGTGTAGCCAGGATAGGTACCGGAATGCCAAGTCCTTCGTCTAAATTCCAGTTCGGTCTCAGAGTCGCGTCGACCGTGGGAGAAGACAGAGCTGGTGGGACTAGCATAGACGCTGCTCTGTTGAGAATGTTGTGAATAAGCCGGGTTGGCATGAACGGGACCGGGGCTGTAATATGGTGGCGGGTAACCTGCGTTCTGATACGGGTTGGCACCGGACGGGACGGACAAGCGGCGGCCATGACGGGCGCCATTGTAGAAGCTTGATCGTGATATCGAAGAGGACGGCGAGGTGAAGCCGGGGCTTGCAGGGCCAGTCGAGAAAGTGGTGGATGTCGGCGTGCTGAAGCCGGTAGGCGACTGGGGAAAGTATGCGTACTGCTGACCAGGGCTTCCAGTAACAGGGTTGTATGTATCGACGCCCATCATCGCACGCTTGTTGGGATCGTTCGCCATTGCCAACGGGGCTGGCCTGCGCCTAAAGTCGTCTGGCATACCAATACTTGACGCTGTAGAACCGACGCTAGAGGCCGACAAATTGCGGCTGTGTCCTCTACTGGGACCACCTTGGCTGGTCATAGTGCTTGAACGTGGGCGAGGGTTGCCTGGTGGGCGTACCCGATCTGTTCTGATTTGACGTTGGAACCTGGTGCTGGTAGCCGCAAGCGAGTCTCCAGGAATGTCTTCGTTGACATGCACTGTTTGCGCATGCTGGCGAAGGTTGTCCAAACGAGAAAATCTGCGGGAACAATGACACTGAAAAGGCCGTTCTCCAGTATGTTTCCTAAGACAAGTTAGCATAAATACTTTCAATATGGGTGATCGTCTTTACGAACCGAATATGTCTCGCCAGATGCTCACTACGCGTGAAACTCAACTGGCATGGCGGGAATTCGGTGCAAAAGAAACGTTGGCCCTTCTTCTTTTTCGACGGTCGTTGCGAGTCGCTCGTCACACTGTCGTTATCCGAACCATCGTCCTCTGCGCCCTCCTCCGCGTCACCTTCTCCCATCTCGACGTCGTCCGAGCAGCCGGATGCATGCGATCTGTTCGAGCTCCCGCGTTTCAACGACGCATCCTCCCTCTTCGTACGCTCCGTACCATGTGCGGACGGTGGATCCTCCGGGAGAGGTCGTTGGCCGCGTACGCCGCCAAAGCTGTGTCGTGTGGGTGTCTCGGGAGCAGAGTCGTCGGCTGGATGGTTGTACTCGGTCGGTTGCTGGACAGAAAACCGCACACTGGCGGTCGGGGTCGTGGGTGTGTTCTCTTCGCCTTGTCGCGAACGTTCGGGTGCGTTCAGCGAAGTGTGGACGATGTTGTTGGAGGCTTCGGCCATCGCGCGATCGCGATCGGTGGGGTTGGAATGGGCGTCGTCCAGAGAAGGAAAGCCGGCGAGACGCCTTTTGCCAGCGACAAAGTGTCACTTCTGGTGCAGGAGCAGACCTTGTCGTCGAGGCCGTGTCTGGTGGTGTGAGAAGCAGAGATGCTGCAGGTGCCCGAGGGCAGGCGTGGGAGAGTCCAGTATCGGCGGCTGGGAAAGGCAGCTAGCGTTGCCGCGAAGCTGACTGAAGCGTATTAGGGTGCTCAGCGTTCCTGGATGTGGGTCGCAGCACGCAGAAACGGGCTGAATTAAGATGATGCGGTGCAGGGCAAGAAAGTAGTTTGTGGTCTGTGGTGGTATGCAGGCCAGTCGGGCGTCGTCAAGTGTGAAGGCGAGTGCGGCGTGCAGTGTCTTGTCTTGGTGGACGAGGGTTGAGATGTGCGGCGGTTGTCTCGGACGATGACGCCGGGAAGAAGAGGGCTGAGGAGCTGCGTACTCAGGTACTCTGGCTCTCTGACTGACTGACTCCCGCCGAGATGCAGGTCTGGAGAGAAGACGGCTAGTTGCGCTGGGTCCCTTGGTCGAGGGAGACTGATGACTGCAAGGACTACAATACACGCAATTCCGGGGTCGAGGCCTGCGTCCAGACGTACAGCTTGGAACGGAAGTGAATAATACTGAGACGAAGATGAAACGAAACGAAACCGACTGCAGTATGCTGTCACGCACGCACGCACACTGCCTGGCTGCCGTCTTGCTTGCTTGCCTGCTTGCGTGCTGTAGGTGGCATGCGACGATGACAATGGTGATAATGATGATGGGGCACGCAAGGAACCGCTCGCGCTAGCACCAGAGACTGCCTTCTAACAAGACGTGGCGCCGACGAGAGGGGCTTGCGGCTTGGAAGTGGAAGCATGCCATGCACCAATCTCATTCGCCACTGCCCTCTGATCGCCAGACGAGATTCGCGGCGATCCGCTGATCTCGAAAGCATATGCCTACACGACAGGAACAATCGATGCTTAAGGCGATGGTTCTTTGACGCAACGTGTATCCAGATTAGCCCGTGGTCCATCATTGAAAGTCATCATCATCGTCATCCGCAATTCAAGGTCGTAGACTACCATCTCCCTCGACCATCTACCCGACCAGCAGAACACCCGCCGTACGAGTCTAGACAGTCGTCGCCAGTCGCGAGCCGCCCACACCCACCCCATCGGTCCAGCTCAACTTGGCGTGCTGCAACCACACCTACTCTCGGTATTGGTCGGATGGGCGCAGCTCGCGAGAAAGCTCTTCCCAGCAACGCCCGCCATCGACAGCCTGATAGCGCTAAACCATCGCCCAAAGCCTACTTCTTGATTCCTCGCACTAGCACAACCTCCCTGCCTCAGCTCCACAGCAACTAGCCATCAAGTCAGGCACAAGGCACTGCGCCTGTTTGGGTCGGCCTGAACTTCGAGTCCTCTCCTCGCTTTTCCCATGATTAGCCTTTCTGCACTCTCGCTGTTCGCCGGCTCAGGTACCAGCCGATGCCTGCGCCTCTTCGCCTCCACCGAAGCACCTAAGTGGCCGCGACGGCTTGGCTCACCCGAGACATTCTGTACAAAAAGTAGCGGTAGGAACCCCAGTTCCTGTGAGTCCGATGACCTCCAACGCGGCATCATCGTCGTCACCTCGACCAGATAACGCAATCCGTCTATCAGGGCACCAGGGTCTGTCTGTCTGCTTTTCTTCGCCACCGTGAGACTCGCTCGCAGCCCAGTCCGAACCCACGCGTTCGGCGGAGAATGCCATATGCCCCTCTAGTATCATATACAAACGCATCCAATATACCTGAAGCACTCCACAGCGCCCGCCTAACACCCCGCCACCCCTCCAGGATGGATGCACCGATTCCTTCTCCCTCACTTCCCCGTGTATGTCCAGTGTCGCGAGTGAGCACGTAAGGCCCCAGCCCCTCCAAGCCCGTACCTGTAGCTCGATCCCAAGATCACATGCGCGCTGTTGGATTCGTCGTCCCGCGCGCGGTGACTGACGGGTAGTGAGAAAGTAAGCTTATCAGGCAAACACGACCGACCCGCCGGCCGTCGTCCAACGCACGCTTTGTCGCGAAACAAGGTGACAGAGGACAAGGATCACAGCTCTTTCCTCGTCCATCCTCTCACACGTGATACCCGTCTTCCCCAATCGCCACGCGCTCTCTCGCGACACACCGCTTTTGCTGTCATACAACCACTGTAGGAGGAAGGCCGTAGAGTTCAGTCAATCCAGTCGGTCAGTAAGTGGAAGAGCCCGTGAATCGCAAGCCATCCACTCCCACACCACACCCTCAACTCTCATACACACGCACACATCTGCCTCCGCGTCTCAAGCTCCGCACCCTGTGCGACATCCGCCGCACCCAGTCGCCGCACAATACGAGCTCGCCCGGGGAACGGGCAAAGCATCGAAAACGAAAAGAAACGCGTCGGGCGAACAGCAAAAAAAGGTACCTGCGTACATGCGTTGCTCACATGCACGTTGGGGCCCCAGCCCCATGCACGCACGCACGCGTGGATGCATAGCATGCACGACAGCGCGCAAGCCAAAGCAAGCAAGCAAGCAAAAAAGCCCCACCGCAGCAGCAGCTTTTCCGAAAGGTTCGTCCAGCCTCCAGGGAAAGGCGCTTGCTTGCCCTCAGCGTGCCAGTAGTGAGTATGTAAGGTTAGGTTCCTCGCTCGCTGCAAGGGGTTGGGAGGAGGAGTCCTCGAGGAGCTTGTGCTTATGGAGGGGTGGTTGCTACTAATGCTGGTTGCCCTGCAGGTCGGTGGTATATAGCAGGCTGTGTGGTAAGGTGTCCGGTCTTTTTCTCTTCTTGGTAGTAGGTGTTGGCATGTGCAAGTCAGATTGTGTTCATGATATGTTGAGGCTTGGTATTGCTGGCCGTAACACTGTGACATGTATAACTTACATACTACGCATGCGTCGATGCGTCTTATCAGCCTGGACCTGCCGGATCTGGCTGGGGGTGCGTGGAAGTATGCCGACTGCATACACGTTTGGAAAAGACCATGTTCGTGTCGTAGGTTTGGATCTACGTTGTGTATTGAACGGTTCACTTGTATGCGTGGAATGGGGTGCATTGGCGTGGGTTCAGAGCCACATGGGCGATCTACTATATGTCTCACTACACATGTAGGCGAGATGCTGACGCGATCGATTGAGATTGGGTATGCAGATCATGATGTACGAATTCGTAGCTATGGAAAAAGCACACAGTGCATTACTTCACAGCGATATGCATCGCAATAATCCTCTACCGACTCCAGCGGCAGCATGCTTGAACGAGCAATAAAAAGAATGGTGCAGCTGAGTGCAAGTCGCCTGGCCCATGATAAACAGTGATGCCAGTACCGTATGACCTTGGCAGAAGAAGAATCATTTACATGTCCAACAACTCTTCAGCGAAGTCGTCCAAGAAAACAGTCTTGAAGTTCTCGCCCCACTGCTCCCTGAACTGACTGCGCAGATACATCTTGCTGATATTGGCACTCCAGCTGACAAGTTCGACCTTCCAACCTTTCTTGAGTGCACGCAGAACCATAGCCATAAAGCCATCGCTGTACTCGGCCTGTGCGGCGTCGCCAGTGGCAATGATCATTGTGGCCGGCTCGTCGTTGTCGACCACAGACTCCAGAATCTTGAGATGCAGAATCTCATCGACTCCCTGCTCGATCATCTTCGCAGGTGCAAACTGCGGCTCCTTTTCCTTTCCAGCAGTCGTTTCTGAGCTGCCGAAAGATGGTGAGCGCTTAGCAGAGGGCGCAGGCGCTTTCGCGCCGTTACGCTTGCTGTTGCGGAGGGCATCTTGCTCCTTGAAGTAGATTTGACGCTCAGTCAGTTCCTTGGCCTTGTAGACCTTGTCGAGCAGATTGACCTCATAGCCAATTTTCCTTGCGGTAGTGAAGGCGGGGACTTCGGGGAACGAGCCAACTAAGACTCGCTTTGCAACCGGCCGCCTGCGTTCCATCAGAAGAGCAAGGGCATCGAACGAGATATTCGCGTTGCCAGTGTGCCAGTGTGTAGGAATGCCGCGCTCACGCTTGAGCTGGTCATTGAAGCCAATAAAAATGTTGCTCGCATCGATGAAAACATGTGCGCCCTTGGGGTCGTTGGAGTGGTTGACCATGGGCATAGGAGAAACAAGGTATGGGCGCTCC
The DNA here is from genome assembly GCA_035771495.1 of Cladosporium oxysporum. NCBI lineage: Eukaryota > Fungi > Ascomycota > Dothideomycetes > Cladosporiales > Cladosporiaceae > Cladosporium > Cladosporium oxysporum. Next base: position 255,534 of record JAWNKS010000006.1, read on the forward strand.
TTAGGGTGCTCATTGAGCAGTCGCAAGAATAGTGCCCAGTGCTTGTCCTCGCCAGAACGAATGATTCTAGGCTCGATGGCATTGGGTCGCTTGGAGGGGGTGTTTGCAATCTGTGTGCCAGCTTTCGCCGACTGGACAGCTTGCTTCGCCGCCTCGATTTGTGCAGTGAATGTATCAGATACGTCCTTCTTCCTTTGCGGCTGAGCAGTCGCAGGCGGACCATATTGCTGGGCCTTGAAGTTTGGTGTGGCAATCGGTGCCTGTTTCTTGTCCTGGTTGTATATTTCGTAGAGCGCAGCAGCTTGTGCATTCTTCACCGGTGTGGTGGTGGCTGGCTGAGATAAATGACGCTTAGTAGCATCTAGTTGTTTCGGGCGAGGTGTTGAAGGTAACTCGTCGTCGGTCTTGGAAGGCTTCAACTTGTTTTCTTTCATCTTGGGTGGAGCAACGGAAGCAGGGAAAAGGCCCTTTGAGGCTACAGATGAAGAGCTGGAGCGAACGAATCCGGGTAGCTCGGCGGGTGCGGTTTGCTTGGTGGGTGTGCTTGTGCCGTCGTGAGCGCTGGCTCTCTTGGCAGGTGTCGTACGCCGTGAATCATCGGCCTCGTTCTCAGACATTGCGCCTCTCTTAGCAGCCAATGCAGCCTCTTGTGCCTTCCTTTCCTTCCTGTTCTGCTTCTTACGCTGAGTCTTGGTGAGCTTGAGCGCAGGGGTGTCCGGAGATTGCGAGTGATCGGTGGTACTACCAGCCGTCTCATCGGCGCTCTCCTCTTGATCCTTCCAAGTGACGCCTCGCGACTTCCTACTCGCGGGGTTCACATATGTCGCGCCATCTGAAGTGTAGTCTTGAATGCTGACCATCCTCCCGGCGTCGGGAGACGGGTCCTTGGAAGCCTGTCGCACATCGTGGACAGGCACTCCCATGTATTCCCATATCTTTGCGAAATCACCAAGGCCGCCCGAAGGCTTGCTGGCGAAGTCTTTCTTCTCTACGCCTTCGTCGATGCCGCTGTCGTGGAAGTCATCGCTGCCATTGGACTTGAGTGGCGAAGCGGGCGGCTGCGCAGCTGGCTGGCGGTTCTCGGAGCCGGAGAGGTTGGTGTTGAGGAGCTCAAGCGCATGAGAAAAGTCCCAGGGCTTGGTAGATGTCAATGTGCTCATGTAAAGCGTCGTTCGCGAGCGCTGAGCGCGCGGTGTATGGATGGTTGTGTTGTTGTTGCTGGGCTCGGGCGGGCTCGAAGTAGTAATGCTGCGACTTGCGGTCAGCTCGCCACCCGGAGACAGTAGTGGGGCGCGGGTGGGTCAAACGTACGGGTGATGGAGCGAGCAGGCGGCGTGGTGATTAGGAGCGACTAATGGTGGCGGTAGTGATCGAACATGCTGAAGTGAGCGAGCAGAACAAAGCGCAATGGATGATGTAGTGAAGAGTGAAGCGGTATTTCTTGCAGCTCAGCCTCAAAAACGGAGCTGTTGTTTGAGAAGTACCATGGCAGTCACAACGCCGGTGATGTGGCAAGCATGACTGCTCGATAAGGTGGGGCTTATCGTGCCCAAGGCTCCACTATCTCGATTCTTGAGAGATCCAGGGTTGCCATGGCGCTCTTTGGGCCGAGGCGAGTTGGCCTGTCAGTCACAGCACAATCCCATGAAACGATGATGCTCGTCTTCAGGCCATACATTCTTTTCCGCGATATAGACAAGAATCGCATCCCCATGGCTACCTGAACACAATAACGGACAATGTCTGCAGACTTCTGGGCCGGCTACCTCAGCGGTGCCGTCGGCATCGTGATTGGGAACCCATTGGATCTGATCAAAACCCGAATTCAAGCCGGACCTTCTCACTCGGACAGCGTGTCACATACACAACATATCACTCCAACCCACTGGTCGAGGCAATTCGAACGCTGGAGTGCGCTTGTTCGTGGTGCTGCCGCTCCAATCCTTGGCTATGGCGCCCTCAATGCTCTCCTGTTCATGACTTACAATCGCAGTCTGGCCCTACTCAATACTGGCGATGTCAACGAATGGCCAGAGAATCCTACAGCAGGCACGATTTGGACAGCCGGGGCGCTTGGTGGTCTCGCGTCTTTTGTCGTCTCAGCTCCCACGGAACTAGTCAAATGTCGAGCTCAGGTATCCGATCCTCCGAAATCATCTTGGCTAGTGACCAAGGAGATTTGGCAGGCCAGAGGGCCGAGAGGTCTGTATCTTGGAGGAGGTATTACCAGTGTGCGTGATGCAGTGGGCTACGGCTTTTAGTAGGTTTGCATCGTTTGTCTCATGGTCAGCACCATATGTCTGACCCAAGCTCTTCCACCATAGTTTTTGGAGCTACGAAATGTCCAAGCGATATGTACAGTCTTCCATGAACTCTTCTTCTCAAGAGCCCACTCAAACTCAAGAAGCCTTATCTGTTCTACTATGTGGTGGCCTTGCAGGCGTGGCCACTTGGGTGTCTATTTTCCCTCTTGGTAATGATTTCCCACACCAATATCTATCAGCATCCGCTTACCAGATATTCTAAGATGTGATCAAGACCCGTCTCCAGGTCTACGACCTCCAGCATCCCATCACTTCCGACTCACAGCCTCTGCTGAGCCAATCACAACAGCCAACAAGACCAAGCTCCCTCAGCATTGCTCGGGATGCTTTCCGGAATGAAGGTGCTGCCGTGTTCTTCCGTGGGATCGGTATTTGCAGCGCGCGAGCCTTTGTCGTGAATGCCGTGCAATGGGCTGTACGTACATCTTTTGCACACCATTGTTTCAATCAAACTCAGAACTGACGCTGGAAAATTTGCAGGTCTACGAATGGACAATGAAGGCACTGAAAGCAGGCCCTGCCTGATCCAGGTGCAAGCCAGACTGTGTATTGCATGCGCGAAAACTGCATGTATGTGATCGAGCTGATTCATCCTCGAACCATGCCTGATGTGATGATTGGCAACACCTTTAAATGTAAGCTATATAAAATGATAGAACAATACATTATGCTAGCTCGTGCACAGTGCTGCCAAATAAGATGTAGTGCTACGTGTACTGTCATCTAGATAGATTATGACGAGAACCACCGGTATACTTTACCCTTGTACTTGCGGCCTATATCTTAGATCCGTGCTGTTGATGCGTCGATACCATGGGTTCAAACTGACAGCTACTGATGAGATGCCCATGTACTATCCGTTTCACATGAGATGCTACCCTATACATCAGCTAAAGAAATCGCACGAAGGACAATCGAAATACAAACCCACTCCCCACTTCTTGTGCCGTATTACTACATGCCTTAGCGAAAGATATCACTTTGAGAACCATAAGACAGGGTGATGATCCCCACTCTATCTGCGGTACTACTTTACATAGCACTCGGAGAATCCACGTCGAGAGCCATCGAGATGCATCACTAGAAACTCTTCTCCATCCATCAATCGTTCAAGCAAGTACCCAAGAGCAACATGAAGGTACAACCAATAAATTGAAATACTATATCACGCAAGTGGGGCCATCATGCTGACCAATGAGATGGAAACAACATATGCTATTGCTAGTCCAGTTCGCACCATCCGCCACTTCGCATGCATGGCGCTGCGTTTCAATTAGGTCGCGGGACACAGCACGCGCAGAAAAGGTGACACCATCTATCTCGACTAAATACCACAAGATAACCAGATTTTTCAACCAGTATGATCCTCATTGCTGCGGGGAAAATGGAAAGATGACGACTCGCTTCAGGTGGCCGTTCTCGGAGCTCAAGGCAGTAGCATAAATACTGGCTAACTCTCTCTAGCCTTGCCTGGACTCCATCGCTATGATTGGCATCATACATCCATCCGGACAACATGTCTGCAGTCCGCTACTTCGGCAATGTGCCACATATTGTACGTTATGGCATGCATGATGACAAGACAGAAAAGTGCTCGATCTGGTTTTGGAGAAACGGTGTGCGCTTCCAGATCTTCGTGGACAAAGAAGATGTCCAAGACACGCCGTTCTACGAACAATGGAAGCCCTTGCTGCGTGAGCACGAGCAGGGTCAAATGTCCTTGTCACAGTGGGTGGATAGCCAGGTGAGCTGATGAACTGTGACCCGAAAGGACACTTAGAACTCGTTGCTGACTTGCATCTTTTCGCTGCGAGCAGTGGCATCCTCTGTGTGACCTTCTCATCTCAACGGCAATGCCAACTCTGAACCAGCTTGCACCAGAACGCGAGTACTGGAACACTCTGCATGATTATCTACACACACCATCTTACCGGCTGAGACTGTTCGCTTCCGGGCCTCAATCAGAGATCGTAGCAAAAGTCGAAGAAGGCCCCACAGACACTGGAGCTTATGAACTAGAGCCTGTTCCGCACCATGAATTGCCGCAGCCAGCTGGTCTGCAGCTCCATCGAAGCCAGGACCTGCTCGTTCTGAACAGGGAGAAAGATTGGCGTCGAGGACCGCAGAAAGTTTCGACCAAGAACGGGGACGTTTTCTTCTTCCTGGGCTGCCAGAGAGGATCTCGCGATGCCAGGACGCAACAGATCTCGAACAGGTCACTCGATGCTATTCGCGCTCAATTGAAGCTGATGGAGACTCACGGTGGTGCAAGCCCACCCGAAGGTATACCGCAAGTGTACGGCATCGTCACAGATAATTATTCCGCCGAGGAGCATCCCGAATCACCACTGCACCACGCAGACACGAGCGGACAACGCATCGCAGGCATTCTGCTCACATGGATCCCGCAAGGCAGAAACCTGGTGCAAACGGTCCCTGCGCTCGCCGCCTTGGATGAGACTGAGGCCAAGCTCAAGATCCGAGCATGGAACGAGCGCATCGGAGGTGCGATCAGATATCTGCACGAGAAAGGCGTGTTTGCGGGTGGCAGGGACGACTGGCGATACTTGAACCAGTACACTGTACTGGTAGATGCTCATATGCAGCCTTGGCTGGACGTTTCGTACGCTTCATGGATGGCTGATGTGACGGCCGACGAGGCAGAAGCAGGCGAAACAACGGATGCCGAAGCTCTTGGGCACTTGTTTGAGGACTGGCTGCCGCAAGAGGTAGCCAAGAAACGCAGTGCTTGATTTTGGTGCTTCGACGGCCGGCTTGATCCTTATCTTGGGATGTTTGTGTCGAATCGTTCCTCCTGCCGACTGACCTGCTCGTACTTCTGAGGCAAGATCATCACAAAGACTAGAGATAAACTCAATGCAGTCTTACTGGTTGGCTCAGTCAGAGAGCGTGAAGGGGCTACAGCGACTGTTTCAAGAAGTTCTCTTTGACAGACCCCTGACGCGGCAACACAACGACTGAAATTCTGCGGTGCCACTGAACACCCAGCTCCTTGCAGCCAGGCTGTAGTGGGAAAGTGGTACAACACGAGTCCCTTGCGTGCGAGACTGCATGCATAAAACCTGTGGTACAAAGCCCCTGGGCGAATCAGCGTGCAACGAAGCCACGCGCCGTGTCACCGCGTGAACAGGATCCTTTCCAAGCCAGCCACTCGGGACGCCTCAATGACCGCAGCTATTGTGCGCTGGCAAATGAGCTGATCGCTACTTCACATGTCAAATCGAACCACGGCACGGGAGGTAAGCGTAGGAGTGAGAGAGTTTTCGATGGCTCAGCTTCGCAGCGGCGAGCCACCGAGAAGATGGTTGTGTTGTACATAGTACTGTATCCTATGCTATTCTCGTCCCTATCAAGCCAACTGCTTAGGCGCGAAGGCCCGATGTGCACAGAAGAGCATTTCCAGGGATATCGAGCTATCAGAAATCAGACAATATGCAGCATATTACTCGCATCGCAATCGCTCCAAACTTCCCGCTCCGCTCATTAGTTGGAAACTTGGAGATGTTTCAACAGAAAGGGGAAAGAAAAAGCCGCCGCCAGCCAAGGGATACAAGATACATGCTCGCCTTGTTCGTCACACAACTGGTGGGAAAATAGAAAAAGTAGAGTCAAAGAGACGAGACGAGAGTCGGGGTTTTGATAGCCTGGCATGCCGATGCCATTTTGAGTCGTAAAGGTCGGGTCGTGGCGTTCTGCGTACTTTGGGCTTAAGAGGCTTACAAAGCAGCGACGAGACCGAAGATGGCGAGGATACCGGCGCCGGTGGCGGTGAGGGTAGAGGCAGCACCCTCGAAAGGAGTGGTGCCAGTGGTAGACTCGGAAGGTGCACCAGTGCCAGAAGGAGCGGGAGCAACGATGGGAGTGGTGCCGTTGGCCGAGGGGTAGGGAGCAATGGGAGCGACGGGGCTCTCCTGGGCAGGCTCGGTGGGAGCGGCTGGGGTCTCGTGCTCGGCGGGAGTAGTAGCAGGGACCGCGGGGGCAGCAGGGGTGGTGGAGCAGTCGTTGCAGACGGAGACGACAGAAGAAGTGGCGGGCTTGACAACGGTGCATCCTGATTGAATGTTAGTTTGAAGTTCGTGATGGTTCACATGAGTAGCTCGGAAGACGTACCACCAGGGCAGTTGGTGATGGTCAAAGTGGTGGCATCGGTGACGGTGTAGGTCTCGCCAGCGTGGGTGATCTTGGTGGCCTCCGGGCAGTAAGTGGTGTACGCAGTGAGGACCTCGGTCACGTAGGCGGGAGCAGTGCCGTTCTTGGGGTGGTCCATGGTGGGAGCAACAGAGGCAGAGGCGAGGCCAGCCATGGTGGCGGCAGCGACGGCAGCAGCGAAACGCATTTTGATATTAGGTGATGGGTTGGGTTGGGTTGAGTTTGTTGTTGGTGGTGTTGGAGTATTAAGAGGTGTAGTGAAGACGAGCAGCGATTGTTGGTGAGTTGAAAGCGAGTGTGGGTGTGCTGTGTGAAGAGGGAAAAGAACCAGGTGATGAGTCGAGAGAGATGCTGCGTCTTATTAGCAGGAAGGTGCCAGTCGCGAGGGCGTTCGAGACAGGCGCGCTAGAGCTAAGGCAGGCCAATCAGGGGCGCTCGTCAGGCGTAGTGAAACGCGACAGACTATCAAGTATCGATATTGGGGGACGTGCGGTCAGCAAAGTGGTACCTGAGAGCGGTCTAGTCGCCTTGGGATGGACACCCTGGTCGTCCTGGCCCGCGGCGCATATGCGCCCTGGCTCACCTGGTTGTCACTTTTCGTTGGCGCATTTGCGCTGCACAGTAAATTGCAGAAAGGGGGGCTGGTCAGCATGGAGTGACCGCATCTGCCTCATCACACAGACGCGCTCAGTGCATACTCATGCAACACAGCAGACCGTTGGAGCGTGGCAGCTCGACTTCATTTCCACTGCACCATCTGTTTCAGAAGACTGAACGCAACGTCTTTTCTCTCCACAAACGGAAGCGACCGACACTCCATAAACGGCTTTCACCCACGCGACTCTGCCATCCCCATCAAACTCAATCCTCCCCAGAACGCGACGGACGCCACCCCAACATGGCGCTCGTTCTCGTGGCGCCGCGACGAGTCGACCTCAGCCGGTGCACCCCATAGGTGGGATTGTTCTGCCATTCATGCTCGGCGCTCGTGTTTCTACAAGGGTGACGACGCCTTGTGGTTATTCCTGCCGAGAGTGGTAGTCGGTTCTGCCAGAATTTGCGTCTAGCCTGCCGTTGGGCTCGGGTTCCTTGCATGCGCGGCTGAGCGGCTCAGGAACACCCGCAGCTGCATGCATCGCACTGACTACTGCTGTACAGTAGATCGATAACTGGGTCGAGGAGGTCGTTGGTCTGGGGAAGTTCTGGCCGAACTGTTCCAGATTTGAACCTATGTTGAACTTGATCGACTGTTGTTCAAACTCGTATTGTCGTATTGACTGTGCAACATCGCCAGATCAGCACACGACAGCGAGAATAACACGGCGTTTGGCGCATTCGTCCAATCAATTGTGCGCTCGAAGGCCGCGTCACTCTATCAAACGGAGTGGCTGCTTACGGAAAGCGCGCCCACCATGCCGAGCCCTTGGGACAAGAGTCTTGAGGCGCTGGCCTCCGTCCGGACTTTAGTACTGAGCCCAGCGCCGTCAGGTCCGACGCACCAGATTACAGCATTACCCGCGCGAAGCGATATGACGGTCCGTGACGAACACGCGAGGCGTCCGCCGTCGAGAAAGCAACATCAGTCCGATCAGTCTACAGCCGCTACGCTTGACTCTATGCACAGCGATCTCTTTTTAGCGTAGTATAAACATGCGTAGTTTCTTATCCGGCAAGGACTACCATTGAAATGTATTTGAACCGTAGTCCTTATCCCAGCACTGAGTATGCTGGTACTCTTTTAACTCGCACTCAAAAATCAGCACTCCTGCTCTTGAAATCCACCTGTGCTCTCCTTTTCATACGATGTAATGTTGGACATGCGAGTCCAAGAACCTACAGGGTGATGCTCTTCGCACTATAGAACGTGCTGCCGGGAATATCGGTCAAAGGGACCACACTTACTGTAGAGCCACTGAGATGGAAGACATATCTCCTTCAGCTTCGATATGATTGTATCAACGGCTCCAGTATATCAGCATTGCAATGACTGTCGTCTGAGATATACCCAGAGCTATACGCATTCCCATGCCACGAATGCAATTTAATGAGGGGAATAATCAGGAAGCACTGGATTTTGGTCGCTCTCTCTCTCTCTCCCTCTCACTTTCGATGGGTTGACTTCGAGTCATACGAAGACATGGAAGATGTACGGAAATCGCTTTTCCATGCTCCCTCCATTATGCTCATTTCCGCACTAAGAGCTGCACCTCCGCAAAGTCAAGGCACCCCTGGTACCTGTGCGTGTCTGTGATGATCAGCCCTTTCGCTACAAGGGTAGCCGATCACTCAGGGTGATCTATAAGACGATCGTAGAAACGATGGGTAACTCAATAGTTTCATCCCGCTCAATGTGAGAAGCAGCTTCGTCACTGTTATTGCGCATACATCAATTGCTCCATGGATTTTCCCATTAGCGAGAAAGACCAGCGCTGGGCTATCGACGGGTCGAGTTCATCAGGAATAATCTCGGTTGATATGCTGGAATTATGCATTGGCGGAAGGACTGTCTGCTGACAGACCGCTATCTTGCCAAAAGCAATGTAAGATCAAGCCAGCGCTACTGCCCATTACTTATCGCCATTCCACCCCTACAGTCGCGCTTTGTGACCATGCAACACCGGATCCACCTCACTCGTGCACAGAATGCACGTATCCCGCAGCGCTGGAAGTCTGTCGCGGTGGTTGACAGCCTGGTAGTCCTCGCTAGCAAGCATGTCCATGAACATAGCAAAGTTCGGGTAATGCGCCAGCGCAACCTCGTCCCAGCCCTCAGTGTCTTCGCCTTTCGTTCCTTGCCCTGGCACGACCTTGCCAACAATCTTCGCCAATCCTCCACGTTTTGATCCGATGGACTCTGCAAACGCTTTGCCGTATCGCTTGTAACTCTCGTGTGCCTCCGGGCCAGGTTTGAACGCGAGGAGATTCAACATGCTGACAGGCGTAGAAGCGCCGGCCGGATTCTGCCATTGCAGGAGCTCAGGTGTTGCTTCCAGGCCTTGGGCTGACTCGGCAATTTTGGGTCCTGACTGGGATGATGATGGTTGAGGCGGATCATCCAGGCTACCGTTCAAGAGCTTTTCGTTGCGGTCTGCAAAACCATTGACAATGCTGCTTGGAATTCCGGCGGTAATGCTCCAGTGAGAAGACACCCAATCTTTGCTCAAGTAGGTTTCTGGGAATGGTGAGCTTGTTGGGGTGATGATGAGGAGGTCCCAGTTTGTCGAGAGAAGCCGGTCTGTGGATAGCTGCTCGGGCTGCACAATCCAACGGAGGGCATGTGAGATCACTAGAGGCTTGAAAGATATAGATCTGAGAGCTCGTAGGAACTTCGAAATATCGGTATTAGACGAAAGCGCCACAAGATGAACGGTTGCAAGAGGCATTTTGATCTTCTGGTCAAGCTCAATAACAACGCAGAATATTATGGATACGTATGAATGTTACTTTAGGACAGTGCGTGATCTCAGTGGACCACGATCTTTTATACGCAGAGGCAGCATCTTGTAGAACGACGAACGATGATGCATTCGAGTTGGAGAACGCGCAATAGTGCCTCGGCTCTCGATGTATGCCTCAGGCATAAACACTTTAACTAGCGCGCGACGGAAAGCGCGTCTCAAACACGCGACCCTAGATTTCGAATCCATCTCGGTCTTTAGATCGACGGACATCACTTTTACATTCACAACATTTACGAGACCACGACATTGCATTAGGAGCACTGTATAAAGATTGAAAGGGCTCATCTGCTTACCGCACTAGACTCGGATCAATTCACTCAAGCACTCATCATGGCGTCTCGCCCTGAGCTCAAGGTCGACGACGAAGTCGGATTCATCAAGACTTTTAACCAGCTGGAGGCTGGCAAGGCAATCGACACAGTGCGAGTCTTCGACCGTGGTGATTGGCTCTCAGCACATGGCGATGATGCAGTTCTCATTGCAAGAACTCAGTACAAGACCACATCTGTGCTCAAGACATTGGGCAAGAACCCCGGCCTTCCATCAGTCACAATGACCGTCACAGCATTCCGCAATTTTCTTAGAGAAGCGATTTTTCGACTGGGCAAGAGGATAGAAATTCTCCAAACTTCAGGACGCAACCAGTGGAAAGTGGCGAAACAGGCGTCTCCTGGTAATCTGCAAGACATTGAGGACGATCTTGGAGGGCATGTGGAGTCTGCCCCTATCATTCTCGCGGTCAAAGTGACGGCGAAAGCAAGTGAAGCTCGCAATGTTGGCGTTTGTTTCGCAGACGCGAGCGTTCGCGAATTGGGTGTCAGCGAGTTTGTGGACAATGATATCTACTCCAACTTCGAATCACTGCTCATTCAACTCGGCGTCAAAGAGTGTCTGATACAATTCGACAGCACAAAGAAGGATCCCGAACTACACAAGCTGCGAGCCATTGCGGATAACTGCGGTTGTGCCGTGTCAGAACGACCTGCTGGCGACTTCAACAAGAGCGATGTTGAACAAGATCTGGCACGCCTCCTACGAAGCGAAGGGACTGCCGCTACATTACCACAGACTGACATGAAGTTGGCCATGAATTCAGCAGCGGCACTCATCAAGTATCTGGGTGTGATGTCAGACTCCAGCAACTTCGGCGAATTCCAGCTTTATCAACATGATCTCAGCCAATACATGAAGCTGGACTCATCTGCATTGAAAGCACTGAACCTGATGCCAGGACCAAAAGATGGATCCAAGACCATGAATTTGTACGGACTGCTGAACCACTGCAAAACACCTGTGGGCAGCAGATTGCTCGCTCAATGGCTGAAACAACCATTGATGAGCCTGGAAGAAATTGAGAAGCGTCAGCAGCTCGTAGAAGCATTTGTCAATGACACGGAGCTGCGGCAAACACTGCAAGAAGAACACATGCGCTCTATCCCTGATCTCTACCGCCTAGCAAAGAAGTTCCAGCGCAAGAAGGCGAATCTCGAGGACGTTGTTCGAGCATATCAGGTCGCTATTCGCATACCTGATTTCATCGGCACTTTCGAGGGTGTCATGGATGAGCAATACAAGGAAGCGCTTGACACTGAGTACACGGACAAGCTCCGTGCGTTCTCAGACAGCTTGCAGAAGTTGCAGGAAATGGTCGAAACCACGGTGGACCTGGAGGCGCTGGATAACCATGAATTCATCATCAAGTCTGAGTTCGATGATGGCCTACGGATCATTCGCAAGAAACTCGACACTCTCACATACAATCTTCAAAAAGAGCATCAACGCGCGGGTGACGATCTGGGCCAAGACACAGAGAAGAAGCTCTTCCTTGAGAACCATCGTGTGCATGGTTGGTGTCTGCGTTTGACAAGAAACGAAGCAGGCGCAATTCGCAACAAGAAGCAGTACCAGGAGATTTCGACACAGAAGAACGGCGTCTACTTCACGACGACAGCAATGACACAAATGCGACGTGAACATGATCAGCTCTCAGAAAACTACAACCGCACACAGAGTGGCCTGGTACAAGAGGTTGTCAACGTTGCTGCTTCATACTGCCCTGTCATCGAGAAGCTTGCCGGCGTGCTCGCGCATCTAGATGTAATTGTCAGCTTTGCCCATGTATCTGTCCACGCGCCCTCAGCATACGTCCGACCGAAGCTGCACCCACGCGGCACGGGCAACACAGTACTCACCGAAGCCCGTCACCCTTGCATGGAGATGCAAGATGATGTCTCCTTCATTACCAACGACGTCTCACTCGTTCGTGGTGAGAGCGAGTTCCTAATCATTACTGGACCAAACATGGGCGGTAAATCAACTTATATTCGCCAAATTGGAGTCATTGCTCTCATGGCACAGATCGGCTGCTTCGTGCCTTGCACAGAAGCTGAGCTCACACTATTTGACTGTATCCTTGCACGTGTCGGTGCCAGCGACAGTCAGCTCAAAGGCGTCAGTACATTCATGGCCGAAATGCTCGAAACAGCCAACATCCTCAAGACAGCCACACGCGAATCGCTCGTGATCGTCGACGAGCTTGGCCGCGGTACCAGTACCTACGACGGCTTCGGCCTCGCCTGGGCCATCTCCGAGCACATCATCAAAGAGATTGGCGCCTTCGCCATGTTCGCCACACACTTCCACGAGCTCACAGCACTGACAGAAACATACCCCCAGGTGCAGAACCTGCACGTCGTAGCTCACATTGGCGATGCAGACGGCGACTCTGCCATGGCAGACAGCGCCAGCAACAACAAGCGCCGCGAAGTCACCCTGCTCTACAAAGTCGTCCCAGGCATCAGCGACCAATCGTTTGGCATCCACGTCGCCGAGCTCGTCCGCTTCCCACCCAAAGTCGTCGCGATGGCCAAGCGCAAAGCGGACGAGCTGGAAGACTTCTCTGGCAAGCACAGCGGCGAGGATAAGGTCGCGCCGCAGGCAAGCAAGGAAGACGTCGAGGAGGGAAGCAAGATGCTTAAGGCTGTCCTGCAGCAGTGGAAGGACGAGGTAGAGAAGGAAGGGCTGGGCAAGGAGGCGCAGGTGCAGAGGATGAAGGATCTTGTTGCAGGGAACGAGGCGCTGATGGCGAATCCGTTCTTTCAGAGCGTGAAGGCTTTGTGAGGATTGATGGCTAGCCTAGACACCTGATGTGGCTTTTGGTCGAAGAAATGCATGTATGACAGTCGTATGCTTAGTGTTCATACATCATAGTTTCGGTCACATGATGTACCTTTCCTGTTGCTAGATTGCAGGAAGAACAACATCACGCCAGCTAATTGTGTACGCATATCGTTTGGGGACAGGAATCGCTCTCGAGACTAGATCAGAAAAACCCGTGCTTTTCAATTGTGTCCAGAAGAAAAATCAAGCCCTCGCTAATTTAAACCCTGACAACAAAATGCAGCAAAGCAAGCAAGCAAGCAAGCAACAATCAACAAAAACAAATCGCTTCTCCTCTACCATCACTACTAAAAGTCCAACATCAATATGATGGGATTAATGATATTTCACCCGATCCTCGTGGCCTTCGCAAAGGGACGTTTTGCACTCAACACAGAATCTCGCCGATCTGCGAATACGTCGTGACGTTCGGACATGTCTTTCTACGACGATGCGGCGACCTCGGAGTCCTGGATGGTGGCCTTCTCGATGCCGTTGGCGGCCTCGTCAACCTGCTCGGCACCGTTGGTGGCCTGCTTCTTCTCGCCGTTGCCGTTGATGGTCTCGGCCTCGGCCTCGAGGCGGTCGATCTCGGCTTGGGCCTTGGCGACGTTCTGGGAGATGTGTTAGTGTCTGTGTGTAAGAGAATGGGAGGAGTAAGCACGGCTTACCTCCTTGGTCTTGCTCTCCTGGTTCTCCTTCCAGTAGGCGAGCTTCTCCTTCAGCTTCTCGACAACGGCAGGGACATCGCTCTGCTGCATGGGAGGGTCGACGTTGATGCGGCCAAGGTTCTCGATAGTGCCAACGTCAAGCTGGAACTTGGTAGCGGCGGGAGAAGCGTTGTCGCGCTTGCCACCCTTCTTCTTCTTGCCGCCAGTGCCGGCCATGAAGTCCTCGTCATTGTCCTTCTTGCTCTTGACCAGGGTGCCCTTGAGCTCCTGGCCCTCGACCTTACGGGTAGCAGCAGCAGCGAACTTGCCGGGGCCAGCAGCCTCGGGCTTAGCAACAGATGAAGGGTCGAAGTGGTAGAGAAGGGCCTGGGTGGTGCGGATCTCGTCCTGGTACGCGGGAGCGCTGGCCTCCTCGAGCTTCTCCTTGGCGACTTCTTGCCTGCGGCCACGGTGGTAGGCCTCGTTCTCGGCGCGGCGCTTCTCCTCGCGAATGCGACGGGCCTCACGCTCGTACTCGACGGCGGCGCGGCGGGAGCTGTAGAACTTGTCCTTGATCTCCTTGACGGCAGTGTACTTCTTCTGCTGGTCCTCGTGCGCGGCGGTGCGCTCGTCGCGGAGGGCGTTCAGGTTCTTGTAAACCTCGTCCTGCTCAGCCTTGATCTTGTCAAGCTCGGTAGTGATCTCGGTGTAGCGGTCGCTGAGGGCGCGCGAGGCAGGGTCGTCCATGGTCTTCTTGAGCTCGGCGATCTGGGCCTTGACCTCGTCAATGCCCTTTTGCGCCTGGTCGAAACCGGCGAAGCTCTTCTTCTGCCTGTTGAGCTGGGAGATATCGGCGAGGGCCTTCTTCTCGTCGACGATCTTCATGGTACCGGCATCGACAGACTTCTGGAGGCGGAGGATCTGCTGGTCGATCTCCTCGACAGACTTGTAGGGGTTCTTGCCGCGGGCGACCTTCTGCTCGGCGATGCGGGACTTGAGGGTCTCGTCCAGGCGCTTCACCTTGTCCATGATCTGGCCGCGGGAAGACTTGCTCGACTGCTGCTGGGTGCGAATCTGGCCGAGCTCGGCGCGGAGCTCCTGCTGGCGCTTGGAGGAAGGCCAGTCCTTGTTGTTGGGGCGGGCGAGGTCGAGCTTGGACTTGATGTTCCTCTGCGGTGTACGTGTCAGTATTTCGCAAGTGTTCCATGATATTTCTTCCGGCGGCAAGCCAATGCATCTATCCTCGCCTGGCATGCGACTTGCCGCATCGCAACGGATCAACGTACCATGCGCTCCTCAGCGGCCTTGAGCTCCTTCTCGGCCTTGGCCAGCTCAGCCTTGTAAGCCTCCTCATCGGGCTTCTCAGGCTTGACGACGGCGGAGGTCTGCTTGGGTGCGGTCTTTGCGGCGCCAGAAGTGCCGATCTGGGCAGCGGAGGGAGTAGCGAGGTCGGCCATTTCGAAATAGTCAGGACGATTGAACCCTCACGATGAGCTCAAGAGCAGGTACGGAGTGGCGGATGTGATGTTGGTGGTGGTCGCTACTGGCAAAAGTCCATGCGGAGATTCTGGTGGTAATGATAATTGTCCAGGGGTCTAGACGGTAATGGTAGTCAGTATATTTAGTGGGGATATGGGAATTGCTGGCAGCAGCTAGGTGGTCAGACCAAGGCCAAGCTCGGCTCGCTAATGAACCTACTTGCTGCCGACGATCTTCTTCACGTTTCCATAC
This sequence comes from Cladosporium oxysporum, assembly GCA_035771495.1. Classification (NCBI taxonomy): domain Eukaryota; kingdom Fungi; phylum Ascomycota; class Dothideomycetes; order Cladosporiales; family Cladosporiaceae; genus Cladosporium; species Cladosporium oxysporum. The sequence goes on from JAWNKS010000006.1 coordinate 271,029, forward strand.
CGCTCAATGTCGTTAGTACATGGAGTGCTTTGTAACGGTCGTGCTATATCAAGTATATCGACTCTACCTGTTCGAATCATATGCTATACAGCGTCTGTCATGGTCAGGTGTACGCTGCTTCCACGTGGTGCTGATGACTTGTGAAAGCTCTGATTCGCCCTCAGAACATATGGGAGATACCATCCATCGAGCAATAGGGTATTCTTTCAACTGGGCTGTCCTTCTGAGTGAGAACCCCAAAGGATCATGTTACTTGAGGGAGTGTACATTCATAATCTCATAGTTCAGCATAGTCCAAGGAAGGACATCTGACGACTCCAATGTCTGCTGACTCGACACAGAGCAAAGCAAACGATCGTGAACAAATCGAAAAGACAAATGGGCTGAAGTCATGTGAGGTGTGCAAACCGAGGCGGTATTTCATCATTCAATGCACTGGATCTGTCCAGTGAGAGTGAAGTGTGCGGCGTGCCTGCCTGCCTGCAGTTCACTTCCTCGTGGCCTCTGCCGAGCTCTTGCTATTTTCGCACCTTATCTCGCGCATGCAGCTCACCGTCGCACGCTTGCAGTGCATGCAGCCACACGCAGCGACAACGCCTCACGACTTTCAAACACCTCGCAGAGCACAACTACGCGACTTTGAGCGTCTCAGCGCAGACACTCGACCATGGCGACGACATGGTACGGCATGCTTATCGGCATCATTCTTCTGAGCATACAATATGCGACCGCACTCCAGCTCAATCTGGACGATCATGGTTGGATCCGCAAACGAGCGCCTTTTCTTTTTTGGACTGACTGACAGAAGTGTAGCATCAATTCAACAAGCAGCAAGCACAGTGGCGCATGGCATGATGATGTACTACAAGGGCAACGAGTCCGGCCAGACACCTGGGATCCTCCCAGAGCCATACTACTGGTGGGAAGCTGGAGCCATGTTTGGCGCGCTGATCGATTATTGGCGCTACACAGGCGACACAACCTACAATCAGATTGTTTCCGAGGCAATGCTGTGGCAGGCCAGCAGCATGAGAGACTTCATGCCCCCCAACCAAACAAAAGCAGAGGGAAACGACGACCAAGCATTTTGGGGTATCACCGCGCTCATGGCCGCCGAAACTGGCTTCCCTGATCCACCGCCTGAGGAGCCTCAATGGCTAAAGCTCGCTCAAGCTGTCTTCAACTTGCAAGCTTCACGATGGGATTATGGCACATGCGGCGGGGGATTGCGCTGGCAGATCTCCTCTTTCAACAACGGCTGGAACTACAAAAACTCCATCTCCCAAGGATGCTTCTTCAATATCGCTGCGCGCCTCGGCGCCTATACGAACAATCAGACTTATTACGATTGGGCCAGCCGAATGTACGATTGGACTGAACAGATTGGCTTGATCAGTGACACATATCAAGTCTTCGATGGCACAGATGTTGTGATCCACTGTTCTGCGTTGGACCATCACGTGTGGTAAGTCCGCTCTCAGCACGGTCTGCTTGCAACCATCGCTAAACCCTCTTCTAGGACATACAATACAGGAGTCTTTCTCCATGGGTCCGCAGTGATGTGGAATCAGGTGAACCCTTCACTGGTCTGCTTCTCAATGCCTGCAAGCTAACGAGTTCCCAGAGCACAGGCGAAGCGCAGCAGATGTGGCGCAATCGCATAGAAGGCTTCCTCAAAGCCGCCCTCGTCTTCTTCACTGGAATCAATAACACTGAAACCAACAAAACCATCATGTTCGAAGCCGCCTGCGAGCGAGGTCCTCAGGGCGGTGATCAAGGGTGCAACGTGGACCAACGCTCCTTCAAAGCCTACTTTTCACGCTGGCTAGCTGCCACAACACAGCTTGCACCCTGGACAACCGATACTATCATGCCACTCCTGCGTAATTCCGCACTTGCAGCAGCACAGTCTTGCTCCGGAGGCTCGGACGGCGTGACATGCGGAACCAAATGGTGGGTTTCGGGGTGGGACGGGCAATACGGAGTCGGAGAGCAGATGTCTGCACTAGAAGTCATACAGAGCAACCTGGTCGCTCGAGTCAAAGGACCCTTGTCGGATGCGACGGGTGGCACCTCTAAGGGAGATCCCTCAGCGGGCAGCGGCTACGGAGGACCGCCTCCATTGCACGATTTGAATCCGAGGGATCGCAAAGGAGCTATTGCTTTGACAGTCGTGCTGGTGCTTGCAATGACGGGGACGGCCTGGTGAGTCTTTGCGGTGTCCGAGTTCTGCTTGAGGGGTTTGCTGACTTTGGCGACAGGTGGATGGCTGTGTAGCGACGACAGCAGAATGAAAACACCGTTCCTTGCATGCATTTGGTCGGAGACTGGTGGATTGTCTCCTTATGATTAATGATTTACTGGTGATCGTGATGATCGCGCTACAAGTCTCTATCTCACGGACGGCCAACCTTTTCCTCATACGATCCACTCTTCGCCTTCACACGAAGCAGCGCTGTCGTAGAAATTCTGCATTCGCTCTGGCATCCATCCAGACTGCATGCCGGTCGAGACCTCGCCCAAGCTGGGCTGCTCTGCGATCAGGCAGTTTCCGTCTCGATCGTAAGTGTACTGTAAGCACGAGACCTCACGCTCGCAGGTGCTCCGGCAGGCGTCCACTGATGCTGCCCTGCCTCTACTTTCGTGGGCATGATTGTCCCAATCGTTTCTCGGCTCCGCTGTTTGGGGCAGTATGTACGCAGCGAATATGTCTCTGTGTCGTATAATCGTCGATTGGCCTTCGCCTAGCTGTGCGATGCTGGTCTGCTCAAAGTGCCACAGACTCTCGATAGCTGGAGGAGCTACATGGTGATACGACACGGTCGGATAGCACCACAGTCGCTTGCTGTAGTCGACGTGGCTGTAGTTCAAGTTCCCGATGTCTCTGCCCTGCCACATTGGCCACGCCCAAGTGAGGTTCGTACCGCTGTCGAAGAGAGCTTTTCCCAACACGCAATCACCAGCCCAATGGCTCGCCGTGAACGCTTCGAGATCAGCTTTGTTCTCAACGTACAGCGCCACAGCTGCCTCGAGTGCTGGCCGCGAGATGGCGAAGCCGCTGCCGCCGTGCGCGAACACCACGTCGCCGATCTCGCTTTGCGCGCCGATGTAATGCTGCCGCGTGGAGTCGAGGGCGGCAAGGTACGAGAGCAGCGTGCTCCAGAAGATGTAGGTGTCAGTTTCGACGAAGACGTACCACTTCTTGTCGGGATACCTCTGGAGGGTCTCGCGGATCATAGGCAGGAACTTCCATTTGTCGAGCCTCCAGCCGGGATTTGTCGGCTTGCCACTGGTGCCATCCTGTGTGTAGCTCTCTGGGCCACTGAGTTCAGAGGGATCTAGAGACGATCTTCCGCCCTTTTGTAGTTGACGGTAAAGAGCGAAGTCTTCGTGGGCGGTTTTGAAGATTGGGTCGACGTCTTCGAGGGCGTCGATGATGGTCTCGCCTTGGTATTGCTCGGCGTAGTCGGAGAATATCAGGTAATTCGGGTAGCAGCGGAGTGTTGTTTCTAGGTGGATTGGAAGCTTGTCTTGCAGCTCTGTTGATCCGGTCTTCAATATGACTACGGTGTCATCCGCCCCTGGAAGTTTTCCGCAAGGCAGTGTGGCGAGTGGTTTCGTATTCAGACGTGGTGACTGTTTCGCTGCCAGTTCGGATCGGGAGTAGAAATATATCAAGGTGATGAGTAGGAGCGCTGCGAGTATGCCAACATATCTTTGGCTCGGCCGTCCGGAAAGCATTGCAGGAATAGGTCAGAGCAGTGTCGCGGTTGCGGAAAAGGCCGATCTGAGGTTACGGCAACATCTGAGCCCAGGAAACAATCGGTTATACACTTCAGGTCTGCAAAGTATCAGTTGAAAGCCTCACTTTTCAGGGCTCTGAATCTCGTTGTTTGCTATTCCCACAGACATATAAGGGGCCCGAACCACAGTCGGCAGGACTGAAGTCTCTAATCTGGAACGGGACCTACCGTAGACGGAGAGGTCAGCGCATCTGATGAAGGCACATTTCCTTGAATCAAGTACTTGTTTGCCACACTGCTCGAAGGTGTATAGTATTTGAAATCCTTGGCAGTGGAAGATGCCTGTCAGGCCTTGGGCGAAGATGAGCAGGGACGTTGCGAATCCTTCGGTCCGCTCGGCGAACAGGAAGCGCCTCCACGAAACAACATCACAACACCGATGCGCCCTATTTCTTCACCAACAGCACAAATGTGATAAGTACCTCTATCAAATGCTCATCTAGATGGCTGTGTCTGCTAAGTATATCATCAAACACTGCGCCACTGCGAGCGGACGGCACAGCACTGTCGGGGTAAAATTGACCACACGAATACGCGCCAGCGAGCATACCGCGAGCACGCTTTAGTTTCAGAGTAGACCGGTAACCGCCCACGTGAGGCTTAGGCTTTACAATAGAAACATCCTACTAAACTATCCTGTAAGTGATGAGTTGCAGATAACCTGCCTTAAGGTATACGTCTCTTGCATTTTCATCCGCTTCTTGGGTGACAATATTGACACTGCACCGATCCAATGGCTTTGAACATTCATTTTCTTCTGGGTGCACTTTACATACTGCTAGGGCCATACGCTATCGCACAATCAACAACGACTTTGCTGCCTCTGCACGGGGATACCGAGTCCTGGATTGTTGACGATGCACAAGCTTTCGCCTCTTCACAGACGACATCAATTCCTGAATCAACACAAAAACTTGACATGGCCGATAAGTCATTGACCATCCACCTCAAAGGACCAAAACCTACATTAGCGGGCCTAGGAGGCGGTGAGCTTGCAACCAACGTGCCACTCTTGGAACCACAAACAGAGCTGCCATCAAACGCGAGTGGTATCGAGTCATCCAAGACAACAGCTTCATCGAGTCTGTCACAAGCATTCTTGCCCGCTGTCACAGTAGCAGAAATCGACCCTTCCCAGAATGCTTCAGACACTCAACTCTCAGCCTCAAAACTATCAACATCAATCATGACAATCGAGCAACAAGCGACAACAGTGTACGTCGCGGCAATCACGCCAACAACGTCGCAAACACTCGAGCCTGTGCCGTTGGAAAGCGAGTCGTTTCTGGAAAGGAGCGGCATAACTACCCCAGGCTCTAAAGCAAACATAGCTGCAATTGGACTCGGGGCAGGGTGTGGTGTCCTTGTGCTTGTTGTTACTTTGGCCGTGATAGTGTGGCTCCTTCGCCGGCACAGACGCAGTAGTAGAAGAGCAGATCGGCAGGATGCGAATGTCAAGCTTGAACGTCAGAGCTGTTAGGAAGTCGAGCTGGTGTGGTACATATGCATGTGGTAATGGCAAGTTGCGGCGACATAGTCAAGTGGCAGGGATAAACAGATTCATTCTTATCGCAATATAAATAGTGCTTGCGTCATGCGTCTCAGGGCCTTTCTTTATGTTTGGTTCCGTTGGTGACAGATGCTTTCATTTTGACTGATATATGTGTATCTGGTACGTGTATTGGCCATGATCCTGGTGAATTCGCGGTGGAGTTGACGGAAATGACAATATTGAGCTTACTAGCACCAACCACCATGCTCGAGGCCGTAAATATAATATTTCTGCTGCCATTCACCCAATACGCGAGTATGTTTACACTACTACTCAGGTACAACACCGTGATGACGAGATTCTGGCTACATTGGCTCAACCGAACCCTAACCCTCGAGAGAAAGATTCAATCATACATGCATGTGTACTTATACAGACATTGAAGTTGAATGAATGTACATACTATGAATGGAAAGTATGGGAGTTCTAGTGTGAGCTCCGAAGATATCACAATAAATTGTCTAGTTGATCTGTGTCGTTCGCACTACATATCAATATCAACATAGAGCTCCGTTTGGAGATATCGATGGTACCGTGGCCGGCATTCGAATCACGTGTTTCAGCCAAAGCGATCGATGAGCATGTATTGCTGAGATATTCGCACGCTTCATGCGAGGATTTGAGAGGGCAGAAGCAAGTCTTCGCGAAGTACAAGCTGGAAGGGTTGCGATGCTGCAATGCAACCCAGCCTTCTGGCCGCAACGCAACACAACGGGGCAGATCGGAGCTGAGACTGCTTTGGCTTCAGGAAATACTGTGCTTGTAGGGATCGGCATTCCCGAGTGGTTGGTAATGGTACAGCAACATTGGTATATGCGATCTTTCTTTTGTCCGTCCGAGTGTACCTTTACTTCAACCAAATACCAAGACATGGCAATAGAAGATCGGATTGCGGGGGAATCGAAGAGGATTCGCCGTGTCTGCGGAAGTTTGGAACGGCGTCCGCACGTATTATCACCAGCAGCGTACTAGACTTCAGCCGCTGTAGAGGTCCGTCCATCCGCCCAAAGAGGAGAGTGGCACCACTCTGGTTGCCCGGGGTGTTCTCGCTGGCCTGCATGCCGCACCTCCTAGCTCGTCGGGACCGGCACAGAAAGCTGGAAGACTAGCGATTGGTTTCTCTAAGACGCATTTTTTTCGTTGCAAGGCATCCAGGGACAGAGCTGGCTCCGCGGCTTATCAGGCCATACAGTACTTAGCCCGATGTGAGTGAGAGTAGGCGAGGTGCAGCGAGTACATAGCGTGCAGCTCTGCAACGCGTGGGAAAGGCGGCGATGGCTGGCTGCTTTCGATGCGAGCTGACAGTCGCTGTGTCTCTGAGTGCCAGCAACGCACGTCCAAATGCTGCTCGATCTGGCCCTCGGGCCGATGGTAGAGGTGGTGAGTGCAGCTCGTCGACCAGTCGCGGCGCGTTGTAGAGGGTGACTGTGTGATGGCGATATATATGTGGGCAGTGTAAGGCGATTGATAGCCGACGCCAGTGGCCCGGAAGGGACTTGGGTGCAGCCGTGCCTCTACTACTGTACAAACCTAATCCGCCCGCATCTGTTCGGCCTGTGCTCGCTGCTTGCTGGCTTGCTGCTTGCTGTACCGACGACTGCTCTGCGCGCCTTAGTCTCGCAGTCTAGCAGCCTGACAAGCTGCTGTACAGCAGTCCACCCGCCTGCCCATCGCATACCACTCACTACTCGACACCACCACCACGAACCGCTATACTATTAATCCCACTACCACCTTTCAACCATCCCATCACGCCACGCATCCGCCAAGCTGGCGACAAAGCGACATACCCGGACCCATCAGCCATCCCACCACCACCACCACCAGCAGCGTCTGGCCCGCGTCGACGCACCATTGATGGGACCCAGCTAGCATTTCGCCGCACTCTCCTCTCTCGCCCACCGTGGCGCACAACACCCTCTTCTCGACAATATATCTTACCATCTGCCACCGCGCGGGTGAGCCTGCGATAGCATGACGCTGCGCGGTGCGCTCGGCAAAAAGACCCACCCGACCAACAACCCGACGAGCACTCCCACCTCAGCACCGGCAAATGGCGATGGTCCTCCGCCACAGCAGTACTACCAGCGGCATGGTTCTGCCGAGAGCTATCGTTCGACAGACACGGTCAAAGGTCCTGGAGTAGCGGGTGTGGATACAGGTGTGGCGCCAGCATCGCATTTCATGAAGCTCAAGTCCGGACAGAGAACTGGGTAGGTCATTCCTCTTGGATGCTGCGTGCGGTGCTTCTTCGCACTGGTTACTGCATTGTTGGACTTGGTGGATCGTGACAAAGCCTGCATGCGCGGGCTCATACTTGTGGCAGCTCGCTGGTCGCCTAGTTACAGGCGTTGTTTGGGACGGAACCTTGCAGGCGCGCATACTTCCTGATCCGACCACATCCGCTGACAATCGCCTTCACAGGTTCGATGCTGAGCCTGCAGTCTCACCCGGCAGCTTCCCCGCCAGATCACAACCCTCTGCGTCTCGCGCAGACATTGCGCCGTGGGATGACCCTGGTGTCTCACCAATGGAACAGGCTGGCGACAGAAACCGTACCGAATTTCCTTTACACCACGGATCGACGAGTACACCTGCGATAAAGCGACACGGCCCGACCTCGAGTGCCATTCCATCCTGGGCCAACAGCAAACAAGATGGAAGGCACATGCCAAGTTCGGTGTTTGGTGGATACTTTGGCGACTCCAGCGACAATCTGGGCCAAGTGTCTCCAGGATATGCGCCAACAGGTGGAATGAGTTTCCAAGGAGACGGCGAAGACAGACGGCCGTCAATAGCTAGCGCAACGACCGTCTCGTCCCAAGGATCGAAAGGAAGTGTAGGCGGCAAGTTCTCGAAGAAGCTGCAAGGCTTCTTTGGAGAAGACATACTCAATGACCCATCGGGCCGATATGGATACAGCAGGCAGAACTCGGAAACGAGCTCGTTACAGAATGGCATACCAGCTTTCCAATCCGGAGGTCCACGAAACCGGAACAACTCCATGAACGATGCTATGCTAAGAGAAAGCAGAGCGCCTAGCCCCGGCAGCTCGCGACCAAGAAGTCCAGCGCCTGGACCAAGCAGCGAAGTCACGCCATGGGTATTCCAGGATCCACAGGTAAGAATCAGAAGATTGCAATTATTGTTGATAGTGGTTGCTGACGTTCTGGCAGGAAGCACACAACCAAGCGCCGCAGACCGAACAGAGCAAGAGCCGCTTGCACAAACCTTCCATCGGTGGCCACAAGCTGCACTTGCCTGGCCACAGGCACAACCGTAGCCATGATGAAAAGCAGTCTGGCGGTTTCGGCATTCCTCTCAGGGCTTCCACAAGTCGCGAAAACACTGCCAACCCTATTCGATCAGGATCCACTGCCATGAGCTCAGCGCTGAACCTCAGAAGTCGCGCGACAAGTCCCTCGCCGAGCATTCAAAGTGCGCAAAGTCGCGATAACACCATCGCACAACGATCGCCCAGTGGGCGCGAACCAAAACGATCTCTTTTCGACCGCGTCACCGGAAGACACAAGAACGACAAGGGAGGGCCTGAAGGTCTCCTGCCGTCCTCGTCCACCACATCACTACAGAGCCAGCAGCCAGGGCCCAGACCCAACAAGACGCGGTCCGACACCGCGTCAATAGCACGACCTTTGGCGCGCAGGTCGGAAGGCACAAATGGCGGCTCGAGCTCACAGAAGCAATCCCGACTGCCCTTCAAAAGGCGCGGTGAGACAAGTTCCGAATCAAAACAGGCGAAAGACCCAAATGCACGCGACACAGATGAAAGCGCAAATCTTTGGAACCTAGACACCGACCTGACTCGGATGGAGGGCATCATTGATCGGAGACAACCACCCATGACACCCCCAGCATATGACAAAGTGTTCGATGGACCTTTCAAGGCAGAACCTGGACATGAAGAGCCATCAAAACCAGAGGCTGGTGCTTGGGACGCACCAGACAGCTGGGCGGTCAAGCGAAAGACAGACGAGAACGTTGAACGTTTGCGAGAAATCGATGAGGACGGTAACATGCCGAACGATGAAGATTCTGGTTCCATGTATTTCATGCGAATCTTCAGAGCGGACAGCACGTTCGCAGTCATCTCAGCAAGCCTCAATACCACTGCAGCTGAACTAATATCGATGATGGCGAAGAAGACATTCCTCCAAGATGAGCTGGACAACTATCAGATAGTTATGCGCAGGCAAGATACAAGCCGGCAACTGGAAGCTGGTGAACGTCCGCTCGTGATACAAAAGAGGCTACTGGAGCTGGCTGGGTACCAGGAAATGGACAAGTTAGAGGACTTGGGACGGGAAGACCATGGCTATCTCTGTCGCTTCACCTTTTTGCCGGCCAAAATGAGCGGCTACTCAAGCTTGGAGCGCGATCCTGGTTTCAACAAGATGCAGCGCTTCAACCACATTGATCTGTCTGGACGAAATCTGGTCACTATCCCAATCGCATTGTACCAGAAGGCTACCGAGATCATCACTCTGAACCTGTCAAGAAACCTCAAATTGGATATCCCGAAAGATTTCATTCAGAGCTGTACTCAACTTCGTGAGATCAAGTACACCAGCAACGAAGCCTGGAAGATACCTCAAGCCTTGTCCCTGGCAGTGAAGCTGACTATGCTGGACATCTCCAACAACAGCTTAGAGCAGTTAGAACACGCTGAGCTTTTTAGACTGTCTGGCCTGGTCAGCTTGAAGCTCTCCAACAACGTTCTTGGCAGTATTCCGAAGTACTTCGACCGCTTCTCTGCTCTTCGAAGCCTGAATCTCTCATCAAACAATCTCGGCGAATTCCCTGAGGCTTTGCGTGGTATGAATACGCTTGTCGATTTGGACGTCAGTTTCAACTCTATCTCGGATTTGGGTGACATTGGGAACTTCACCAATCTGGAGAGGCTGTGGGCTACGAACAACCGATTGGGTGGCCCGCTCCATGCGTCATTCAGTAAACTCACGAACCTCAAGGAAATCGACGCTCGCTTCAACGGCATCAACAACATGGACGTCGTATCTCAGTTACCAAAGTTAGAGATGCTCATGCTTGGTCACAACTCTATCTCGGCCTTCGAAGGGTCATTCTCCCGCCTCAAGGTCCTCTACCTCAACCACAATCCAGTCACACGGTTCGACCTCAACGCTCCTGTACCTACGCTTTCCGTCCTCAACCTTGCTTCGGCCAAACTATCACAACTGCCCGATGCACTGTTCATGAAGATGTCCAACCTCACGAAACTCACGATCAGCAAGAACCATTTTGTCTCACTTTCGCCGCATTTCGGCAACATGTCAAAGTTGGAATATCTCAGCATAGCAAAGAACGAGCTCCAACGAATGCCGGCGGAAGTCGGTCGCTTGACCGAACTAAGGTATTTGGATGTGCGAGAAAACAACCTTTCCAGCTTACCGCCAGAGATATGGTTGGCGAAACGATTAGAGACTCTCAACTTGTCTTCAAACGTTCTCAGCGATTTCCCTAAGCCAGGCAACCCGTTGCCGGCAGTGCCTGAAACGACTCCCCAGCAGACACCCGCCGCGCCTACCAATTCGGAATTCGAGGAGCTGGGTCCATTGGAAGATTTCGCGTTGCGCAGACCGAGTCAGGCCTCCGGCATGCTCAGTGTGGCTAGCTCGCCAGGAGGAACCTCTCGCAAAGGCTCTGTTGTCTCGCACTCCTCGCAGAAGGCGGGCGCTATTGGTCGGACTAACACTTCGGGCAGCATAAGCACGATGACCCCAGCCAACAGAAAAGATTCCACGCTCTCTGGTCGGCTGGCCAGCACTTTCTCTACTTCTCTGAGGCATTTGTTCCTCGCCGACAACCGGCTCGAGGACGATGTGTTCAATGAATTGGTCTTACTGCCAGAGTTGAGGATTCTCAACCTTTCGTACAACCAATTGTACGACATTCCACCTCGAACAATCAAGCGATGGAACCACTTGACAGAGCTATACCTGTCAGGTAACGATCTCACGTCACTTCCAGCCGAAGATCTTGAAGAAGGCTCGCAACTCAAGGTGCTGCACATTAACAACAACAAGTTCCAAGTGCTTCCTGCGGAGCTGGGCAAGGTGCAGAAGCTCGCCATACTTGACGTTGGTAGCAACATGCTCAAGTACAACGTATCCAACTGGCCGTACGACTGGAACTGGAACTGGAACCACCAGCTCCGGTACCTCAATCTGTCTGGTAACAAACGTCTCGAGATCAAGCAGAATCCCAATGCTGTCAACGGTCGAGAGGCTAGGGATTTGACCGACTTCTCGTCGCTGGTCAATCTTCGTATACTGGGACTTATGGATGTGACCCTGACGATTCCTTCCATACCCGACCAGGCGCCTGATCGCCGTATCCGGACGGCTGGATCTGTCATCGGCACTGGTATGCCATATGGCATGGCTGATACCTTGGGCAGAAATGAGCACCTTTCCACTCTGGATATGGTCGTGCCTCGCTTCCGAGGACATGAAGCCGAGACGCTTATCGGACTCTTTGATGGGCAGTCTCTGTCATCTGGTGGCAGCCGCGTTGCTAAGTACCTTCACGAAAAGTTCAAGCACGTTTTCAGTGAGGAATTGGACAAGATCAAAAACGAAGAGACGCCAGTTGATGCCCTCAGGCGCACTTATTTGGGTCTGAACAAAGACCTCGCCACAGCCGCCATGCAGGCGATCAACGAAAGGGAGCATCCTGGCAGTGCTTTGGTCCACAGAGGTAGTATATCTGGGCCCGAGCTCGGGGACGACGACATGAACAGCGGCAGCGTTGCTACAGTGATGTATCTGCACGGCATGGACCTGTACATGTCCAATGTCGGCGACGCGCAGGCATTGCTCATTCAGTCAGAAGGCGGACATCGTGTCATCACGAGGAAGCACGACCCTGCCGAAACCCTTGAGCGGCAACGCATCCGCGAGGCAGGAGGGTACGTGTCTCGACAAGGCAAGCTGAACGACCAGCTCGACGTCTCTCGTGCGTTTGGCTACGTCTCCCTCACGCCGTGTGTCATCGCTGCACCGCACGTTGTGCAAGTTACTCTGAAGGAGTCCGACGAGATGATTCTGCTGGCTTCGCGCGAACTTTGGGACTACTTGACACCCGACTTTGCAGTCGATGTTGCACGCTCTGAGCGCGGCGACCTTATGCGCGCTGCTCAGAAGTTAAGAGATCTCGCCATTGCTTTTGGTGCCACAGGCAAGATTATGGTAATGATGGTCGGCATCACAGATTTGCGTAGACGCGAACGCGCGGCAAAGGTCCGCACGCACAGTATGGGCATGGGTCCGTCTGGTTCGCCACAACTGGACTACTTCAGTGGCCGCAAAGGCAAGCGTGGAAGAGAAGGTGTCGGCGATTCGAAGCTTGCGCGCTTGGATCAAGAGGTCGATGCGCCCGTTGGCGATGTTACTCTGGTGTTCACTGACATCAAGAACTCGACAATTCTCTGGGAAACATATCCCATTGCCATGCGCTCGGCTATTCGAATGCATAACGAGGTCATGCGCCGTCATCTGCGTATCATCGGTGGCTACGAAGTCAAGACAGAAGGCGACGCCTTCATGGTTGCTTTCCCGACCGTGACCAGTGCCCTGCTCTGGTGCTTCACCATTCAGTCCCAGCTCCTCGAAGTACAATGGCCGCAGGAGATCCTATCATCGGTCCATGGCGAAGAGGTCCGAGACGCTGACGATAACCCTATCTTCCGTGGTCTCAGCGTGCGTATGGGTATTCATTGGGGTCAGCCAGTGTGCGAGGTCGACCCTGTGACCAAGCGCATGGACTACTTTGGCCCCATGGTCAACCGCGCTGCGCGTATCGAAGGTGTTGCAGACGGCGGGCAGATCTGTGTTTCTTCCGACTTCATCGCCGAGGTTCAGCGCCTCTTGGAGTCCCACATTGAAACCGACCGCACCAACTCTACCGGTAGCGAGGAAACCCTCTCGGATGATTTACTAACTGAATCTATACGCCGTGAGCTACGCTCGCTGTCCTCGCAAGGATTTGAGGTGAAGGATCTTGGCCAGCGTACCCTCAAGGGTCTTGAGAACCCGGAGTACATCTACCTCATGTACCCACACAGCTTGGCATCGCGTCTGTTGGTACAGCAGCAGAAGGCAGAGGCCGAAGCGCGCAACAATGCTGAGAAGAATTCGTTGACCGCTCGACAGCGCGGCTCGCCTCTGACGGTTGACACGCAGAATGTCTGGGACCTGTGGAACGTCAGCTTGCGATTGGAGATGCTGTGCTCTAGCCTCGAAAGCACAGGCGTGACGAGCCTGAAACCGCCGGAGACGGCTCTGCTCGAGCGCATGAAGCAGCGCGAGGGCGAAGTCACGGATCGCTTCCTGGTCAATTTCGTGGAGCATCAGATCAGTAGGATTGAGGTAAGCCGGTCTCCTGACCTAAACATGCATGACTTTTGAGAAGCAGAAGCTAACATATCACTTTCTCTACAGACCTGCATCTCCACGCTAGCTATCCGAAACATGGTCCGTCCATTCAGGGACGGCATGCTCGAACAGGCCTGTCCAATGGCTGACATTCTTGGCGAAGTTGCGAGCCAGCTTGATGAGCTGAAGGTGCTGCGGCGTCAAGCCGACTTTGAGATGGCGCCAGCCTGATGACAGAGAGAAAGGGGGAAGACGAAAGAGAGATGTCTTTGACGCGCGACCTGCAATTGGCGCTTACCGAGCGGGGGTCGTGAAATTTTACATTTTATTTGGAAAGCCTCGCATCTTTTGGTGCGATGGTTGCTTTGCGAAGCCAGGCGTTTGATAAGGGGGGATATGTGGCATATTCCCGATTGGAAAGTGGAAGGACACGATTGGGACGTTTTTCTATATGGGTAATTTTTGGTGCGAATTGGCGCGCTGTGTGGATGTTCGTTTACGAAAGCAAGCTGGATCCTGTCCCGCTACCCATACCCACGAGGTTTTGGGGATTGTTTCGATTTTTTCTTCTTCCTTCTCCTTCTTCTTCTATGGCATTCACATGGTATTTGTAGTGGCAAGTGGCGAGAGACGGATTTCATGTTCATCGAGCTATGTACGCGGTGAGTTTTTGGTGTACAAAAAAGACTGTTACTTCATGTGTGCCTGCCTGCCCTGCTCGTAGAACAAACACTTGGCAAATTGCCACCCTGCGAAATGGCTGCGAGCTATATACTTGAAATTTTTTCACATTTATCGCCATCAATTTCCAACTTTCCCTTCGCCCTCCGGAAGCTTGATGGTCTCCTGATAGCGCTTCGAAACAGACCAGCTATCAGCCATAGAACGCAGCAGCGCCGTCGTCGCCGCCACACCCTTCCGCAGCGTCAGCGGGTCGCTTTCGCCGGGCACGTGCAAAAACAGCACCGGGCGATCTTCCACCCCGCCATCGCTCGCCTGCTGGTTGCGGCGGGCGTACCAGGCAAGACTGTTGAAGTAGATGTAGTCGCACAGGTAATGGCCAGGGTCGTTCGACTCCTCCGCCGGCACCAGCGGTGGCGAGCCCGGCGCCTCGCACAGGTTTCGCTGCCAGCCGGCCAGCACCTCGTCGTACTCCAGCGTCGTCGTCAGGATGTGCTTGCAGTCCGCGAAGTCGAGGTCGCCGGCGTTGGGCGCCAGCCGTTTCCCGTCGACGTCGGCGTTTTTGCTGTAGCCGTCGCGGTGCGCGAGGCGCTCGAGCGAGTAGTGCGCGCGGCCGGACGCCATGCCGATGTGCAGGACGAGGTCGACGGTGTCGATGTAGGAGGATAGCAAAGCTGGGACCAGGGCTCGCACATCGTCGTAAGCTACGCGGATGGGGTCTGGGTGGGTTATGAGGCGGATGGCGGTGGCGTGGCCGGGGACTGCTGGGAGGAGAGTTGGGAGGAGCTTCACGATTTCGTAGGATGGGTTGACGGGGAATCTGTCGTGGAAGGGCTGGGATACAGTCAGTGTGACTATGATCTACCATGATTCAAGGCGTGTGTAGTTTGGATATCGTACGCCGAAACCCGTCACTAGGATTGTGACGACATCTTGCTCTGGAGGTCCTGTGCTACCCATGACTGCAGACGTATTGTGGCTCTCTGCTGGGATCTTGACTTCTGCTAGAGGATTGCTTGGCATACAAGGCTCTTGAGGTCAATGTGGGTGATGGAAGAAGCTTCACGATATAGATGGGGGCAGAGGTCAAATCGTAACAAGCTCTCGAGTCGAGAAGGTTCCTAAGAGGCGTTGATGCATGCGCTGTGGCTGGCTCGAGGCCTGACGTAACAGAATATCACGAATACATTAACAAGCACGTACTGTTCAGATGCGACTAATTTACATGAACTCCAATGCAGTTTTCTCGTCAAACTACGTTTCAAATCATCTTGAGAGGTTCTGGGTCTTATCGCCAAAAGTCGTGATGCATGACTAGTTTTCGTGACTGATGCCCTTGCTCGGCTGTCGGCAACAACCTCAAGGTTCTGACAAGTCTATCATAGCTGTATCGCTCCCTGGATTACATATTCGTGTATCATTACTTCACCCAAGGTCTACCGAGGTTTCGTTTCCAACAAACACCTCTGCACATCAATTGTGAATCGATTGAAAGTTCGAGCCGTGCGATCAAGCCACAATTTTGACTTCGGCAGCTTTCCGCAATCGATTCATGACTGCAGCCGCCACATCGCCCTCTTCATCACTGATTCCCTCGACGAAAATCGCGTCGACGTCTTGCCTGTCCAGATCGCGCAGCGCTGCAAAGACGCCCCGCGCAATATCTGCCGTGTCGCCTCCCAGATTGACGTCCAGAAGTGTGAAGTCTGCTCCTGCATTTGCCACCGCGTGCGTTTCGACGCTTCGCTGGACGTGCTGTTTGTGAATGGTCTGCAGCATGCCTGCAAAGCCAGGTTTCGACGGCTCGTGTCCGTTCGTCTGTATTGAAGCCTTGACTGCATCTAATGACTTCTGTGCAATTGGACCGCTTTCTCCAGCAATCTCTACTGTCCACTGCTTGGTGCGAATCACACCAAGCTTCTTGCTTGCCGCGATGTATTGCGCCATGTCTGCCCAAGTCGGCGCCTTCTTCCCGCTCTCGAAGAGCACCACGGTGGCTTTTGGTGAATAGTGCCTGTACTTCATGCCCGGAGCTTTCGGCTTGGAATCCTTCTCAGAAATATCCTTGTAGCCGATCTGGGTGTTCTCCCAGCCCTCGCATTCTCTCAATTGCTCGATGCTGATACCGCCGGGTCGGAGGATCAAGGGTGGTGTTGAAAGACCATCGACGACTGTGCTCTCAACGCCAACATCGCAAGGTCCGCCGTCCAGAATCGTCTCGATTCTGCCTTCCAAGTCGTACGCTACGTGCTCGGCAGCTGTGGGCGAGGGCTTCGTCGATGCATTCGCGGATGGAGCTGCTATGGGCTTGCCACTCGCTTTAATCAATGCAAGAGCTAAGGGGTGCCTCGGCATGCGCGCGCCGAAAGTGGTCAGGCCGGCTGTCACTTCGGGCGCAAGAGGCGAATGTGGCGGGTTGGGCAAGATGATGGTCATGGGGCCAGGCCAGAATTTCTTAATCAGTGGCTTGTAGATGCTCGGAATAGGGTCTTCGGTCGATGGAGCCCCAGTCGCACCATCATCGCTGTTACTCGAAGGCCTTAACAGTGCTCGTAATTGTTCCAGAGAGGCAAAGTGTACGATGAGCGGATTGTCGGCAGGCCGTTGTTTGGCCTTGTAGATTCCTTTCGTAGCCGAGCTCCTCGTAGCATCCGCACCGAGACCATACACAGTCTCTGTAGGGAAAGCGACTGGGATGTCTGATGTCTTTAGTTGTTCTGCCGCTTGGCGCAAATATTGGGCATCCACGGAGTGAGGGTCGAGTTCAATTTCGAGATCATCCAAATAGTCGTCCGGCACGCTCCTTGCTTTGAGTGATCCAAGTTTCGTCGCGTCAACCGGCAAGACCGCCGTCTTGAGCAAAGGCGGTTCTGATGCCATGATTTGTGAGCAGTAGCGTTGAGTGACTCCTGGTGTGTTGATATGCACGCTGACGCGTTGAAAGATTCGAGAGCGGTTTGCACAAATGTATTTAGTCAATATCGCGTCAATAGAGTTGGCAGTTCGTAAGTGGAAAGGAAAGGATGCGTTCATGGAAATTATTATGACTGAACAAGGGAACAAAAGTTGGGCATCGAGACAATTCCATCTCGAACTTTTTCCAGACTGCCCTGAATTCGGTAGTTCGAAACCCTAACCCTATCTTAATCCGAAATATGTAAAATGATCTCTCTGCGTGATGTGTGTGTATGAGGTATTTGTATCATGGGTATGGGATGTTTATATGCGAGAGATATAACATATTCATAGGTAGTTATTCTTTACACGAAAGTCTTGTGGCTGATATCTATCAAATGCGAACCACAAATGCACCTTTTTTCCAACACTACATGCAACAAACTCCACTCGTAGCGCACTCAGTGTACAAAGAAAAATGGGAAGGAAAAGGAAATCAAGTCTTTTGACCACCACCGCACCAACACTGCCCATCTCCCTCTCGCTCGACATGGACTGTCAAGCTCATGCCACGCTCTGATGCCAGATCGTCCACGCGATTCTTCACATCCTCGAGATCTGCGTACGGCGCTGCGATGATGTGGATTACGCCGCAGATTTTGGTTGGCGCGGCTGGTGCATGGTCGTGGCTGTGTCCATGGTGGTGGTGGTCGTGTGAGTCGACGGTGTCTCTGTCGTCGAGCCAGAAACGTGGCACGGCATAGCCGACGACGCCGCGCATTTCGCTGAGCTCCTGGAGAGCATTTTTGATGCCATACTCAAAGTCGTCAGGTACGACGAGCAGGAGCTTTTGGCCAGAGGAGATCACGAGCGGTACCGCGGCGGCGAAAATAAGAATGGCGATGATTATGGTTGCGAGTGGGTCCCACAGGTACCAAGGCTTCCATAAGGTCATGGCAGTTGAGAGTATAACGGCCAGCGAGCCACCGGCGTCTGCGGCGACGTGCAGGAAAATGCCGTGCATATTGTCGTTGTGGTCGTGAGAATGTCCGCCGTGATCGTGGGAATGCGCAGCCTTGGCGGGAGCGTGGTGATCGTGCCCGTGTACGTGCCCATTCGAGTGTGAATGATCGTGTCCATGCGAATGGTCGTGTGAATGGTCGTGAGAATGTCCATGTGAATGTCCATGATCGTGCGAGTGGTCGTGTGAATGCCCGTGACTGTGTGAATGCGCGTGCGAATGGCCGTGATCGTGTCCGCCATGCCCGTGGTCGTGTCCATGATGCGCGTGTCCAAATGCGAATAGGCCAACCATATTGACCAAGAAACCAAGAGTGCTGACGACGAGCAATTCCTTGACTCTCCTCAGCTCCCTACCCTCCGCCATACCTTCAGCTGCCTCCCAAATGAATTCGACACTGACAAGCATAAGGAAGATGCCGTTACCGAATCCAGACAGAGTGTTGAGTTTGCCCCATCCGTAAGGCATCTCCGGACTGGTGGGCCATTTCGATGCCACGGCAGCACCGAGACCGACTACAAGTCCCAAGCAATCGAAGAACATATGAACAGTATCGCTAAGCAGGCCGAGAGAGCCACTCAGGTAGCCATAAAGACCCTGAATAAGCATGAATGCGAAGTTGAGGCTGTATCAAAATTAGCATATTTGTTCTCGACCAGGGGTTGTGTCAACATACCAAGTGAAGTAGCAGATACGTCGGGAGTCCTTTTCGATAACGATACTGTGCACAAGCGAGCCCGGTTCACACTTCGAAAGCACTAGCCGGGTGAAAGGAGAGTACTGTGTGTCATCGTGGTGATGATGATGAGTCTTGACGTTGTTTGTATGGTCATGGCTGTGGTCGTCATGGGCGGATGCTGTTAAAGTATCAAACATAACGCCAGCGAAAGCCAGAGCCGAAAGACCGCCGTTGCAAATGGTGCCAGGCCACAGCGACGGCGAGAAGAGGAACGCGCAACTTGCCGTCAAGAAACAACCAAGCCCAAGACCTGCCTTTGTGGAGCTGCGTAAGGCTGCGGGCTGTGCCAGAACATTTGCAGCAGTAGCGCTGGCGATCGAAAGTGTGCTCAAGCCGATAGACGATGGAACAAGAGATGGCGACCTGCCTAGTAGGACAGATGAACCAATAGTAATCAATGAAAGCAAGCCGCCAGAGATCAATGTCAAGTTCACATCGCCTTTCGAGCATGTCAGGGACGAGGCGTTCCATGCAAGAGATCGCGATGCGCCAGTCGACCCCACTCTGGCGGTCGGACTTGAGTACGTGCTGGCCATCGGCAAAGGAGGATTGAGGTAGACCACGGTGACAGCGAGCGCCAAGTAGCCGAGGAGTAAGTCTGAGAACGAAGTGTGGATCGTCAACCCGGCGAAGTCAGAGATAGCACTCAGCGAAATGGCCGCGAGCGTAAGTTTCTTGCTCTTGGCCTGTTGTATCCACTGGCCCATCGAAGGCTTTAACGCATTGTCGAGACACGTCAAGTTTGCAGCGATCGCAACGAGCAGGACAAGACCAGTCCTCATTCCACCGAGTTTCATCGCAGCATAGAACGGTAGGCCCACGCTCAGAGTTCGCAGTAGCAGAGCCTGTACTGTGGGAAGATCCAGGGCAATGTGTGCGTGTCGAGAAGAGCCTGAGTCCTTTCGACGATCGATCATTCGCTCGGATGCCCGTAGCTTTGCCAGTATGCCCACCAAAAGCAATGTTCCAGATGCCAATTGACACGCCTCGACGAAACCAGATGGTTTCGCAAGCTGCCTAGACGGCAGGTCTGATGTGGATGTGAGGACTGACTGCTGCAACTTCGCATATGCTGAGAGAGGTGGGAAGCCGTCCCCACTCGCTGAGCCATCGTTGGAAGAATACGCTGCCGAACCCAACAGGTATGGCAACGGTACAAGCAGCGCTGTCAAAGCCTCGGGCAGAGAGAACCACGACGCGGAGGCAGCAGGTATCTCGGAGAGACTTGGGGTGTATATACTCGTGCTCACATCGTTCCTTCCGAGGTCCGATTCTCCTCTTGCTCTTCCCTTCATTGGCGGCGCAGAGTGACTGTGTGAATGTCGGTATCCAGGGCTGTGCGAGCGGTCATGCGAGTGAGAGTGGTCGTGGTCGTGGGCGTGGTCGTGTGCGTGGCTGTGGCTATGAGCGTGGCCGTTGGCCTGGACTGCATCGATGTTTGCCTTGAAAGCTTGCGAGTGATCGTGCTCGTGCTCGGGCGACGGGTATGGACTGTTCTCGCGACTCGTTTCATTGTGTGTGTAGAGAAGGTTGCCGTTCGAGGCAGCCTTCCTGACATGGCCGCCATTCGCATTGGAGAAGGAGTTCTTTGCGTTGGCAGAAGCAGGCGAAAGGTGTGAGGCGGAGAAGGAGTGGCCATGACCATGATGGTTTCCGGCTGGGTGGCTGCTCAGAGGCAGCGCATAGCTCGAGGCCATGTGTGCGGGTCGAGATGTCGAAGGCGACAATCGGGGAGGGGGAGGAGGGAGGAGGAGGTAGAAGGACGAGGGTTGATTCTTATGGCGACATCTGGTTGGCCGGGCGGTGGTGTGCGTAGTGTTTGCAGTGTGTACACAGCTGGCAAACGTCGGGCGTCTCTGGTCGTCAGCGAGTCCGCGTGTGGATCTTGGTGGGATAGTCAACCGTTGTACTCTGCACAGATATCAAAGTGCCTGGTGCCCCTATCCAAGCGCGCGCGGTTCACGAGTTCGTACAAAGCCCGAGTGCTTTGTTTGAGAAATTACTGCCGACAACAACAACACGCCTCTTCTTACGCCAATAGTGTATGGCTGTATAGCCAGACTTATGATCAGCCTAATAGAAAATTCATATGCCTTTGCACAAGACAGGGACTTATCCCTACCAACATCTACCACATAACGTTATACAGTCAAGGCGATGATTATCATACGTTTTGAAAGTGACACGGGTGGATCAATAGCCTTAGCGCATCGGCTAATCGTGACCCTGATCGGTGGCTTTGGGGAACCTTGCGAGTGCTTTGGAATTAATCAAAAGCAAAGGTTGGCTTGAAACGTCATCCGAAAACGAGCGACATCACTGGAAAGTGGCAGGTTGCATACAAAGATGGATTTGCTCGACATCCTGCAATTGCTGCTGCCACTAGCAGTCATTGCATCTACTGCTCTGACCATCTTCATTGCCACTCTGCCACAAATATACGACCCTTCCTCTCCTCGCGAGTTCAAGGAGTCAGATTTCTCAGAAGAGGACAAGAAGAACGCAGACAAGTCGGGCTATGCTTCTTACCAAGCCCACAAAGACAGCGATGGCATCTTCAGAGCTCACGCTTGTGTCCACGTCGTTGTGCTGGGAGACATTGGCCGTAGCCCGCGCATGCAGTATCATGCCTTGAGCGTTGCAGCTCGAGGAGGCAGGGCAGTCATTGTTGGCTATGTGGATTCCGAAGTCCATCCAGACATCCAAGCCAACCGCCTCATCTCTATCCTCCCCATACCTACTTTTCCCAAGTACTTGCAGACGAGCAGTAAGTTGCTGTTCCTGCTGACTGCTCCGCTCAAGGTGTTGCATCAGATCTGGAGTCTTTACTACGCCCTTGGCTACAAGACGGCGCCTGCGAAGTGGATGCTAGTCCAGAACCCGCCGTCTATTCCAACACTAGCCGTTGCTCAGTTCCTTTGCTTCTTCAGGAAGACTAGACTTGTCGTCGACTGGCACAACTTTGGCTACTCCATACTCGCCCTCCGCCTTGGAGCAAAGCACCCTCTTGTCGGAATCTCAGAGTGGTATGAGGGCTTCTTCTCAAAGCACGCCTTCGCCCACTTCACCGTCACCAACGCCATGGCACGAGTACTCAAAGCAAAATGGAACATCAACGCTCTGGCCCTCCACGACCGTCCGCCCAAGCACTTCCAGCACCTCTCTCAAGACCAACGCTCAGCTTTCCTCCACCGCCTGCCAGAAATAGCCCAGTACGCCTCCGACATAGAAACCGGCAAATGGCGCCTCATCGTGTCGTCGACCTCCTGGACTCCAGACGAAGACTTCTCAGTCCTCCTCGAATCGCTAGTCGCCTACTCCGCCTCCGTCACCAACCAGACACACCTGCCCAACATCATCGCCATCATCACCGGCAAAGGCCCGCAGAAAGAGTACTACCTCGAACGTGTCCGCCAGCTGAACCAGGAAAAGAAATTGCTGAATGTCGTTGTCACGACGGCGTGGCTGAGCGCGGAAGACTACGCCTCGCTTCTTGGATCTGCGGATCTGGGCATCAGCCTGCACACCTCATCGTCAGGCGTCGATTTGCCCATGAAAGTGGTGGACATGTTCGGCACAGGCTTGCCCGTGGCGGGCTGGAGCAAATTCGAGGCTTGGCCTGAACTAGTGACGGAAGGCGTCAATGGGCGCGGATTTGGAAGCGCGGAAGAGCTCACGCGGATCTTGGAGCAACTATTCGTGGGCAAAGGTGGGGATCTGGCACGTCTGAGACAAGGCGCGCTGGAAGAGGGCAAGCGAAGGTGGGACGATGAATGGATGCCCGTGGCAGGCAAGCTCTTCGAACTGAAGGCCTAGTGATTACGAAACCTGTATCGACTGAGGAAGACTACCGACAATAGAAGCGAATACAATTAGATTACGAGCCAGCTAACGCCCATCCAACCCGCCATGCTGCTCAGGCCGATCAGTAGCACGCAAATTCCCATCACTACGCCTGCTCCTACACGGTCACCGGCGCCTCTGAAACCTCCACTGCGTGTCATCGTATCCGCAGGGTTGAATGTGTCTGGATTCATGAAGGTCCTGCTTGGCCCAAGGAGTATCCATAATAGAACTGCAGCAACGCTCGCCATAAGCACCAGAGTAAGGGCAAGCGACAATCGCAGGATAGACCAAGAGAGAACGAATTCGAGACCTTCGGGCTGCTCGATCTTGTGGACCAGATCGCCATCGGCGTCAACACTCCCGCTTGGCGAGTGTCTCGTTTCGGCTGCAGCGAGTCGGTGTGCCCAGTGCACGAATGCGTACCTTGACTTGCCCATCGCGGGGCGATAGTAGTGCGCTATGATCTTGTCTTCGCCAAAAGTATCTTGTAGCCCTTTGAACGCAAGCTCGCGAGGACTTCGCGGCGAGTGAAGCCAGCCGTAATTGGAATCCGCTGCTTTGCTCGCTGCGCCGGAAACCACGATCCTCTTGAGACTTCGGGCGCTGAGGAATCGCCAAGGGCCGGAGAGGCTCGCGTATGCTTCTTGTAGCTGTTGGAAGAATTCCTTATCGTCGAATTCGATGCCGTGGAAATGCTTCTCCTTTTCCGTCGAGCCGGCGCTGCGGACGGCAGAGAAGCCGTTGGTGGCTGGTATTATGATCGTGGTGACACGTCGGCGACTGTTCTTCTTGCTTGGCCGAATGCTCAGAGTGAGCACGCTTTCCACATGGGGCGAGGGCGTGTTTGGATCCGGAGCACTCTCTGTGATGTGACTGAGGTCCTTCCGGCGTACACCATCGGGATATGGTGTGCGAACTAGGCTTTGTGGGAGCGAACGCCGAGGCTGCGATGTGTCGATCGGAGGTGGGAGGACATGGACCTTTTTAGAAGTGCCTGAGGTGGGATTCTCATCTTCTGGAGCGGAGAATTTGCGTATGGTGCCCGGGCTTCTTGGGTCGTTTGCGAAACGAAGCGATGCAGGGACAACTGAGGCTCTGTCGCCCATAGGTCCGAAGGTCTCGATGGTGCGGTCCAAAGTGTTCTCATCTCGCATGAGAGACTGTAGTGTGATCTCGTGAGCGATCGCATGCGCTGATAAAATCTGGTCAACCTTGTTTGCGACAGGCGGAGGCATGACGGAAGAAGATCGGTAGGCGGGCTCGGAACGAGGCTCTATGGTGCTATGTGGGCGTGCAAAGGTAGAGAGCCGTGCAGGCCGAGGATACTCGGGTGGACTGCTGCCATGTTCTCCAGGCAAAAGCTCAGTAACGGAGCCATTGAACGAGGTTGGCGTACTTGGCGTGTCAATGTATCTCGAAATCGCTTCCGGGACCGCCTTGACTGGTGAAAGTCTTTGGTAGCCGTCTCCCTCCGGCTGAAAGGAGCGACCTTTGCTCTGGCAACGAGTGACGAGAGGCTCATTGGGGACTGGTTGAGGTCGAGAAGCTCTTCTTTTGACTTGCGAATGTCGCCCTCTGTCGATGAGGTTGGCTTCCACCCCGCTCGCGTCCCTGTCCAGTATGCCAGCAATGTCCTCCTCTCCATCACTGGAGCTGGCGTCAAAGAAATCGGCAGTCCTCATACCCATGTCTGCCTGGCTGTGTAGAGACTCCATCGGCATATCTGCCTGGCTGTTAAGAGATTCCATGTGGAGCGTTGGGTGTAAACTGCGGACTGGACTAGTGACCGTGTGTGTGATATGAGGCGACCGACGCGGTGAGTCCGAGAGACGCACGCCACCTTCGCCCGTAGATTTGATGACAGAGTCCATTGGGCAGAATTGCTGTTGCCCAGCGGCTGATTGTGTCGTGAAACAGTGTTACGACTGATCAGCTTCGTGCTTTTCAATCAGTGTATTGGCAACAATCTCAGTCCTCGACTGTTTCGAAAGATTTCCTCTGTAGAATGCATGATCAGGTCAGATGAGGTGCCAACCAGTTGCTGTAGTCACAACAGCGGTGCGCAGGAATGCATCTGGAAATTGCACCGAAGTCCAATCCCGATGTCCTGGATACTGCGTTACACAACATCGTCCAATTACCCTAAGCGACAAACTTGCCGCCGCATAGAATGCACACATCGCATGCAGAGAAAAGCAGTCTCGCCAATGATATATTTGGCTCAACACCATCCGTTTGCGACGCGTCGCTCGTATTCTCAGCTCCGGCGTTCGTGTCCACCTCCATGTCTTCTTCTTGCGGCTGTTCCTCGACCTTTATGGCCTTGGCGTTTGGTTTCTTGAACTCGGGCAGAGCTTCCTCATTCAAGTACAAAGCATTACAGATGCGACAGCTTTTGCTGATCCCCGGTTCCATGATCGAAAGAAAAGTCAACGTGCATCTCGAAAACTGGTGGCCTCCAGCACATCGTGACCAACGAAGGCTTTCGAGAACCACATCCTGGTGGCAGATGCTGCACGTCTCGACGAAAGACGTGCTGTCCACCATAGCAGGATCCAGTGCGCTCCCCGAATTATCCAACTTGGCCTGAACAGCGCTCAAGACACCTCCTACCTTAAGACTAAAAGGGCTAATCTCACACAGCTCATACGGGAGGTTAAGTACAGCTTTAATGACATGCTGGTACTGCTGCTTGGTAAGCTGCAGTTTTGGCTGCCGCTGCATGACTATATCGATCAGCCGGTCCAGGCGCTGGGAAAACATGTCATTGTCGTAGTAAAGTCGTGCTCGGATGCTAGTCAAGCATATGTGAAGATCTTCCGAAGTCATCTCAAAGTCACGTCCATCATCCTCGCTCCATGGCAGCGGCGGCACTGCAACCGGAAGAGACACTTCAAGCGTGTTCATCACTGCTTGCATCGTGGCGCTTTTGATCTGTTCGTCGCCCTCAATTCTGCCGCCCCGACTGACGAATTGACGCAAGCCATGCAGAATTGTCTCGGCAGAGATGTCCTTAGATGATGAACGGCCGCCATAGGAGGGAAAGGGTTGATCAGTGCTGTTGAAGTCAGACGTGAGAGCGATCACACTGCGCTGCTCACTCTGGATAATGTGAGCAGGGCTGTCGCTGGGCAGCAGCGAAACACAAGTCGCGACGACATCACCAAGAGGCGAGGTTGTAATGCCCCAGGTTCGTTCCTGAACGTTCGGCCCAAGGTCGTAAGAAGCGCTGAAATTCGCCTTGCTCTCATGGATTGCGTTATGCCAATGAGACTCTTTGATATCGATGTCATCCTTGAGTGATAAAGGTAATGTCGATGTTGCTGATGAGGCAGTTGAAAGATGTGAGACGAAATGTAATGTTGACAATGCATCGGCGTCCGCGGTGAACGCAAGGCCAGAGACTTCATCCCAGCGTCCATCGAGGTGGTGGGTTCGTGGTTCGTCGCCTGGATCGGCTTTCGTATCGACGTTCATGATAGTATCAAACCCGAAGAGCAGTAATGAGAATGTCTCGGGTATAAATTTCATTGGGCCACGGAGCTCAAGATTTGCTGTTGAGTATTCTTGAGCTTCGTCCAGGATAACACGAGGCCAGGTATCAGTTGATGACTCGTATCGTGCGTCACAAACAAAAAGACGACACCGGGAGTTGTATGCGAATTTGGCGCAGTCGTTGTTGTCCCAATCACTGAAAGCAAGGGCAGTGGCACCAATGACTGAAGGAGGATTGTTCTGATAAGTTCCAGGTGGAAAGTTCGAGCCTTCAGACGACAATTGTAAATGGAATACTACTTTCGCTTCCCATTTGAAGTTCTCCGGAGCCAAAACATCGTGGGGTGAGGTGACCCTCAGTATGAATATGTCGCCAGCATCAGTCGACACCGCAAGATAATGCTCGCGCTGTGCAAGATGCGAGTCCAGTCGTGGATCGACAGGAACATGCTTTTTGTGAATGGCAGGCACCCAAGCAAAGCTGCGAATTCTCTGCCTGACCTGCCTCATCTCGATGTCGTCTGTTTTACTGCTCTCATAATAGGCTTGTATGGTATGATTGACGTTCAGACAACGCTTCCATTTATCTCGGACATGCGGCTGTCCGACGCACTCCCATAGCGCCAGAACGTGGTTCGAATGCAAGATCGCAAGCGCACATGTGCTGAATCGCCCCAGTCCGGGCGGTGACCAGTCGAGCTTGGTGACATGACGAAGTGACAACTCCTCTCCGATCGACCAGTTGACGGAACCGAGAGGCTCGGCGAATGGTATTTCGTTGGTAGTGAAAAGATTGACTCGGTGTGCGATGCTGTCCCAGAGCAGGCTATTTGGACCTTTGGTGTTGAGTCGCGGGACCAGAATGGCAATCGATTCGCCGCCTCCTACAGCGATCAGGTTGTCTGCCGACCAAGCGAGGTTGTCAGTGGCGGTTGGCCAGAATGGCACATCAACGCGTGTCGTGATCATGTTCATGGTATGCTTCCAGAGTGGTATTTATTTCTGCTTAAGTGCAAATGCACAGCGTGGCTGGCAAGCGCACGACGATCGATCGAGTGGCTAGTGCGTCCGCGTATTCTGTTGCTATGTCGGCAGAAGGTGTACGCGCCGCTTGCTCCGAGTAGAGTGTCAGTATCGGTGTTTGTACTTGCTCCTACTAACGATTAGACTCTGTGAGTTTTCGAGGCATGAATTGTCTTGCGAATGATCAAGGATGTTCTGGTCGACGGCAAGAACTTCTTGAACTCGAAACGGACAATTCCGCAGACCTTCGAGTCGCTCCCCCACACTCTCGCTCGCTCACACGCCGACCCGAAGGGGTCCATCCATCCATAGCGGGCGTCTGAGACGAACTGTCTACAGTCCACGAACACTGAGGGAGAGCAATCACAACGCCACAGCAATATGGTTCTCTCCTTCATACTTATCCAGAACCGGCAGTACGTACATCCTCCTCGATTGCGACCATCATTCCACTCACTAACCGCATCACCTTACAGAGGCAAGACCCGCCTAGCCAAATGGTACAGCCCCTACAACGACGACGAGAAGATCAAGCTCAAGGGTGAGATCCACCGCCTCGTCGCGCCTCGCGACCAGAAGCACCAGTCCAACTTCGTCGAGTTCCGCGGCGCCTCGAAAGTCGTCTACCGCCGCTATGCTGGGCTGTTCTTCTGCGCGTGTGTAGACGCGAACGACAACGAGCTCGCATACCTGGAAGCGATACATTTCTTTGTGGAAGTGCTGGATCAGTTCTTTGGCAATGTCTGTGAATTGGACTTGGTGTTCAACTTTTACAAGGTAAGCAGCAGGAGGCGCATGCACCCGAGGTTGCAGACCGAGTGCTGACGTCTCACTCTACAAGGTCTACGCGATATTAGACGAGGTGTTCCTGGCCGGCGAAATTCAAGAGACGTCAAAACAAGTCGTACTCACGAGGCTCGAGCATCTGGACAAGCTGGAGTGATGCAGGACGATTGGCCGATAAAGGAGGGCACATACAAAGATGAGACATAACATAACACCCCTGGAAATGCACTGGTCGATAGCCGGATATGCTGCAAAATTGCCACGGCAGAGCTGGAGCCGCGATGGGACATCACAAGGCGCAGGGTTGCGATGAATCTGCATCCGGAGCTGGTGTATACCACTACAACCGCAACAGCTTGTGTGGAGGCACGAATCGGAAGAGACAGAATTCTACCGGAAGCATAGCAGAAGAGCTTAAGTAGGTAGAGCGATGATGGGAAAGACGCAGCATCATACAAGGTGCAACGTGCTATGCAGCTGCAGCCATGCGATCTATCAGCAGCGGATAACAAAGGAAGCATACACGGATCGAACACGAACCACGAAATCAAAAGTCATAGTAATCATTTGCTATTCCTGAATTGTTCCGCCTAAAGTTCTCGCCTGCTTGATATCCAGTACCATTTGCAGGAAATTCTGCCTTGTAATGGACAATGTGGCGGGGCTTATTCCTCTGAAGCCATCAGAGCTCACCTTCTGCTCCGTGTAAGCCTCCAATGAGATTGGCGTGTAGCACATATGTGCCCGTACCCAACCGTGTTTTATCTTTTCTTTTTGGTTCCTTGTTCAATGCCATGATTTCAAGCCGGCCAGACCATCCAGCTGATCAAGCACCAGTGCTGCGAACGACTTCGGTCGCCAATAGCTCAAGATCGTGCCGCGGTCTCAACTCAAAGATCTTCAATCTTCCAACTCAATCACCTCGATTTCCTTGGTCACCAATCCCTCGGTGATCAGCCTTCCCACCGAATCCGGAGCGCCCTCCTTCGCGACCTTGAAGATCACGACCTTGTCGTTGAACAGATCCAACTCCTCCATACGGTCCTGGATCTCAGGCCTCTCCCCACCCATCATGAACACAACGTCCTCAAGCATCGTAGTCGCCGCGTAGACCCTGCTCACGGTCTCCACCGTAGTCAGCCTGTTGCCCTTCATCCATGTAAAGTGCTCCTCTTTGCAAGCGTTTTTCGGGTTGTGACCAGGGTTGAGCACGCCAATCCAGTACCTGTGCGAAGCGAGAGGGACACGAGGGTGCAGGTGCGCGACTTTCTCGTGCCAGCGCCCCTCGCGGAGGATTGGTTTGGCGACATCGCGAAGGTCGTCGGGCCCGAGCCAGACTCTGCCTTCCGACTTGGGTTCAGACTTGGGTTCAGACTTGGCCTCTGTCCCAGATGATTGGGTGGGCTCTTCTGGTGGTGTGGCTGGCGGGGTGCTGGCGCCGCGAGTGCCATCGCAGCTAGAGACATGCTGGCCTTGGAAGTTGTCGAATGGTTTCTTGATGGAGTTGTGGTAAGCGGCGGCATATTTCTCGGAAGCACCGGTTTTGTTCACTTTGATGGTCTCCTCGGGCTCGCCATACGGGTTGTAGTGGTTGAGGTTGCTGAACACGGAAGACCGGTAGCCCTGTACAGCCTTTTGAACCGGGACATGGTCGAGCTTAGGGGTGTTGTCTTCAGACAGGAGAGCGGGTTGGGTCGGAGCTAGGTAGGAAGAAGCGACGTTGTAGGCATTGCTGGTGGATCTGTTGTCTGGAAGCTCTGCTTTGGAGTCTTCCATTGTGCCATCGTACTGTGCTTGATGTTCCACAGCATCAGAGAACACCTCGTCTTCTTCCATCGGGTAATCTTGGTCATAGTCGTCGAGATCCTGGCCGAGTTCCTGCATGGCCGAACGGAAGAAGGCATCTGCGTCGTTAGGGTCGAATGTCGCCATCTCTGCGACTTGTTGATGCTTGCTTGTTGTGCTTCTTGAAGGTACTGAGGTAGGTAATACTTCCGAGCAAGGAGGGTCAACATGTTCAAATTTGTTGGCTTATGGTAGACTTTATGCATGTCGGTGGCAGTAGTGTTCACATGCTTTGATTCACAACTTTCACATGCACTCACCATGACTGTAGGCGGTGAGCCAGCAAGAAGCGACCACGTGACTTTGACTCACTGCTCTCCAAGTTACGAGCTTACCTTACTTCTTGACAAAGCTGCTTCTTCATTTCACTCGACAATCTGCCTGTGCCTCACTGCCTTGCTGTGCCTCACTGCCTTGCTCTGTTCCTCACATCCACCTTCGTAACACGCGCTTAACCATCACATACAGACATCAGTAACACACAATCACCACCAACCTCACCTACCATGGCTGAGAAGGCTGCCGCCAAAGGCTGGACCGACGCTGAGAAGGTAAGAGGAATCATAACCAACAACGAGACATGCTGAAATCCAACTCACACCTTACAGGTCGGTCTCTTCCTCCAGATCATCGCCAAGACTGGTCCAGTTCCGTGGCCTGAGCTCAACCTTCCGGAAGGCCGTACGATGAAGTCGTGCCAGGTCATGCTCGACAAGGAGAAGCAGAAGATCAAGAAGGCGCGCGAGGCTGCGGGCGAGGACGTCTCCGACTTCACTTCTCCGATGGTATGTCAGGAATCCATCAATCCAATCGAAACTCACTGACACATTTTGCAGAAGCGCAAGGCCACGGGCACCGAGGGCGGCAAGGCCAAGAAGGTCCGCAAGGGCAAGGCCGCTGCCGACGAGGGCGACGACGACGAGGAGCCCGTCCTGGGGAAGAAAACCAAGGGCGGAAAGAAGAAGAAGGCTTCCGAGGCCCAGGTCGAGGAGGACGAGCCGTTGAAGGAGGAGAACGCTGAGGACGACGAGTAGGCGGCGACATGCTTGCACGTTGACGGCGGCACACTCTACTCTGTTGGATGACTGTTCTCAGGCATTGGGTGCATTTGCATTCCCTCGACTGCCAACATTGCTTTGACCTATTTTCTGGTACTGGCGGTGTTATCGTGTTCAAAAATACTTTGCTTGAAAAAGAATTGTGCTCATTGCCACGTACAAACATACTGGCGAACATGAACGTGAAGTCGCCTTCTCGGTGTTACCTTGATGGAGGGAGCTCTTGGCGTGAAGTCTAGTCTTTGAAACATCTTCTGTCCTCTGTATCGCTGCACGGGCATAATACCCATCTTCTCTCCTTTCAATTTTCTCACTCTCCTTCCGGCTCCTTCTCGTGAGCCTGTCTGGATGCTTATCGGCTCGTCTGCGAACCTGAGGATCGCAGCGCAAACCTGGCGCAACGCTTTCGCATCGTCTTCTAGAAGTCTTACAGTACCGCATTCGCCTTTCAGGCCATCTGGATCACTCTTTGCCGCAGCAGACACCGCGCGCATTACACTGCAACCTACCGCTTTATCGTCTACCGTACGCGCATTCTCTAGCAAACAGTTCAAGGATACTCGCACAAAACTAGCAGCCATGGATCACAACCACGCTTCCAAGCGCAAAGCGTCTCACACGCCCAAAAACGACCGTCCCATGAAGCAAGTACGACAGGACGCACTTTCGCCTCCGCCACCTATGGCAACGAACGGTGTCTCCGCCGATGTCTCTGCCAACGACACGCCCAACGATTACGCATCATCCGACAACGACGAGGTGGAAGAGCTGGTACATGCTGCAACTACAGAGTCAGCGGAGTGGCAGGCAACCATCGAGAAGGTCGTGAAGAACGTGGTCAGCATCCACTTCTGTCAGACTGCCAGTTTCGACACCGATGCAGCGCTCTCGAGTGAAGCCACTGGATTCGTCGTGGATGCGAAGAGAGGATACATCTTGACAAACAGGCACGTGGTCGGCGCTGGACCTTTCTGGGGATACTGCATATTTGACAATCATGAGGAATGCGATGTATACCCGGTCTACCGCGATCCTGTGCACGATTTCGGTATTCTGAGGTTCGATCCTAAGGCTGTCAAGTACATGGCTCTGGACCAGTTGGAATTGCGACCGGATATGGCCAAGGTTGGTTCGGAGATCAGGGTTGTGGGTAACGATGCCGGAGAAAAGCTCAGTATCTTGTCTGGTGTGATTTCAAGATTGGACAGGAATGCGCCAGAATACGGCGAGGGTTACAGCGACTTCAACACAAACTACATCCAGGCTGCGGCAGCCGCATCAGGTGGATCCTCAGGATCGCCCGTTGTGAACATTGATGGTTTCGCGATTGCGCTACAAGCAGGTGGAAGAGCAGATGGTGCTGCGACGGATTACTTCTTGCCTTTGGACAGACCTCGGAGAGCTTTGGAATGCATCAGGGCAGGCAAGCCCGTGGATCGAGGAACAATTCAAACACAATGGATGATCAAGGCTTTCGATGAGTGCAGGCGTCTGGGTCTCAGCCCTGATTGGGAGGCAAAGGTCAGAGCGGAGTTCCCCAAAGAGACCGGCATGCTGGTTGCTGAGGTGATTCTTCCTGATGGACCGGCGCATACCCATCTCGAGGAGGGTGATGTTCTGGTCAAGGTCAACGGAGAGCTTTTGACTCAGTTCACACGTTTGGACGCAATCATGGATTCTAGTGTCAACCAGAAAGTCAAACTCCTTATCCAGAGAGGTGGAGAGGATGTCGAAGTCGAGCTCGAAGTGGGTGATCTTCACGCAATCACTCCTGACCGCTACGTCTCTGTTGCTGGCGCATCTTTCCACAACCTGTCTTACCAGCAAGCTCGTTACTACGCTGTCACGCTTAAGAACCCGGGTGTATACTGCTGCGAGGCGACTGGATCTTTCCGATTCGACGGTTCTGAATTCGGATGGCTAATTCAAACTATCGACAACAAGCCTACTCCTGATCTTGACACTTTCATCGAAGTTATGAAGGCAATTCCTGATCGCAGCCGTGTCGTCGTAACCTACAAGCATCTGCGCGACATGCACACTCTCAACACGAGCATCTTGCTTGTCGACAGACACTGGAGTAAGAGCATGAGGATGGCGGTCAGGAATGATGAGACTGGAACTTGGGACTTCACTGACCTTGCCGAGCCTGTTCCACCTGTTGCGCCTGTCCCTAGAAAGGCCAACTTCGTCAAGATGGAAGGTGCTCAACATCCTGCTGCCGTTGATATCATCCGTTCGTTTGTCAGAATCGGCGCCACCATGCCCTTGAGGATCGATGGTTTCCCTAGGTCTCGCAAGGTTGGTTTCGGTCTGGTTATTGACGCTGAGAAGGGTCTCGTTGTTGTCAGCCGTGCAATTGTACCATACGATATGTGTGACATCAGTGTGACTATCGCCGACAGCGTCATTGTTGACGGCAAAGTCATCTTCATGCACCCTCTGCAGAACTACGCCATCATCCAGTATGACTCCAGCCTGGTTCAAGCACCAGTCAAAAGTGCCAAACTCGCCGAGCGCCCCATCAAGCAGGGCGAGGACACCATCTTCTTCGGTTTCAACCAGAATTACCGCCCTGTCGTTGCCAAGACTACCGTCACCGATATCACGACGGTCGCCATCCCAGCCAGCGCATCTACACCTCGCTACCGTGCTGTCAACCTCGATGCCATCACTGTCGATACTAGCCTGAGCGGCCAGTGCGGCAGTGGTGTACTCGTTGCCGAAGATGGCACTGTGCAAGCTCTCTGGCTCACGTACCTTGGCGAGCGTACTGGTCACAGCAACAAGGATGTTGAGTACCACCTGGGCTTCGCTACTCCTGCTCTTCTCCCCGTCCTTGACGAGATCAAGCTTGGCAAGAAGCCTAACCTTCGTATCCTCAACCTCGAGACACAGACCGTCCAGATGTCCCAATCTCGCATCATGGGCGTCTCAGAAGAGTGGATCGAGCGGGTTGAGCGCGAAGACCCAGAGCGACACCAACTGTTCATGGTTCGTAAGGTCGATGCTGGCAATGTTGGCGTTCTTGCAGAGGGCGACATCATTCTTACATTGAACGACAAACTCATCACCCGCGTTTCGGACCTTGATATCATGTACAGCAATGATGTCTTGGACGTTGTCGTCGTGCGCAAGCAGCAAGAGGTCCGCTTGAACGTGCCAACAGTCCCTACAAGCGAGCTCGAGACCGACCGCGTCGTGGCCTTCTGTGGCGCAGTCCTGCACCGTCCTCACCACGCCGTCCGCCAACAGATCAGCAAAATGCACAGCGACATCTACATTACAGCGCGCATGCGTGGTTCGCCAGCGTACATGTACGGCCTGGCCCCGACCAACTTCATCATGGCTGTCAACGGCGTGCCCACGCTTGACCTGGAATCCTTCATCCGCGAGACTAAGAAGATCCCCGACAACACATACTTCAGGCTCAAGGTGCGCACCTTCGACAACGTGAATTGGGTCGCTACGCTGAAGGCGAACTACTCGTACTTCCCTACGGTTGAGTTCGCTAAGGACGACAGCGTGAGGGAAGGCTGGAGGAGAGTGCAGTATGAGGATGGTGTGGCGAAGAAGGGCGTTGGTGAGGCTTCGGGTCACGAGGAGGTTGAGGCTGGAGAGGATGGTATGGAGGAGTAAGACACCATCGGTCCGGCAGTGTCTTGATAGACTTGTAAACACAAATGTACAAATATGACCTTATGTCAATGAAGACATAGAATGTACTCATCGTTGACACAAGCTTACGATCCTCGTTCTACAAGCTTTCCCTTACTCCAGTCTCCACCATTCAAACCACCTTCCCAACAAGTGGACCCACAGCACGAATACAGCTTGAATATTCAGGGAACATTTCAAGCTGTTTCTTTGGCTGCAGTTCCTGTGGTGGATTGAGAAGCTGAACGTCAGGGACATTTTGGCCATCAACGCCGGCGTACAGTTGGCGCTCCTTGGCCGCGTCTTCTTCCGAGAGATGAGGAGCCCTAGCATTGACGAAGGTCTGAACTTGTTCCGAGGTCAAGCGTGCCGCATCGACGATCGTACCGTCAGCCAGGTAGGCACGATAGACTCCGTCTGGGTCTACATGAGCGAAGCCGACCTGGCCTTTGAGACCAGTCAGTTTGGGAAAGTCGGCGAGTGGGTTGGAAGGTATGATTTTGCCGTCCTGAGAAACGGAGTGGTCTGTTTAGCGATGCGAGATCAGAATTCAGTATCAGCCTGACGTACCATTGCTGTTGCCAGAGATCTGGAGAAGAGTATGGCTATGACTATCGAAGTGGAAGATCTGGGCTTCATGGCGGATATTGTTCGAATGGAGGTTTGGGAGAGACTCGTGTAAAAGGGCAAACATCATATCAGTCTAAGCGCTTTTGCCAATCGCACTACCGCGCAAGCGACGTATAAGCGAGCGGCTGGGTTCTTGAAATCCAGAAATGCCGACAATCATGATATATTGAGGCACAGTCGCCAAGTATTGTAAGTTGTATGATTATGCCAATTAAGGGCAATGGCAAAGGACTACCGACTTCATCATCGTGACCACAGATCATGGGAATTGTACCATTCAAGTCCCTAGACTTGCGTGACATCCGCCTTTCTGCCCCTTCGTCTCTGAAGAATAAGCTCCCATCCTTTTTTATGCCACGCCCACCAGCTGCCAACAACCATCAAGGTTAGAGGCAGAGCAAGCGCCACGTAAAGCCACCACTTCGCACCATCCAACATGGACATGCTAAATACTGAAGACAAGAACGTCCCAGGTAAAAAGAGCGTGGTGAGTGCTGCGATCGTTTTCATTGCCGTCCCGTCAGCTTTAGCTTCTCTTGCGATGGTCGTGCTGGTTGTCGCATCTTGTTGCGTGACAAGATTGAAGACCTACCACATTAGCCAATTTTATTTTTGCTCTGTTGAGTAAGTAGACATACGAGGTTCAAGGCAATATCTTTCCGCGATTTGTAGCTCACCAACCATCGCTTTTGCGACTCAGCAGATTCTAACAGATATTGCAGTGCGTCCGAAACCTTCGTATTGCCATCTTCAATGGGTTTTGGACCGAGCAGGGTACAATATCGGTCGTGGGCGAGCTGCATGCGACGTACAATCATGGCAGTCATCTCCGCACCCGCGGTCACAGAGTCTATCTCTTGTGAGATAACATGCATCTCAATGGTCATGTCCTCTAGTTCATTTCTCCCGCGCTCACTTAGTGGTTTCGATGAGTAAATGTCGACAAGATCAAGCTGGTCGTAAAGACTTCCTCTCAAAGGTGTGATGACAGATTTTGCATCCAAGAAGATCTCATGAAGCACGAGGCAATGTACCATAAACGGGTCTTTCGTATCTGGTAGGCCTCCTGAAGCGAAGGACGCGCGAATCCGCCGCCGTACATCCTCAAGTCGGGAATGAGTTCTGTCGGTCATCACGACGTAAGATGTTGTCCGATCTGCGAGATTGTGTGTCATGTAAACGCTCAACGGCACATCTTTTGTGTGTATGTGCCACCTGGGGTGCTGGCAAAAGAATTCTGGGCCACCAAAAGTAAGCTTACCGCATGGTAATATCATATCACAGCACTTACCAAGTTTTCCGGAAACGGATTGCTGGACAAGAGAGGCAAAATCACCAGGAGCCCAATAATCTGGTTCCCCTAACATTAAGCTCAAAACTTGCGGCGAGACCTCGAATGTCTCTAGGAGTTGAAGCATCCTTGCCTGAGTGAGGCTCAATCTGCATCCAAAGGTAGTTTGGTCGGATCTTTCAATGTAGCAGAAACTATGCCTTGGTGTCAGGATCGAAGCCGGTGCAGCATTCAAGGGGGTCACATACATTACTCGGACTAGAGTTGAGTGTTTGAGAAGGGGATCCCGCACAGTCTGGTTCAGGGTCAGTGAGGTGAGAAGCACAATGCCAGCCATGTTGTGCATCAGAGCGTCTTACGCTGAGGTATGATTTACACTCGGGGTCGGTGACGATCGACTGTTCCACGATCTTGTCGTTGATAACTTCAAGCACATCCAACTGGCTATCCGAAGAATAGTTTCCAGGATTGGACAGCATGCTTTGATAATATCCGACGTCATGCAGTGCTCCGATAGTTGAAGAGACCTTCGAGGGATAAGACTTGTGGTCGACACTGCCAGCCACTACAGGCACATAGTTGCTGGCCCTCCTCACTCCCGTAGCCTTGCGAGGTTTAGACATCCTTGCCATCATCGCTTCGATCTAGCTTGTTGTCTTTGGTGGCACTGTATGTTTAAAGGTAGGAGAAGCCAATTCGAGAGATGTTTGGGAAAGACGAAAGGAAGAATGAGCACACGGGAAAGACATTTGGGTCTTAAAGGTCAGGCTGAGATTCTCGACTGTCAGGGAGACAAGGCTGGCATACACTGCCCGAGTGGCGTCTACGACAAGCCGTGCGACAATGAAGCCACTCGCAAGGCTGTGGCAGAGAAGCCTAAATATTCGGCTTCTTGGTGCATTAAAAGGGCATAGACAGAGCTTCGTCAAGAATCCGAAAATGTATCCTTGTTGTCTAGCTGTATTGGAAGGCCCGCCGAACTGTTTCCAAACAAGAGGGCCAATTCGAGAGAAGCTGTACGCGAACGAGGCTGGGGAGATGTCATATTTAGGCAAATTTAGGCAAATAGCATGCAAATAAGCCTCATGTCGGGCTGAAGGGGCGAGGGGCGTCGTGAGGCCTTCGTGTTCGTTTTCAGCGACAGATCGTCAGGTATGCAACATTGCTAAGCACTCACCCTCCTCATGACGGAGGCTAGAGATTGCAATCTAAAGGTTCTGATCGCGACCACCTTATAGATGGCAGGGTCCGTACAAAAACAAGGACATACAAAAGAAGTGGATAGGCGAAGTGGATGGAGGACATGGATGGGCTTGCGTACAAAGAAAACTTACAGTAGAGGTCGGGCAAACCTCTATAAACCCCCCCCCCCCCCCCCCCCCCCCTCGACGATTGATCCGTACCTCTACGTGGTGTCGAGGAGTAACATCTCAGCAATGAGATAGCCAAACCGGATCACAGGATGTAACTTAGCTATCAATAGTAGCTGTACAACGAATCAATTCACCTTTATTAATGTTACTCGAACATCTACAGAGTTTATGCTCGTGCTATAGCTAGACAAAGCGGGTAAGGGCAGAAACGACGCCTCCAACCTCCAAGCGGGCGGTGCCGCACTTGGCACCAGCTTGAACATGAAGTTCATTCTTCCTTTCCTGTTGCTTTCACGCTTCATTGCATACACATGTATTTGAGAACTTAATGGCTACAAACAATTTACTAGAGTTCCATGGCCGCTACAAAGCAGCGATCGCTAAGCTCGAGACAGGTCTCCATGACCAGGCTCTAAAAGAGCTAACGGATATCCTCATGGATCCGAACATACCAATGTTGTATAGACTCAAGGTTAAGATGGCATTGGCAGATGCCTACGATGATGACTGGCATTTGGCAGAGGCTTTCCGCAAGGAGGTTGAAGAAATGTACAGCGACATTCGTGCCACCAGCCCGGTCGGCGACACACGCTGGCCGGCACAAGAGAGAGAGCTCGTCAATCCTCACAAATTTCTCGACTCGTTGGCCCAAGACCAGCTCGCCAACAGGCCACAATCCGAAGAGGATCTGGAACTTCCAGAGCTACCATCCACAGTGCTAGCTTCCCAAGCTGGAGATGGCGACTCACGTCTACCAGGCTCCTCTGAGCCTACAATCTTGCACAGTCACGGCTCGACCGAAGTCGGATCCGCGCCCAACCCCCTGAGCTCTCGCGATACAATGCGCGATGTCTCTGATGCCGCTCACGCGGACGATATGGACATTTCCAGGACTTCCGTGGCCAGCTACAACTCCGTGCCACATAGACCGTTTGCTGATCCTCAGCCAGCGTTTCCCAGAAGATGTTCCCATGACAATGAGGGGTTGACAGAGAGTCCGTCCAAGAAGAGGAAGGGCGACAAGAAGTGAGAACAACCACATCAAACTGTAAGTAAAAAGCCCTTTTACTGCGAGTGAGCCAAAGCCCCTCGACGCTCTCCAACTCGCAACCGCGCTAGCGCCGGGAGATCCCACCGTCGCACTCATGTTTACATCCGACTGCTGGCGACGCACCAACAACTTTTCGTCAACATCAACAACATGTCTGCGAACAGTGACGATCGCAAAACACAGGCGAAGCCTGTCGGCTCCTCAAAGAAGGGCCAGGGGAGTCTCACAGAGCCTCCCATCACATCCACAACAAATCGCTTCGAGCGTCCACTCAATGCCGCCGCCGCCTCCCGTGCAATGCCGAAAGGTACCCACGTGGCTGGCACTGCATCAAATTTGCAGCAGGCAGGCCAGACCGCCTCCCCAAGTGCAAGGCCGCAAGGCATGCTCGTGGGTGGCACTGCACCAAGTTTGCAGCATGGTCCTACCCACTCGGGTCAAATCCTCACGGATTCACACTCACCGAACCACTTGCCAAGTCAAGGCGGTGTTGTGTCAGCACATCAAGACTCGCTCGAGCCACTAGAAGTGCAACAATGGAGAGCAATGGGTTACCCCAACTGCCCCATATGTGGGAAACGCCACCCACCTCCCCACAAAGAAGAGATCACTCAGCAAGCCCTTGCAAAGGCGGCAAAGAAGCAAAAGTCCAAAGAGCGGCGTATAGCTGCGCACGCGGCCAAACAGCGCAAGAACGGCTCAAAGCCTTCTTTGATGAACAAAAAGCGTGACACAGCCGAATCACCACCGCCTGCCGCTAGTGGCACATACGGCGCTCGAACCTGGCCGGCTCTCGCGACATCACAAGCGACGTCCCCAGCACAAGGCGCCACTCATCCGCCACAATTTGAGGCTCACTCGCCGCAGCCACCTCAGCCAAATGTGCAAGGTGCCGCAATATCTGATCAGTGGATGGAACTTATCCCTCAGATGTTTGCCCTTCTTCCGCTGGAGCACCAGATGCGATTCATGGCAGCCGTGTTCTCCGGCACAACGCATCAGCTCATGCACTCACCAATAGGCAGCAATATCATTCAAGTGATCAACACGAATACTGCTAATGCCACAGGCAGCGGCAGCCAGACTACGAGTCGCCTGGAAACAACATCCGAGCAACTCGGCAACGCCTACACTTCTGAGGGTCATAGATCCGAGGACATGAAAGGCAAGCAGCCTCAAAGGGAGTAAATCCTGGGCTCAACAGAGGTGGGGATAACCTCTTCAAAACCCTACCCCGACGAGATCCACACGTCTACGTTCGTGTTGGGGAGAAACATTGCTGCAGCGCATATTTGCAGCAATGGCCAAGATGGATCACACGACGAAGGAACATGCAGCGAGGAGGAGAAAGAGCATGAAAATATCGTGTTGAGGCACTGTTTTGAAAAGCGGTTTTGGGTTATGTTGGATGAGTTGCCGCGGTTACGTGAGGAGTCGAGTACGAACGGCTGTGCAAAATGCAGGTGGCCATTCCTTATGTAGACTATAAGACCTCTTAGAATCCATGCCTTCGATGTGTGCACTGAGTGCTTCCTCTTCCTTGGCGATATCTCCGAACTGGTTCGTGGATGTGCCCTGCGCAATCTCAGCATCTCGTTGTCCATGCTGAGTTTGGTGATACTGTCATTTTTGAGCGTCTCGTAGATACATTAGCAATGAGATCAGCGATTGTGCTCGCTTGGCTCGTTGTCATTGCCTGTCATTTGATGGAGCTTGCAATACCATACATGATAGTCAGATCCATAACAGCACTCCCGCCAGACAAGAACAGCATACGTCACTATGGCGGCCTCCTTCTTGTGTCTAAGTGTACAGGATTCGCCCACGGGCACCTACAATATCACGAGTATCTGTAGCATCTCCGGGTTTTACGTCAAAAATTCAGCGGTCGTGTTCAAGCCGCCTCCACAGAGACGTTAGTAGCAGCAAAAGAAATCTCCCCTCCAAGTGCCTGCATAAAGCAAACCCATTGATGGGAAGCATATGGCGGTTGATATATGAACCGATGGCGCCAATGCTTGAGAGACCCTATGACAGACTGAACCATCACAGGGACTCTGACGACCCTAGGGAGACTGTGCCTCCCTATTCATCATCAAAATCGTCTTGTGGTTCAGGACTGCAATCTTGTCAGCTGACCATGGTGTAGCATTGGTGTAGGGAATGTATGTCTCCCTAAAGAGCAGCTCTGCCTCGCTTTGAGGTGCTTCCGCTCGCGTCATTTTGGAAATGTGGTCACGATCCTGTGAGATGCTCATCTTGAGGCGCCTCTTTTTGTCAGCAAATGAATAGCTGCATGTGGTGCGTATAGATGATCGAACTGATCAATCAGCTTGTCGTATGCTTCGGACAATCCTTCTGGTGTTGTCAGATCCGATTCTATGTCACGCTGTAACCGCAGCAGACCGAGGAGTCTGGGTGGAAACAGGCGCTTTAGTCGCTGTCTTGAGCCGCGCGTTGGGCGAAACGTCTGTTTCGCAATTGCCTGGGCTGCTCGTCTTCGTCTGAAGAAGGTGGCGGATGAGCCATCTGAAGCTAGAGGAGTAAGTGAAGAGGGTGTGGCGCAGGAAGTGGCGCGTGGAGTGGGCTGCTAATGCCTGAGGCATATATGCCCTCTTCGCAAAGTTCTCGGGGCATACGCGGCTTGGCAAGGCTCGATCGCACCTTCCTCCGCTGAATTTCCTTCGTACCTCTGTGTTTTACGGATTCCCACCGGCGACCACGACAACCGACCCACGACCAGACTCCGGGAAACACCGCAAATATGGGCATTGACATTGTAAGTTTGCTATCGAAATGCTGCGCGAAATGGCTCGCTAACTTGCATCGCAGACCGACCACAAGCACAAGACGTGAGCGCAAACCGCAAAACGAGCACCAGACAAGAGCAGACACTGATACAACGCACAGCAATGGTCACCGCAAGGCGCCCAAGTCGGCTAACGACTACAAGCTACTCCTGTTCGGCCTCTTCAATTCCCTGATACTTGTGGAATCGCTGTGCTGACTTTGTGACAGGCACAAGCTCTACAGCTTCTTGGCCCGCAGGACCGACTCTGCTTTCAACCAGGTCGTCCTCCGTCGCCTGAGGATGTCTAAGATGCACCGGTATGGCTGAGACCCTAGAGCAAGTGGCAATGCTGCGTTTTGAGCTCTACTAACGTTCCATCCAAAGTGCCCCGGTCTCCCTCTCCAAGATCGCCTCCCTCAACAAGAGGCCCACCTCCAACAAGGAGTACGAGGGCAAGATCATGGCCACTGTTGCCAAGGTCACCGACGACGTCCGCATGATCGAGTGCCCCAAGCTCTCCATCTGCGCTCTCGGCTTCACTGCTGCCGCCCGTGCCCGCATCGTCGCCGCCGGCGGTGAGTGCATCACCTTCGACCAGCTCGCCCTCCGTGCCCCCACTGGCGCCAACGTCATCCTCATCCGTGGCCCCAAGAACTCCCGCGAGGCCAACAAGCACTTCGGCTTCGGTCCCCACACCGACAAGAAGCCCTTCGTCCAGTCCAAGGGTCGCAAGTTCGAGCGTGCCCGTGGTCGCAGACGCTCCAAGGGTTTCAAGGTGTAAGCACCTTCCGGATAACCCTGATGAGGAATTGCGGATCAAGCATGGCTATGTGGCTCTTCCGCTGGTCGACTGCTTTTCTGGAAGAGGCCCAAAAGTTCAAGTCTACTTTGCGACGGATATTA
This sequence comes from Cladosporium oxysporum, assembly GCA_035771495.1. Lineage (NCBI taxonomy): Eukaryota > Fungi > Ascomycota > Dothideomycetes > Cladosporiales > Cladosporiaceae > Cladosporium > Cladosporium oxysporum. The sequence goes on from JAWNKS010000006.1 coordinate 313,880, forward strand.
GTGCACAGCGAAGCACATGGCGTTGTATGGAGGCTTTGAAGGAGTCAAATGAAAATGCTTGCAAGATATCCCAACCTCGAAATCAAGCAGCGGAACTGCATGCTGCTGGCGAATTGCTCATGCATGTCCTGCTGTCTTTTTCACATTCACAATTGCTCCGGTTTCGATTAAGTGATACTCAAAGCACGAGTGATGAAGTTGAATTTTGCGAGGCATACCCGATCTTTTTGCCAATGTAACAACACAAACCCTCGTAGTTCGTGAGAAAGACCGTGTGTGAAATTCTTTTTGAGCCACCCTAAAAATCAGGACTTCCCATCTTGCCATTTAAATTGCGATTTTGTTCAGAACATTGCTTTGCGAATGAGCATTCTTTACGCCGGGCAATGATCGCTGTAGTCAAGGAAGCGTGCTCCAGATTTTTAGCAGTCATATTTAGGGATTTGCGCAAAGCTTAAAGTTTGACTGGACGGCATCTGCTCGTGCAGTTATCACAGACTCAGTGTCGCAACCCCACCTCAATACATTGTCTATCCGCATTACTTCCAAAAACTCGTTTCGTCATTTCTGAAGTAATAATGGAGAAGACTGTCGGTGTCCTCGGCGGAGGCCAATTGGGCCGCATGCTCGCCGAAGCCGCCAACCGTCTCAATGTCCAGGTCAACTTTTTGGACGCTGCTGGATCGTCCGCAAAACAAATCACAAACCACGATGGCCACGTCGAGGGATCATTCAAGGACTCTGAAGCTATCCAAAAATTGGCAGCCAAATCGGATGTAGTCACAGTCGAGATCGAGCACGTCAACACAGAATTCCTCGAGCAGATTTCCGCAACCACAGACGTGCAGCCTAGCTGGAAGACCATTCGCGCCATCCAGGACAAGTACCTGCAAAAAGAGCACCTCAAGAAGTATGAAGTCGACACTGCGCAGTCTGTACCTCTGGCGTCCGCCACCAAGGATGAACTCGCCAAAGCCGCGCAAACTCTCGGTCTGCCATTGATGCTCAAGTCTCGCAGAGAGGCTTACGACGGCAAGGGCAACTTCCCTGTCAAGACTGAGGCTGACTTTGATGCTGCCCTCAAGGCTCTCGGTGCCAACAAGGACCTCTACGCCGAAAAGTGGTCGCACTTCAAGATGGAGCTTGCGGTCATGGTTGTCAAGACCAAGGACGGTGTTCTGTCCTACCCTACTGTCGAGACTGTGCACGAGAACAGCATCTGCAAATTCACATACTCCCCCGCACGTGGCGTGTCGAAAGACATCAACGAGAAGGCACAGGCTCTCGCCCGCAAGGCTGTCGACTGCTTCTGGGGCAAGGGTGTCTTCGGTGTTGAGATGTTCTTGCAGCAGGACGACACTCTTCTTATCAACGAGATTGCTCCTCGCCCGCACAACTCTGGTCACTACACTATCGAGGCTTGCCCGCTTTCACAGTACGACGCTCACCTGCGTGCCATCCTCGACTTGCCTATCACCCAGAAGAACCTCAGGCTGCGTGAGCCCTCTATCATGCTTAACATCCTCGGTGGCGAAGCACCCGACTCTCACATTCAAGCCGCGAAGAAGGCTCTCGAGCTCTTCGGCGGTGAGGGCGTGCACCTCTACGGAAAGGGTGATGCTCGCAAGGGCAGGAAGATGGGACACGTGACCATCACCGCACCCACCATGGCCGAAGCAGAGAAGACCATCCAGCCTCTCGTTGACTTCATGGACCAAGGCAAGGAGAAGTCCTCCGACACTCCCGCTAGAGAGATCAAGGAACAACCCCTCGTCGCCGTAGTCATGGGCTCCGACTCCGACCTTCCCGTCCTCAGGCCCGGCCTCGCCATCCTCGACAAGTTCGCCATCCCCTACACCACCCGCATCACCTCCGCCCACCGCACGCCCACCTGGATGGCGGAGTACGCCACCGCGGCCGCCGACAACGGCATCAAGACCATCATCGCCGCGGCCGGCGGCGCCGCTCACCTCCCCGGCATGGCGGCCGCGCACACGCCGCTGCCCGTCATCGGCATCCCCGTCAAGCCCACCATCGGCGACGGCATGGACAGCTTGCTGAGCATCTGCAACATGCCCAAGGGTGTGCCTGTGGCGACGGTCAGCGTCAACAACAGCATCAATGCTGCGCTCTTGGCTGCTAGGATTCTCGGCGCCAGTGATGCCACTATCAGGGAGCGTGTTGAGCAGTACATGCGTGATTCGGAGAAGGAGGTCAGGGAGAAGGATGTCAGGCTCGATGAGATGGGCGCTGAGGCGTACTTTGAGAAGTTCTTGAAGAAGTAGATGGGTTGAGTTAGGCTTCTATGTAGTTGTCGCTGGTGCTTATAGACCAAGAAGAAAATGCCATTGATCACGAAAGCGAGACTCTTAGACAAATCAGATATCCCGTAGATCGTCATTGGTACCTATGTATTGGGAAGGAATTATCAACGATCAGGGAAGTATGAGTTATGTATCCATGCAATCCATCACTCATGCTTATAGACGGAAAACGGTTACCATCCAAAGGATCACAAAAGCAAGACCGCAAGACGCAAGATGCGAGCGTTCCGAAGCAAAGTGCCACGACAGAAGAACTGCAAATCATACATGATTCCAGCAGATGGCAATATTGATGTTTAGCAATCCCATCGTGTAACAGTGCAATAATGGTGAGATGATGTCGGACCTCCGACAACGGATTGCTCAGCCACTGCTCAAGGCTGACTCAAGAATGCGAGTACCTGATGTATACATGTACACCTATAACCAAGACTCCCCGGGTTGGCCAACAGCACGCCTTATCACGTTGGGAAACGCATTCCACGCCACACCTCCTGCATGCACGCTGGAAGTCGGTACGCAAATCTGACACGAACGATTGACATGTATATAGTATAGCCTCCCCGGACCGAAAGCATGGGACTGGTAGGAATTAGGTTGGGTCACGTTGTCGAGCGAGCGTTGGAGAGAATTTTCAGCCTCGAACGTCTCCTCTTTCTTCCTTTTCATCGTGTCATCATCGTCAAGGTTTGCGTTAGAGCTCCTCCTTTCCTTGCTTTGCTGAGGGAGCGGGACATGTGTCAAAGAATGGGGGAGATGCCACAGTGCTGCCGACGTGCTTCCCTATGATCTCCCAGTCGAATCGGCGGGCGGACTAAGGAGTGTCTCACGTCACTGGGCGGCGCTCATGCGGTGCTGGCGCGATCTTAGCGTGTAGCTTATCGAACGAGTCGAGGAATGCGGCCTGCGCTCACCGAGAGACGGCGATGCTGGATATGCAACGGCGTGCATGTATACAGGGCCATTAGAGCGATGTGATTATTCATGATTAGCTGCATGTGTGTGACCACTGCGAGACATTATGCAAGGCGAGGGAAAAGAGTATGTGCATGGATGGATTAGCATCATTGCGGCATCGTGTTATCATCGGCCTTATCTATTGCGACAACCCTGCTGGCTTGCTTGCTTGCCTCGCTTGCTTCTGCTCCTGCTCCTGCTCCTGCTTGCTGCACCCCACGCGCAGCCTTTCCACCAACTCCCCGCTAGCTCGCGTCAGAAGGCCCGCATCTCATCCACCGCCGCCCAAGCACGCAGCCCTCGTGATCTCTCGCACCCATCAAACACTGTCGCTGTCCTTGCTGCATACCATTCTCAATCCTGCTCACTCCTAACTGCAACATCTCCGCTGTTCGTCTCAACCAAATATCGATACCCCTCCCTCTGTTCTCCGAACCACCTCGCCACGAGCCCCACTATTGCGCAACTCGTCTGATACCACCGTGACGATTGCTACACCCGGACGGTACTACGACGGCAATACTTGCGCGTGACAGGCTACACCACAAGACCATCTCGCCGTCCAGGCGACGGTCCTAAAACACTTCCTCCGACCACTATAGACCGCCCTCCGAGGCGCCACCCATCACCCAATCATGGCTTTCCAGCAACCCCAACAGCGACCGCAGGCAGCGCGCCAAGTCTCCGTATCAAGACCCGCCAACGAGACACAAGCACCAGCTTCACCTTCCAAGAAGAGAACGTTGGAGGAATCACAGGAATGGATACTTTTCGCGCCGGCGCAGAACACAGACTCCGCTTCACATACCTCACAGACACCGCGGACGGCCACATATCTGTCTGAAATCGGATCGTTGGAGACGCACGTACGATCACAACCTATAACAAGCACCGCAGACGAGGGCGAGGCGACATGCCAGGGAACGGAGGCCGAAGACGACGGTGCAGAGTTGGACAGTCTTGACGATGGTCTGCGCGCATTCTCACACGACCCTTTCTCTTCAACGCCATACCAGCTGGATCAATCTGGTGGAACACTTCTCCCAACACATGACGGGCTTGGGACATTCGCTTCCTCAGCCGGCCTGCAGGAGCAACTCTGGCAGTTTGAGCGACATAATCCGCATCGCAGACGACATGTAAGGAGACGAAGCAGTCTTCAGAGGAGGATCGATGAGGTGGAAGAAGAGCACGAACTTGATCCGGCGGACGAGAAGATGGCGAGGATCGAGAAGTGGCGGCTTGAACAGAGCAAAGCTGTTGTCGAAGAGATCGAAAAGGAGACCAGGCGCAGGCAAAGGCGCATGAGTAAGATGAGTGGCATTTCAAGAAATTCCGAGGTGTCCGCAATACCTGAGAGCATCATGGCGCAGTCGGAGCCTGGGGAGAATCCTATCATCTACGAGGAGCCTGAGATGGAGAAGAGCGAGGAACAGGAGCCTAGCGAATCTTGGTGGCAACGGATCACTCGTAGGGTCATCCAGGACCTGATCGGTCTTGACGAAAACACACTCTCTGTCATATTTGGAGAAGAACTGGTTGGTGGTCCGACTCCCACTGCAACACCGACCCAATCTTCACCAATCGCCGCCGCCGGAGCTGCGGAGTCAAGAGTTACATTCCGCGACCACGATCACTCCTGGGAGGTAAAGCTCATGGAGCGTATTGCGAAAGAATTGGGTTTGCTCGTACACCAACTCTCCGAGCACGAGGGTGCTTTTAGCACTTACCAGCGAATGCAGCAGCTGCCCAATGACTATGCCGGACTTCCCATTCAGCAGAATCAGAGCGCAAAACAGCCCAGTCTTCGCCAATTACGCCGGAAACTCAGCACTTGTGACTCCGACAAGGCCTCCTCGGACTTGCTCTTCGAACCGACTATGCCACAGCATCCTCATTCCTCCGAGCCTGATACCTCTCTATGGGGCATTGAAGAAGAGCCCGTCCATCTCTCCACTGCTGAAGCCACCCGTGAAAAGCAAGAGCGCGAGTACTGGGAGCGCGACATCGACGTCGGCATGATTTTCTCATATCTACGACGCCGCTTTGCCTCTCCATCTCCTCCACCTCAAGCTCAAACTCAAGCCACACCAGCTGCCGGTCCTCTTCCCGCCTCATGGGCCACCTCTACCGATTCCCAACGCCGCGCAGAACAGATCCGGCGCCAACACCCGCTCGTCTCCCGGGCTGCTGAACGTGCAGCAGCCCAGAGCAAACGCCGCGACTCATTGCTGCGCAGACACCAAATGCAGAAGCGTGCGGGAAGCAGCAGCTGTGCCTCTCAGAGCACGAAGCGCAGCCGTCGGAGCAAGGACGCTGCGAGTTCGAGACACTATTGGGATTTTGGGCACAGTGCGACTGGGAGTGTTGTAACGAGCGGTGGCGGCTATGGGGAGAGCGGTGTTGGAGGATGGGGCGAGGTTTGAGCTTTTATGAATTCATTTGGGATGTACGACTACAGGACGGCTTGCCGGAATAGAGCTTATGGGTTTGGTGTGCTGGCTGGGATGATTGGGGTGATTGGGAATGCGCATTGGTTAGGTTGGCGATGGGTTGGCGCTAGACACTACTCTACGATTATAAACGCATGGATGATTTACAGGAATCGAAAGAATCGAAAGATGAGCCACATGATTGGGTTTTCTTTTATACATTTATTCTCCCTTTTCGTTCCCAGGTGATTGGAATCATCAGTTCAGTACTGTCGCTTATTCGGCTGCTACCGTTCATGAAGGATTCGAGACGTGAAACGAAATTTATGTTTCAAACAAACGACAGACGTCCAGTGATCGAGTGAACGTGATTTTAGCACACCAATATCAACATACAGCGACCATAGACTATGAAACATCCACAATGCATTGAATTGCTCGATGTTTTTCGATTTTTCGGAACATGCGAGATTCGACCTCGACCCCAACCCCAACCCTGCGAAGATGATGATAGCGAGCACGTGAATCGTGCGCGGATTTTCCCGAAGCGGAGGCACCTGCCTCTCTCGAGCCCTAACTAGGAATCCTTCCGCAGCTGAAGAAAGAAACCAACTCCACCACGACGGCAGCACGGCGATTCGGTCGAAATCTAAGCGATCGCAATTTTCAAATCGCGGTAAGAACGGCACGGGCAATGCCAGTTTGATCTAGTGTTTGTCTGCTGGTGAGTAAGCGCTCGCTTGCCGATGGACCTTGGACCTGCATGTGAAATGCCCTATATCACCTCTTACTAACATTCCACGAACATTGCTACACCGGGACCGCGGCCCTGCAGTATACACTCAATGCTATTCTTACACTGCTAGCGATATTACCAGGCGCATCACTTCCACCACTCAGACATCAAACCTTCGAATACGCTGTCCCGCCTTCTCAATGGAGAATGCCATGCCACCGCCAGAAGAACGCCTTCAGGGGCTAGCTGCCTAGAGCCGAGATTAAAGTTACAAGTATCTCTGGTCCAAGGAAGGCTAGCCGTCTCTCTGCCTAGCCAAGTGCGGCCTTTTGGTATCCAACATGCCAACTACACAAGGACCGTCCTCTTACCGACCCACGCTACGCGAAATACGATCAGCCGCAGCATCCTTCGCGCGCGCACTTGAGGTGTTCGACCGGTGAAGGCTGCCTCGTGCTGTTGTGTAGCGGCCATGTGAGGGTTTCTTATAGGCGCCAAAAGGCCGACTCGATGGGTTCGTTCTCACTTTGTCTGTTGTCAACCATCTGTTCTTGTGTTGCGGTCCTTTTGCAAACGGTCGTTTGCGTCCTTTCGTTAGGCCTTCTGGCCAGTCACTCCTTTACCTCACAGCAATACTCACATACCCTACTAGGGAATCACGCTCATTATCTCTAACATTTAATCGCAAATTGTCTTGAAAATGTTCTCCTCAACATCTCGTGGCCTGAGTTTGGCCGTACTCGTTACTTCCGTGTCTGCGGCTTTCAATCCTTCGGCCAAGAACAACGTTGCTGTGTACTGGGGTCAAGGTCCCAACCAGCAACCTCTGCTTGAGACTTGCAAGAACCCTGCTGTTGACATCGTCAACATTGGTTTCGTCAATGCATTCCCCGACAACAGCCCTGGCGGATACCCAGGCACTAACTTTGGCAATGCGTGTGGAGACGAGACTTTCACCACTCCAAATGGTGGCAGTACTTTGTTGAAGTCCAACTGCCCTCGCATCGCATCGGACATCATCGAGTGCCAGAAGACCTATGGCAAGAAGATCTTCCTTTCTTTTGGTGGTGCGTCCCCGCAGAACTACTACATTGCAAACGACAACAGCGCGAACAGCTTTGCCGACTTTGTTTGGGGAGCCTTTGGACCTCGCACTCCTGCATGGACCGCATCATACTTGCCTCGTCCGTTTGGCGACGCAGTCGTCGATGGTTTCGACTTCGACATTGAGAGTAACATGACTGCATCGCCGCCTAAGGACTCTTCTGGCAACACGATCAACGACTGGCAGAGCCGTGGCTATGCTACGATGATTAACCGCCTGAAGAACACGCAGTTTCCCAAGGACACTTCCAAGAGCTACTACATCTCTGGCGCACCTCAGTGCCCTTTGCCCGATTTCCATCTCAGCGGACCGATCGCTAACGCTTGGTTCGACATGCTGTTTGTGCAATTCTACAACAACCCGTCTTGCTCAGGACGTGCTGCTGTGAACTATGCTGCCGGCGATAGCTTCTTGAAGTGGACGCAGACCTCTTCCAAGAACCCCAACGTCAAGATCTACTTTGGCCTGCCTGCGTCCACCCAGGCAGCAGCGGCATCCGACTATCTCACTCAGCCTGAAATGAAAGACATCGTCCAGCGCTTCTCGCCCAACGCGAAGTGGGGCGGTATCATGCTTTGGGAATCTACTTATTCCCAAAAGAATGTCGTATGTGGCAAGGACTACACTACATGGTCCAAGGATATCGTCACGGCTGTTACCTCTGGACAGACCATTGACACAGATATTAGCAAGTGCAGCTCACTACCCAGTCCCATTCAGTCCGGAGTCATCTCCACCTGTAACAGATACGAGAAGACCAACTCCGGTGGCGCCAAATGCGAGATTTTCGCGAATCGCATCGGAGTCTCCCTAGCCCAACTTTACGCATGGAACAGCATCCTTGGTCCCAACGGTGAGAACTGTGGTTCCAAATTCCTTGGGGATACTTACTACTGCGTTGGTGTCACACCTCCGCCTGGTGCTACTCAGGATGGCATTACGCCATACTGCACCAAGTACGAGAAAGCCAACCCGGGCGGATCTTGCCCTGTATTCGCCAACCGTGTTGGAATCTCCACATCCCAACTCTACGCATGGAACTCTGTCCTGGACAACAATGGACAGAACTGCCAGTCTTCGTTCTGGGGCGACACTTATTACTGTGTTGGTGTATCTCCCAACTACGTCGCACCCGTCACCACCACTCAGCCAACGCCCACTGGCGCTGCGCCTGCTCCTGGCCCTACGCAGTCTGGTATCATTTCGACTTGCTCGAAGTACCTGATGGCAAACCCCGGTGGCTCTTGCCCTGTCTTCGCCAACCGCGCCGGAATCACGACAGCCCAGCTCTATGCATGGAACTCGGTCTTGGGAAACAACGGACAAAACTGCCAGACTTCATTCTGGGGAAACACCTACTACTGCGTTGGCGTCAGGTCCAACAAAGCGAAGAGAGACGTGGCGGCCGAGATCACTGCATACGCCCCATCGGCGTACGGAGCCTCGCCGTATGCTGCTCCCAGTGCATACGGCTCTGCCAGCGATGTGCTGTCCACCGAAAAGCCCTCAAAGCCCACTTCCTCGCCTGAGCTTTCGGTATCCACACCTGAGCCCTACATGTCCACATCGGAGACCCTCGCAACCCTCTCCACTGTTCCTGCTGCTCCTTCCGGCTACACTACCCTTGCATCATCAAACAGCTCGTCGACTCCGGAATCCTACATCGCAGTGCCGACACAAAGCCCTATTATTCCGGTCAACTCTACACTGATCACCGTCGGCAGCACATACGTGCCGTACCCGACTAACGTGGGTACCGGCCATGGCCACGACATGTCAAACAACACTGCCATCGCGACTGGCACGGGTGCTTCGACTCCTGCGCACACCACTGGCGCGTTGATTCACCCGTACACTGGTGGTGCAGGTCGGAAGACGGAGATTAGCTTTGGACTTGCTGCTGTGTTTGTCGGCGCCAGCCTATACTTGATGTAGATTATAATGTAAATAGAGTTGAGGTTCTGCGGTCTAACGCGTGCCCTAAAGATAATCACGGAATCGACTCCACGTGCGAAAATGTTAGGAAGATGGATCTTCACGGTTCGCCGTCTACTTGGATGTGTGTTGTAGATCCTTGCTGCGCTGATCGGGACTTCTGGGTTTCCGTGAGATGTATTCAATACACCCTTCTTTGAATACGAATATTGGTTCTTCCCCAATTGACGAGCGTCTCGTAGAGTGGACTGCCTGTGGGGCTTTTCATCTCGACGGCATGATGCATTATCGGGAAGTCTTTCATGCGGCGGGGCTTTCTCGAAATACAATATCCCAAGTCGCAGTCTCGCTACACCAAGATCCTGCCAGCCAAGCCACGAAATCATGACTTGAGCTCATCAATGCGAGATCGAAACCCCGGCTAATTTGAAAGGCGATGGCTTTTGCTACACTTCGTCTCGGCTCACGCCAAGCCCAAGTCCTGATGAGTTGAAGATCACAGCTCGAACCTTCTCAGCGGTTTTGACAGCTCTGCCCAGGCTCGTGTTGCTGCCGATCAGGACGGGATCACCATCACGACGACCATGCAAAGAGAAAGCATTTCCCCGCCCTCGAGCTCCGCACTTTCTCTCCACAACCCGCACTTTGGCATTCTCGCGCTCGAGGAAACCTTGAAAGTTCGTGATCTACCCGGAAGCTTTGCCAGACACATGGTATAACACCCGGCCTGTGTTTTCCCGGCGGATAAATCAGAACTGACCATGGGTCTTAGAGTCTAGCAGCCTCGGTGGAGCAGGGAATTATGACGATTGCTATAGAGTGGCCAAGCTCTTGAGCTGCTCGTGGCCATTGGCGCGAGCCGATATATAAAATGGGTTAGAGGAACCATGTCTGCAAACCGCTGCAGCTTCCCAGGAACTTCTTGTGTTGCGCAAAACACCTCCTCTCTACCATTCCTACCACCATGGGCTTTGTGAACAAGGCCGTGCTGGCCGCCAGCTGCATTGCTACCGCAGCTGCCGTCAACGTCAAGGTTCGCTCGTCTGGAGGCAACTCGACCAAGCACTTCGGCGTCGACTACGGCTATGGCTTCCTTCACGAGGACATCAACAACAGCGGCGACGGAGGCATCTACGCCGAGCTGATCCAGAACCGCGCGTTCCAGTACAGCGATGCCTTCCCCGTAAACACCGACCACTACCAGTCGATCAATGGGGCGAGCCTGAGCATCCAGTTCCTGGGCCAGCCTCTCTCCGACGCCCTGCCTGCTTCCATGCGCGTGAGCGCGGGCAATGGCTCTGGCCCTGTTGGTTTCGAGAACGAGGGATACTGGGGCATGGACGTCAAGGCCTCGCAAGAGTACACCGGCTCCTTCTGGGTCAAGGGCGCGTACAAGGGCAGCTTCACGGCTGCTTTCAAGTCTAACTTGACCGACGATGTGTTCGGCAGCGTCGAGATTGAGTCCAAGGCTGTTGCTAACGATTGGACGGAGCACGAGTTTGTGCTGCAGCCTGATAAGGATGCGCCGAACAGCAACAACACTTTTGCTGTTACTTTTGACCCTGCTGTAAGTGCGACTGTGTTTGTTGATTGACGGTGTCGATCGTCTGACTGACTGAATGACTTGTTGTAGGGCACTTCCAATGGCACTCTGGACTTCAACTTGATCAGTGTCTTCCCTCCTACTTACAAGGGCCGCAAGAACGGTCTTCGTATCGACATCGCCGAGGCTTTGGAGGAGTTGAACCCGGTTAGTTTGGAATTCTCGCAGGTATACTTTGCGTTACTGACTGTGGATCTAGACTTACATCCGCTTCCCTGGCGGAAACATGCTCGAGGGTCTTACTCTCGGTACCGAGTGGGACTGGAAGGACACTCTTGGACCCCTCCGCTACAGGCCCGGCTTCCAGGGTGTTTGGGGGTACCAGCAGACTCACGGTCTTGGTCTCGTGGAGTACCTTGAGTGGTCTGAGGACATGGGACTCGAGATTGGTAAGACTGATACGACTACAACAAGACTGCTTTTTACTGACCCACATCGCAGTCGTCGGTTGCTACGCGGGTCTTGCCCTCGACGGCAACTTCACTACTCCGGAGGAGCTGAAGCCTTTCGTCGAAGACTGCCTCAACGAGATCGAGTTCATCAGTGGCCCAGCTGACTCTGAGTGGGGAGCACGCCGTGCTGAGCTTGGTCACCCTGAGCCCTACAGACTCGACTACGTCGAGATCGGTAATGAGGACTGGTTGGCCGGCTACCCCGATGGCTGGAACTCATACAAGGAGTTCCGCTTCAAGGCTTTCTACGATGCCATCTCTGCGGCTCACCCTGACATCCAGGTCATTGGCTCTGCTGCATCCAGCGACCCCGGTGGAATCGACCCAATCACTCTCGAGCTTAACAACGCTACCGACGTTATCACCTACCCCGAGGGTGTTCTCGGAGACTACCACCCGTACCGCGAGCCCGATGAGCTCGTCTACGAGTTCGACCGTTTCGACAACGACTATGGCCACATCGTCGGCGAGGTCGCTGCCACTCACGTCAACAACGGCACACGCTGGGAGGGCGGCCTTTACTACTTCCCCTGGTGGATCGGCAGTGTCGGTGAGGCCGCCTCTCTCATCGGCTACGAGCGCAACTCCGACCGCATCCCCGCGACCTTCTACGCTCCTGTCCTCCGCAACATGAACCGCTGGCAATGGGCCATTACCATCATCCAGTTCGCCGCCGACCCTGCCCTGACCACCCGCTCCACCTCCTGGTACGTCTGGTCGCTCTTCGCCCACCACCCCATCTCCGAGACCCTCCCCACCACGGGCTCCTACGGCCCCGTCTGGTGGGGCGCCGGCAAGGACGACGCCCGCGACGCTCTCGTCTGGAAGGGCGCGTGCTACAACACCACCAACGGCGAGGACGAGCCCGTGACCGTGCGCTTCGACGGCGTCAAGCGCGGCACCAAGGCCACTCTCACCCTGCTCACCAACCCTGGCGGTGACCCTTACCAGTACAACGACCCGCTCAAGGGCAACAACATCGTCGAATCCACCACCACCATCATCTCCGCCGACAAGAAGGGCGCTTTCCACTTCAGCATGCCCCAGCTCAGTGTCGCTGTTCTCGACACTGACACCGAGGTTGACCAGCCTGGCCACCACGGCGGCCACCACGGCAAGCCACCTAAGTACGGTGGTGGCAAGAAGGACAAGAGGAACGCTAGGCAATGATTGTGAGGATCGCTCCTGGCAATGCATTGTTTGCGAGATGAAATGAATGTGCACTAGATAGGTTACGATTTAGCAAGATAACGATATCATTCGCAAGAATATTCACGGTTCCAAGTGACTTTTAACGTGCGCGATCGCCGGTATGCAGTGTCGCATGGCTTCTGCACGGGACTCCAAGTGTATGTACGTTACTTCGTGCACAGTAAGGCCAATATTGCACGCCAAAAATAGGGTCGTGATCATGGTCGCACCTTGCATGCCAGTGACCAAAAATTGAAAAAATCATATGCAAGGAACTCAACTTCGTACCGCTAACAAACGAAAGGGGGGTATATCTAGTAACTAAAAAGGACAGCGCTGAACGTGAAAACATCCCACTCCATCCCAAACCATCAAAAATTTATGCTTGTCGCAATTTCTTTCCTCCAAAGATCAATACAAGAGGGTCATTGAGTACTCTTGTTTCTTCTTCTTCTTCTCTCACAATTGACCTACTGGCAAACAATTCCCTTGCTCAGTGGTTCCCCCATCCCAACATTACTTCGACATCCAGCATGACGCTCTAATCCTGCGGCGAAACATGTAGTCCAAGGTTATTGCTGCTCATCGGTGTACATCTGCGCGCCTAGTATGCACTTGCCGGCGTGCTAACGGCCATGCCAACCGGCACTGCTCCAGGGCCAGCGGTTGATTGTGTGGCGCCACTGACGGTTCTGGGAACACCGGCAGTTCCCACGCCTCCGGACGAGAAGTTCCTAACATCACCCCTGCCCTCCTTAGGCACAGCGGCGACAGGCGTCACGCCACCCTTGATGCGCATTTTCGTGCCGGGAACGTTGCGCAGACGCGAGGTGCGCCATTGTTCGTACCAGCGTGTCCGGCTCAGTTCGCGTAGGTCGCTGCGCCACTCAAGGAAAACAGAGTCGCGCAGGCGGGAGAAGTCGCAGTGCTCCGGGTTCAGAGGTGAAGCAGAACCCCATGGGAAAACACGTGAGAGCTCGCTTTCAGTGGCAACTCCAGACTTGGGAAGAGTGTACGGATCCGGGGAGAGGACTGAGAGTGGCAGGTATGGTTCTTCATCAGCGAGAGCGCCCGCCTGCGAAGCATGACGCATGTGCGAGATACGCTTGGATGCATGCTTGACTTTGGCGCTGCTGGAAGAACTGGAAGAATTTGAGGAAGAGCTGAGTCGGTTGGGGCTCTGGATTGGGAGATCGAAATCGGCATCTTCGTCTTCCTCGACGAGAACGTCCGAGTCTGCGTATTGCTCTTCGTCGTCGTCCTCAAGTTCAAGTGCATCCAGAGGATTCATCGAGTTATCTTTGATACTCTTCCAGACAGCACGCTTGAGGTGAGACATGTGTTTGGTGGTAAGAGTGTCGGCCTTTGCAATGACCGGAATGACGACTGTCTTCTCCCAGAGAGCGCGAAGGACCTGAACATCAAGACCGTCGTCCAAGCCTCCTTCGCCTGGCGAGGCACCTTCGATGTTTGCGTCGAGTCTTACAGGATCGAGCACAAGGAAGACGCAATGTATGTGGGTATCCCTAAAACCCGGACTACGCATCACCTTCTGCTCTTCGGCAAAAGTTTCCTCAAATTTGGATTCGATAAAAGTGGTCATTTCTCTCAGCTGGAGGTCGACAATGCTCTTTTCCAGACCGGCGGAGTCCCACAGAGTCACGCCGACTCGCTCGCCCTCCATTTCCGTCTCGACATAAGTGGAGGCAAAATTGCCTTTGATTTGTGCTGATTGGCGGTCGATTTCGCGTTTGGTACTCGGCATGGCAAGTGAGTGTTTGAGGAGCGATATGAAGGAGCTTTTGCCGCTGCTTTTGGTGCCAACCACGAGTACACTATAGAAAGGTCAGTCACAGGTATTGCTTCAAAGCTCTGCCAATTATACTTACTTGAATGGCGTAGGATCTTTCCGCCTGCGCATTCTTCTCGGGCTATTCACGTGACCCGCCTGCGCAGCGGCAGCAGTGTAATCGTAGCGGCCCCGGTTCGTCATGCTTCCAGTTCTTTCGGTCGGCTCGTCTCCATTGACTGTGGCATTGGCGGCAGGCGGTGGGCTGACTGATGCTGATGCACCTCGGATTGCATACGCTGGAGAGCTCGAGTTGTCTCTTGACGCCACACCAGGTCGGGAAAAGTTGGCGGCAATCTGCACGGGATTTTGAGCATAGTTGTGAGTGTAGCTCGAGGGTTGTGGACCGCGGTTCTGCTGGGCTTGTCCATTGAACATGGCGATACTGTCCGGACGTGCATCTTCGCCTCCGAAGGTGGGCATGGCCATCAAAGGATGGTGGCTAGGCAGTCGGGGTGGTTGTTTGGGCAGCATTTGGGCCTCGCGCTCTCGGCGCTCGAGCTCCGCCTGCTGCTGTTGTCTCGCCTTGGAACCGCGTCGCAACATTGCTTCTCTTGACACGGAGTGTGAGAGTGAGCGAAAGATCCTGCTATTCGGAGGTTGCTCTTCGGACTCGTCGAATGAATGATTTGGCGGGGGTTGGCTCGGAGGGATGGAGTATGCGGTGCTCGTGACCGTGGCGGCTTCTCCAAAGTGGAAGCGTTTGTTTGGGTCGTTGTATGGGATTGGTGGTGGAGCGCCGAAGGGCGGCGGCGGTGGAAGAGGAGGCGCGGTGAGAGGGTCGCTGATGGTGACTGCCTCTGGCTGCTTGTGTTTTGAGGAGCCGCTGCGCAAGAGCCCGCTCAAGCTGTTCTTTCTCGTCCGCTCCTTCACAATGCTCCCGCTTCCCGAGCTCTTCTGTCGTTTGTGCTGCTGGTGCTGCTGCCGTACCCACTGTTGCTGCGTGATCTCGGGTGACCGATTGGGACTTGTTGCGCTCGATGCGACAGACGGAGGCGCGGGCGGAGGCCTATGCGGGATGGAATAGTCGCGGTCCTGCAGGTTGCCAGCACCCGATATTCCTGATATTCCTGAAGCCATGGTACTGCAATCAACGCTGCACACGCCGGCCAATGTGCGACAAGGATGCGACGTGGTGCGACAGGGGTTGCAGCGCCTGCGGAGATTAGACGGACGGCATTCACTTCAGTCGCGTACGGGTCACGTGCACTCGGGAGTTGCAAAGTACTTGGGGCTTTCGGTAGGATGTGGTAGACAGATGTCGATCCGAGTAAACACGCACTCGGGAGGACTCAACAGCGGACGAAAGTAAAGACATCTGCACAGCTGCAGGAAACGATCGTCACCAAGTCCCACTTCGCCTACAAGGGTCAAGTTCGGTGGCTGGCGCTACTGACGTCCCCTTCTGGGGATAACCCTGATTTCAAGAGGGTCTCGGACATTGCTCTGCCCCCTGGGAAGGCGTTACGCTATTCTCTTAGGCGTTTCGATTGTGAAGGATGGAACCATAGCTGTAGATATTGCAACGTGTCTGCAGGTGTGACATAATTCGTCATCCGACGCTGAAAACGGTCTTCGCATCTGTGTGAATGGTTGCCGGAATTCATGACATACTCTGAAATACATTCTAGAAAGGAGATACCCAATGCAGTGACCTGCTAATGCACCATGGCCGAACCCTCACATTATGCAGCATCAGACCATATGAGATCGTTGTAGTACCAGTCGATCATATTGTTAGTCCGATCTCTCCATAGTGGACTACTCAGCTGGCTGTTGTATTGATGATAAATCTTGTGTGTTCAATCACCCTGATAACAATCAGATACAGCCTTCGATTGCGAACACATAGCTATAGCTACTCGGCTTCCATTCAGTGGGAAGCTACAGCCATTGCGCTCATGTTGTGTGCCGAGTTTCTCGGTGGCATGTAAACTCATTGTGTCCTCATGGTTGATGATAAAACCGCACTACGTCCTGAATATTTTGCTTCTTGAGATAGGTATCGATCCAATACCAGCTATCTCAAGGAGGCAAATCGATCGAGAAGGCATATTACTATTCGATGTCTGCACCTGAAGCCTCCTGTCCTCTCGAATCTGAGATACTTCAATACTCAGGTCAATACTGCGTGTCCGGTAATTAGAGAATCGGCACTGGTTCACGAATTCTAGTCTTGAGATGCACCTTAAATCTGGCAATTCATTTATACTCCTTTCGGAACAGCCTAGCTATTTACTGTAGTATTATCCGACAACTATGCTCTTACACGTTGCTCTATCTAATCGACTCTCCCGGCCCCGAGCTGGTAGCACTCAGCTTCATAAATTAAGATTTTGGACAACCACTCATCTAGTTCATATTTGGTATGGTCTGGCGTAAATTGCTTAGTTCTCTAGTAGTAATCTTCGCTAATTCGTCGTTGATGATCAGGGCTCTGTGTTGCTACTTCTCTTCAATTATTAACGTACAAGAGGAGTTGAGAGGGATGTTACAAAACCGGACAGTCTTAGGAGAAACATCAAAACAGTGACTTCCAGTATCTATGCTATATTTCTCGCGTCTTCGTGTTGAGAGGGAAAAGAAAACGATTGTAGTACATAGATTGAATTGACAAGGTCTTGCTCATCGAAGTTGAAATAATTGCACACTTCACTTCACATCCGATATGGTCTAGTGGCTAGGACATCACGCTTTCAGACGACTTTTCTAGTGTCTCAATGATCCGTGGGAGCCGGGGTTCAATTCCCCGTATCGGAGTATATGCTCACTCCTCAGGAGTGAGGTTCTTTTGAACGAAAAAGGAACGGATTTCACTTTTTGAACAACATCGAATCAACGACCACGATTTGAACAACCACAAAGCACTCTTTAACGACCTAACATATATACCAAACGATCGTATGAGGCTATACTTTCAGCTGGGCTGGTTGGCACGAAAGGGGGCGTTGAAAAGTTGACATAGCGGAATTCGCGTCTCCGGATTTTGAGGGCAAGGCAGCCGACGCCCTCAGCATCCGATTTGATCTCGGACCTATGCGTACATCGGCGTGTGAAAGATGAGGCATACGGATCCATGTGCTTTGTAGCAGCTCGAACATCATCTTACTCATATCAGGGAGACTAAGTCTTGACAATTGCCTTCTGGTCCTGGATCAATAGATGCGGTGCACTTGAGTAACGAACGGAGGGTAATATCTTCTGTACTACACTCGTCGAACAAGACCGCCTACCAATTCTTTACATTGGATGACAGAGCTGTACTGTCTTGGTCTTATCACTGCTCCGAAATTCGTACAAAATTCGTCTTGCTTCCCTGTAATCTGATGCTTGTGCCCTCCGACTCAATACAGTGAGCGAGCTATATGGCCAATGAGAGCGTACCAAGTCATTCAAAAGGATGATGCCTCGCGCAAGCGCGATACCGATCTGTATGGCAGCGCATAAATGATGCTACAGTTGAGCAATACAATACCCTTGTCCTGCATGAATGTGCTGATGGGCACATAATAAGACGACCTGCCTAGGAGATGCGTAAGGCTCGCATATGTGAGCGTGAAGTAGCTGCATAGCGAGATGCAGTAAATGCGCTTTTGAACCTTTACGCGCCTGTCAAGAAGGCTAAGGATCTTTGAGGTCATCACAAAGCGTCCGCTGAGCATTCGTGCCGCTGAGAAAGAGTAGATAGGACAGGCACTTGCGGAGAAGAGCCGTAGTGGAAAGCAAGCATCTGAGCTCGAGCGTGGGCGTACTGGCTGTAGAGATAGTGAGGAACAGCGGCGCAGACTTCAACATGAGTTTCCAGAGAAGCCTGCTGCTGTGGATGATGCAGGAAGCATTGGTTGTGGTTCTGGGAAGAGGAACAACACTGAAGGATCGTGCGACCACATTGGTCTTGCCATTTTGGGTCTGTCTTGCGAAACTCGCAGACGAGCTCACAGGTCAGACCGTTGGAGGTGTTCGACAGGACGCTACCTGCACCCAAGAAGGGCACTGGACATTGGAGTCAATAGTCAGACGTTGAGCTATCATCACGCGGTACCTTGACGCATGCATGCAACCACAACGATGTCAAACAAACAAACAGCAAAAAGAGGTAAAAGGTAAAGTGGGTATCATTGCAGCTGGACTTGTTCATTGCTTTTACAGACTCATGTCTTCGGCTGCGGCGTAGCCTGTGAACGCAAGACAGGGATTCTACATCACAAGTCTTGTCATGCAACCCGAAGCGTGGAAGGGCAGAGGTGCTTTTCGCAGACTCTCCCAGACTGTTCGTACCATCCCAAGACCGCCAAACGCCAAGCTGTTCAGGAAATAATCTACTGGCCAGCAAGAGCGTAAGCGCGGCGGCGGTCGCGCTCCTCGGCGATGGAGAGCTTGACACCCTTGCCCTTGGGAAGGGAGATCCAGGGCTTCTCCTGGCCGATGACGAAGACGTTGCTCTCACGGGTGGCGAACTCGTTGTCAATGGCGTCCTTGATGTGGACGATGTTGAAGCCACCATCGTGACGCTCACGGTGGGTGATGACACCAACACGACCCATGTTACGACCACCAGTGGCCATGGCGATCACACCAGTGTCGAAGCGGATGAAGTCCTCGATCTTGCCTGTGAAATGCATCAGTACGCAGCCCAGACTTTCATCGCATCTCCTCGTGCAACATACCGGTGGTGAGGTTGATCTTGACGGTGTCGTTGACCTTGATGGCGGGGTCGGGGTAACGGATACTACACAAAACCATCAGTATACAAATATCGCCAAACATTGGTCCAACGTCTGATAGACGCGCAATCACTTACGTGCGTGCGTCATGCGTAACCAAGAATGGGATGCCGCCCTTGCCCAACTGCACCCTCTTGACCTTGCCGAGCTTGTACTCAGCCTCCTCGCCAGTGATGCGGTGGACGGTGAAACGGCCCTTGGTGTCGTAGACAAGGCGGAAGTGCTCGCCAGTCTTCTCGATGGTGATGACGTCCATGTAGCCAGCAGGGTAGGTAGGGTCGGTGCGGACCTTGCCATCGACCTTGATCAGGCGCTGCATGACAATGGCCTTCATCTCGCGACCGTTGAGGGCGTACTTCAGACTGCGAAAAAATTGGCGTTAGTCTCTGCTCTCGCATGTTGCTGCCTCTCCCTCGCCTCCTGGGAGTTTTTCATCGCGTACCGGTTGCGGATGAAGACAATCAGCGGCATGCAGTCGCGCAGCTTGTGCGGACCAGGGGAGGCCTTGGGCGCATAGCTGCCGCTGAGCTTGTCGAGCAGCCAGTGGCTGGGCGCTGACAGACGCTTCTGGTGCTTTCCGGGTCCTCTCATCTTGACGGTATGGTTGTCGGGCTGCTGTCGAAGAGTCGCTTGAGGAGAAGTTCACGATCGCAAAGCGCAGCCAGGCTGGAACTACGCTTGCGAAAAGTGCGGGCCTGTGCGCACTTGCCAAGCGCATCGGCGAAAACAGATTTTCCGCCCACCGACTTTGAGCGCTACGGGATGGGCCGTAGACCCTACCTTCACTTCACTCTACTCTTGGCCTGGCCAGCCTCCATCTCGTGCCTGTGCAATGCAAGGTTGCAGGTGCAACATCAGGTGGCGAGACTACCCAGCGGACCGTGGAAAACCTCTTCCGCTGTTACATCACGCAATGAGGAGCCATTGTGATGGGTGAACCGACTCGACGAACAATCTTCTCAGACCACTCGATCCGACCTCGATCCGAGTAACCGTCGGAAAGGCTACATCTGTGTTTCGGGTGGCCTGGCTTTCGTCCTGGATACCATGCACATGATGCTGTAGTATCGCTCATGGACCGTTCACTTGCAACACGGATCAGAAACAGTGCATCCGGCATTCGTACAATGCATAGTCCAGGGCCTCACGTCCAAGAAGTTGCCCAGAGGCACGGAACATCCGGACGTAGCACAAGCTGTGCTTCCCACCATGCGTACCCAATTTGCACACCCAAACTTGGTCGTGTTATACATGTAGACGGCTGCACAACTCATAGCCTTCCCATCGGCAAAGCATTGTCACACTCATCAACCTCGCTGTACATCCACACAGACGTATTTCTTTCTTACACCGCAACATATTGATCATTCGATAGAGTTGTCTCACTGCTTTCATTGTATCAGTTCAGCAAACATTGATGCCACTCTCTATCAACGTCTTACTAGCATCAACGAAACGACCAATATGCTTTGCAGCCGAACGACCCTCGTCATCTTGTTTTTCGTCTTGCAAGCCTGTGCAAATATCGTCTTGGACGAAGTCCAGCCAGCCTGCAATCATCTTTTGCCAGAGCCTAATCAAGGCTGTCTGCGTGATCAGACATGTCTTCCAGACAACTCGTAAGCATTGCCCTAGCAGCGTAACCTATCGCACGACTAACGACACTTAGCTGTGAGGAGAAGTATGGCCCTGGTATACGTGATGAACATACCGCTCACGAAACCGGCTCTGGTGGTCAATTTATGAACGTCCTGATGAATGGCAGGACCGTCAGTGCTGTTTCTGTTGACGATGATGGCGCAACTCAGTCCTCGCCACTGCAGCCTCTCAGCCCCATCAACCTCGCAATCGGCTCTGGCATATATTCTGCTACCACTTCTGCCACAATCTCACTAACCACTCCGGATGTCCCATACCCCAATGACCCGGACCCCCCATGCGAAGAAGACTCGGCTGCTCCAGCAAGAACAAGTCTCTCCAACACAATTTCGTTTTGGCCGCTCCCTACCATATGCTTCGACACTCCTGCACTTTGTGCAACTGAACCATTTCAGTGGACTGTTCATTTGGACAAGACCAAAAGTCCCCGTATGATTACTCCGGCTGCGCAGACTGCACATCGCGAGCGTCCTCAAGGATGGCTTGCACCGCCCTACCCTCAACTCACGGCTTCTCCTTCACAGACTGGGTACATCGGATCAACAGGAGCAAAGCCTAATGATCCAATTCTAGTCTCCACAAGTCGGGTACGCGTAGCACAAAAAGTCCCCACTGCCCATATTATGGGAGCGACGCAAGATCCCCAAGCAGCGCATCTGGAACACCCGGCTCTGAATCTCGATATTCCTCGACACGGACGAGTCAGACGGACTTTCCCCTCCGGCGACTCCGCGTCGGAACCGTTACCACTGGAACTCGACGCTCGAGCAAAAATCCCAAAACCTCAACCACAGACCGCCCGCGCGATGGCAACACTCGGCGCACTTCTCGGAGGACCTCAGGTTGGTGGACCCGACAATGGCCACCCAGTGGGTGCTGGCTCATCCCTAGGAAAGCTAAACAATCGAGAAGAACTCGCCGCTCTTGTTGAACGACGAGAGGCAGACAAGCAGACTTCTTTTGATGACGAGGACGCAGATGCTTTGATGTATTCGATCTGGGATTCGCATGCCAACCACGTTCGCGATCCCGCCGACAGCTTCGTGGTGGCCTTGATGGCTACCATATCGTCAGCGGTAGTGCTTGTGTTGATTTTGTGAGAATTTCTCATCAGTAATGGTCAAAGTCTGAAAGCACCTTCTCCCCCAAAATTCTCTACCCACTGGGCGAAAAAGAAGGATTTCAGGTGCACCAATGCCAGTTGGACGATCGTTTGTAGCTGAAACCGTGAACGGCCTTAATGAGTGTCGCGTGCTCTTGGTCTGGAAGTCAAGCTCGTATACAGTATCGATCGCATTTCTTTTCTCCTATTTCTCAGTCTCATGCCGCTGCCATATGCTGCCAAATTCTTCTTTTCTGTAATCATCTACTCCCTCACATGCCCTGGTGGCAACCTTGAACAGGAAATATGAAAGCTCTTTGGCTGCAACTCTTATGAGAAAACTCCACGCCTGATTCTCATTCTTGTGTCTGATAAAAACCACCAAACATTACGCGCTGACAAGCAAAATTTGACCAAAAACTCCATGCGCCGCGCTAGTTAATGCCCGATAAAACGCCCTGAGTCGCGAGTGCAGTCCTGTTCGCCATGTCTCTGCTTTCCTTGATGGAGTCGCCCGGGTGGGATGCGGGAGAACACATGCGATGCGTGCAAGCTTCTCACTCCATCCTCGGCTTCTTGTTGCCGTTGCCGCCGCCCTGCATGTTCTGTCCACCCATGTTCATGCCGCCGTTCCAGCCTCCACGGCCGCCCATCATACCGCCTCCTCCGCGACCTCCTCCATTCATGTTCATGCCGCCGCCCATGTTCATCATGTTGCCCATTCCCATGGCGCCCATGTTCCCCATGGCTCCCATTCCATTCATGCCGTTGAAGCCGCCACGGCCGCCTCCCATCATGTTGTTCATCATTCCTCCACGGCCACCGCCCATCATGTTGTTATAGCCCATGTTGCCGTAGCCACCCATGTTGTTGTTGAAGCCACCCATCATGGGATTCTGCCAAGCGCTGACGGTGGAAGGTCCGTTCATGCCCCAGTTGGCGTTGACTCCAGCACCGCCACCACCGCGGCCCATCATGTTGTTGTAGCCGCCTCCTCGTTGGTAGTTACCTCGGCCGCCACCAAAGTTGCCACGGTTCTGATAGTTGTTGTTGTATGCGCCGCCTTGGTTGTTGAATTTGCCTGCCTGGCCACCGAACTTCTTGTCGCCAACAGCGCCATCCTTGCCGCGGTATGGGTTGCCCATTGGTGTGTACCACGCCTGGAACTTGTCTCTTGCGCCGGAACCGGGTTCTTTCGCTGCGCTCTCGGCATTTGCGCGCTCCACTTCACGTTTTGTTGCAGTAGCGGCGGCTGGAGATGTGAATTCGAGGTATGCTTCGCCGCGACTCTTGCCGTTGATCTTGTGCTCTCCAAAGGCCAGCTCTCGTAGTTCATGCTCGGTGTTGGCCGCGGCACAGAAGGCGCGCACATCCTCTTCTGTCGTCCACCAGTGGAGCTCGGATAGCTTGAGAGATGGGAGCGCTCCTGGGTCGACAGGACGGCCATCGGCCGCCACAGGCGTTTGACTAGTAGGACGCTGCTGAGAGTGATCTTCACTTTCGTCGTCAGGTGCTTTGCGCTTGAGGTTCTGTTGTGGTGTGTTGGATGATGGCTGTTGTGATGTCTGCTGGTCGTTGGCGCCATCGCCACCATTTGCTACCGGATGGCCGTTGCTTTCGCCATTCTGCTCGGTATGACCTGTCTGTTCCTGTGCCTCCTCGTAATTATAGTCGAAGTCGTCGCCTTCTGCTTGCTGCTGTGGCTGTGGCTGTTGCTGCTCTTCCTCATCACCATAGATGTCAATATCAAAGTTGTCGTCCTCGCCCGACATGATGTGCAAGATCCGCTCACGTTATGACGCCGTAATTGCTATTAGCAAGGGTACTGTCACGTAAGTGCGCGCCAGTCGGCTCCCCAATCGCAGCTGTTCTGTTCCTGAGTATGTACACTCTGCTCCGCTCGTCACGAGGTCTGAATCAACAAGGTCAGAATAAGTACATGGAAAATCGAGAGAAAGCGCTCCACTCTTCATAGCCTCTCTCCAGCATCCGCGCCCGCGCCATGGTCAATACGTACAGAAGCGAGAAGTGTACAATGGGAAAGAAATAAGAGCTCGCAGGTAGAGCTTGTAGTGTTAAAGAAAAAAGAAGCCCTCAAGCTATCGCAAAACAGTGGTCTTCCAGCCTTTTCAATGATCACCGCGTAGTATCCGTGCTTCAGCCTTGTCCTTGCTCTTGTTCGACAGTGGTGCGTGATATCAGACTGTGGCGATGGGCGACAGTTCGTTTGGGAGTCGCAGTTGTGCCGCAATGCGCAGGACGTGATGATTGAGTGTCGTCTTGGCGATGGGGGTGGGGTTGTTGATCCTGGGAGTGAGGTCTGGTGTGTTTGGATGTTGAATGCGATGGTCTCGATGGCTGCGCAACGGCACCCTGACGTCCAGCCAGCCCTCCAGTCCGGGGCAGGCAAAGGGCAAACAGCGCCAGCCAAAATAGGAAACTACCTAGGTACAAACCAAGAGGATCAGCTCAAGAGACCCTGGTACATGTCAACATTGCGGCGAAACGAACCATACCACAGCCAAAGACAACAAACATCACTACCGAACACGACAAGGACGACAATTCTCTCATGTCGTTCTGGGACCGCTACCTCGCTCCCGGCGACCTTCGCGCCCGCCGCCTGGCCCTCGCACCTCCACCACCTCTCGCGACTGAAGAACAGCTCCAAAGAGCCGCAATCAGACCCTCCACAACCTCAGCAGCCGTCGAGCGCGTAGACCCTGCCCGTCGAGCACGCCGACAGAATGCACTATTCTTCGGCGGAATTGCCTTCACCATGCTCAGTGCGTGGGTAACACGCCGCTCGATGATCCGTAAGCGCCCGCCTATACCAACGACCTTCACGCCCTCGAATGCACCTTTGCCGAAGGGTGAAGGTGGACTGGATGCTATAGAAGCGCTGGGCCTTGCGACAATGAACACTGTGTCGGTCTTTGCGACGGCCATTGGCGCGGGCTTCATCTATTGGGACATCGCGGACATTGAGGACTTGAGGGATAAGGTGCGGAAGGGTGTGGGTTTTGATGTGTACGGAGGCGAGACGGACGCAGACAAAGAGATCGAGGGCTGGGTGGCTGAGGTCTTAGCGAGGAAGGATGGCTACGGAAACCTCAAGGATGAGATCGTGGACAAGCTGATGGAGCTGGAGCAGAAAGAGCGGGCTAAGAACGAAGCGCAGGCCATGCTTGGTGTTCAGAAGCGGTAGGAGTGTATAGTGCGAGGAGGCGATGTAAAATATAGTATGATACCCACGAGCAATATTTCTTCACTTTTCACGGTCCGAAACAATGCTGCCTCTCATAGCACAACAAGTTGCACAACGTGAGGATTGCCTCTCACTCACACTTTGACACCAGCCTGCCCGTCCCGGTTAGCACGCCACACACCACCATCAGCAAACCACTCCTCCTTCCAAACCTCAACCTTCTGCTTAACCTCCTCCAAGCACTCCTCTCCAGCCTTCCAAGCAGCCTGGCGATGAGCCGACGACACAGCAATGAGAATGCTCTCCTCTTCGATATCGACCTTGCCCAACCGATGCGTGATAGCGATCGCAACAAGACCATGCTTCTCACGTATGGAGCGTGCAATAGTCTGCAACGTACGGAGAGCCAGCGGCGGGTACGACGAGTACGCAAGATGTGTGACTGTCTCGCCATTGAACGAATCGCGAGTGCAACCTACAAGAGACCTACGGTTTTAGCTTACTGCGTAGTGTCGTCAGTGAGGGTGTAGCACTTTGTGGTACAGGAAAGTCATACCAGCGAACAGAACTACGGCGCCTGCTTTGGGGCTCTTCACGCGGTCCATCATAGATTTGGCGTTGAGCTCGTCATAGGTCAATGAGACGTAGACATCCTGTTCGGATAAGGATTTCTCGCCATCGAAAAGACGAGCTGAGAAGCCGGTACCGGTTTCACTTGCACTGGAAGGTTGGTCTGACATGTTTTGATTTTGTGAGTTGAGAGTGATCAAGCTTTTTGGTAGATGCTCTATCAGTAGTACTAAGTGGCGTGCTCCGAACAAGCTCCCAAAGCGGTGGCGCAACGCGAGCGAGTTGAAAGGCAAAGCGGCGGCTATCGGAGGCTCTGCCGCAGAGAGACCCTTGCTGCACGCCCTGTCAGCGAATGGAATTGTCAAGTCAATTAATCACCCGCGCGCAACAAATATACTATACCTTACAAGCAACACCTACTGCACATACATTCGCTCGACCTCACATACACAACCATGGCCGCCATCAGACCCCCAGCAAGGCGCTTTGTCGCTTCTGCACTTTTCGACACCCGATCCTCTCTCCTCCCGCAGAAGCGCTGCTTCGCCACCACAGTCAACGAGCCCTCAACCGTCACAGCAACATCATCAAAACCTCGACCCTCCACCAAGTTCTCCGACCGTCTCAATGCCGGTCCCTCATTCGGCGACTTTGTTGGCGGCAAAGTAGAAGAGCCCATCTCACCCAAGGAAGCGCTCGAACTCAAGACCGTTCAAATTGGCCCCGAAGGCCGCAAGAGATCACACACCCGTCTGCCAGAGTGGCTAAAGACGCCCATCCCTGTGAACAACAACTACAAGAAGATCAAGAATGATTTGCGAGGACTTGGTCTGCACACTGTGTGCGAGGAAGCAAAGTGTCCCAACATTTCCGATTGCTGGGGTGGAAGCGATAAGAGCGAGGCGACGGCGACAATCATGTTGATGGGCGACACATGCACAAGAGGCTGCCGCTTCTGCTCAGTAAAGACTTCCCGCGCGCCTCCTCCTCTCGACCCTCATGAGCCAGAGAACACTGCCGAAGCGCTTTCACGCTGGGGACTCGGCTATGTCGTGCTGACGATGGTTGATCGTGATGACTTGGTAGACGGCGGCGCGCGCCACGTCGCAGAGACAATCATGAAGATCAAGCAAAAGAACCCTTCAATCCTCGTCGAAGCACTGACAGGCGACTACATGGGCAACACCGACCAAGTAGCCACCGTCGCCCGCTCTGGCCTGGACGTCTACGCGCACAACGTCGAGACCACACCCCAGCTCACACCCTATGTCCGCGACCGTCGCGCCACCTTCGACCAATCCATTGCCGTCCTCCGTGCCGCTAAGGAAGCCCGCCCGGAGCTCATCACCAAGACCTCCATCATGCTCGGCCTTGGCGAGACAGAAGACCAATTATGGGAGACCCTCAAGCGACTTCGTGCGGTCGGCGTCGACGTTGTCACTTTCGGCCAGTACATGCGCCCTACAAAGCGTCACATGAAGGTCGAGGAGTACGTCACACCCGCCACTTTCGAGCTTTGGCGCCAGCGTGCGCTCGACCTGGGCTTCATGTACTGCGCCTCCGGACCTCTGGTGCGCAGCAGTTACAAGGCTGGAGAGGCGTTCATTGAGAACGTGCTCAAGAAGAGGGCGAAGAAGTCGCAGCTCTTCGCTGCCGAGGCCGCGGCCGAACTTGAGGCGACGAAGAGCACATAAAATAGATCGGTGGTTTCTTTCCATTGATCTGATCACATCTCGATGTAATTTCTTTTCAACATGCATGGCGGCGCACCTGTGGGCATTCGGCATTTTCTGGCGACTTCATCCAGGCGTTTTACTTTACAAAGGATACGGATAAACTCACGAGGCAGCTCAACGCGGGCCTGGAGGCTATAGGTACGGAACGATTCGGGGGCTTTGGTGGTTTAGAAAAGCCCGAATTATGTGTATAATTTTCAATGTTCTTAGAAAAAAATGTACAACGCTTGAAATTCTTTTTCGAACTCGAACAAATGAACCACTCCCATCAAATGGTAATCCCTAGTGAAAGTAAAGTAAATCCGGCATCTGCAGTACAACACAACCACTCTACGCGGCGACAGGAGGCGCAGGACCGGTCGATGACGCGCCACCCATGGTAGGAGGCAGGAAAAGGGGCATGTAGGCCTAAATAGTAGAGTTAGCATGACATTCGTTTATTCACCTTGGGTTCCATAATCCAATTGCTGTCCGAGAATCGAGGGATACGTACAACACCGAGCGACATGGCCGCCATGCCGACTTGCAGGTAACTAGGCGTGGTGGCGGCGGCGGCTTGCGCGGGCGTCTCGCCGAGCCAGCCCTGAATGGCGAAGATGACGGCCGTCCAGCCGATCATCTTGTTGCGGGTGAAGATCTGGGAGGTTCACATGTTAGTTGTTTCGACTCGGGAAAGCCGGTGGGACGTGGTGGCAGGCTGCGAGGGAGACTTACGGCGGCCATGGGGAGGGTGGATGAGATGGTGCCTTGGAAGTCATTGTTTTCCTTGTCTTGGGGGCCTTCGGTGTAGGGGACGACTGTGGATTGTTAGCTGCTTGTTCTGAAGATGAAGGGCGTGAAGATCGAAGGGGTCGTGCGTACTGAGCTCTGCTCTCCTCATGTCTTTCTTGGTGGCCATTGTTGCGGTTGTTGTGGATCTGAAGGTTGCGGAGTAGACAGTTGCGGGTCAAGTGTGGTGTAAGGAAGGGTTTCAGATGGCAGCCGATTATGGTATCGTGGAAGTGCTGGAGAGGGCTGGGAGTGAGTAGTGTTGGTATTGGTGTCTGCCGTTGTGGCTGCTGTGAGGTCTCGCTCAGGCCAAGCTGTCGTCTCGAAGTTCTCCGCTAAAGGGTCTGGGGAAGTGCTAGCGGCGGTCTCGACTAGCGCCTCATGGTTGTCCTCCTTGTCGTCGTCCTCAGCCGCAGAAGGGGAGCTATTGGCATCGGCAGTGGCGGTGGTAGCAGCAGCAGCAGCGTTCTTCATCGAAGGTCGGCCAGAGCGTTTCTTCGTGCGACAATGCTTGAGCAATTCCAGCAGATCTTCGGATTTCGCGGCGCGTTTCATCCGATAGCAAGTCGTCCGTACAGTCCCCGGGTCAATGTTCAGCATGGAGGCGATCTCAACTGATTTCAGCCCGGCACCGAAACGGAGAGAGACTATCGATGCGCGCACCGCGATGTCTAATTCAGATCCGCGGACCATGATCAGTTGAAGGCGATATGCGAAGTGGATGGGAGTGTATACTTGAATGATGCACGTAATAAGTCGTGATGAAAGTTTGCAACGCGGAGGCTGCCGTGGACAGACTTCGTCCACACTCCGAGCATCGCACTTCCTTTGGCAAGACATGTTTACAATCCTGGAAACCAAGAATCAAGTCTTCAGTGTAAGGAAAGGATGGTTTATTCTGGCCACTGATTTCAATACGAAGCCCGAACACGAAAGTCCTTCCTCTAGAGTAATTCTAGACAATCTATAACAAAGGAAACTTATCGGCATGCAATACATTAACGCTGCCATATGCTCCAAATCTCAGATACTCCGTCACAAACTCATAGACGAGTTTCCAGAGAGTAGCGGCCCTCCACAAGTGAAAACATCACCTTCCGGCGCACCAAACAATCTACTATCATCGAAATACTCCTTGCTGTAATCGACATCGACACACTTGTAATTATCCGGCGGGGCTCCACCGACTGGTCCAACGTGCGGGCAATGCACATCCGGCCGGATGCGCGTAAGGATGAGATGAATCGTGCGGCAGACGATGTTATCACCCCAAGCCTCGTCGAAATTGCCAAAAGGCTTGAGCTGCAGATCCGCAACGCACGAAAGCGTGCTGGAGTACTGCTGGTCTTTTCCGGTACATAACTTTTGGATTCCTGGGCAGAGAGCGACCTTTGCGACCGTCTGGAGCGCGATGTTGTTGAAGTTGATTCCTACTGCAGCTGCGGTCCAGGCTTGCAGGTTCGGAATCCAGGCGTGGTATTTGAGCACTTTGCCTTCGTCGTCGAAGCGCCAGAACGCTACCTAAAGTCCGCATGTCAGCTGTGAACAATAACACTGGAGTATTTTTCCCTATCCTACCTGGCTCAATGTGGTCGTCGGCACGGATCTGTCAATTTCGTTGGTCGTCTTGTTGAAGCGGGCTGTGCGCAGATAGACCAGCGAGGCTGCGACTTCTGGACAGCCGGAAGTGAACTCCACAACATCAGCCGCGTAGAATCCAACGCCGTTCGATATCTGGGGCGTCGGGGCCAGGGCGAAAAAGTACTCAATAGAGTCGGCGAATCCAGAAAAATTGCCTACCGGCGAGACGCGGCCGGTGGCATCCTGATTGAAGAGGCCTGGCGGGACAGCCTCGGCGCCATGGTTTACTATCGGAACGTTGTTGGGGTAGACCGTCAGGTTATAGATCCTGCGGATCGTGTCTAGGTTGCGCTGTGCGTAATCGGGCAGGCTCGAATGGGGCGTGTCGTCGTTATTGCCATCGCGCGGAAAGCTCAACGCCGAGCACAAAGTGGATGTGAGCAGGTAAAAGATTGAAAGCGAGAGAGTGCGGGCCAACATCGTTGCGGCTTGCTTTCGAGCTGGCAAACTTGAACAGGGCGATGAGCAAGTCTTTATGGTTATCGCGAGCACTACATACTTTCACATCAAAACCAGACACGAACTCTCAGTCCACATAATGCTGATCATTGAGCGGCAACAACCCCTTAGGCCCCCGGGAGATGTAATGGAAGAGTGCGCGAGGCACTTTGTTAATGTGCGAGGATCAAGTTGATGGGCCTGGCCTTGCCATACTACAATCCGTTGCAAGTTTACTGGGCAACTCCACAGTTCCAGCTGCCACTACTGTAACTTTCTTTCATCTGTCCCTTGTTATACTTCGAACGCCAGAACTCACCCATATTTATCCCTATCCGCGACATCCTAAGTTTTCGAGGGTGCAGCTGAACAGTGACAATGGAGCTTGGAAGGAGCCGATTCCGAAAGAATGCACTTCGGATCCAAGATGAGATAGGAACTCTCAGCCCATGGCAAAGTTGACATCTATTGAAGGTTAGCGCTGAGCGTGCCTACCGTTGAGTGGCAATCTGGCACAAGTTTCACCTTGAAACTTTAGGCTTTCTGAAACGACTACTACGTGTAACCTATATCTAATCACTTATACGGAAGTTTAAAGAGACGAAGCTTTGTTTTGTGGGGAAGCAACTGCCGAGGACGTTAAAAGTAGAATGCGTCAAGTGTATCGAAGGCCACGGCAATGCCAATGACAATACGTGCTAGACGGACACTTTGCTGTTGGGTGGTCGGATGATTGGTGTTGGCCTCTTGTGGGGTGGATCATTTCCACTGAGGATTCTCGACATATACTTCCGATAGCGACGCACGTCTATCAAGAAGCCTCGTTCAGTCAATGTCTTTCACGCAATGTCGAAAGATGAGGATCAACATACTTTATAGTAAGCTTTACAAGGCCGTCCTCCCTGACACCCCAACACCTCAAACATGAACTCACGCTCTCCTCTCGCAAGCTTCTATAATGATACCCCCCCTAGCCAAACACCAACCTCTGTCGTAAACTCGTTCCACATTTATCCAGATCTCGCTACTTTACATGTCAGCCGCAGCCTTGAACAACACCTTGTGCACCTTCCTCGCCTCGAAGTCCTTGTACGCCTGAGGGGCGTCTTCCAGGGACATTGTCTTTCCGGCAAGCCACGATACTTTGTCCTGCTGCTTGACCAACAGCTCCAGCGCATCCTCGAAGATAGAGCGCACGGGGCAACGACCGAAGGCAATGGTAGCGTTCTTGCTGTAAAGCTGGAAGCCCTCAAAGCCCAGCTTGTGGTTGTGCATGCCCACGGACGAGATTGAGCCCCAGGGGCGAATGAGGTCCAGACTGAGCTTCAGAGCGTCTCCGTGACCCACGACCTCCATCACAACGTCGGCTCCGCGGCCGTTGGTAACTTTCTTGATCTCGGCGACAGGATCTTGCTCCGTCAGGTGGATCGGGATGGCTCCGAGGGCTTTCGCCTCTTCGAGACGCTCGGGCACAGAGTCGATCGCGTAGACGGTATCAACCATGGTAGTGGCGCAAGCGATGGCACAAAGACCCACTGGACCACAGCCCACCACGACAGTAGTGAATTCCTTGCGATCGCGGGCGTTCAAGTTCTTGAGGAATCTGCTTGCTGCGAAATAACCTGTAGGGAAGATATCTGCCATCAAGACAAGCATTTCCTCGGGGATGGTTGTGGGCGCTCGCACGCAGGTGGTGTCGCAAAGAGGCACACGGACGTACTCGGCCTGTCCACCGTCGATGCTGTCGGCCGATAGTGCGTTGCCGAACAGTTGGCCTTCAGCGCATCGGGATGCTTGGCCACGGACGCAGTAGAAACATTGTCCGCATGCTGTGTAGAAGGGCACAACGACCTGGTGATGCATGGTTAGCATTGGTCGATCTTTGGAAGCATGTTCGATGAGAGCATGGGTCATTCTGGAGTGGGTGATTGAGGAGTGATCCATCGCCCATCATAAGCAATGCACACTACAAAAAGACCGACAAGAAGCAGACTCACCTTCTCGCCGTATGAAAAGTTCTTGACCGCGCTGCCCTTCTCGACGATCTCGCCAACGAACTCGTGGCCGCAGGTAAATCCAGCAGGAACATTCAAGTGACCGCGGTAAAAGTGCAAATCGCTGCCGCAGAGTGCTGAAGTCGTGACCTTGAGGATACAATCGGTGTCGGTCTGCAATTTGGGATAAGGCTTATCTTCGACTGCAACCTCATGAGGGCCCTTGTAGACGACGGCTCGCATCGTGGCAGGTGGTTGGAATGACGCCATCTTGGTCGGTAGAACTTTGGGGTGTGCTGTTGTCAAGGATCTTTTCGACTTGTACAGGTTTTCTCCGTTCAAGCTGGATATACACAATTTCGATCCAATGATTCACGCTCGTTGTGGGACCGATAACGGCGTCAAAATCGTGTTCTTGAAAGCTTGCGCCTCCGAGAATAACCGGATAGGGCGCCCTGAAAGGCGCGCGTCCAACGCATATGAATTACACATAGCCGACTCCCACGACGCCTGACTCGCAGCTACGGCGTCTTGATTTAGACGGGTGACATGTAGGGCTGAGAATCCTCCATGTGCTGCAAGAAGTTTAGAGTTTGTAGAATGTCGCTTTTAGGGTTAGTGCTTGGAGGTAGGGCTTCGATCTCTATTACTCTTGCAATGATGAAATATTGCTTGCCATTGCTCCAGAGCATAATATAAGCTGGTACAAGGCGGTAGTATGCAGCAGCTGAATTATGAAAGTAGTAACAAGCTCCGACAGAGCTCAGATAAGCCTCGGAAGATGCGGACAAGCTATTCGCTCAAAGCTTCAGCTCGAGCTGCTGTATGTTAGTAGCGTCAACGTCAGAACCTAAACGGCCATGTTGATACACCCCTCGGATGATATTCGACCAATGATCCTAACGCCACAAGTTGTTCAAACGACCCGATAGCCGTGTAGGTAACATATTGGTCAGCCGCAGAAGACTGACGTGCCCGCGACCCGTGAGGGAAGGTTGGGTATAAGAGAACGTCCATGGG
The DNA here is from genome assembly GCA_035771495.1 of Cladosporium oxysporum. NCBI lineage: Eukaryota > Fungi > Ascomycota > Dothideomycetes > Cladosporiales > Cladosporiaceae > Cladosporium > Cladosporium oxysporum. Next base: position 347,324 of record JAWNKS010000006.1, read on the forward strand.
CAAGGCTGGGAGCTGGACAACGCTCTCTTGATATCTCACTATCAACCAGCAAGCATGTCGACCGTAAGACCGCTCGATCACCAGATACAGCCTCCAGTAACCAACAAAAGCCACAGATGAAAGCAGCCGTAATCCACGAACCCGGCGGACCCAACGTCTTCAAGATCGAAGAAGTACCCTGCCCACACAGATCAAACCCACGTAATACAAAACTGACACCACCCAGCGTCCAATCCCAACCCCCAAACCCGGCTGGGTCCTCATCCGCGTCAAGGCCAGCGGCCTGAACAGAAGCGAAATGTTCACCCGTCAAGGCCACAGCCCCAACGTCCACTTCCCTCGCATCCTAGGCATCGAAGCCACCGGGCTCGTCGAAGACGCCCCCGGCGGTGAATTCCAGAAAGGCGACGTCGTCGCCACTGCCATGGGCGAAATGGGACGGGCCTACGACGGCGGCTACGCAGAGTACACGTGCGTCCCAGCGACCCAAGTCCAGAAACTGCGCACCTCCCTTCCCTGGCCCGTCCTCGGTGCCTGTGGTGAAATGCTGCAGACAGCCTACGGCTCGCTGTTCAACGCCCTGCAGCTAAAGAAAGGCGAAACGCTGCTCATACGCGGCGGCACGACGAGTGTCGGACTGGCCGCATCGGCCATAGCCGTCAACCACGGCGTCACTGTACTCTCCACGAGCCGCAGCGCCGCGAGAACGCAATTGTTGAAAGACCGCGGCGCCAGCAGCGTGATTGTCGACGATGGGAACATCGCTGATAGGGTGAAGACAGAGACAGGTGGCGGAGGCGTGGACAAAGTGCTCGAACTGATTGGGACGACGACGCTGCTTGATTCGCTGCAGTGCGTGAAACCGCACGGTATTGTCTGCATGACGGGCATCGTAGGAAACAGTAAGTGCCCTTCAGACAGGTTACCACGAATGCCTACTCACACTTCACAGGCTGGACCCTCCCCAGCTTCGCCCCCATGGGCAGCATCCCCACATCTGTCTGCCTGACCACCTACTCCGGCGGGCCCGAAGAGTTTATGCAGACTCCGCTGCAGGAGCTTGTGGAGCAAATCGAAGCAGGCTCGCTGCAAGTCTCGGTGGCGAAGACTTTCGCGCTGGACGAGATTGCCGAAGCGCATCGCATGATGGAAGAGAACAGAGCGGAAGGGAAGCTGGTCGTACTGCCGTGAGTATGCTGTACTTGTCGTGTGCGGCTGGCTTCTTCGATGTCAGATTCGTTTTCGTCTGCGTGGGTTAGGTAAGGGCTTGCTGTGCTTTCGTAGCTCCACTGTCGTTCCATTTCCATCATTTCACGATTAGACGAGATAAGCTGCAGTCGTGTGCTTTCGATGTCGGTACCTAGAAGACAATCGTGAAAAAAATTGCATGCGATGTCACGTGTCGAACGCACATCGACCCAACAGCCTCTTCGTACACCATACCTGTGAAAAAAGAAGTGAACATTTCAAATCACTTCCAAGCAAACATGTGACGAAGAGTTGGGGGACAGAAAAATCGACCGCTTTGTTGCTTCTGGGCTTCCCTCATCTAGTAGTACAAATTCTATCCTTCATATGAGTTTCGCAATGTTTCTGCTTGCTGTCGCTCGCAACTCTCTCGGATTCGCCCCGAATGTGCTCCTGACGCCAGAAAACAGCCATGATTTCATGCAAGTCCAGCCAGGGCTTGGGCCGTGGGTGGGAGAAAAAGGCAATGGAAAGCAAGGGGGGTTTTTTTTGTAGAGAGACAGGTTCTTAAATTATGACTTGGTTTCGTGTGAGGGGTATTTAAAGAATGGAGCACTTGCTTCTCTTGGGCTTGGTAGGGGGTCGGGGGCTTATTACGGCTCTGTTGTTGAAGTGACATGTCAGCAATGTTCCCCTGGACCATATCACAAGGATGTTCTTGATGGTGTATCACTCACTTGATCGCTTCATCGAACACGCTCTTCAGATTCCGCTGGGTCAAGGCTGAGCACTCGAGGTACTTGACCGCCTTGATCTCCTTGGCAACTTGCACTGCTTGCTCGTATTGTATGGGCTGCATCTTACGCTGGCGCAACTGCTCTTTGACTTCTGGGTCGTCGCGCAAGTCGAGCTTGGTTCCGACGAGGATGATTGGGACGCCGGGCGCGTGGTGCTCTATCTCGGGGTACCACTACGGAGAGAAAATGGTCAGTCTAAATGAACGATGTCATGTAAGGACTCTGGAATATATCCAAACAGTCCTTCTCGTTTGCATGAATTCTCTTACCTTGGCCTTGACGTTGTCGAAACTAGACGGCGAAACGATGCTGAAGCAAATGAGGAAGACATCGGTCTGAGGGTAGCTGAGCGGACGCAAGCGGTCGTAATCTTCCTGACCCGCAGTGTCCCACAGTCCCAAGCTAATGGGCTTGTTGTCGACCATGACGCTCGCCGAGTAGTTGTCGAACACGGTCGGGATGTACTCGCCGGGGAAGGCGTTGGTGGTGTAGGAGATGAGCAGACATGTCTTGCCGACGGCACCGTCACCGGTAACGACGCATTTCAGCGACTGGGTCGCCGGAGCAGCCATCTTGTTTGTGTTGTATGTGTGAGAGAGGGTCGAGTTGGCGGAGGTGGCCGATCAGGTCCCCTTGGGCGAGTAGAGGGGTATTATGCGGTGAGGAGGGCTGAGGTGGTTCGGCGCGGAGGTCGAATGTGTTGCAATGTCGTGTGATGCGGTATAGGTCGCAAGCAGTTTACCCAACTCGTTCGCAGCAGAGCCTCAGACGGCCAGATCGTGGTACGTGCCCCGAGTCCGTGGGAGCAATGCAATGCAGGCCACGGCGGAGTGAAGTCAAGCAAGCAAGCAGGGCTGCACTCGACAGCTCGACAGACACTGCTCGGGTCAGGAGAAGTGTTTGGCTGGGGCAAGCGGGCTGCCGGTAGTTGCAAAGGGACGGCTGGCCAGGCAGCGTCGGGGTCCAATTGGCGGCGCGGTGGTGCGGGTGGTGGAGAGGGGAGGTCAACAGCAGCGACGAGAGCAGCAGCACAGCGCAGCACAGCACAGCACAACAGCAGCAGCAGCAGCAGAGGGGGTCCCCTTGGATCGTGGTTGAGCCCTGGCTCTGGCTCGTCGCTCGGGCCGTTGGGTGTGGTGGTGGCGGGCTCAGCCGACGGTACGGGCAGAAGGGAGGAATCTAGGCTCGGATGAAATGGATAAGGGTGTTATTGTGAAGTATTGTGTTGTATTGCGGACAGCAGTCAATGTACACCGGGGCTGGCAAGCAAGTGAGGTGAGGTCGGAGAGCGGTGGTGACAAGGCTCAAGGCTCTCTCGGTCTCTCGCCACAGCAGAGAGTTCCAAGATTCAAGTTCGCTCAGCTCTCGCAGCAGCAGCAGCAGCAGCCAGCACGCCAGGGCTTTGGGCGGTGACTAGCCCGAAAGCGGCACTCCCTGCCCGCCAAGCCCCGCCCGTCAGCTTGGAGATGTATGTATGTACAGACATATGGAGCGTAGTGCGCACCTCTCAGAGGCCCCACGGCGCTTACACCCACCAACTGCTATGGAGTGCGAGTCGCGCTCTCCAGTTGCCGGCCCAATGATATTGAATTGCCCCGCGGCCATCACCGCTGCCCTGCTATAATACGTGAGCGATAGGACACGTTAAGGTAGCCACAAGCGTGTATGGGTCGCTTCGCCTGCCCGTCCAAGCCCGAATCCGGCCGGCAGGGACAACAACAATGCCTGCCTGCCTGCCTGGCTTATCGCGATATGCCTCGGACAGTACACCGATGTCTGAAGACCGGGACTGATAGCACACCGACTCACGGTTGACGAACAGACAGACAAGCAGTACCGTCAGAGTGGCAGGCCACCGAAACACACCTCCGCAAGCCGTGAACACAATCTCGCGGATCGTCCGGGATCGATCGACCGACCGTAATAATGGATCTCCTTCGACCCACATCTGGTGATCATGCAACCCTTCTTTCCTGACAAATTGCAGGAAGAGAGACGGCGACAGCTATTTGGCAGAAGCCATCCGAAACATGGCCAGACATGTAGTTGTAATAAAACTGAGTCCCCGCTATACACCACTCATCTGCTGAGCGAAAACTCCGCGGACAAAGTCGTACCCTCCGCGTGGAATTCTATGTACATACATGTATGCATGTCTCTGATCTTCCCACGGCACAAGCGGTACAGCAGTTTCGTGTGACGCGAGAGAGAAACAGGGGTGATTGTGAGCTTCACAAAACAAAAAGCGTACAGCAAATTTCAACAGATGCAAGAGATGTGGAATTGTGAGATAAGCAACGCTGAGGGGGAAAAGTCTACACAGCAAAGATAATCCATGTATAATGCCCGAAAGGTATGGCCGGTGCTCTCTGTATGTAGTATACATGAAACAATTGGTCCCGAAGTCAAAGAAGGAAAGCATATATCTGCCCACAACAACGAAGAGACAAAAAGTACAGCCCGCCTCTTTTTGAAAAATTCCCCACTCGTGATAGCCATGTTTCCCCGTCTGTAGAGTGATTTTTGTTTCTTCATACCGTCATGTTCCATACAATGGGGAGAGAAAGAAAAAGGACAAAATAAGTGCAGATGATAGATAAAACCCCGCCAAATCGCTCGAACGCAACAAAAAAAAAACAAGAAAATGATGCCATCCCAAGAGAAAAGCAGAACCTGAAAACTCCGTCCATGGACAAAACAACAAAAAGAAATCAAGATTGGGTTTCTGCTCGCCCAAACCACTCATGGAACGCCCTTCTCTTCTTCTTCTCCTCACAGCTTCCTCGCGCCAAACAACCCCAGACTGACCGCACAATCGTTCTCGCCCATCACCGGCGTCGGATCCGGCATGATCTCCCAGTTCCGCAGCGGGTAAGGCGTCAGTTTCCGCTCCATGTTCGGCGGCCTGGCGGGCCCGGCGCCGCCCGGCACCGGTGGCTGGCGACGGGCGAGGGCACGCTGTTGCTGTGTTTGCGCGGGTTGGGCTCTCGATGATAGAGCTAGGTTTGGCGTTGTCGCTGCTGCTAGGGCGTTGAAGGAGCCGAGGAGAGAGCGCAGGATGGGGGCCGACGGGTGGAATTGGCGGGAGAGGGACGAGAGGGTGTCTTCGGGGAGCTGGTCGGCGTGCGAGGCGGCGACGTCGTGGATGTAGTCCGTGAGAGATCGCTGGTTTTCCAGGCGCGGGTGGATGAGCAGGGAGCAGAGTGCTGAGATCAATTGGGTGCGGGCTTGTTTGGCGTTGTCGCTCATGGCTGTGGCTTGGGCGGGAAGCGTGCAGAGGTGTAGAATGATGCTCAAGCGGCCTGCCATGTCGTGGAGCCTGCTCCGGTAATCCGATGCTGTTGCATCCAGTTCCCCGAGTAGCTTCTCCTGGGCTTTTAGTTTATCTGCAAGCAGGACGAGGAATTGTGCATCATCTTCGCCTTTGATCGAGTCATAAGTCACGTCCAGGACTTGACAGAGCATCTCAGCAGGATGATTGTCTTCTGGACGATCTCGAGCCTCGACAGGGCATACCTCAGCCAGTATACTATTCCTTGCCCATACGTGAATCTCCCTCAAGGTCTCTGGCTTGGCAGCCGAGAGTAGCTGGGGCCACACCTCTGACTTGTCAGCGACCGCTTTCAACAAAGCGCTCTTGACCGCATGCTCATTTGCCGTGTTATTCATGGCCTGACTGGTGGCATAGGTGTGAAGCCATCCGATCGAGAAAGGCGCGTTCAGCGCATTCGCCGAGCGGATGACCTGGCAAGCCTCCAGACTAGGAGCCGCGGTCCCCGAATTGCCACGTGATAGCAATGCCTCGCTGATACGCGCGGCCGCTTGCTGCACATGTGCGGACTGATCTTCGGTGAAGCAACTGCGGAATTTGTCTGGATGACCGGTGATTGTGTGCAAGGTCAAGTCAAGTGCCCAATCAGACTCTAGTGAGAAAGTCGGATCTTCCGTAGCTTTGCGTAGCAAGTTCACGATGTCGTCAGGATGGTCCTCGCAGAAGCGCTGTTGCTGAAGCTTAAATGCGTAGTCTTCCACTGAGCTAAGGCCGGCGAGTGATATGGGCGCAGCTACAAGCTCCAAAATGCCGCCAGAAGCTTTTGGCGAGGCCTGCGAGCCAGCAGCTGTTGTGATCGCCTCGAGTCCCACGCATCTGCTTGCCACGAGTGCAACAATGCCAGATATGCTGATGACGTTGCCTTGATTCTTAAGCATAGTCACAGAAACGTAGTCCCTTGCCAACTTCTCGAATCCTGGGCCATCCACGTTGCGTAGTTGGTCAAGCCATCTGTGTACATTGCTCTCCGCTCCGAAAACGTCTTCGCCAGATTTGCCCGCGCGCTCCATGACCCGCAAGAATACGCGTTGCATAGTCTGCTCATCCATGGAGTTGCCGCTTGCGAACACTGCATCGATCTCAGCGTCGTTGTCGAGACTGCCTGCTTGCATGCCGATGATGTTGTCAGAAGCAGGTGAACAGACTGCTGCGCTGTGCTGTTGCTCGTAGGCAAGCAGGTCATTCTTGAGCATTTGCGCATCTTGTGCTCTTTTCGGGAAGCGTTTGACCAACGCAATGTATGCCAGCAGAGTTGTGCGCTCCAGGGTGGCCCTTCTCAGTATGCGGTGCTGCTCCATCAAATGGTCTATCGATTTGTGCATGGTCCCCAGGACGGCGAAGCTAAGTGCATGCTTGTTCAACGTATCTGCTGCTGAAGCCAGAAGGCGGAAGTCTTCAGTCGACAGTGCAGCTTCGACAAGGCCAGCCAGCGCCCGTAGGTCGCCAAATTGCTCGAGAATGTCCCTCATCACACCGAAAGTCGTCGATGTCAGGTTTGAAATGCCGTCTGACTTCAAAAGCTCGCGACACATCCAGTCGCTCACAGTCAATCGTGCGGAGCCGGAAAGAGACGACAAGGCGTGTTCATGGTCTTCGGAGCGCTCGTTGGGGCCTGCGAGTGCTTGTTCGATCGTGAATTTTGCTTTTGCGATCAGCGACTCTTCGTCACCACATTGTCCAAGACGCTCGAGAAGCGTATTTCTGAGATTGCGAAGACGCCTTGGCATCTTTTCGACAGGTAACGAAGCCAGTAAACCCGTGGCCATGCTGGACTTGTTCGGTCTGAAAGCTGCACCACTGGTGATGATCCATTGTAGATACGCGCCAATCGCGAAACAATCGTGCGACATGAGATCGCCTACAACAGACCAGAGGTTTCGCGCCTCGGGAAGCAAGTCAGAAGTCCGCTGTTGGAGATAAGCCAGAACAGCTCCGTCAGTGTCGTGGCCAGCTGCATGTAGATGCGCAATAATCTTCGCGGCAATGTAAATCCGTGCAAACCCACAGCGATAGACAGTGCTGGACCAGTGTAGTACAGCATGCACGAGCTCATACGTGTCAGACACGTTTTCCAGGCAGCTTTGAGGAATTGCGTCCATGTCAGTGTCGACGTCGACATTATCGAGCATCGTGTAAAGACTGAGTAGTGGGCTGCGTGTCGACTCGACCGTCCTTCCCATGGGCGCAGCCAGGCGTTCATTTCGTCGCACTATGTTCATTTTCGCATGCTGTAAATCCTGGTCTGAGCTCGGTAGCTCTTGATCCAGCAGCTTCTGGTATTTCTTCCATCCATGAGGCAAAACCAAACAATTATTGGCAGTTGTGGCCAACACGGTGATCAACTTTTGTAGTCTCACTCTCAACGGTTTGAAGGCCGCGTTCTTTTTCTCGACAATAAGATGTAAATGCTCCAGTATTGCGCTCGCAAGCTTGCGGCCTCTGCGCCCGATCGTGACCAAGCCTTTCCAGTATATTTGTACAATGATCAGCCACAGAGGCAATGTGGCCAGCGAGGCCGAAGCAAATGTCCTCACGAGCCAGTCCAGATACTCGTCTCTATCGAGAAGACCTTCGCTGTAGAATGCAGAAACAAGCTTGATGGCATAGTCGATCTTGGATCGCCAGTTTTCTTGACCACAGGCGTCCGCAACAGACTCCAGAAATTGCTCGACTGATATAGTCCAGTCGCGGACCCATTTGGTCTCGCCTTGAGCTGCAGCAGAGCCACTGACGCCCTTTCTTCGGAAAGATCGGAGTTCGTTGGCTCCCACACATTTCGCGAGCCAGACAGCACGTTGTAAAGGGATGGACTTGGCGAGACACTGCTCCATGAGCAGCTTGCCTCTAATGCCATGAGGAATAGTCCTACTTTGTCGGCGCAGCGGAATATTTGTGTCGGCAAGATCCTTTAGCCAAGCCTCGCGTTTGGTATCGGTCACCGTGACTCTCGGCGGAGGCTTGAACGTGCTCGGAGCTGTACACTTGGCCAGACCCTGACGTTTGTCGAGGACCTGTGTGAACAAGTGGGATAGTGTCTGCAGGGCAATGTTGTTCTTCTGGCTCAGGTTTGGCCAGATGCTCTGCCGAGCGCTGTTGCTTTCGTTCTGACTGGGTCCAGGCGGCTTGTCGAAGAAGCCGGTCTTTATAACTTGTTCATTAAGGATGTCCTCCGGATGTAAACCAGTCCAGGGGCTGAAGTCGGCTATCATCTTGGGTGCTGGAAGTCGAGTTGCCATAGCGGGTGGAACAAGGCCTTCTGACTTTCGCGCCGGGTCGTTGGGTCCTTTCCTCCGTGGGCCACGTACGGCCATAGTCCTGTTGCGCGGTGGGAAATCAAGCGGTTCCCCAGCTGTTTTGGTGTATGCATCTTCGACTTGTTTCTGCGCGTTGATAGCCTGTGCCTGTTCCGGGCTGCTCACGAGCGCGCCTTCCGTCTCTAGTTTTGCTTTCTTCCTCGGTCTCGTCTCTTCGCCATCGCCGTCGAGGTCAATCGCGTCGATTACACCTCCCAACCCCACTCGTTCCCGGTTCTGCTGCCACACCTGGACATTCTTCGCATCCGCGCCATCTACGGTCAGGTCGACGAATTGTCCCGTGTTGGAAGCCGATCGGACGTTATTTAGGCGCGAGGGATTGTTTGGGCGGTGGATGGTCTGCTGTGTATGTGTGCCAGAGTAGGAGCGCTGGGGCTGGGGTGGCCGTGTTACATTGGCGGCTGGTGTTGATCGATCTAACATGGCACTGTTGGTCGCCCATGCGCGCAGGTGGTGGACATTGCTTCGCGATTGGATGTATATCTAGCGGGCCATGGCGAGGGTGGTGCGATGGAGGGCAGCAAGGCGCATGACGTTGGGCGTGGGCATGTAGGTATAGTATAATGTCAGGGAGCGGGTGTATGTATGGGGTAAGGTAGAGAGGAGGAAGGCGACAGGTCGAGTTGCAGGGTCGCAACAAGCTGGCGGCGACACAAGGCGTAGCACAAAGGGCGGACTACAGCGCGGGAAGTAGAGGCAGTGAGACTGCGGGCATATAGAGGCGGCGGCGGCAACACACGTCAAACCAGGGACGGACAGCCTGGCTCGAGATAGACACGGACGCCTCCTCGGGACAGATGGCGCGGCAGGCCGTGGGAGTGGGAGTAGCGAGTGGGTGTGGGAGTGGCCGTGTGGGTGATGCAGCACAGCAGAGCCAAAACCAAAGCCAAAGCCAGCCAAAGCCAGCCAGCAGATCACAGCAAGGAGCAATGCGGCTAGAGCACTACCCTACCTAGCAGCACTGCAAGTGCACCTGTGAGCACAGGAGGAATCTTCGGAATCCAATTCCAAACTTCCGCCGCCATCTGACACGGCATATGCGATGATAATGATGAGAGAGCCAGCAGCACTACTTCCACCTCTCCAATCTCACCCGCACTGCTTAAAGTAAACGCCACCTTCACCCGCCGGAAAGACAGGCAAGAGGCTGACGCCTGCGAACCGTGCTCACAACACGCTATCACGTCAACACCGCCAACTCTCGGCGCGACTTGCTGATTCCGAAGAATTACCTTTCCCTCGTAGATGACATCTTGGAACGCCTCGCCTGACCGCCCCGACCGAGGCCTTCCTTAAAATTCCCCGGGGCAGTACAAGGGGAGACAAAGGCCGCCAGTACGTAACTCAGCACTAACTCGCGAGGTGACACGCCCAACAGCAACCCCATCGGCCAAGCCATCTAGACACGTGCCCGACGAACATGCCTGTCTTATTCGGGCATTATGCATGTCTCTCATCCTGCGCTGCTTTCGCCCTTGCACGCTGACAATATCGCTCCTATCAGCGCCGCGCGATTGCTAATTGCTGTCCTCTTTAGCCGTGTCTATCACCTTTCTGCTTATCAACTCCAAAATAGCACTGATAGACTTAATCGCAGTCCTGTGCAATTTGCGAGCTGCATTAACGGTTGTGTCTATCTTGACTGTGCATGCCACTATTGCTTCGGAGTGTGAACTCTCGTTATTCAGATCGCACTGCAGATCAGATATCTAACTCCTGACCTCCCCACCGAAACTAATAATGTGTGAATCGAACGAAATCATCCGAGCATACTGCGCTCAACTGTAGACCTTCTCGGCCACGCCGGCAATAATCTCACCTCCAAGCTCATTCACAGCTCCGCGCCTAAACTTATGGTCATTAGCGATCCGGCTTCTCGCCCATTCTGTCGTTGATCGCATCAGCATAATATGTTGTTCTCGGTCAGCACGCCCTCGAGAACATGCTAAACTCACCTTTAGCAGTAACACCGTCCACATCTCGACTCTCACCCTCCCTCTGCAACCCCAACCTCTTCAGCAGTGGACTCTCCACAGGCCGCAGCTTGACATCAGCCTGCGGCATGGCAAAATAAATCAAACTCAACCTCGCCTGCTCAGCCTGCTCCTCTGGCGGCCTCACCACGCGATGCACCGTATTGCGCAGATTCCCACCATTCAAGAACTCGAGCCATCCGCGACATTGACAATAATTGCATCGCGTGGCGAGTGCACCTATCGCCACTCGCTGGGAGCAGCCTCGCTCACTGGCGTCAGCACTTGCAGACCTGCCACCGGCTGGCGGAAGAGGAACATAGGTCAGCGTGTTGTAGTCCGTGTGCCCTCGCGCCCAGATGTTGTAGACTTCTGCGTCGGCTTCGCGCGTCCGCGCGTGGTACTTCATGTACCGCAAGTACTCCAGCCCTGGCGCATCGTAAGCATGTCGAGAGACAAAGTGGGTTTTTGTCGGGCAACTCGAGCGCGACGGCGAAGACGCGCAGGAGCGGCAACAGGATCGCGTCGTGGACGCGCCGAGAGAAGGCCTCGATCTCAGCCAAACGCCGCCGCACGATCTGCGGGTGCGAGAGGTGAGCGTGCTCCGGCGTGAACTTGGCGATGTTGTAGCGCTCGTCTATGTCGCGCGCCGCGAGAGCGCCTGTCGAGCGAGGCTTGTAGCCGCGGAAATCGCCAGAAGCCGTGTCGCAGGTGTATTCGAGCTTTTCGTCCAAGGGTAGGTCGAACATGGCGGAGGCCAGGGCGTATTGCCGCAGGATTTGAGAGCCGGTCAGGCCGTCGCCTGTGACGTGGCAGAAGCCGTTTTTGTTGATGAAGCCGACGACTTGGTTCGCTAGTGCGTCTTCGACTCCTGACGAGTGGATGTTGGATATGTCTAAAGCTTCGAGCTCGACATACGCCACTGATACACCACCGTCAGCCGAGTGTCAGGATTCATGGGCTACGAGTTCTAGGTGCGGTCTTGTTCTGGAACAGGTGGGTACTCGCAGGTCTCTTATCTCCTATTCATCGTCCACACTTACTGTGACGCAAACAGACTCTGGACTGTGCGATCTTGGCTATCGCGGCAAGCCCAGACCGAGTGAGAGGCAAGTTGAGCATTCGACCTACAAGTTTTGCTCGGTGCAATGATTCACTCGCGCAACCACAGCCGTTTTTCCGAAATTGACGGAAACGAGAAAGCAGCACGTCTGTGGAGGAGTTGTGGCGTGATCTCCTAGAGGTGCCGATGTCGAAACGAGAGATAAGCTAACGCGTTTTACCTTGGCTATTGCTTATTAGGCATTTGCTCTGTAGATTCGTTGACTTGCAGCACAAAACCAAAGAAAGGTATTGGTTGGAACCTTGGAGGAAGCGCTTCGAGATCGGAACGAGCATCATGTCTCCCGACAATGACACCGCTACTGCTGAGGCAAAGACTCTGTCGCAACCACAGTCCGGAGAAACATCACTCGGAAGACCACTCAACGGAACGAAGCCATTGAAACGACGCATCCGCGAAGTCCTTTGGCACTCTTTTGATCATACGCCGGAGGAGCGCTGGTTCGTTCACAAAATCGACTTCTTCCTCTTGACCTGGGCGAGTCTGTCGTACTTTAGCAAGAATCTGAACACCAACAATGTCAGTAAGTCACGTCGAACAATCTCCGCATTGTAACGGATCACGTTGGCAGGGCGATCTCAAATGACACCACTGTGCATTCGAGACGCCCTGACCAGTATCGACCGCATGAAAGACAGAGGCGCGCTCGTCCCGACCAAGCACGGGCATACAGTAGCCGCGCAATTATAAGCGGCCGCATCCGTATAGGAACCAATCAATCAATCAACCATGGATTATGTACAGGAACACAACAACAGCGAGGACCCTTACGTCTCGAGATTCGTACGGCCAGTGACGCGTGAACACATATCTATCAACTTCAATCGGCAGCCGCGGGTCAGGTGCATAGCCCGGATGCACAGAAGACACAATGGCCTTAGGATATATCTTGGCTCAGCGAAACCCGCCTTGCGACAGGCAGTCCCGAATGAAACGGGGCTTCAAGTGCCAAAAACATGGCCACATCGGAACCCAGTGCACGGCAACAACTGTCTATGGCTACTGCTCTCGGTATCACGCCTCGCGGGAATGTCTGTCAAGGAGCGACATCGATGCCGTCCCCAAATGCGCCAATTGCCGGAGACCACGAAGCCTGAAGCCTGGAGCCAGAGGTGCCTGACGGAAAGGACGAACTGGCCAGAACCAAAGCGGCGTAGGCGGTGCGAATGCAGTACCATCCGATCGCGGCAAGGCCAGAGGATCATAAGAACCAAATCTCCACAAGAGGAAAAAGGCACGGGGTCTTCCTCAACGGACAAGGACAACAACGGCAAAAGTCACGTCTCTGGTCAACAGGATGAGGTCCAACAGCATGGTCGCAATCTCCAAACGAGCTCTCGAGGCGCTCGACAACGCCAATGTACGAGTGAACAGCAAACCAGTGGAAATTAACGACGAAAGAAGCATGAATACGCAAGAAGCGCCGAACATATTGTAATACACCGTCCGCAAATCGAAAGTTACTATGATGGCTACACCCCTTCGAGACACAAGAGCAGCAGACTTCGACATCATCCCGATACAAGAGCCGTAGAGGAATAAATTCATAGAAACGACACACTGCCTAGCCAAGGACATGTTCCACCTATGCTACCCCTCCAGCAGCCAGGAGGAGTCGGCGAGAGCGTTGTTATTTATATTTTCACTTCGCTTTGCTGGTTTTTGTCGCTTACCCATTTGGAGAAGGCAGCTTGACTCTCACCAATGGAATCCCATCCGAGCAACTGGGATTGATATTTCCCATCTGTCCAGCTCCATTCCGTATGACTCTTGTAGTCGGCTGTGGCCAGTGAGGCATCTCTTTTCTCCTGCCATGATCCATCTGGAAGATGATACCACGTCTGGTTCTCGGTTGCGCCCTGAACGGTGACCGTGGTTCGGGCTTTGCGTAATTTCTCAAATAGACGAAGGATTTGCGGAAGATCCCTTGAACAGTCCTCTTCATCCGCCGTCGATGAGTTCAACGCGCCCAGCAGTTGCCCCAGAATGACACCATCTTCCACGGCCATGGCTGCTCCCTGTGCTTGGTATGGCAAGGTCGGATGGCACGCATCACCAATTAGTACAGCGCACCCCTGTTCAGAGTACGTCAGTTGAATGCCCCTCGAATCCACTCGGCTGAGTTGACTTGCCTTTGTCCAGGTCTCCAACTCGTCCAAATTACAGAGCTTCCATTTCATGACAGTCGTCAGGAGTGCAATAATCTTACTGAGCCTGCCGGTATGTCAGTCTGACGATGTATAACAATTCGCGAGAAGACACACATTGGGTCCCAGCCCTCGAAACTTGCCCGCATTTCGTCCAAGTCGCCATTGACACGCCTGGTTCCGTGGGGCATGTCATCCGGACGAAGCAGCACAAGATTAAACTCCTTCCCATCTCGGACCGGGTAGAAGACGGCATGCCTCCCAGGACCAAGCCATACGGTCACAGATTTCGATGCACATAGTTGGTCCAGTCGGGGGTCATTCAGAGCCTGCAACTGTTCCAAGGAAAATGTGCCGCGGTAGGCCAAGTCACCGGTTTCTCGTGGTTCCAAAGGCCTGCCGAGAATCAACGAACGCGCTGCCGACCACAAACCTGCAATTTCAGTAAGCCTTTTAACGCAAGGCGGCATAGGGAGAAGGTACCGTCAGCCCCAACGATGACATCAGCACGAAGCTGAACAGCTCCACGCAGCTTCACCACACCAAGCTCGTAGTCAATCGATTCAACGGCAGTACCGAGTCGAACCTCAACCCCTGCGGCTACTACTTCGTCCCACAGGACGCGATGATAGTCCGCTCGATGAATCACGCTGCAAATTTGTGAGCTACAGAGGACTGGCCGAAACGATGATAAAGCAATCTTACATCCAAGGGGCTCGGAACTGCTGGAGAAAGGCGTCTCCGCCGGGTCGGGCGGTCAGTACGCTACCGTCCGTGTATCGACACATCATCATGCTCTCGAGCGCTATGCCGTTCTTCAAGACTTTAGGTAGAATGCCGAGTTCTTTACAGGCGCGGGCAGCGTTCGGTGGGACTTGAATCCCCGCTCCAGCCTACAGCAGGTCGTTAGTTCTCCTGGGCTTAGGATTGCTCGAGCCAAGTGTACGACGTACTTCCACAATTTCGGGTGCCTGTTCAAGCAGAGTGACTTCAAGTCCCTGTTGCTTACATGAAAGAGCACATGCGAGGCCGCTGAGGCCGCCTCCAATGATGACAATCTTCATGCTGCAGTCGATAAGAGAGAATGGTGTAGTCTGCTATGATCGTATTCGACCGAACGCTAGCTGTTTATCTAGGCATCCTTGAAGGAGCTATCATCTCTCAAAAGTGACGCTGATACAGCAACCGTAGTACCTGCACAAGCAACGGCGTTCGACGGAATACCGGGTCGTAGGAGGTGCGTAACAACAATGCTCCGCAGTCCAAGTAGAGGTACCAGAGGTTCGGATATTACGCGGGCAACGCTGCTAGCGACCTTTAAAGTTACAGCGTAGCTTAATCCCGGCTACTAATACCTCCTATAGAGTGCTACTTCTAGCATCCATCAGGCGTTTTGATACACTATAGCGGGGTATCTACTCGGGGTTCCGTTTCGCCGTCCTTGCTCGCGCGAAAGACCCTACGAGTCAATTGTCATAAGGCCAGTATTTCAACGAACTTTAGGTCCGAGAATGCTCTGTTGAGTGCACACGAATTCGTACCCAATCTGGAATGGAGGCCAGGCTCGATCCCATCTTTACGCACGCCGTAAGCTCGCAACAGATACCCGGCATCGCAGCCGTCGTGCTCGAGGCTTCAGGCAGGACAATTTTCAGCAAGGGATATGGTCGAACAACGGTCGATGACCCAGAATCGCCTCTGGTGACCCCAGCGTCGTCCGCACCTGTAAACTCATTGAGCAAACTGGTCACGAGCATTGCACTGTTCCAACTCATCGAACAAGGCAAGGTCAGCTTGGAAGCCGCTGTCGAGGAGTATGTGCCTGAAATTGCTCGCATACAGCGACTCGTTGGGTTCGGTGAGAACGGAGAGCCAGTACTCAGGGACCCACAGAAGAAGCCCACTGTCTTGCAGCTGCTTACACATACGACCGGCTTCGCCTACGATATGTTCAATGAGAACAATCTTCGCTGGAGGATTGCGTCTGGTGGGACGCCCAACAACTACACGGCTCCCACCCGAGAAGCTTTCTATTCGCCGTTCCTGTTTGAGCCTGGCAGTCGCTTTGAATATGGCGTCAATATTGATTGGGTGGGGTACATCGTGGAGCGAGTCAGCGGCACGGATCTCGGCACATTTGTGCAAGACCACATCAGTGGGCCCCTCGGCCTTCAAAGCTGGGGTAGTCCTGTGTCGTCTAGGCAGGACCAGTCGGTTTTCAACGTGCACCGCAAAGACAGTAAAGGCCAACTCACATCGCAGCCGGTACCGCCTACAAAGAACCGACCGTGCCATGGAGGTCATTTTCTTCACAGCAATGCGCAAGACTATAGCCAGGTCTTATTGACAGTACTCAATCACGGGACACATCCTGTGTCTCGTGTAAAGATCTTGGAACCCGAAACAGTCAAAGGACATTTCTTCACAGACGCCATGCCTCGCTTGGGGTGCCCACGAGATGGGCTGGGCGAATTTCACTCAGCCCTCCCACACGTCACGAACAATGGTACTCTAATGCCGGGAGTCAAAAAAGGATTCAGTGCGGCAGGTCTCTTGTTGAACCTCGAGGACTTACCTAACGGGCGACGTCAGGGCAGTGGTGCTTGGGCTGGTATGGCCAATTGCTACTATTGGATGGACCCGACAGCGGGTCGACTCGCGGTCGTAGTGACTTGTGTCCTACCGTTCATGGACCGGGATGTGCTACACCTGTTCGACGCTTTAGAGCGTGCGGCGTACGACAAGCCTGCAGCCAACAAGATCGGAGAGTCCGGATCGAATTTCGAGGGAGGATTCAATATGGTGAAGCCGCGCGTGAGCAAAGATTAGAAACCTCGTTCTGGCTTTCCTCCTACTTGGTCTTGCACAACACGGCTGGCCACGCCTACCCGGATGGCGTGGCCCGGGACTGGTGGCGCTCGTTGCGATCAAAGTTCCGCCGGCATGGCAAACACGCGTTTCTTGAAATATCGATGAACGTCATGGGGAGTTATACCGAACGAGACTTCGTAACGAAGCTCTCTCACAAATGAAGGGAACGGCAACGAGGTCTTGGAAGGATGGGAAGCTCCGCCTGAACGACCGCTTTGAGCCTGCCCGTGTTGGATGAGGGTGCTGACATAGCCATATAAACACCGAACAATTCAATCGAATCGGGTTCCGCTATATTCAGCGTCCTTCACCTTTATCTGTTGCATCTCGCAATTGCTGCTCCGGATGTATGGGCGAATTTCAGTTCAGACTTGCTCATCGATATGCCACACATGGCGATCTCTTCGGAGGCTCGCAAGCCGTAAACACGGCCAAAGCGAACGTGGCCAAAGACGGATGTGCTCCGGCGCATCCGCTCCGAGGTAGCGTCGTATTATTGTATTCGTAGGTTCGCAATTACCCCGCTTCCCCCGTTCTTCACAAATGCACTTGCGCAAGTCATGTCGTTGCATATCAAAGTTCCTCTGTCAAATAGCTTGTGCTCTGTCCGCATGTGACCCGCCACCTCCTCGTCACAGTCTGGTGAATTTAAGTTATGTGCGATGTTTGACGGGCCGAACACACTGCGGGGGTGAATACCTCAATCAAGTTATGTTTTCAAAACCAGGAATTTGGCTTGACATTCGATTTCGCATCTTTCCGACCTGACGCGACATCTTTGACGCTCCTGGGACGTACCTGGCTGTGCTCTATGCACGATGAGTGAGGAGCACGAAGACCAACGCCGATCCGGCAGTCCTGCTAGTCAAGGGGCACACGAAGATCGAGCATGGTTGTCTCCGATGCACAACCACATGGCATGCTATACGTGTCGGCGGTAATTTCTCCTCACCCTTTTTTGACTTAGGCTTGTCCGCCTATGGAGGTCCATCACTGTAGCCCGCTGACCCATAGCACGCAGGAAAAAAACCAAGTGTATGAGTCGCACCGTCCACATCGCACCAGGTATTGACCGTGACTGTAGGCGACATGCGGCACCCGATTTGCAGCCGTTGTCAGAAAACAAGGTCGCGCTGTTCGTTCCCTTCTAAGCGGAAATCTCCTGAAAGCCGAAAGGAGAGGGACGAAGGTGTTCACGGTATACCACGGAGCAAAGTCGGTAAGCTCGCATTCTGAGAAAACACGTGGCAACAGCACATATTCTAATGGTGGGAGACCGGCTTCTCGCGGTCCTCGAGAAGAGGCTCGTCGACGACCAAACATTGGAGAATCAAGCTCTTGTGAGTGATGAGCCGACGGCGGGGCGGCAAACGATTGCGTTCGGCGCAGTCTCGCAAGGAATCAGCGAACCAACAGATGAACAAAGCCCCGGCGTGCCAAATGACGACCGCAACAGTCGAGCAGACCTTGCAAGCGATTTAGACACCGCTGTTGATCAAGGCAGTCTCGATACCGATGCACCGCGCTTGGACGGGCCGTACTCTTTAGAATTGCCATTGGAAGTCGCCGATGCCCTTGTACACCTCTACTTTACCAAGGTACAGATGTGGCTGCCTCTATTCCATAAGCCGCGCTTCTTCGCCAAATTCATGACGGGTCCAGGAGACAGGCTACTAACCACCAGTGGCTATGCGTTAGAGGATGCCTTGATCTTCTTCGGCATGTTCGCCCTCGCGGCGCGATACGCATCGCATTCGTACTTTGAGGCGTCCCCGCCCCGGACCAGAAATATTCCGTTTTCCAAGAAAGCACAACAGCTTTATGGTACAGCACGGACTCGCATTGACACATTCACATTATCTTATTTGCAAGGCTGTGTCCTTCTGGCCTTCGACGGATATTCAGCCGGCCCGAATCCTCGTAGCTGGATCCTCACCGGCGTCTGCGTTCGAATGGCATATGAGCTCGGGCTTGACAGGGTCGAGAGATACGAACCCACAGCGTTGACCTCGGCTGAGGCCTGGTCGCGCAAGGAAGAACTCATAAGGACATGGTGGCTGGTGTGGGAACTCGATACATTTGGCTCGATGATGCTGGAACGACCGTTCGCGATTGACCGAAGAAGAATGAATACCCCCCTTCCCGTCAGCGATGCCGCCTACTTCGCAAACACTCCCGTGCAGTCCGCACCACTAACGACGCGGCCGGCCGATGCCTGGAAGTCTCTGCGCGAATGCGCTAATCAGTGTGAACGGGCCTGGTTTTTGATCTCCATTCATTTGCTCGCCTCCATCTACGACCTAACACAAGGCGGGTTCCAAGGGACCGACTGCGAAGAATTACTCGACGCCATCACATGTTTTGGATTTTCGATCCCTGATTCTGTTTACCTCGAGAACAATCCTACACCATTTAGCAACGAGACTGTCGCCCGCGAGAACTGGATAATCTGCACACATATAATAGTATTGAAGGCTCGTGCCGGCCTTATGGAATTTGAAAGTCATTCTCCAGTCATCGACCAACCATGCACGCTAGCAGGAAACCAAGTGGTCGAAGCTGCACGAATGGAGCGAGAATTGGCACGTATCGTCCATCGCTGGTCTCCAGAGCACATTTCACTATGTCACCCATTCGCTCCCTGTACATTGATATGTGCATCGACGGGTGCCCGGCTCACAAATGTTGTAATAGCTCATGCTGTCGCCGCATGTGCCAAGGTATGGACGCTTGCCCACGAATTGACCAGTAAGTATCGTCGGCACTAGCATCTCCTGATGGGTTCGTGCTTACGGTGTGTAGCGATAGGAGAGTTGTTGGCAAAAGTGCACGATCAAGACCATGTTCTTCTTCCACATGAGGTTCAATTGGCCAAACGGTATGCGATTCTTTTCTCCCGTTCCACAGCGAAGGCTATACGCACACTCCCGGACCAAGATCGACAGTCAGCCTGCGCGGTAGCAGCTTGTTCACTTCCGATGACGACGATCGAAGAGTCTGTGAATGCTAGTGAGGGTGCAACAAACACAAATGGAGCAATTCCTAGCGCGTCTGACGTGGACCACCCTATGAAGACTCCAATCATCACGAGCGAACTTTTGGCATGCCCACCGGCAATGGATGGGTTTGACCTTGGCTTCGCTGGAGACTGGCCGGGTGAGATCGATATGGGATCGGGAATGGAATTCTTCCAGACGCACATTTTCAGCCCTAACGTTTCGAGCTTATGATCGTTGCCCCATCGTATGTATGGGCGGCGAAGTTGGACAGTACTCGGCACCATCCCCATCTTCCTTACGCGGTATAGATCCCGTTTGTAAAGTGCTAGTGGTACTTCCGCAAACTGCTTCTACTCCTGCAAACACTCCGGATCTGCTACAATTCCTGCCACTCTCGGTTCCTTGCCGTTAACGATCGCGCAGACCACGTTTTCGCTGCAACGAGGAATAGGGCCTTGGGTACATTCCATGCACTCAACGCAGTTCTGATGGCAGTACGTATCTCGCCTTCAAGTCGATCATCGAACTGACAAATGCTCATCATCTTCACGAAGAGCAGGACCCGTTCATCCTTGTCAATTGGGCGGTGCTGTCCCACTGCAATGCTGTCTTCAGTTGATGTCAATTTGTCGATGATACTGTAAAGCTCAGCCGTCACTGCGCCACAAAATACTCAACGTCTACTTCACTCGTATAACTAGAGATAGAGTACCAGTGGAGCGTTCTTACGAATCCATGGTGGCGTTAGGCCAAGACTAGCTACTGCCGTTTGAGTGCCAATCTA
Organism: Cladosporium oxysporum; assembly: GCA_035771495.1. Lineage (NCBI taxonomy): Eukaryota > Fungi > Ascomycota > Dothideomycetes > Cladosporiales > Cladosporiaceae > Cladosporium > Cladosporium oxysporum. The sequence continues at coordinate 367,851 of JAWNKS010000006.1, forward strand.
TGGACGAACACAACAGCATATCATGTTCTCGCATCAAGGTGCGTCGAATTTGATCGTATTCTCAATCATACCATATCCACCCAACTCGACCTTTACGACGTCCCCGTCTTGCAGGAACCTGCCCCGGAAGTACCCAACTCCAGAAGGAGTGCCTGTCATGATCACCGTATTGGCCCGCAGCGTCGTGCCGCGTGATAGATGTGCAATTAGCTGCCGCACAGTCCAGATCATGTCACTTGTGTTGGTCTCCTGCACTTTCTCATCGTTGACGAAAGTCTTGAATTGCAACTGTTGCGGATCCGGTATGGCTTGCTTAGACCAAATGGCTGGGCCGATCGGCGCGAAACCGTCGAACGATTTCGCATAGCAAAACTGCCCACCGGAGGCAGCTGGTTCCTGGTAGTTCCGCGCGGAGACATCATTGCCAATGGAATAGCCCAAGACATAGTCGAGAGCTGCACTTTCGGACACGTTTTTGGCATCCCGTCCGATGACAACCACTAACTCGCCCTCGTAGTCCAGTTTCGTCTGAGCATCGGGGTGTACATGCACATTCGACGCAGGACCAGCCAGCGCGTCGCTTGGCTTGGTGAAGATGACCGGATAAGTCGGTATTGTCAACTAAACTCTCAGATGAATTATCAGAAGCTACTCGAAGAGATCATCTGACAGGAGAGTATCGAGCAAAGGGATTAGCACTCACGTTGGCCTCCTTAGCGTGTTCTTTGTAGTTCAAACCGACGCATTGAATGATAGGGGCGTGCTCCAGTGGGCTTAAGAGCTTCAGACTGCATTAGCACGGCGCGGGTTTTCAACGTCTCTACGTAGCTCTTACCGTGGTAACCGTGAGTGTTTCGCTCGTGGCAGTGAAATCGCCATGAGCATCGCGGTTTAGCTTACGGATTTTGTATCCATCTGCATTTTGGTCGATGAGGTCACCGTACGCTGGACCGTTGGCGGCTTCGTAGCGGATTAGAGCAGAGAACGGCATAGCTCAGAACGAAAACTCAGGAATACTTCCTCAGTTGACTGTCTCGAGCTGAGTCTCCAAAAATGGCATTTGTAGATTATCACTAGAAGTAAGGCGCAAGGCGCCACCTGACGCCGAATGTCCGTTCGTGACGCGGCGTTCTCGGCAGACCATTTGACGCCGAGCCAACAAGCACGACGCCATCTGAACCGTCAGATGAGCATTTGCGTTTGCCTGATAAAGATAGCATTGGAGCGATCGGAATTGCGGCGATGCCGTATACTCTTTATGTAGCGGTTCGCGGAAGTCCGAGAAACCGTCACCCCACAATGCGTAACTAACTGATACAGTAGGAGGTACTCGCAACTACTTATAGAAGGACTGGGTGGTGAAAGACAGCGCCAGCCTGGAGATTGCATACAGTTGCCAACATGCCTTCAATCGACACCGTGAAGTGTGTGCGTCTTGCCTCCGTCCATTATGTGCATCCCGATCTGGCTGCAGCGACCAAATTTGCGTTGGACTTCGGGTTCGAAATAGTCGAAGAGAGCGATGAAAGGGTTTATTTTGGCGGCTTTGGCGTTGAGCCATATATCTACGTTGCTGAACAATCTCCTAACAACCAGCGGAAATTTGTGGGCGCAACGTGGACTGTCGAGTCGATGGACGACCTGAAGACTGCTGAGGCGTATCCGAACGCTACCCCAATTGCGGATCGAAAAGGGCCGGGCGGGGGCAAGAGTGTCACCGTGACCGATCCTAATGGATTCTTGGTGTCCTTCATCTACGGACAGAAGGAGAAGAGCGCCAAAGTCGACGCTGGCATTACATTGTCTAAGAGCAATCAAGCGCTACCAAACAAGGCTGTCGCCAAGACTCGATATGGAGCATTCCAAAGATTCCAACCAGGACCGAGCCCGATTCACAAGGTCGGCCATTACGGCTATATCGTGCCTGCAAGCGAATACGACAAGACGTTCGAATGGTACACGACAATGTTGAACCTGAAGCCGACGGACTCAGTCTACAGCCCCGAAACTGGCAAAGACACCACTTGTTTCATGCACATCGACAGGAAACAGGAATATTCCGATCACCATGTGAGTATCACGATCTGACATCGCACATTCCTGTGTTCTCGAAGCATGACTGATTGCGTGACCTGAACGTATGGTCCGCTGAAGAGTGCCATTGTAGAGAAGATCATACGGTTGATTTGGTGTCTCTACGACATTACTAACTATACGATCGTGCAGAGCTTTTTCCTTGGTGCTGGTCCGGAAGCAGTACCTCCACATGTCCATCACTCCAGTTTTGAGGTGAACGATTTCGATACCCAATGCCTGGGGCACGACTTTCTCCTCGGTCGAGGCTGGACGAACTGTTGGGGAGTCGGCAGGCATGTGCTGGGCAGCCAAATCTTCGACTACTGGTGCGTGCTGGCCCCTTCTCAATCATTCTCAAGATATTCCGACGCTGATATTTATGGCATAGGTTTGATGCATCTGGCAACATCCTCGAACATTACTCAGATGGCGACTTAGTCAACCAGGAGACGCCGACCACGCGGGAGATGGAAGCTCCGGACTCGCTGTACATCTGGGGACCGAATATTCCTTTGGCCTTCGTCACTGGAAGGATCGAAGATGCGGGAAAACCCCTCCCGAATGCGCCTCCGACACCCGCGCAATTAGTTGGAGCCGGACGTTAGGAGGCTGTTCGTTCGTAGTGGATTAATTCGTGACGCACCTGGGACTGTTGATTGTCTGTAGCAGTCTCAGAGTAGTCAAGCAGGTCTTAGATTGCATATTATATAGATTGCAGTGTTATGCTAGAATCACTTCTGTTATTGGCGGAAATATTTACAGCGCGGTATCTCGATGATGACGTGCTAGGTTATATGTTCTTCAGTAAGTGTACAGCTCCCTCTTGAATAATGGGCCAGGGCGCCGTCGACTTCCGACGTCCAACGTGCTCAAAGTGTTTTGTCTGGCTTGTCAGTCACAGCTTTGATGCATTTCTTGTTCAAAGATGCTCGAAGTGTTTAGGCTGTGTTAGTGACAGTTCATATGCCGCTCACTAGAGATGCCTCCAAGAGTGGAGCTTAAGTATAGCGTCTGAACTTTCGTAATCTACGTAACGGGCTAGATATGTGATATAGCTATGTAGATCTATCAAGTATGATCAAGTGATTTAGCAATATTAATATTACTATTCATAATATATAGCGATACTACTAAATGTTAATATTATCTAAGGTAAGAAAAGCGAATTCTTAGGGTAAGAGTTAGATACAAGCGCCAAGGCGCCTTACAAGTTCCAAGGATTACAAATTATACGGAGGTAGGTAAGGTAGGTACGTTATACGCGCACCCGGAATCCCGCTTTCACCGTAGACACGCACTCGGAATCCTGTGTTCACCGCGCAGACGGTCGGCGCATACGCGCGCGAGCAATGCCGCGTTCGTGAGCCTCCTTCCACTTAATTGATTGCAATAAAGCACGATTGCTGCAAATGATATCATGCTTGGTATTGCTTTGCACCTTCGAAACACAACAACGAAAAACTGCATCTCTAGGCAGCAGTGCGACATTAGAAACGATAACGAAACCGTGCATGCTCATCTGACGTCTCCTAAGATCTCAGCAGATGCATATACAACGCCACAGCGCGCCAGTCTTGGTGGTGGGTTCTGGGCCTGCGGGATTGCTTGCTGCCCTGCAACTTGCCTGTCATGGGACTAGATGTATACTGGTCAAGCGCAACCACGACACAACGAGGTGGCCAAAGATGGACATCACGAATTGCAGAAGTATGGAGCTATTCAAACGGCTGGATATTGCCGAAGGTCTGAGGCAGCAGGGTCAGTCAAAAGCCATCTCACGTTGTTGAAGGGACCGGCGAGCTGACGCGCATGCAAATATTGTCAGGTGTGTCACAAGACTACTCGTTCGATGTTTTATTCAGTTCAGGGCTCTCCGACGCCGGGGAAGTGTTGCACAAATGGGTGGGTGAATTCACGCCGCATGTCTTCCCATAGGCCATCTTGACTGATCTACCGATCAACCGAAGGATCTCCCTTCTCTCAACGAGTGGAGGGAGCGAATCCGCAAACAAAATGACGGATCTTTGCCCAGAGAGCCGTATCAACGCTGCTCGCAGGCAGTTTTCGAAGCTTGGTTGAAGCCTCAGATCGAGAAAGATCCGCTTATTGATTCATATTTCGGCCTGAAGTTCGAGAGCTTGGTCGAACCCGACGATGGTGTCGAAAGTACACTAATAGATACTCTTACGGGCGAGACTCACACGGTGAAGAGCGACTATGTCATTGGCTGCGACGGCGCTGGGAGCCGAGTACGTCGAGCGATCGGAGGGGGACTCATCGGTGGCCCGGTGTAAGATCTGTACTCGCTCATACGAGGCGCCCTTGCTGACCCTTTACAGGCCCGCCGCCAGGCTTTTGGTCCACTTCAAGTCTCGCGACCTGACTGTGCTGCACAAACAGGGTCAATTCTGGCATATCTTCTTCCTCAGCGGCGGAGTAATCATCTCGCAGGATGAAAAGGACACCTGGACCTGTCACCTGCCCATTGCACTCGACGCCGATTGGAAGAGCATAGATCCGGAAGATGCCATCGCCCAAGTCCTTGGAGGCGTCCATGGACCTTGCAAGATCAAGGTCGACCAGATTCTAGTGACTAGCGTATGGCGACCCAACATTGCAATCGCGGATCGCTACGTCTCCGCAAAGGGCCGAGTGTTCCTGTCCGGCGATGCCGCGCACCAAAACATTCCAACTGGAGGCTACGGCATGAATACTGCGGTCGGCGATAGTTTCGACATCGCATGGAAATTGTCCGCAGTCACGCAAGGATGGGGTGGAAGATATCTATTGCAAAGCTACGACGTCGAGCGTTATCCGGTCGCGATGCACAATATCGAGCGGTCCGGCGTGCACAGTGGCGTACACGCGGCTTATGCTACGTGGGTCCTCAACTCCAACGGGGAGAAGGCGACGCTTAGCCACGATGATAGCAAGCTGCGGGAATCTATCATTCAGTTGGTGGCTTCACACGACGGTGAAAACAAAGATCATGGCATTGAAATGGGCTACCGGTACAATGGATCGCCAGTCATCATTCCAGACACCGCGGTCGCCGAGCCGGCTTGGAACTATCGCACCTACGTTCCATCAACGTGGCCGGGTGCGCGTGCTCCTCACGTTTACTTGAACGATGGGCAGACGAGCATACATGATCTGTTCGGTCGTGAGTACACCTTGGTCGACTTTACAAAGGATGGAGTGGTCGTGCAGGCTTTCTCCCATGTTGCAGCGGAACTCGGGGTCCCCCTGAGCATTGTGCATCTCCCCGACGAGTCGCATGTCGCGAAGATATATGAGCGAGATGCTGTGCTAGTGAGGCCTGACGATCATATTGCATGGCGAGCTCCACTCGATGGGTTCCAGGTCGAGGATGTTGCCCGTATTGTGCGCGTCGCGGTCGGCAAAGAATCCATCCTCTCTGATGAGGAGATTGATGCACAGAGGTCTACCATGGTGATGGGGGTCAAAGAAAATGAGTTCACCTCAACAGTTGGGCACGTGCGCCAAAGCGAGGTTCATGGACTGGCGGAATTTCAGAAGTAGATTCCATGGTTTGACCACATCGAAGTTAGCATGTTCGAGCAGGTGAGGAATACTTGCTTGACGCTGCGATACACAGTAGTTCAACGGACGTTGAGACTACATTCGACCAGGTCGGTGGTTCTGTGACAGTTGGCTTGATCGTCAGTGCTGCTCTGACTTTGACGGTGGCTTTGTGGCTGCAGCGCCGGGATGCAAGGAATGCCAAGTATGTAGCTTCTCAGAGACTCGCATCAGACCGAGAGCAACACGTATAACATTGCGCGGAATTACAGGAAATTAGTCGTTGAGATCAGTCAGCAATACCGGCAGCGGGTCGAAAGTGGCGGCAATCCACACGAAGCCTGGTTGAATCTCGAAGCCATGATTTTCTGCAGCATCAGTGCTGTTCAATGGCATCATTGAGACTTCCCGATTACAATTCTACTAAATAGCAACGTAGTTACCAAGCTGACTTCTCTTGAACTTCGTATCGACATCTGTAAGCGGCTGATTTCGAAATCCTCGGCTGTTTTCGGTTCCGTATTTTTGAGAAATCTGAGAATGGATTGAGCACGTCACGAACTGTTCTTCCCTAATTAACCAACCATCTTCATCGATTATTTGATCAGTTCCATCGTTAGCAGCATTCCAGGACCTGGTATATCTAGCCACATACAATATCGAAGTAATCCGGTCTGGGAACATGTATTCCAAGTTCTCAACGATGTCAGGATGGTACTATCGATCAAAGCAAGTCGAACAAGCCTGATCTAGCGGGTGTCGCGATCTGGGGTCGAAATTTGAACGTTCTCACGCTTCTAACCAACAAACGAAGCGTTATAGTACCATGATATTCTTGAAACTACATCAATAGCAAGCCTGGTCTAGCGGTTATGATTTCTGTCTAACAATCAGTTGCAATATAAGCGCTCTTGCTCGCACAGAAGGTTCCCGGTTCGATTCCGGGGGTTTGTAACAGATGATTCTTTTGGCCTTTTGGATGTGACTTTTGGGCTAGAAACGATTCCTAGACGTCAAAGATTCAGTGAGACGACTTTGAAGGTAGACGGTGTGGTTGATCACGTTGCTCTGGGTCCTGGACTTCGTTGTAGAACGTCCTGACCCAATAGCTTCCGAATTATGAAATTCGATATGAGGGTTTGCGTCTACGATTTGCTTAGATCGAGACATAGTGCTTGGCATAGGACACCAGAGATCTGAAGCGAGAAAAGGTGCTCAACGAAGATAAGAAGAGCAGTGTTACATAGCTGGCTAGGACCGCTAGGGCATCGAACGATGGATGTAATGCTGAAGGTAGGAATCCTAAGTCTACATGCTGGGTGACACCAAATATGAAGAGAGTCGTTTGACGATGTTGGATATAGCAAGGATAAGCACGGCACTAAAGCTTTGTCAGAGTCCGAATATCATTCAGTCGTTGCCCATAACGACGGTACACATGTCGGCAAGCTTCAGGAATCGATGCTATGAATATTGTATAGCAGGGGCGATTGGCTCTTAGCAAGAACTCTTCTATATAGCTAGACATAATAGCATTTAGCTTGGATATCAAGTGATAAACCCTTCCCCAGTAACAACAAGTCAATATCATGTTCTCGCAGAAAGTCGGGAAGTTGTCTCGTGCGAACAGAACATTCCGCGTGCGGAGGTGAGCCGCCGGAATTCTCCCACCTCGCCTCCTGATGGAAGCTTCAAGATCGCATATGTCCAACATGTCCACACCACTCGAAAGGATACAGCATCTGCTTGTGACACCTGATAACCCACCCACAGACACTGAAGAGCTTGACTTTCAACGCTGTATTGAGCTACATAATGCCATTCTCAAGCATGGCTGGTTGAGCTCTGGACGATCGGCAGAAGACTTTCAGTCGCAATGCACTCCATATTATGAGCGTGCGGCCGAGGAAATCGACGAGAAGTGCAGTGCATCTCTCAAAGCCTTCTTCCAAGGTGCTCGCGATGTGCCGCTAGGAGAATTCCGCTTCAACTTCTTTTACAATGTTTCTAGACTGGACTGTGCGTTTGGCTGGCATGATTATTATACTGAAGAGGAGAACCGGATGTTGAGATTGTACACGGTGAGCGAGGGCTTATATGGTGATCCCGATGGTTTAGTGTAAGTTTTTATATGCTTTGTGACTGTAGAAATGATACTGACGATGAATATAGCTATGACCAGCACATCCACAAGGCCATGATGCATTTCGATATCTGTGACGAAATGGACGAGTCGAATCCGTGGCAGCCCCTAGAAAGTGTTCTTTCGGTCTGGATTGGGATGATCCAAGGGGGGAAAGCCGTCGCACTACACGACGATGTGTGCAAAGCCAGCTACGACGCGTCGGAGTGGGCGCAAGATGCGAATGGCTTATGGTATGAAATCAAAGGCCCACAGCGAGACCCTACTACAGGTGCCATCAGAATCGGCCAAGCGCCACCTTGGACGATCGTGCCATGGACTAAGCAAGATTTGACCGAATGCCTAGAAACCTGGGAGATGGCTGTCGATTTGATCGAGGAGAAAATGTCGTTGCCTTCGAATGCGCACGGAAGCGGTCTTGTCGACCTTGCAACCATGGAAACTCTCCCTATTCCTGACGGTTTCGCAAAGCAATTCATACTACAAGCAAGGAAACCACGCTTTAGTTTCGTTGCGCCAGGATTGTGTCTTCCAACTGCCAACACCTTCGAGCAGCCCTTCGTGTGTTCGCTGAATCCGGACGAGGATCCCTCAGAAAAAGTGACTCCTCCAATCCTGATGTTTCGCGGAGAAGGAAACGTCTCAACAAGCTCACTATCGCCCTTGTCGTTCGGCTATCCCCACGAAGGCCCCGAACCCCCAGAGTGTCCATCGGGGCTGTACTTCGGTCGATGCGATCGCACGAGCGAAACACCATTCGAAGACGGCTGTGCACTCCTCTTACCTTTCGAATTCGAGAACGGTTGGGCAAAACAGAGCGACTTCAGCGATCTGGTCAATCGCAAGTCCCACGAATCTCTGCTGCAGAGCGGAGTCAATCCATTCAACCAGCGCCATCTCGTGCAGCTACAAGGATTTCTCGAAATTGTCGTCAGAAACTTGCAAGATGGGAATTGGTCGGTTGATGAGCACGGCGTTGCTGGAGGGCTCGATGTTTGGAAGGAAGCCGATACGGAGAAATGGCAGAAATATTGGCTTCCACTAGGTCCAGGTATGTTTTGGTGAGGTACTATCGATAGATAGATACTTGACCGGCCACTTGTGACAGCAATATAACAGGTACAATCTAGAAGCTAGTACGGCCCTTTCCACACGCTTCCCTTTGCTGCACGGTCTCTTCATTATTGAGCTGTCAGCCCGCATAGTCCCCTTGTTCGATTACTATTGGGGTGCTACCATCACTAGCAAAAGGGCAAAAAACATACAACAGGCGGGATTCCCAGATGGTCACCCACTCTAGTACTAGTCGCCCGGTTCAGTGCTTATGTATGGCAGAGCGGACGGGATGCCCAGTTTTCACTGACCTATGGTCGTATGTATCATAAGCATCATGGATTGCAAATATGTAGAAACATTTGTGCGGTTGATCACGGCTTCTTTGACGGCTTTCTTACAAGAGATTCCTGTCCCGCTCTTTACAAGAGTCCCAATAGCATCTCACACGGCAACACCTGCAGTAGAGATCTGCTGCTAGTACGCCTAAGTGATGAATGGATTGAAAGCAGCACCCAAAGCCTCAGCCTCAGCCCTCAGCTTGTTGTTCTTCTTCGTCAAGTGCCACTTGATGATCGCGGCGAGAGTGATACCTAAGCATGCGAAGACAATCTGTAGGATCATAGCCATGGTGTAGCGCGGCGCATCCCTGTCTGGGAAGAAGTACGGCGACCAGACGTTACCAAGATGACCGAAGATGTTGACAATGGCTCCACTGGCAGCTCGCTTCTCCGGTGTCTGACTGAGAGTAGATACAGCCCAGGTATACTGTAGGGTATTGGCGGAGAAGCAACCGGCGGCGTACAGGAATGTCATGGCGTAGCGGGCAGCAGGGTTACCTGTGGCAACAGTGACGATGAATCCTAGGACTGAGCAGCTGAGAGGGATGATAATATGCAACCCACGCTCTCGTCGACGGTCAGAGTCCCAAGCGACGTAGAACGTGCATGCTGTGCCCAGGACGTAAGGAGGAGCGGTCATTAACAATGACGTCACACTGTTGCCAAAACCAAGGCCATTCACGATACTTGGGAAGAAATTATTGAATCCGTATGATGACGTAATGAACATGTTAAGGCACAGGAAGCCATATAACTTGATGTCCTTGAGGGCCAGCCAGAGGCCGTGCCAGACGGTGGACTCAGAAGAGGCCTCGACGCGATCGTCCAGGATGCGAGCGTGAGCGACCATGCGCATTTCCGCTGTCATGTAGCGTATAGCGCCGCCAGTAGTCGAAGTCGGGTAGTTGGGAAGGATAAAATAGGCCGTGACAGCGAAGAAGGCGCTCATAGCCCCCTCGAGGATGAAAAGCCACTGCCAGCCGGCGAGACCCCTCGGGCCGTCAAGGCCGGCGAAGACTCCGGCGGCGATGAGGCCAGAGAATGCCTGGGCGAGGACAAGACCGGAGTAGAGCAAGGCTACACGTAAAGCGAACTCGCGGCGGGTGTACCAGCAGGACATGAGGAACACAGCTCCGGGGAATAGCGGAGCTTCGACAATGCCAAGAATGAATTGGAGAGCCCAAAGACCTTCTGCGTTGGTGCAAGCAAAGGTGGCGGCGGAGATACCAGACCAGAGGAACGCGGCGACGGGTAGGAATACGCTAGGAGGTATGCGAGTGATTAACATATTTGAAGGCAGCTGAGCCAGCATGTAACCGACAGTGAGGACTGCGACGGCGGTCTGGTGGATGGTTAGTTCGATGATATGCAAACTCACGACCACAGGGCTTGAACATACCTGGTAGTCACCCTCGCCGAGATTCAAATCTTCATTGAAGGAATTAAGACGAGCTTGGGCGATATTCGTGCGGTTGAGATAGTTGAACATGTAAAGGATCCAAAGTTGTGGAAGCATCCATGTGTCGAGTCGCCGGACGATCTTCTTCTCGAGCTCCGCTGTGTTTGCGAAGCCGAGCTGAGCGACATGATTGATGTCTGACGCAAATTCTACTCTTTTCTCATCGTGGACTTCGGTGACAGGTACAGGTTCTGGCCCGTCGTCGGCATGTTTGGTGTCCAGGTAGTCAACGGCTCCTTTCTCGCTGGAGACGGTATCGTTGGCGTTGTTGGTGTGCGACATGGCTGCCGTGGCTAGCTTGGAGTCACGCGAAGTTCAAGTGAACTGCGGTGATCGGAGCTGAGGAAAGCTCCAGAGGATCGATGCAAATCAGGACTGACCAGAACGACCAGATGAGGAGGGACCTGAAGGTGTAGATTCGACTACGAATATATACTCAGAGACCCCATGGGATGTGCCAGTGTGGGTACCCTCCCATGCTCCAGTTCCTCTCTCCAACATCTCCCCAGACTTCCCCGTGGCATTGTCCCCGCAGGAAAGATTGTGGATCATGAGTGTGCAGAAGAGATCGACAACTTCTTGGTAAAAGAGCGAAGGAACTAGATAGGCCGGATTGCGACAAGCGGAGTTGGCATTGTGCGTGCTGACTTGAGTGCAAAGCCGTGTGCCGAGCTGCCCAGGCTTTGGATGGCACTGCCAAATGGAGGGGGCAGACCGGGACTGTGTTCTGGGTATACCGTAGTGGATCCGTAGAAGCCCTGGCAGTATTGGCCGAAGTAACCCATGTCCCGTGTCAGTTCCTATATGCTCCGCTGGATTGGACGTGCTTGTGAGGCCTGTGTGTTTCGAGGTTCGGCCTTTTCATCGGCAGAAATAGGCCTGCACATCTCGACCGGATGGCATCGTGGCCAAGATTCTACCTGAGAGGAGCCGAAGAAAGTGCCTCCGAGAATGCTTTGTGCTTCGAGCCTACAGCTCTTATTGTAGGGGTCAGCATAGGACACGAGATACGTGTAGTGTGTCGTTTAAAGTACGTCAGCGAAGTCTAGCGGAGCTGGAATTCGATGGACATTGATTCTCCCAACTGCCAGCCACACCACTGAGAGTGTACATCGTGACATTGCAGCAATCCATGCAACAGCAGATTTACCTATGCTTGATGATGTCTCTAGGGCATGTGCATGCTTCCTTAATATTCTCGCGTACATGCTCGGCGCACAAGACATGCGAAACGTCACCACAATGTTCACGACTTGGCACCCGAGAGGGCTGAGATTCGGTCTCCGACTTCCGGTAAGGCGCTAGATTACCTTTTATCCTCCAACACGCCTCTCCAACGTTGGGATATGATTTCTAGTCCGCGACTCGCGACAGATCCATGGCAATCCGCGACGAACAATAGGCATTGGCACACTACTCTATGATTTTTGAGTAAATGCGGGCTCTATGCACAAGGTTGGCCAAGGGCTTAGATCGTTTGAATGGTCAATACCAAGAACACGGCACCCCGGATTCCTTTGATGATGATGAGATGGAGTTGCATTGAATCTCTGTACAAGAGGTCTGATTCACCGACGACCGGTTGTCGTGCGTTTCTCTGATCCGTTTATCAAACTCAAACAAGTCCGACTGTACCCGTAGCATTATCCATGGTCTACAGCATGCCGTTCCTCACGTTCACTCTTCAAGCAACCCCGCAGGCACATTCGCGTTTCCTTTGTATCCTTCAGCCCATGGTGGCTTTCCATCCTCGTCGAACTTCGCCCACTCGAAGAAAGCGCAGCCTTTCTCGCCCGGCGTGTAATTGCGCATGCACATCCACATATACCGCCCTCTGCTGGCTTTCTGCTTCTGGACGCAGCGCAGCGTGCAGGGGACCTTACACTTGCAATGCGGCGTATGAGTAGGTAACATATAAGGTAGGTAGTGCCGGTAGGTGATGTTCAGCCGCTTGTTACCCGCGACAGGATGAGGGTCGATCGCTTGAGCAGGCGCAATGGAGTGCTTCCACTCTTCTTGCATCTCTGCGTGCATGACCAGGAGGCTGTTGTGTGGAAGGTGAATGGCGATTTGGCCTTGTGTATCTGCAGCTGCGTCCTCGTCAGCAGGGACGATTTTACGAACGCGAAACTCGCGAGCTACGCCTAGAGATAGTGAGCCGATGACAGCACGAGGGCCAAGATAGGTCAGCTCGTCCGTGTGGTAGCCGACGCTCTCTTTGCCGCCGTCGTAACAATTGACGAACGATGTGTTTGGTCGCCACTCCTTTGGTGATTGGAATTTGAGCTTCTTGCCATTATTGAAGTCTCTAGTTCGTCGCTCGATTTCCTTGTTGACCGCTTGACGCACAAGCTCTGAAGCTTTGAGCATTTCAGGGCGTGACTGGTGGACTTGAGTAATATAGCTACCGTTGTATGCGTATTGATCTTTTTGCTGTTTGATCTCTTGTGGTGTGTCGACATAAAAGCCCATTGAGTGTGGGCTCTCGACTGCCCTATCGAAGAGTTGGAAAACGTCTCGTCGGAAAGCAGGCGCCTCCTCGAGAAGCTCTCTCAGCAGACTGTCTGCATCTGCTGCAGGCAGAAAATTGTGAATGATTGAGCATGGCGTATTGTTCTCAATGGCTTCGGGAGTATACAGATGCAAGGTCTGACCTTTCTTGGTCAACTGCCTGCGTGGAGCGGGAATTTGTACGCTGCCCTCCTTGCTTGTCGCGAAAGATGCCAACGAGGACTGATATCCTGTCGCTGCAGAGCGTTTCCGCGCAGGTGAGGCGGTCTCGGGGGCGTTGATGGCGGTCGAGGCTTCTTCTACAGAGCCGTTGTAAGCAAGAAGATAGTCTAGCAATACGTCCTGACCCTTATCGGGGTGCAGGGATGCCAGGACGGCGAGTTTGAAATCGGTATCTTCAACATCGTCATTCCCTGGAGGCGGTGGCGAGCTCGGACGTGATTGTGATGGGCGACGGCGCTTGCGTGACACGTACGAGTCCATCCCCGTGCGCGTAGTAGCTGGCTAGTGTGTATCGTGCGCAGCGAACATGTTCGTTTACATGCTTGCTGTGGAGTAGTAGTGGCGAATGTCTCCCACGGCCAGTCGTCCTGACTGTATGTATCTCAACGGCAGCAGAGGTTTCTTCGGCTTTCAGTAGGTGTGCATAAGCATACGATGATAGCAACAGGCACCCGACAGTGTGGCGTGCGGAAAACGTGGTTGGCAGAGATCTGGGACAGACTTTCAACGCTGCTACCGCTGCCTGCCTCGCCTGCCTCACGGAGCCCGAGCCGGTCGGTGAAGCAAGTCGCGCTGGCAAGCTTCCCCAGTCAAGTCCTGGTTGCCGTTGCCTGGGAGGGCAGTGCATTAGTGCATCCGACGTCAACAATCAACAAAACACTCGCCCAGCAGCTAATTTACCTCGACGTTGCCCTTCATCGTCCAACATCGGGTACACTGAGACATCGCACTCCATACTACTCATCGCTCGTAAAGACATTTCCCTTTAGACATACCACGCGCGCGACTCCCCACCCACTCACTCCATCCCGCGCCGCCCTCTCGTTCCCGGCGCGCTGTACAATGCAATTGTGCGCTCTGCGCGGCGCCTCATCAGTCTAAGGGTGCATTCCAGCATTTGCATCCCATCCATTCCACGGCTCATCACCGCCGTCCATTACCATGTCCTCGGTCTCAAGGGAAGCCTCCCGTGAGCGCCCAATGAGCAGCCACAAACATTCCTGGTCCGAGGCCAGTGGCCGCGCCAGCGTGCCCATGTGAGTACTGCGCCGCCGACTGTCGCATCGACACGGCATCACCGCCATGCCAGCATCGAAATGGGAGTGCTGACAACAACTCAAACGCAGGTGGGACAGCGCCGACCCTGAGCGCGCGCCGCCGCCATTGCCAATGAATCCTGGGCCGAATTCACCGACTACGAGGGCGAATACGTCTGCCACGATCGCGGCTGCGGCGAAGAAGATAATAGAGTCTTCGCGAGACAGCACGCCGCTCTCGTCTTACGTCTCCAACGTCACTCCTCTGGGCTCGCCCGAGAGATCCCTGATCAAGGGCGCACACCACAAACGCATGCAATCGCTGCAGCCAGGCAGTGTGAAGGACCTCAGAAATTACCTGGACAACTCTCGATCGCCAGAGAAGTCGCCCGAGCGCCCAGCAGCAGCGGAGAGGAGACAGTCAATGGCTAGTGGCCTCTCTCCCTTCAGTACTAGAGACGGCAAGGATTATATGTCTCCCATGTCTCCCACACCAGACAGGGAGAAAGAGACACCCAACTTGCGACCTTCGAGCCGACACTCCAGGATTTACGGCGAGAACACTCCGCCCTCTGCCACCATGTTGGCCTTGCAGACTATGCAGGTACCAGATGAGCCCTTCGCCGATGTCACCAACAGGTCTGGAACACCCACCACACCTCGCGTGAACAACAACTACGACTTTTCCAGCCAGCTACTCAACCTCACAACTATTGCTACCAACCTGCAAAAGGAAATGGCCAGCTTGAGCAGGAGGAGCAAGGACAATGCCACAGACCTGGTCCACCTCAAGGACGCCACCACTGCAAGAGATGAGGACATTCGGAGAAGTCTCAGAACCCTCACATCTTCGGTCTCTGCACAAGCTCTGTTGGGAGCACCACCCCCACCGGGCCTCAGAAGCCGCAGTGCTAGCATCACTGCACCTACCTTCTTGGACAGCAAGACTATGTTCGGCTCGCCTCCACCTCTAGGCGGCGGATACCACGTACCCAGAGCCGCGAGCGCGCACAGTTTCCTGGACGACGGAAGACTCGGGTCTCCTTCACCATACTCAGTTGAGGGCGCGGCCAGTGTGGCTATGCTGGAGAAGATCATTCGCGAAATGGTCACAAAAGAAGGCCAAGAGCGACTCTTGAACACACTTAATGAGCTCTTCGAGAAAAGCTCAAAAGACAATGTCGAAGCCGCCAAGAAGGTCGAGGAGCTGGCCGATTTCATCAAGGAGAAGTCGGAATCCCAGGCGATGGTGCCCATGACCTTTGGTGCCGACGGAGGACCACCTAAATTGGAACTCAACTTCGATTCACCCAGCGCTCTTGCGAAGATCCGCGAGGCGGCGAACGCGGAGGGTGCTAAGCCTGCACAAGATGAGGAGACCATGAAGCTTCTTCAGCGCATCAAGGACTCCATCGCTCACTCCGGCGGCGCCACCTCTGAAGTCAAGACAATCGTTCGCGACTTGCGTGGAGAGGTCTTGGGCATGGGTCGCGAACTTGGTCGCAAGCTCGACCAGGTGAGCGAGACACAACTGAACGCCACACTCGACCGATCTATTGAAGACAGTCAGGGAAGTCAGACTGCCCAGGAAATCCATCGTGTTCTTGAAGATGGTTTGAACGAGCTGAAGCAGCAGATTCACACAATGCTTCAGGAGCGTGCCGCGCACGATGATGACTCGTTCAGACAGCTTGCCACAACAAACTCTGGCCCCAGCAGCGATGAGATATTCGCTCTAGTAAAGCATGCTATTGCAGAACAGCACGAGGCCTCGGCTCGTGAGGTGGTTCCAGTGAGCACCGGCCTGGAGCGTAACGACGTTCTCGAAGCAGTCAAGGACGGCTTGAAGGACTTCGAGCCCAACATCGAGCTGCAACAATTCGGTTTGGAGCGCGACGAGATTATCACAGTCCTCAAGGAAGGTCTTGAAGACTATCAGAATAACCGTCCAGAGCCTGCTGGTCCGGGCATCGACAAAGCCGATGTCTTCGAAGCTATTCAGGAAGCCCTCAAAGACTTCCAGCCTGCTTCACCGGATCAACTGCAGAGTGTCAGAGACGACATCCTTGGCGAAGTCCGTCTCGCTCTCGAGGAATTCCGCGCATCTCCCAATGCACCGTCTATTGACGACGAAGCAACTCGAGCCGGAATTCTCGAGGCTGTTCGAGAGGGCTTCGCTGCACAAGCCCCGACTCGCGAGTTCGATATCAGCAGAGCTGATCTATTCGAAGCTGTCAAGGCCAGCATTGATGGCACAACCATCCCATTCAACAGCTTCGGCGAGCAGGTCTTGCAGCAGCTCCACGAGTTGGTTGACGGTATGCGTGTTGAGTTCAAGCAATACTCCGCTGCCAATGGCAGAGACACCGAGCAGGTCCTCGATGCAGTCAAGGATGGTCTGGAATCTCTTCGCGCCGAGATTGAGAGCTACGTTGACCGTGCTCAAGACGTTACTGGCAAAGACGAGATCGTTGATACAGTCAAGGTTGGCCTAGAGCAACTGAGATCTGATGTCCAGGGCTTCGTCGCAAACGGCCCTGACAATGACGGTGGCAAAGCAGATCTTCTGGAGTACATCAAGGCGGAGTTTGAACACCTTCACGAGACTGTTGCAGCCTCTCGTGACGCTGACGAGTCAAAACCTGACGAGCACGCCGCCAACACCGCCGCTATCATTCTCGCTATCAAGGAGGGCATGGAGGATCTCAAGGCCCAGACTGCACAAGCTCGTGAATTGAACAACAATGACGACGAGGACACCCGCGAGGAGATGTTCGAAGCGATGAAGGAGGAATTCGAACAACTCAAGGGTGCAGTGTTGAACGCTCATGCCACTGATAAGGGCGAGCTCATGGAGACCATCCAAGACTCGATGGGTGCCCTGCACGCCAAATTCGACGGCAGCGACCTCGGTACCCGCTCTATCAGCGAGCACGAGGAAACTATTCAAATGGTGCGCGATGATATTGCTCAACTCAAGGAGCTTGTCAGCAGCAGTGCGGGTCCTACCGACAACGGAGCTATTATCGAGGAGATTCAGCACACGATCGACGAGCTTCGCGCCGGTCTATCGGCCGACCAAAATGAAGCCTCTGCCGCAACTGCCAACACCTTGAAGGAAGAACTTGAGAAGATCAAGGAAAGCTTGGGCAGTTCCATGGTTCTCGCTAACGCTGGTGCTCCCGACAACAGCGAGATGCTGACTGCCCTCCGTGAAGGCTTGGAAGAGATCAAGGAGGCTACATCAAAGAATGCCTCTGGTGATGGCGTTCCAACCGAGCTTCTGGAGGCGATGCGCGGTGAGTTTGAACAGCTCCGCAACTCGATCAACTCGACCATGGTTCATGGTGGCTCCAACGAAGAGGTCATTGATACAGTGCGTCTTGGACTCGACGATCTTCGCTCTCACCTCGAGAAAAAGCTTGACTCCCCCGAGAGGACTGAGACGCAAACCAATAACATGCTCGATGCCATCAACGAAGGTCTGGAGACTCTGCGCGTGGATGTTGTCAAGACCCTTGACAAACCAGCGGACTTGACAGTCAATTATGAGATCCTAGATACTCTCAAGGACGGTCTGGCAAGCTTGCGGGTCGACTTGGACCTGCTCAAGGAGAAGCGTCCTACCAACGAGCCACGTCCTAGTGGTACGGAAATGGTTCTTGTAGAGGACCGCGATGTCGATGATGAGCAATCGCGCGAACTTTCTGACGAAGACAAGGCTGCCGCCGCCGCTGCAGCTTCTGCTGGAGATGCTTCAGGAAGCCAGCATGCCAACCTCGAGCGCTTGGAGGTCTTGATGTCTCAGCTACAAATCAAGATCGAGGCCATGGATGCCACTATGCAGGACAATATGCAATCGGCCAAGGAGCCGGCCGAGGGCACTGCCACAAAGGTCGACCTCGAAGGCGTCGAACTCGCCATCCGTGACATGCAAGAACATGTCACTGCGTTTGCATCAAGGGAACCACCTGCACCCGTGGTCCCCGAAGGTCTCGCTATGAAGGAGGATACCGATGCCATTGAAATTCTGCTCCAGAACATGAAGGAACATGTCGAAGTCCTTGCACTGGCGGAGAATCCCACTGCGGCCTCCAAGGAGCAGCTTGAGATGGTCGAAGGTGTGGTTCACATCACGAAAGAGGCGATCGACGAACTTTCTGAGAAGATTGAGAGCAACACAGCCGGCAAAGCAGATGTTGCTGTTGTTGAAGTGCTTGCTCAGGACCTCAAGACAATGCTCGAAGAGGTGAAGGAGAAGATGAACGCTGAGCCTTCCGAGGAGGAACAAGCTCTGCGCATGACCAAAGCTGATCTGGATGTCCTCGGTCTCATTTGCACCGAGATCAAAGAGAAGGTCGAAACCATGCAACTTCCTGACCCAGCCGAGATGCCCACCAAGGCCGACGTCGAGCAGCTGCAGGGCTTGATCGCTGACTTCCGTGAGAGCCACGACAAGATGAAGGACAGCTACGAAAGCGACATTGCCATCACCGCGAAGGCTTTTGATGACCGCAAGACTGAGTTCCAGGATACCGTTCAGCACATCGAGGACGTCAAGACCAGCCTTACGGAGATCAAGGAAGAGCTCGTTGCCAAGTTGACTGAAGGCGAGACTGGCATGAACACCCTCGGCGAGACTCTCAAGTCTCTCGAAGAGAAGTCCAGCAACGAAGGCATGAACGCTGACGTCAAGGAGATTCTTGAGACCGTTAAGGCGGAGTTCGAGAAGGCGCATGGCGCGCTGGAGGCCATGAAGACTGATAGTGAGCAGCACGCAGCTACTTCTCTCGAAAAGCAGGGTGAGCACAAGGAGGCCACTATCCTTGAGCTGACTGTGAAGCTTGACGTTCTCTTCGATGGAATGATGAGCAAGTTCGACGATGCGCAGACAGCAGCAGACAACAAGGCGAAGGCCGTGGAAGAGCAGGTTACTGCTCAGAATGAGCTGTTCGACAACACCAAGGTCATGGCGGATGATCTCAAGCTGTCAATCGACACCTTGGGCACCGCTCTCACGACGTTCACGACCAATTACCCCGATGCTGTTGAGAAGGCCGCAGAAGACTCCAAGATCGTGTTCAACCGCGTGGAAGACACCTACAACAAGCTTGACGCCTTCACAGCCGCTTATCCCGAATCTGTGGAAAAGGCGGCGGAAGACTCCAAGACCTTGTTCAATCGCGTGGATGACACCTACAACAAGCTTGACGAGACTCAGCAAGGCCTGCTCCACGAGCACACGGTGGCGCGAGAGGAGCTCGACAAGGTTGTTGCCGCGGTCGCCGCAGTGCAGAGTGATCTTACTGAGCACAACCCCCGTTTCATGATGTCTTTGAAGGAGGTTCAAGCTCTGATCAGCCAACACTACGAACACAGCCAACAGGCATCTGAGAGTGCAGCAGAGCATGCCTTAGCCATGAAGGAGTTCCAAGAGCAGATCAAGGCCAGTTTCGAGGAGTCCAGAGCTAGCGAGGCCGAGCGGGCTGCAGAATTGAAGAGAGAGTTGCCTGCTCTGATGCCTACACCTCATGAAGAGCCTGAGAAGTACGATGATACTGCCGTCCACGAGAAGCTCGACCAACTCGTGAGCCATGCAACCTTGGCGGCAGATGAAAAGTACGACGATGCTGGAGTACACACCAAGCTCGATGAACTCATGGGTCACGCCGCAAAGGCTGCTGATCCTTCTGCACAGATCGAACGCCTTGACCAGATTCACGAAAAGGTCATGGCTACTGCTGCCGAGGTCTCTGCCTTCGTGGCATTGCAGAGCAAGCAAATCACTGCTGACCATGAGAACAAGGAGAGGGAGGCTGAGGAGATTGCGCTCCTGCTTGAGAGGCGTCTCGTGCAAAAGGATCAGATCGAGTCTGAGATCACAAATCTGAATGGCGAGAAGGATTCATTGCTTTCCCTTGTGGAGAGTCTACGTGCAGAGCGCGAGGCCCTGGCTTCGCAGAAATCCAAGATGCAAGCCGATGTTGCGAGCCTGGAGACTGCCTTGCACATTCGCCGCGATGAGCTCCATGCGATGGATGCTAGGGCTGAGCAAATTGAGAAGAGGATGCTCGAGGGTGTCATGAACCAATCACGCATGATACTGCTTGCCAAGTCTGCGAGAGTCCCCAAGCCTCCGTCGTCTCCCAAGAAGAAGCCGCAGGGCCGCGACCTCAGGAATACGAGTGGCGCATCGGCAATGACTGGCATCTCGGCTGCCCCCTCGTCTGTGAAGGCCGCCCAGGCTTTGACAACTGCCAAGATTCGACCTCCAATGGCAAGGACTGCTCCCACTTACAATGCAGCTGAGCGTCGTATTATGAGCTTGAGCCAGATCAACAACAATGTGCCGACGGGTGCCCATGCTTTCAAGAGCAAGACGCCCAGCTTGGTCTCTTCCAACACCGGTGTCAGCCGCAGTCAATCCGTCAGATCAAATTTGATGGGCAAGCCCACCTGGAAGAGCGGCAAGAGGCACACAAGCTTGGGCACTTTCAACAAGGAGAACGAGACTCTTTCGGAGGAGTCTGAAGGTGAACTCGATTCACACCAGGATGTTTCCATTATTCATGAACCAGAGCACGAGGAGTTTGATTCGGACGCTGGCACTGAGCGCCGCAACTCCCACCTCAGTCAAACAAACAGCGCCATGAGTTACGACGATGACCGCAGCAGTTACTTGGATGGCCCAACACCAGCTTCGGAGAACGGCGCCCGCTTTAGCTTCGAGCCCTCGGAGTATACTTATGGAACCGGGAGTTACATGACTGGCTCTGAGACTGACCGTCGTGACAGCCTGGAGAGCACCATCAACGGCACCGTCGGCGTCCCTTCAACTCTTGAAGAAGAAGCTGAGCTGGCGCACGCAGCCGCCGGCGCTGAGCAACCTGCGCCAGAGCAATCAGAGCTGAGCGTAGACCACTCCGAGGGTGGCGCGGAAGACACCATGCTGCAGCTCGAGGCGCCGCCCAGCATGGACCAGATCATGAAGGGACAGTATGCACCACCGAGTGACAGTGGGCTCGGAACGGATCTGCCCACCGTGGAAATGGAGAGCAGACGCGGTAGCGACTACTTCCAGCAGTAGTCGTCTCTGCAATGACACCGCTGCTGTGTTGCAGAGAACAGTATGACTTACGATGAATACGGAGTTCGGATGTTTTCACTTTTGGGAGAGCTTGTGTCGAGATTGGTTTGAAGCGGGGTTGAAACTGGAATGGCATAAATACTCTTTTCGTTTTTCGTTTCTTCGTTTCCTCTCGTTGGGCTTTTAATTCCATCGTACAGTGTGGGATCGCCGAGAGAGTGTGCAGCATTAGGGTACATAGCAGTTCAAAGGGTTGTTTGCATCTTTTTCATCAGAGTATTAGCGTTAGCATTCTTGCCATCGAGTAAGAGGAGAATACGATTGGAAGTACTTGCACTTCGTATACAGAACAGTGTGGTCATGATTGATTGATTGGTTGGTTGGTTGGTTGGTTGGTTGGTTGGTTGGTTGGTTGGTCGGTTGGTCGGTTGATTGGTTGGTCGGTTGACTGATTCGTATGCTTTCCGCTTACCATACTCCGCGACCTGTTCTCTCAATCGTACGTGCAGATACGTAGTTAGTCGAACATCCCGCCCCGAGTCGACCATATTTCATCACCGACGAGAGTGGGACACCTCTCAGTGGCGCATACATGCACGGGAGACATGCATTGTGAAAAGTACGCTCGATCGTAATCTCCAAATCGCTACCTGGTACCCAGCGATGCTGTTGGTTTGGATGCACTGTCTCTAACGCTCATGCCATCAGCAGCCGTTGCTCTGAGTGTAAAGTTTACCGCCGAGACATTTGTGCTCTTTCAGCTGTGCGAACGCCTTGATGTACTATGGTCTTGGACAATCGTTCGTTTTTCTTTCGAGTGACTTGCCGGCTGTGACTGTGCCAGACGCTCCCTTGCGCCGGCCAGCTCAGATATTCATTCTGCACCCCATGCAGTATCGCCGGTGTGATGACACGTCAAGCCATCAAGTATACAATTTATTTCTGCCTTTCTAGTCGTGTCTGCCACAAAGTCGAGGCTTCGAGCCCCTCCTGGAGCAAAAATTGGCTTCCAACCACCAAATTTTCTCTATGTCCGTAAAAATGGGATTATCCATAAAACAACAACCACGACAGATACAACGATGCTGTGACGTGCAAAAGAATTGTCTCCCCTCGCGGGATCGAACCGCGGGCCTCAAGATATTCTTGGAACGATTGCTCGTTGAACAGTTACAGTCTTGCGCTCTTCCAGCTGAGCTAAGGAGAGGAAGTGAGCGGAGAAGCTCACGTGATGACCTCTTTGCACTACCGCAGTATATAAGGCTTGTTTCAAAGCTGACGGAGCTGAAAGACGGACATGGGAACTTCCTGGGTCGTGGTGTCCAGGAGAGCCATATCAAGTTGGCAAATCTCTCAGATGTGTGGCAATGTGGACGTGTTCCGAATCCACGACGCTAAGCTTTATCTAATGAGCCAGAACAACAATCCGTAAGAGGTAGGGTGTCTTCTTTGACCAGATTGGGAGCATGGGATGTAGTGGCGTAAAAGACAGCGACCAAGATGCGAGTCTCTTAAGCAAGATGGCAAACGGCAAATGGCAAGATGGACTTCCTAAAGGGCAGATTGCGTGCTCTCGGAAGCTGACTTGCGGTACAAGCGCAGTAACGTGGTTGATCCGACATTATGAGAATCCTCGTGTGTTGACATGTCTAATGTTGTCGTAATGTTGTTTGGTCACATTGTTGATGGATTCAGCCAGTAATTCGATTTTGATGCCTGCCGGCACCCACAACTGCCTTCTTCACATTAATAGAGTTGCAAATGGCGTCCAAGTGACTGAAGACGCTCATACATTGAGCCGAGGCAAGTAGTGCGATGTAAAAGAGGTATATCCGCCGTGAAATAATGGAAGTGGGTGTTGCTGCTTGTGGTAAACAGGGTTATAAACCCTTCTCATCTTCCCGCTGCTGCGAGCACTTACTTCCCCACGCCGATCTCCCGCTTCGTCTGTTTACTCGCTTCAATGCCAAAGAAAAACACCCCGCCAGCACCAACAAGAATACCCAAATCTCCAAACATTACCACCAACGATGTCCGCCCCAACGATCTTCGAAACGGACACCCTCACCGGCCCTCGCGCCACCGCAACCGCCCACCGCAAAGTCGAGCTGCAATCCCCCGCCGACCTCGCCTACCTGATCGCGAACGTGTCGCGCGCCGCGCGCACGAAGATAGACACGCACTTGCCGCCTGACGCGGCACCTGAGAGCGGAGAAGACGCGCTGCGCAGGCGCGTAGAAATGTTGGTGGAGGAGTACATCCGGCAGACGTTCGAAGGCGCGAAGGAGGGGATGGAGATCAATGGGATGGGGGCGGGTGAGATGGAGGAGGTGTTGAAGAGGGTCGGGGAGGGTGAGGGTGAGTTTCCTTTCGTTTTCCATTTGGAGGCTATTGTCGGGCACATTGGAAGCTAAGGGTGAAGAAGGCTAACCGCTGGCTACAGAGATTGAACCCTTCGATGCAAAGCTCGCGCAGCGTGTACAAGCGCTTTCAGCACAGATTGAGAGCCAGACGCTGGAGCTTGCGAGTCTGCGACGCAATGCGCCCAGTGCGACGGCGAAGAAGTTTGAAGAAGAGTTCAAGAGGAGGAGCGAAGAGGATGAGGCGCGTGTCAAGAAGCAGGAGGAGCTGGATGCGGAAGCTGCGAGGGATTTGAAGTTGGATGTGGGAGATATGGAGCGCATGGGCGAGGTTCAAGGGACGTGGCAGCGCGGGACGGAAGAGTTGGAAGAGTTGAAAGGGAAAGTTGGAGGGACAGTTGCAAGGATGGAGCGGGCGAAGAGGGCTGTGGAGTTTGTGGAAGGCTCAAACTGAGGATGTGTCGTGTACGGTTTATTGGGAGTTTGGGAAGTTCTGGGTTATTGTGTTTTGATTGCGTAAGATACCCACGAGGCCGAATGGCTCGAGTTACGACTGAATGGGAGCATGAATGTGAGGAGGATTGTGATTGGTATTTGAGGGCTCCACGTTCCAGCATACAAAGACCAATTGCTGAATGGCTGTCTCATGTAATAGTCAGTCCATTCGGACTGCAATGGTCTGGCATTTTATAAAGGATGTCGGTCGAGATATCATTCACGCGCGGACTGTTATCTCGGCATGCGCAAGGCATTGTCACCGCAATATACGCTGCCGTATGTACTGTCAGGCCGCCCTTCGGACCGGACGAAACGGTCGTTGCAAGCTGGTGCGATTCTTCGAAGATTGGATTCACGGCGCGCAAACCACTCACATCTATTCGAGACATGTTACCTGATGATGGAGTGAGACGATGCCTTTTTAGATGTGACCTCGATTTTTCCTCGATTTTTCCACCTGGAACCGAGAGACGTAGCACAAAAGTAAGGCTGGTAAGCAAGCAAAATCACGGTACAATTTCGCGGTCCCAGATACGACCCATCCAGTGAGCCACGCCTCCAAGACGCAGGGACTATAACACGAATCAACATCAACCCAGTGCATCCTTCGCTATGTTCGTGGTCTGGAATGTCACCTGCAGATGCACCTGTTTTGACATCTCGTGGTGGCGGTGGCGGGCCAGAACGTTCGAGATGTCTCTGGCTCAAGGTCCAGAGCTTTGTCCGCCGGGTCTCGGAAAAGGCTGGAGCGCGAGCGAGTTTCACGATTGTTGCAATCATGGGGACCCTGCTGTTGATCCAGCTATACAGTACGCATCTCTCGATGGGCATGCCGCTTTTGAAGCTGGCGCCGACAGAATCGGCGATACTGCCAAAACTTCATCGAGTGATGTAGAACACACGGGAGTGATTGAGTTGCGGCCATGTATTACTACAATACCTCCTAGCGTCAAGGACAAATCGTGACAGTCACCATATCTCAGCAATATGTGCGATTAGTCTGTTGGTGTTAGAGTATATTGTGGCTTGGAGGTATGTTCCTCCTACGGGATGCGCTTCGCTTTTGGAATCGCAGATTTGTCGGAACATCTGCGCTTTTCGCCTGTGCAATCGTTTGCGCGACTCCGCTAGAGCTCGAACATAAGCCGTGTAGGCGCGCAAGCAGTTTTCATCCACGATCTGACAGCAGCGAATCGAAGATGTAGAGAACATGTTACCTGGCTGCTGGCTTCAGGATGACAAGCAGGTGACCTTTGTGCTTGCCGAGAGCTGACGACGGATGGGCACGGATTCGCGGTCAGTCATGGCACACTCGGTGGCGTTCCGCGAATGGTATAGTTAGCTCAGCGCCAGCAAGGTTTGCGGAGTCTGTTGAAGTGTGTGTGGTATTGCGTATATATGTTTCTGCGAACATGGTTGTGAAGGCACACGCCTTAGTATTCTCCGGATATACGTCAGATGGTGGATCGCCGCTGCGAACAGGCAGACATGACGGTGGTTGGCGCAGGGACAAACGTCGCATGACGAAAGGGTTTGTGTATAAGGAATTGCTTGCTGCTGCGATTAGCTTGGGAAAAGTAGGAGGAGGCATCGGCGATGAAGAAGTTTGACGAATGGCTTCGGCGGGATGACGCCCAGGGTCTGCCAGACAGGGCTGCGCGCTGGGAGGTTTGATCGCGATTGTGTGGGACATCGCCAGCTGGATCAGAGATATCGAAGAAGCATCGCCGGCTCGATCAAATATATCGAGGGCGCATCGTCGGCCTGATCAGAGATGTCGAGAACACGAGGCGGGACGGTCAGGGCGATCAGAGATAGCCAGGCTACATCTGAGATGATGAAGATGCGATGATGAAGATGTGCTGCTGCTGCTGAGTGCTATGCCACGGGTTCGTTTGCAAGGCACGGGCGCACGTTGGCAGCAGTCATGCAATGGGAGTAGTAATTAAAAGGGATTGTCCGAGGGACGGTATGCAAGGGGCGATGGAGAAGTGGGAAGATATGGTGATCAATAAGAAAGATTCTAGAATCTGCAATGATCGCACATGTAGCATACCATCCATACCACGACAGTAATAATGCAAATACACACCCGGGGTCACGACGCAGCTCCAGTCTGGGCCTCGCGGCGCAGCAGAGCAATGGATGTATTATCATGATTTATGCATGAGCGCTTGCGAGTTGGCCCTGGCGTCTTTGGCACGGTAGCGTCGCCGAACTCTCGATCTGTGCGACCTCACACGCAGACACGGCGATCGAGAGAGGCTCAGAGGCTGCTGCTCACGCACGCCTCTGGCCTGGCCAGCCGTCATGTCGCGCCTGCTCCTCTACTCTGCACCTGCATCTGTGATCGATCAAGCATCACCATCATCATCGCCCTCCTCACATCACCCCCAAATCCCCGATCTGCCCATTGCCCTGCCCACGCGCTGTTCGCCACCCATTCGACATCCTCCCTCCAGACATCCTCGAGAGCAGCCTCTCACCATACTACATACCACTGCTGCACCGCAAGACACCACCCCGGACAAATTCGATCATCATCAACAACCAACCGACAATCGGGATATCAGAATATCTGAACTTCCGCAACACCAAACTCCAATAGCCTCAGCGAAGGCTGGCTCGCATGGATCTCCTACGCCATTAGCTCATATTCCCTCTCGACATCACCTCTCCTCACCACCACCGAAATGTCGAATCCCCACCAACAGAAGAGCGCAATGCCTGCTGCAGAAAACCGCCAGGTGTCGCACCTCAACCATCGTCGCCCACCTGCACACCGGTCTGTTTCTCTGCGACAGTCGCCTCCCAAGTCGGCCCCGCCTACTTCTATGCAAAAGTTGAAGCCATCACAAGCGATTCCCGATACTGGCAACACTTCGACGCAGACTGAAGTCACTAGCAACAGCGACGGCTCGCCGTCAAGTTTGCGCCCTCTCAATGGAAGAGGCAGCTCCGGCGAGAGCAGCAATGCCGACAAGTGGTTCGATCAATCCAACAATGCACCTAGGGACAACAGCAACTCGTACGCCGACAACGACCCTCCGTTCTTTATGCGCCATGGCTCTTCGTCCGAAAGTCCCCCCGAGGGCGACCATTTGCAACGCATCCGCCAATATATCAATCATGACGGCTCACAGTCGCTACCTCTTCGCGCGGGTCAGATGAAGCTTGGTACGCCTGGTGGAAGCAGTGCTGAAGATTTCCGTGGTGTCATCGACGACTTGACAATTGAGAATAAGAAGTTGAAGAGGCGCCTGAAAAAATATGAGAAGCTTCACGATGCACACCTGAAGAACGATAAGCTGTTTGAGATCAGAGTACACGGTTTGGCGGCCGACAAGAAAAGAGAGTTGGAGGAGCTTCTTCGCAACTTCGCGGGGAGTCTTGCTACCCAGCAACCTGCATCTGGATTTCCTTCCAATGGCTATGAGGGTATCTTGCCTGGTCTGAAGACACATCAAACCGCATCTTCGCAAACTTCCGTCCACCATACCGATTCGGCTTATGCATCCATGTCTGCGTCTGGCCAAGGATCATCGGCACCGTCTGGTGGCGACAGCAAGCACCGACATATTGTACAGGCAGCCAAGTCTCGTCAGCAAAACATCCAATCTTTCCTTCATCATATTCCCGAAGGTCTCCAGCCTAACCACAATTTGGAGGCGATGACGGAGCGTGCGAAGAGGAAACTGGTGGTTCGCCGACTGGAACAAATTTTTGCCGGCACTGATGCTCTTGCCGGTCCTCACCATCAAGCACTGCAGCAGCAAGATGTTTCTCAAATGGCTGCTCGTGCCGACCGCCACGCCAGCGAGGCGCAAGGCCACCGAGTTGATATGGAAGGTCTTCGCGAGGCTGCCATCATGAACAAGGAAACAGAAGATCCTCTTGACATTGGAGCAAAGAGGCGATCTGCTGCCAAGGGGAACGAAGCTCTAAACCACTCCGAAGCTGAGAAGGTCGCGGAATACGACTTTGCCGATCAATCGCCTGAATCAAAATCCGACGACCAACGACCGACTCGCCCCCTAGATCTCGACCCTGATCGTGCCCAGGTTCCCGCTGAAAATGTGCGATACATTCGCCACCTTGGTTTCTCTCCTCAGGACCCTGATAATCAACGTACACCAGAGGACGGCCATGGCTGGGTCTATTTGAATCTTCTTGTTAACATGGCTCAGCTTCACACGCTTCACGTCACTCCTGACTTCGTGCGAAAAGCCGTTACTGATTGCAGCGATCACTTTGAGGTATCTGAGGATGGTCGCAAGGTTCGCTGGAAAGGTGGCTCCGAGGTGACGAAGACAAGCAGCTACGGCGGTGGCTCATCTCGTGAGCGCACAGATGACGATATCCAGAGTCCACGCAAGAAGCTCAAGACTGCAAAGGGCAGAGGTGCGCAGAATTCTACGGCTGCGTCGCAAAGAGGCAATGGAGCATCAGCGCGCAAGCAGCCACATGAACACGGCAGACTCATGTACACGCCCCTATTTTCTCATCGATCATCATCTAGCGACAGCGCAGCATCCTCGTCTGAAGCAGAAGAAGAGGACGACTCGCCTCTCCAACATCAGCTTGGCGCGGAATCTTCGGCGATGACCAGCTCTGGCGTTCGTACCGTCGTTGCTCCTAGAAAGAAGAGGAGTCATGACACTGGCCCCATAATTTTCTACAACAACGCTCGCTTCTGTACTGACCTGAGCGGTGACTCGACCATGCGTGGCAGCAGCGGCGCACCAACCTACAAGTCGTCGACTCTTGCCCCAGTTGGTAGGACTCCTGTTCATGAGGGACCAAGCCACATCTTCGAAAAGCGGGGACCACTTGAAGAGGCAAGTCTGTTGCCAGAACCCATGGATCTTGCAGACAACCCCATCCCGGACTCCCAAGAGCTCGCGTTCCCGCCTCCTTCACCACCAAAGCCAGGTGACCGCGCACCGACTCTACCCTCCGTTAATCTTGAGGTGACTGGCATGGGCGGCGTCTTCCCTGCAGACAACTTCGCCATCAACATTGAAAGCCGCCACGCTGCTATCGACCAGAACGAGGCACCTTCAGTTCCGATCGGAAGCACCACCAAGAACCTACCAGACCGCTTTGCAAAGATTCTCCAGAGCGACGACCCGCAGCGACAAGTCCGCGCCGCTGTGGCGCAGCGCTACCTCAATGTTGAACGCATCGAGCACCCGCCGTCAGTCCTCCCACCCGCGCTCTGCTTCGTGCCCGAAGATGAGTCCATGTCCGACGACGAAAGTGACCCAGTTGATGACATGTCCGTCTCGCCCTCTTCGCACGACGCCCTTCCGCCTTCCACTGCGCCCCAGACAATATACATGCCAGACGTCGACTCCGAAGACTCAGACGAAGACATGGAAGACGATGAAGGAGAGTCTGAAAGCGACGCCGAGTCGGACGACTCCCTCGACCTTCTCGCCACCGCCCGCAAAGCCGACCCCGAAGCCGTGCTGCGCAAGGAGCGCCAGTATGACGCCGAGATGGCAGAGCGGCTCGCCGAAGAAATCCCCGCTGGCAGTTCAGCGGCGACTGCAGGCGGCGGAAGCGGCTTCGCCAGCCCGGCCAGCGGCGTTGACAAGAGAGAATACCGCAAAGCCAAAGAAGACGCTCGCCAGAAGCAGCAGGTCGCCGGAGCTCCTGCGAGCTTGAAGCGCGCGCGAACCAGTGACAGCATGGATGTGCAAGGCCAGGAGAGCTCTAATGAGAGCAGCGATGAGGACGAGCAGTAAAATGGCAATTGTTCGCGGCAAGCGTCAATTGTTCGAGTGAATCTTTTCCACGCCACCTTTTTGTTTTTCTTTGTGGCTTGCTTTTTTGATGGGTTAGCGAAGCGCGGATTGTCCTTTTACCTCTTTGCTTGCGTGCTTTTGATTCCAAAGAACATATACCCCAGCATCTCTTGGATTTTTGGAATTCCCCTGGATTGGGTTGTAGATAGCATGTGGGTGGCAGGTAGTTAGCATAAATGAGATGTGAAACGAAATTACGAAGCAAAAGAAATCAATGTGTATATGCAAATCTCAATAGTCTTCCAAAAGCTCGTCGCGTGTGATGACATCGTTCTTCTCGATAATCAGCATAGCTTTGAGGATAGTGGTATCTTGGAGCTACCTTGTTACTTTAGCCTCCAAAGCCAATCCTGACCCTCGCGCTGTGCTCCCGCGGAGATCGAAGCTTGTGGGCATCTTTCTGCTCTCAGACGGGGATGTCTATTCTCGAAGGTTATCGGAAAGTTTGATGTGATCGCTCTTGTGGACGAAGTCAGACTCCCAACCAGATAGTGCTTGAAATTTGTAGTGCATACTTTCACTTTATCATCGGAGGAAACCCAAGGAGGTGCATGACAGTGACAGTGATTTGAATCACTCGGTAGAAGTAAAGCTGTGACGTCTCGCCCAATTCTACTCGAATTTCAAGGACATAGAAGTGCAGCAAGGACCAAGGGACATGGACTTGAGAATCCAATGCATTGTCGATACTAGGTGAGTGTCTAAATCTTACGCACCAAGAAGTAATTGCCGAGGCTGGTGCAAACGTCAATCTACTGGATTGGCACCTATAATCATTATGAATTTTCATTTTCTATTACTGTTACTGTTAAGGACGTGCAGGCTATGTACCTAGGTATCCTTATCACGAGCTTTTGTTAGCGTCTCGACTTGGCGATATGTGAAGATGTGATGAAGCTCAAGCAGGCAGTGAGTGATATTTTGAACGGAGATATCACACAAACCATCCTTTTGGTACCAGCTTCTGCCATTTGGATGCATGAAGCTTGCAGGTCACTTCTCGCAATTTCAATCACAGTAGTAACGTTAGCTACTCGTATGATAATGTGCGTTTTTACGAGGCAGATGCCGTTCGCCCACGAAGGATTCGGCCCTATCGTTCAACGCCATCTGCTACTCTTCGCTGGCGCGACACCTCGACCATTCTGCCGGTCTGGCTGGCGTGATCCTCGACGGGGTATGCTGCCTGATGTGGCGATGGATTTGTCACCATCCACTATAAGACATGTCCAAGCACGTTATATTGCGACACCTGGACAGCCGGCAGTAGTGAGGTTGTCCTCGTGAGTCGTGGAGATCCACTTTCTCACCCTGAACGTTAGAAACTTGACTGATGTAGGTATGTGGCCCGGTGAGCGCTTTTGGTACTCTAGAGGACGCTGTTCTGATACCCGAACTGCCGTACGAAAAGGCCCGGAGCCGATTGGCCGTGCATGTTGAAGAGCGAGTAAGAATTGACGAGGGAGTGCAGATATGTCCAAAATCATGGCACAGGCGGCGGCGTTGATGTGCGCGGTGAGCAGTGCGTCGTGTGGAGGGCGTGCAGATCTTCTCTTTGTATATAGAGTTTTGGCCAAGCAGCCAGGCATGCCCGTTGCTGTCACTTCCCTGGCCTCGTTCCTTCCTGCGCGTGAATCGTGAGGGCAGTCATCGCCATCTCGTCTGCACGTGTAGCCGCCTTCAAGCTAACGATCCCGGCGATCTGGATAACGCACTTCACCTCCCAAATCCGCCCATCCCATCTGCACACTGCTCTCATAATATTCCATCGCCAACACCCGACTCGACCCATCCAACATCCTCTGCCGGCGCGCGGAATCCGTCGCACACGCGGGACCGCCCACGCTCTTAGCTCGTTCCCGCTCCACCTTCTGCGCCCGCACCTCCAATCGCTCGCCACACTGCCCACCACCCCTGGTCCACGTCTACCGCGCCGCGCCCTGCCGCTCCCCAGAAACCCAGCACCAGCAACATCGACATCCATATACCCGGAGCTGCACCATCGCATCCATCACCTGGACCAAGGCTCTTTGCCTGCGCCATCGCCGCCATGAGCACCAACAATTTCCTGGACCCTTCGCTGCACGATCAAGACGCGCCGGAGATCAAGCACCAACCCCCGCCACCGGGCATGGATGGCTATTACCATGCACCAATGCCCCATCACCAACCGCAGCCTCATCCACAGCCGCAGCCGCAGCAGCCTCAGCAACAAACGCAGCAGTCACAGCAGCAACAGCAGCAGCACCAGCAGCAAGTGATGAATGTTCCTGCTGCCGTCCAGGAAGGCGCCATGCCACCGCAAAGCGACGTTGACGAATTCTTGCGCAAAAAGCGCAAGGCCAGAGAGCACAAGGCGTGTTATCCTTGTAGGCAGAGAAAAGTGAAGTATGTCCTTTCGTCTCGTCTCAACATTGAAGTTTGGCATTTAAAATCGCAAAGTTGTCAACCTGGCCATGCGAAGCTATAGCACATTTGCGCAACAAGACCTCTGACCTCAAATTATAGATGCGATCTCTCCCGGCCTTGTCAGACTTGTCGAGATAGGGATCACCCAGAGCTTTGCTCTTACCACCCGCCAAACAAGAGACAAGCCGCCGAGCAACCTGCTCCTGCAGTCCCCGTGCCACGCTCTGACGACGGCTTCTCGGCGTCAGGTATGGTCCCTGCTACAGCGGGCAATGTGACTCTCAGCCAGGCTCAGTTCGACATGCTGTGCAACAAGCTGCATGGTCTCGAAGAATCCATCACACAATTACGAAATGAGATCTCGCGCAACTCGCAAGGTCAGGCGACGAACAACAACCATGATCCTGCGCTGTATGCCATGCGCGAAGACCAGAAGAACAACACTGATCTTAACATCCTGTCCAATGGCCAAACGCCTAATGGTGACGGAAAGGCGCCCCAGTTCCAGAGACATGCTGCCACACACGGCATTCACGCGAAAAACGAGATGGCAAGTCTCCTACCCGACCCAGCTTACTCGTTTGAATGAGCTAAGCTAACAGAACTAGGGACAAACTGTACATTTCGGAGCAGGCTCAATACCCGCTTTCCTCATTTCCATGCGCAACGGCGGCAACACTAACCTAGATGAGGCGCAAGAAGTCCTTAACAAGTCAATACTGCCAATGTTCGGATTGGACAACGAGCAAGCTACATATCCATTCGTGGACCTGTGGGGCCTCCCTCACGGATCAATAGAGCGAGTTCAAGAGCTCGCGAAAGCTTTGCCGACCGATTCACAGAGTCTGTCATTTTTCCGATATTATCGCGACATGGCTTTTGTGATCTATCCCGGTCTGGCACAACTCGAATTGTTCGAGGAGGAGCTTAACCAGTTCCTTGTCGTTCGAGCTGCAAATGATGCGTCAGGCGAAGGAGTATCTGAGCAAGAAGTGCACGGTCAAGACTTCCATTGGCTTGGCTTATTGTTTGCTGTACTCGCGAGTGGAGCGCAAAGTTCTCAGATGCAACGGAAGGAGCGTGAGCTGACCTCACAAGTATACAGTAAGGCTGATTAAGTCTAGCCACCTCCTAAACTTTACTGACAATTCACAGTTTGCTGCGCGATGGAGTGCCTAAGAATCGTCAACTTCCTCTCACAGGTCAGACTAGAGACCGTGCAGACCTTGCTGATTATCCAGAACGTCTTGACAAACAACATGAACGCTGCGACTGCTTGGGCACTGCACGGACTCACAATTCGACTTGCTCAAGGTCTCGGGATCCATCAGCCTTGTCCACCAAGCATACCCAGAGAACTGGCATTCCCACGGTCAAAACTGTGGTGGGGCGTCGTTTGGCAAGATAGCCTGCTTTCGATCATATACGATCGTGCTTCGGGACCAACAACCGCAACAAAGACGACCATGCCTATGCCAATGCGCTACGGCAACATCTCAGAGTACCACAGAACGATGTACCCTCTTGTGCAAGTGGGTCTCGAGATTGTGCGTGATCGCGAGAGGATCAGCGAAATGAGCGCTCACGAAATGCACGAAAAGATCGCCACTCATCGAGAAGCCATCAGTCAGCTCATGAGAGACTCTGCCGAGTACCTCAGGGACTCGAGAAAGTGCACTTCGCCACAGCAAACACTGGAACATTGGGCTTTGTATCTACACACATCCTACACTCTCTCCGAGCTATGTAGACCCGCAATCAGCACTCGCCACGCCAGCAGGGAGATGCTAGCGGCGTACAAACCGCTGTGTGTTGACAATTTGATTAACACCGTTGAGGCGTTTTTGGGCCTTAACAACATCACGGCCTACGCCCGTCAGTCTTGGGCGGCCATTCATCGCGGACTGGGTTCTGCTCTACTTCTGGGCATTCTTGGTGAGCACAACAAGAACGACCGCGCTCGCCATCTTCTCGCTCGCTTCATCAGCGCAATTCACGACATTACCACCAACATTGATCCTAATGAGGTCGCCGCACCTCTGCAGCGTGGAATTTCTGCACTCAACCGCCTGGGCATCTCGGAAGTTCCTGGTGGTCAACAGCGCTACGAGGAACACTTGAATGACGCTGGCATCGGTTTGTCGGCTGATGGCTCTCTGAAGCTAGAGCACAATCCAGCGATGTACACCACACCGAACTCGGAAATGGGATCTGGTGACGAGCAGTCGCCTTATTCGGTGTTGAACACGATCTTGTGGGGAGCTACCAATCCTATGGTGCAACAGACTCATGGTCACGGCCACTTGCCTGTCCCAGGCATCTGAAGAGAGAATGTCTATACACATGTTCGACCGGACTTGGTCACGAACAAGGCGTTGTGAAAAGGTGGGTATTGCTTTTGGGGAGCCAGACAGGTGGTGCAGAAATGCGGCGTTAGACCCATGGGTCGGTGGCTGTGAGATATCCTTGTGCCAGAAATGGGTGATTCGTGTTCTTGTTGGAAGTTTAATTGAATATATGTATTGCACGCGTCTCAGCATTTGCCGCGCGACTTTGCTTCCGTCCTTGTCCAGTGTGTTGGGCTGGCATCTTTCAGAAGATTGCCGAATCGCGTGTTCTTCGTGTCCATCGATGTCTGCTGAGCTTCTGAGCACTGTTGATGGTTGGGACTGTGTAGTCTGCCGGTCAAGCGATGCTTACCTGATGATTGACCTGACGATCATCGAATGCCGAATGATTCCGTTCCTTCTATTGAGAATTCATCACAGCCGCCTAGGCTTGATGATTGGCAGTCTATCGAATGTATACTGTCTTTTCGATCTGAAATCACAATAGGAGGATTGCATGAGGTTCGTCGTCATCAAGTCAAATTCTATGCCTCTATCAAATGCAACAAATAAGCGGGCTATAGCTCATCATGCTTCGGTCGTCCAGAGTCCTTGTGAAGATCGACACCCTTCTTCTTCCTCCACTTCTCCCAAAGCTCAAAGAACTCTTTCTCCATGCCCTTCTCCATCTGATCGGGCAGGACAACCACGTATTCCACATGCAGCGAGCCGAACTCCGGCCCTTCGCCCTCGTGCCGCCAAACCGGCATGCCTTCGCCCTCGATCACTTCCACCGCGCCCGGCTGCACGACCTCGCCGCGCTTTCTCTCAAGCCTGACGACGTGCCCGTCCAAGTGTGTGATGTTTCTCTGCCAGCCGCCCATCCAGGCTTCTCTCAACGAAAGCGCCTCTCGCCAGAACAAGTTCTTCTCCTTCCTTCGGAAGAAAGCTCCATCGTGCCTGTGTGCCTCGTCCGCCGATATCTCAGGCTCTTTCTCCACAACATTCACCACCAGATCGCCCGCCTCGTAGTCGGGACTCTCGTCCGCCTCGTTCTCGTAATTCACCCGCACGCCCTTCGGCATACCGGGCTCGATGTGCAACTCGTACGACTCTTCCGACCTAACCACGCGCGCGCCATTACAAGTCTTGCACACATGCTTGACAGTGCTGCCTTTACCGCCGCACGCATCGCACTGCATCTGCATCTGCTGGAAAATGCCCGGCGCCAGCATGTGCTTCTGCACCACCATGCCGTGTCCCTTGCACTTGTGGCAAGTGTCGCGCTCGCCGTCCTCGCTGCCGCTGCCGCTGCACTTCTCGCAGATGATCTGCTTCTCCACCTTGAACTCGTGCTCGGCGCCGACGTAGAAGTCTCTCAGCGGCATGTGCACCCTGACCTCCATGTTCGGCCCTCTCCTCTGCCCCCTCCCGAAATGTCCGCCGCCGCCGAAGAACTGCCCGAAAACATCGAACGGGTCGCGGCCCCGTCCGCCTCCTCGTCCACCGCCCTGCTGGTGCTGCGTGACGCCCTCATGACCATACTGATCGTAGATTCGGCGCAGCTCGTCGTCGGAGAGGACCTCGTAGGCCTGGGAGATCTCGACGAAGCGTTGGTGCGCGGTCTCGTCATCCGGGTTCTTGTCCGGGTGGTACTGCTTGGAGAGTTTGCGGTAGGCTTTTTTCAACTGTCGGCTGTCCGCGTCTTTGGCGACAGAGAGCAGTTTGTAGTAGTCTTCAGCGGCGAGGGCGAGGAGGGGGAGGAGGCACAGGAGTGCGAGGGCGAGGCGGGCGAGCATCGTTGTGGGTTTTGTGTGGTGTGTTGTTGGTCGTCGATAGCGAAAGGCTTATCGCTGGCGTGACATGTGATAGTGGGCGGAGAGCGAGACGGCTCGGTGGTGTTGGTTGCTGGTGAGGTTTAGTTTTGCATTGTATGGGAGTGGTACAATGCAATGAGAGAAGAGAAAGGAGTTGGGCGTGGGTCGTAAAGTCGAACGGGTCTCACAAGAGGAAGGTCGAGTGTTATACAAGTGAACACTTTCCCTCTCTATCTATCTGCGAAGCTCCAGCTGGCAACATTGCCGTCCCCTAGCGCCATGCCAGCCAGTCCGGGCGTCAGGTACCCGAGAAAGCTTGTTCCCTTGCATCGATGACAGCCATTCTTCCGCACGTGCTGGCATGTAGTACATGTACACTTTTGTCTCATGTGAACGGCGTATAGTAGAGTCATACAACATAACAAACGCTCAATCGCTAATATAAATTTGTCCGCCAGACCTCTGCGCTGCTAGCTAAACTCTTTTGAAAGACATGCCCAATGGCAAATGGCGTATTCCCCGCTGACCAAAACGGCGTGAAGCGATTATGGAGCTGCGTAGAACATCGTCAGGGTGGTGGTATTCATCTATTCCCATCTAGAACAGGCCCAGTAGGTCCTCGTTCGTCTTCTTCTTGTCGCCTCCGCCACCAAATTGGGATTGAGGTGCAGGTGGCTGTCCGCCGTTCATGTCTAGTCCTGCGAATCCGTTCATCAAGTCTGCGTCACCGCCAGCTCCGTTTGCAGGACCTGGCGTGTTGCCAAACATGCCCATCAGATCGTCCATTCCGCCACTGGGTGCAATGGGCGATGCAACACCGGGACTGGCAACACGCTGCGGCGTGCCGGCCAAACCCTCGAGGCCAGATCCTCCCATTGACGGCTCCTTTTGCATGGATGCGGGCGCCGCGCCATCGAAGTCGATGTCGAGTAGGTTTTCTGCATTCTGAGGAGCACTCGATGAGTTGACGCCGGCCACTGCTGCGGAAACAGCTGCTGCGGCGATCGGGTTCTCGCGAGCGTTTTGTTTTGCTTCTTCGATAGCGGCTGCTTGCAGAGCGGAAGCGCGACCTTGGCCAAGGAAAGCCGAAGGAGGCTTGTGGTAGACTGAAGCAAGAGTTGAAAGGTGAGGAAGGAGACTGTCGAGAAGTGGACCGGGGAGCACGGGTATTGTGCTTGTGATTGGCGGCCGAGCAGAAAGGACAACGTTCTTGGCGATTTGCGGGTCTGAAGACAGTAGTCGCCAGTATACGTATGCTCGATCGCGGATGTCGGGGTTGTCGCTTTCTGCTGTAGCAGCCTGGAGCACCTTTTGCACCAGACCTTGTGATTCGTCGGGTTTCTTCAGGAAGAGCTTGACGACTGCTGTGATGATTTGGAGTTGTGTCTGTGCAATTGTTAGCATGTGCGATAAATTCTGTGTGATAATAGGAACGCGAACCTGTGTGAATTCCTCGTTGAAGCCGTCAACAAATCCAGCGAGAATATCGCCTGCATTGGAGATCTTCTCGGCATACTCTCCAACAATCCAGATCAAGCTACCTCTCGCGTCGGGGTCGTCCAGATCGTCGATGCATTGGCAAAGTGTGGGAATGATACCCTCGTAGCCAGGGTAGCGTCTGAAGATATCCTTGATCACAACAATGACCTCCTGCACGACATAGCCCACCTTGGTGTTGATGAGCTCAAGAAGCACATTGACAGCCTTCTCAGCGCACTCCTCAATCTTGATCGCCACCTGGCCAATCGCACGAATGGCCTTTTTCACGAAATCCATGTCCACTTCCATGGCGTATTCCTTAAGCTCATTAAGCAGCTGGTCAGCGTTGGTGTGGTTGGCTATCCGGACCATAATCTCCAGCTTGGTGAGTTTGAGGTATGGCGGGTCATTGTACTTGCAGAAGAACACACGCAGCTCCTTGTCCAGAATTCCAGGTTGCTTCTGCAGTAGCAGATCAATGTTCTTGAGCGCAACGTACTGCACTTCGGGCTGTGATGAGACGAGAGTGACTAACGGAGGTGACATTCTCTTGATGTATTGTTGGCGCAGCTGGGAGCTCTCGATGTGCTGAACGTGCATGAAGACAGCCTTGACAGCTGCGAGGACGACCGAAGGGTTGACGTGTTGGAATTGAGGGCTCACTCGTTCGCAGATATGCTCCGCCTCCTTGGTGTCTTGTGCTTGGTACTCTGCCAATGTGGTCAGGATTGTGACTCGTCCCCACTCTGTGCACTCGTTCAGCGCGAGGAGCATCTTCTTCAGCAATGTGCTTGTAACAACCAGCGCTTTTGTCTCCGGTGCTACTTCGTTGATCTCCACAAGCGCAGTCACGGCGTTGGCGACCACCATAGGGTTGGAGTCACCGACCATCTCCTGCAGTGTCTCAATGAAGCCTTCCTCCACAGCCAGCACCGGGTTCAAGTCGAACAGTTTTGCGACGCACAATGCAGCAGTCTTGCGAACGTACGGCGATTCGTCCTTCAGCGTCTTCCGTAGGGGTTCCTCCATGTAATCCACCATCTTCTCCACTCGAATACAGCCCATTGTCCTCACAGCCAATGCTCTGACGAGCGGATTAGGATCTTCCGAGTCTTGCACGAAGGTATTGACAGCCAGAATACACAAGTCCGGATGTGACTTTGCGTAGTTCATCAGGTAGAGGTAGACCAGCTTCTTCTGGCCGAGGTCTGCGGTGGCGATGTTCTTGAGGACGTCGGGGAAGAGCGACGAGACGTCTTTGCCCAGAGTCATGGACATGATGGTCTTCTGGATTGCTTCCTTGCGCTCCCAAGCATATTGAGAGACCAGGCCAGATCGCAATTCGTAGGTCTCGCCTTTCCTAGGTGCTGCGAGGGCGCTTCGGAGCCTGTTGACCGCCATTGTGGTGAAGTGTTGTGGTTGGTTCGCTCAAGAAGGGGTGTTGTTGTTCGGTCGCATACGTAAGTTGGAGTTTGGAGGGGGTTAACAGCAGGGTCCTTTGTATTGCAGTCGGTGTGTCACGGCGTGGGTGGCGGACGTGAGGTCGTTATATATCGGAGTGAGAGGGTAAGAGAATGTACAGTCAGGTAGTGAGGCGAGTCGTTAAAGAGGCCCAGTGGTGTGGTAGAGTGGCAGCCTTGTATTCCGATGCCCTCCAACATTCCCGTGCTGCCACGCTGCCGTGATGAAGGTCATGGCTTAAGCTTTGGCTCGCCAAGACAGAAGCCGTTGGACGACTTCACGCGACTTCCAGCCTGTCAGAACACACACCCCGCTCGTAGACGGCAACCTGAAACCGCCAGTCAAAATGGTATGTATACAACATGGCTGCACATACATCTAACGTCTACTGACATCCCATTTCTCAGTCTTCCAACCTGCCTAACCTTCGCCGTCTTTTTGTCGAGGCTCGTTCAGATGCCGAAGAAAGCGCGTACTCTCGCAATGCAGTAAGCTCAGGCACATTGGAAGCTATGTGTATATCTGAACTAACCTTACCTAGTTCTACAATCTCGTACTTTTCATGTCATCGGTAGCTCTGTTCAGCCTGGCTGCCCAAAAAATGCATAACCAGAAATGAACTTCGCCTTCAATGTGCAATGGCAGGTCAGTCCGACACGGTCGCTGCTGAGGATACGCGTGCCATGGTCCATGTTGCGACTGGGCTTTTGCATCGCTCAATGCTAGCATGATGACTTTAGCGCTGCTGCTGTGTTGTATGCTACATTCTAGGCCCGTGGCGCATTCATAGTAGGCGCAGCCAAACGCGAAATGTTTGCTTGGTCATGTCCACCTCACGCTGCTGGTAAATGTGGATCACAGCGTAGGGACTAGTGGCTACCTGCAACATTCATTCTGCACCTTTGCCAATCCAGCAAATATCTCTGTGCTTGCCAGAACCACGGATTTCCTCTTCCACAACCCCCGAAGACTGACCCTGCGCGGAGAAATGGACCGTACACAAACACCACGCGGCACCACAGACCGTGCGCAACTGTACATGCCAGAGAGTTTCACAAGACGCCAACGCCTCCGAGCCGTCGCAGCAGGAGGCGAGAACCTCTACGAGCCACCCAACACTGCCGAAGCCTTCGCTCGCCTCGAAGCCGCCATCGATGAGGTCAAATTTCATGATTTCATGAGCGAAGGACAAGGGCTCGTTGCAAGACGCCGGCGTTTAAGAGAGATCGTTGCGACCTACCAAGATCTCTACGAGCCACCAGATACTGCCGAAGCTTTTGCTCGACTCGAAGCTGCAATCGATGAAGTCAAGCGTCATGCATTGGCTAGTGGCAAGGACAGTGGTGAAGACCAGATGCTGGACCCGCCCACCACTGCAGAACGCTTCAATCGTATCGAAGCCGCTATTGATGAAGTGCTTGCTGGACATAACATTATTCCTGAGACCCCTCGACAAACAAAGAGATCCACGTCCGACCCAGATATGTCCACAAAAGGTACCGGCACCGATCGCAAAGAGGCCACGCACATCTTAAGAAAACGCCAGTTACGATGCGCAGATCAAGGCGACTCGACAAGGTCCACTCTTTCGACGGACAAACCAACGAAAACCCACGAATCTCCTGGCTTGACCCTAAGACCACATCGGTACTTTTCCAGACGTGCAGCGTTACCATTACGAAGCGAAACCAACAAACCAAGTAATGCCAACAACTTATCACCCGGGAGAGCCGACAAGACCACGCACGATGCTGTTGATCTTCCATCCTCTGATGCTGATGGCACAGGGCCAAAACATGATGTGGACGTCTTCCGAGACGACGACTCGGTGAAGGCATTTGCGAACCAGACATACCAAAGCGTGAGGGAGAAATATCTCTGAATGATGGGCAGCGGTGGCCGCGGTAGGATTGGGCGTTTGCTTTAACGAAAATGGCCATTTAAGGGTCAACCTGTTCTTCATGCTCGGACACTCTTGATCCGTAGCGTTTAGCCGGTATGTTGGAAACAATGATGACTGTGTAACATGTATTATTCAATTAAAGCTAGCTATTATCATGACCCATACAAACGTAGCATCGAAGCAGAACCAAACGGGATTTGAAGACCGATCGCCTTAAAACAAGAGCGCTGCTCACTGCAGTGTCTGAACAGAGGCCTTCTGCACAGGGCTCTCCGAGAGTGTAGAACCAGTGACATCCGAATAGGGCGCTGTGCTGGAAGCCTCCTCTTGCGCCCTCTCCATCGCCTCCACCCTCTGCTGCTCAGTGAGCTGGGTGTTGTCATGCGTAAGCGCATTGGCACCGCCGGTTCCTGCATGCGCCTGCTGCACAAGATCATCCTCCACCTGACCGGGCATGGCGTTCGAACCAAGCTTGCCGCTCTGCGACACGATGTTCGAGTGGCTTGGCTGCCACGCCCTCAGGCCCTCTTCGGCGTCGTTAAGCGTTTGCCTTGCGGCTTCGGCGTTGGTGTACCCTGGGCGCTCCTCACCAGGTACAATGGGCG
This sequence comes from Cladosporium oxysporum, assembly GCA_035771495.1. Taxonomy (NCBI): domain Eukaryota; kingdom Fungi; phylum Ascomycota; class Dothideomycetes; order Cladosporiales; family Cladosporiaceae; genus Cladosporium; species Cladosporium oxysporum. The sequence continues at coordinate 409,992 of JAWNKS010000006.1, forward strand.
TATCGTCGAGCAGGTTGATGAGCTGACGTGCCTGGGTCGCGAGAAGGATCTGCTTCTCAGCGCGCTCAATGATGGCTGCGGTATGGATGTCATAGGCTTCTTTGAACTTCTGACGGGTGATGTTGGTGAGCTGGGCTTCGGCGACGAGAGATTGGGCTTCGGCGCGGACAAGCTCTTGTTCGAGCGTGACGAGCTTGGTGGATTCGGGCTCTTTGTACTTGAGCTTTTGGATCTCGTCTTGGATCTATACGTGGCATTGTTAGCATACGGTCCCGTGAGTTTGTCGGGTCCGCCAAAGTCCGTACCTTCTGTTTGTGTGTACGACTGGGCTGCACCGAGCTCTCCGTGTTTCGAATCTGCTTCAGCACGCTACGGCTGTCCTCCAGTCCCTGGGCAAACAAGTCCTCCTGCTCAGCAATCTCCGCCAGCAACACACCAAGCTTGTCGCTGACATCGCTCAAGGCTTCGTCGTTGGTGCTCTCGCCCCACTCGCTCAGCTGTCCAGCAATGGAGGTGCCCTCCTTGGAAGCTTGTTCGTAGGCGTTGATAGCATGGTTCTCAGACTTGATGAGCTTGTAAAGCTTCTTGGACAGCTCGGGCTGTTGGTGGCCGCGTAGCGAGGCCAGCGAGAAGTGAGGTTTGCTCGAGGTGCTGCTAGTGGTTTCGCTACGCTTTGAGCGGATGGAGTGGGAGCGGCCGATATTCCTGCAATGTAATTAGATTGTATCCTGCATGTTGCGACGATCACATCGCACAGCTGTCGTTGCTATCAGATGTCATTGTTTACTTACATGGTGGAGCTGTGGGTTGGTGTAAGGCAATATTTGGCGCGAAGGTTTCGGTACCGACAGCTGGGTGTTTCGTGTATACTGCGACCTGCTAAATCGACAGGGATTAAGAGGAGGATTGGTATTAAGTGGCTTGCGTTTGAACAGACGATTTTTGTCTTTCCTCGCAGCAGGAATGGAAGGCGGCGGCAACTGCTCATCACCCTACGTCATTGCCAGACCCCGCTACCATCTGGCCAACATCGAAACACCACCAGCACGAGCACGAACAGACTTCACCAACCTCCTGGTCACGCGAGAGATGTAAATACTTGCTATTTGCACTGGTGACAAATGGCTTCTGTCTTCCGGTTGGAGTGAACAGATTCCGTTTCTCCATTGCTGACTAAGGCACGTCATATTCACATCGTTTCGCGTCGTCTCGTCTTTTGGTCTCCAAGCTTGTCTGCGAGGACAACGATCCGTTGAATCCAATCTCATAGGAGGAGCACTGGCGCCAGATCGACTACGAGCAGGATTCCGGATTGCCACATGTCTGCGACGAAGACGCAGAGCGAGCAAACTCGAAGAAACCAGTCTCTCTTTTTGTGCATCCAGAAATACAGTGCGCTAGCGAAACAGCAACGTACGGTCTAGTATAAGGACTTTGCTACATGGCTAGAGTGTAGAGCGCAGTCTCGCAGCTTTACAAGTTGGGAGTATCTCACGAAGCCTTTTCCAGCGTAAGAGGCTGGTGCTGATTGCCACAGCTTTTGAGTATAGGGGATGCTGGTTTGTCATCGAGTGAGTTGCCTTGCATTAAGTCGAAACAGAGCACTGAGGACTGTTGGGGACTGATTGCCAAGTGCAGCTATGGTGTATGTTCTATACCAAGATCCAATGCACAAGCTATGTTGCAGTAGATCGCAGTAATTTATAATGATGGCAACGTCCATTGTATTTGCTAGCCATAACCGCATAGTAATGGTCGATAAGCATTTACTCTTAGCGACCTCTGATAGAAGACAAAGTACTTCGTATGTGATCGGCCAATGCAGACGCTCATATGATCCTACTGACTGTATCACAAATGTTTCAGCTTAGCTCTGTAATTGTCTTCATCCTAAACCGTGTCCGAGGTATCCGCATCTATCAAGTCATGATTAGCGATAAGGTACATCGTTTCGGAACATCTAGGTAGGGCTTGTGATAAGGGCCATGGAGATGCACCCTTCGACGCGCCCATTCGCCACGAACCCCGCTCTATCACTCCACGTGATGGCCCGGGGATTGTCCACAATGAGAGCGGCAACTCGTTATCGCATCACTGCCTTGCCATGATACTACTCTGTTTCAATGATCAACGGTCATGTCGACAGCAGTGGTGACATCGAGCGCAATGGAGAAGCCAAAGAGAACGAAGAGTAGGACAGGATGCAAGATGTGCAAGCGGAAACGCCTCAAATGCGACGAGACGAAGCCCGCGTGCAATCAGTGCGTGCGCAGAGGCCGCTTGTGCCCGGGGTATCGACGCGAAATTAAATGGAGCACTATGATCACCGCAAAAGATGGCAAGACACGACCACCTCCAGAAGAGGAGTACCAAAATGATGAAATACAGATTGTTCCATCTGAGGGCTTGACTGCAACTTCTGCCTCGCTGCCGCAGAATGTTTCCATTTCTGGCATATCAACCCAGTCTGGAGCGGGCGAACATGACCAGAACTTTGAGGACTCCGGCACTGCCTATGCCGACCTGGTCTTGAGTGCTGAAGAATGGGCAGACGCGTCCAAAGTCCCTGAGACGGAGATAGAGTGGACAGAATGGGCCGGCGAAGTCGACCTTCTCGCGTCGTCCACCGACGATGTTGATCGCTTCGAAACAATGGGCGACATGTGTACTGATCTTGTGACAATAGACCCCGTATTGTCAGGCCCATCTATCACACCCGTCACACAGGCACGGTGCCCAAGCCTTCCATCTCCAAATCCAGTGGACCTACCAACCTTCTTGATCACCCATTGGTTCACGAATGTGTGCTCAATGTGGTGCGCGTACGACTCGCCACAGAACTGGTACCGAAACCTTGCCGGCGACACGTGGCAGCACTCCGAGCCGGTGTACTACGCACTTCAAGCAATGTCAGCATCCGTGCTCGTTGACAGTCTACCCCATTTGAAGCAAGCACTACCAAAGTTGACAGGGCAGGCGGCTCAATCCATTCAACGAGCGGTCCAGGCGAATGCTATGCTCCAGCGCGACCAAGCAGGCCCTTTGCCCACGGATTTACTGCTGGCTGTCCTTGGAATGGGCACATCTATTTGCTGGTCAGATCCACGTCAGCTGGGGTTCTGGTTCTTGGACCAAGCTCGAGGAGTCTTAGACCGCTACAGCAGTGAAGGCAATCTGGCCTTGGACATACCTGGTCAGCAAACAGTTGAGTACTTCCGCCAAGCCTTGATCTACTGGGAGATGTTGGCAAATGTCGTGTCCAAGGATTATCAGAACATACTAAAAACACGCCGGTCGAGGTTCAAGAAACGCATCAGACGCGCCATGAGCATGAGCGAGCCCGATACAAACACAGACGAGAGTCGGGCGACGGCATTTGGCCCGGGCAGACACTCGAAAACGCTGGAGGGACCAACGCCTCATGTGTGGACTGGAGTTTCGAGTAGTGTCCAGCAAACCTTTGGCCTTGTGATGGGGCTGTGTCAGAATCGCTGCGTTGCGCGAAACTCAAACGCGAACCAGAGTGCGGACAGCCTTTGCGATGCTCTATGTGACATTGAGCTAGCGCATGATCTCGAGAAAGAGCTTCTTAGTTTCGATTTCGTCGGTGATCAGCCTGACACGAAGACCTGTACAAACGAGACTGGCGACCCGAATGCACCGCTCTCTCACCTAGTCGACACGGCCGAGGCCTATAGGATTGCCTCGCTTTTGCACCTGTACCTTGCATTCTCTGATCTTGAAGTCAAAGCCATTTGCGACAGCATTTCTGAGCTCACAGACGACAACGACGTATCATCGTGGACTCAACCAACCACCAATATGAACCGAGATCAAGCGCTATCCACTCTCACGCTTCGACTTGTTGACGTCCTCAAGCGTATTCCGGCCGACTCAGGCGCACGGTGCATACAACCAATACTCCTAATATCCGCCGCTGCTGGGTTGAGATTTGACGTCCCCACGCAGACTGCGAGCTCCAACAGAAATGGATCGTCAAGTTCTATCCATATTGGTGGAACGATGATCAACCGCGAAGCACTGTCCGAGCCGCTTACCGGTTCTTCTATGCTTTTCGGCGGCAACGGCCAGCCCGCCGGCTTTCCCAATGACTTTGACGGCTCATCGGCATGCGAAGAATTGCCTCTGCTTACATCCCTTACGCTGGAAGTCTCCGCCGCACGACGCTTCGTTATCAATCGCTTGGGTGCATTGCAGCAGTCACTACCTCCTAGACCCATCGGTGTTGCTTTGGCGCTTGTGCGAGCGATCTGGTTCAATTACGACTCTGCAGATGAGACTTTGAATGGGCAGCACTGGATGAAAACAATGGTCAACAGCGGATTACAGACCTTGTTTGGATGACCCTCGCTCACACATCACCAAACTCCAGGACGATCGTCTCGAACGAACCGAGCGAGTTGCGGCACGTGTCGGCTAGGACATACGATAGAGTCTTGCTTCTGGCTTTTGCTAGACTTCGTGATCACTTGGTGTTGCTCCTTGACATGTCGACGCCGTCCGCCGCTGTCTGACGCAGTTCTGTTCCCGCTCGCCTGGGTTGCAGTGTCCTGGTCGCTTTCATGGGTCGAATTTGGCGCCGTTACTCGATTCCCAGCTCAGCTACTGTACCCCATGCAACGTAAGGATATCAAGCGCAGCCGCAACCCGCTGAGCTGCAGGACACAGCTCCGCAATCGCCTACAGGCGCCCGAAGAAGGCGAGGCCCCGTAAAGTAGGCCACACAACACAGAGGCTTGGGCAAACCTCTATAAAAGCCCACCCTAATGATCTTACCGCAGCGAGATGTCGGGGTGGTAACGGCTAAATGAATCTGACCGCGAGATCTCAAGGTGAGTCAAGTGAACCATACTTTTCTTGTCTAACGTGCGGGCCGGCTGACAAATATGTATATCAGTGTAGTGCCGGAGCGAGGGACCACCTTGCTGCATCAAGAAATATCAGTGGCCTTATGGCTCCGTAGACCACTGGAAGGCGAAGATACTAGCATGGGTTTCGAAACTTGGCTTTGAAATGTGGACACATGGAGTTATGAGGGAGGTGCGGTGGATGGAAGGTGATGTGGAGACTGAGAATGATTGGCAGAATGCTTGGCTCATTGAGGGCGTATGCCTTTGCAAAATTGTTGGAGCGATCGAACTAAATCGATGAACCTGTTCAGTGAAACGATGATACGTTGGAAGGCAGATTGATATATTCATGAGACTGTTCGATGGATACATTTAAGATCGCGGACACATGATTTCGTTCTTATGAAGACTTTCACAACCACTACTGCTTGTTGAAATACTCCTTGGCCTTCTTTCTCAACTCTAGCTCCTTCTTCTTCACAACCTTGCTGAACTCGCTAGCCGCAGTCTTCTTGTCAGCCTCGTCCTGCTGCTTCTTCTCAGCGCGCTTGAGAGCACGACCAGTAAGAGGCTTGTTGAGGAAGTCTTGGTGCTTGCCGGCGCTCCTCGTGTTGCCGCTAGGGCCCTTGGCGACGTTGGATTTACCGGAGTGCATGTTGACGAATTGTGACCTCTGTGGCTGTTTTTGAGGTAGGTTCTGTTGCTTGGTTTTGGGAAGTGATCGCTGGATGCCGGGAATGAAGCTTGACTGAGCGATAGAATGGCCATAAAGGTAGATCACTAGTGACATAACCTGTATCAAGGGATACATGCATTGAGGCCTTGACACTGCCTCTGCCTTTGTTCGACATTGAATGCTGGTGGTGAAACGTCTGTTCTAGCGTTCATGTATATACATACTCCTTTGTTGATGCACTGATTGTGCCGCAAGCGGCCGTTTCATCGAACAGTCTTCGTATCATAATAGATAGCGTTAGACGGAACATGAACACCTTCGGTGAACTAGGTTCTTTGTTTCAGAGTCTCTCGAGTTCCGAGTCTGCTGGATTTGATCAATGCCCAGGTTAGCGCAAAGGCCTGACTTACGCTTCTGCATGTGCTGAGAACACTTTCCGGCTGTAGGAAAAGAACCAAACTCTTCGAGTGGATATCTTGTATGATCTGATCAATGTCCATATCTCTGATCGCATTCTCGAGCTGGCTAGAAACTGGAAGCGAGCAGAGGCGAGAATGACTAATCCAAAGATACTATGCAAACAAATTAATATAATATTTAGAAAGATGAACCTAGTACATACGACCATAGGTCAGTGAAAACTGGGCATCCCGTCCGCTCTGCCATACATAAGCACTGAACCGGGCGACTAGTACTAGAGTGGGTGACCATCTGGGAATCCCGCCTGTTGTATGTTTTTGTCTTTTTGCCTAGCATACCTGTTGTCGGTGTAGGTCAAAAAACAAGCACGCGCATCTGTCTTCTTTCTTCGATTTAGCGGTTTACCATGCAACGATCCCTCCCCTTACAGATTCGAATTCGAATTCGCACAACTTCGCATGATGGAGTACGCACCTGACCTGACCTACTGCGTTCGCAAGGGCTTCTGCAGGTAAGAAGAAAGAAACATTGTTTCATCAACCATTCAGTACATTCGATTCACTAGTGGTGGCACAACGGTAATGAGTTGAAACAGAGTCCCGAGAAGCTCGAGACTCGTAAAGTTTTGCATACGGATTTTTGAGACCCTCACTGCGACTATCCTACGAGTGATATGTGGGTTCAATCCTTCATCATCATCGACAATGTTCCTTGTTCTCCTTTCTCGGTCGCGGTCTCGCCACAAGCATGTTGAGTATCCACACACAGTCCGCCTCCTGCCAGCATGAGCGGCTTTGGAACCATCTTCGTGACATTCGTTCAGTCGTTGACAATCGTTCGCTCACTCTCGCGCTGCCGGTGGGCTTGTTTCAAACCAGCACAGTGGTCGTGGTGGTGACGTAGGTGGTCACAACAGCCGTTTCGATGATCGTGACGACCGGGATGTGCTTGGTCGTTGCGCCTGCCAGCGGCGTGTAGGCAATGGGCGAACCGCCAGGATGCGCCGGGGCAGTTGTCTGTGAAGCAAGCGTGATCAAGGTTGTGGGTGCTGGGATGGTCGAGGACTCCAGCGAGACAGGCGCAGCGGAGGTCGAGGCGGTAGATGTGTCCGGCGCATCGGGAGTTTTGGTGGCGTAGGTGGACATGTCTGGAGTGGTCGTTGTGGCGGCCGGGTCCTGAGTTCCTGCGTCTCCGGCAGAGTAGCTTTGAGCGACCGCGCTGGAAGACTCGGGTGCGGACGCAGGAGCCGAATCCGCCTGCTCTGTGCCACCCACGATAACGCGTAGTACACTCACACCTTCGCTCGCGATGGATCCCGATACCTCGTCCCCGTCTACCATGATGCGTGGCTTGACATCGTCGTACGGGAAAGCGTAGCCATGGTGGTCCACTTGCACTTGGTGCACGATCCTCGCGTACTTGTTGTGAGGGAAGTCCTGCGGATAGTAGGAGCTGTGAGGGGTTAAGAGGATAGATTAGCATAGTAGCTTTCATACTTCATGTGAGTTTGGAGTCTTCCAACTTACCTGACCTCTTGCCTCGGCTGGACATCGCCACCCGGGAGCAAGAACGTAGCGCGGTGGAAGGCGGCGCAGAATCTGGCACCGATCTTATCCCAGCATGCATCTCCTGTCTGCGCGAATGGGCCGCTGTTGCAGCCCCAGATATCGGCGGAGGTCGGCTTGGGGAATGGTCTGCTGGTGCGGTCACAAGTCATGGCTTCGCCCTGGATGTGGCATGAAACTAGCGGGTTGCCGTCTTGGGTATCGAACTGAATGCCGTTGCTCGTGATGTGCTGCCAGACTTGGTCGATATAGCCGTTGAAATAGGTCTTGAAGCCTTCCAGGTCGTGCTGCGGGCTGAGCACGCGGATTGGTGCTCCATTGCCATCCTCCAAACACAACTTACCCCATGGAAAACCATCTTTCTGCTGCTCTGCCGCTAATTGCCTGCACACTTCTTCCACTCCATTCCCCAGTAACCCGCTGATCCCCAGGGTAGCTTTCTCCGTGACCAATTCCATTCCCAGAGGCAGTCCAACAAAATCAACATAGGTAGGGTTCACGTAAATGCACTTACCATCTTGGTTTGCTTCCACGAAGCCGTAGCTTGTGTTGAAGTTTGGGTCGTAGGGTTGCTGGAATGCCGGGTTTTGGAGTGAGATTCCGGAGTCGGATTGCAAGACGTGAAGGCTGAGCTCACCGTCGGCGACGTAGATGCGGCCAGTGAGCATAGGGATTGGCATGGTTATGCTGACCGAAGAGCCTTTCGCGCCGAGTTTGATGCCGCAATTCGCGCTCTGAGGGATGGGCACTGCGGCGGATCTGCTGTTGGCCAGTGGCTGATACGGAGTGCCGTCGGCAGTGATCAAGCGGACTTGGCCGCTGTCTTTGAGAGTGGTCTGAATGTAAGCGTGCACATTCTCGCTGTCATAGTTGTTATAGAGCTCGATCGTGAGGGCGCCGGGTGCGTCATCGCGCGCGCTCAGAATGGCCGAAGATGTTTTGAGGGCGCCCGCGCCGACGTGGTGGGCATGATGGTGCTTGACTCCATGGAAGGAGATGGCATGCGCGACCACGCAAAGGCCGATGATGGCAGCGCACAGCAAGCCGTAGGGAAAGCGCATTGGTGTGGCGTTGACGGGAGTGAGGGCAAGGCCAAGGGAGTGGACGGCCGCTAGGACCAAGTCGCACGGCGAAGGATGCAGAAAGTAGGCGAGCCTAGAGAGGTGTGGAAGAAGTGGTATGGATGGGCAAAAGGAGGTGTCGAGGTGAAGGGTGAAAGTTGGGGTTGCGTTGCAAGTGAGCGTTTGTGTTTGTGTACACGGCGACGCAAAAAAAAAGTGGGGGCGATCAGTGATGCGCAGAGGGTGATGGCGGGCAGCGCTCGTCGAAGTCGGCTCGGTGCTTGATCTGATAGATATATCGGCTTTGTGCTCTCGAAAGGCTTAGTCCCTGCGGGTTCCTACATTGACCGTTCGGTATTGTTGGCAGATGACACCGGGCGATGCAGTGACTGGGCAGGATGAGAGTATAGCAGTAGTAGTAGTAGTTATGATATGCAGGAACCGTACACAATCCCATGTGTGCAACAGTGCTGCAATCTCCATACTTGTGCAAAATCCTGTGCCCACCACACGTGTCCTACCATGAGCTGGTCTCGATGCCAGCGGACTCCCATCACAAGCTGGGCCTCGTGTTGGACGTCCTGATATTAGGGATACTCCACGTGTTACAGATGTGTGACTCTCACAAAAGGCAATCCAATAGCCAGCGTCGCATCTCCTGTGACACCATCTCTCGGGCACCTATCTTCATGCGCTTACCCGCGCCAGTCCTACAAACGCTGTACCGACTGAGGCCCGCCTCAGCGGTAGCATCCTGCCAGAAGTGCCGATTCAGCGTGTGCCGGGACTGACGAAAAATTTTGAGCGCTGAGAAAACCCATTCTTCGAATGAAGTCGTCGGATTCTGGTTAGTCAGCATTAGTATCGGCTAGCTTGTCATACGAAGGGACTTCCTGGTGCGCCAGCACGGCGAAAGGAATCTCAAGAAAGCATCTTGCCTTGCCAACATTAAGGTATCCTGGTTCTCGGTAGCGGTGCCTGCAGTATGGCCGGACGAGGAGGCTATCTTATCTTCTGGGCCTGAATATCACGTCCGCTCGCTGGTTCGGCAGAGAGAGTGACTGGTTGCTGTTTCGCATCAAATCGCGTGCGGCCGCAGCAGAGATATCTCGTCACATTTGATACAGCCAGTGCTGGATAACACCTCGCGCATCTCAATAGACAACTGCGTCACTGGTTTAGCCATGCTCTTTCGTAGTCCATGTTGCTTGCCCAGCCTGTGAGAGTGAAAGGAAGTCCGAAAACTGGCAGCATCACGCGTGCCCCGCTCCATCATGCAAGTCGCAGTACTTCATCATTATTCCAAGAATAATATGATCAAAGAGATAGCCTATCAGTTAGTCACTTCAATCCCCGTCGCGTCAAGACAAGAAGTCACCAAATAGACCCACATCTCTCTCTCTCCCCGCATCCTCGCCGGCAGCCGAAAGATCGGCCAACCCTCAGACCGTCAAGATTACCACGCGGCAAACCCTCTACCTTCCCTATCAGGCTCTATCTCTGCCTATCATCCCAGCCCGGCGCGAGGAGAATGTAACTGTAGCCCTGCGCGCGTGGAGTCCGCGGCGCTCTTTTGCCCGATACCCTACGCCTGGCAGAGCCACGCCGTCACGCGGATCGCATGGCCGGCAATGGGAGCACAGGAGCGTTCTCGGCGAATAGCTTATCTATAGTCTTGGGAGGTCTTGTCTGCTCTTAAGTGTAGCTTGGTGTAGGTTTCGTTTGATTGCTCTACGCCTTTTCTTTTAGAGCTTTCCTTTCTTCTCTGCTTGGGGATCAAGCGAGACTGCCATCATGTCGAGCAATATGGATCCAGAAAAGCACTCTTTCGACCCAGAGGTCGACAAGAGCATACCAGAGCCTTTGGCAGACGCAATTCGCAATGGAAGCATAGACAAGAAGATCCTCGAGCACTCTCATGATGCCGACGAGGCTATGAAGGCTTTCCAGGAGTCGCAGGGACAAGTCATCGAGATTGACGCTGCCACTAACAAGAGGCTCTTGAGGCGAATTGACTGGAACTTGATGCCGGTATGTACACTCGCATGAAAAATTGAAAGAACGACAGAAGCCAACATACAACTTTTACCAGATCATGTGCATCGTCTACGGCCTCAACTACCTCGACAAAACCACAATTTCCTACGCGTCCGTCATGGGCATCCAAGAAGACATCGGTCTCGTGGGCGACAACTACCAATGGCTCGGCAGCATGTTCTACTTCGGCTACATCGCATGGGAATACCCGACCACACGACTCCTGCAGCGTCTGCCGCTGGCAAAATACTCCTCGTTCTGCGTGATCATGTGGGGCGTCACGCTGGCCTGCTTCGCTGCAGTCACCAACTTCGCCGGTGCGGTGGCAATCCGTTTCTTCCTGGGAGTCTTCGAAGCAGCAGTGACGCCCGGATTTGCGCTGTTGACTAGCCAGTGGTACACGAAAGAAGAGCAGGGTTCACGAACGGGCATCTGGTTCTCTTTCAATGGCTTCGCGCAGATCTTCGGTGGCGTGGTGGCGTATGGTATTGCGAAAGGAACAGAAGCGCATCCCGCTGCCATCGAAGGCTGGAAGATTGTGTTCCTCTTGACCGGACTGTTGACCGCCGCTATTGGCGTTATTTTCTTATTCACTGTGCCGGACAATCAGCTCAACGCGCGTTGGCTGAGCAAGGAAGACCGCATCCTAGCCATCGAGCGCATCCGTGTCAACCAGCAAGGCGTTGGCAACAAGCACTTCAAATGGTACCAGCTCCGCGAAGCTCTGACAGATCCCTTGACATGGGCATTCGTCTTCTACGCCCTAGTGGCTGATATCCCCAATGGTTCGTCGCCTCCTCACCTCTCCACCAAACCTCCCCACTCACTAACATCTTCCCTCTCTCCCAGGCGGCATCACCAACTTCTTCAACCAACTCATCAAGTCCTTCGGCTACACCTCCCAGCAATCCCTACTGTACGCTACGCCTGGCGGCGCCGTCGAAATTGTCGCTCTGATCGCCTGCGGTTTCGCTGGCGACTACTTCAAGAACCGCATCCTGGTCGCCACGTCGGGCCTCATCGTCGCCATCATCGGCATGGCGCTAATTGTCGGTTTGCCACTTGGAAACGACAGCGGGCGTCTGGCCGGCTACTACCTCACTCAAGCGTCGCCGACGCCGTTCGTCGCGTTCTTGTCGTTGATTAGCAGTAACGTTGCTGGGTACACGAAGAAGACGACTGTCGCTGCGCTGTACTTGATTGGATACTGGTTTGTCTCTCCCTTCTTCACAACACAACAAAACCATTTTTCCCCCACATCAATAGCAGACCTCACTAACAAACCACCCACACAGCGTCGGCAACATCATCGGTCCGCAGACCTTCCGCCCCAAAGACGCGCCCCGCTACGTCCCCGCCGAGATCACCATCATCGTGTGCTGGGGCGTGTGCCTGCTCGACATGCTGTTCATTTACTGGTACTGCAGACGGCAAAACGCCAAGAAAGCCGTGCTGCGCGCGGAGCCTGAGTACGTGAAGCTGGAGAACCAGGAATGGTTGGATTTGACGGACCGGGAGAATCCGGAGTTTGTGTACACGCTTTGAAGGAGCGAGCATTTGAGCGTGTCCGGTGTTGAGCACAGCGAGATGCGAAATGATGTGAAATGATGAGAAATGAAATATGAAATTTGCGTATGGCTGGAATGAGGTGTTTTGACATCACTCGAGTGTTGACGTGCTGCGCTGCACTTGCACTGGACTGGATACACCTGTCTCTCACGCAATACAGCGAACATACAATGACACGCTCAATGACGCATACAAGCCGCAGCGCATCTTTTAGAGTGAATTGTCCCTTTGGAAAGCAGCTTTGCTAGAAACATATCATTAAAGCATGTATCAATACTTGTATAGAGCTTCACCAGCAGCCCAGAAAAGTCAAGAATAGAAGCTGCACTATTCCCAAGCGCTATATAACTCCAATCGTCTCCCAGCCCGATCCAACGTACAAAAGAAAAGGACAATCCATATCCAAAAACGATCGATTTCAAAAAGCGGCCGTACCGTGCGTGTCATGCTTCCTCCGTCCTCCTCCTTTTCCGTCAGAACAACTAGCACCTCCTGTTCTCCTTCACCTCCAAGATATCACACCTAGAACAAACAATCCAAACAACAACAGCAAGCCAACGCACCCATAATACCCGCGCAAATCCCCGAGCTCGACGAGCCACGTCCTCTATCATCCTGATATTGCCCTTGAGGAGGGTAGCCCTGCTGCGGGTACATGGGCTGCTGCTGGTACTGCATGGGCGGCTGGTTGTAGCCTTGCTGCTGGCCGCCGTAGTAGTCCTGTTGACCAGGTGGAGGGCCGTAGGGACCGGGGCCGCCCATGGGAGGAGGCGGGCTGCCGTAGCCGCCGGGTTGTTGGTATGGGCCAGCGTCGTAGGCTTGGGGTGGGTAGGAGGGTGGAGGGCCGTCGGGGCCTTTGTAAGCCATTTTTGCTGTAGATTCGGGGTTGTGGTTTGGCCTGATGTGGCTTGTTTGGTGATGCAGCTACTGCAGCTGTGGGACCGAGGCGCTTTTGGTTGGTGGTGACAGTGTGGGGTTCAGGGTCTGGTATAGGTAGGTGGTTGTGAGGCGAGGGATGGGTTTGCGCCGGGGAGATTTGAGTGGTGGGAAGATTTAATGTATTGTTGATTAACGCAGGCGGTGTTGTCGACTGCGAAGACGAGTTGACTGCGGTGGAGAGAGGAGCTCGAGAGAGATGTGTAGGAGCACGGGCGATGGCAGGCGGCAATATAAGAGCAACGGCGGTGCCAGGGCTTGGAAGCTCGGCGATGGAAAGTTGGGAGAGGGCGCAGCAAGAGTTCAAGGAAGGGAGGGGGTGTGCGTGTGGCGTCCACGCAATGCACTCGCTCTGTGTGAAGAAGAAGAAGGAAGAAGCTACTGCCTCTGTTTTGTCATTGGTCTATGTACGAGTATTGCTTGCATGTTGTGAGTGATCAACTGGAATCGCTGCTGTGGCGAACCTCTATCGTTTATCTTGTCGAGTCCAACTACTCCATTCGCCGCATCGCCACGGCTATCGCGGACTGGGGCTACTTGGCACGGTATGCGGTGTCGTACCTACACTATACCCTATGCGCCTGTGAGCGTTTACGATCAACCTCGAGAGTCTTGGTCGCAGAAATGGCACTTTTGTACCTCTCTCCTTCAAAAACAACCATATAGGACCATCTTTCAACGGCTAGCCTGGATATCATGTTCACCGATGAACTCAAATGACAAGAGCGACGACTGAAGTTTGCCGGAACCACCGGACCTGCGTACGCAACACACTAACGTTATCGAGGTCCATGTATATTCATTGGAAGTTGCCGAGTACCTGCATTGTACGACGATGACACAGCTGTGGCTTACATGTACCTAACCACCAGCTTGTGATTGTCTCTGCGTTGTGTAACGTTGTGCAGTAGCGATAAGGTGATTTTGGAACGAGGCGTCTACAGTGTGGTGACTCCCCGAGCTTTATCGCTTTAAAGGCCATGTGCCTCTGATCCCATCAAATCTGCTTATTATTGGGTTGGCTTACTTGCCAATTTCATTGCCATGGCTGCACTGCTAGAAACCTGCGCATATCTCACGCAATGATATTGGGAAGAGCTCTTCGTTCCACGCCATAGCTAAGTTTCATCGATACAAATCCCATTACAGGTCGTCCTTCCTCGCCCTGCGTGACCGGCAGCACTCCGACCTTTCTTTCATCTTACAAACTTGAGAGCTCAATGCAAATGGTATTCTTGACAAGCCCTGCCAAAACCCGCCCCCCGTAAAGTGATAAAAACTCCTTTGCGCCATGCTTCGCACCAATACATTGTTTTTTTCGCCTTTCGTCCGTTGTTGCTCCCGGTTCTGCTTTAAATGACCCATCGGTAACTGGCGTATCGGCCAGCCGTCTCGGACTTCCTGATGATCTTGACCACCTGCGCTCTCCTCAGGCCCAGGTACTTGGCCATTGGGTCGTCGATCCTGATGCGTGGCAGCTGTGTCTCCTTCAGGCGGTATCTGCTGAGCAAGTATCGCTTCTCTTCCGGGCTTAGCAGCACGTGCTTGGGCACGAGCTCGTGCTTGCTGATGTTGACCAGCAGGTCGTCTTCCTGGAAAATTTCTAGGACGGTCGGGAGGAGGGAGGGGATAATTTTCAGGGCGCTGGGAGTCACTCTTGCGCCGGTGACGAAGACACCTGGGAAACATCAGTCAGCAAAGTTGCTCAGAAATGCTTTGGAAGCTGTGCTCTCTCTCAAAAGCGTACCTGTGAAGTACTTCTTCTCGTCAAGAAGCTGAGCAAACTGCTTGAGCTGCTTGATGCCGACATTGGGGTCAGGGCTGAATTCGACGTGGATGAGACCAATCTCGGGTTCGCGCGGCTCCTCGCCGGGCCTGGTGATGGGAGTGTAGCGCTTGAGCATTTGTTCCGAAGGGCGGGCAGTGAAAGCCATCTTGGCGCGGGCGGGGCCACCGGTGTCGTCGCCGTATTGTGAGCGGAACTCGTCGAGGGAGATGTTGATTTCGTCTTCGGTCAATTCGTAGCCCTGTACGTGGTGAAGGTCAGATCGAATGCTGCTTGGTCTTGGACAATCGCAATGGAGCGCATACCCTGTCGGCACACATCTGCTTGGTGTTTCGCAGCACGCGCCACATGCGCGACCTGGAAAAGATGTTAGTTGTTGTCGCGCGGATGCCTGGTGCAGAGTGGTGCATACAGATCACGGTTCGCCTCCTCAGACATGGTGATTGACTGTGCGCGTGGCTTTTTCGAGTTTGTTTTGACGTATAGGCTGAATGAGAGAAGGTGTAAGGTGGTCGCGCGGAGGCTCGAGAGGGTGCACGATGTGTAGAGCGGGTGGTGGTGGTGTTGTTACAGTTTTTGATGCGCTGCGCCCAATGAATTGGATGGAGAGAGAACTTCCTTGCGGAGCCTTCCCGCGCTCGAGCCTCCCAGGCTTCGCTCGCTTGCCACTCCACACCAGACAAAAGCTTCGAGACGTCTGTCTTGAAATGGCCAGCATACCAAATCTCAACACACTCCGCACTGGACGAGGTGGTCCACGTCTGCGTGGTGGCGGACGTGGAGGAAGAGGGACATCTTCATTTGGAGATGATGCCTCCACCGAGCAGGACAATACTTCCAAGGATCGCATCATCCAGCAAACAGACTACGATGCCAGTACCAGCCGGCTGAGCGCATTGGAACTGGGCTACCTCACGGACCCATACGCAAAAGCATTCCTTAAGCCTGGAGAGCAAATACCAAGACGGTATCCCATCATCAACCGAGGCACCTACGTGAGGAGTACAGCTATCGATACGCTCGTCCTGCGTTTCCTCCAAGCCGAAGCAGGGACTCGAAAACAAATTATCTCCCTTGGCGCCGGCTCAGATACGCGACTGCTTAGGCTTGTTGGCGAACATGCGGGTGCTGGAGTTGTTTACCACGAATTGGACTTCGAGACCAACGCCGCTGCCAAGCGTGCAGTCTTCGAAAGATCGCCAGCGCTCGCAGACCGACTACAACGAATCAAAGACGACGGATGTTCTTACTACCTGCATGCTGCTGATCTACGTGATCTGCCACCTTCACTCCCTGGGATTGAATCCGACCTTCCGACCCTGATCTTGAGCGAGTGCTGTCTGTGCTACATGCCGCCTGAGCAAGCGACTACGGCAATCAAGTACTTCACAGACCAAATCGCAAAGCCTATTGCATTGGTAGTGTATGAGCCTATACGGCCTTTCGATGCTTTCGGAAAGACAATGGTGTCCAATCTCGCATCGCGAGGCATTCACATGCAGACCTTGAAGCGATACTCTTCGCTAGACGCCCAACGGCAGCGATTGCGTTTGGCAGGGTTCGACAAACAGGGCTCTAGAGACGTGCATCAGATATGGGAGAGCGATCAGTGGATCTCTGAGAGCGAGAGAGAGCGGATCGAGAAGTTGGAGTGGCTCGACGAGGTCGAGGAGTGGAAATTGCTTGCGAGCCATTACTGCGTGGCCTGGGGCTGGAAAGGAGCATTGTTTGACGAGGCTTGGACCGAGCTTGAGGGAGGGAGAACGAATGCCGAAGACAAAGATGATGATATGATGCAGCTGAAAACTAGCTCAGTTCAAGCCCGAGGACTTGGCCCAATAAGCTGAAATATCTCCTGTTCTTAGAGTCATACCATGAAAGCATCACAGGAAATCAAATACCTCCGTTCACCTCACCAACGCCTTCTCCATAACCAAAAACTCTCCCTCCTCCTCAAAGCAGTCCACCAACTGCGGCACAATCTCCGCAATACTCACCCTTCCAACCTCCTCGTACCCCAAACTCCTATACCACCGATTCAAACGACTCTTCGTGTCGCCCAACCCAGACAAGTTAGGAACTAACATCTCCAGCCTCGCCGTCCTCGCCCCTCCCTGCATCGCGACCATCTCCGCATGCGCAACCAACTTCCTCCCCAACCCTAGCGCGCGAGCGTCGCGATGCACAGTCAGAATGCCCACATCGGAGACGGTGGCGTCGATCTTGTACGTGCGAACTGAGCCAATGGGAAGCGCCGAGTCCGGGGTGAAGGCGAGGTAGAGAGTTTTGGTTTCGAGCCAGGATTGCACTTCAGCGGCATTGGTGCGTAGCTTGCCAGGTTTGTAAAGATTTGACTCTGTTGAAGCGTAGGCCTCGTTGACGAGGTTGACTATATGGGTGATGAAGGGAAAGGAGATTTGTTCGGTAGGGGTTGGGAGACGAATTTCAATTTGGGTCATTTTTGTGAATCGCTTTCAGTGTTCTGTATGGGTGGGGTTTCTATTGGATCCACCGGTCAAGGTATGTAGAAATTGCCGGCATGATATAGTGGCATAAATGTGTGTAACCATTCACCATCGACTCATATCTCGTAGGGCGTGAGGATGGCTTGGCTCGGCAGAGCTCAGCCGCATCCTGAAGTTGACGGAACAGCATGGAAGCCCATTGATCACTCGAAACATAGTACATGTAGCCATAGTAGTTTCAGCTCTCGGACACGAGCTCTTACGTGTATGTATATGTATGCAAGTCGAGCACATGCAGTACAAGTCCGCACCCCAAACCCTAGTCAACCCTTGTGAGATCTGCATCAACTACAAGCACGTGTACGTGAATACACATATACCATTGTCACCATTGAGCGATCATGAGTAGCCGATCTTGAAAGGGCTTTGATGATAATTGCTGCGACAGAAGCTTGACACGGCAAGTGTTCCTGCGATGGTCACATGTTCTCTTGATATCTAGTATTTCCTTTACTGGCTATGCACGCGAGCGACCTTCTCCACAGACAAGAAGCAAAAGAACGACCATTATATACAAAGAAACTCATTAAATGCAGATATCCTACACCCCCTCAACATTGAAGCCTAGCCATTGGTCTCTTTCCATTTAAGCGACAGCGGTGGACTCGGTAGCATCAACCGAGAAGGAAGCCTCCTGCTTGTCGGCGTCATCGCTGGTGGCAGCGTAGACCTGGTCTTCACCAAAGAAGTGGGTGACGGTACCCTCGTCGGGGTAGTTGTTGACGGTGTACTGCAGCTTCAGGATATTGGAGCCGGAAGTGGTGTCGATGTAGGAAGAGTAGCTGGCGCCGGACTCACTGCCCTTGCAGTCCACGTAGTCCTTGTCGTCGAGGCTGCCAGAGCACTCGAACTGCTCGTCGGTGGTGGTGAAGCTTACGTCGAAACTGTAGTAGCAGCCGGCGGTGCAGCCGAAGACGAACTTGTTGACGAAGAAAGAGCCATAGGTCTGGGTGTCGGTGCTGCCGCTGTCGTTGCCGCAGCTGTCGGGAGTGGAGGTGGGAGCGGCGGCGGCAAGGCCAGCGGCACCGAGAGCGAGGATAGTGGAGGCACGCATTTTGATGTTGTTGGGTTGGGTTGGGATTTGGTTTTAAGTGGTGTTAGAGTGGCAGTCTGAGAGTTGAAGTGCAAAGTTGATTGTTGTTTTGGTTGTGGAGTGCTGTGTTGTGATGTGATGGAGTTTCAATTCAAAATGTGAGGAGCACATTCCCTTATATATCTATTCAATTTTGACCACATGGTCACGAGCCTCGGAAGCATGTCTCCAGAAGTGTAATGTGAGGTCACTGACATACGTCTGCGCTTCTCGAACACGAGGTGGCTCTAACCGCGGGTGGAGTTTTACCCTGACTCGGGACGTTTAGGCCGGACGATCGGTTTCTATTTTCGACCCAGAAAGCGTGCGGCCTACTTTCAAGGTGGCAAAACGCGCTGGCGATCTCTGGATACGAACTAATACCAAGGATGGGACTGTAGCACGACCAATGAGGGACCCTGCATAAGTGCTCGAGGTGCTATACGGGTGATGGTCGGCTGTCTTTCATGTCTCTCGCGGGAATGAAGTTGCCCGCCGGCGTCATGGCAGTGGTCTTAGCGAATTGCAAGTGGTCAAAACACCACCTTGAAGCTGCGTTGCGTGCGGCGTTTGGTGCTCAATGCCAGGAGACGCTGGTGGTGTTAGCTTCAAGAAATGTTTACCGCCTCTCTTGACAAGGAGCACGCTGAACCTTGGCGCGTACTGACTGGGTCAGTCGGCCACTATTGGTGCATTATTTGCAGATGCCACTGACTATCCACTGCAGGTCTTTTTGACTCAGTATTTTCAAAATCGCATCGCAAGAGGATCTATGCGCGCAATTGCCAGAAATAACCTGACGTATGTCAAGAGAGACCCGTGGTATGCATACGAGCCTCTTTGGAATTCTGCACGATGCGCAGGTCACCCGGGCAGCGGTACAGCTAAAGTTTCGCGTTTTAGAGCGGTAGATCAGAATAGAAGCAAATGTGCAAATTTGCCAGGACTGGATCCATTGTGGTGCGTATACTGAAGAGGTTCAGAAGAAGGAGTACAGATGTACGTTCTGACGACCTTATCGTGCCGTCTTCCTGCCGTCTTCCTTTCCGGAGATGTGATGATCCTTCCCGCCCCTCTGGTCGCTCGTGTTTGTGGAGATGTGGAGCACGGGCGACGTGAAGATCTGCCAAGAACATGCGTAATGGTCGGTTTGAGACCTGATGATCTTGAGCAAGAAACAGTAGTACATTCACAGTTATTATCAGAGACGCACTCCGCATGCCGCTTCATGTGGCCGTGAGTGAGTATGGATGGTAACACTTCGGAGCAATTAGAGTACGCAGCTAAAATTAAGAAGGGACAGCGCAGCGTCGAAAATTCTACGAAGCACCAAGTTTCATATCTTCCTTCATATAAGCTTTGATCTCAACTCCCGTTGCCTGATGAGCAACACCCACAGCATCATGAGGTTGCAACCCCCAAGTATCATGATCAGCCCTCCAAACAGTTGCAGACCGAGATAGTTCCGCTTGTCGCCATGAGTGTTGATGCTAGTAAGGGCGCCAGCAATCGGACTTCCAATCAGAGAAGCAAAAGATCCAATGCCCTGCGCCATGCCCAGTCTCGCGCCCAGGACGTTGACATCCGGACATACCACCGGGAAGACTGATGGTGGCAACGGGATGAGTGCGCCACTGAAGCACCCGTATAGCACCGCGTATGCGATGAAGGCTCCTGGGGTCTTTACGCCGATCCACGCAATGCAGAATATCCCACTACTGATAGCGCATGTGATCCATGGAATCATGACCCCAACTCTAGCAGCCGCAAAAGCCGCTCCAAGTCTTCCAATAATGGAAGCCGCCTGCGCGTAGATGATGACATAATTGGCATCACTCCTGTTCATGCCAAGCTCAATCTGACCGTAGCTCGCCATGTAGTAGAATGGAACCATGTAGCCACAGAAGATGAGGAAATTGCTCGTAGTATAAGTCCAGAAAGGAAGGTCCTTGAAAGCCGTCTTGTCGAACAGCTTGCGTGCTTGTCCGGAAGAGATATCTCCCACGTTGCCTGCTTTCCAAAGGACGAGCGGGAACGCGACGCAATACGATGCCAGCATGATGAAGCCCATGACCCGAACCGTCCATCCAAAGCTCATGTAGTTGATGAGCCGCTCAAAGGTAAGCGTGTAGATGATACCACCAACAGGCGCGCCACACGTTGTAATACCCATTGCTATGGCGCGACGCTTCTTGAAAGCTCTCCCAACCAAGGCGAGGCCAGGAATATATAGCAGGCCATTCCCGAGACCGGCCAAGATGCCCTGAGCAAGAAGGATTTGATAGTAGTCCGAGCACAAGCTCAAGAGGAAAACGCTCAGAGTCTCAACCAACGCGCCCGCCAGGAGCATGGTACGAAAATAGCCCCAGTCAAATAATGGCCCTGACGCAACGCCGCCCAGGATGAGCAGGAATGTGCATATCGTTCCTATCCAGGAGATGGTAGATGCATCCGTGGACGTGAGATATGTCAACTCGTAGTAGCTCTGGAAGGTACCGAAGGCAAAGGTCATGCCCCAAAGATTGCCAAAGACAATGAATGAGCCTGCCACTTGCAACCATGCTCGCGTGCCTCCATCGGGTGCGTCTGGTGGTAGAGGGACAGTGAGTGTTGTTGCGACTTTTTCGCCGCCGGCTTCGGCGATGGAGTGGTCATCTGATGGATTCAATGCCACGGAAGGCGTGTTGGTCTTGGCCGTCGAAGTCATCTCACAAGATGAGAGTTGTCCAGCAGGTTGCGAATCTTCAATGTGACATTCTCACATGCAATATACCCGTTGGAGGAAAGCAGTGCATGACAGTCATAACGACAAGGGAAATGAAAGGGAATGGCAACAACAATACATCGAACCCAAGGCGGGCACGTAAGTATAACGTGCTGCCCGTAGCTTGGCCGCCTGCATGAACCGCGGCTAAAGCGTGATGCTCTTGAAGAAAGTGATTATGGTAAATGTTGCAGAGCAACGTGTTTCGTGTCAAGAAAAATGCTCTCAGCCCCGCGCCGTCTCGTAGAGTTCGTTACGCGTCGTTGCACCAATGCAAAACAGGATCTGACCACGATAGACTTGCGAATTGTGATGGAAATGGTATTGACTTGATGCACGGCAGAGGACGTGTGCTGCAGTCTGCCCTTGCCCGAGCCGCTGTGGAGGTGGAGAAATTACGGCTAACGTGTGCCGAAAAAAGTCTTGTCTGTAGCTGACTAAGTGAAGTAACCTGGCCCAATGTAGAAGGTTTACTCGGTCGCTATTTGGTGAAACATAGTTAGATGGTATACAAATACGAATTCCGCTATTGCTCGTCTCGATGGGATTTTCATTTAATAAAGGCAATAAGCCAAGTGACGCCGGCTTTCGAGGATGTGAATATTTCATGGAACAGAATATGCCCAATGTCGTTTGCAATTAATATCTAGGAGGGTCTTTGACAAGTCCACATGGCGCCGTAACGTTGCCTGCTCGTGTGCACGTACTGTGTGCAAGTAAATGTACTTTCTGCCACGGCCCATTACTTATGTAACGTGCTCCTTCTCAACTTCCTTCGGTATCCTGACGGCGACTGCAGTAATCAAAGCACCTGCCAGTGCTGCTGCCAATGCAAACCACCATGCAGCTCTCAGACCCTCGAGCCCAATCGTTCCATCGGGCAGCGTGTCGACTTCGGCGGCGATAGAGTCTCCCACAGAGGTCATTATAGCAGACGATAGGTTCTGAATCGTGACAAGGAGGCTTCCAGCGCTTCCCTGGTAGCTCCGTGGAACGTTGGAAGTAATGAAGATGGATGCTGCAGCAAATGACATGTCGGGACCGAAAGTTGCCAGCGCGATGCCTGGCATGCTGAGGGCCCAGTAAGTTGTTGACGGGCGGTTACCCAAGAAGAAAGCCGGTCCCAAGGCGAATGCGACCATAGAGACCATGTAGATGTAGTGGCCGGGAACCCTGTGGAGGAGTTTGGCCACGATAAATGTTGCCAATACGCCCATGAGAGCGTTTGGAAGCAAATACAAAGCCACTGTCAGAGCAGACTTATTCTGGATGTTGAGGAAGAATTGCATAGCGTAGAATTGCCATGCACCCTGTGGTGGTGCCGTTAGCCATGTAAAATTTGTGAACAAGTACTCAACACCATGATCTTGAACTTACCACGAAGCCTCCGAAGCCAAGGAAGTATGCTGCCATCAGTGGTGCGAATCCAGTAGTCTTCCAGAGAGAGTTGGGAATCAGTGGCCGATGGACCTTGTGCTCAACGAAGAAGAAAGCTGCAAGTAGCACGGCGCCAACAATGATTAAAGCATATGTGTAAGGAGACCAGTGCGTTATGGTGCCTTGTGTTAGGCCAAAGAGTAAACACACACACCCTGCCGTCGCCAAGATAGCACCCTTCCAATCAAAGTCACGGATAGTTGGAGCATCCGCGCCAGCAATATCAGCGACTGGACGAAGAGCCGGTATGGTGAAGTATGCCGCAACTGCGCAGAGCCCGCAGAGAATTGCATTTGACCCAAATATCCAAGAAAGGTGTGCAGTGAGGGCTCCGCCCTGGATTGCACCGAGCCAGAACCCGAAAGGCGCCATTGCAGCCATTGCGCTGAATACGCGAGTCTTCCGTAGTCCTGGTGCGTAGACGCGGCCCAAGATACTCATGCTTCCGGATACGATCACGCCCACAGACAAGCCTTGCATCGCTCGCATGAAGAAGAAGAGCGTAGCACGAGCTGGTGTGAGACTGAAGAACCCGATGATGTTCCAGATGGTAAGCCAGACAAAGGCCACGACTACGACCAGCCTTGGTGGCATGAGATCTGAAAGTGAACCAGAGAGAATGACGCTGAGGCCCAGAGCGACAAGATAGCTTCCCACCATCCACGGGAGCTCAGTGTTCTGGATGCCCAGAGCCAGTCGAAAGGCTTGCTGGTTAACGTTGACATTGCCTTGGAAGAAGGAAAAGAAGAGCTGGCCACTGCTGCAGACAAGCACGAAAATGAGCTCAGTAGTTAGGCTGGAAAGCTCCGCTGGCCGTCCTCTGGATGCATTCGATGGCGACAGTCCACCGGACTCTTCATGGCCTAAATCACCACCAGTGGTAACTTGACTACGGGCAGTCTGTGTCTTGTACAGATTTTCGAGCGCATCTCCCATGTGGCTTCTTGTCCGGGTGATGCTGTCCATGGCATAGGTCTCCTCTCCTGAGTGGATTGCGCCATTCTTCTGTGTGTACTCGTTGCGAGCATTCAACAGTGGTGTCGGCGTCTGGGCGCCAGATGGTGTCTCGTCGAATGACGTTCTCGTCGAATACGGAGCAGCAGACGGTGTGAGGTTGCCACGTTTCCCTTGATCGGCGCCAAATACACCAATGTCAGCCGAAAGCCGCGCATTTGAATGCGAGTTGATCCGTCCTAATTCGTTAGACTGGCGTGAGGAGGACATTGTGGCGTATGATGGTATAACTAGCGAGCTAGCACACCACGTACACGGTCAAAAGAGCAAAGGTAAAAACAATTCAAAGGAAAGAAGACTACACCCTGAGTGAGTCAAATATACGCCTACGGTTGTGACGCTCTCTAGCAGTCATTGCATGATTGTGAGTTTATCGGTTTAGTACACCGAGAAGTGCCTCAACCGCATGATAACACTTTTTTCTTTGCCATCAAATTCGGTAGCGCCAGCGGCATGTCCAGATGAGGAAATTCCGTCTCGGAAAATGGTATCCGATTTCTTCAACGGCGATCAGGGCAAACCTTCGGACTTTGGGGCTGATTATGCAAGAGGGGACCAAAGAAAAAGACATGATTCGCTGGTCGTTGGCGGTCGATGCCACTTCTCTCACTGGCATACCGCGATGGGTACGTTTGATGATCGTATGCTTGCCATTTGCAGCTTAAACATCTGAGGATGGAGGATTCACATACGACAAACGATGCTCTCTCTTCAGTATCGCTTGCAAGCTTACACATTTTCCGTGATCCAGAAGAAAAATACAAATACTATTAAAGTCTAAGTTCATAACCCATGATATTTCGGAAGTCATTGTGCACCGAGATCTTTAAGCTGAATCCCGGTATTGAAGTTCATGATATCCAACGATTTCTCCATGCTTGTTGCGGTATGTTTGGATGCGGTGAAGGATTTTGCGCCACGAGCAAAGTAGACAGGATAGTACCAATAAGAATACACCAAAGAGGCATGCTGCTCCAAACCAAAGCTTTGTCGTGGAGCGTTTGTAGATGATCTCATTCGAATAGCGAAGCACATTTCGGTGTGCGTCCAAAGCAGCGATCCGGTATGTCGTGCTTTCGACAGGCGAAGGTAGAGTGAAAAATTGCTCGAAGCCATTGCTTTTTGGCGCAGTCTCCTCATAAGTGTCTTGTAGGCCCCATGAGTCGCCGGTGGTGTTTGCAGCTGTGCTCCGGGCTTGTAGCGCCCAGTACGCTACCTCCGTCGCGCCATTCCAGGATATATAGATTTTGTCCCCTGCAACGCGCGCTTCTGGATCCCATGCAGAAGGAATTGCTTTCCAATCAAATGTCTTGAATGCACGGTACGAACTCACTCGCTCGAAGTAGAAAAGCCAAGATGCTCCAAAGTGAGTCTCACACAATAGATCGCCGTTGATACTGTGCTCAGTAAAGGCTGCAGATGCGCCCCATCCAATGAAGACATGGCTGTCGTCATGTGGCCGCTCTAGCAATTGGATGTCTCCTTGTGAAGCTGAACCAATCAGATCACGAGATGTGTATTCTTGCAGCAAGTTTGCGGTCCATTCCACGAAATCCAACTGTATGATAAGGCCTTGGCTGTACGCTGCATCAGGATGCTTATGCGCAATGCCGTTGTCGAACAAGCTGATGATGCCATCGTCTTCGGAGATCCAACGAGCATCGTGTTGCCACTGAAAGCCAGTCGCATCGCCTTGCGACAGATCCTCGAAGTCCCCGGAGTCGCTGCCAAGTGTCCACAAGATGTTACCAGTGACACTTTCTACGTACACCAGTGTATGGAGGTGACGGAAAGAAATCAGATAATTGCCTCTGGTGTCTTTTTCGATGCTGTTCATGTGAAAGTAATCGAAGGCGCCGTCTGCAACAAAGCCACCAAATGAAGTCTGCAGAGCTGAATGATCCAGGTGATCGGAAGACCGCCACTCGAATATTAGCTTTCCAGTCGCGACGTCAATTTCCTGTAAGACGCCATCTACTATCATCTGATCTGCAGAGATATCGACATTCGTATCCTTCATGTTGACCAATACACGCTCGTAGACTGTGATGATTGCAGAGCCGTCTCCGGTGATCTTGAATTCGTGAAGGTCGCCTTTCATGCTCTCGCCGACCGCCGATACGGTATGCACCACATCGTACGAGGAATTGAGCATGTAGTACTTGCCTAGTCCAGACTCCTGCAGTTTCTCGCCCGCCCAAAAGGTAAGGTAGTCCTGGTCGTTGTACCTCTGGATTTTAGTGTTCGCGGAAGCGTCGCCATATTGCCCTGGTGCAGACCAGACCAGATTGCCAGCCATGTCTAGAATCATCGGACCGCCATCCTTGACTGACTGGCCTCCGATGGATAGCAATACAAGACCGTCGGCGCATGAGCTGTCAGATTGAACCACATTGGCCTGTGGCGAGGCAAGATTGGTCGAGACATACTTTCTCAAGGGATAAGCACCATAGATACCGCTGTCGAACAAAAATGTGCGACTGTCCGGGTAGGCGTACTCAAGAAGTGGTACACAGAAATACCTCAAGGTGATTAGAGAAATTCCAATGCTTGTGACGACGAGCAATGCGCCTTTAGCGAGCTGCTTAGTCCGAGTCCAGGGGCGTGCATCGTGCCATCTGACGAATATTGAGTCCGAGATGTCAGTCTCGTGTCGGAGTTTCAGCATACTCTAGGTTAGTGAACCAGTTATTGGGGAAAGTAGAAAGCAAGGGAAGGAAAGTAACATAACAAGGCGGCATGTTCTTCAGTCTAGGAGACTTGCTGCCAGCAGTGGAAGTTGAGTTCTCTTAGACGGCATACCATCCTGTTAGCGTCTGAGTGGAGTACTTAAACGGGTTTGAGACTGATAGTCGCGTGAAGGAAGGCACACTCCTCGGAGGACGGACCAGAGCAAGATCGTACTGGATTGGAAGACAACAAGATCGATGTGCGGTACCTCAGTGCTGGATAACAAGAGACGAGGTGTGACGCAATGCCGCGTTCTGTCGCGCTAAACAGACCTTAGTGTGCCGATTCTCTTACCGTTTGCAGTGTCAAGACATGAAGCCCGACGGCTGGCCGCTCTTCAGGATGGCGTTCATACTGCCGGGACACAGAGGCTTGGATTGTGACAAATGGGGCACAATCAATACTCATCGCGACTGTCCATAGCAGCGAGCGTAATGTCGCGTTTGCTGTACGAACGAAAAACGAATTCCAAGAAGCGATCCGCGGGATATGGAGGTGATGCTTGGTGTCGTTAGTAATGTGTGACCAGACCGGGACGGCAGTCGGCTCATCTCATTTCTGAATCAATTTCTCGGGGCGAGTTTCCGCTCGCTCTTGGCGTTCTCCTTCTCGTGTGCCTTACTTCTTTCAAACGATCGACATACCGTCAACGAGACGTGGGACTGATAATTATGAATGTTCACATCTATTCAAGTACATTGTGCGCGTACACATTTCCTTGTCTTCAAGACATACACGTTCAACTCTGACGTTTAAGCCAATGAGAGCATTGAAACCTGACATAACCCTAAGCAGGGTACCCTAACCTGGTATCTGCATGCGGTCAGGTTTAGTAGCATAAAAGACGCCACAACCGGGCAGAAGTACCAAACAGGATACTTGTGTCGATTTGTCTGTTGGGAGCTTTTCTAGAAGAGCTTCTTGTCAGGCCAATACCAGGACGATGTCTCTCTCCTGCAAGCACGGAGCCAAATCCAGAGAAACAGGTCGAAATTTGATGCTACCGCTTGGAGTAAGTCGAGCCTTTAATTAATAAGCCTCGGTAGTCGGAATAACACATACAGTAAAAGCCGTGGGAGATAGCTCGGCTGGCGATGCGTAAGAGCACGTTCGTGATGCTGTCCAGTACCGCAATCCAAGCTCGCGTTCCGCGCGTCCCATGATCGTAGGATGAGGCTGTTCGCCCCGAATGTATCTTACGACCGAAAGGATTCATAAGCATAGCGTGTACAAACTACATGCAGTCAGTGATCTCGCCGTTCGCACAATGCCTCGAGATATCGATTTGTGCAAATTAGCCATCAGAAAATGATCGAGAGATACCCGTCGTCAAGATGCAGAAGCTAAACATAGCGGAGTAAGAGCCGGTGGCACGCTAACACAGACTTCACCATTTGCGTCCCCCAACTTCTGGTCCGTGAGTCTCGGCAGTGGTGTTGACAGCGTCATACCTTCACTCAGTCGCGCTGATTTCGCACTGCCGAACGCGAGAAAATCATTAATAACTAAGTAATTTATGGTGTCAGGAAAAGCTGACTCCAGATGATGGGAAAGTACATAGGATGTAGGAGCCCTCTCAGGACGAGGGACTGGCTTCTGTTCACTCCGTCTGATTGTCCCAACGCGGTCACATCCAATCATGCGTTCAGCAGCCCTTCTATCTTCATTAGCGCTTGGTGTCTCGGGAGCTATTCTCTACGAAGGCGCGACCATCATCTCGTTCAACGACACGAGCGAGCGTCTCTCAATCCTTCAAGATGCCTCTCTGCTCATCGAGGGCGACACCATCGCAGCTTTGTCTGAGGGAACACTTGATCGTGACATCCCCAATAACACCACAAGGATCAATGCTACTGGCAGCATCATCAGCCCCGGGTACGTGAAGGGACAAGGCTCACTCTCTCGATCCAGGCTCAAACTCCGTGCTGGTCTCTCAGCGGCATAGCGAGCAGTGCGGACCTAGAAGCCAGACCACGAGCCCGTGTAATGTCTGAAACGTTTTACTGACTTTCACGTTTCACTCTGCAGGTTTATTGACACCCACACCCACCTTTGGCAAACAGCGTTCAAGACCATCGGATCCAACACTTCATTAGCCGATTACTTCCAGAAATTCGGCGAGTACGGCCAATCCTCGACAGTCTTCACTCCGGAGGACCTCTACCTCGGACAGCTTGCCGGAAGTTTGGAACGTGTACACGTTGGCACAACCACTGTTCTTGACCACGCTCATGCAAGCTGGACTGAAGAGGGCACAGACAGCTGTGTCAATGGATCGGTTGACAGCGGAGTCCGTACTGTATATGCCCATGCCATCCACGAGGTTCCTGGTGCTTGGAGCTGGGACGAGCAAATCCGCAAGCTGCAAAGCATGACCAAGGATCATCGCTTCAACTCTGACAATGGCCTCCTTACGCTTGGTCTTGCCTACGATGGTTTCTTCAATGCTCCCGACGCCAACATCAGCACTCTTTGGAATATCACGAAGGGGGCCAATCTTTCCGTCGTGACAACTCATCACCTGGGTGGTCCTTGGGGCTTCACCAACAGCCCCACGGCCCTCCACTCGCACGGATGGCTCAATGACACCATTCCGGTCGTCTTCTCGCACAGTAGCTTCATGTCCTACAAGGATGCACAGCTCCTCCGTGACACAAACCAGTACATCTCGACCACCCCCGAGAGCGAGCTCCACTTTGGTCACATCCACCCTCACGCCAACAACATTCAGGATCAAGCCTCCCTTGGTGTAGACTGCCACTTTACCTACAGCTCGTCCATGGTCAACCAAGCTCGCCTTTGGCTTCAGACCCTGAGGGCCGAACGCTACGCGGATACTCTTGACAAGTGGCAGGTCCCTACCAACAGCCCAATGTCTGTCGAGCAGGCCTTCTACCTGATCACTCGTGCTGGCGCCCTCGCGCTGCGTCGACCTGACATTGGTGTCATTCAAGTTGGCGCTAAAGCCGATCTCGTCGTCTACAGCACCGACTCTCCCAACATGTTGGGTTGGAGCGACCCTGTCGCTGCTATCATCTTGCACGCCGACGTTGGCGACATTGATGATGTGATCATTAACGGTGCGTACGTGAAGCGCAACGGCAAGCTTATGTTCAAGGACTATGCTTCCTTGCGCACCCGTTTGACGGCTTCAGCCAAGAGGATCCAGAAGGTCTGGGCTGAGACTGACTTCCCTGCACTCGAGGGCTTCTTCCAAAATGGAGAGGGTGCGCCTGTTGGTCCTACGGTCGAGATCGATACCTTGAGGGGCAATGGCACTGGCTACTGAACAGTTGCACAGCAGTGAAATGCTAGCGTGAGCGACTTCATCATCGGCAGATCATACCACAAGATAGCATGTGAGGCAGCCGTATAGACGGTTTGACACTGCACATAATAATTGATATTCATGACAACTAAAATCAAGCACACATCGTTCCGAGTTCCAGTGCACAAATGACACAAAAGTCTGAATATTCATATCACGTGATGTCTTCTCCTCCGCAACGTCGGAGCTCCTGAACGGCGCCAGAATCCCAACTCAGCCCAAGGCCCGATATTCGATCTCCACTTCTTCAAGTCTACAATCCTCGCGCGGAACAAGACAGGGGCTACGTTCAACCCTTGTGAAAATCACTGCAACCCGCTCACAGCGCTTGTGGAGAAGAGCAAAGATCGACTAATGGCACATCATCAGTCGATAACATACACAGAGAGCTATTACAGCCACGAATAGCTACGGAAGCAAAGACGAGTAAGTTGTGGTTCAAAGTATATACTTTCAAAGTATCTATCGTACTGTATAGGCCACGATTCATGCAAACGCGCTCAATTGAACTTAAAGCCAAATCTAGCGATATTTACCGAAGACCTCTAGACCAGAGCCGTTAGATACTGACCGGACTCACACCAATCTTGCGCGGACGCATCTTCAGACCGTTGTGGGTTCGTTATTGCCACGCGCACCGGTTAGCGAGATGGAAAACTCCAGGCACTTGGTATCGGCTGCAATGTTAAAAGACCTTCGAGAGCCTTGGTTCTGTCCCTGAGATCTTTCTGGCCATAAAGCACACATCTGCTTCCTGACACTCAAATTCATTCTCAAACAACACAAAAAAATACACACTCGCCACCATGCGCTTCCAATTCACAGCCACCCTCCTCATGGCTTCAGCCACCTTCGGCATGGCAGCCAAGGACCCTAAACCCAAACCATCGGCTTGTACACCTTCGCAACCCGATCGTTCAGTCCCCCCATACGGCCCAACTCAGACCCTCTACGGACAGTGCGGTGGAAAGGACTACACAGGTCGCACCAAATGCCAAAAGCCTTTCGTCTGCCTAAAGCAAAACGACTACTACTCCCAATGCTTGGAAGACCCTACCGCCACCAAGCCTGACGGCTCCGTCCAAACTCTTTATGGACAGTGCGGCGGTAAAGGTTATGCTGGACCGACCAAGTGTGCTGAGCCTTGGACATGCAAGAAGCAGAAGAACAACGACTACTACTCGCAATGCTTGTAGGTTCTGAACAAGAGAGCGAATATTGATGGATCGAAGCCAGAGCTCCAATGCCAGACAGCTCTGGTCATTGCACGAGGACAGCTCATACAAACAGCTGAGCCCGGAGCTCATAGCGCATGCTCAGCTCCAGATCATTGCAGTCATCGGCGAGAGCATTTCATTGAACGCTTGTCTACAACATCAAGCGAGTGGGGGAGGCAGACATTCGTTTTCGCGGAGGAAGGGACCATCACGGCGGCGAAGCGACCAGGGCAGGAGAATCTCACAGGTCTGCGATATTCATGGTGGTGATTGAAATGACAGACATAGGCGGCTCATCGATGGTCCCTGGTGTCAAGGCGAGGAAGGGATCGATGGTTCGTATTGTAGTTTGGCTATTGAAGCGGTAGAGAAATAGGATGCCGTATCAACAAAAGCTGTGTCGACTCGTTGATGTAATTTCTTATCATTCAGTGGCTAATTTGCAAACTTCGTCTTTGTGTGCGAAAAATACAGCATGAACTTGGACACATAGTCAGGAGACATCGCTACAAGTCGTGCCTGCGGAGCTGCGACAAGACTAGTGGTCTGTTAGTCTCGGCAGTGTCCTACCAGACTCCAGCGAAGGGAAAGGGATTTCTCAGACTACTTGTACCCGTGCCGCGAAGACGGCGATCTTTCGGAGCCTGATCTAGACAGCCACTAGTCGCTAACCAGGCTCCATATGTTCAACGGTCGCCACAGGGCGTCGGAACACATTCGAGAGTAATGGTCGCAGATCTCATGTGTTCGTGCCTGCGTTTTAGCTGTCGTCGACGCTGATATGACGGCCAACAAGAAGCCAGGAAACGCCGTGTCGCAGAATTATTGCATCCAATGGCTGTTGCCAGATTGTATAAATCGTTGTATTGATCAATCTCCCGTTCGAGTCAGAGTCCAACACTATGGACGCAAGTTCGCCTTGAACGCCACGTGCATCATGCTAGGAGATACCACACTCATAACGCCAGCCGCACGATCATAGGGGGTACATTCCTAGTCTACATATCCTACAACTCGCATATCTTCCGTGAGATTGTATTCGACCACGTAACCTCACCCATTCTACCATACCTCAGAAACACTCGAAAAATGCGCTTGGATATCCTAGCAGCTTGCATGTTTGCATATGCAAGCTCGAGCTTAGCAGCACCACTGCCAACCAATCCACCGAAGGGAGGTGCATGTCTTGCGCCTTCACAACCGGACCGCAAGGTGAATGCTTATCCACCAAAACACCTTGCACCTGTGAAAGCGATCGCGCCGCCAGAGCCGCCCAAGGGACCAGAAGCACCAGATATGCATCAACAAGAGCACCGCGGACCCACCATTATCCTTCCGGTGCTGCATCGCAAGATCATTATGCACAACGAGATCCAGAATATCGACGCTTAGAACGCACGATTCGGTCCTGGTTTCGATTTGATTCGTATGGCGGGAAGCACATGGCTACTCCGCACAATCAATGGCAGAAGGGACCACGCATAGGGTGTGAGTCTCCCAATTGCTCGACAATGCGGCGTCAGCTGACAACCACGAATAGTTCATACAACACCTGGGCGGTGGCAGAGACATAGAGAGCGGGTCACATTCAATGCAGGAGCAACGCGCGAAAAGATTTAAGAGCCGTTCCAGAAATTCCAAGATGGCCGAGATCTTCGCTAAAAGTGGTCTTGTATGGCGAAGAGTCGGCGGAGATGTAGACGGGGCTGCCGCAAAAGCCGACGCTTTCGCGTAATTTACTCACTGGTCAGAAGTTGGCGGGTCTGGTGCACGGCTCTCAGGACGCGAGGTGCTTACTGCAGCAACGTTCCGGTAAGCTGAGGCTCGCCTGAGCTCAGACAAGTAATTGCCTTCGGAATCCACCAGTCCAGCAGCAGCCTCGCGTGGGGTCGGAAGTCGCCTGTTGATAGCATTCGAGCTGGTAGTTGAGCCGCCTGTCGATGGCTCCATTTGGAATCTCAGTGGTAATATGTCCCTTCCAAGATCAAGCACCCATTTGGCATCGTCGAGCCGTCCAGTTCTCGCGAGCAACTGTGCGACCTCGACAAATAACAACCATCCCGCAAAGCTCGAGTCTCTACCTACCGGATTGAAAGTCAATGCCAGCCACCTGTGCCAGTCTGGATCTTTGACCTTTTGCAACAGCTGCAAAGCTGGGAGCGGATCAGGCCGAGGATGGCGTAATGATAATTTGGCTTGGCTCAACTCCATGTTGCGCGGATCATTTCTGTACCAGCAGGGCATCAATCCCTTGAAATAGTCGAGAGATTCGCCCTTCACCATAGGGCGGGTCCGGTACGAGAGGAGCTTGAGCAGCCAGCCCGCCGGTAGTATGTGTGGAATATATACATGGCCAATAGCTCGCCGAGTCGTCGAGAGATAGGTTTGTATGGACTCTTCCAACAGCAAAGTTTCCTGGGTCCAGTATGCTTGCGCCTGCATGGTGTACGACAAAAGCTGTCCCCTCCATGTGTCCGGTCCTCTGGGGTCCAGTATTGACCCAAGCGATTGCGTTGGCGCATCTTTGGCAAGGATCCATTCGATTAAAACCTCGATATTTCCTTCAGCAACCAGAGAGTGTACAATCGGCTTGAGCAGTTTTGAGTGTTCCCATCGACCCAATTCATGCAATTTCCCAGAGCGTAACAGCCAGCGTAGAGCAAGTGAGCCAGGCTTGGCTTCGCGGTATTGATCCAGTGCCTTGGTTATCGGCTGTTTAGCATGGCGCTGGTGTGACCGCACAAAAGAATCGAGGACGTAAGCCACGCTGTCTGCATTACTTTGTGGTTCCTGAAGGAGTGCCAAGTCCGGACTCATTGCTACAGGCTGTTTGGGCCACAATATGCGACTCATATCCTTGTCAGTCCAATCGATGTTAAGATAATACTGATAAAAATCTTCTTTCTCATGCTGTGTTGGTTTCTCGGTTGAGTGCGAGGCGTGGCGACTGATCGTGAAGGTCCTGAATTGTGTGTGCAAACGTGATGCTGCACGTGCATGTCCCAGCAACGGGCACGAAAAGCGGGTCATGCTAAGTACTGGAGGCTTTGTCATCTGTTCCAAAGTTGAGAAAAGTTGAAGTGTGTGATAATGTATTGTGTTGTGGTGCAAGGAGCGGAGGTGATGGCAACTCGGGGAGAACAAGACAGTCCCGGGAGTTTGTGCAGCGCCCATCCCAGGCAGCGAGGGGTGCCTGAGGTCATGACAACAAACAATTTCTTGAGGAGCAGGGGAAGCATGTGGCCTGCCATGACGAACAAATCAATGCATTATGGCTTTTTGCTCATCATGTTTCTGGATACACAATAAACTGTTACATTCAATGCTGCCTCACAGCGCCTACCTTACCTTGTGCTCCATGAGCTCAAGTCGTGATATGAGCCCTAAGCGAACAGTGACGATCACGTTTCATCCCTCCGCAATAACAATGTGCTCTTGAAGCGGCCTTGCCTTGTTCGTGCAGCATGTCAACTCTTCCGATGCCAATTGAGTAATCGGAGAAGATACTTCCGCCTGTTTCACGGTAGGTGATAGGGCTTATACGCAGTCGTCAACAATAATGAGCTCCTATAAGGACCTGCTGATGCTCTGCTGGCCCTGCCCTAGCCCATCGCACGCGACGCACAGTATAGGGCAGGGCAGGCTACTCGTGGAAGATGCCCGCCCGTCCTACATCTACACGAAACGCCCGTATTGGGATACGGCCGGTCCGGTGGCTGCGCTGAGTAGCTGCTCAAGGATAAGTTCATGGCTTGCTGCTCTACTTCTCCTGACCAATCCTGTCTGCCTCAAGCTCTTCTTTTCAGCAATATCTTCTTCTCAATTCTGCAATCTCGACACGGCAATTTGCACACGTCTCTGGAAGACTATACTGCCATCTTCAATCTCAACATGAAGAATCTTATTACCCTGGCATCCTTTGCAGGCGCTGCTTGCGCACTGCCCGCCGCCGCCAGCTGGTCTGGCAGCGAGGAGACATTACCATCTCTCGAGCGCCGCCAAACAGCGGATGCAAGCTCCTTCCCATCAACCTCAGGAACAAACTTCATCATCGACGGCAAGCAGCAGTACTTCGCTGGCACCAACACCTACTGGATCGGCTTCCAGACCAACAATGCCGATGTCGACCTCGTCATGAAGAACATCGCCAGCTCTGGGATGAAAGTCCTTCGCGTTTGGGGCTTCAACGACGTGACTTCCGACCCGGGTGCCAACACCGTCTACTACCAGTCCTTCATCAACGGCGAAGCCAAGATCAACACCGGCGCGAACGGCCTCGAGCGCCTGGACTACGTCGTCAAGAGCGCCGAAGAGCATGGCATCAAGCTCATCATCAACTTCGTCAACAACTGGACCGACTATGGAGGCATGGCCGCTTACTTCTCCTACGCCGGCATTAAATCCAACGCCGAATGGTACGTCAGCGAGAAAGCCCAGACGCAGTACAAAGCGTACATCAAAGCAGTCGTCAGCCGCTACAGCGACTCGCCTGCCATTTTCGCCTGGGAGCTCGCCAACGAGCCGCGCTGCAACGGCTGCGACCTCGACGTCCTTAACAAGTGGGTGGCCGACTCCGCAGCCTACGTCAAATCTCTCGACAGTGCGCACATGGTCACCACCGGCGAGGAAGGCTTCGGCCTCGAAGGCGACGGCTCCTACCCGTACCAGTTCGGCGAAGGCGGTGATTTCAACGCCACGTGCGCGGACCCCAATGTCGACTTCTGCGTCTACCACCTGTATCCCGAGAGCTGGGGCACGGATGCCAATGGCGAGCAGTGGGGCAACGAGTGGATCGAGAACCACGCCAAGGTCTGCAAAGCGCTCGGCAAGCCTTGCGTTCTCGAGGAGTTTGGCTTCAGCAACACTTGCTCCGTCGAGCTGGCGTGGGAGACTACTGCTCTTAAGACTGAGGGCACCGGTGGCGACATGTTCTGGCAGTACGGCGACACGCTCTCTTCGGGCAAGTCGCACCAGGATGGCAACACGGTGTACTACCAGGATGATTTGTGGAAGTGCATGGTGGAGCCGCACATCAAGGCTATCCAGGGTCAGTAGAGCGGGCATCAGTCTGTGATGCGTTGAGTCGGTACAAAATGCTATGCTTTGCTCATTCTGCATGCAATCTCTCATTAATGCGTATCTGTGATGGCACGTCCACTGCTCTATAGCCCAGAATCGTACACGCCATAAGGATCCTCGCCCTTGTTGGCTGCATACGCCTTATAGTTGTTGCACGTCTTCGCAAATTCATCCTTGTTAGGGAAGACAACGTTGTCCGGCGCCTCAACGTATTGCATGCCGAGGCCTTCGCTGATGTGCCAGGCGATGTGGCAGTGCTGTTCAGAGATGTGTCAGCGTGTATCATTGTATGTGTTCGATGGATCGTTCGATCCAACTCACCATCAACCAAGCGCCGGGGTTATTAGAAGAAAACGCAATCGCCAACCACCCGCTCGCAGGCAAAGTCGCGGTGTCTCTGCGCACTGGGTTGTTCCAGTTCAAGTTCGCCGTCGACTCATCATAAGTGCCGGTATCCTGGCCGATGACGAAGAAGTCATGTCCGTGAAGGTGGATCGGGTGATCCAGACCAAAAGTGTTGGGATCGCTAGTGATGAGCCAGTAATTCCAGCTTCCTTCGCCATTGGTGTTGATGACGTTGTAAGTCTCTGGGTAGCTAGTGTTTCCTTCCATGATATACTGCATCGTGGGGTTGGCGTAGTCGACCCAGATGGGCTTATTGAGCGCCCAAACCACCACGCTGTCTCCGCCGGGAGTCACCACTGCGTTTGTAATTTCTGTGTCCAGGGTGTTTTGGAACGAAGCGCTGGGGACAGGCTGCTTCCAGTACGGTGACATCGGCGGCTCGACACAGGTGGAAGGCTCTTGGTAGGCGGAAGAGCTTGGTGTTCCTGCAGTTGCATCGGCATAAGTCCAGATGGCGAGGCCGGCGGCGGCGTTAGAGCTGAAGCAGCCAGCTTGCGACTCGGCTCTGAACCAGTAGTTTCCGGACGGCTGGTCTGCATGGATGACGACGTCGTAGCGTTGTCCGATCGCGAGGAGAAGCCATTTGGTCGTGAAAGGGTTGATAGGAACGAAGTCCGCCGTCATCACGGTCATGATGTGGCTGTCCAGCGACACACGGATATATGAGTCGACTGCCACATTGACCAGGCGGAGACGGTACTTCTTGTTTTTCGTGATCGTGACCTGGTTGTAGCTGCCTCCATTGGACCCCTTGGCTTCACCATTGATGAGAATGTTGCTGGCACCAGGAGGTCCTTGGCGCTGTTGGAGGTTCTGTTGAGCGATGGCATTTACTTGCCATGCAGTCAGGCCTTGATAGACTTCGTTCAGCAGGTATGGTCCGAGGTCGTCATCGTAATTTGAAGATGCAGGTCCGTCGAAGACAATGGCGCCTACGACGCCGTCTCCGTATTGCGCTGATGTATGCGAGTGGTACCTAGTAATTGATCAGTCAGCGGTGATAAACAATCTCTTGATGGGACTAGTCACCCATACCACGATGATCCAAACTGTGTGACTTGGAAAGTGTAAGTCTTCGAGTCGCCGGGAGCAATGGCACAGCCGCTGATGCCGTTCACTCCGTCTTCACCAGGTGTGTTGAACTGTCTGACACCGTGCTATCTTCCGCATTAGACAAATTTGTCCATATCGTGTTGCTAATCTTCCTCTTACCCAGTGTATTGACGTCTCGTTGTGTTGCAACTTGTTATTGACTGTGATGCTGAGCGTATCACCCCAAGCTGCATGAATGGTTGGTCCCGGATTTTGCCCGTTGACGAAGAAGCAGACCTTGTCGCCACTTCCTGCCTGGTTGCATGTGCCGTTGGTCAAATCGAGGGTGTAGCTGACGGTGTTTCCCGTGGTAGGGAATTTCTAAGGGACGTGTCAGTGGGTATCGAAAATTGGTGTCCATCGATGGGGTTAAGTCACGAACCTGATCGAAATCTGTCGCAATACTAGTGTCGAAAAGTCAGCATACAATCGATGTCGCAGCAAAACCTCTTGTCATACCTGTAACCGTTCTTCCAGCATGCCCTTGTGAAAGGGCCATTTGTACACGCAGTATCTCTCTCGACGAGTCCGATGTCTGACGAAGGTACGGCAGCTGCCCAAGCTAAAGGCGCGAGAGCCAGCAGGAAGATCCTTCTGTACAATGAAGACATGATTATTAAGTAGCAATTACAACGAGTATGTTTGAGCAAATTACAGCAACTTGATGTCTGCCTTATAAGCCATGAGCTTCGCTCCGGCGTTAGTCGGCCAGAGTCAGCCCCCAGGATGTAAGGTCGCCGCGCCAGTGTACCGGTATTCCTTGCATCTTACAATTTACAGTTTATTGATCGGCACTGGACCCTCCGTTTGTGGCCCACGCTCGTGTAGGTAGCACGAGCCTCGACGTTGGGTATACGGATGCGAATGTGGAAACCCGGAAGTCGGCTTCTGTCGTCCCGCTCCATCAAGGTAAGGGATGGTAATTGCTGTTTCTTGACTGCACGCGTGGCACCTCTTCTCAGCATCATCAAGAGCCCTCGAGGGCCCAGTGCCGTGGTAGCGTCATTGCCAGATGAACCAGCATGATAAGGTGGTTGGGCGACACTCTGCAGCCGCAGCCACAACCAAATGTCTATTATCAGCCTCACCGGTCCTACCGTATACGCATATCGCGTACCGAAAATCTCGCCTTAGGATTTATTGGTCCAGGTATCGGGGACATCAGGGCTGAAGTGGCGTTGATCTAGCAGGCAGCTCTGCCATGCCGCTATCACCGACTTCCATGTGCTGCCTCGGGGCTTATAGCTTATGTCACAGCAGTATCGGCCGTAATGCACCGACGACGCGCATGATGAATCTCTGACATGCAGCAGGGAATCTTTGCGCCTCCATGTTTGTGATTGTGGTTGGTCACTTGCCACGTCGTTCCTCCTCGCTGCTGTGGGTGTAAAATTATTCCGTGGAGACAGCACAGAAGATATCAAGGTTAGGCTTTGATGGAGAGCCGCTCGGAAGTATTCACAAGATCAACAGTACCAGAAGATGGGGTGCAGATGGTCTAAAGATAGTCAGTGCTCCAGGGAGGATCCAATAGTGGACGGTGCCTTGGCGTCATTCCAACCAGATACAGCCTTAAGCTTTCACCAAGCCTCGCTAAGTGGACAGCCAAGGAAGTGGGATCTCAAGCACGCGCGGGTCCGAATATTGTCATCAGATCTCACGTCGGCAACTTCGACCTCTTTTGGTAAGCGGTGATGCTGCTTCAACTCTTGTTTACATACTCTCAGCCCGGATGTCCGGTTATTGCGGCTAGCTATCGCGACGCCTGCCGTTGCTCGCGTGGCTTATGTTGAAGTGGTACAGAGGTGAGGCAGTGAGGCTATGAGTCCTGCTGACGAGTGGCAGACGATTTGCGATGGTTAGCATACCACTAAGTTGTGCATCTTAAATTACACCGAATTTTTCACAGATGGTTCCGCTATTGTCGCAACCAAGCTGAGCGGCTTGCGCAATATGGCAAATCGCAAGAAACGGCTGAGCTTGCTAGTGCATCCTTCAAAGCTGTGAGTTCGCAGGCGTGGAAGTTTACCGAAGTACCATGCGATACGGGACCCTTCGGATCTTCGAATCACTGTTTTTGGGTGCATTTGCACGGTGTTCAATGATTCATCGTTGACTTTCGTAACGGCAGGCCCCAGCATGATCGCGCAACGACCCAGTCCCGCATTCGTGCGTTGGGTTGCATTCGCTGACAGGCTGCGAGACATGTAGACTGAGGCTGCGCTCTAGTAGCCCTAAGCTAGCAAATACTTATCAAGTGCGGCGGTGCCATGATATAGTGACTATGAAGCGCCCTCCTTTCATCGTGGTTGCATTGCATCGACCTCAAAGATCATGTTGACTCCATCACTATTACTGCTGGCGAGCACGGGCACCTCGGTGCTCGCCTCCAACCTTCTCACAACCAGACAAGACAGCCCCACGTCAAACTGTTCAGTATACGGCATTGACTTCGTTGATGGGGGAAGTTACTTCATAAACTCCAACAGTACCGCCAACTTCACAGTGGTGCAGCAATTCAGTGGTTGTAATGACGACAGTGCATCTGTGCTCCTCGTGCAGCAATCTACTGAAGACGAATGGGAATGTACCTCAGTCCCGACCGGTAAGTACTTTAGCCGTGCCACAGCACAAGAGTTGGTCATGCTGATTGAATGCTCAGTTCCAAGCAATACATCTGAACTTTCGACATGTCCTCTCGAAAAGGACCAGATGAGTTCCGGCGAATGGACCATTCTGGTCATTGGCAACAATGGCGATGGAAATCCATTTGCGTACGAGCGTGACTTCAGCTTGACTGTGGGACCGCAAGAGACTACAACGACTACACAGACTGTGACTTTCACGCAGACATCAGTGCCGGTGGTCAATGCTACTGGTAAGAGTTCATTAAGCAAACAACTAGAAAGCGCTGGCTAACATGGAAAAGTCACATCTGAGCTCGACTACACCTCGACAGTCAATAACACTCTGACTATCACCGAGCCCGCACAGACCGATTATATCACGATTGTCCCATCGGAAGTTACAACTACCGAGACTCAAACTATCTATCACACTTTCACCCGGTGGAGACACACCCAAGACATCGTCACAGAGACTATTACGCCATCCTGCACAGTTCCGCCCAGACCATCCTTCCCAGATCCATGGGCGACATTCATTCCTACTATCATTCCCTTGCCATGGGGTCTGCACTGGAAGCGCGGCGATGTTCGCATTGTCGACCCCAAAGCAGCCATCTCTCGTCTCGAACGCCACCGCGCAAGGCGCTCGGCTGCTTCACACAAAGTCGCCAAACGTAGTCCCGACGTGCCTACCGTCACTTCTACAGCAAGCGTTGCTGTCAATACGACCGTCACCTCCGTGCTGGCGACTTCGACAAATACATTCACTGTCTTCTCTTCTAACACCGTCTACTCCACTTTGCCTCCCGTCACCGTGCGGGCAGGCATCGAATACGATACTATCACGGCACCTACTCCCACTGACACTGTTTCTACGGCTGTGTGGTCGCGGACGATTGTTACCAGCACACTTTCTTTGGTGTGGACACTGACGGAGACTTCCACGCCGAGTGCTCTGGCTTCATCATGCAAAGCAGAGGGTGGACATTTCGGTTTTGG
The DNA here is from genome assembly GCA_035771495.1 of Cladosporium oxysporum. Classification (NCBI taxonomy): domain Eukaryota; kingdom Fungi; phylum Ascomycota; class Dothideomycetes; order Cladosporiales; family Cladosporiaceae; genus Cladosporium; species Cladosporium oxysporum. The sequence goes on from JAWNKS010000006.1 coordinate 451,202, forward strand.
TGGTTCGTGGTGGTGGTGAAGTTGCGAGGCTCGACATGATGATAATCTGAAGTACGAGAGTTTGTTTAGATTTCGCGAGGTTTATACATGCTATGACGATGCTATGGCCAGTCCGATTCAATACCGCTACTACCTCGAAATCATCGGTCACGGGAGAATAATGTACATGATACGAAGGCTTTGATCGAAAGAAGTAAATAGATCAACGATGATATATATCTCTCTCTTCTCCTTGTATGCCTGCCTATATGCCAGTATTGAGCGATCCGGAAGAGAGATAGCCATGTCCCATCTGGCAAATACGTATCTATTCAAGCACCGTGTTCTCTGGTCTCTACAGATGTCGTCTTTAGTCAATCACTGCGTTCCACGCATACGAGACGAATACGTCAAGATCCTATCCGCAGCACAAAGATCAAAACGCAACGCCATGAGAGAAAACCTTCAACATGCTCAATGACGTGCTCTTCGTCCGCCCCGATGCCCGTTATTGTTAACAAAGATGCAAAAAACCTTGCCTTTTTCGCCTTGGCCAACAAAAAAAAGTAAAAAGAACAGCTGCTCTGATGAGCTTACGATATAGGAATAGCCGAAGGTGGGGCTCGAACCCACGACCTTGAGGTTGATCTCTTTGCTGTTATAAGAGCCACACGCTCTACCAATTGAGCTACCCCGGCAAGGGTGTTATTGATGGTTGTGGAGTGGTGTTGCGGTTTATGAAGATCAAACGCAATGGTGGGTCCTTTCAAGAATTTTTTCCGGATTTTTCCGCTTAGATTCGGCCGAGATACAGCTGAGGTGGCCTGTGCTGTAGCCAGGGCGTTATCGATAAGCATTGATCTGGTCAGGTGGGTGGTGAGGATGCTCTTCTTCATCAAACGACAGTACTTTTGCTGAGAGCTGGCTGTCCTCGATTCGATACGACAATGATGTCACGGTCAATCATGTGTAAGAGAAGGAGGAATGATTACAAGAAAATGCTTTTGAAACGCACTTCCGCTACATGCACCTCGGTGAGTATAGATTGGTGCAACAAGGTGTGAACATGAACGACACGACATCAATGAATCTCCGGCGAAAATCAAGGTGTGATGGCCTGATGAAAGACATATTGGCATTGGAGAGCCAACATGTGAGGGCGATCTTGAAACAACGAATCGTTGCAAGTCCTTAGCGTTGTGCAATACTTTGAGCATTACCCGTGATGTCTATGCTTATCGTCCCAGAAATGATAACTTCCACCGCAGAAGCAGCTCTACTTAGCCTGCTATACCGTCAGCGAGCTGTCACTTGAGGATCTGCCTCACCCCGATCCCCAAACCAACCTGCGAGATGCCCGCAAGGTAGCACTAGGCACAAAACCTGATACAAGAATATTCTGACTCAGAGGACCCTGACGACGATGGGGAAGGTTACTAAAGTGACGAGGATGAGTATGAGGGCGAGTTCTGGGTTAGAGCAGAGAGCCTGCAGGAGATTTGATTTGAGGACTCGCAGAAGGAGAGACATTTTAAAGTGTATACCTGGGAAGAGGAGTCACTTGCAGTGCCTCAGGAATCATGAAGAGGTATTGCACAGCTCGGAATCTTACGTCTGGCCTAAAAAGAAAGTTACATTACTCTGGGCCATATGAGGAGGGATATAAATGACAATTGACAGGTGCATGGCCATGCCTTTGATGCTCTATAGCTTCGCAGACTCCTTAAGGGTTCCGACCTTTAGACGGTCCTGGTACTTCTTGAGGACTGACTCGTTGTGGTACTAAGAAGGATCGTCAGTAAGTTGTCTTGAATTGAATTCCGGGCTAAAACCCGTGGCAGATACAAGCCGGTGACAAGACTGCCGCGCGCAGCATCTCGGCCTCGCGATATTCGCGATTCATCCATCGACGCCAGAGTAACAGCCACGAATCACAGTCCGTAGCAGCCTTGCCACAACTATCTCATCCCACACAGTATACGCGCTCCACTTACCTTCCAGAACTGCTTGCTGGCATCCTTGCCTCCCACTCTCTTCAAGATCTTCGCTCCACCAGGGTGTTCATCCACAAAACTTCCCATCTCGTAAACATTGTTGTCGATAATAATGTGCAATCCTTTCTCGACGCTACCGGCTTCCTTCACCTCGTTGGCTGTGAATTGTTTCGACATCGTGGGCCGCGCTGGGCTGATTCGGGGACTGAGATGTGGTTGTGGGTGGATGCGCTTGAGGCTTCGTTTCGGTGGGTCGCGACGTCAAGTGTGGCGATGCTAGTGTATTCTCTATATCTACCAAGTCTCGTGGGCTAATGTAAATGTTGTTTTGGTATTGCCGAGGATAATGGTTGTTGACGATGGGAGAGACAAATGGAGATGCGCTGAGTGGTTGGACAGATTTGGGTGGCGGGCTTGCAAGGCCGAATTAGCGAGCCGAGGTCCAGCACAAAAGCCGACGAGATGATGATTGCTGATCAGGAGAAAATGGCAGGTTTAGCAAGCAACAGGATTTGGATGGCGTACAAAAGTATGCATATGGACCTTGTCGGAATAATCATTTTTCATCATATGCTATGTGAGCTGCTTAAATGCTACTACATATTGGCCCTGCCATGCACTCAAGGCATGCCCAAGAAGTCAGGCTTGCCGAGCGGCACACCCTCCTTCCTCAGAATGTCGTAGGCGGTGGTGATGTGGAAGTAGAAGTTAGGGATGCTCCAGTAGGAGATGTAGACAGTTCCGGTGAACTTGAACTCCTTGCCGGGGACCTGGACAGAGACCTCGGTGTCCTCCTTGCCCTTGAACGCATCCTTGTTGCCCTCAGCCTCGCGGAGAAGCTTGAGGGTACGCTCGATGCGGTCCTTGAGCTGGGCGGTGGTGGTCTCGTTGTCCTCGTGGACGACCCACTCGGTGCCAGCGACGCGGTGCAGCACACCCTTGGCGACGTTGCAAGCAAACTGGACCTGGAAGGCCAGGGGAAGCATATCCGGGTGCAGCCTGGTCGCGGCAAGTTGCTCAGAAGAGACGTTGTTCTCGCTGGCCCATGATTCGGCCTTCTCAATGTTGTGAGACAATTGCGTGAGACCGCGGATGAAGAGCGGGACGCCTATAGTGCTGTCGTTAGAAAATGGCAGGGGAGTATATTGGCTGCATTGATTGCTCACTATGCGATCAGTCAGTATGCCACGAAATTCGCTTAATTGTGCATATGCATATGCGGCTCCATACCTCATTTCATACAGGACGGCCATGCTGACGGTGATGTGATTGGCCGAGATAGTAGATAGGGCTGAGATGGCGTGCTTGAAATGACCGGAATGGGATGTTGTGATTATGGCGAAAAAGATTACTGATCGTAGAGGTGAATCTTTATATATAACAGACGATGACAACTTGGGTTCCGCTGTTGCTTTGCAACCATTGTGGATTCTGCGGAAATGTAGTGCGCTAGCTTACGAATCGGCATCTCGCCGGCTTCGAGGCGGTCTGCACCACGACGTTGTGCTTCGTCTAAACGAGTTTCTGTCGTGTTCCGCTGGGATCGAACAAGCCACAATGCGGTAAACCCAATCGCCTCGTGAGAAGACAGCGCTGCCATATCGAATCGTCCGCGTGACGAGCTTCTGGCAAGGACGTCTAAGTGTTAATGGAAGTACGCTGGAGAATATTTTTTGACGCTCTGATCATGCTAGGAAATCCATGGAACCACCGTGATCTGATAGGTGAGGGCAGTTGAAACTGCTGACCATCTCATTTATAGGTCGATATCCTCGTCTCTGCAAGACATGATGACAAGAGATTCATAGCTGATGTGAAGCACTCCAAATGTCGAGATACCCGATATCTTCCTCCCGCCACACGAAGATCATGCCGCTCGATCAAGATCAATGCGGAATTTGTTATCACGAGGCTTCATTTGGATTGCAAGGAAGCCGCAGCTTGAGTCGCCCTTCCAAAATAGACGTTCGTGCTTCCCAATGTCATCAGTCGTGGCTTGAAGCAGGAGCAATGCCTTCTCTGAGCAAAACACAGCGCAACAGGTGTATGGACGGCTTCATGCCACCAACTCTTCATCACTCACCACAATCAGCCGTGACCCATCTCGCTTCACGCGCATCACTAGGCACATCGTCGCCTCAATATCGATACACATCGCTACCGCACTCCGATCGTCCATTACCCGGCATACGCCGAGCCACGTCTTTATTCCAGCACTGCTTCCACACTCACCTGCTCGTCAACGCACAAATCTTCATTCGCGACTATCACGATGCACATTGTGCGATGGATAGTCGCAATAGTGATTTTTCTAACATGTATGATTTCCTGGGAGTTCATATCGCACACGATATACCCTTACCTTGAGGACCTCGGAGAGACAATTCACACCTACACCAATTTCCACAAGGTCAAGAGCGAGTTCGACATCGCATTCAAATACCATGTTAACACCATGCCGGCCGATCCCAGCAATGCATTGGTGCCGAAGATCATGCACCACATCTGGCTCCAAGAGCATGGTGATGGCAGGCTCGAGAAGTACGAGGAGTCACGCAGCACATGCACATCAATGCACAAAAGCGAGGACGGCTGGGAGCACTGGCTTTGGACAGAAGACATTGCTACCGAATGGGTCCACACGCAATACCCGCAGCTCTACAAGAATTACACTTCCTACGCACAAACCATACAGCGCAGCAACATCCTCCGCTACCTCGTCCTCCACCATTACGGCGGCATCTACCTTGACCTCGACCTGACCTGCCTTCAACCACTGGACAATCTCCTCCACGCCCCGTTCCTGACATCATCGACCTCAAAATGGCCAGTGGGAATCAATAATGCTTTCATCCTCTCCAGGCCTCAACATCCTTTCCTCGGCCATCTCATCTCCGACGAACGAATTCAGGAGCACGCCCGAGACTGGCCATCCCCATGGCTCGATTCTATGATCACCACTGGATTCATGTTCCTGTCCAATGCATGGATGGATTACGTGGAGATTCACAAACACACCAGCTACCGGGACTCGGTTTTCGTGCTAGCTGACAAGCACGGGAAGTACGCGGAGCACGCACTGGGAGGAAACGCGAAGACGCCATTGTTTGAGCACGGCCGTGCTGGCTCGTGGCACGCTTAGGACGCGCCGGTTGTTCTCTTCGTCGAGAAAAAGCCCACACTCGCCATTGCGGGCTTGGTGTTGCTGGTGTTCGCTTGGGTCGTGGCAATGCTCTTGAGCTGTTGTGGCCGCCCACGCCTCTGCAAAGGACGAAAGCATCGGGCACGACAAGAAAAGCATTGGAACGCGCAAAAAGATGTAGTCGAAGCTCGCAAGAAGCGTGCCGACGCTTTGCACGACATGGAAAGGAGACGGCAGAGCCAGGTTCTACCGACTCATCACACGACCACCACGCCTACACGCGACACGCTTTCGCGCTTCCTTGCTGCTCTTGCACCTTCCCAGGGCGCATCACTCTCTGATGGCACATATCTCCGTGACAGCAACGACAGCATAGCCCCAGTATCGCTGCCTCCTCGCACCGGATCATACCCTGGATCTCACGCTGGCAGGACGTCGTCGATCATGATACCTCCGCGCAACACGGGCTATGGCGGCAGGCCGTCTTCGATTTACGACTTTGCGTATTGATGAGGCTGATGCGATGTGGCTGTTGAGTGCTTCGCGACGAAAGGCTGCGGGGAGTGTGAGGAGGAGCATTACATGCTCGTTTTGTGTCGCTTCTGTACTTCTCGAAGTTGCTTCTGAGCACTGGTCGGGCCTTGATTTGAGACGATGGATGATGGAGTTTGCAGTGGCGCGATCACATATTGATGCGCTGTACCTTACCTAGTACAATCCGACATGCAGAGTCCTTCTTCTCTGCTTCACACAGCTCCCACTTTGCATGCTGAGTTGTAGAATGCCGCGATGCGTGCTTCACAAAGTCTTGCACAACCACAACAAATTGTATCTCGCATCTCAAAGCGCGCATTAAGAGTTATTGACATCGTGAGCTCCAACCTCGCTGCTTGCTGGATACCATCCGCGCGCCTCCGCGGCTAAGTGATTGACAGGCACCTTCCGGTCGCCTGCAGCGGCTGCTGGGAGCCTTGTACAGTCCAGTGACCATGCATATGGCTTTCGGGTCGAGTGTGAACCTGTGTGCCACGTCGGACCACTCACAAGGTCTGCCAAGAACAGCTGGTGTATCCCGGGCGAAGGAAGTCGGTAAGCTCATCTGTTATCGAGCCTAGCTCGCGTCAGCCGGATTCTGCAGTCCTTAAACCCGTTCGTCGGTGCGATGATTTTCGCGACGCGCTACACTCGTGCATTCGTGCATTGTGCGTGGTACATCTCTTGTGAAGACTCTTGTGCAGACGATTATGGATACACTTCGAGGCTCAATTATGCTCAATGTCCAAGAAGGTTTGATGGCGTCCATCCGGACAATACAAAGTGCGGTCGAATGGTACTCTACGCCATCGGTCTCACACCCGGACCGTACATAGACCGAGGCGTACGAGGATAGCAATCACGTGTGGGAACTAGCCAGCCACAGGCGTTTGCATTTGATGTCCATGCTCAGACCCATGCATGCAAATTGTGGAGTCCGGGGTTTGGAGTGAGGAGAAACGTGGGGAGAAGAGCAAGAGGGCGGGAAAAGAGGCGACTCGAGATCCAAGACGGAAAGCGTACGCCGAGTCACGCAAGACAAGCCTTCTCGTGGCAAAGCATCTCGCTAACGAGCCATGTCTCTGACGCCGAAAGCCTTGTGTCGCCGAAGACTTGCGCCTCTCGCTGCTTTGCCAGGCTTGCCAGCAGGCGAGCGTAAGCTTGAGAGAAGAGGCTAAATTGCAAAATGTACAGCTGAAGGAATGCATGCATCACACTCCATGTGCACCATGCCAGCAATGCTCGGGCCCGCTTCGGTACCTCTGGTTTTGCCTGCAGAGACATGGTCGCAAAGGGTACCTCGCGCTACGACCGTGACGGGGGCCGATGTACGCCTCTCTCCAAACACGAGTGGGCCATGTGCCGTCGATCACTAGCGGCAAACACTCCCTGCCCATTCCCCTCACATAGAGTTAGCGCCGCGATGATCTCAGCAGCAGCATCATCGTTGCTATATTACTGAGCTGCTGCCACCGGGGAGCTATGAAGGCCTTCAAGCAGGAGGGATTGTTCCGTTTCCTACGACCTTTAAGCCCTTTACTGCCCATCCGGCTCCATCTCCCGCCATAATGGACACAACGAAGAACGATATCGGTCACCATGAGACTATCCGCGACGAGGATATCATTGGCGAGAAGCGCATCGACCACGAGCGCGCCGAGCATCTGCGTCAACTGTCGCCAGAAGAGCTCGTTGCCGAAAAGAAGCTTAGGAGGAAGATTGACAGGCTGATCATGCCGGTCGTGGTCACTGTATACCTCATGAACTACATCGATCGCAACAACTACGCCGCCGCTAGGTTGCAGGGTCTCGAGGATGATCTTGGACTGGAAGGCGATCAATATCAGACAGCTCTGTCGATTCTTTTCGTCGGATATGTGCGTCACAACCTACCTTTTCTTGCTACGCAAGTACGAATTGCTAACGCAAATCTAGGTGCTCATGCAAGTGCCCTCAAACGCCGTGATGAACTATGTCGGCAGGCCGTCTCTATACCTTGGATTCTTCACATGCGCATGGGGCCTTGTTTCTCTGCTCACCAGCCAAGTCAAGGGCTTCGGTGGAATGGTCGCTTGTCGCTTCATTCTGGGAATTGTCGAAGCACCGTTCTTCGCTGGTGTGCTCTTCTATCTGTCCAAGTGGTACACCAAGAGCGAGCTCAACCTTCGAATGTCCATCTTCTACTCGGCATCTATGCTTTCGGGCGCATTTGGTCCTTTGATCGCGGCTGGCATTCTGTCGAGCGACACTTTGATCGGATATCATGGTATCACGGCCTGGCAATGGGTATGTATACACCGAGACCGGACGTTTGTTCTTCCACCACCGTTCGTAGACTGATAATTCTCAGCTGTACATCATCGAAGGCGCTCTTACGATTCTCGTCGGACTCATCGTGATGGTAGTTCTGCCAGATTTCCCTGACACCTGGAAAGCATTGAGCCCAGAGGAGAGGCATGTGGCAAACCGCCGTCTCGCCCTTGACGCAGCTGAAGCCGATGTTGACGAGGCCGGCGGAATGTCGCAGCTCCGTGGCATCAAGCTCGCTTTCCTTGATCCGAAGACTTGGGTGCTTGCTATCGCATACCATGGCATTACCGGCGCTGCTGGGTAAGTTGATCAAGACCACGAGATTTTGAGGTTGATACTAATACATTTTTAAGATTCCAGAACTTCTTCCCGACACTCGCCAAAGCGACATTCAACTACGACAACAACGTGATCAACCTTCTGCTCGCAGCTCCACCATATATCTTCATGGTGATCTGGTCCCTTCTCCACTCCCTAGCCAGCGACCGAACCGGCAACCGCTTCTGGTTCTTCATCTACCCTGTCCCGATCGTGCTCATCGGCTGCTTCATCTTCATGTTCGTGGAGAACAACGGCGCCAGATACTTCTCGCTCTTCCTGATGATTTTCATCTTCGCCATGAACGGCACAGTAAGTTCCCCTGCACCCAACTCGCCGAAGGAAACAGCTCCTAACATCCCACAGACCTATGCATGGATCGCCAACTCCATTCCCCGTCCCCCAGCCAAACGCGCAGCAGCTCTGGCTTTCATCAACAGCTTCGGCAATGCCGCCTCGATCTGGACACCATTCACTTACTTCAAGTGGTCGGCGCCTTACTACCACCCCGCCATGGGCATCATCGTCGCCTTGACCGCGATTGCGGGTATCTGCGGTATCATCCACCGGTGGCTGCTGGAGAGGGACAACAAGCGCCTGGCGCGCCTGGAGAACGAGAGCGTGCCGTTGTCGGAGAGCGATCTCAAGAAACTGCAGAAGACAGCGGATATGGAGGGCATCGACATTGCGACTGCTAGGCAGTTGCAGAAGGGTTACAGATTTATGATCTGAGGAGGGCGGGCTTTGTTGGTTATAAGTACATACAGCAACTTTTGAAATGATGTTGTGAATGAATTATTGGAACTTCGAGATGTGACAATGAGCATTCTCGCTAGTGTGCTCGACTTCTGTGCCATTCATCCTATTTGGGATCCACTCCAGACTAAACCGCGACGACGTACAGCTCGAGCCTTGTCGATGACAGTGGCTAAAAAGTGCAAAAGAAGATGTGGTCCCACCGTGAATCGAACACGGGTTAAGCGCGCCACAAGCGCTTGTGATACCTCTACACTATAGAACCGATTTTAGATGTCAATTAAACATATTCAAAAATTATATATCTTTGCAAAATTCTGCAAACACGACGCATTCTACCATGTTTACACCTGCTATGCAGTACAGGGAGTCTTATTGGTATTTTCTTACATATGTGATCTATCTGTGACAATGAATGCTTGCTTGAAGCGGATCTGGACAATCACTACCGATCTGTGAATGTTCTGCGTAGAAGATTATGTGCTCACATCACGGTTGTATCTGGTGAATTGCTGTAAACTGGTAAATCGAGCAACACGGCCAACAACGAGGGAACCAGGCCGTTACACACATGCCCAACGCGACGAACATCATCCTCCATACTGTCTCAAGCTATAAAGAGTTGTACCTGTATCTTTAAATGACACTTCGTCGATTTATATGAATTTCTAGGCTCATCCATACACCCCAACCCTTACCCTAAAGCTCTTGACGTCGAAAATCGCACCCATTTACATACACATGTGCATGTGTATCGCCAGTACTGCAAGTGTGCATGGGTGGATTACAAACCTGAGACGAATCGTGGCATGAGCAAAGAGATATCTCAGCGTGGCGCAGTTACACCACCATGCGGAACTTCAACTTGTCCTCGCCCGTGATGCTGTCCTTCTGCGCCTCCAGCTCATCCACGTCCCATTTGCAGTTAATGAAGCGGCCAGATGCCCACGGCCTATGTTCTTTAGAGAACCAGACACAAATAGCTCCGCAGAGAGTAATGTCGTCTTTGAGCACTAGGTTCACGAAGTCAGCCTTATTGTCGATATCGACACTGGCAAAGGAAGTACTTACTGGCTTTCATGGCGTCGGGCACAAATTGTGCACTGTAGCTCATGACTCCACCAGGATGCAAAGCAATACAATTGAGACCCTCCTGCTGGTATGTCTCGCCAACATGCTGCGTCAACCTGTTCAGCGCGTGCTTGCTAGCCGCATATGCGATGGGCACTCTGCTGGTCATGTGTGCTGCCATTGACGTGATGTTGATGATGAGTCGACCCTTGCTCTCAGGCTGGGTCATCACTGGGATGAGTTGTTGCATAGCGTACATGGGACCGAGATAGTTGAGCTCGAACAGCTGGGCATGCTCCAGCGGGTCAGTCTGATCCAGCCTGTTGAACCCACTGTTTGAACCAAGTCTACCGGCATTGTTGACGAGGCAGTCAAGCCGGCCGCTGAATTCTTTCTCGACGATGCTGCGCAATTCTTGGAACGACTCGAGCTTGGAGGCATCCGAAGCGAAAGTGCGGACATTGATAGAAGTACCGTTGGTCTTGGCGATCTGCTCGAGGTCCGACTTGACCTCATCGAGGTCGGATGATGTGCGGGCAGTGATGATTATGTTGCTAGCTCTCGCTTGAGCATAGGCTCGAGCGATGTGCTGCCCGATGCCCTTGCCAGCCCCTGTGATGATGACGGTGTAGCCTTCGGGGAGCGTGACGTTCGATGGGTCTGTCGAAGCGTATGGCTCTGTGTGCCTCTTCTTAGTGATCTCATTGCCCATGTGAGCTGGCATTTGTGGCGGTCCTTGCGACATGGTGTGATGGGATGTGATGCTGCTCGAGTGGTTAGTACTCAGGCTCCAACGATTAAGCCATATCTCGCAACTTAGGCGTGGCCTTTCGCTATTCATTATTAATTCACCTTTGACTTTATGGTGTCAGTTGATCTATATGTATATGCACAAGAACGCCTTGTAGCATGCGTGGAAGATTGGATGAACGATTGTGGTGGGTCGCAAGTGGCTGCACAGATCATCATGCTGCAAAGTGACGTGACGACTTCCCAATCTCTCAACCTCACCACATCAATGAGCAGTCCGGCATCAGACACATCCCTTATGCTATAATGAATGCCCGAAAGAGTACCAAAACCATCAACGTCGCGGATTCATCGTGCGATCCGCTGATGAAATGTAAACCGTTTGCATGTTGCGTCCTGCACGCTTTGGACTTCAGCTTCTAGCACTACCTACCTGCGACCATATTTCATGTGCCGGGTGACCGACTTACCATAGCCTGTTCCAGGATAGGTCGTCGCCATCTTGCATATATGGCCCACGTTGATGCCTCCTGGGCGAAAATACATTCTCGCACTTTTTAGTGCGAGGCTGCCCTGCTGAGAGCTGCCCGACTGCCGCCTCAAAGATACTGCGGCATGGACAACGCCATCGATCTTCATGACCATACACAGACTTGTACTATCCAATGCGGGGCTCATTCCATGGGCACCTGCAGTGTCATACCATAGTGGAGGCATGTCTCGTCTGCAGCCCAGTCGCTACCCGCGAAAGCCGGCGTAAGCAGAAATATCTAACAGGAATACAGCTTGAGACAGCCAACAAACTTTCCAGAACAAAAGCAACACTTCCAATTATGCTCCCGAGCAATATAGAACTCTCCGAACCTTTCCTGTGTGTTGACCATGATTCCAGATTCACTGTATCTCAAATCTTTGCCTGGCTGGCAAACGCCTTCATCAATTTCGCTGCTATAGACACAAATTACTATCAGGATGGATGATCAAGCCCACGACACTTCCGGCATACGAGATGCTATCAAGAGGCTCTCCAGCGTCATCAGTCGCAGCGCTTCAACAGCAACAACTACGCTCAAGCGATCAAAAAGTAGGACGTTCAACACCATCAGCAATCTCCCAAGCAAAGACGCCGTGCCTCCAAGATCAGCCTTCAGAGGCAGCAGGTCGCCAGGAATCTCAGATCGTCGTGTCAGCTTCTACGACTCGCTACCATGCCTCGATTATGGACCAACCTTCACAGTCCAGCTGCCCTGCGGTGCGGACACAATCGAACGTAGAGGCGGTCTGCTCTTGCCGGCAATCACAACCGACGAGTGTAGTGCGGACGATCATTTCCGTGAGGTCCCACAAAACAGGGATTAGTCAGTCATGAGCCCGAAAGACTTGCAGCCTGTGGCTAGACATGATAGTTCCGTCGAGCCAGTTTCACTTCATCGATCTAGGAGTTTGCGTCTTTCCAAAACTTCTGCAAGCCTTTCTGGTAATGCCGGACGGAGAAGGTCTTGCATGGACTTCACCAAGGCCATGATGCAAGAGAACGCGCGATCTCAGAGCAAGAGCAGAATGAGAACACGGTCTTTCCTCGCAGACAGGACAACAAGTAGAGCACATGGCCAATTATTCACAAATGTGCCACTCGCAAAGGAAGTTCATCCGCGAAAATTAAGTCTGAGAACGCAGAATACGACTCTGAAGGCTGACGACCTGGACGACGTCTCCAATGTGTACAAAGCGCACGTCGATCGATCGCTGAGGTCGATGCAAGGAGCCGACAAGCGTGGGAGCGCATACCTTCATGGATCGCTCGTTAAGATGCAGGAAGCTCTGGAGAAGGCTATGGCCAAGACCACCACTGCCAAATCTCCTTCTACGGATGGGGACGAAGCCGACCATGCTTATGCTCACGCAGGAGCGGCACATCATTCATCAGGAGTCGATGACAGCAACGCGAGCAATGACAAGACAGACGACGCTTTCTCCTTCGACATGCCGTATGATCCAGCGCAGCCATCTGCAGAATTAGTCAATTCCACCAAAGCCACGCATTTCGAGGCATTTCCCAGACTCCATGCTTCCGATGCCGCCAACCAGCCTAATGAAGACCCGATATTCGATCCCACGCTGATGCCGTTGCCTCTTCGCATTCGCCCCCGCCACACTCTCAGGGATTCAACGATAGTCCGATGAGCGATGAACTGCTGACTGTTGTCAAGGAGCTAACAAAGGAAAGAAATGTGCCGAGTGACGAACAGCGGTTGATTCGTTACTAAGTCCACAAGGTCGATGGTGCACGATACCGTGAAATATGGAGTGAGCCGAATACGAGGGCGAACAAGGCCGAGTCGATGTCGTTGCAATTTCACCATGCAGCCAAGAAGAGGATATGGCCTACATAGATCTCTCCTCGAATAACCAGCAAAAAAAAAAAAAAAATCATTTACTCGTCTCAGACAAACCCGCAAATCTAACAAGCATTCTGGAATCCATCTCCCTCAACCCTCACCCCAGGCTTTCCCAGCCCACCATCCTCCGTATCCTTGATCTCTCCGAAAACCTGCAAAAACGCGGCCGGCTCCTCGGCGCCCTGCACCTCATAGCGGCCATTGATCGTGAAATTCGGCACGCCAGTGACAAACTTCCTCTTCGCCTCCTCGACCTCGCGATCGACCTCCGCGCCACCAGCATCACTGTCCAACCACTCCCGCACCTCCTTCTCGTCCAGACCGGCCTGCACGCCGCGCCTCAGCAGCGTCGCCTTGTCGGTGATGTCCTCCTCGTTCTCGAAGTAAGCCGCGAAGAGCTCCTCCACAACCCTCGTTTGCACGGCCTCGCCCTTCGTGCGGCCCAGCTGAATCAGACGGTGCGAATCGCGCGTGTTGCCGACTCGGCCGCCGAACTTGAAGTTGATGCCGATGTCTTTGCCCAGGCGCGCGAGGTGCGCTTGCATGACCTGCGTGCGCTGCGCGCCGAACTTCTCGGCATAGAGGGCTTGTTTGTCGCGGGACTCCTTGGGTGCGTCGGGGTTGAGGTAGAAGGGCTTCCAGCTGGTTGTGAAGGTGTCGCTGGGGTGGGCGGCGCGGTGCTGGGTGATTGCGCGCTCGAGGCGGTTCTTGCCGACGTAGCACCAGGGGCAGACGGTGTCTGAGACGATGGAGATGTTGTATTGGGTCATTGCGCGGGATGTTGCGCGGAGAGCCACGGTGGGTGGTTTGTTTGGTGGTTCGATGGGAGCGTAGTGGGGCTTTTTGGTTTGGTGTGTGTCTGCTGTATGGTTGATGTTGGGGTGGGCAGAGTGGGGGTAGATGTGATTATAGGTGGGAGAAACACAAGTAGAAATAGCAGGTATACTTAACTCCGGCGTGGTCGTAGGATTATTGTGCGATATTGCATAATCTGGCAAGCATAGTGGGAAAAGGTTAGGTGAGCTTTGTGGCGGGCAAGGCAAAACGTGCCTCGGACAAAGAGCCGGAGGCGGGACTGTTTGCGCGTGTAGCACTTTGGATTACTAATGCTACGGCTACCGACGCCGAGACATCTCGAAAAACCACCGAGAACCCGGTGTGCCCTCACTGCTTTCCATTATGCTGTGACGCATTAAGGAATGTTGGGCGACTTATGAAAGAAGCCCTCTGGGCGATGAGTGATCAAACCCTCAGTTCAGCTTGTACCTGGAAGCCAAGTTCCTCCACCAATCCCTCATCATCCAGATATCGAACTCGGTGACCTCCATGCTGCTGCCAGCATTCATGATGAAGGACTCTTGACCGGTCGGAAGCCAGTCATAGAAGTCATCCAAGGCCAACGTGTGTCCAAACTCGTGCAGCCAGATGTGAGGCTGGTCCAAAGCACCCAAGAAGTACTCCGAGCCGATTCTCTGGCCCCAATCGCCACCAGCACCGCCTTCCATGCCCTCTGTCAGCCAGAGCGACATGTCGTATCTGCCTTCGGGTCCAGAGGGACATTCGCTGTAGTCGCCGTCCTGGTGGAAGAAGCGGCCACAGCGAGGATCGCACTCAGGAATGCCTTCAGCGTCCGCGGTGGAGTACACCTCGATACCCTCAGTGCTACCTTGCAGCTTGGAGGCATCGCTTGCCGCCCATCCAACAACCTGAGCACTGACATTCTGGAACGGCCAGCCTTCAAAGCCGGTCAAGTGGTCGGTCCACTTGGGAACGTTGGCTTGAAGCGATTTTTCGATGGCAGCGCGCTGTTCGGCGGTCACTGAGGCAGACGAGTCCCAGCGGACGCAGAAGTTGAGCTTACTGCAGAGTGTTAGTACTGTAAGAGAATCGAATTGTTGAGATTGGCTTACCCTTCTGCAGCCATGATGATGTCGTAGCCATAGTTCTTGAACGCCTCCCAGTCGCCGTTGTTGTAAGTCTGGACGGAGTGATCCCAAACCTCTTGCAGGGGCTTGACCAGATCAGAAGGCGGGTTCCAGGACGACTGACGCTTACTGCGCGTACTCTGACCCAACTTCGCCCAGACTGCGCCGTCGAGATCGCGGTTGGGCTTGGAAGTCTGAGAAGCGACATGGTTGCTACGAGGCAGCGCCAGCGCGCCCAGCGGGCTGAGAGCAAGGAGGGAAAGTGCCTTCATGGAGGAGTACATGGTTTTGTGGGAAGGTCGCTTGTGAATGTGAAATTGATGATTTAATGAATGGACGCAAGCCAGCTCGCGATGTGTGAATAGGCAGAACGAAGGGTTTGTAAGGAGTGAGTAGATGATGGGGTACTCCTCTTTCCTGGCCAGAACATTCATCTTATAGGTCGGTTGGTGCCAATGTAGGGCATCGGCAGTATAGCGATGCTATGTATTTGTGAAACAATACCAAGGTGCTAAGAACGGATTTTGGTGTCATCGCAGTGTTAGCTTGCCATTGCCGCCTACTTCGATTAGGGCATTTCCCTGGAGTTACATGCTGTCTTGGACAGAAGCTCGAGAACACCAATGAAAAACGAGCGAGGTCCTCGCAAGTGGGAGTGAATGCCGAAGTGTCATTTGCTTCACATAGAGTAACGAGTAGGGCTGTCATCAGGGAGTTCGTCTGTGCATAGCGGGTGTGCTTTCCCAGAACAGCCGTTCGAGGAGGATTGATACGGTCTGATATCAAGTGAGGAGTACCAAAAACAATGCGCAAAGTCTTACGCATCGATGTAGATGACCCGACCATGCTTGTCTTCATATCGTCAGGAGGGTTGTGTGGTTGAAGCAAAAGCGTCGCGAAGCTCTGGGTTGAAGAGCAAAGTGGCGAACAGCGGAATTCGCCGAAGACGACTGCCACGCGCTGATAGGTCGGTGAGGACATCCATCAAGACAACTCCATGACCATCAACGTACAGACGAGATCACGATCACCGTCTGCACATAACACATCAATATGGACGAAACCGCCGAAGGCCCAACCTTTCGCGCGAACAAGCGTCGCAAGGTCTTCCGCAAGAGGCCTGGGAGCGAAACCAACGACGAGGAGCCAAATATCGCGACCTCTACACCACCCGACCAAGCAACGTCGGCCAGTGTCATGAAAGATGAGGCAGAAGCCTCCTCACGGCCAGACATCGCACGCGTACGGAAACCAAAGAAACACGGCATAGCCTTCTCAAGCTTAGATCGAACCTTATCACGACCACACAACGACAACGAAGAGACTGCCTTGGTTGTCTCAGAACCTCCGATAGTGGAGCAGCAGAATGGCCGCTTCACAAAACAGACTGGTAAAACAATAGTCGAAGACGACAAGCATATGTGCGTTTTGCCAACCAGCCAGCCTCCCAGCTCGTGCCCAAAATTCAAATCAGGACTGACAGCGTAGGTCGGCATACATAGACTCGAAGCTGGCTGAATTACGCTATGGATCTTCCACACCAAACAACACCACCACCACCACCACCACCGCTACAAAATCTAGCCATACTGTGACAGGCCAGACTCTAGCCTCAGCCCAAGCTCAACTCCCGCCCAACCGAGACTCAGCACCCCTCTCGCCACCACAGGCGCCGCCCAGCGGCACCCAACAACCAGCCAACCCATCAAAACCACCACCGCCACCCTCCCGCCGCAAGAACCGCGGCCCTCGCCAGCCATCCCCTTCAACAACAGCCCGTGCGACCTTAATCGACCAAATCCTGCGCGAGTCCAACCACACGCCGCACTACACCCCCTCCACCTCCAACCCCAACACCAAAGCAGGCACCAACAACAACGCCACCCTGGACCCCGACGCGGCCGCCGCCGAAGCCTTCAAAGCCGACTTCCTCGCGCAAGCCGAAGCGCGGAACCTCTCGCGGCGCCAGCCTGCTGCGAACGCGAGCGCGGGGGCTGCAAGCGCGGCGTCGTCGGGCCCGAAATTGGGTGGGAGTCGGGCGGCGAGAGAGAGAATGAGGGCTGCGGAGGAGGCAAAGGGGAAGAAGTAGAAGTAGGCGAGGGTGCGAAAGGGGTTACTTATCATTTTGGGTGAGTTCCAGCAGTTCTGAGGGAGTGAATGCCAGGGTTATGCTGTAGAAACAGCCAGTATTGGATTTGAAGGTAGATGCATTGGAGAAAATAAAGACTATGTACTCATGCGAACGCGAATGCCACAGGTAGCCTATGAGCAAATCGGCTCGCTTTCATACAAAGTATACAAAAAAAGCCAAGGCAGACAAAAAGTGCCGCTCCTCGCCTGGCCCTCTTTTCATACCCTAGTCTGTGGTGCTGTGTTGCTGGACAAGCCGCGCGATACTTGAAAATGAGCTTCGCGCAGCCCGCCACAACACGCAAACGAGAGAGTCGCTATGCAACCAAAGAGGAAAAAAGATAGACCGAACCTCCCGCTAATATTTTTGTGCTCCCGTTCCGTATATAATCTTTTGCTTTTTCTTCTGTCGTCGGCTTCGAATGCGTAAAGTTGCATCAAAAATCAAGAGAAATCTTCGTGAAGTCGTGAAAGTGTGCCAGAGCGTGTCGTGGTGAACGGCAGCAATCCGCTGAACTACCTCGCGCCTCGCGGGCTGCCGATGATGCCTGGCCCAATGCCGTCGGATCGGCCTGTGATTTCTTCCATGTCGAAAAGCTCCTGCTCCTCGTCGATGCGCTCTCTTCCGATGCTGACGCTGCTCATGGCTCGGTCGATGCTGAGGCGCTTGTTGGAAGTTGATGTTGAGACGCGTTGGGCGCCCGGAGCGATGGAATTCGTCGAGCCAGACATGGCGTTGGTCAAGCTGCCGCTTCCAATTGTAGGAATTGATGACGATGAGGCCGCGCGGGCAGCATTAAGGTTTGTGCGTTGTAATTCTTGCGTGAGCATGCTCATGCTTGCCTGTCGGGGCGGGCTGCTGAGACCTGGGCTCAGTGTGTGCTCAGATGCGAGAGAAGGACGCTGTGACTGCGCAGGACCTGGAAGAGCGCCGAATCCAGAGTTACGCAGAGGAGAGCCAACAAAGTCCGAGCTGTTGTTGCGCTGAGGCGCAAACATGCTGGTGTAGCGTGATGGCGACGATGAGAATGAGGGACTTCCACTCTTGCTGTCTCCTGGTGTTGCTGTGTTTGACAAAGTGCGCCTCTGCGCTGCGAGGAATGAAGCTGGGTTCTCGGCTTGACGAGATTCGCGGCGGGATCGTGATCCTGGAATCAAATCGTGAAGTGAAGCAGGAAGTAGGTCCTCTTCGCGATCTGTGTCGGTTTCTCCGTCATCCTCGTCGTCTGAGTACTCGAATGATTTCGTAGGCAGACCTGTTCCAACACTAGAAGAGAACATGGGCCGGCTCGTCCGGAGGCTAGTTGAGTGCAGAGGTCGTTTCGGGAACGAAAGTGGCTCGTCTCCACCAGATGGCGGCGAGGAGCCAGCCAGCACGCTATCAAGGTTGCCGCGACCACCGAACGCAGAGTGGTGGAGGTCCTGCAGCGCCGAGTTGCCAAAAGCCTTGCGAGGTAATGAGGATGGTGGCGACTCGAAGCCGAATCTGGACGGCACTGAAGCAGCCATGGGCCCACCTCGCTGAGCCATAGATACACCATTGCTGTCAAAAGAGTTCGGCAGCGGCGCATCCAGCACGCTCAATCCTTTTTGGTGGGGCGAAGAGCCGAACGCAAGTCGATCATTAGTCTGTGGTGACGAGCCGAACTTGGGCGATGCAGTTGTGTAGTCGAATTGAGGTACGTCGTAAATGTTCTTGTAGTGATAATGAGAATGTAACATGTCCTCCTGCACCTCGCCGTTCGGTCTCTGCTCCAATGCTTGCATCGAGAGTAGGCCAGGCGGAGGCTGTCCATAGGCGCCTGGTGGAGGTGCATACTGAGGTGGCTGCGAGTATCGCTTGTTGTTCATAACAACGCCATCTGGTGTGATGTGCAGCAGCGCGCATTTCGTTCCAAACTTGCAGTGTCCTTTTGCGAAGTACTTGCACGGCGCTGGGCGGGTTGTCGATTCCAGGTCATGCGAGAAGGGACACATGCGTCCAGCCTGACATTGGCCCTGCAGGTAGAACTTGCATGGCACGTGGGATGTGTCTGCTCGCTTGCTCAATCCGTTGCGTCCCTTCTTGCCTCCGCCGCTTGCAGTGCCTGTTTCAGACGACTCGTTCTTGTTCCTCGGCGGACTGCGCGCTGCTTCTAGCAAGCCCATGTCTGCTTGCGTCATTTGGTAGGATGGAGGTCGTTGGTTGACAGGCATTGGCAGTGCGCCGTTGCCGCCGGGAGACTGCATATGTGCGATGCCGTTGGTGGGAGGATTGTCGCTTGGCTGGCGCTGGTGGTTGAAGGGAGGATGGTGCTGCTGGTGCTGCTGGTTCTGGTGTTGCTGGTGGTGGTGGTGGTGGTGCTGCGGCGGCGGGCCGTGGGCATGGACATTCATGATGCTGGCTCCGGCGTCCGGTCGCGCGCAGGCATGAACTGGTTGGCGTTGTGAAGTGGGGCTGCTGTCGCAATGGCGGGGCGAGACCGGCGCAGCAGTTGGTATGGGGCGCGGTGGTGGAGGAGGCTCGGGCGGTGGTTATCGGCGGCGGTGTGGTAATGGTAATAATGGCTTGGGTCGATAGGCGGATACACTCGGCACGTGTCTTGGAGGTACGTAGTGATATACCAGCACCCCCCGTCGTGGCTATGCTCGTGTCAGTGGTAGCAGAGTGGTCATCACGCGGCGAACCAAGGTTCGTCGACATGCTTGATGCACTGACTCGGCCCTGTGATGGCGCGCCGATCGCCCGGGAGGAGGTGAAGAGGCCGACTTCAGCAATCTTCAGCAATGCTGTCACGTCTATCTGATACTTTTTGAAAGACATACCTTTTTTCTTCAGCTTTGCATCTCCTCGGTGGTATGCTTCTTTGCTGTTGTTGTACGCTTTGGAGCTCGACCTGTTTGCGGGTTCGTGCAGCAGCCGTTGCGAGATCTGCTTGTGCGACTTGAAGAAGGGGCAGAAATGCAACAGCAAGAGCGTGTCTAGATGTTATTATAAACATCTCTTCAAGGATGCCTTACTAATGCGCATGTGCTTCACGGGCATCATTGAAGAGTAGTGTTGTCACGCGTCAGCTACCAGAGTGTCTTACGCACCCTTGGAGGACAAGCAGATGACCTGCCTGTATTACGCTAGTATTGCGTACACGGTGGTAAAGCCAGTCAATCATCTGTTCTCATACGCCAGATACTCTTATGCTGACGAATTCACTTTGCTTTGCCCATTATCTCAAGACTCCACCTGCCAAAGGTGTGCGATTTAGCAATGCCATGTCTCGAAGGCGCACAAACTCACTCTGGACCTGTGACACACACGTGACCCGGGTCAGACTCGCACATGTCCCTGAGACTGTGTTCCCATACCCACGACACAAAATCCCAAGACACGGACCGCGTCTGTTACACGGCATCCGTTAGATCAAGATGTCTTGCAGACCGCTCGTGCGCTCCCAACGCCATAAAATGAATGCTTGACTTCACATGTACAACGCGCTCGCTCTCACTGTTTCGATGCATGCCACAGAATGTCTCAGGGGAGAAGCACGCTTGTCTTGTAGCATTTGGAGTGTTCAATCTCTGATGCAGGTAGGTTTTTGCTTTCTCCTTAGCCTCTCGTTGGTGAGTCGCAGCCGAAGTAGCTGAAGAAACCTCAAACGTCCCGGTATTGCGCAATCTTGCCGTGGGTATCCAATTGAAGAGCTGAGAACATACCAGACGGATACGTGCAGTCCGAAGTGGTAGCTGCCATGTTCTCACGCATGCTTCCAGGCCACAAATCTCGCTCCGACGATTTCGTTTGCATGTCGCGACCCGTGTCACAAGTTATAGCACTGCAATCTTACAGCATCCTGCTCGTTTACTCTGCGATCACATGTGCGATTCTAACAAACAGTTGTACCACTCACATAATCTCATCGAATCCGTCGAACATTGTGTCACTCACATTACCCTATCGCCCACCGTAGCAAAGCTTCGCCACACCTCAAGAGTCGCGCCTTCCTTGTGTTTGACCTTCTTGAGTCTTGGCGTCAAGGCGCGCCTTCTACAAGCTGCCGTCTCGACCACGACTCCTCATCATTCCCTCACTGCAACCTCAACCTCGTCACTCATTTCCTCACTCTCTTTTAATCCCTCCACCAACCATTCACCCTCAGTCACTCCTTACCTTTCTCGACGACTACTCAACACAATTCCACTCGCGCACGACATGAAGCTCAAGAAGCTCGCCGTGGCTCTGGCCACGACGCCGTTTGGCATTGCTGCAGCCTTGACGGCTCCCGGCAGTGTGCCGCCGTACGGCAACGTGTCTGTCAACGACACTGCTGCCATCGACCCGTATGTATACATGTTCTTTCTTCCTTCTGCCTTACACACATCCTCTCCACTTTCCCTCGCTCGGCCATATCAAACAGCGAAGGAGCCATCTACCAAAATGCCGGACGCCTTTACGAGACCCAACACGATGCCGGCACCTTCACGCCCCCCACGACGCCGTGCAATCCTACGCCGCATTCAGCAAAGTATCAAGCGTTCGCTGTCATCAAATTACAACAAGATGTCATACCCTCCAACCGGCAACCTTAGGGAACCCGTTCCTGAAAGATCTCCTCTCCCACCTGCTATCACAACTTCCACCAGCTGGTTTGGCTCTTCCAAGAAAAACAAAGCATCTCATCGCAAGCAAGCATCACTCGGCAGCCTTGCCCAACCAGGGAAGGTCTTGAGCAAAGAGGAACGGGAACGGCGAAAAGACTCTGCCACGGCTGTCGAAACGCCCAAATCATCCGAAGAACAGAAGAGAGAAGACTTGAGCTTTCGGGCGTTCTTCCAGAGGGTTGCATCGTGGGACTTTCTTCGCGACTTGAATGCGTGCTTGCGCGTAAACCTGGCTCCGGAGGCTGCCGCCGACGTTTCCTGGTCATCAGAGGCCGGCGACCGAACACAATCTGCCCGTCATTTCATCGTTTTGCTTATCACGTTTCTGATCGTATTTGGTTCGCTTTACAGCGTGGTCACTCACTTACTCGGCGTTACTAGAGCTTCTGCCCAGTGCAGCCCTACCACTGTCGTCTCCACCCTCACTGTCTCGGTTCCGGTCACCTTCACTCACACTGAGTCGATCTTCGTTTCGCCGTCGGCTTGCACCCCCGCTGGCTCTGCGCCTACCGTCATTCACACGTCGACTAGCACTTCGACGCTTTACAGCACGAAGACGCTCACTGTCATCTCAGTCAATCCCTCTGGTACTTCCGAGAACTCCGAAACCACCTCGAGCACTCTGCCGTTCGTCTTCTCTGTTGTCTCTGGTACGACCAGCTGGGTCAACGGTGTGTCGCCCTCGAGCGGTGCGTCTCTCACCACGGCGACAACGACCATCTTTGTCACACCCAGCGAGGCACCCACCCCACTCAAGACGGTCTCGACGACTTCCCAGACGACTCAAACACACACGACTACCGTCACACCTGCAGTTGTCTCTACATCGACCAGCATTGTTGGCCCTGATTTGACCTCCACTGTTCATGTCACGCGAACCAACACGGTGTCCAACTTCGCCACTCTGACAAGGACAACTTTCAGCGGCATCGGAAGCTCGGGCTGGAACTTGACTGACTTGCAAGAGCCCACCGCAGCCACTACCACCACTCCGGTAGTGAAAAGCACGCCTACCACCGCCACGATCTCTTTCTTCTGGGCCTCTTCCGGCGGCCACACATACTCCACGAGCACCAGGGTCATCACAACTACTCTCATCCGCACGGAGTTCCCGGGGAGTAACAGCACCACCCACACGGTAGCTCGTACGTCGACGTACATCACCTCTTCATCCACTGCGAAGACAAGTACAGACAGCGTTTTCGCCGCTTCAAGCTCGACAATCACCAGCGACGGGGACTCTTCAGCGTTTCCAACTATGAATCCAGGCACTGACGGAATCTCGCCGGCTTCGGGCGCTGCCACCGTTCCAAGTGGCTCTACTCCTACGTCCATTGAAACTTCACCGATGTCGCAGAGTAGCGACGCTCAGGGCGCCACTGGTGTTCCTGCTGACACTACCTCAGCTTCATCCAACAACACTTCGCCTATTTCCGCTGTGACTACCAATGCGGGCAGCTCATCATTGTCAGTCGATAGTACCGGTAGCTCTGCCGAACCTTCTTCTGGTGCAACTGAGACGTCTTCGGCTGCCTCGACACTCTCGCCGCAGGAGAGTTCTACCATTGCTGTGGGCAACTCGACCTCTATTGCTGGCTATGGCGCAGAGACCCCACACCCAGCTTCGAGCACAATTTCCTCTGCGCTTAGTGCGCCGCCTTCTCCGATCCCAGCTTCTCCCACTGCCAGCTCTGTGGGCGTCGCCGATATCACAAGCACGGCCGCCAGCGCCTCCAACACCAGCTTGAGTTCCGTCACACCCAGCACGCAAGCTTTGTCTTCCATCGGGAGCACACTCGCGAATAGTCCACCCACAGCCACCTCGCTTAGTATCAGCTCCGTCACGCCTACCTCCCAGGCAACTTCTTCTAGCGGCACTAGTGTGGCAGATGGCCAGGCTCCAACCTCGTCGTCAACCTCACTCTTGTCATCTGACACAGTGACTGCGTCAATCAGCTCGGACTCAAGCAGCACTACTTCAACGAATAGCCAAGATTCGACTTCGTCCTCGAGCTCATCTCATGAGTCCGTGACAGCAAGCACGTCCTCAGAGTCTGCCAGCACGACCTCCACGGCCACCAAGACCTCCGCATCCGCATCCGTTTCACCGACCGCATGCGGCGAGCATGGAGATTTCGTCCTTGACTTCGATGATCTGCCCAGCTTCTCAGGGGATGGAGACATCACGGAATCCCCTCCGATCTTCAGTCCTTACCACCATCTTACCTTTAGCAACGGATATGTTCACGCACCAAAGTACAAGCAACCTTTCGTACCCCACTCCGGCGACCAACTCGCTGTCTTCCTGGCGTCCGGAGCTGGCAATGGAACAAACGATACCGTTTGGCACCAACCAGGCATGTCTGCTATTGTCCCTCGTACCGAGCCTGGCGACATCACCGATGGTCCTTACAACGGCTTGCCTGCTTTCTGGTTCAACGCCTACGTTGCCTGGCTCGGCTGCGACAACAATGGCCCTGACAACTGTGTCTTCAACGTCACTGGCTCGACTTGGGATGCCAATGCTGGCGACGATGTAGAGACTTACAATACTCAAATCGAGGTTCCGCCCTGCCCGAACTTCCACCACTGCCCGCTTCAGCACATGGAATTCCCTGATAACTTCCGCGGCTTGAGCGGTATCCAGATCCAGGCATTCGTCAACAACAAGCCGGTCATGTTCTTCATGGACGACATGGCTCTTGGCTGGTACGACAATAGCTGCGATGCTGGAATGAAGCGCATGGCTCGTCCAGGTACCCTTGGTGGGCCTGGCAATGCGAGCGGTAGACGTAACAGGGTCGTGCGCCGCACACTCATGCGTTAGGAAACGTGGTGAGAACATGCGCCTCAAGCATTGCAGGACAATGTTAAGGAGAAAGCTGCAAGACGCTTGACTTTTGGCGTGTGAAGATGGAATGGCTCAGTACCTGTCCATAACAATGCATAACAAGCGATGAGTAACAGTAGTGATTGTTAGTCTGAGACTGCAGTGCTTCTACATAGCAACTCAATCAATGAATGTCTGATGATGAGAACTTCGCCGCATTTTAATCACTGCTCACTTGGAATGTTTGTGCATGAGATAATGAGACCTGCCAGGACCGCTTAATGAAAGGAAGCCATGTCGATGCACATCAGAAGAAGACTGAATTACTTTGGGAGTGATGCTCCCGGGGTATCTATTTATGCTTCTGTGCCTCTTCTCTCATCTATTTACATCCTTCCTTGTGTGTGTGTCATGTCCAAGACTCTCCAATAGAATCCCTCACGCTCACTCATCGCCAGCAAACGCTCTACTAAACTTTACCTGCGAGCTGAAATCCTCCCAGCCCGCGACTCTGCCCCAGCTCTGCGCTTTCGTCTTCTCGTCCTCATCGGCGTCCGCGCCGCGTTTGTAAAGCCAAGACTTGGGTCGGAGGCTGTAGCTGCCGTTCTCCTTCGCGAGCTGCAGACGCTCTTTTGTCGGCGGGTCGTGCTGCTCAAGCTCCACAGCGGCCACCGGAGGCTTGATCTCCGGTACACCGGGCTCGACGAGAGCGTTCGTGCGGTGCTCGCGGTGCTCAAGGATATCCACGTCGATGGTATGGAGGGCGCAAATGCGGTAGACGTGAATAGGGCGTGTCTGGCCATGGCGGCGGACACGGCCGATTGCTTGCGCCATTGTGGAGTCGTAGCTGTATTGGTTGTCTCGAAGCAAGGGCGAGAGGAATATCACATGATTTGCTGCCTGGA
The DNA here is from genome assembly GCA_035771495.1 of Cladosporium oxysporum. Taxonomy (NCBI): domain Eukaryota; kingdom Fungi; phylum Ascomycota; class Dothideomycetes; order Cladosporiales; family Cladosporiaceae; genus Cladosporium; species Cladosporium oxysporum. The sequence continues at coordinate 476,880 of JAWNKS010000006.1, forward strand.
TGTTTGAGCCTGCTGCTGTTTCGTCTGAGGCGTTAAGAACGAGGACTGTGTCTTTATTTTGGCAGAACGTGGCAATCTGTGCGCCTGCTGTGTCTTTGCCGACAATTGTGGCGGCGATGGATTTTCCCTTCAGGGCGACTGCTGCTTGCTGGACTTGCTCGGGGAACTGGACAAACAAGATCGCTTTTTCGCCTCGGCCTTGTATCTTCTGGAGGAGTTGAATAGCAGCTTCAAGTTTGGCGCCGTGGGAGCTTGCCTCGCTGGACTGCTTGAGTTTGTGCGACCATAGGAGGTGGTGGTCTTGCTGAGACGCGCTACATCCCGGGGCAGCACATCGGGTGCGATGCTGCTCTCTTGCAATCTCGTAGCACTGCTGGCAGACTCGATGTCCACACAAGGCGGAAACGGCGACTCTCTGCCCAAGTTTACCGCCGGAGCAGCAACTCTCGCTGTCACAACTTGTCGGGGCGGCCGAGTCGCAAATTCTTTGTACATTGCTAATGTAACGTTCAGATCGCGTGGTGGTCAATAGGCCTTTGGCCAGCGCATTGACTTTTGCCGTGAGTTCGCGGGCTTTCGATATCTCCTTGCCTTCTTTGGACTTCTCGCCCTCGCCATCACTGTCTGATGCGCTCTTCTTGGACTTGATCTTTTTGAGCGCAACGGCATTTGGGTTGGCAGTTGAGCGAAGCACTTTCGAGACATGATCGATCGTCTCCTTGTCACCGAGTGTTCCCTCTTTAAGCAGAGAATCAGCCATTTGCTGAAGGGGCTGATTGTGTTCTTTCACCTCATGCTGTGCCGCATAACAAGCAGCAGTGAGGTCTTTTAGCATCGACCCGAACTCGGCTTGTCGAGCCTTTATCATGTGGTCTAAGCCTTTCCGTAGATCGCCACTGCGCTCGAGGAAAGCGGCGTCTCTTGACAAGGCCTCTTCGGCGGTGTCTACATCTGCAATCGCAGCCATGAATCGCTTATCACGTGTTGTCGTCTTGGACTTCTTGGCTTTGCGGATATTCATCTCCTGCGAAGCCAGTTGCTGAGAGAGCTCCGTGTAGGCCGCCTGATGATCGACGTCGAGCGTCACAGGAACGAGGTGGTCATCATAAGTCATTTCGTCAAAGTCCATCACGTTCTGACGCACGAAGGTGTCCAAGAATGACTGCGCGATCTCATGAATCCGTGCATGCATGCAGTCGGAGGGTACTTCACGCATCGCATCAAAGCGTTCAAAGTCTGTCATTTCCTTGCGAAGGGCCCGCACGTTGCGTTCTGCCATGGTTCGTGTGGAGTCACTGCCAATGCGCAAAGGAACACCCAGTAGGTCGGCGATCTGCGCGATGTCGTAGAAGTCTGTCAAAGCAGGTGTTCCGCTCAGTCCCCAGCGCTTGTCGGCTTTGAGAGCTTTCAGCGAGGCATACTCGCGAGGAGTGTACTGATGGAACTCATCGATGATAATGCGATTGAAAAAGAACTGTTCAAACAGAGGCCTGCCAACGCTGCCTGTAGGCACAGCCTTCAAAGCAGGTTTCGCAGCTTTTGTGGCTTTCCCTCTCGACTCAACGTAATCCTTGCCCACGAGTCTGCGAGACGGGACAATAGCGCGGAAGTCTTCGCTTCGAACAAGCTCAGCATAACGACTCTTGACGTGGTTCCGGAAAGCTTCAAGGCCATCGTTCTGCAATATACGGAGATGTTCGGGTATCGCTTTGCAAGCATGAGCCAGCCACTGTGAAAATGCTCTACCAGAGTTAGTGGCAGGTCCTGGCATCGCCGCAAAGCTAGCCAATCTCTCGGCGTAGTCCGCATGACCCAGAACTGTGCGGTTCACCAGGATAATATTGGCCTTTTCGAAATCCGCGATGCTGAATTTGTCAAGATCTTTCGGGCTGGTCACAATCACAACGCTCTGCATGTAGCCAAGTTTGTCCTTGATCTCAGAAGCCCATTGCCTGACCAAAGTGTTGGGAGCCACAATGAGGGTAGCTTTGGTCGGGATCAACCCGCGCGTGTCGTCGGATATTTGGCGATTGCTGATATCAGAAATGATGTCCCGACCCGACGTCAATTGCGAATGTATCAATGCCAGACTTGTGATGGTTTTGCCGAAACCAGGATGGTCTGCACAGATGCCGCCACGCACAGCGATATCAATCTCTGCACGCACCTCAGCCCGCCAACCCAAGGCAGGTACAATGGCCTCTTCCGCCTCTTCTACCGTGAATGGCTGTCCCAACTCCTGCTGTTGCATCCAGTGCAAGACCAGCGCTTGTTTAGGGAACAACTTACAGCTCATGCCGATATTCTCGGGGGCGGCGTTACCGACGGTGGCTTTCAAGACGAAAGGATCTAGTCGGAGGTCGCCTGCGGCCAGATTCTGCTCTAGTTTCCATGTAAGCTTGCTGTCAGAGTCCGTGGGTAGGCGTGAAACGGCTCGGTGAGCCAAAGTAGCCAGGTTTATACCGAATTGCAGAGTGCAGGTCTCCCCAGAACGATCTACTTGGAACAACATAGCCTCAGGACGACTTTTGATGGAACGCTCGTACGTCGCAGCGCTTGCCGGGTCCTCATATGGTTTGATCGCTTGCGCGCCCGTGAGCATCCAGCGCAAGCCCGGCTTTTGGGGTGCACAGGATTCACAATCTGATTGAGACAAGGACAACTGCCGCCATTCAGTAGCTGGAAGCTGTCTCCTCATTGTCTCAAAGATGTGGGCGTTCTGGGCGAAAAAGCGGTCGTCTTTCGAGTCAATCTCTCGAAGATCCTGGATGTCAAGATTTGGGCTGGAAAAGTCGCAGCGAAGAATCAATTCAGCATGCTGACATTCCAGCTGTGGTCGGCAGAGAGACAAAGGTGCATGAATGACGGCTTGCGGGTCAACTTCTTGGAGTCGTGAGTTCAGGTGTTGCCAATCACCACTAGGTGTCAGCGTCGCTGATTCGAAAGCTTCGCCATTGTTGCAGGGGGCCCATTCTGGATTGAGTGAGGCAATGACTGGTCGTTGGATGCCAAAGTCGAGGCGTTCCTTCTCAGTGGTGAAAACGAATCGATCAAGCTTAGGGTCATCTGTCCGCGTAGGATTGCGAAGCAGGTAAATCTCTTCGCCATCTGAAGCGCCAATCTTCTTGTAGAGACTGTCACCAGCAGTACCACATAAGGGCAGCGCTTCGTATTCACCATTGATGTCGTGTTTAAGATTTTCGGTGACCTCGGACGGCACAGTCACCTGTATGCGGCTCCACACTTGCTGATCATGGTACTTGGGTAACTCAAGCCTGGCTAGCCATGACGCGATTCGCTGGCCAACACCTTCGATGCGCACCAGTGATGTATTGCAATACGGCGAAAGCCGCCACAGCCACTCACCATCAAGCAATGACTTGTCGCACTTCGCCGTGGCAATCGGAGGTTCTAAAAGCTTTCTCAGCTCATCTTTCACGGGCAGCGTCTTACTGGGCAATGCGAACAGCTGCCACGATGCCTGTTGTCCATCGATCCTCAATTCGAGTCTGCCCGTGGGTGCTCTATACACAACCGTCCAGACATGCGTTCTCTGGACGCGTGAGAACGTAAATGTGCTCCGGGCTGTCGCCAATGCCGCTGATAGATACCCATGTTCATCGGAGACACTAGGCAACTCGCTCAGGAACTCATCGCCGAACGTTAGGCTCTGGGGCAATCGCGACCGCAGGTACTCCTCAAACTTGACAGGGCTCGTACGCAGGTCGTTTTTGACGATTCGGTAGTTGTGCGTTGGGTTACCTCCACATCTTGTACAGGTTGTGTGATGGCAGTCGACACATTGCTGAATAGCTTTCCGAGCGATATCAGCCGAGCCTTCACATAGACAGCGTCTAGCCGATCTTGAGGCTCGATCGATCAGATCAGACAGATCGTGGTCTGCTACCGAGCGTTCATTAGAGACGATTGGAGTGGTAGCAACGTCCGTGAGCTTCGGCTGGGATGCCGACGCCATAGTGACGTTCTCAACAAGTGCTACTCCATCGTTACCAAGCACAGGCTGCCCCCAAATCAAAGCAGCCAGAATAGCAGAGCCAACAGCAGTCGTCGTCATTGCATTTCCAGCCAAGTCTTGAACTTCAGAAGCTGTCTCTGTAGTGAAGGAGACCTTGTTCAAGGGCAAGCCTTGCAGCGAAAGCACCTCCTCGGGCGCGAGGGCTCTACCAGCATCTGAAGCAAAGAATAGGCCCGAAGGAGTTATGCACGGCGCAATACCAAAGTGTGCACCGTCGCCGAACATGTCGACGTTCTGAGAAACGTCCCAGATGCGAGTCTTGTATCTGACATCGAATTCTGATGCTTTGCGCAAGAAGGAAATGTCCATGTAATCGCGGACGCGCTCCGGCTGTTTGCGATACCACGAGATGAAGCCATTCTCAGGTACGTTCATGGTACCACTTTCTGACCAGAAAGTGAGAGGCCTGGCATTCCCTAAGCGCTTCTCTTGGCGATACTGAATGTGTCGGATTTCACACGCCGCCCAGTCATACTCTTTACTGTTGTCGTCAAGGCTGGTTTGCTGCGCCCTGATCTTGTCGTTTGGCAGCATGAACTCGGCGACCGAACTGCTTGCCGAACGGCGGAATCTTGACATTGCTTCTTGCCATGCCTTGCCAGCGCCGTCGATGCTCTCTGTTGTCGCTTTCGACTTATCAAAGCAAACAAGATACCCACGCTGCCTTGTCTGTGGCAGATAATAGTTCTTGCTATCAAGGAGAACACCGCCAACCGCGTAGCCAATGTTGCGGTAACACTCTGTCATAAGATCGTAGGGAGCGTGTTTGACATTCTCCAAGATCACGATAGCTGGGCGGAAAGCTTTGACATACGATAGCACTCCATACCAAGTCTTGCTTGATTCTCCACCGGCTTCTTCGTCCAAGTTCTTGCGGTGCTTGTTGAGTTTTGAAAAATCGACACATGAGGTGCCGGCGATGAGCACATGGACATGACCAGGTATGGGAACCTTGGACCCATACACAGTTGTGGCGGTCGGAATTGCATCGCGTATTGCATCCGTGATCTCCGTGATGTCACGAAATATGATCTTAGGGTGAAAGTTCCGCTCGATGTAAGCTTGCTTATAAGGCACGATCTCGGCAGAAAACAAGTGATCTACTTGCATCTCTGGCTCGCCTAGCGACTTCAACGCGTCTTGGACCATTTCCAGTGCCAGCAGAGGGCTCTCGGTGCCCGAGCACATTGTCGCAACACGTAAAGGCTGCCTGCCAGGTCTCTGGAGAACTTCCCTCAAACCCATGTCCAGAGCCTTAGCTGTAATGTCCTGGAAGATGTCGCCAATTGACGAAAGTGGAGGCAGACCAGTGTCAAGTCCTTTAGGCTCGCCCGCCTCTCTGCTAAGAAGCTTGCCCATCTCAGTTGCTGTGGTCTTGCCAGTTCGCTTTCCAGTCTTACTCGTGCCCTGTATTGTAGACGCCGTAGACTTGGCCGTCCTGTTGGTCTTGGTTTTCGTCCTACCTTTGAGCTTGACTCCGCTGTCGTAGCCTTCGTCCACACTCTCAGCGCTCTCAGACTCACTCTCTTCTGTTTCAGATTCTTCCTCAGATTCAACCTCCGACTCGTGCTCGGAAGCATCATCTTGAAAGTCCGATTCGTTTGTAGGCGCCTGTGTGACACGTCCACTCCTTCTGCTGCTGGAGCTCTTCTCGTACACAATGTGATCCTCGTCATCATCATCGACCACCTCCTCGACATATGACTGTCTCAATGTTGATCGCCGCGGCCTCCGACTTGAGTTGCGGCTGACATCCTCGCTGCTTACCTCACTTGCGCCGCCAGTTGCTGAAGTAAGGCTTTGTGTCGCTGGCAGGCCAGGTGGTTGTGGCGTATCGACAGATAAATCGGCGCGTCCATCCAATTGTGAAGGCAGAGCATGCGACCAATTCTTTTCAGAAGACTGTGCCAAGCCCCAGAGATCCTTGAGTGTGCGCCGTTGTGAATTCTGGGTTCGTGAGCGTTTGCCACTAGTGATCAATGGCCGGTCGAAATATGGCTTCTGAGCCTCTTCGAAAGGGACAGACAGCTCATCCTGGGAAGGCCGCTCGCCTCTCGGTATGAACACAAAGTCCACAGTGCGAGATGACGTGCCCACAGAAGATGTCTTGGGTGCGACTGAGTGTAACAATTTTGGGCGGACAATTCGCTGCGGACGCCCAAGTCTGTGATCGGCTGAGCTGTCTTGGGCCGGCGAGGGCGCTTTCCGCTTTGCCATGCTGGCACCTGACGTATGAACAGCAAAGCAAAATGAACGCTTCACAATGAAGCTCAGATGCACCAATTGTGTGGTATTGTTGTTCGCAGTGAATCGCTTGCTCAAGGGTCCATTGAAGTCGCGTGGCAGGAAGACGCGCAGCGCGTTAAGGTTAAACTTTAAATTTATTCTGGCCCGGAGAATATCCGAGCGCGCAATATCACGGCATGCATAATGCAGAGTTATGGTGCCAACTTCTGGTGCATGCTGCGATGGTGTCCGGACAACATGATGGGCTGCCATCGATAATCCTTATCTGTTGGCTGGGTAGGTGGGTGAGCTACACCGCCAAAGCGCTTGTAGGCTTCATGGCAGCGTGGCTTGATTCGCTGATGCTAATTAACCCGTCCACTGTGGGTGAGCTACGACACAGTCATACAATGACGATGTATATAAAGCTTTCGGTCAGTACGTGGACGTATTCGAAAAGAGCTAAATTTGCATGTTCGATGCACTGTGCACACATGCATGTGATTGACCTCAAAAACTGTTAGGGTTGGGGTTAAGGAAAAGTGTTCAAGTAGATAGATGTACTTTCGCCGTGTCAGAATGGCTTCGCACCGCATGACATACGCTGGCGGAGTCATATACTTCTTTCTGATAGTCTCAATGGTGTGAGGGAATAACTTATTCCATCGACCGTCTAAAAAGAAACAAAGGCTACCGTGTAAACACTCGTGACGATTGAGGTGCCATCAGCTTCAATGTGATGTGGACTTCATCGACGATCATCGACGATCCTCAGAACGTCACACTGCCAATGGGTATCTATCTCGTGGCATGAAGTAAACAAGTGATGCCGAGGCAATCGCTTTACTTAATAACATTGCATACGCGAGTGGTGTCCTATGCTATTGGTCCACAGAAAAGCATGCGACCATCGGAGCATTGTGAGACGACAGGCTGAGCCCCAACAGACTGACTCTTTCCTCAGTATAGGTTTATCTCATATTGGTGGAGTAGTGGGTGGAGTAGGCGAAGTGTATTCCAAGCATTATTATGAAAGTCAGAAACCCATATTGGAGAGGAAGGAAAAAGGTTATCGATGTTGTGATGCGGCTAGGCGTCCCGAGTCCGCCAGAGGGAACTGGACAACAACAACGTGAGAGGTATCAGTGTCGCCGCGAGGTCAACATGAATGGAAAATGTGACCGATGATGACGAATAGAATGATCGAATGTATGTATTCCCAGCAGTTGGGTACCGAAATGGTCTTCACAATTCATCGGATGAAGTTGAACAGAGCGCTCCGCTAGACCGGACGATACACCGATATGTCGCTCGGAGGGAGCTTAACGGAACGATCGGCGGTACATGTACCGGACTTGGACCACAAGGCCGGGCCTGAGACGAATTATTATGCGCAGCTTGACTCTGAGCTCGCGTGCGGCCTTATGACTCTACTCGTGCGCATTTGCTTATTCGACAGAGAGGCGCTGTACCACGAGTGTGAACTTGACGCGACTTGTTCACTCACAGGAGGAAGCTTTGAAAACCAAGGTGGCTCGCCAATTTTCTTGCGCGGCAAAGAGACTGGCTGCATGGCCACACCGTGGTCATGCTCACGTGTGTGACGACGATGGAAGCGTGAGATTGTTCTTTGCGATCCGGCTTAACGGCTTGTCTCACGACGGTTGGTAACGTGGGCGATGCTGCCGTCGCTGGGTCGAACATGGACGTTGTCTCAGTCAACCTGCAGGTCGGAGATGAGGACTTTCGAATGATCAGGTCGAGTAGTCTTGTTGTTTCTTATATGGCAATACATATAGATATATGGCCCAAGTATAGCAAAGCACGGGATCGATGGGCTGCATAAATAGATGTTTGGTAGAGTACGGAAGAGGTGAGGCAATGGTCCGGTCGCACCAGTAACAGGGTCTGAGCTATTGGACGAAGTGAACAAGGATATGAGGTCAGAGGTGCCGATCATTCTTCGCACTTGCCGCTCCGTTCCTGACTAGCGGCGCTAAGATGTGATAGCGCGGACATTAGTGCAGTATAGCGCGAGCTAATCTCGCTGGCGTATTGAAGCGAAATTGCTCCCTCGTTTCGACACCAACCGTGCCAAATCGCCCACAGCTCGAGCCAACCCTGCCCACCTGGGGCAAACGCCTCTAGCAGCGCAGGCATCCGCAGTGTTCCCTGCTCCTTCCTCCTCCTCGCGCCCATACCATTCACTTACTCACAACAACCTCACGCTCGTTACGACCCGATATTATTACTATCACCACTCTCCTTCTCCCAGCGCCGGCTCCGTTGTCCCTCATTCACCAACGGCAGGCACCCACTCACTGTCTTTACTCACCACGACACCCTCACATCCGACAGCCGCACACCTGGTTTTCGCTCGCATTCCAACCATTGTGTGCCGCCGTCATACCCAGGTCTAGCCACTGTGCCTGCATTCCTCACAAGCCTGTGACCAACACACACACCAGCCTCACTTACCTCACTTGTAACTCACCAGGCGCCCCGAGTGCGACACTCGACACGCCAGCACACAGCCATGGGCCACCACGACAACGCACACGGCCGCGTGTTCCGCGGTTTGAAGAAGAACTCGCGCAACATGGATTCACCCAGCAAACGCTCCACTGGATATAGCGACAATGTTCACCAATTCATTCACCGACGACAGGCTTTTGGCCACAACACCAACGGCGACCGCATCGTCATGCACGTCCCGGAAGGCTTCCCGCCGAAGGAGACACCCGACAGTGACAAGACAACTGTGAAGCTAGCGCAGAAGGACGAGGTCGGCGGCGACGATGGTGTAGAGACTGTGTTCGAGCAGGTCTTCAAGACTCTCGACCAGACCTTCGATGGACCTCCCCAGTTTTTCTCAACCCAGAGTTTCGAGCGCACTTCAACCAGAGCGACGCAGGCTCCTGCGCAGGAGACTGTTGTTGGCGCGCCCATCCAGAACACTCGTCCGGCGAGTAATGCCAACCAAGACCACACACCCTCTCGCCAGCCAGCGACGCAGGTTGCTGCCACTAGCTCTGCCTCTTCTGCTGAGCCGACAATCACCAGTTCAAGTGCACCCCAACGTGCCATGACATCTGCCGAGAAGGAAGATGCCAGCTCGACCCAGTCTGCTATCCATGTCTCGTCTTCGTCCATCGTCACGGGGGATGTAACATCTACCCGGGCGGCTCATCTCGCTGACAACACAGCGAGCATGGTTACTGGCACTCCTCTCAGCGCCACCAACAGCGCCACGCCCGAGACCGAGAAGACTGGAATGACTGGCGGCGCAAAAGCTGGTCTTGCATTTGGAATTATTATCGGTCTCGCGCTAGTATTTGGTCTGATCTTCTTCTGCTGGCGCCGTAAAAAGAGCCAGCGTGAGCTCGAGGATTACAATGAAAAGAGTGCCATGGGTGCAGCACCCGCTCCAGTCAACCGCTTCAGCACCGACAGCGACAGGCTTCGCCGCACAAGCACCCAGACTTCTGCCACCGCACCCCGTCTCAGTCTTCGCCCCGTCACTCAATTCCTTCCCAACCTGACCGCTGGTAGTGCAGAGCAGAAGAATCAGGCAAACCCCTTCGGTGACGCTGCAGCCCTCTCCGAGAAGTCTGGTGCAAGCCATGATAGGGCGAACAGCGTACACTCTGACAGCAACACCTCTGTGGAAAGCGGTGAAAGACCTACAACTTCGGGATCCGGACAAGTTGCTACTGCTGCTGCTGTGCCCATCGCTGCTCGTGGACCTAACAACGTGCACCGCGTGCAGCTTGAGTTCAAGCCTAGCATGGATGATGAGCTGGAACTCAAATCCGGTCAGCTTGTTCGCATGCTTCACGAGTACGATGATGGATGGGTAAGCTGATGTCTCTTCTCCATTCATGTTGATCCCATGTTAACAAATATTACAGGCTCTCTGCGCCAAGATGGACCGCAGCGCCAAGGGCGTTGTTCCTCGCACATGTCTTTCCAAGATGCCAGTCAAGCCCCGTGGCCCGCCCTCGCCGAACGGCCCTCCACCTGCTGGAGCCCACAACATGCCACCGCCGCCACCAGGTGCCAACGCTCCCCGCCCGCTCACCCCAAACCAGCAGGGCCAGCAAGGCCGCCCGCGTGCTCCGACGCTTGATAACATGCCAGCTCGCAAGCCTGTGCCAGGCCAGGCTCTTTAGACAAGAGTGCTGAAATCGCGCCGCCCAACTACCTTTTCTTATATGTTCGAACGACTATCACATGAGCCGGGGGATACTGACTGTGGGAAAAAAGGAATTATTACTGATTTGATATTTGCTGCGAGTTCTTACTTTTGTTGTCTTTTGCTGAGCATTTGATCCTTTCTTGCGACGGGAGCGTAAAAGCTTCTACCACCAAGCTGGACCACACAACACCTTTTTCCTTGTTACTTACTGAGGGGGCCTTGCTCGTCTGTAAGTGCACGCCGAAGCAAGACTGGCATGCGATCAGGCGAGGAAATGCCTCTTGCTTGATGTTGATAGCTCCATTATGGGAGCGTGCGCACTCTAGAAGTGAGCCTGGGGGATGTGCATAATGTCTGCTGTCTTTTACTGGCGGTTACCATTCATCTTACAGGAACCTCGTGGTCGATATCCCAATGGCTGAAGAGTACCGGCAGCAAGATGCTTGATGCGTCTGCACGCCGCCGTTACTTCCTTTGGTCATTGGGAGGCTGCGAGGCTGGACTGTGGTGTATCATACTTGCTTGTTTTTCCTTCCGTCTTTTTTGGGTAGATATGAATGAGAGATGTCTTGATCTGAAAATTGTGTGTTTCTTTATATCCTTGATCACTGTGTTCCAATAAGTAAAAGCCCGAGTGACTTGCGTCTCATGCAAAGCCTACTGCACTTGGTTGTTTGAGCTGCAGTGTGCCCCGCTGCATAGTAGAGGTGTCGTCGTTTGAAGGGTGGTGTGCTGCGAGGGCGGACAAAGAATGGAGTGGCTAGTCACTTTGCTCAATGCGGACAATCAAGACTGCGAGTCATCGTTTGTCAATGAGCTTGTACTGATCGAGGAAATGTTCCAGCCAAATAACATGTTTTTTTCTCGTAAATCACATTCAAAATGTCGTTCGGCAGACCGTCCGCCGTCTTCACATGCTCTCCGCCAGCAGCAGTTGCGCTGCGGAATTCACCCGCCGACAACTCCAACGTCAGTCCGCAGCTCGAGCAACAGCACGCTCCAAGCACAACACAACACCACGCCCAATCGCCTCTCCAATTTGCCGACGTGCGAGCTCAAATCAGAGAGCTCAATCGCCAATTCCCACCTGTCCTTACCGACCACGAATTACTGATTGTCGAAGAGGATGTCTACCGCGAGATAGAACACTTGATCGGCCGCCCGCTGGAAGAGGTCTTCGCTGAGGCTTGCGCAACCTGGACGACGATTCTGGTTAGAGCAAAAGGAGATCCAAAGGATATTGAACTTGAGGACGCGAAAGAACAACTCCCCATATCATTGCCCGAGCAAGCAGCTCCCCAGGCGCAAACTTGGACGCCCAACATGGTCACACCAGCGACTCCCACTCTGGGCCAGTTCCTCAATCAGGTCAATGGCCTGATCGCCGCTCGAAATGAAACGAAACTCGCAGACTGGCTAGTCCTCGAGCCGCCCTTCGGCACCATATACCTGCAAATGATCGAAGAGCTACGGCGGGTCTTCCCCAAAGAGAAGGAAGCTGCGCTGGAAGAGCGCTGCGCACAGAGTCTGAAAGCCGCACAGGAAGGTGATCAAGGGTCAAACTGGACGAGCTTCACGCGGTTCATGGTTCAATATTTGGGGTACTTGCGCGACGTCAGCCCGGATCCGAGCGCGTACTTGGATACGTATAATTTGCTGCGCGAGTTGCAGGGACGGGCGAATAGTGCGCTGGGACATCCGAGCCTGGGCAATTTGATGCTGCAGACGGTGGTTACGAATGCGCGATTGGTTTGCAGGTTGGCCATTGGGTTGGATAGGCAACCGGAGCTGTTGGCTGGGTCGAGGATGGAGGGCGCTGGTGAGGAGGGTGGGTATCGAGAAACGCTGCCGGAGAAGGCGGCGAATACTATCAGAGTTGCGTTTACGACTGCTTTGAATGATCGATCTGGCTCACCTGGTGGACTGGACAACGACGGCAAGCCTGAAGGCAAGAAACGAGGAATCTATATTCTGGCCAATCTTTGCTTGAAGATTCTATTCCAATGCCGCAAGACTCGCAATGCGACGCAGATTTTCGAACAGATTTCGGGCAATGCACCTCCACTGGCGGCATATCCGAAGAGTCAGCGCGTTACATTCCTCTACTACCTGGGCCGCTTCCTCTTCCAACATAACCACTTCTACCGTGCTCAGCTTGCATTACAAGCCGCATACACCGAATCGCCCGCACACGATCAATGCGCCAAACAACGGCGTCTCATCCTGATCTACCTAATCACATGCAACATCATCCTCGGCCGCTTCCCGAGCAATGCACTGCTCTCTCGCCCCGAAGCCCACGGCTTCACAGACCGCTTCCAGCCCCTCTGCGCGGCCATCCGTTCCGGCAACCTCATCCAATTCCACCACTTGACCTCCCTCTCCAGCCCACACGCAGTCTGGTTCCTCCATCACCGCATCCTCTTCCAACTGCAAAACCGCTGCGAAGTTCTCGTCTGGCGCTCCCTCGTCCGCAAGACGTTCCTACTCCAAGGCGTCGCCCCCGAAGCAGGCACCAACAAAGCCGCCTCCCTCGACCTACACTCCCTCGTAGCAGCTTTCACACACCTCACGCCCGCTCCATCACTAGACGACGACGAAGCCCAAGCAGACGCCGACTTCGACGGGTTCAACATGGGCGCCGAAGACAGCTTGCTCGCGCCCGACGATATGGCCGTCGAGGCCGTGTTGAGCTCGCTGATCGACCAGGGGTTTGTCAGGGCTTATATCGCGCACAAGCAGAAGAAGCTTGCGATTCTGGGCGCGAAGAGCGTGGGTGGCAATGCTGTTGCGGCGGGATTTCCGAATGTTTGGGGCGTGGTTTGTAAGAAGGATCGGGAGGGCGGGAGGGTGCCCGGGTGGAAGATGGGGGAAGTGAGGAAGGGCCCTTTTGGATAAGACGGAGTATTTGTGTGCCATAGGGCTGTCGGTTGAGCCTTTGGTCGGCGATTTGGAAGTGTAAAGTGGATTGAGTTGTACTTGTCAGCCCAGCGAGAAGCATGTTGAACACCACTTTAGGATATACCCCGGGAAGACGAATGCGCAAGCAAGTATTATACGAAATTGATATGACTACCCTGTCCAAAATTCTGGAACCACCAGTCCCAAATATCCTTCTGCCAACAGACACCACCCAAAGAAAGACCATAGAGGTTTTTCGCGAACATAATCACGACAACGCCGCTCTGGAAAAGTTCATCCGTCGCTAAGTCAACATCATCGCAAACTGAAACGATTGAGTCACGGCAGATGTTTACGTACTGCTTGCATTGAAGGTAACATTCTCGTTGAAAACGGCTCACGCATCGTCAGTCTGAAGCGATAGCAATCGCTGTCAGAAAGTCAAGACAACTAGAGTGATAAAGGCCAGAACAATGGCTCTGCTGACCTAAAAGCTCCAACTTCCCTTGCCGTCTGCTTGTACGCGCGGCGTTGCGATCACTCGTCCTCGAGTTCTGCATCCTCCGACTTTTCTTTCTTTATCTCGGGATCTTCGCCCTCTGACTCTTCGCCCTCCGTTACATCTTGGGCCGAGGCGTAGTCTGCATCGGAATCATGGTCTTTGCCGTTGTAGATGTTGGTGATCAGATCGGCACCGAGTCCTGGAAGATCGGCAACAAGTTGCATGAAGGCCTGATTGTTGTTCAGGCCGGGCATCAAGTGAATGCAGTGACTGATGAGAAGATCGCGGCCTGCAGTATCGCTTGTTGGGGTACCGGTGGTGATCTTGCGGAGAGCAGAAAGCTGGTCGGGGGAGCAGAGCCATTCCAGAGCGTGCTCCTTGGGTACAGAATTCTTGAGGAGGATGTCACTCATGGCACTGCAGGACTCGATCTTGAGGGCGTGGATCTGGTACTTCTCCGCCGTGACGTAGATCAGCGCATGAGGTAGGAGAGAAGTCGGTTGGTCGCACCCAGCAGAGTCCGCAGGGTAGGGAAGACCATAGATGTGGCGCAAGACTGCCATCATGGCTTCTGGGTCATCTTCGAGGAAGTCAAGCTCATCAGATCCACTCTCCTAGCTCTGGATCAGTATGAAACAATGACAAGAATCCTGCAGATGCGTACCTGAGATGATCCCGCAAGAAGGTTCGAAAAGTACTCCGAGCCGCGACACAGCACAATTTTGTGCATCAGAACCATTTTGTCGTCTTTGAGGTTGATGATGATGTCGGACAGCTTAGCATCGTCGAAATAGGTCTTGTACAGCGCAGGAGGGCCTTTGATGATGTTTGCATGGTCTGCCATTTCGGTATCTGGGAGTGAAGCGGTACTGATGTTTGACTCCATGGTCGAGTTGTCAGCGGTCTATGGTGCCAGTGCCCAAATACCTTCGGAGGTTGGGTGGGTGTTGCCTGGCAATGTATGAGAAGTCTCAAGCAACAGAGGAGGGGAAAGCAAACGAAGGAAGCGAGATGCTGGTACGTGCACTCGGGGCTTTCACTTCACTTTGTGAGTGGGGACACATCTAATAGTGGCGGTGAAATCATGGATTGGGAAGTGACTTCGATGACCAAAAGCTCAACGATCTTAGAGCAAGAGTGTTTACATTGATCAAACGTTAATGAGGTAAGGTTAATGAGGTGACTGTCAAAAGCAAGTCTATTCTCTGGCTCTGTGCGTTATACGAGTAGCTGCTGACAAAAGACATCTGACTTTGAACGCCTGTTTCACAGCATTGTCGAACCTTCACACCATTTGCGACACACAGACGATTTCACTGCTCAACAGAGCCGAAGTCGCTTTCCAAGCTCTCTCGATGCCCAGTAACCATGAGAGCACTCCAAGCGCCTCATGCCATCGACCTAGCAAGACGATCAAATAGTTGCTTTGAGCCTGGCGATTCACATGAATTATGTTCTGTTTGCTCGAAGTTCGGCCTGCTGTGAAGTAATCACGGCAGCACCAAGCGCTCCACATTCCTCCAGAAGCGCAACAAAGCCCTCCTGCTGGCTCAACTCTGACAAGAACCGAACGCAGTGGTCGATCATCAGCTTACGAGCCATGGTATCGGTGTCTGGAGTTTGGTAGAAGATCTCGCGGATAGTTTCGATGAGATCGGGGTTGTCGCCACCGAACTGGATGAGCTTGACCATGTTCTTGTGCACTTGTACTTTCAGGTTTTCTACTTCATACTTCTCGGCCACGGTGTAAACCTGGGCGTGCGGGAGCATGGTCTTGCCGTCGTGCCAGTGAGCTTCGTCTGCTGGGTAGGGTTCACCGTAGAGGAAGCGGAGCATTGCGAGCACGGCGTCTGGCTCGTCGTCGACGAGTTCAATCTCCTTCAATTCAGCCTCCTGATCAATGAGTCAGCATATCCGTGACACGTAAATGCTTCGTGCATTCTCACATTGAAACCTCCGGTGATGAGCTTGGCGAAATACTTAGATCGGCGGCAGAGCACGATGCGATGAGCATGGATCTTCTTGCCGTCGCTTAGCTTTATTGTCAGGTCCGAGAGTGTCAGGTCATTGAAATAAGTGTTGTACAGCCAGTGCTGGGCTCTGGTCGGACGTTGACTCGCCATGTTGATCGTCGAGCTGCAGATGACTTTTTTCTGGGTTTATGTGGCAGAGTAAAGTGCGCCGCGATACTTAAGTCGGAGCCAGACGCACGCGAAGCTCGAGCAAACAACTACGGAGCGCTCCGCTCAGGCGAACGGGCACTTGCATGTTTGTAAACGACTGACTTCACTTGTTTCGCTCGATCAAAGTTTGCTGATAGGGACTGCTAAAGACTATGTGCGATACTTCAAAGTACCTACTATACAGAGTGGAGCTCACCGTTGCGGATTGACCTCAAGAATGCTTCCATGTCGCGGCTGATTTTCCTTGTTGGAAGGCTTTCAGCTACTGCCCGCTCCTCTGCCACCATTTCCGCTTCGTCAGCGTTCAGTGCAGCCGCTTTCTTGCCTTCCCAAAAGCGCTGCTTTTCGAGAGTATCTGTTGGGTCAGCACCTCGTTCCAAGCATATGCGTGCTACTTTGCGACACGACCTCGCCCCAAAACGTAAAGTCGCCGAATGAAAGTCCGATGTGACGCGGAAGTCGAGTGAGAAGCACGGCGCACTGGGATCTGTAGAGGCCCGGACGGTTTGAGGATGGGAGCTTCCCAACCATATGCCGATGTCCAACGAGCCAGCATCATGTGATGCGTACAGACACTCTGCGTGCGGCTGGCTTCACTTTTTGGGGAAGGGACTGGTCTGTGATTGTCCGTAAGGGTGCGTTTCAGGCGAGAACAATCAAGTGGCGACTGGAGAGGTATGGTCATATTGATGGCCGTGGACTTCGAGGAAGTCAGGTGCAATGAATGTGTTTGACGATCGAGAGTTGGACTTGGTGCGTCGCCTACCGTGTGAACTATTTATCAAGTTAACTCTCGCACGGCCGAAAAGCAGTCGATGGGTCTTGTTGAGCCATCGGAGACCTGCCAAATGCTTCGGAGTGGACGTCGGGCGAGCGAGGTGTTTCGGCGTGAACGTCGGGGCCGATGAATGCCAGCGGAGCGATGGCAGCGGCCCTTGGGCGTGTCAGTCATGCCGAAACTTCTTGTTCTGACCGTTAAAGGTTGTGTGGCTGAATGCAGCAAGAGAAAATTCATACTGCACGCCTTGTGTCTCGGTGGAAGCGCAAGGCTGTGCGATGACAGCGATTGCAGCGAAGTCGCACGGTGGCGGACTAATATTATTCCGACTGGCCCCGATAGAACGAGAACTTCAAGAGCGTTCATGTCGAACACCATGAAGTCTCTCGTCAGAGATGCCCAAGCGAATCGATGCTGAAGACCATCGAGATGTCGCTGGACTTTCTCATGAAGTGATCGACATGGTAGTGTTGCGCATCTATCTCTTTTACGAGAGGCCCGCTTTGGCTGAGTCACAACCCAAGCCGTCACGATATTACTTGACACATTCAGACACCTCATTGCGTATTTTTGAACGCATTCTTTCCTTTTTGCTGTTTCCATATTCAACGACTGAACATGGAATCCAAGAATCCGTACCGTACAAGCGCAGAGCTCTGCCGCATCGTCACACAAGCCGAAGTTGTCCATCGCAGACGTCAAGTCCTCGCTTTGCAAGCACTGCGGAAAAACGAGGAATATGCCATTCATGATATAGCAGGCTCTACCACGATTCTCTCGCCTCCAGTGCATGGACGAAAACTCAACCATACATATGGTTTTGGCATGTTCGGAACCGCAACGATGGAGAACTTGCGTTCGATCGAGCATGCATACAAAGCTTGGGATTGCGATGCAGCTACTCGTCCACGACCCGAGTTGGATGTATGCGAGTATGCGGATACGTCAGCGTTCGACTTACTCTCGGAAGGGTATTCCGTGACTGGCTTCGTCTGCCAATTCCAGCAGAATCTTAACGATATTGACACATCGTCAGCGCCAACCGACAGTAACGTCAAAGTGGTCGCCTTGCGAAGCCCAGAGCATGCGGCTGACGACAATTCATCCTACGAAAACCTCATCGACGCATCTGTCGAAGGCTTCCGCAGCGGCGGGCGCAACGTTGCGACACTGAAAGCACTAGCAGAAAGCGCCGTTGCACGCTCCGATACCAGCCTATTCTCTGCCACGATTGACGGCAAGCTGGTCGGCACTGCAGTGATGGCAGTGATCGGTGTCGAAAGCTGCAAAATAGCATCTCTCTTCATGGACAGCTGCTTGGAGCATGCTCGAGGTAAAGGTGTGCACAGAGCACTTCTCTTAGAAAGAATTCGTGTGGCGAAGGAGATCGGCTGTGACATGGTGATCGCCGCGGCGAGAGAGGGCTCTGGTAGTGCGAGGAACATTGAAAGGGCAGGGCTCAGGAAAATCTTTACGTGTAGGACGTACACAAAGGACGACGATACCGTCGGGAGCTTTGCGTGATACATTTTGTGCTATTTGGACTGCAGGAGGACGTCGCGGCCAGCGCATTTTCCTTCGGAAGTACCTCATTCGCTTGAGCGATCAACGTAGCCAATGTGAGATCTCAGCAGTTCGCATCTCTCGACAAACAAGAGATAGCCAATCAGTTCGCCCGCTCATTTCTCAACATGCTCCAAAACAATGACAGTCTTTTCTCTGCTCAAAATTCTGCTCGAAATTGATCCAAGTTCGAGAGGGTTGTGTTGCAGAAATTCAAGCTTTCACTTCATCATGAATTTGCCCTTGCCGCGACCTCCAATCCACTCGCCACCCACCCAGCCAGTCGGCGGCCTCATCGGCTTCTCGCCACGATCCCAGGAATAGACCTTCTCTGTGTATGGCTTCTTCTCAGCACGCTTGTCCCCGAAGACATTGTGACTCTTGCCGTTGTTGAGAGTGCTTCTCATTGTGCTCTCCTCGAACTGCTCGGTCGCCAGAACGCGCTCGCTCAGGTGGGTTTGGCTAGGGAGGTCAGAGTCGTCTCCCTCGAGTGCAAAGCGCGATCTGTTGCTGGCGTCGCTTGTGCGTTTGGACGGGGAGCTGCTGCTCAGGAGGAATGCGAAATCGTTCTCGTGGTCTCCGTTCTGCGTGTTGGTGGTTGATTCTCGCGATCTTTTGGCCGCAGTTCCAGTGTTGTTGCTGTGAGTTTCTGTGTCGGAGGTCGCGACACGCTTCCTCTTGGTTCCCGCTTTGGCTTTGTCGTTGACTGGCGCAGATTTGTAGGCTTCAGTATCCAGAATGACTTCGTCGTAAGACGTAAATCCGTAGAAGATCTTGTACCTCTCGCAGGTACACCAGCCCTCGCATTCGCACATCTGTAGTTTGCGGCGTCTTTCTTCGCCAGCGAGACGTTTGAGCTCAGGATCCGCCGGCTCAGGCGTAGCGCCGAGATCCGAGAGGTCTGAAGAGCCAGTGTTGGGCTCACGCCCGTTCTCACTGGGCATGTTGTCGCTCTCGTGGTGTGGGTGGCGAGTAGCGATGATGATGTCTTCCGAGTCGTACTCGGAACTCAGGCGTGAACTGCTGCTTGGTTCACCGCCTTTGCCTTGGCGAGAGGCACGAAGGGCGGCCCCCTCGAATGAGGAGGCGGGAAGGGAGACACGGTCGTCACCCTCCTTCTCTCCATCCTCGTCCTCTGCTGCGGCCTTCTTCGCTGGTGGTGGCGAAGACTTGATGCTGGCAGGCCTGCTGCCGCTCTCACTGTCGCCGTCGCTCTTGCTCTTGCTGCTATCATTGATGCTGGCGCTATCTGCGCTGCGGATTTTGGGAGCCATGTCGTCTGTCTCTTGGGTGGTTGAAAAAGATTTTTTGTAGGATGAGGATGATGTGAGCGTTGGTGAAAGGTCTCTCCCAGCTGTAATTCTGAGAGTTAAGTGAGAGTAAGCTGTGACGAAACTCTCCTACACAGTCTGTCCGTGCGTCCAAGACACAATGATTGTTCTATTGTACAATACCAGCCTCCCTGTTTGCACAAACGCGATTGGTCAGATGAGTGGTATTGTCACTGGACAATAGTTTCGGACATCTCTTATTCATCGTATCTGCGTAAGCTTGCTCCACGAACGACCTGCCTTCTCACGCAATGACAAGACCAACACGGTCTGCGGTGGCTCTTGTAGTGGATAGCCACTTGGAGAGGACAGGGTGCGCAATCGCAACCTGCCTGAAGGTGGTTTCGTCCTCTGAGCCTGGCACATCGTAGAGCCAAATACCATCCGAGCCGAAGTATGCAGGGTCAAACAGCTTTTGCATCTGCATTTCATCCTGCGCCCTCTTGAACAACTCATCGGGGTTTGCTTCTGTCTGCAAATCCGCTTGCGACTGCTTTCCACCGTTTGCTTGCATCTTGTCCAAAGCCTTGCACACTCCCTCCAACACACCAAGACACCATCCCGCCTGCAAACCAAGCTCGGCGCCCAGACTGTAGCCCTCATCAAAGCCTTCCTGTATGAACTTTTCCTTGCTCTCAGCAATGCCTTCTCTGTATCCTTCCGTCACATGCCGGCTTCTTAATCGTGGGATATCCGACACTTCACGCGCGTTCATGCGCTCGGCGGCAAAGTCATCATCTCGAACTCCACTGAGGACCGGGGAGTTCGGAGCTGAGCCAAATACATCATCGAACAGGTCGTTGCTGTGATGCGACTCATCTTCGCCCATTGCGGGTGCTTCGACGTGAATCTCGCGCTCGCTCTCGGCGCGCACAGAGGGGAGGTCTTCGCGGAGCATCGCTTCCGATGTGTGAAACAGTCGGGCTTGGGTACGCGAGGTCAAGAGAGAATATCTCAACTGCCGGGCTCGCGGGATGGCGTAGTCGCCGAATCTCAAAATTGTGAGGTCCGTCGGCAGTTGCAAAAGTATGATCTAACGTAGGAACGGATCATCATGCCGCCTTGGCGAATGCTTGTTTATGCTTATCATTCCTCGCCGCAACTCTACTCTATTTCACCCACGCTGTGAACATGTTTGCTACTCGTGAGACAATCACACATCGGCGACACAGAATTGTCCAAAATATTCTATAATGTCTATATCATTTCCCTGCCATCTGAAGGCGTTAATATGCCATAGATACGACTCAAGCGCGTTGCTTCATTCCCGACCAAATTTACCGAACCGCAGGCGACGTGACAAAGGCGCTACGGCCTCTCTTACAACCCGCCACGCTAGAACCAATCTTTTTGTTTTGCCTGTTCCAGAATACGCAATCTGATACCGCCAGCCGAGGGCAGGGTGGAGCTTCTCGTGATATCAGTTCACCGGCACATGGGATACTGCTGTTGCTTCGGTTCAAGAGCCCGGCAATTGCCCATGTCATTCTGTGTTGCTGCAGCGAACTCGTCTGCATGGTAGTTTCGTGCTACTATTTTCTTGAGCGGTCAAGTATCCTTTGTTCCCTTATTTCTGGTTTTTGGAAGGCGAAACACAAGGCTTTGGCCAACTGATTAACAGTCTACCTCATGTCGGCCAACCAGAGCAGGGCCTCTCTCGAGAGCTACGAGAAAAAGACAGTATCAGAATCAGCCAGTATATCGACGCATGACAAAGAGGCCGAGCCCATACAGCGAACACCCACAAGCAGAACCGCCGTCGATCCTCCCGATGGCGCGCCTCTCGAGTCACCGATATCGTACCAGTCTGTTCCTGCGCAACCTTCCATACCAAATGGTGGCACGGTGGCCTGGCTGCAGGTGCTGGCAGGCTTCTTCATGTTCTTCAACTCCTGGTAGGCCACACCAATGGAATTCTTCGCAGCTGATCGCTAACCACCCAGCAGGGGATTATTGAACGCTTTTGGTGTCTTCCAGACGTACTACACAACCACGCTCATCCCGGGCAGTAACAACAGCACTGTATCCTGGATCGGCTCGATACAAGCTTTCCTCACCTGCTGCATCACTATATTCGCTGGTCCTTTCTTCGATCGCGGCCACGCCAAATCGATTGTGTACTTTGGCTCCTTCATGGTAGTCTTAGGCCTAATGATGGCTTCCTTGGGTCGCTCGTACTATCAGCTCCTCTTGGCGCAGGGCTTCTGCATCGGTATTGGTGCCGGCTGCATCTTCATTGTCAGCGTCGCCATCATCCCGCAATACTTCAGCACCAAGCGAGCCTTCGCCATTGGCATCGCAGCGTCGGGCAGCAGTCTTGGCGGCGTAATCTACCCCATCGTCTTTCACGAGCTACAGCCCATGATAGGCTATGGCTGGGCGACTCGGATCATGGGCTTCATCGCACTAACCACACTCTCGATCCCATGTGCTTGCATACGGCTGCGAGTGCTTCCACTCCCGCGCAAGACAATAATCGACTTCTCCGGCTTCAAAGAACTACCCTTCGCCCTTTTCTGCTTTGCATCTTTCGTAGGCTTCATCGGCCTCTACGTTCCGTTCTTCTTCATTACCGAGTTCGCCGACGCCGCGGGTCTTCCTACGAAACTTGCCTTTTACATGCTTCCCGTTGTCTCTTGCGGCAGCATCATAGGGCGCATCCTCCCAGCCTACATCGCCGACACCGCAGGTCCAATCAATGTACTCAGCATTTGCACTGTCGTGGCTGGAGTCCTCGGTTTCTGCTGGATTCCCATCCAATCTACCGCCGCAGGTCTAATTGTGTGGTCGCTGCTTTACGGTGCATTCTCGGGAGCCTTTGTCTCGCTGCAGCCGTCGACTGTGGTAAGCATTACGGATGATATGGGAGCCGTCGGCGGAAGGCTAGGGATGAACACGTTCTGTGCTGCGCTGGGCATCCTGATTGGCAACCCACTGGCGGGCGCTATTGTTGGAGATGGAAACTGGGTTGGGTTACAGTGCTTCTGCGGAGGGACTTTGTTGGCGGGCAGTGTGCTTGTAGGAGTCACGAGGTGGAGCCGCACAGGATGGGTACTGATGAGGAAGGCTTGAGACAACGTACAATCGAATCGTTCTTCACGCCGTTGAACTTTGCTCTGAACTTAAGCTAAGATTGAAGGGAAGAATTGCCCGGGTCGTCTTCACGCCCAGTCAGAATGTCCCGCTCTCAAGCGCTGTTCATAAGCATCGGCCATGTCTTCTCGTCCCGTGCTGCCGGCTATGTTATGGAAACTAGTGCCCACAAAGTTTCCAGACGATTCCAAGTCGCCCCAGGGCACATTGCGCTTGATATGGGTCGAAGGAGGCTCGCCTTCATCATCGTACCGCGATGTAGACTCAAAAAAGGCCACTGTAGCTCCCGCCGCCTCCCAGTCCGCCGACTCGATCTGCACAAGCACTTTGAACTGGCCGTATTGGTCGTGGTAAGGGTCTATGAAATTCTGCGGCGGTGGTGCGGACTGTCTGGCAGCTTTTTCGCCGTAGTAGTGTTCCATGCAGTCTTCTGTGCTGGCTCCGGGCAGAAAGTACATGTCTATTCTGAAAGGGTATACGTCGAAGACCGGCCTCCTCGTGGCTTCCACCAGATCTTCGGGGAGTATTGATGCGGTCTCTGTTGTCATGCCGAAGGTTATGTAGTAGTGGAAAGACCATTGTGAGGGTAATATTGGGGCTCCTGGGCGGGGGCTCTTTCCATAGTAGGCCGATATGGCGCGATTGCCCCTGTGGTCGGTGAAGGGGGCTGATGCTATTCTCTGGGGTGGCTTGATGAGCGACTGCCTTGGTGCGCGCTGGTGAGTCTCCTGTGTCACGGCATCTGAGCTCATGCTAGCTTGTAATTCTGATGTTAGAATAATTTAATATCTCTATAGTCTTAGAGCTGATGTGGAATTGATGCCTGGCATTACGCATGGCTGCCAAGAAAACGTATCGAGCGATGACGAAAGGTCAATGTTCCTCCGCTCCTGCCCTCTATGTATTGTTGGCTCACGAACAACACTGACCGCAATGTTATGAGCTTCTATATTAGCGAAATGGCATTAAGCTGTACTAATATATATATCTGAACCTTTGGTTCTCTCTGTCAGTACGGTCCAGCACTTCCTGGTCAATCTCCATATTTATAGGGGTAAGCACGTCTCCATAAAGGCGGTCGCGGCGTTTATTCTCGTAGAAGCAGTACATGTAATATGCCAGGCCCGAAGCAGCCATAACGGCAAAAGCGGTAAGCATGGCGCCGATACCCAGAACGTAGTGCGGCGCTTGTCGTTGAAGAAAGAATTGAGGTCCGACGATGTTGCCAACAGCTAAATATATTCGAGTTAGTCGATTGTACGAAGTGGGTTGACTTGCTGGGTAATCAGGGGGCGACTTACCATAGATGATCGCAATAGACACTCCCATAAAGCTCTTTTTGGTCGCACCTGCTACGTTTGACGAGGACAAACTTAGCATGAAAACCCAAGGGACATTGTAGAAACCCATGAGGTAAACACCGGCCAGCGATGCGTTGCGTTGTGTCTCCACGTCCAGAACGTGAACCATGATTGCGCCGATCATGCCTACAATCGAAGAGAAGATCCATAAGATGCAGCGTACGTTTGGCACTTTGTAGGACACTGCCGTCAGGGTCGCACCAGCGACCATGGCTACGGCTGCTTGAGGAGTGGCCATGAGTACTGTCTTGGTCTTGCTGAAACCATAGCCAGAGATGATTAGAGGGTTAAAGTTGGTGACGCCGGCATTGGCAATGGCATAGCCAAATGCACAGATCCATATGCAGTAGCAGGCTGGGTCGCGGAATGTTTCCAGAGCCTGGCTGACTTTGAAAGCCTACTGTGCTGTCAGCGATCAGTCCAGGACGTGTGGTGGGAGTTTGAGCTGATTTTACCTTGCGCGTCTCAATGCCTGTCTGGTTATCCGCAAGCCTGACCACTGCAAGTTGTTTCTCTTCACTTGTAAGAAACCATGCTTTAGTTGGCGAATCGGGCAAGCCGAAGAAGACCATCACTCCACATAATACGGTCGTTGCGCCATAGATCAGGAATATATACTGCATCATCGTCAGGGAAAACATGAAGTAAAGCATGAGTTTTGGGACAGCCATACCTTCCACGTCGCCAGACTTCCATCAATGCCACCGATCGCATAAGATAGAATACCACCGAAGACACCAGCAAAAGTGTTGTACCAGAAGGCAGTCCGTAGAGGTTGCTCTTCTTTCCGATACCACATAGGGTTGAGCAGCATCATACAGGGAAGTACAGCCGCTTCGAAGACACCCAGGAAAAACCTCACGGTGGCCAGACCAGCGAAGTTGTGGCAGACTGACATGAGGCAAAGAGTGATCCCCCAAAAGACGAGACAGACGCCGACGTACTTGCCCACCGGCACCTTGGTCATAAGCCATACGCTTGGAATTTCCATGGCGAGATACCCAAAGTAGAAGATGCTTCCGAGCCAACTGTAGTCTTGGCCGTGTAGAGAGGTGTCCTCTCGAAGGCCGAAGATGGCTGCGTATGAAAGCGCGTTCTGTGCCATGTGTTAACACTTCCCAGACTCTTGCTGGGAGCACATACATACCTTATCTAGGAATGCCAATGTCATAGACAGCACTATCAGTGGCATGATAACAAGGTCCGTCTTGAGCAAGATACGTTTTGCTTGAGCTTCGGTGACCTCTGGGCGTATTTCGCTGGTCTCAGATGCTTCGACAATTTGCTTCACATCTTGATCGTCATCTTTGGTGGCAGCCATCCTAATGGTACCGGGTTCTGGTGACATCTTGACGCCGAGAAGGATGCGGCGACGGATCGATATCGGGTCGATGATGCTCAAGCTCAATCATAAGCAATCTGGGAACCCCGAGTGGCAGATGTGCCGACTATCGGGAGGCCGCCAATCGTCTTATACAATGCTTCCATTGTCCATATGCTGGTCGTGGGAAGCACGCCATTCGGTGCAGAGCGAGGTGTTACATGCGATACCATACCGGTAGTTCTTAGTTGTCGGTCGACACCGACGCTAAAGACCTTTCGATCTTTAGCTTTTGCTTATCGCGTTCCTTGCCTGCGTGTTTCGCGAGCACGCCATGCTATCAGCGGCGGAGGAAGTCCGGTGGCGCTGGTGTGAAACGCGGCGGGTACCGAGTGGGGCTACTCTAACCCTAAGCTTCTGCAGCGTATCTGTATCTTCATGTTCATGTTTGTAGAAGAGGTGGAATACTGACTTTGATACATATATGCGTGGGACAATTGATGGAAGAGATGGAGTAGCATTATGACGACCCAGCTTTGGAATGTCATAAACAGATAACTAAAACAACGTATTCATCCCCCAAGCATACTCGTAACAACCTGCTGAACCGTTACATTCCGATGCCCGCTTCATACCAAAAGTATGACAATAGCCATATGCTGCTTTACTGCAGTCACCTAGATATCGCGCATGATAGCTTCGTACCAAGTGAAGAGGACGTCATCCTGGGCGAGAATGTCATCATCAAAGAATTCGGAAAGTTGATCACGATATGTTTCGGGATCGAATTGCTGCAGTATTGCGCCGAACGATGTACCATTCATTTCTCCAGGATCGTTCGCATGAAAGGTGATAGCTCCGCCGCCACTGCCAATAGTTGACTCGCGAGGTCTGGACGGAGAGTCAACGCTTGCCGTCGAGTATACCCTACGCCGGATTGCTTCATAAAACGATGCGTATCTGGAGATTCCAGAGATTGTCAGATGATCTGCAGCTCTACGAAGCAAGTCCAAGCAGATACTAGAGTCGTGTTGATGGCGATAGCTTGACGGAAGCTCCATATTTTCGGCGTTATCGGGTCTAATTTGAGAGTGCCTGGAATGTTAGCCGGTATATATGAACCCGAGCAAAGTGATGACCTACCAATCGTAGTAAAGACCCGCGAGACCAACCAATAAAACGGAATGGAACTGTCTGAAACCGCGGCATATGGCAGTGATACCGAACATTGATTCAATGTTTGACCACTCTTGCATAGATTCTGATACTGCTTCCGAGCAAATGTCTAGCATTGGCCGAGATGGGAGCATGAATGTAGGATTCGGCCGGTTGAGCAAGAGTTGCAAGTTGCAATACTCGATGTTAAGTAAAGACGACTCTTTGCAAGTCCTTAGATTTGCTGAGCGGAAGTCTGTTCTCCACGCGAAAAGTAGGCTTCGTACTTCATCTGACAGCATGCAGATCTGCTGGAACGATGTATTGAAAGCCGTGCCATCTGCAGCCCTTGCGATGTAGACTGATTCAAGAATGCGGCCAGATATCTGGCGAAGCCGTATGAGCAGCTGGAATGGCACAACATTGTGGGCACTGTAAAAAGGTGCAATCTTTGTTTCGGAGGTGCTGAGAGTGTCGAAATCTCGCGCCTCAGGTTGTCTGGCATGCACAGCATGGTCGCGGATGGATAAGACTCGTCCAGTGAGCGTTGCGACAAGTCTGCGTGCAATATCAGTCTGTGTCCACCGCCTCAAAGGATAAGGTCATCATGCAGCGCCTACCTCTCGAGATTGTATGAGCACCACCAGGTTCTTGCCCGAGTCTCTTGCTCCTCCGCGGAGAAGTGCCAGCTCGCATATTGGCGATGAAGACCGCCTTCGATAGCCGCTGACATAATAAATCGAGACAGCTGCCACAGATCATTGCAATCGCTTGAGACTTTCGAATCCAGCATCCATAGTCCAAGCAAAAGGAATCCCTGTACTTTGAACACATGTTGTGGATGGCTGTACAAGCATTCAATGAATCGGAGACAAGTTCGGAAATAAGATTCTGGATTATTCAGATCCATGAGCCTTTTATAGTCTTGATCACTCTGTGACTCAGCAGAAGCAAGAGCGAGTATTGCAAAAACGACGAATTTCTGTGAGTCGGTGGAACTTGCAGGATTCCGATAGACAGCCTCTAGATCCCGTCGGAGTTTTGGCAAATGGAGGAATGGCCACCATACATGCACTTGCGCAATATAGCGCCTCAATAAGTGCAAGGCTGTGGCATAAGGTGGAAGTGTGGCCATCGTTCGTGTTGAACAGGGGTCAGTGAAGTCAACAGACACTCCAGATGCAATATCTTGCTCAAGGGCAATCTGCCTTAAAAACATGCGGACGAAATTCGAGCCGGCAGCACTCCCAACTGATTACCAAGTCAGCACATAATGGCAAGAATTTCTGTGCGAGGTAATGGTCACGGCTGTAATACCATATGTTCCATCTGTTTGGTGGCTGGTTCCCCCAACGGCGAGAACTCCAATCTCTTCTGCTTGTTTGTCGACAGCTTGTGCCTTTTGGAAAAAGTGAGTATTGAGATTTAGAATTAATACCCACGATGCGAGCTGTCTTACTGTAGCCGATGGATTTTGGTGTATAGGACCATGATTGGCACCACTCGTGGCAGCGCTGAGTCTCAAGCGCAGATCTCTGACTTCATCCTCCAACCTTGCCACGACTGAATATGGGTATGCTACGCAGTCTATGATATTGCATTCTTCGTTCTGTTTAATACATGGCGAACAACAAGGAATCGTAAGATCGCACTGTTATGAATGCGATTCGGTCAGTTCCGCAGAATCTTGCATTAGTGCTGAGATCATATAGAGACCTACTTTGACCTTCCGCGCCCGACACCTACTACACGCTTTCGCCACGGAGGGTACCGAGAGAAGACCGGATTGCATGTCAATGGAAATGGTGGTAATTGTGAAAGAGAGCGACAAGGCAGCGCGCGCAGATCGTCACTCGCACGGCACCGAAATTGGCTCGGTGGAGTCCGGCGCTAAACCCTGTCACGCAACCGATGTTCGAACAGGACCGAACTCTGCTATCCTATCGTGCATTTATAAGTCAACAAAGTCCAGCATCAACTCAGATACAGAATGGCAGCAACAAGAGACTGTAATTTTGATCGTTACTTACATCATGACCCAGCTAGAAATCCCCAAACACGAGACTACCAAAAGCTCTACGCATGATGTTATACCGAACTCGAAGAACGAGTCCATCGTGGTAAAGTCTATTCCCACAATTTTCCTCCATTATTGTACTGATGAATGACGACAGGTTGGCATGCGGGATGGCTTGACAGGAAAGTTCAAGCTCGTACCTCGCTCACAAGCTGTCGTGTCTGTATTCGACTCGAACTTTCTTATCGGAGATGGTCTTTGGGTAAGATATTAGTCATCCGCATTATTTAGTTACAATCAAAGTACTAATCTTATGCAGGAAGGAATCCGAGCGAACAAGGGACGAGTGCAGTTCGCCAAAGAACATATCAACCGCTTATTCCAGGCAGCGAAAGCCATGTTAATGGATCTCGGGATCACTAAAACCGGCCTACTTACACTTGTGCACGAAACTCTGGATGCCAACGACATGAACGACGAACCACACGTGCATATACGCCTTGTGGTCAGCCGTGGTGTAAAGTCAACGCCATATCAAAACCCCAACGTCAATGTTGGACTGCCATTAATTGTGATCATTCCCGAGATCAAGGCCGTCAGTCCGTCGGTTAAAACGAGAGGCCTTCGGCTAGCGACTACGTGGGTCCGGCGCGGCCCTCCTGACGTCAAAGACGAGCAATGGAACCACATCTCCAAAGCTACAGATGTGCAGGCATGCATCAGTGCGAATGTCATGCAAGTGGACGAAGCACTAATGCTTGACCTGAGAGGCTTCGTCAAGACCTGCAACTCAGTCAATTTCTTCATCGTGCGAGGAGACGAAGTATGGGCACCTACAAAAGACAACCAGATGCAAGGAATCACCCGACAGAAGACCATCGATGTCTGTCGTGCAAACGGCATAGTGGTCAAAGAGCTCGACTTCAGTCTAACTGAAGTTTATGGTGCGGACGAAGCATTCTGTACTGGCACCTTCCCCTCGCAGATCCATGTAACGGAGGTGGATGGACGGAAGATTGGTGATGGCAATTGTGGGGCGATCACGCAGAAAATCCAGGAGTTATATTCGGATTTTGTACGAAGAGACGTAGAAAGATCGCGTGAGGAGATCTTGGCTGATATCGCAGCACCTCGCGATCTCTCACACATGGGCATATTCGCAAATCGCACAACTAATAGCTAAGTTTTATGGTCGCCTCTAATTCTCATGATCGCTGCCTTCGAGGGCGCTGGTCAACATTTTATCCTCCAGTTGGGTGACCCGTAGAGCGCTACCACCTCATGATTCAAGACCCACTGACACTTACTGTGCCGCATGATGGGTCGCGCAGATTACTGGCGTCAAGATAACGGGACAGCTGATCCAGAGCTGGAGACACGGCAACCAGTTTCTATACCGCTCTCTGTACAGGAGTTGAAGTTCGGGGGGAGTCGAACCGACAGCATAAGCACAAACAGCAAACGCATTAGCCGAGCAAATACATATTCGAGCAAGAAACGACGTCTTATTTACTCTTCATAAATAAAATCTTGAAAATATATTGGAGATGAAAGCAGTGCTAACATCAACTGCGACCAACCGTATAGCATGCCTCGTAGATCTGGGCCGAGTACGCCCAAAAAGCACAGCACTGGTCAAGCCTACTGTCCAGAGCAATACAGTGTGTAATGAGAACTAAGGCTTGCAGGACACACTATACGATGTCACTCATGGCCAAGCAAGAGATTGTTGGGGCCAAGGACGCTCAGAGTAGAGATTAGTCAGTCCAAGGATTTATGGGACAAAGATCCACCGACGGACTCGACTCCGCCTCCTCCACAACGCTCAAAAGCAGGGACTAGTTTACAACGCGTAAACGAGTAGCCAATGGTTGTACGTTGTGAAAAGTTGCTTACACACAAGAGAGTACGATCTTAACGATGTTCATGGACTTTCGGGGCGTGCATATTGCCCGATGTTGGAGCCTGGAGCCTCCTGATACAGAGCACTGCCTCGTTGCGAAGATAAAAGCCAGAACGGATCAACGTCACTGACCATAGAAGCACTCAACCACAATTTCAAAATCAAAAATCCACAATCGCAATTCCAATACTCTGCACAGTGCTTCGTGATCAAGATGCTTTCATCGATCTTCCAAACTATCATCATTGGTGCCCTGCTCGCCAACTTAGGTGCAGCGTCTGCAATCACACCACGACCACCTGCCAACACCAATGGCAAGGCGCACTGGACCCGCCATGATTCCATCGGTCTTGGACCTCGCCAAGAGCACGGAGTCGCAGGCTTCGATGACAAGATCTTCGTCGTCGGCGGCGTACACTATAACAACAACAACACCGTCGAGACCGTCAATCTGGTCGAGTACTACGCCACCGAAAAGCAGAAGTGGCACGTAGCGGCACCACTTCCCCAAGCTGTCAACCATGCCAACGCTGCAGCAGTCGATGGTAAGGTCTATGTTTTGGGTAGTCTTTCTGCTGGAGTCAATTCGACGGCCTTGCCAGATACTTACGTGTACACGTTTGGTAACGACAGCTGGACTGCATTGGCGCCCATGCCGGAAGGGACCGCGCGTGGAGCATCCGCGATCGAAGTGTACAAAGATACTGTGTATCTAGCTGGTGGTCAGCTGTACTTGGAAATCGTGCCGCCGTACCAGCAACCTGGTCTTGACTTGGTGTCCTCATACAACACCACCTCAAACACATGGAATACCGCCCTCCCCAACTTGCCGCAAGCAAGACAGCACGTCAGCGGTGCTATCGTGGGCTCTACTTTCTACGTCATTGGTGGCCGAGAGCTCGACATACACTCATTTCACAACACCACATTCGCACTGGATCTCAACAATCCGACTGAGTGGCGTGAGATGGCACAGATGCCCACGGCGAGGGGGAGTCTGGCTTGCGCAGCCTTGGGGACAGTCATTTACTGCTTCGGCGGTGAAGGCGATACTTCGGATGAGTATGAAATCTTCGGACAAGTGGAAGCTTATGACACCGTGACTGATACGTGGTCCTCCTTGCCTCCGATGGAAGTGCCGAGACATGGTGCGGGCGCTGTTGCCCTGGGTGGGCGGATCTGGATCCCAGGTGGAGGCGTCAAGACTGCAATGGCGCCGGTTGGAATTGTCGACAGCTTTGAGGTTTCGTGAAGTTTGACAGGCTGTGGATGATGG
The DNA here is from genome assembly GCA_035771495.1 of Cladosporium oxysporum. Taxonomy (NCBI): domain Eukaryota; kingdom Fungi; phylum Ascomycota; class Dothideomycetes; order Cladosporiales; family Cladosporiaceae; genus Cladosporium; species Cladosporium oxysporum. Next base: position 508,724 of record JAWNKS010000006.1, read on the forward strand.
GTCATGAGAACAATGACTTAGTATTGGGAGGAGTGGAAGAGTGACTGTGCAATCAATAGCCGAACGGATGTAGGAGCTTTTTATGATTTACTGCCTCGCGTGAATCGCAGCAAGCTCGCCAGTCACGTCGCCCAAGCTCTCCAAGCGGTCTCGGTCAGCGGTTCCACCGTGTTCAATCTTGATCACTCTCTGCTTGATAGCTTCCTGAATCTCCCCACCTGAGAATTCTTCGACTCCCAGCCAGTCATTGTCGAATTCAGCATACGCAGACTCGAAGTGCCCGTCACAATTTCCAAAGCTCGCAGCGTTGTAAGCCGTCAATAAAACAGCCATGAGCTGCTCCTGACTCTTGGCTGATCCGTCACTCAGCGACTTGAATGCCGCGGCGTAGGCTGTTTGAGAGTTCGCTTGTTCTGTCGTCCATTCGTGAGTAGAGATCTGCTTGGCAATCTCAAGTGCTCGATTCTGCGTGATGATACCGCCGTGCACCTTCAAGCGGTGGTTGCTGGCACGTTCTGGTTGCTTCAAGACAGCACTGACGGCTCGGGCGAGGAGTGGGATGTTGGACAGACTGATAGCGCCTTCTCCTCCGTCCCATAGGATCGCAGAGTGCTTGTCAAAATCGAGAATGACAGGATGATCCAGGACAAACTCCAACAAGGCGCCGCAGTTGATGACGAACCAGGCGATCTGGTCTTCTTTCGTGGCGAGGTACTTCTGTATTGCCACAACCGACGCCATCATCGGCTGCGCCTGAGCAAGCATGTCGCGAGAGTTGACAGTGTATTCAGCGGGAATGAACAGCTTGACTCCCGCAGAGATAGCAGCGTCTATCATCCGCGGCTGATTGCTGATTGCTGACATTGCAACGGTAGAAATCAGCGCATCCTGTTCTTCCAGGGCTCGTCCGAGCGAAGTTGGCAAGTCATAGTCAACTTGCTCTATTTTGATGGAAGATGGAAGCTCCTTCGAATGCGCCGCATGTCTGCTGAGGACGGTGACCTGGTAGCCAGATTTGTCGAGTTCTAGAGCGATGGGTAAGCCGATGCGGCCGGCCTGTCCAGCTAGTTAGTGAGATCTGACGCTTCTCTTCCAATAGGTGTGTAGCATACACCAGCAAGTGCTACTCGTTTAATGTGCATCGTGCAATGAGTTATTACTTATCTCCGCAGCAACTGCGTTCTTACTCTCGCTGGGAGACAACAAACATAATGCCATTACAGCAGACTTGTAAGACATATCAGCCCCAGCGGGGTTGGGACCGCTATCGAAGGAGCAGAATCCTTCGTGTTGGGTCGTCAGCTCATAAGTTGGCAGGCCTAAAGAAATGACCACTAAGCGAGCTGAGAACGAAAGTTTGCGTATGTATTGCCGAGCGATTCGTAGTTCAAGCGGCGTCCATTCAGCGGTCCTCGAGCGTCGCAAACTACTGTTTTTCAACTAGACAGCTTGCAGAGGTCTAACTCTTGTCTCCTGACGCGAACCACTAGATTGTATGTGCAATTAAATGTCCAAGTACTGTTTCCAAGTCTATCACTTTTTAGGTCGCAGCATCCTCCGCAAATGTGTGCCCAAAGCCGCTCGTTAACTAGCTCCGTGATCCGCCTTCCACTTTGTCCAAATTGGCGCCGGATTGCTCAGGATTTTACAAATGTCCCTCCTCTTCATCCGGAAATCCTCATATAGCCCTTTCCAAATCTTTCGCTCCGCGCATGTGCTTTCCAATGGTTGTCCGTCACACTTTGGTTGCATCTCGGCGAGCGCATCTGAAGACCACTGTGTCCATGGCTTTGGTAGCGGCCAGTCGCTGAAGTGGACGAGCGCCGCTTCATCAAACACTGCTTGTGCATCCCACTTTCGACTCGGTCCCAAGTAGGCAGTGTGATCCGTTTTTCTGAATTCGGCGGTAAGGAGGGCATATGGGCGCTGTGGGAGAACCAGAGCGGAGGAGCCGAATTGGTAGTTCAGCAGGTCCATGTCATACTTCTTGCCATCGCCGTGGGAAGTGACGTTCGGGTTTGTTCGCCATTCGCGGAGGGTGTCGAGGAGCATGGAGAACTCGGCGCGGCTGGGCTCGAGCAGTAGTAGGAGGGATGTGAGCGGCCAGGGCTGAGACAGGTTCGGATCGGGCGCGGGTACGTCAGCCCAGTAGGCACGCGGCATAGCTACAGGGGCAGAAGGGAGGAGGAAGAGATGGTCCAGGTTCTTGAGGAGAGTTATGTCTGCATCCAAGTGCAGGACTCGCTTCCATGGTGTCAGGTCGAAAGCACGCAGCTTGGTGATGCTGGCGTCCCAGCTAGACTCGGAGCTGAGCCCTTCGCCTGGCGTAGTTGCGCCATCCTGGCCTAGCAGGCCGATTGGCATCAGGTTGACATTGTAGTCATCACGGGCGATTGTGAGCAGCTGACTAGTTCGATCGGTGTTGCTGGCCACGTAGGTGTCCCACTGCTTAGGGTACAGGAGCACACGCTCGGCGCGACTGCCTAGACGCTTCAGGGAGTCGAAGACGAGAATGGCATTGCAAAGGCTGTGCGCGTCGGTAGCATAGAGTGAGTAGGCGTACGAGTTCCAGTCGACAGAGACTTCTCTCGCACGGAAGCGTGAGATGAGGAATAGCAGCAGAAGTGTACCGGCGGTGATTGAGGCCCAGAAGATCAGGCGTGAGCGGCGAAGAGCGGGCCAGCGCTTCTCGGGCTTTCCGTATTGGCGGTAGTAATGCTCGCGGTCGCCATCGTCGATATCAAAAGACATGCTAGTGTTGATATGCTTGCTATGAATGCATTGTTATGTAGTATTTCGAAAGTATGGGCATCTCCGTGCAATCCTTCTGCATAATTCAGGGACGAAGATGCCTCGGCTTGTTCCGAATGCGTCGTGATTGCGAGCGATCAGCGGGCGATCTCTGTAAAGCTCAGTCCGGTGGTCTATAGATCATAGTTAGCCAGAAAAATCCTATCTAGGGAGCTATAGCATATATAAGCTTATAAGACTATATATAATACTATTATATACTTAGAGTACTTAACTTACTATAACTTACTAAAGTGAATAGCTAAGTTAGAATAAAGTAAAGTAGATATAGATTTAAGTTATTATCTAGCTTAGATTAAGAGTTATAAAAATTTTAAAATTACTATAACTCTCTTATCTTAAGTTAATATTACCTTAACTCTTAGTATTTAGCTTCTTTATATCTTATTCTTAAACTTAGCTTATTTAGAAATTAAAAGATAAGCCTAATTAGAGCTTTATACTTAATATTCTAAAAATTAGCCTACTTCTAGATATAGCTTACTTTCTCTACTAGTATATTAATTACTATAAGTTATATTCAAGCTAATGTTAGTAAATTTAAAAATCTTAAAACTCTATTCTAATTTTAAAAAATTTAAGTTCTAACTCTAAAATAATATACTAGTAGAGGAAGTAAGCTATACTTAGAAGTAAGCTACTTTTTAGAATATTATATATAGTAACTTATCCTAATTAGGCCTAGTTTTAAAATTCCTAATAAGTTAAGTTAAAGATTAAAGTCTTAAGAAGCTAGTTCCTATAATTTAGAGGGTTATAGCTTATTATTATAGAGTTATAGTAATTTTAAGATTATTTCTTAATTAGTAGTAATTTTAGAACTACTATAACTCTTAATCTAAGCTAGATATTAACTTAGAATTTTAAAAACTAGTTAGAAAACTAGCTAAATACTACTAATTAGCCCTAATAAAGGCTAATTAGGCTAAGAGTCTAGAGATATAAGTAAAAGTAGTAAAGAATAAGCTCTAATTTTCTACCTATTCTAGAATATACTTAGTATATTCTTAAAGTAATATATCTAAGATAAATTAATTAAAAGACTAATAAGCTAAATTAAGCTCTATTAGTAGAAGATTCTAAATCTTAAATCTTTTTTAGAATCTAATAAGTATTTTTTAAGATAGTCATCCTAATTTTAGAATTAGATATTAAATTTTAAAAATAAAAACTATATTTTAAGATTAAGATTATATAGCTAAAATATAAGTGAATTAACTTAAAATTTAATATAAATAAGTTTAAGTTCGAATATTTAAATTTCGTTTTATAGGATTTTTTAAATAGAGCCTAATTAAAGTAATATCTTAATTCTTAGAAGATTAGGCTTAAAAGTAGCCTACTTCTAAGTATAGCCTACTTTCCCTACTAGTATATTAGTTCTAAAATTACTACTAAGTAAGAGGTAATTTTAAAATTAACTTACTATAATTCTCTTAAAGTAGGCTTTTATTTTGTTAATTCTTAGGAATTAGTTTTTTATATCCTATTCTTAAACTTTACTTATAAGGAACTTTAAAAATAAGTAGAATAAAGGAGTTATAATTAATATTCCGAAAAGTAGTATATATCTAGAAGTAACTTAATATACTTCCTCTCCTAGTATACTACTAATATACTAGTAGAAGAAGTAGGCTATATCTAGAAGTCTAGTAATTTTTAAAAAATTAAGATTAGATCTTAATTAGGCCTAATCTTAAGGAATCTAAAAAGCTAAGTATGAATTTAAAGACTAAAATTTAGATAAACTAAATTAAGGCTAATTAGTAAATATATAAGTTATCTAATCTAAATTTCAAAATCATATTTTTAGAATTTAGAAATTAATTTATAATTTTATAATTCTTATAGCTTAAAAACTAAGTAAAAACTTTATTAGCTCTAAAACTCTAGTTCTAATTTAGTTACTTAACTATTATTTTAAATTACCTATATATTTTAGAGAAATAGTAAATCTTAAAATTAGAATATAGATATCTAATATAATATATATACTAGTAGAGGAAGTACACTACTTCTAGAAGTATACTACTTTCTAGGATTATATTTTAAATTTAAGATTATATACTAATAGAACCTAATTTTATATATCCTAAGAGGCTAAATTAAAACTTAGGCTCCTAAGTCTATATATACGAATTCTTAAGCTAATTAATATATACTAAAGATACTAAACCTAAATTTTAGTATTCCTTTTATATTTTTTTTAAATTCTAAAACTTAGAAAGAAAGCTATATATCTTAGTAAATCCTAAGTCTTATTAAAGAGGATTAACTTCTTATATCTTTTTCTAGAGCCTTAGTCCTAAGAAATATTATTATTTTCTTTATTCTAGTAGAACTAGTAGTTAATTAGAGTTTATAATTTTTAAAAGTTTAATCCTATATATTTTACTTTCTAATAAACTATCTTTTATTAATAGATTAAATATTTTAGAGATTAGTACTTAATAATTTAAGCTATATTTATATAGCTTACTCTATTAATTTATAGTGACTTCTATTAATATTATTACTTATATAACTTAAGTACTATTTTAATTCTCTCTTAGCTATATTTTTAAGAGTTAATTAAGTTATATTATTCTCTTTTTTAAATCTATAATACTAAAGAGATTAATTTCTCTATTAGATCTACTAGTAATATAATAACTTATAATCTATAAGTAGATTTAATCTCTAAATATTATAGAGAGAATCTTTAAAAATTAAAATTAAGATTCTAGCTAGGTTTTTAATAAAATATTTTTAAGAAGATCTTTTATTAATTTAGCTTTAATAGAAGCTAGATTTTAAATAAATTAATTAAAGTAGATCTTAAGATATTTTAAGCTTTTATTAAATTAATTAGATAGAAAATACTAACTTCTTATAACTAATAGATAACTTAGCTAATATACTAGTAAGTTATAGGAAGTATACTATACTTAGAGATATACTACTTTTAAATTCTTTTTTCTTAGAAATATAATTAGATACTAATTAGGCTCTAATTTTAGAATTCTAAGTATTTAAGTTAGAAATTTAGTAGTCTAAGCTTATATATACTAAATTTTAAGTTAATTAACTTATATATAAGGCCTTAGATTTAAATTTTAAAAATTATATTTTTTTTTTTTAAAAAAAAAAACTAACTACTATTTCGAAACTAGCTATATCTCTATTAAATAGGTTTTAAGTTACTTATAACTTAGTTACTTTTAATCTTAAGATATTTTAACTTATTTTAACTTATTAGCTATTATTATAAAGTTAAAGCTAAAATTACTTTAACTTTCTCCTAGATACTCTTTAGAATAACTTACCTTAAATATATTCTAGAATAGATAGAATAATAGAGCTTTTTTAATTTCTTTTATTTATAATATAACTCTATATTCTTAGCCTATTAAACCCTAATTAAGGCTAATTAGGAGTTTTTGAATACTTCCTTAAGTTAACTAAAACTTTAAGTTATTATTTAGCTTAGATTAAGAGTTATATAGTAAGTCTAAAATTAGAACTAATTAATAGGAAATTTTAAACTACTATAACTCTCTTATTCTAAATAATATAACTCTTAGTCTTAAGAACTAGCTTTTTTATATCCTATTCCTAAACTTTACTTATTAGTAATTTTAAATATAAGCTTAATTAAGGAATTATAATTAATATTCTAAGAAGTAATATTCTTATAGAAGTAGTATACTTCTAATACTAGTATATTATTCTTTATACTTAATAGCCTAGTTTCTTTTATTCTATTTTATTTAAAATAATAATATAGCTCTATTACTATTATATACTTTTTATAATATATAGCTTCTTAGTTTTATTTAATTTAGACTTCTAGAAGTAGTAATAAGTAGTTAGATTAATTAGATCTTAAACTTTATAATTCTTTAAGATTAAATAGACTTCTATATAATATATTTTAGAGTAAAGTAAGATATCTTAAGCTCTTATATATTAAATTATATTTAAAAGGATAAATATCTATTTATTAAATCTAAAAATTATTCTATCTATTTAATTCTACTCTATTAGATTAAGATTTAGTTAAATTTAAATAAGCTATTTAATTTTTTTATAAGCTTATTTAATTAGACTTAGAACTCTTCTAATCCTATTTTTAAAATAGCTAATTAATTAAGAAAGTTATTATAGAAGTTAATATTACTTTACTAACTTACTAAAGAGAAAGATATAAAAATTATATTCTTTTAGAAAGAGCTAAAAAAGAAAAATAAGCTATTTAATATATTATAATATAAGATATATAAAAAAAAAGATTTTTTTAGTTTATTAGATTATTATTATATAAGAATCTATTATTAAGAAAATTAATAAAATTAATAACTTAAAGAAATTTTTCTTAAAAAAAATTAAAAAAAAAATTAATATATATATATATAAGTTAGTTAATATTTTAAATAAGAAAAAATAAAAATAAAAGAATTTAATTAAGAAATTATTTTTATAAATTTTTTATTTTAATATATATAACTTATAAGTTAGCTTTATAAATTATTTTAATTTTAACTTTAAAACTCTAGTTCTTATTAGTTATACTTAAGTAAAAATATAATATTAGACTCTAAAATTTATTATTAAGCTATATCCTATTAATATATAAGTATTAAGACCTAGTCTTTTTATAACTAATAGGATATAGTATAAGAATTTCTATTTTATTTTTAAAATTTATTATTTCCTTAAAAATAAGATTAAGTAAAAATAATTATAATAAATTAAATTAAAATTAGAATTTTAAAGCTAAAATTAAAATAATTTTATAGAATTACTTATATATATTTAAAATAAAGCTCCTATTAAAATAATTTATTAATTAAATTCTTTTCTTCTTTTTCTTTTCTACTTAAAATCTTAATTATCTCTTATTTATTTCTATTTTTTTATTTTTATTTCCTTCTTTTTTTTTTAAAGCTTTTTTATTAATTCTCTTAATTTCTTTAATAATAGATTATTATATAATAAGACTTTAACTTAAAAAAAATAGTTATTCTATTCTTTTTATATATTTTATATATATTAAATAGCTTATTCTTCTCTTTTAGCTCTTTTTAAAAGATTATAATTTCTATATTTTTTTCTTTTAATAAAGTTAAAAATATTCTATATAAAAGATTAATATAATAAAATTATATTAGCTTTTATAATAATCCTCTTAATAAGCTATCTTAAAAATAAGATTAGAATATTAGTAAGTCTAGATAGCTTATAAAAAATAAAACAGCTTATCTAGATTTAGCTTAATCTTAGTTTAAAATAATAAATATTACTTTTTAAATAAGAAGAGTAACTTATATAAAATAATATCTAAATTTTTTAAATAAATACTTATATTTTTAAAATTAGATTTAATATATATAAGCTTAAAGGATCTTACTTTAGTACTAAGTTAAGTTAATATATAATTTATAGAAGTTTATTATAATTAAGATATTAAAATTTAAAAATTATAATTAAATTACTAATTCTAATAAATTCTTTAAAGCTAAGACTCTAGAAATATAAATAGTAAGCTAGTTATCTTTAATAATTATTTAGATTTATTAAGATAGCTTATATAGCTTTTCTTCTAAATTTTAGAGTTTTAAAATTAATATCCTAAAATATTTTTAAGGATTAAGAAATTAGAAGCTTTTTTTTAGAAAAATAGAATTAGATTAATATTTATAATAGCTATGATAGCTACTATAATATTTTCTAAAAGTTTAAATATAAGTAGTATAGCTAAAGAAGAAGGGATTTAAAGAGAAGGAAAAGAATACTAAAAATATACTAGTAATATTAGAGGAAGTAGGCTATATCTAGAAGTAGGCTACTTTTTAGAATGTTAATTATATCTCCTTAATTAAGCCTACTTTTAGAATTCCTTATAAGCTAACTTTAAGAATAGAGTATAAAGAAGCTAATCTATAAGTTTTAGAGTTATAATACTAAAGATAAGAGAGTTATAGTAACTAATTTTAAAACTACCTACTTAGAGTAACTTTAAAATTAGAACTACCTAACCTAAGCTAGATAATAACTTAGAATCTTAAGTAGTAATATTAGTAAGATAAAAGCCTAAATAATATGAATTAGTCTTAATTAGGGCTAATTAGCCTAAGAGTCTAGAGTCATAAGTATAAGTAGTAGAAAAAAGATTCTAATTTTCTACTTATTATAGAATATACCTAGTATATTCTAAAAATAGGATAAAGTCGAAGCTAGACTAGCTTCGACTTTTTTAAAGATTAATAAATTTTAATATAGGCCTAATTTTTAAAAAGCTAATAAGCCGAATTAAGCTCTAACTTATTAGTATAAGATTCTAAATCTTAAATCTATTTTAGAATCTAGATAGTAGTCTCTAAAATATCCTAGTTCTATAATTAGGTATTAAATTTTAAAATTAAAAAGAGTATCTTCGAATTAAGATTAAATAGCCTAACTATAAGTTAATTAGCCCTAAATCAAATATATATAGATTTAAATACCTAAGTTTTAATTTCGCTTCTAAGAACTTTTTAAATAGAACCTAATTAGAGTATAATCTTAATTCTTAGAGAAAAAAAGATTAAAAGTAGCCTACTTCTAGGTATAGCCTACTTCTCCTACTAGCTAGTATATTAGAGTATTAGCTAAGTATAGATATTTTATGTTTTAGAGCTCTTAGAACCTTATAAGAGAAATCTTTTTAATTTACTATATTTCTAAAGCTTAAGAGTTAGATCCTAGTATATAAAGTATAAAGATTCTAAAGATTTAATTAATTTTAAAATCTAACTTATTTATTAATTCTTAAAAGATTTTATTTCTAAAATTAAAAATCAAAAATTTAAATTAGGTAGCTTAAATCTATACTAATTAGCCTAGGACTTAGTATATATAAGCTTAATAGCCTAGACTTTTACTAAAATCAAGCTTAATTAGCATATAATTTCGATTTTAAAAATAAATAAGTAAATAATAGCCTACTTTTAGATATAGCCTACTTTACCTACTAGTATATTAGAGATATAACTTAGCTAATTTAGAAGTAATAGTTATCTTTTAGAAAAAAAAAACATAATTTTAAAATTAAGATCTAAGGCTTTATATATAAGCTAATTAGCTTAAAATCTAATAGATCTTTTATAAATGTTTAAGTTTAGCTTTAAGAGGTTAAATTGAGGCTAATTAGTAATATATACCTAATTTTTTAACTTCTAGAAAGTAATACTAGTAGAAAGTAAACTAAAGGCTCTAAACTATAATTTAGCTTCTTAGAACTTTAAAAATATAGCCTAATTAGTAATATTGTATAATCTTAAGTTTAAAAAAAACATCTTTAAAAAGTAGCCTACTTCTAGATATAGCCTACTTCCTCTAATGTTACTAGTACTTTATATAGAGTTGCTCTACTTCCTATAATATATCGTAAGCTATTCCTACTCTTCGCTATAACCTTCTAGTAAATCTACTCTATATTATATCTCTACTCTGCTATAACTATGCGCCTAATATTAGATATAAGTTACACTACAAAACTGATAGTATATGTGTTATAAATGAATACCGAGGTTTACTTTGATATTTAACAAATTCGATACAGGAGTAAGGGGATTCTAAGGTAGGAGCTGTTTAACAGGGGTTGCCTTCCTAACTATAGCTTATGCTACGCCTAGGCCCTCACTTCTAAGGGTCGCCTTTCACCATATGGTAGAGCTGGCATTGCCGTATCCAGACGGAGCGGACGAAGGAGCAGAGGTCGTCGGAGAGTCTGACGACATTAAAGCAGAGATGTCAAGTTGGCCGTTTAGCGGTAGGACTCGCGACGACGAGCCGACGTGAACAGTCTTTGCGTACGACGAGATGTACCTAGGAAGTGTTAGAAGTGGTTGGTCGACCAGACAATATGCACTTACCAATTCTGCTTCTCGGAACTCCAGTTCGAGATGTCTCTTCTTGTAAGGCCGACAGTGAAAGTAGCGCTCGCGCGAGGGGCAATAGTGATCCGCTCGAAACCTCGAAGGACCTTCGGTGCGTCATTTGGTCCGCCGAGGCTGACGTAGAGCTGAGGAACTTCGTCACTAGTCACATCTCCAGTGTTTGTGATAGTAGCAGTGACAGTAAACAGGACCTTATAAAGATCCGGGTTACCTCCGGGCGCTCCTCCAGCGGGGAGATAAGACTGGGCGCTGCTGTCGTAAGCTCCACTCGGGTACGATACATTCTTTCCGTACTCTGGATCGTTTCCCGCGTTAGCGAAGTTCGTGGAGTTCAAGCATGGGTAGATGAATGCTTTGACAAAGGACATGTTGCCGCAGAGATACTGGCTCGAGTCGTTGGAGATGGTTCCGTAAGTCGGCGCAGCAGGCGTGTGGCCTTCCACTGGTGAGTAGCTGTAGTTAGAAGGAATCGACGTGATCTGTAGGTCTGAATACCCGAACGTAGTCCACGACAACCCATGTCCAAACTCATAGATCGGCGTCTCGTTATTGGCGTCGAAGCCTCTGTAGTCTGTGAAGATGCCCTCAGTGAGATCCTGCTGAGGGGCTTTAACGCCATTGTTTGGTGTGTACAGTATGTCAGCACCGTAAGAACCACGCCACGTTCCAATGGTGAAAGGCAGACGGCCCGGAGATTTCTTCCCGTAGAGAATGTCCACGATGGAGTTACCCGACTCTTGGCCCGGGATGCCCGCCCACACAATTGCGGTGACATTGGGATTGTCATAGAAGGTCTCGATGTTCACTGCGCCGACCGAGTGGATGACGACGACCGTGTTCTTACACTGCGACGTCACGTTTGCAATCAGCGCATCGCCTGAATGCCAGAGAGTGAGGTTGTTACGGTCTCCTTCATTACCATCGACCACAATGTATCCTTCACCTGAGTCTGAGTTGACGAAGGTCAAACACGGGCCATTGACTTGATCTGCACGGCGTGCCAGAGCCGAGATTTGGGTGTAGGCGTAGTCGTCAAGAACTGACTCGTAGAAGCCCTTGCCATTCTGAATGACTTCAGCCTGGATGGCGGCGTCTGGCGTGACGAGGTAAGGGAAGTTTGCTGTTCCACTGCCCCAACCCATTGCGAGAGTGCCATTATCACAGCCTGTGAGTATCGTTAGCAGGTAGACATCGTGCGGCAGGGGTCGCGCGATAAGAAATACCTCGATCAGTGCAACCATTAGGACCATACAAATTCGGTCCAGCATCCGAACCAAAGACAGTAGTCAACCTCTCCTTTCCGGTCAGAGGTAGGACTCCATTGTTCTTAAGGATGACGGTGCCCTTAGCAGCGCTGTCCCGAATGTTCGCACCATGATCTTCGGTGACGTCGACATGGTGGTTCACAACCCCGTATCCTACCATGGCATAGTCGTGCTCGTATCCATAGGTATCAAGAGTCCAGGAAGAGAAGTTTGGTGCGTCCTCGACTTGATTCTGATCGCGCCCAACATAATACCATCCTGCAACGATGCGAGTGGCCATATCGTCTAGTCGCCAAGCTGGCACTGACCCATTCAGTACGGCAATGGTCAAATTGGTGCCCCAGTAGCTAGTAGCACTGTCGAAGCCGATGTCTCCCGGCATACTCATGTCCATTCCTGCGAGCGAAGAGGCCACGCCAGAGTGGTGGGCTCCCCAGTCGCTCATCACGAACCCTTGGAAACCAAGCTCATTCTTCAGGAGATAGTTCAGAGTGTAGCTGTTCTGGCAGCCATAGCTGTTGTTGATCCTGCATGGGTGAGAGGGTCAGCGATGGCTCAATTCATGTTCTAGACAGTTCCCTCCAACTCACTGGTTGTAGCTGCACATAACCGAAGCTGTGCCAGCCCTGACTGCGTCGGCAAAAGGCCACAGATACAGCTCATGCATCGTGACATCGTCCAGGTTCGCGGAGATCGACGCTGTCAGGTTGGCTGGAGGCGCACCTTGTCGGAAGTGTTCTTGTTCGTTCATGATAAAATGCTTTGTGCATGCCATGACGCCGGCAGCTTGAATGCCCTTGACAGTCTCTCCAACAGCAATACCAGCAAGGACTGGATCAGGTGAAAAGCCTTCCCAGTTACGACCCGCTTCAGGCGCGCGACCAAGAGGTCCTACGACGGGCCCAAGTTGAACATCGACGCCCTTAAGCTTGTGTTCCGTACCCATGTCGAAGCCTCTTTGGTAAAAGAGAGCGCGATCCCAAGTCGCTGCGATCGTCACTCCAGCCCTGGAATGGTCAGTCATTGATGGAGTGGAACGTGCTCGGCCACATACTGGAAAGCGGAATTGTAATCGGTATCTCGCACCCCAAGAGGCGAGTCCTGCATGCACAGCGCCTTGAACCCGATTCTTGGAATAGAGCCAACATTGCCCACGCACTTCTGGCTTTCCCAACCCGTGCCTGTTGTTAGATTGACCTTTTCGGTCAACGTCAAGCCCGAGACGAAAGCTTGAGCTTTGGCATATGCTTCTGCCCAGTCACCAAGCCCTTCGCCCCAGGGTGATGGATATTCTGGAGGAGATGTTTGGTATGATTCTGCTCCAGTTGTGACGTGTGTTGCGTTGGGATAAACGACATTTGGGTAGGGCGCAGCTGCCGATCCGATGCCACCGACTTGAGCTGCAGTGAAAGGCAAGAGTGCCAACAGTAGCTTCGATGTAGCCATTTCAGCTGTCGCGAATTCGCCTTGCGCTACACGACCGCGAGAGGGTGCAGGTGTGGAAAGATATATCAACAGGACCGAGAGGGGTAAGTGGGACTCCAGTCTATAGCAAGGATTCCGGACCAGACGACAAGCGTGGTTAGATACAAGGCGAGCGCCACAGATGTAACCATTGCAGCAGAAGTACGCACAGCACTTTCATATTGCTGTGCTCAAAAGGCTAAGTTAGGCCTTCGCGGCATTCTTCATCCGAGGTGACGTGAGTTCGTTTGGTCTTCGAGAGGGGTATGGCTGGCACGGCAGGAAGTGAGCTTCCAAATGCACATTAGGCTGCAACATGTCGAATCATCCGAGGTTGGGACCTGCATTGGTGACAGCTCGGGCCAATGTTTCTGAAGATCTTTCGCCTTATAGCACTCAAGCTTTCACCAAGCACTTGCAAGCTTCTGGAGATGGGGGAAAGCGCCCCGCAGTGCCATGTTCTTGACGCGTCATGAGCGGCTGATAAACGCACAGATGTTCCGTCTCAAGATCGATAGTGCGGCTATCACGGCTTATATCTTCTGACACTCCTAGGAGGTGAAGAAAGAGAGAGAACATCTCGCAAGTCAACGCTGCAATTACCAAGAAGCAAAGAAACATGACAGGGAAAGCAGATTGACCTTCTGTCTGCTACTTCGGAGCTCGCCGAAGATGATAGCCTATCAGAATGAGTTTACATATATCATTTGTTCTGTATCGCATAAGATACACTGATCAAGATATACACATCAGGCTTCAAAAACCCTGAACCTTGATTGTTCTCCGAACATCTCCTCTAACATGGACCAGCACCCTGCAGAAGACCTGGTCTTCAAGCTCCTAAAGGTGACCGAGTCATCCATCATCCCACTCACACGCACAAAAGTATCGCAAGGCTGTAAACTCTTTGGCGCCGCAATCCTAGAGAAATCAACCCTCAAGCCTGTCACAGTCGCTACGAATGACGAGCGCACATCACCACTCCTACACGGCGAGATAAACTGCATCCAAGCCTACGCCGCAAGCCCGAAAGAATCGCGACCGAATGCGAAAGACTGCGTCTTCTTCGCGACACACGAGCCTTGTAGTCTCTGCCTGAGCGGCATCACTTGGAGCGGCTTCAACGAGATCGTATACCTCTTCACGTACGAGGACAGCAGGGACTTGTTCGCTATTCCTTACGACATCGACATCCTGCAGTCCGTCTTCCAGGTCGCTTCTCCTGGAGATACACCCGAGACTCTTGCTGCGAAACCGCTTTACAACCGAACAAACAAATTCTTCAGAGCTCGGTCGGTCGCAGAATTGGTGGCCTCTATTGAGAGTGATGCAGACAGGACGAAGTGGGCGGCAGAAGTCGTGCGCATCAAGTCGCTCTATTCGGGATTGTCGGATGTGTATCAAGAGGGCAAAGCAACAGGGCAAGAGAGCTCTAGTTTCTTCAAGTGAAAAATAATTTGTATCTACAAACAGTATGAATACACCATAGTTGATTCTGGTGATATTGGCTGTATGTCACACTCGGCCTCCCACCTGAACATTCGGCTTAGAAATGCACCCCGGATGTAAGCGAAAATGCGAAATCCCGATCGAACAACACATCCAGCGGCTGATAAAGCAAACCAGGACTTTGAAGTCTACAGACTATACCGTTGCCGTCTACTGGCTATTTCATCAGCTCAGGATGGCAGGGAGATCCTGGGCGCTCACTAATCACGGAACGTTTGCGTGGTATACGGTCGGTCTACAGGCAATCGAATATAAAGCACATTGGATCCCATGTTGGCAGTTTTTGACAGCATTTCTAGAAACAGTTCATTCTCTCACTGAGTTACAATCGATACAATCTCAACGATCGAAGATCGGCGTACTCTCACAATGTCAGATGTACTTGTTATCGTGGGCGCTACAGGCTCTCAAGGCCGTGCAGCCATCGAATACTTCCAACAGCATGAGCCATCATGGCACATTCGGGGTCTAACCAGGACGCCCCAATCAAAGGCAGCACTTGGTCTTGCCGATTCTGGCATCGAGATTGTCGAAGCAGACTTGAACGATGTCGAGTCTCTCAAGTCGGCTTTCAAAGGCGCCAGCTACATCTTTGCTTACACTGACTTCTCTGGAATCGTAAGAGGACCTGAAGTGATGGGAAGGTTCAAAGCCGGCGAGATAGCAGCACCTATCGGCGCGGAGAGCTACAAAATCGAACTTCAGCAAGGCAAGAACATCGCCGATGCTGCGGCGACTGTACCGGAGTTGAGTCGCTTGGTTTATAGTGCGTTGCCTGGTGTGAAGCAGCTGAGCGGTGGCAAGTATTTGCAAGTCTTCCACTTCGATGCAAAGGCGGAAGCTTTTGAATACATGCTCGGACTCCCAGAGTTGGAAGGCAAGGTCAGCGCAGTACACATGGGCGCCTTTGTGACCAATGCCGTCAATGGATTTGACTTGTTCAAGCTTTGGAAGGTATGATTGAGAAAAAGTAAGCAGCCGGACAAGTACTGATTTAACCCAGGAAGAGGACGGCACCATCTTATGGAAACCTGTATTCTCTGTCGATGTCCCTATGCCATATATCGACATCGAGAAAGATACTGGAAGCTACGTTCACGCCTTGATCAAGGCGCCAGCGCCGACGCAAGTCCTTGGCGTCAGCGAATGGGCGACGCCCCGACAATTCATGGAGAAATGGTCTCAGGCCACCGGCGTAGCAAGTCGCATTGAGCGGGCCGGCCTTGAGCAATTCAAAGGCGATGACCCTACTGGATTCATGGGCATGATGGTTGAAACCAGCGGCTTTATCGAGGAGCTGGGGTTTGCAGGAGGTGACAAGAGGATCTTGATGCCCGAGGAGGTAAGTTGTATCGAGTCTTATTGGCGGGCAGCGAACAACACTGACTGCCTTACCAGTTGGAGAAACTACACGGCGTCTCCATCAATTACACCAAACTAACTGACTATCTCGAACGCGAAGACTGGTCTTCGATCATCGGATAAGTCTCGCAACGTTGTCGCCTTGTCTCATCGAATGTTGGCGTCGATCTATTGGGACATGCGGGCGAGACTCCTTCATCATCTTGCAGCTTTCCATATTTCGAAAGTAAAGACATCTCTTGACCCGCGTTGAACAGCGAGAGGTAGCTTATGATTCCTTTGCGGCCAGACTATGGCAAATTCGTCTGCACTTGTATTCATGAGGTCGGTGCTCTCAGGACGTCGGAGATCCGATAGCAATTAAGTGGGTCTGACTTCGAGATTCTCGGTACAGTAAAGAAAGCGTGGAGTTCCTATCACGCTGTCGAACTGGTCTTCAGAACGTTGTTGGAACTGTGCAAACATTGTCAGCATGTACACACTCGAGCCAAGGGTCTCGGAAAGAGGAGGAAAGAATTGTTCCGTTGGCCCTCACGCAAACGAGATTTAATCCCTGCATTTCATCGCCAAACACCGCCGCCTCCCCTCCCCCGCGTTGTCACTTCTCCACAGCTGACATGCGTGAACGGCCCAGGATGGAGCTCAGCACTGCAATGCACACCACACAACTGCATATCAAGTGCCCGCCATGGCCTGCACAAGCATCCTCTACCTGCTGTGCCCCTCTCCTCCCCTCTCTCACTATCCGAATGCCAATGCCGGCGACCTGAAACCGCCATAGTCTTTTATACTCTGAAGACCAGCTCTCATACTGCCATCCTGCAACCACCATAGCTCCATCACCACCCCAACAATGGCCACAACCAACCCAGCCAACCTCCCCGGCGCCCCTGTAAACCCCTCCGAGGCCCAAGGCGCTCAAATCCCCCTCCAGTCCTTCATCCTCCCAGACTTCCCACCCGCCGCCCGCGGCCTCAAAGCCCTGACCCTCACCTGCGACATCAAAGTCGACGAGTACCAAGAAATCCTCTCCAAACCCTACGCGATCCCAGACTCGATCCCGTTCGCAATCGAAAGCCTTACGCTCGAGCTCTTCAGCCTCGGCTACCCGCCAGGTTTCCTCAACCGCCTGGCCGAGCGCCTGCCGAACCTCAAGAGCGTGGTCGTGTACAGCCAGCTGCTTGGCGGGATCAGCAAAGAGAGTCAGGAAGATGCCGTTGCGTTCTTCAAGAAGCTGCCGAATCTGAGGGCGTTGCACTTGCTCGATGTCTTTGCGAAGCCCGGCTTTTTCGAGCAGATTGCGCCGTGGTTGAAGTACAGTGCTTCGGAAGACGCTGGCGAAGCGAGACGAGGGTTGATGTTCCTGGAAGTGAACTATACATTCAGACACGAGGATGAGGACTTCATGGCGCAGATTCCGGCTACTGAGCTGGCATCGCTGATCGGACCGGGGCTGATCAGCTGCTCATTCAATGTCTCTGCGCCGGAAGACGCGAGCGAGGACGAGCAGGATCCAAGCAATATCCAGAATGCCGCGACGAAAGAGGGCGTGATGGCTTTCAACAAGACGCTCTCTACAAGCATTGTGGATGCGTTGACCAAAGACGAAAATCATCCGCGAGGTCTGAGAGCGCTGAACTCGACGCTGTTCACGTTCACGCTCGAGCAGTTCCAGAAAGTGCTCGCGACGCAGAAGAACGTGATGGTGCTGAACACGACGCTGGAAGTGGAGCCGGGCGAGAAGTGTAAGAAGGAGTTGCTCAAGGGGCTCGAAGTGTGCACGCAGCTGGAGCAGGTCGAGATTGTCGCAAATCCTAGCCTACAATTCTTCATGGAGGTGAGTCGGTGACAATGTCATGAACTACTGCACAGAAGCTGACTCGAGCATCAGGTGCAAAACCCGCGATCAGGCGTTGTCGGAAAGACATTCCCTTCTGCCTCAGATATGGATGCGCTGTCGAAGAAGTGTGATAAGCTGACTGCATTAAAAGCTAATATTTTACGGACTACCAGCTTTGGTACTGTCGCATGGGAACGCAAAGGCAGCAAATGGACTGGTGGTGTGAAGGAAGGAGTAGCAAAGACTCCATAGCACAATCAAAGAAGCATCCGTCCATGCGCAGCTCACCTTGACGCGCTCACGTCTCTCCCAAAAGCATACTCTTCCACTGACGGACACCATAGCCCTTCTTCCTTTTCTTGTCCTCGACAGCAATCCACTTGCTCTTCTTGGCAAGATCGGTTCTGGCCTTTCTCTCGCTGTCCAGATCAGCCTTTTGGCGATCCAGCCTGCTGAGAGTGACCCGATCCAGCGAACTCTTCAGGTCCTCCATCTTGTGACGAGTGTTGGTCTCGGCGTCAGAGTCCTCGAAAAGCCCAAGGTCGTCATCATCGGAATCCGGATAGACCATCGTCTCCTCTAAGAGCCATCTGACGTGGTTGGAGTGAGTCGGTCTAGAGTCCGGCTGATCATAGTCGAAGTAGTTGCCGTTGGATTCGGGGTCGATGCTCTGCGCCAGCTCAATGTACGCCCATCCTTCCGATCTCAACTTGTACAGATGTGGCACAGTGTTGAACAACTCCTCTGGTGCTCGTTGCATGTCCGCCACAACTGCTTGCGACAAGCCTGGATCAACATTCCCAGTGATTTGGACTTGGCTGATACCGCGAAGACGCCGAAGAGGGTACAGTATGGATGCTGTGAGCTTTTCGGCATGAGCATTCTGAAGATGATTGATGATGTGGATCTGTAGCTTCTTTAAGGAGTGCTGGTCCATCAGGAATGAAGCCAAGTTCAGCGTGCAGCCCTGCGCGAAGCTACGAGCACGACTGACAGATCCATTGCCATGCACATCGACCGTGAACTTCAGGGACTGGATCTGGCGAAACCAGTCCGGAATGGCTTTCATGCCGTGGAAAACGCAAGAGAGGCGCACATCGTAGCCGTTGGCTTCAGCGGTGTGAATTCGGGTGTGGCGGTGAGCAGCACCCTCGTCGCCGCGATCCACGTAGACTGCAAAAAAGCAAGAGATGGTGTTTTCGGCGTAGAGAATCTCTCTTGCCTCTTTGTAGATGAGCTTGCTGGTTCGCAGGATCGCAGGGTGGCCAAAGCTGTGGAAAATGGGACAATTCTCGCAAACTTCGAAAACCAGGAGCTCTCTGTAGACCAGGTTCCTCAACTCCGGGATGAGATCGAGAAAGCGGAACGATTTGGTGTTATCGGCACGGTCAAGAGCAAGGATGTAGTAGTACTTCAAGGTGATGCCTTGCGGGTACGGATCGGGCAGATTGCGGTCTTTCACGTATTGACGGAGTTCCTCAGGCGAGCTCGTGCTGTACAAGAACTTCGTGCTGTATTTTCCACGGCCAGCCCAACCCTTTTTGGTGTACACGGGCTCTCGAATGTACCACTCGACGTCCCCGTCTTCATCAACCTTGAAGAGTCTGTTCTTGCGGTCGATCTCTCGTTCGATGGAATCCACATCGTCTTGGTCCGATCCGTAGCCGACGACGCTATTGCTGCCGTCCGAAAAGCCCTCGAATTCCGAGTGGGAGTCGCTGTGGCTGCCTTCCTCGTTCTCATCACTCTCGCTATCAGTAGCCGATGCGGCGGGAACTCGGGTTTGGCGACGTTCGAAGATCGGCCACAATTTCGTAGAGGCAGGCTGAAATGGTTTGGTGACGGCTTTGCGTGTAGCGAACCCCCACTGTGCCGCGAGGGCCTCTTCGTCGCTGGAAGGGGTCACCATGGTTGAATGGTACTAGACTCTTTCCGGGCACTTGTGGCTTTCTTGGTTGAGTGCTGCGGTACAGACGGTCGAGCAAGCTTGAGAGCGGGCGAGCAAAGCGAGAGCGATCGCTTCAGCAGGCAGCTCCAGCGCGTCGACCTTCAACGCGAAAGGGAAGCGGTCACGGGATCATTGGCTCCCGGGCTTGGAAACACACCTTTGATATCTCGTCAAAATGTAGCAAGCTTATTCTACATTTATTCACTTTCCCACCTCCTGTACGAACTTGCTCCAGACCCCATCCTCATTGACAAAAGCTTCCTCCTCCCCATCGAGACCCAGACTCACGTCACATCCGCCACCATCCACCTTCGCTCCCACCAAGCCGACGCTCCTAATACCACCCATCACACCCTCATCAGACGTGCCAAAGTGCTTCACCCTTCCGAGGCTGTCACCAAAATCCACGCCGAACAATTCCGAGTGGTAGAGACTGGTCATCATCAGGATCCAGGGCTCATTGACCTCGAACAACGGCCACCATGTGATATCGTACGAGCATGGTCTCCGCAACTCCATGATACCACCGACAACCTCTTTGTTCACAGCGTTGAGCCCAGCTCTGATGGCCGCAGCGAGGACAGGCAGGCTGTCGGGTTCGAGGATCTGGGAGACTGGCAAGGAGGCGCTGACAAAGTAACAGCAGTTACCTACCCAATCTTTCGGGAGCCCAACATGACGGCGTGAGTTGTGTGGGAAGGTATAGGTGCTGGTCTTGTCCATACTGAGGCGACCCGCCTTGTAGCGAGAGACAGTCAATGTACGCCACATGAGTGCTGCGATGGCGTCGTGGGTTGAAACACGGCCTTGCTTGCTAGCAATCTCTTTGAGTGCTGAAGCGTTGGCTGTAGAGATCCGGTATGTGTGCACTTGAGCTGGTGGCGGGGCAGCAGCCGCTTGCTTCTCGGGCTCATCTTCCATGATGACAGAGTCTTTGAGTACTTCTTTCGTTCCATTCTCTTCATGTATCGGAACCTCTTCTACTCCAACCTTCGGCTTGAAAGCGCCCTCGACACGGCCGTAAGCAGGATGATCGCTCAATTCCCTTCTTGTTGCCTGTCAGCTCCACCATCGCCTTTCGATCCACGTTCATCGCTCGCGGCTCCAATGCTCCCTCAGCCTGCACAGCAATTTTGCACTGCTCAGCCAAAGCGATTGTAATAGCGTTCATCCCATTCCCATCAGTGAGACTGTGGCACAAACAGACGGTAAGCAACAAGCCGCCCTCAATCAGGCTGGCCTGCATGATCATCACCGCGTTGGGCTCAGGCTGGTACATAACAGGAACCGGCACAAGCAAGTCATCCTTGAAAGCAGCGACCGGGAAGCCCTTGCTCTCCAATTCTTTGTAGCTGGGAATCTGATTTCTGAGGTCCTTGATCCTGAACTCGATGCCTTTGTAAGGCTTAATGGCTTTCCACGGCACATCCTCCTTGTTTGCTGCATCGTCGACAGGCAAGGCGACAACCAGCCCGCCGAGCTCCGGCGTTCCGTCAATGAGAGACTTCAGGGCTCTGTGCAGGCAATCAAGCGCTCTTTCGTGGCTGGAGTTGTCGGGCAGCTCGAAGGAGAGGACGCGGCGAGAGTAGATACCTGGAAGCCAGACATCGCTATAGACAAGATCCAGCTTCGGTGTGGGGCCGGAGATAAAGCGTGTTTCTGAAAGAGTCATGGTGTCTTTACTGGCAGAGTTGTTCACGAAATCTGTTCGTGTGTGCAAGCGATGATGGCAGCTTTTATGCCCTCGCAGCACCAATTAATGTTCATCGTATTTATATTTGAAGAGAGGGGGGTTCACAGCGTAGGATTTAAGATTCGAAGGATCTCTTGTGGGATGTACAGTGTACTTTGAAGTAAGCGATATGTTGCAGTGCGGCTGAACGATCGACGCGTCAGCTTCAGCTCCTGCTTCGTATGCAGTATGCAGGCGAGATCTCGACCACCATTGAATGAACTGGATTCCCGCTATCTGCTGAAAGGTTTGTATCGCAAACGCTATCGCGAACATCGGTCTTTGTGCTTCCTACAGATCACTGAATGTAAGCGCACTTCCGGCCCTGAGTGGTCGTTGCCGACAACCAAATTGGCCACGGAGCCTTGCAATGAGTTATAGCCATAGATAGGGTGTACAAAGGGCAGCGACGTGTCCCGAGCTGTGTGAGATCGCTGAATTACTGTCGGCTCTGCTGTCGGGTGGGCGTACAATCTTGGCTTTCGCGCGAATTAATCAGTCAAGTAGGCAAAAGGAACAGCTCAGTCCAAGGTTTTGAAGACTCTTCGATCGTCAATGTGAGCGGCGCAATGGTGCTGAAGTGATGGTGGAATATGAACACGTGCCGGATGTTGAATGTGAGAATCGATTTCAACTCAATCAGCGATATGGTATTGTACTGAAGTATCTGATATGTATCACATGTCAGCAAATGTGCTCATCAATCTCAATCGATCGTCTCAATTGACCGAATGCTTTTTAGACACTCACTCGGGGCGATCGATCATGGTTCATATATTTCTCCACTGACACCACTGCACGCATTGATCCTCTCAAAGCACATCCCACACTCTTGCACAACCCAACACAAACACTAACAATGCCATCCTCTTCCAAACAACCCAAATTCAACACCCTCACAACCGCCGGCCGCATAGCAAAAGCAGCCCACGAACGCGAGCAAGCCGCCGCAAAATCCACGCCAATGCCTCCATCAGCAGACTCTATGCCTCCCAAGAAAAAGAGCCGCAAGATCCCCGTCCTCGCTCCACCAGCCGAGCTCGAAGCCGAAGCACTTCGCCGGGCGGAAGCAAAGAAGAAGCCCAAGGCAAAGCCGAAAAAGGCGCCGTTGACGACGAAAGACAAAATTGCTAAAAGTAAGAAGAAGCAAGCCTTTGTGCCAGTTGAGGATGATGAGAGGGGCTCCAGATTTGGTCGCGGTGGAGAGTCTAAGACGAAAGGAGAGAAGCCGAGGAATTTGATGGATATCATGCGTGATCTTGGCCAGATGGGCTCAGCAGTACCAGTTTCGGCGAGCTCGACTGTCGCCGGAAAAATTCAGACGGTTTCCAGCAACGGTCCCAAAGGCCGTGCGAAGGGTAAAGCGAGGGAGAGGGAGAGCGTGCTCGTGCGACCCACGGAGCGAACAAGGAGAATGCAGCAGAGTCGTCAACGCCAGGGTGAAGCCCGGACCGCACTAGCTGCATCCTCCGTCAAGATCGAGCGCGAAGACGACGATGGATCTGAATCTCGTCCTCAAGCAGACCTCATGAACTTGCCGCTCGAGCTCCGACAACGGATCTGGCGCCTAGCAGTTGTGGAAACGCAGTTCTTCGTCTATCCTGCGATCAACCAGGAGCAGCCTGATCTCGCAATGACGAGCCGGCAAATTCGCAACGAAGTCTTGCCGTTGTACTACGGAGAGAATACATTTGCCATTGAGATCCCTGCTTCTGTCGCGGTCGGCATGGGCAAGAAGAAATCCAAAGATGCCGAAAAGACGTCCCTGCTGTTGGTGAGGAAGTGGATGGCAGCACTGGAGGATCGAGAGTACTTCGGGGTGATCAGGAAGTGGGCGCTCTCGTGGGCACCGCCTCTCAGAGATCTCCAGGTTGGAGGGCTTGATCATGCTGGAAACCGGGAGGTAATTGTCAGCATCTGCTATCCTAAGCCTGAATCAGCAAATGAACATGCGACGCGGCCTGAGATCGAAATTCACCGGCAGGCATTTTGCCTGCTCAAGAGTCACGAGCTATTTCACCCTTGCATTCGCATGTGCTACCCATCATGGCTGGATGATGCAGTGGCTGCAGCAGTTCTGGCTGAAGGACAAGGTCTCGGGAAGCAGGTCTTGACGATTGCGAAGGATCTCGAGAAGAAAGGTGCTGAGTTGGTTGGAAGTCGATGCGAGGACGATATTGTGGAGCTCGAATGAAGCTGCGAAATAACCTCGAGCTTGGAGATGCTGCTCCTGCTTCAATGAGGTTTCCTGTTTTCGAGCTACCACCCAGCAAGCGAGAGATTTGAGATGGAGGAACTTGCCACTGAGATACGGCTTTACTCTCCGCCACATTGGCGCAAACATATCAGTATCCAGTCCAAATATGATGATGGGTTCCAACGAGACACAGAAGAGGAGAGGCTCGCCAACGACTACCGCCAGGTGGCCGCTTATGGGGGCGAAGACTACAATCTCGAGCTCATCAACATGATTTCAGACCACTGCATACACCTCTCGAGTACCAGGCGACCATTGAGATGAAGATTTCGTGATACACCCAACTGAACATCGGAGGGCGGGTGGATATTGAGATGCCATCAACTCCTTGAGCCTGGGGTGGAATCGACGTATTATGGTTATCGTGCCTCATCAGTAACAATTGAACAGCCTACTTATAATAATTGTGCCGGTAGTACGCTTGGTATGTTTCGAAGTTTGCAGAGTGAGTATAACAGTGGAGACAACGGTCCGTATGGTACATGGTCCTGTACTCCAGGAACTCTTCTCATGAATCTATGCGAATCGCATACACACATTCTCGTGACAATATGCTGGCTCGTGCATCGGCTGCCGCAATCCCGTGGTTATCCTCTCCTTCTCGGAAGCGGCGTTCTGCGCAATCATGCTTCTCCGGCAATGTTCGCCTGGTGTGGTTCCATGCTGTGACCGGGTGTCTCTGCTGGATGTCGCAGACAATTGACATCTAGCAGGCGGGCATGTTGCATTTTGCAAAATTTTCCCGAACTCACGGGTTTCGCCACACAACCCAGTCGGAACTTTCTCTTCAATCACCAAAGATCGATGCCTCCTTCAGCTCATGTCCTTGAGCGCCTTCTTGATGGCCTTCTCCTGATCCTCTTCGCTCCAAGCCTTCTCATCGCTATCCGTCAATAGCTTTCCAATGCTTGCGGTAGTCCTGACATTTCCGCTGTCCACCCAAACCCGGCCATTGCGTCCCACTGCGACCTCAAACCGGATCTTCTCGCCAACGCCTTCCAGGATCTTGATGCCACCCTTCTTGCCCATCATCAATCTGCGCGCAAAAGCGGGCGAGACGTCGAAGACCATGCCACCCTTGAGCTGGCCCATTCCCTCACTCTTGCCTGTTGCCGAGTTGTAGCCTTCAATCTCGACATCCTCGCCCTTGACCGCACGAGAGACACGTCCATAGACAAGATCGCCTGGCGACAGCTGAGGACGGCTCTTCTTGCTCGCGCCTTCGAATGCGAGCTGTCCAAGGAGCGCGTAGGGTGTCTGCGGGGTGAGAGCGCAGTGGTATGTGTCGGTGGAGCCGTGGTGGACCTGGGCAATCACGAGGTCGCCGGTAGAGGGTTGGTAGCGGCCATTGGTGCTCTCAAGCCAGACGGCAGACTTCTTGTTGTCGACTGCGACGGAGCCAAGAGTGGTAGCGGTGATAGAGGTGGGAGGAATGTGACGTAGGCCGGGACCGAGTGTGAGGGTGCCTTTTTTGCTCTTGGGCAAAGAGTCGGCGGGCACTGCCTCGCCGGGGAGGAGAATGGTAGAGGACATTGTTTTTTCTGTGGTGTTGTTGTTGTTGTTGTTGGTGTTGCGATCAAGTGGCCTTGCTTGTGCTGCTGTATGCGGCGCACGATTGGACTTGCTCTCTAAACTTCGCAGCAGACCCTTGCCGCCCTCCGAACTTTTCCAGAACAATTATCGATAGAAGACAATTAATTATTCCCTCGACACCACCCCAGCAACACCACCTCCCACCAACTCTCCTCCCCTCCACCACCACCGCCGTCACCGCTCCGCCCTCACTACACACATATATCTCAGACACAATGAGCGCCGCCGAGGCTACCCCCGACACGCCCAGCCGCACCACCATCGGCCTCACCTTCGGCAACTCCAACAGCAGCATCGCCTACACTGGCTCTGATGGCGTCGCCAACGTGATCGCCAACGAGGAGGGTGACCGTCAGATCCCCTCCATTCTGTCCTACGTCGCCGGCGAGGAGTACGAGGGCACCCAGGCCAAGGCACAGCTCGTCCGCAACCCGCGCAACACCGTCGCCTACTTCAGAGACTTCCTGGGCAAGGAGTTCAAGGACGTCGACCCTCGCGCCTGCCACCAGAGCGCCCGTCCGGAGCCCGTGGATGGCGGCAAGACCGCTGCCTTCCAGGTGCAGCAGGGTGAGGGCGAGGAGAAGAGCAGCTTGAACGTCGAGGAGATCGCTGTCAGGTACATCACAAGGCTGAGGCAGAGTGCCAGCGACTACCTCGGACGCGACGTCAACAGCGCCGTTCTCACCATTCCCTCCGACTCCACCGACGCCCAGAAGGCCGCTGTCTGCGCCGTGGCCAAGAAGGCCGGTATCGAGATCATCCAGACCATCTCCGAGCCCGTTTCCGCCCTCCTCGCACACGACGCAAAGCAGCAGCTCAGCGGCGAGTCTGAGCCTGCCAGCCAGGACAACATCGTTCTTGTCGCCGACCTTGGTGGCACCCGCTCTGATGTCGCCGTTGTCGCCAGCCGCGGCGGCATGTACACCACTCTCGCTACCGCACACGACTACGAGCTCGGTGGCAAGGCCCTCGACGCCGTCCTCATCGAGTACGCCGCCAAGGAGTTCCTCAAGAAGAACAAGACCGCCGCCGACCCTCGCTCCAACGACCGCTCTCTTGCCAAGTTGACCCTCGAGGCCGAGGCTGTCAAGAAGTCTCTCTCTCTTGGCCAGTCTGCATCTTTCAGCATTGAGTCCCTTGTCGACGGCATCGACTTCAGCCTTACCGTCAACCGCACCCGCTACGAACTTCTCGCCAACAAGGTCTTCATGTCCTTCACCCGCCTGATCGAGGCTGCCGTCAAGAAGGCCGAGCTTGACATCCTTGACATCGACCAAATCCTCCTTTCCGGCGGTACCTCCCACACACCTAAGATCGCCTCCAACCTCCGCTCCCACTTCCCCGAGTCGACTACCGTCATCTCTCCCTCCACCAGCGCCTCCGCCGTCAACCCCTCCGAGCTTTCTGTCCGTGGTGCTGCCATCCAGGCTTCTCTCGTCTCTGAGTTCGAGCAGGCCGACATCGAGTCCAGCATCGAGCCCGTCGTCACCGTCGCTCCTCACACTCCCCACCCCATCGGCCTCGCCACCGCCGACAACGTCTTCGTCCCCATCGTCCCCGCCGACACCCCCGTCCCCGCCCGCCGCACAGCACAGATCGCCGTCGCCGAGGGCGGTGATGTCCTTCTCCGTCTTGCCGAGGGTAAGCGCGAGATCAAGGTCTCCACCGTCGAGGCCAACGGCAACGCTGAGGACAGCGATGAGGACAGCGACGACGAGCCCGAGGAGGTCCGCGAGAAGGTCTTCAAGGCCGGCAAGACTCTTGCCGAGGCTGCTGTCCGTGACGTCAAGAAGGGCGGCAAGGTCGAGGTTCAGGTCAACATTGGTGCTGACTTGACCGTCACTCTCGTTGCACGCGAGGTTGGCGGCAAGGGTGGCGTCAGGGGCACTGTTTCCGCATAGGTGTAAGCTGGAAAGAGGTTGTTGATGTCGTTGATGTTGTTGGAAAAAGCATGAGCGTTGTCCTTTTTTGGGTTTTTTAGACTTCCTGGTTAGGGATAGATATACAGCTACATCTGTGTAAGAGAATTTTTCATGTTAATCGTTATCTGATGGACCTTCCTATGTATGGTCTAATTCGATTATGTGTGGTGATATGTGCGCGTGTGATGGTTTACGTAAGGTACGAATGAGTTTGTTTGGAACTCGCAACCTCATCCCCGGCATCTCCACTATTACTGTCCGATGTACTCGCCGAGCAAAATATGATGCATGTGTATGGAGCATGTCGTGAAACCGACGGAATGCCTGGAAAGATCATTCTACATAACCGGTGCCACGCGGTTCTTAGGGTTGCTTAGCATTAGGGTTTGGAGTTAAGCAATATTTCGTGTCGACGACATGAACATGACCATAAGCGTTTGCGCGCACACGGATGCTTTGGACATGGTACGTATTGATGTTCATTATGTCGAATATTGAAAGCTCTGGCAAAGCAGTTCGTAGAGCAATGGCTCGTCGTGGACAAGAGACAATCACAGCCTTGCTCAAACCCCAACACAACAGCATACTCGTACACCAGCCCTCGAGACGCATGCACCCTCCAGCGACAAGTCAATGTCACAATCAGACTCACGACAAAACGACTTCTTTCACAAGTATTGTCCAGAGCACACAGAAGCTCTGCTACGGAAGAGCGCGTCAAACAGGTCTGGCCACCTCAGCAGCTATTCTGACAGTATCATCGATCATAGGAGACAATTGAAACCTATCCGTCGTTGAGATGCTGCTGACCAGACTCGATGAATCACGCAGCTAGTGCTCAATCATCTTCGACAACAGAGGTTTCATCGACCCTATTCGGAAGCGAAACACATGAGCGTAAAGCACTACACAACATTGCGCGTCTTGTGTGATGCCGACCAGCAACGATACCTTTAACCATTCTCAAGCATGGTCAAATTCGTCGAAATCAAGAACGACTTTCCCAAGCCTGTGGAGGTAAGATTGATAAGTGTGCCTCCCCTCACTCCCTCTCATCGCGGCACATGTGGCGGTTTGTCTCGATGGTCAACTACCGACAGGGCTGCAGGGTGCATGCAACGGGTGCTAGAACCATTCATGTCTCGCATGGAAGTTGTGCCGCTGTCGACTTCACCCGCTCAGCGATCTGTGGAAAGAAATCTTGGAGCGTGTAAGCGGCTGGCCAGATGCACGGCATACAGGTGGCGACTTCACACTATTGCTGTGCACTCTCGCCACCGAGCGACAGGCACACCTCGACAAGTGCG
Organism: Cladosporium oxysporum; assembly: GCA_035771495.1. Classification (NCBI taxonomy): domain Eukaryota; kingdom Fungi; phylum Ascomycota; class Dothideomycetes; order Cladosporiales; family Cladosporiaceae; genus Cladosporium; species Cladosporium oxysporum. The sequence continues at coordinate 537,653 of JAWNKS010000006.1, forward strand.
ATCAGCAGGCATTTCTTTGAAATATGCCTCTTCACCGACCTTATGTAACACACCGCTTCATACACACTGGGCAGCAGAACGCAGCAAAATCTCGCAACCGCCTCATCCGCTCAGCCATGTGAAGTGAACAAGGCCGCCAGGCTGCAATACCTCAAACCGTCTTGAATCGCGGGCCGACCACGAGGACGCTAGGACTTGGTGAAGTCTGTAGCAGCTCTATAGCGCCGAGTTGCCCGCGAAATGATACGCGCTAAGTCGCATACGGTAGGTTGGGTGTCTTTGCGGTGGGCGCCGATGCACTGATGGAAGCCGCGCTCCCTGTTGGCGTTCAGACCTCATGTCCCCCCAACCTTGACCACGGGGAAGTAACCAGGGCAAAGATTGAAATTGCACGTGGATACTCGACAAGCGCATGTCATCCTTCGGAATCGCAAGACAATTAATACGCAATATATCATGCTTCCCAGCATATTGTAAACACCGACCTCGGAGGACAGGATGCGTGAGGTCTACATATGCGCGGAGGGCGCAGAACAAGCATCGCCCTACGTCAGCGCCTCCGCGCCACAGAAAGGCAGCCTTGCGGCACAACATGAAGGATTTTGTGCAAATTTCCTGCCCTTTCGGATCCGCGGAGCACGCGCCAAGCGGTGTTACGCAAAGTTCACAACGGGTATGACCGAAGTGGCGGAAGATGTGTCCTGGAGTAGCAATTTGCATACCGCGAGCGTGTGGACCATGTGGGCCGCAATCACAGAAGTTGGTGCAGGCGATTGACTACGCGGAGTATTAGGTAATTCTGGTCTAGATACCACGAGGCGATGTCGAGCGTGTTGCTCTGAGGACACTGCAAACCGGCCCATTGAGACGTGTGTCGAGTGTGTCTCGGCTGAACACATGGTTCACAAGCGTGAGAAAAAAAAGCTGCGGCTCACGTCTCGAATACAAGCAAAGATCGACAAGCAAGAAAGACAAGCCCTGCTCGGCGCCTCTGCCGCTGGCTTCGTGAATCTTACTTGATCCGTGCTGCCTCATGCCGAGCAAGGATGCTGACCTCTAAAGTATTGACCTCATCATGCATGCCTCAGGCCTTCGATCGTTCAACGTCGTGACCATTCACGGCAGTAGGCAGGGTCACATCGCGGCAGCAGGATCGAAAGGGATCATCCGATTCTGCTCTTCAAAACCGTTTAGCGAAAGGCGAGACTAGCGGGCAATGCTCTGGTGATACTTTCGGGACACTCTCACGGCGCCGTTCCAGCTCGGCGCATGACAGACGAGCCTCGCTCTACAGGCGGGATTAGTCTCCGTCGCTCATGGTAGAAGCGGGTCGTCTGCTACACTTGGGCAACTGTCGAAAGGGCGCACCTTTTGGCGTGCAGGGATTGGCCGCAGGCGAGCAATGACATCTATCTCTCATCCTGCGGAGGCCCTGCTTTTGCCCGCCAGAGGCCCACCGCCGTATCACTGTCCGACTACTTGAAGCTCGAGCCGCCCTCGCCCATACTGACCTGCTTCTTCTTTTCCCATTCGCAACCACATCTTCCTGGGAACCTTACGCTGCTGGCCGGAAATCTTATCTAGCATCAAGGAAAAGGGTGTTCTCCGCATCTCTCTCCACCACGAACCACTGACCGATCGTCCTTTATTGTGACTTGAAGCTTTCTTGCCGCATTGCGAAGTGAGCCGACAGCAACTAGCAGCATACGACCATCCCCAAAGCACTTTTTCTGGACCGCAAGCCACCTGACTTACTTCATCCCATTGCGCCAACCCCTCACGCGACTGTCTCCTCGTCTCGTAGCATTTCGCAGCGACGTTGATATCTGGACCATTGCACCAACCCTACCATCGCGCCCATCTCTGGATCTACCCATCGCAACCCCAAAACTCCCACCCGAGCAGCAAGTCTGAACGAACCCCACCTCTGGACCGAACACCCTTGCGAACATTTCGTGAATCACCCTTTGCGACAACGAACGACTTAAGCAATCATGCCTCGCTTAATGTTCACCAACCCTTTCAAAAAGCACGATGTGTCCGAATATCCTAACGTGGTAGTCCCACTGGCTCAGGCACAACGTCGCAACTCCACCACCTCCAAGGAGAAGCATGACGACTCTTCAAGGGCGTCAAGCGACGGTGTCCAATCTGGCTCAGCCATGACGATCGAGGACCTCAGAGCCGAGATCGATTCGGATCTTGCAGCTGGCGGCCACGACACTGCTTATGACCGTGAGTCGACATTATAACTGCCGTAGCCCTTTCCGCTACATTGCCATGGAAGAAGTTACTTACTGTATTTTAGGCAAATCCAAGGTCATCAACAAAGCAATGACTGACATGGGTATGGGCAGGTACCAATGGTGCTTGTTCGTCCTCTGCGGTTTCGGTTGGATGGCAGACAAGTAAGTCATATGGTGCTTCTACTGTTTCTTTCCCATGCTGATGTTCTCCCCAGCCTCTGGCTTCAAGGTGTCGCCCTTACACTCCCTTCCATGTCTGAAGAGTTCGGTGTGGATTCGAACCAAATCCGTTACACAACTCTTGCCCTCTTCCTTGGTCTCTGCATTGGTGCCTCTTTCTGGGGTGTCATGTCTGACGTTGTCGGTCGCCGTCTCGCGTTCAACTGCACTCTTGGTGTCGCTGGTGTCTTCGGTATTGCCGCTGGTGCTGCGCCCAGCTGGATTGGAGCTTGCGCTCTCTATGCGTGCGTTGGTCTCGGCGTTGGAGGCAACTTACCCGTTGATGGCGCTCTCCTACTCGAATTCTTGCCCACTGCAAACGGCAGTCTTTTGACTCTTCTCTCTGGCTGGTGGCCGATTGGTCAACTCATCGCATCGCTTGTCGCCTGGCCATGCATTGTTAACTTCCCGAGCAACGAGGGATGGCGCTACTTCATCTACATTATCGGCGCTCTCACCTTCTGCATGTTCGCTGCCCGCTTCTTCCTCTTCCACCTCTTCGAGTCACCTAAATTCCTTCTGTCCCGCGGTCGCCAGGCTGAAGCCGTCGCCGTTGTCCATGGAATTGCCTACCACAATGGCCAGAAGACATGGCTCACCGAGGAGATCCTTAACCAGATCGGCGGCGACCAAGAAGTGGCACAGGTGTCCTTGTCGACCTCCGAGATCATCAAGCGTAACCTTAACAAGTTCTCCGGCGAGCGTATCCGCCCTCTCTTCAGCGGCCGCAAGCTCGCGGGCACCACTGTTCTTCTCTGGTTCATCTGGACTTTCATCGGCATGGGTTACCCCCTCTTCAACGCTTTCCTGCCTCAGTACCTCGGTGGCGCCGACACCCCTATCAACATCCAGTACCGCAACTACGCCATCACCTCTGCCGTCGGTGTGCCCGGCTCTCTCCTCGCCTGGGTCACCGTCGACGTCAAGTACATCGGCCGCAAGGGCACCATGGCCGTCGCAACTGTGATCTCCGGCGTCTTCGTCTACGTCTTCACCATCTCCGCCGACCCCGACTTCCAGCTCACCTTCTCTTCGCTTGAGGCTTTCTTCCAGAACATCATGTACGGTGTGCTCTACGCCTACACCCCAGAAGTCTTCCCTGCGCCCAACCGTGGCACCGGCACTGGTATCTCCAGTTTCCTCAACAGAGTCGCTGGTCTCTGCGCACCCATCGTCGCCGTCAACGCTGGATCCGCAAACCCCGCTTCTCCCATTTATGCTTCAGGTGCGCTGTTCTTTGCAGCCTTCCTGTGCATGCTGGCACTGCCCATCGAGACCCGCGGCAAGCAGAGTTTGTAGATGAGTTTCTGGCGAGGCTGGGATCAAAAGTTCTTAGACCTTATGAGATTTAAAAATGTCAAGCAATTCCAAAGGCTTGTCTTACGAATGGCGGCCAGCTGAGATGAGGAGGTCACTTCACATAGCAAAGAAGGATCTTTCTCATCATCTGGTCGCGTATATACCCTCACAATGAATGAATTATGCTTTCAAAATCAGTGGATTTACCATATCTTGCCTTCGTATTTTTGCATTCCATTATTGAAAACCATCCTTCACCTCTTCTTTTCTCCTAGCTTAATTAACAGTAGATTTATCAACACCTGGCAATGTTGCATAGATCACCCATTCCTGACATGGAACCATTCCCGCAACAATGCAAGCAACTCTCACTGTCGATGTAATCGAGTCAAGATTTACAACCGACAATTCAACACCGTCTTCTTGCACACTTGCGAAGTCGCTACACACATGATGGCATTGACTTTATCTCGCCTACCAACATGCGTACATCAATCACAATACTCTCCTTGCTACCTGTCCGGAATACGATAGACTGCGGATACGTCGTCCGTTCACCAACGGAGCACTTTAGCTTCGCGAACCAATAGCACACGCGCGGATCGAAAGCGGCGCGCCCACTAGGAATACGCACGCTTCCTATTAATCACACGAGCCAAATGTGTCGATAATCCTAATCTCTCGACGCGCCGTCAGCAGTCGGTCTACTCGGGTCGCACGACGTACTCGTTATCGCTGGCCAACCGTGTTTGACTTCCTAAACCAGCAATTCGACCCGCAGGGTAGGTCTGTCCGTTTAGCGGCGGCCAGGAAGTGCACGCTCATCCACAGTAAAGCAACATCGCAGACATGGTCAGAGCAAGGGATGCACACTCTTTGACAGCTGCTCTCGTCGTGTGGCAGGCTGGCTTGGCACGGACGAAGAGCTCTTTCCAAGAACAATTTATCGCTAGGATCTGCGACCGGAGTTGGAGGCAGGAGGAATTCAACAGATTTGACAAGACGGAGATTCTGCTCGGCAGGTTAGTAGATTTGTCCTACTGGATTGTCGTGGCAGATCATGGATGCGCATCTTCTGTTCGCTGCTCTCAGTAATCCGCGCAGTACTTCGACGACAGTTTTGGGTTATCAACTCCTCGTACTCACTTCTTGCCGTGACCTGAAGCAGAAAGCCGCAAAAGAAACAAAAGTTCCGCTGGGAAGATGCATGAACGAAGAAAAACTTGAACGCTAAATGATGGCTCTGCGCCCGCTGCGCAGCTATGGACAATACTGCCAAAGACAATGCTTGATGGCTTCCATGGTTATTACATTCTTTTGACAGCTGATCAACGGCAAGCTCATGATACTTGTGCCACACCTCGCCTTCGATACGGTCGTGCGGATCCATAAACCATCCACTCTTCTTCCTGATTGGCGGCGTCGATGTCTCCTCCATTTGGTCACCATGCGTTGCGGTCCCAGTTTGGGTCTGCGCCATCATTAGTTATAATTCGGAAACTGTGGTCTGACAAAACAGCAGGCAAGAGAAACTCGATGCGCCACTTGAAGACAGCCTCCAAGGAATATCAGGAAGACTCACCCTGCACGAATCCACCCAATACGCGGCTGCCAGTCTGCAAGAGCGGATGCCCAACAACGATCTTCAGGAAGCGCTCTAAGCCCCGCCGCCTCTCTTCGATCACGCTGTCGTCAAAGCGGTTGAGGTAGACTTTACCCGGTAATGTAGGGATTGAAACACGGGCGCTCTCGCGCTCGAGCAGATCGCGGAAGACCTCAAAATCGGAGTAGCGGCGACGCACTTCGGAACGGCGCAACTTGAAAGCGGGAATGTTGGTCGAGAGGCGGATCAGGTATGTGGTGTAGCGCGAGGAGGGCGAGGCGGTGGGCTGGTGTGTTTGCGGGTCTGTTACCTGTTGTTGGGAGAAAGTCGTGAGTGAGTGTTCTGACGAGGCGGATGGATCAACTTTTCGGTGCTCTTGCTCCTGGAGGCTAAGATGTGTATGCGCCTCTTCTTATCTCTTGCTCACGTGCTCCATCTGCATGCTCTCCCCAACCTCACGTACCTCGATTTCTAGGAAGTTCTCCGGGACGCCATAGATCTCCTCGAAGCTCTGGGTGTGAGGGTTTGCGCCTGTGCTCGCGAAACCGGTGGGCATGAATTGTGAGGATTGTCCTTGGCCTTGCGCCGGGGTGTTTTGGCTCTGCTGCGGCGGGGTGGTTGATTGCGGCGGCGCTTCGGGGCGGGGATCGATGCGCTGCATTGTGGGTGAGTGTGGTATTGTCGCCGAGGCGAGCGCTGCTGGGTAGTCGGGTGTTTCGTCTCGGTTGGGTAAGTGGCTGATTGTTTCTTGTTGTGTGAATGTCAAGCGGTCTGGCGTGAAGGAGATGTTGGGCGGGCCTACTAGTCAGTCAGGTCTTCTCGGCTGGAGCTGTTGTCGTCACGGCGGCATTTGCTTCCAAGCGACATGGCGGGGCGAGGGAGCAAGCGAGCAAGCAAGCAAGCAAGCAACTTGGCGGTGGGGTTGCTGCTGCATATGCATGTTCATGCATCTACATGTATGCACCTACTTTCTGTATATCATCTTCATACATGAAACACATACAAAGGCTTTGGCAGTAGTACACGATCAATAGCCAATGCGCACAGACCAAATTCAGTAATCTCATACGATGGTCATCCCTCACGAAGCAGGAGCTTCCGGAAGGTAAGCGGCGTGAGCAATATTAGCAGTAATTGAGTTTATGACAAGCAAACTGGGTATCTTATCGTCCTTCGCGCAAAACAGTAACGCCGGTGCTCCCTCGTAGGGCACACGAAATGGATCTTCCTCTTTCAACGCAGACTCACAGCCACCTCCAAAACACTCAGATACCTCACTCTGGCGCCAGAGACAGCCTCCGCCTCCTTCTCTTCATCAGCATCATCGCCATTCAAGGCAGGCTTGACACTCTCTGCTCCAGCCTGAGCCTGATCGACATCCATCTTGTCTTCGCCATCCTCAGCCTCGCCCTCAGGAACTTCAACATCATCCACAGCACCCACGCTCCCCGTCCTAATTCTCACCACAAACTCTTTCTCCCTCTGCAAGAACCAAGCCCCAATTTCCATAACCTTACTGACCGCTTTCCCCGTCCCCTTAATCAGCACTTCCTCCCCACTCACACCACCAGCCCGCCTCTTCCTCTCCTTCTCCTCTTCCATGCCTCTCGCAACAGCCACGACCTCATCCTCACCACCATCGTCATCGCGGCGCCTCTTGCGCTTGTTTTTTTGCGCATGGGTCGTAGCAGTCTGCAGGTCGCGCTTGTCGGCCAGGCGGAGCAGTTTTTCCACGCGCTTGATTGCGCTCATAAAAGGTGTGCGCGCGGAAACGTAGACGACTTTTTGCGCTGAAGAGGAAGCATATGGAGACACGATGGCGGGGCGCATGAGTGGACGTTTAGTTATGCTGGCGTCTGTTGAGTTGTGTGTTAAAATGTGAGGTCTTGGATTATTCATGGTCGCGACAGAGTGGGCGTACCTTTTGGTAGGCGAGGCATTTTTGTGCGTTGAGAGTGAGCGGCCTGTTTGGCCGTCCGGTTATTTGAGTCCATGTTTGGTGTATGTGCTGGCTGGGAAAATAAGAGTGCAAAGAATTGTATGTAGCGGTATTGGTAAAGAAGCTCGTTCGCAGCAAATCAATTGGCATGTGAAAGTGCAGCGCCTAAGCTCCAAACCTTACGCCTACTGTAAGTTTAAACCCGGCATCTGCAGCTCTATCTCCCGATCTACATGGCATAAGTTACATCTCTTCCTGTCATCATTATTTTTAACAACGCCCTACCTCGATATATCGGACTATAACGATGCTCCTCCGCCACCTCCACCTTCCCTCCTTGACCCGCTACACCCATGCCAGCGCCCTCCAAAGCACCCTCGCCTCCCACCTTCTCGCCCACAAAGCCTCACCAGCAACCGTCCCGACGATCCCGCCCACAATCATCACCGCGCAATTCCACCCAGTCTACACCTGTGGCCGTCGCGAAGTCGGTGCCGTAACGCCCGCGCAAAGAGAACACCTCACAGCCACTGGCGCCGAGTTCCAAGAAGCCCTGCGCGGCGGCCAGACGACCTTCCACGGCCCAGGACAACTAGTCGCATACCCCATCATCGACCTCAAGCGCCATGGCCTCAGCGCAAAGTGCTACGTGAACCTGCTCGAAAGTGCAGTGATGCGAACTTGCGCGCGCTACGGCGTCGAGACCCGCCGGACGGAGCATCCGGGCGTGTGGGTTGATGAGGACAGGAAGATTTGCGCGGTGGGTGTGCATTTGAGGAGGAATGTGAGTAGTCATGGGATTGGGCTGAATGTTAGCACGGATTTGGGCTGGTTGGATCGAATCGTGGGTTGTGGGTTGGAGGATAAGAGGGCGACGAGTTTGGAGGCTGTGTTGGGGGAGAGGGTTGAGGGTGGTGTGGAGGAAGTAGGAAGGCTGTTCGTCGAGGAGATGGCGAGAGAGTTGAAGGGGGTTGAAGGCGTCGAGGGGATGAGGGAGGAGGATGTGAAGTGAACTCTGGACGAATGTTGAATCATCGGCCTTGGTCTTGAGAGATGATGTGTGTGGTGGTGCATCTCTCGATCTCGGACCGTCGATATCGAGCTACTAGTCAGCCTGGACTACTGCTCCCACACGATTCTAGGGAAACTTCGTAAGCATCCGCTACGAGACTATGCCCAGCGACATTATCCAGCTGCGAGAAGTGCTTTCGCTTGCGAACCTTGCGTCGCCAGATCTTTATCAGCAAAGGCGTCCGAAGGAGCTACCAGGCCTCAACTTCGACCTCCGCTACATAAACTTCCAGCGGGAGACGGCATGACTATAAATCAGACCAGGTCCGATTGAGATACTCAGTGGACGCATCCAGTCTTGCAGTCACCGAAGGCCTTCTCATCGGGGCCTTCAGAGCTGTCTCGAATAATTCTGTCGATAGTACAGCCGCTGCCTATGAGTCTACATACATCGATCTCATCCGCTGCTAAGGTAGTACCAGAAGATGGAATCCCAACACCGGATATGACTTCCATTGAGATGAGACCAGAGCCTAGCTCACATTCTGGTATCTAGAATAGTAGTACCATTGCATTCGGTCTTCAAAAGACTCTCATCTCCCGTGAATTACCAGCAATTGAATAACTGATGTAAATTTGTATATCGGCCTTTGCGCTCAAGTTTGTATACCATTCTCTCTTTGGTGAGTAAGGTCACCCGATCTCTATGGTCGATAAGACGGGCATATCAACCTCTGAGATCGATACTCCGAACTATCAACGGCAAGGTCACTGGTGGAAGCGGAGGCACCTGTGGGCTTAGTTTCTCCCAGGCTACAAACCTTCCTCCTTCCGACTCAAACTTCTCCCACCCATGATCGCTAAGTCATGATGGCATATTGTGACGGGACTCCTGCTTTCATTCCATGCCGTTTTCTATAGCATGTACTTGTATTTAGGCCGATCGATTCATCGGTCTGGATCGCAATGTAAGTGTACATAATTTTTGCGTTTCGAGAGGCCATCACGTGATGGTTGTAGCGTATCATCACCAATCATCGAAGGCGCTTTGGCGGAGTGGTTAACGCGTTGCCCTGCTAAGGCAATCTCCTCGGAGGCGTGTGTTCGAATCACACAGGCGTCGATGAATTATTCTTTTTGGTTTTTTAGTCGGCGGAGTGAGGTGGAAAGCTGGCGAAATTCCAAAGCAGCTTGTGGGGACGCTGTAGAACGACTTCACTCGGCCGGCGATGACAATGTCGTTTTGCTTTTGGTTGATAGGGCAAGGCCGCCGGGCGGCGATAGATAGTCCTCAACAAGTGTCTTTCCGCCTATATCTCAGCGGCAATTGTGTTCATTTCAAAGCCTTCATTAACTCGATGATATTTCTTACACTAAGAACTTGTCAAACGATAGTTGCATTGGGCTCTAGGACAATCTACTAGAGGCTAGTTGCCTGTTCCAAACTCTCACTAGAGAACTACTTATTTATTTCATTGTATCAAGTTAAGGAATACATCCTGATGTTCTACTGCTCAACCAGAACTATAGTTAGACAGCAAGGGAGGAGTTAAGATAAGCTCAAGAATTTGGCCGATCTTGAAGACTTAATATGTAGAAAGAGTGGCTTCTTTATTATGTACTTTGCAAATTGTGAAAATAGGTTTGGCGTGTTCAGTAACTTCTTCGTAATAAACACTTTGTATACTTGTTGCTCTAGAAGGATTCGGAGTATCGAAGAATGCTAGAGGAGTATCGAATCATAGAGAGTAGCGTAAAGCAAACATTATAGCCATGACAAGATGGACGACGTGTCAGCATTTGAGCTACAAGGAAAAAGTTTCGGCTGGCCACGAAGCTCATACCATGCGATCTTGACGGAACACTGCGATTGCCCACCAGTGAGAGCCAGGTTCAGCTGTGAGAGGCGGTCGACGACCTACATGCTGACAGCTGACGTCTTCTTTGCATTCAAACGGGCACTTCGCCATTGAGAACATGATTGAACGCGACACACTCTCCGTAGCCCGCGTGGTAGTTCCAGCTTCGTTCGTTGAGGTCTAGCACTTACTGTTGATTGGGAGAGTGGTCGCATTCTTGAGCTACGATTAAAATGCGATGTACTCTTATCAGCGTCGATCGGCACATAATAGCTGATACTCACCGCTGAGACGCGTGACAGTCTCACGTCACTGGTGCCTAATGGCTACGACTTTCGGCCAAGACCCTAGATTCTAAACGCGTCGTGGTCTATGTGAATGTTTTCTTCAGCTGGCTCGCAATCAATCAAAACGCGATCGTTAAAGTCGATTGAGGCCCGCGAGTCATCTCCCAAAGGTACCAATGCTCCTATCATGCTTCCTGTAAATATCCCGACGCGTTGTTGTAGAGAGATAGCAGCTGAGGGCTGGCTGTGTTCCTCGTGATTCTCCAGCCAATGGTGGTGCACTGGCCATCTGCGCCGGTGAGGGCGGCGACGTATATAAAATCTCGCGCCTGCTCTTATCCCCGACCGTATTTTCTTTCTTCAGACCATCACCAACTGCAGCAGCAGCAGCAGTAGCAACAGCAACAGCAACAGCAGTAGCAGCAGCAACAACAACAACAACAACAACAACAATGCCTCGGCGTGCGGCGAGCACGCCACCGTCCTCGCCACCGGAGGCACCGGTGCGGTCTGCGACCGCGCCTCCGGTGGTGGCGACCACCACCACCACCACCGCCGCCACCGCCGCCGCCCGCGCACCTGTCCGCCGGGCGGACGATTGGGAGCTCCTCGCTGCCAGAGAGAGCTTCTTTGCCTCACAGCGCCACTACGCACACGACGCAGGCGTGTTCGTCGGCAATCTCCCAATCAGACTCACGGACCTGCAGCTCCTCCGCGAAGTCAAGAGCGCCTTCAGAAGATACGGCCAATGCGAGGTCATGGTGAGCCGCAAGAACATTACCAAGGGACATGGGGCGCCGTGGGCCATCGTCCAGTTCAGGGTACGTCTTCTCTCACTCCTGACCCCACTGCGCCGTCACTAACGACTAGACAGTTCCAACACGAGGCTCGCAACGCCATGTTCGACAAGAACCGCATCTTCATCGACCACCGCTCAATCCGCGTCTCGAGGCTTGAGGCATCGCGTGAGATCTAGGTGATCCGCGCAGACGGCGTCATGCCCTCCATGCACGAGATGTGCTTGCTCTTCGGACACAGATCGCTCGAGAAGATTTCGACCCACGTCCCATTGCCGCACAATCGCCATCTCCTCAGCTCGAAGGTCGTTTTTCGCAACGTCGGCAATTACAACGACGTCCGCAACCACATGCAGCGTTTTGGCGACACGATCAACGGCGTCTGGCGCCTTATTGCCAAATGAAGAGCGACAATAACGACCCTCACGCTCTGTGAAAGCCGCCGAACAAAACGCCATCGACACTAAAACCCTGCTGAGCTCTCTCCCGGCGCACAGCACGCATCTTTCCTTCCCTACTCTCACTGCACGGATACCCAGACAATGATGGTTGCTTTTGATTCTTTTTCCTTTCGGTGGCATGAATGAAGAGCAGATGTTCAATGGTTTCGCACACACAGCGGTGGCATCGCAGATGGCTCAGACGATGGCTTTGCTTTTTTCCTTCTGTACAGCTCAGGGTTCACGACAGGCAAAGACCCAGTCTTCATCGAGAATAGCTGGCAATCCAATGCAAGCACTTTATGTAACTTTCCGTGTCTTTGACTCAATTTCCCGTGATTGCAAGCTTATTCCCACGTTGCGTGACAGCGGAGGTAGCTCTGACGCATGTCAGGAGTGGTACTTCAAGAAGACTTGTCGTATTGACAATCTCCATGGTTCCAACGAGGCGCTTTTGCAATCGTGAATTGTTCTCACAATCTTGGCAATGCAGTACCAAACAACATAGCATCAACAAGGCCAAGGTTGCCGTCGAGAAGCTCCTTCGTGAGGAGAAGGTTACATCATGGCAGTCCTCGCCGGTGGTCGAAGCGTGAAATTACTGGACTGCTGCTCGATGCAATTTGGTCGCTCCGGTGCGTCTCCGCCCGGAAACCGCTTCCCAAGACACACTACGTTCTCGCAGTAGGATTGAAGCATACAAATATTGCGCACAGCCCGCTCGCCACGGAGAGACGACTAGGCCTGCTTGAAAACAGCTTCCGCAGGCAGCGAGCCGGTTTTGGAGCTTCCTCATGGCACAAAAACAAGCTCGACATCTCGTGAATCCCCAACAGCTTTGGCTTGCTTTGTGTCCAGCACAAACACGAGCAGTCACGCCGGATGGTTTGCCTCATCACCACGACATCAGGCCAGCAGCTGCGAGAATAGCATGCATTGGCAGTGCGAGCGACCATGCGAGTCGCGACTCACGCCCAGCTGCACACACCTCGACGCCACAAGCGCTTCTTAATCGCTCCGTGGCGAAGGAAACCTTGACCTACGAATGCGCCGACACCGCACATTGAACAAAGTCCAGAAGCAACGAAGAACGACAGCTTTGTATTACTGCCCTTGAAGATAGCGCGAAGCCAAAAACCCTCGACAAGGATGCGACGAACAACCAGATCGAAGACAGGACGCAGGATGATCAAGGAGCGTGCGAGTGCTTAAGATTGATTTTTCGAGTTAAGGCCGCCGTCCCTGATCGTGTCATGGCCATCTGAGAGAGGAGCCACGCTTCAACAGCGACAACGTTTCCGCGCCGCGTTCAAGAGAGCTTGGGCAAGTTCATGATTCTATGCTTCTAGGCTGCACGTACTCTGCTCAAGGTGCCGGGACAAGTGCACGAGACATTGAAATGCAGATGAGTGTTGAGCGCCGAGCTGCATCAAGGACAAGAGACGGAACCTTGCGCTATCAAGCAAGAAACAACCAAGGCTCTCGGACCTGTATCTATACTGGCTTTAAGTGGCTTGAATGGCGTGCAATGAACTGCTAAGTCATGAAGATGTTGAAGGCTCGCATAATCGGCGGTTGCAGCATTCTTCTGTTGATCCCGTTTCTGCAGCAGCTTGCAATCGACGACGTATCAGTGGACCTCCGGCAATGCTGTTGTCTGAATTGCTTCGACAAGTGGCACATATAAGCTAAGATGCTATATCATCGGCTCGTCCGTGCAGTTGCGCAAGCACCTTGTGTGAGAGTACCAATGTCGGAGATGGACAGCCATAATTTTACGCGCAGGTCGCCAAAAAACTGCAACCGTTGGCATTTGTTTGAAGGGGAAATTGTGTAACGGCGCAGAACAGAAGGTCGTCAAATATTGTGACGCATATATGCCTTTCTGCGTACTGGGCTCAATTGCGAAATCCACCAGCGGACCGGGGGCTACGTCCAATGTGATCATCTGGTCCTTCTGAGTCCTTGGGGGAGGTCCAGATCTGGAATCATCACTCTCCGTGACCAAACATATCGGTCGACCGCCATCAAGAAAACGTCAGAAAGATTGCTCGATCGACGTTCACTGTGCGACGCAGCATGTTGCCGGAGAGACAACACTCTTTGAGGCTGGCAGAATTGGACTCCCAGTCAATCGACGTGCTCTCACGGCAACGTTGCAAATCGGCTCGACGATTATCAAAAGTCGCAGCGTTGCTGCAGGCAGTGCTCCCTGGGATATTGCAGGAAATGCTTTCGTTTCCTGACGTGTGAAGAAGCCCAAATCCTCGATGAGCTGGAGTGAAGATTTATAATCCAAGACTCTTCCGTTTTGTGACATATCATCAAGCCAAGAATGCATTCCGAAAAGCCATGATGTTGAATGCGTCTCCGCTGCCACAACAAAAGAGAGTGGATTACACTCGAATGCCATTGTTACGGTGTACGTGGTTGCCAGTACATTGCACATTCCACAGACCCAGGAGATCCTCGAAGCAGATGATTCCGCGAACGCGTTGGAGTGACTAGATGTCGTTCAAGCACGAGCCATTGTTCGAGGGTAGTACTGCATACTTGGACACTTTGGCGCGATGGGGCTATACTATACTTGGAGCAGATTGAGCGAGTCCTAGCATGTTGAGAACGCTCATGCATGGTGGCGATGAACTCCTTTGTTCCTTTTAAGACCGCACTCGTTTTCGTAGAAAGGCTTACTTGGCCATCCGATTTGGTCAAGATGTGGCTGCTAGAACGTGCGGTTGTGTCGCGATGGGAATTATGCGTTTGTATTGCTTCTTGGCCAGGAACAGGAGTGCGAAGCCGGCTTGTGCAGCTCACGCGAGGTGTCTGCATCGCGTTTGGCCAAATGCGCCCTTTCCAGGTGCTCTAGCCGAACACTGCAGACAGGAAGCACTAGAGGGGCAGCTGTGCGTCGAAAAGTGTCTGTCTGTTTGGATGATAGCCCGGAAACACGCTGCATGCAACCGGCCGCAAGCACGTCTACAGTGGTTGATGGTTGTATCCCACGTCACGGAGACATTCTTGTCGCTCTCTTCCAACTACCATTCCTCTAACGGCCCAGCCTTCTCTTCAAATAAAAGCTTCTGGAGCCTCGGTGCATCGCCTTGTGCCTGGTATCTTGGGGCTGGGCGTGCCGCCTCTGTGTACTTCTGCAGGTTCATGGCGGACACGGTATGATGGGATGCGCGGTGGCGGAGCTTGTAAGGACAGTGCCGCGGAGGGTTTCAGGCCAGCCGTACAGTATCCGTAGGCGGAATCGTGACGGTATGGACACATGTTTGCATCGCGTGTGTTGGTGGATCGGCCATGGGGCGTGCTGGGTAGCTCTTGCCGAGATGGCCATCTCGCTGGCAGTGCGAACTGGAGCCTGGCATAGTATGAAGCCGTGCTAAGCCAGCGGCCAGCTACTAAACAAACTCTAGATGCAGTGGAGAGAACAAGACGTGGTCAGGAGTTGTGGGTGTCGATGTGTTGGTATCGAAGTTGCAGCGAGACTTGGCGAGACGACAAGTGCATGTGCTTCGAGCCTGCCCCAAACGTGACGATTGCACGGAACTGCGAAGCCTTCCCTCATGCGACCAACGAGCAACATACTATTGCGGGACGATATGGCGCTTACTGGCTCGCGAGATGATACATGTACGACAGACCACAGATGCCGAAGCACGGCCATGCGTGCGTGATGCTCGATTGCGCCCACGAGAACAGCTCCGCCACTAGGAGGTAGCATAGCTGAAGATTCAACAACAACCCTGGTTGGCAGTCTTCAAGAAACTACGCTTGAGATGCAATGTGCCGAAATCCTCTGCGACATGCCAAAAGCCCCTGCACCACCGTCCTGATTGGAAGAGTATTTCTGAGCAGATCGACTTAGGCAGTGCTACCTATGCATTCAAGATTTAGGAGCACATTAATGAATTAGCGGTACATGTACGGAAGCCTGAAAGACGCAAGACAACCATTTGAGTTGCCAGACTCGCGGACTCGTCGCTCGATGAACAAAAACGACGCTTGGAAACAATGAAAGCCGTCCGAGAAAGCCGAAGCTGGCGTGGCTGCATCCAGCAAGCTTCTCGAAACAAGTGACAATGGCAAGGATAGGCATAGCAGCACACATGCGACCTGTCCAGATTTCTTCACCGTGGCATCAACGGCAGGTCTTGCCGCCACTATCTGCTACCGCTACGCTGTGTGAAATACTGAAGTCGTACGCAGCATCGCGGTGCCTTTACATTGAGTAACATTGCATTGGTCTCATTCTGAAGACGATGCTTCGCTGATATCTCCATCAATAGCATCATTCGGATGTTAGTGACACAATCCTTGCTCGGGAGCGGCGCCAGCCTGCCAAGAATAGCATTAAATCGTTGTCTCGTTCATGGTCAAGCGAGATCAATCTGACACCCTTCCTTCTCGACCTGCAGCTTTCAGAGCCATGAATGACACATTGACTTGTCTTACAAGCTGCCGACATTACAAGTGTGTCAGAACAATCGCAGAGCCAAAAAGCATATCAAAGGCAAGTGGAAGAGACAAGATTCGCAATATGTGCGACAAAGGAACTCGGACCATCCATGGGTGGCTTTGTCACATTTTCCGCATCCAGGCCAAGGATTATATCTCCATTATGGCCCGCGGGGCTGTCGTATTGCTTCCAAGACCATCCAGTCAATCGTTACGCTCTTTGCACACCTGAAGCTAATCACTTCTCAATTGACATCAAGATGCAGTTCACGCTCAATGTCCTGGCGATCCTCGCCGCTACCGCCGAGATTGTCACTGCGGCCGCTCCCAGACGTTACGCACCAATTCAGTACAGACCTGCGCAGTATGGCGGCAATACCGTTCCGTGGACCTCTTCCACATGCTCTGCCGTCTACTCGACTATTACACAGACTTCATCCAAGCCTGTCACCAGCGTCGTGACGACCACGAAATACAAGCCGTCGACCTGGACTTCGACTTCGCCCACCGTGATAACTTCCGTGTACACAGCATTCAAGCCCGCGACTACCAAAGTCGTTACAACTATCACCTCAACTTACGTCGGTAAGTAGATATTCCAGACCATTGCTTTCAGCGAAAAATTGGCTGACCCACATGCAGTAACCAGCACCAAAACTTCGACCTCTGTCGTAACCACCTCTACAGCTGTTACCAGTGAATTTACTTCATCCACCGTGGTCTGCAAGACCATTCCAGTCGTCTCTCCTGTGACCTCGACCTCCTACGTCACCAAAACTCAGACTCTGCCTTACGTGACTCCCTGCACTGGTAAGCCACTCTTACGAATCTCTGGCATTTGATTTGACTAACAAATTTCACAGAAACATCATCATGGATCACCGAATTGAAGTCGACATACCAGAGCCCCTGCCCCGAAACAACGTCGACTACGTCTTTCGTTACCACGTCGGGTATCACTAGCACACCTTGCCCGGAGACTTTCACCACTACTTCTCAGAGCACCTACACTACTTCGTCTGTCAGCACGAGCACGAAGTGTGCTACTTCTTCTGGCGTTAGTACCATTCCGGCGTACTAGACAAAGTTTATCAGTAGGAGCGTGTGCGAAGAGAGTGTGTACATAGCTCTGTATATTTAGAAATTGACACTGAGGAGGCATATGTATTAAGGGCTTTTCAATTAATCTTCAAGATGCACGTGTTGTAAAACACCCTCATTTCTCAAGGCTCCCATCCCAGCAGTCGTGAAAGTTCATCGCTCATGCTCCGCCACACATTCCAGCTCCGCTCCAAACCAACGTCAAATGTAGCAGCATTCAATCATCGTCATTACTCAAAATGGTCTTAGCACATTCCAGAAATTCTTTACCGCATCGCCGGTCCGCTTGCTGATCGCTCTCATCAATCTTTCGCCGAATCCAGAGGTCGAAGGTGAAGCAGTGTCGATGGTGGGAACAACAGCCGCATGCTTTCCCGACCTACCAGCAGCTTGCGTGCCGTCACCACGAGATCGAGGTCGCAGATGTTGAGCTGGATCCACTTGCATATCTCCAGCCTCAAAGTCCTCGATCCAGAAGCATAGAGACAAGGCACGGTTAACCGAGAATATCGTAACATGGCTGAATCTCTTCAAACCGAGCTGATTCTTGTGCTGAATCAGCATCCAAGCAGCACCTCTACCACTGGGGCTACCCATGAGCGCCAGCGCATCTTCCTGGGGGAATGGGATCTTGAGCCCGGGCCATGGCTGAAGGCTCACGACTCGCTGCTGTAGTATGTGTTCCGCAACCTCAATCGTGTCGTCGTTGACGATGCCATTCTTGAGGATGTACTTCAAGCCGTTGGTTCGGTCGCCAGCCGCATGCTGCCACGCAAGGAATGCGACGTCAGAGTATTGCTTCAGGGGGACCACTTCTCCGCTAATGCCCATTTCTTGAACCATATGGTCCGGGCCGATGTTCATGTCACCGATTATGGCTCCACCGTCGACGTTGAAAATGTTGGTGTACTCTGCGTTGGTTGCTGGATAGGTGTGCCCCTCGTGCTCGGTTTCGCGTCGGTGCTTGTATTGATGTCTGGAATTTGCGGTTGCCTCGACAGAAACACCCAGGTCTTGAAGTGCAGCGGCCAATCCAGGTTCCGGTCGGTACTGAACGCCACCCCTCGTTTCCCATCCATAGTACTCGAGAGAGCCGTAGTTGGGCCATTCGCTTGGCGTTTCCGATTCGGCATCTTCTTCGACCCTACATTGCAACAGCGCTCCCTTCATCACAGTTGTTTCATAGAGACCCTCTTCGTCTTCATCAGCGCGTGTTGAGTGCCGGATCGCTACATCGCCAGGGAGTGCTACTTCGCTTTTCTTCTTGAGGGGTGGAGTCTGCAAATCCGGCGGCACCTCCATGTCGACACCATCGTGATCAAGTTCCTCAACCCAGAAACAAAGACAGAAGTGCGTTCCCACACAATTGTAGATCGTGACAGCACCGATTGACTTCATCCCAAGCTGGCGTTTGTGCTGAAGTAGCATCCAAGCAGCGCCGCGGCCATTCGGACTGCCCAGGATCGCCCATGCATCCCTCTCAGTCATACTGATTTGGACGCCAGGCCATGGCTTCTGTTCCTCGCCGCGCTTCTCGAGGACTTCCTTTATCACAGCGATTGTCTCCAGATTGACGACCTGATGTCTGAAGATATACTTCAGATTCTTGACTTTGTCGCCAGCTGCCTCCTGCCATGAAAGAAACACGACGTCCGAGTACTGTCTGAGGGGGACGACTTGATCGATTGTGGCACCCATATGCGCAGGTCCCCAGTTCATTTCAGCGATAATCGCACCACCTTCCACGTTGAGGATATTGGAGTACTGAGCATTGGTAGCGGGATAGGTCCTGCCGCTGTGAACGCTATCTTTTCGGTGAATGCACCAGTATAATTGGTTTGCAGACTCTTCAAAAGGCAGACCAAGGGCTCTGAGAACGTCGATGTCCTCTTGCTCAAAATCAGTGTAGGATTCAACAAGAGTTGCCCATCCGTAGTCTGCGAGAGACTTGGAGTCGACAAACTCGCTTTGCTCCACAGACGAGATGCTGCCATGGAGCTTGCAATATAACAGAGCTCCCCTCTGAAGATATTCGAAGTACAGCTGAGAGCCTGTGCCATCAGCCCGTGGCCAACGACTGTGGTCTTCGATAGCCTTCTTTCGATCAAGCGACAAGTCTTCACTAGCCACGCGTAGGGCTAGATCGCGAGTGGCCGTAGCATTTGTGCCGACAGTGGAAGGTGCATGTAGTAGATGTCGTCGTGTGGGGCTATCAGCATGGTCTCTGATGTAGTACAAGATGTTGTACGAGGAGGCCCAGTCAACACTGAAGATGCGAATCTTGTAGATCTCCTTCCAGCCAAGAGCATCGCGGTGAGTGGCAAGCAGGTATGCCACACCTTTACCATTGGGAACGCCGAGAGCCACGTTGAACCCATCATCAACGTCGAGCTTGTACTCAGTTCCGGGCCAGGGCTTGGGCTTGCCATCTTCGAGATCGCCATGCTTCTCCATGTACTCGTGGAGTACCTCTCTCGCCCTGGTATTGACCACGTTGTGTCTCAGACAGCCTTTCAGTTTCTTCATCTTGACAGGATCACTGCCGCAGAAGTCCTTGTAGATGAGGAAGACTGCATCGCTCCACTGCTTGAGTGGTGGAAATGGCCTTGCTCTTCCATCCACTGTAGGGTTCATGTTTCGGCCGGTCTTCCAAGGACTGGCGTTGTCCATCGCTGCAATGCCTCCTACCGAGTACAGGTTCTGGTAGTATGCGCCAGAGGGATAGTATACGGTACCGTCGCTGCCGGTGGTCTTTTTCAGGTGGTGATACTCGATGATCTGGTTGCTGCTCGCGGTCAAGTCCAGGTTCATATCCAGCCAAGAGTTGAACGTAGCCTCGTCTGAGTCCTCTTCCAGAGCCTGTGTGCGATGGCTCGTCATTGTCCAGCCTGAGTCGACCAGTTGGTGTGGCTCTGTGAAAGAGCTCTGTGGGATGCTGAGGCAGTTTTCCAAGACATCCGCACTTGATAACTGAGCCATAGCCAAGAATCTTCCCGCATCTCTTGCCTCGTTGACCTTCTGTGAATCTGGCTCATCAGCTCGGCGAGCAACGCTCCGTGTTTTGGGTGCTCCGCCGCTGCCGCCACTGCATGTATCGTCGATGGAGTATAACACATGCAAAGTATGGTCCTTCCAAACCCGTGCATTGGTGACAGTCTTGCTTCCCAATTGCTCTCGGTGCTGTAGCAGAAGGTGCACAACGCCTTTGCCATTGTCTGACCCTATGAGTGCGGCAAATCCCTCAGTGCCTGGCTTGAAGTCTTTGCCAGGCCAATCGGGAACACTGGTCCAGTCGTCTACTGCGAACAGACGTGCAGCAAGGTCACGAGTGTTAGCATTGATGATGACGCGATGCCAAACCGCCTTCAGAGCGTTGACTGGCTGTCCTGAATCGTGCATGAATTTCTGGAACTCCAAGAAGGTGACATCGGACCAAAACTTGAGTTTTGGGAATGGGTTCGGGTTTCCAGTCACCGGAGGATTCTTGGTCTTTCCCTGATACTCAGCACCATAGATGCCCTCTGCAATGATCATGGAGGGGTTGTACCGGTTGTCAAACTCCGCACCAGTCTTGTAGTAGGTGATGCCGTCGATCTCTTTCTTGGTGTCGTGAATATCAATAGCCCTGTGGTTCATGTTGTCATCTGTGGACGCTCCGACGAACTCGTAAACCTGCTTCGTAGCAGTGAATAGTGGGACTGGGCCGCTATTGGGCTTCCGTTGACGGTACCAGCCCCAGGTAGCCAAGGAATCATCCGCAGTCCACTCGCTCTGTGTCGCACAAGTGTCGGTGGCTTGCAGTGCAGATACTAGTGCTTTGCCTTTCTCGGCGAACGTAGCGTATGTCGAGTCGTCTAAAGCCCGAGATTGCAAGTAGTGGGCAACAGACTTAGGATATGACTCCAAGGCGAATCTTGAGGAATTCACTGGACTGCTACGTTCTTTCAAGGCTGGAGCAGACTCGGCGACAACGTCGTCAATCAAGTATAAAACATGGAGCCCACCATCATGGAAGACTTTAACACTGCTGATAGTCTTGTGGCCCATTTGCTCACGATGCTGAAGTAAGAGCCAGGCGACGCCGACTCCATTTGGACATGCCAGGAGAGCAGCGAATTCGTCACTGCCTGCAGCAAAGTCGACTCCTGGCCACTCAGGGATCCCGTGACGCGCCTGGTGTTCACTTGCGACTTGGATCGCAACCTCTGTGGTGATCGGGTTTATAACGAAATCTCTGAACACACCTTTGAGTTGGTCCATAGGCTGCTTGTTCTCTGCCATTACCCTGCGGAATTCCAAGTACAACACATCTGATAGCCGCGACAGTCGTGGGAAAGGGTCATTGGTCCCACCTCTGACAGGAGGGCGTGCCCTTGGCCCCGTGTTCGCTGGGCCAAAATTGGCTGATGCAACGATCACCCGTGGATTGTAGTAGTTTCTGTAGGATGCTCCAGAGGGGTTGTAAGTCTTGCCGTCCCTTGTGATAGCCTTGTCGTGGACGTCGGTGACCTTGCGATTGACCTTTTTATCCCATGATGCTCCAACAAGGTCATAGACTTTCTCAACGCTCGGAGTCTTTGGTGGAGGCAATTCATCGTTAGCGGTCCTAGTCCATCCCCACTCAGCCAAATCTGCATATTTGGTGAACTCGCTTTGGAAGCAATCGTCACCCGATTGGAGGCTCGATACAAGTTGTTTACCCTTGGTTATCAGATCACGAAATTGTTCGGTATCCAAGGCACGAGCTGCAATGGCCGATGACACAGATCGCTGAGTGATTGCCGTTGCTGCCGGAGTCGAATCGGGATCCGTAGATTCCTGTTGATCACCAGACTCGTCGCTGACATCCCTGAAGATAAAGAGCATCTGCCAACCATTCTCAAACCAAACACGCACGCTGTCAATAGTCTTGCGTCCCAGCTGCTTGTGATTGATGAGCAGCCATGCGACTCCTCGCCCATTGGGGCTTCCCAACAAGGCCGCAAATTCGTCCGAGCCAGACTGAAAATCAACACCAGGCCATCTGATTGTGTTAACGTCAGAAGAGCCTATCGCCCTGATAATCAGCGCTTGAGTCTCATCGTTGGCAATGAAATGTTGCAAGTTGCCCTTGAGCCCATCGATAGGCTTGTTCTGAGAAGCCATCAAGTTCGAGTATGTCAGGAACCAGATATCGCTCAGCTGACGAAGTCTGGGTCGAGGTCCGACGAGCTCTAACTCTTCTGGAGGCCCAAAATTCATCAATGCTATAATAAGCTGAGAGGAGTAGTAATTTGTGAATTCGGCATACGTGGCACGGTAGTGAAGTCCGTCGTTGTCGCTGTCCTGGTTATGATTGAATCCAATTTCAGTCATCTCTGGTAAGGGCGACAATCCCAGATAGTTCATGGCCTTGATTTCCGGCTCATCAACGTATGCATCAGGTGGCGCATCCATCGTATAGCCCCATTTTGCCAGAGCATCAAAGTCAGTCCATGGACTCTGTGGACCGCTTCCGCAGTTCAGCAGGTCGAGCAATCGTTTGCCTCTGTTCATTGCTTCAGCCCATGCGTCATCCGTAGCTGGTGCCTCCTGTGGAGCTCGTCGGAAGACGCGCTTCTGCAAATGATTGCCTCCTGATGCGATTGTGCCGCGTTTCTCTTTGAGAGGGGGAATAGGCACGCCGCCTTCCTCGTCGTCATCACTGGAGTTGCCATCGACGTCCTCGAAGGCAATTAGAAGGAAGAGCTTAGACCCATCGGCCCATACTCGCACTTTGGAGATGATTTTGTGACCAAGTTGCTCCTTGTGCGTTCCCAGTAACCACGCCGCTGCCCGACCATTTGGACTCGCAACAATAGCTGCAGCCTCGTCTGAATCGGCTTCGAAATCACGACCTGGCCATTTAGGCACACTTCTATCTTGAGGTCTCGAGCCCAGTGCCTTTGCGACAATGCTTCGAGTCTCTTGATTGACGACCCCTGACCGTATGAGACCCTTCAGCCCAGTCATTGGTTTGTGTATAGCCTCCATCTTGCGCTGGTATTCCAGGAACATCAAATCGCTCTGTCGCTCGAGTTTGGGAAATGGGCCCTCGAGAGGTGGTAAGTTCTCGGCGCCCGCAGCTCGTGGGCTTTCATTCATTGTTGAAATGATGAATTCCGGTGCGTAGTCATTCATATATGAGCCCTCCGTTATTGGGTATACTGTATCATCAACCGTTACCTGTTTGTTGTGAGTGACTCCAATTGTCCAAGTCTCTCCAGGTGAGTAAGAAGCTCC
Organism: Cladosporium oxysporum; assembly: GCA_035771495.1. NCBI lineage: Eukaryota > Fungi > Ascomycota > Dothideomycetes > Cladosporiales > Cladosporiaceae > Cladosporium > Cladosporium oxysporum. The sequence goes on from JAWNKS010000006.1 coordinate 561,179, forward strand.
AAGATACTCGACGGCTGCTTTGTTATTCCCAACGTACGTAGGTGCAGGTTTATCGTAAGTCACTTCCCAGCCCCATTCCTTCAGGTCATTGTGAGAGGTGAAAGGACTAGGTGTGCCTGTCCCACATATAAGCATATCAAGCAAGCGCCTGCCTTTGGTGACTGCTTCACCCCAGCTGTCCGCGCGTGCTGACAAGCTTTCCCGTACAGCCCGTCGTCCATTTATTGGTTCATCGTCGGTCTGGGTCACATTGGTCTGGAAAGACACGATCTGGAATAAGAGGCATGGTTGTTGGTCGTTCCAGATTTGCACGTTCTTGACGACCTTGGTACCAAGATCAGATTTGTGTTGGCTCAAGAACCAGACAACACCTAAACAATAATGTTAGCCAAAGCATGAATTGCAAGTGCATACTGCCGAGAAGAACTTACCTTGGCCATGCGGGCTTGCCAACAGAGCACGAAGCTCCTTGCTGTCCGCATCGAAGCTCTTCCCGGGGTACGCTGGTGGTGTTTTACCACCAAAGATCTGCCCAATAATCCGAGTCGTGTAAGAGTTCGTCGCTCGGAAAACTTGGATGATACGAAGATCCTTGACATCGGCCTTCTTTGCGCTGGACCAGTCTGCCCATTGAAGCCACAAAACGTCGCTGAGCGACTTCAACGGAGGCAACAGCGCCTTCTTCTCATTCTGCGATTCCGAAAATGGACTGGAAGCTTCGAGTACTACTATCGCATGTTTGCTATAGAGAGCTTCGAACCTGGCATTGGTTGCGGGATATGCGGTACCGTTGATAGTCTTGGCCTTGTCGTGCTCCCAAACAGTATGCTCAGGCGCTCCGTCGTCCAGGGAGAGTTTGGCACCGGAGAATATGGTCTGCAACGTGTCGAGCGATGCAGTGTCATTCAGTTCTGTGGTGGAAGCAGTCCATCCATTGGTGGCAAGATCGGAGAATTGCCACTGGCTCTGTTGGATGCAAGACTGCTCGGCAGAAGACTTTGTCAGATTAACCAGGTAAGCACCAATCTTTTGGGCCTCATCGTAGTCGTAGTTGTGATCTGATGCGTACAAGTCGCCGTAGTTGACATTCGTGGAGCCAGTATCGTAGGCGATCCTGCTCTTGTTGCTTTGCGATTGCCTCTTCAAATTTGTTTGCACGGCAAGCTCGCTGTCGAATTTCTCCGACCTGGCTAGTCGTTTCGGAGACTCCTGGCTGTCGGTGCGATCCTCCAATTGGAAAGTGTAGTAGTTTGACTCAGCATTGTGATCCTTGTCAGACCACAAGTTGACGCTCTTGACAGATTTCCAGCCAAACTGGACTCTATGGGTGAGTAATAGCCAGGCAACGCCTCGACCACTAGGGGTGGCCATCAGAGCCGCGAATTGATCTGAACCCTTGCTGAAGGTCTTACCGGGCCATACGCCCCAGCTATTAGCGCCACCCAGAGCCTGGCCTCCGATTCGCATGGTGGCATTGCTTTTGGCATGGCATTTCGTGATCAGCTTCAAGCTTTTGACACACTTCTCATCCCCTTTACAGGCATTTGTCCACTCAAGGAAGGTGACATCTGCCCATGTCTGCAGTGGAACGAGCTCACGCCCAGGCGAACCGTCAAGAGAGGGAGTACGATAAGCTCCGCGAGAACGAGGCGAGAAATTCTGCAGAGCAAAGATCGCACCATCAGTGTTCATCACATTGCGGTACAGCCCGCCAGAGTTCCGATAGCTCGTTCCTCCAATCGTGACATTTTCGAATTGGCCGAGGTCGTATTGAACATTCTTCTGGTCATCAGTCGATAGCTTGAGCTTGGCGGCAGCAGGTCTCCAGTCGGTGGCATTTTCTTCGGCAGCGTCTGACGAGTCTTGGTTGAGTTTGCCCCAGCCATTTTGAGCCAGAGCTTCCCATTTGGTGAAGTTCGATTGTGCTATGCCGCACTCCGAAAGGTCCTCGGTGTCGAGGAGCTTGACAAGGTTGTTACCTTTGCCAACAGCCTGATCCCATGTCATACCGCCATCGTTTCCTGTAGGCTTTCCTGTGGCAACGCTGCCTGTGGCATTTGTCGACGAGTCTGCACGAACGTAAACATCGGCTCCCACGTGCAAGTCCGTGGGCTTGGGAAGATCCTGAAAATTCAGCCATCTTGGTGAGATAAGGGCGGCTGAAGGAGAGATGATGCATGAGAGGAAGGCACCGAGCGTTAGTAGGAGAAACATGGCGTACCCACGCGAACGGCTTCGCTGCATGTTGAGAGGCCCTCGCGGTACAGAAGGCTGGGAACTCCAAGGCTCAAAAGAGTGTTTGAATATCGTTTTGTCTTCTGAGGATGACTGTTGGAAGAGATAAGAGGTATTGATTTGGAGGTTGTTGATACTGAACCCCCCTCAGAGGTTGGGTAGTCAGGAAGTTGTGGTTGTTGTTTCATGAAAGGAAGTGGAAGGGGTTAAGGTTATAACTTATCTGAGTACTGAGTCGGCAAACATTGCATTGTCACATGGAGCATATGCCCTCGAAGCTGCCGTGATATCTCACTTGAAGAGGAAGAAGTTTGCTTCAATTCGAGCTGCTGTTCATGACTTTTGAGCGCAAACGTGCCTAACGTATCAGCACATGTGCCAGAATGCTTGATTGCTATATCACAACACAGCGAATGAGTTTGCTCAACTGGATGGCTGTTCTGCGCATGCAGCGCGGGCCATTGCGAGGAGTCGGCATCAATGGCGAAGTTCATAAATATGATAGTCTCGATTGTTCGGTGTGACTTTTGAGGCAAACATGATCTCTGAGGCTCATTACTCGTTGATTGATGCATCCGCGTGCAAGTGAAAGCCTCAGTGGGAGACCACAATCCTTGCCTTCTCAGCTTTCTTGACAGCCTTCCTCATTTTCCGGATCTCGACTTCAACTTCTCTTAGGCCTCGAGCTGCGTTAACGGCAGCCATTAAGGGGCTGCTCTCGTCTCCACGGGCCTCGATGTCTTTCTCTTCGGCATGGATTGGGCTACCAAGCACCGCAGAGAAAGCCGACTGAGCTTTTCTAAGCTCCGGCGGGACCAGAACGCCATACCACCGCAGCGGATTCACAGGCTTGGCCTTTTCTGCTTCTTCAGTCTTCTCGTTTTCGGTAAGCTTTTCCCTGTCTTCTGGCTCGGGAGTACCGGGTGGCGAAGGCTGCTGCTTTGGCTGTGATTCTTCGCCTTCAACAGTTGGCCGATTGGCAGCATCCTTGCTTATCATCTTCGTGGGATTCTGGGCAAGAGATATGCATAGATTTTGAAGGCCAGCCGTGATTGATTCGTCGCTCGTTTCGGCAGGATCATCCAACACATGGACCCTCTTCTCGGCCTTCATTCGTTCGTCATACCAGTCCTGGCCGTAACGTCGACCAAGAGGGGCACTCGATTGAGCCTTCGCCAATGAGAGGAATCCCGAGTTCAAATGTTTCTTGATCTCGTCCTGTGCTTTCGTGTAACCGTCCAGAAGGGTGAGGTAGCTGTCCCATAATTCATCGAGGCGGTTCTCCAGGTCCGAGACGGTCGACTCAGTGGCAGCAGGTGCCGACTCTGGCTCTGGTGTCTGCATTTGAATTCGTGCCGTAAACCTTCGTGCTTTAAATATGTAATGTCTCGCAGAAATGTGGTGCTCGCCATCTCATCACATACATGTACCCGTACAATTGCGCTAGGCCCAATATAGAAGGGAACTTCGACGTGCGGAGTTGAGCTCGACATCATCAGCATTCGCGAGGGCGCCCAAGGCCTGAGCATCGCTACACGAGATATCTTCTCCAACAGGACACAAAATGTTCTCCAGCACAATAGCGGGCGGTCGGATACCAGTCCTACGGCCGCGACGACCACCAAGCGTCCAAGGACTTCTACCAAGGCCGCGACCGTTCACGCAAAACACCAAACTACTGCTCCTCCCCAGAAATGCATTGCGTCCACAACTCCCATACCTATCACAGCCACATTTCGCGCGTCGCCCATCGCCCTTCGATCAACAAGTGCTACGTCTGTTGAGTACCGAGACTAAACGCTATGTCAAAGACCAAACGTGGCTTGCGGTGCGGTGGACATCGATCGCCTGGACCTTCCTAGCGCTCGCTGGCATCGCATACTTCGGCATACAGATTGAGATCGATGAGCACAAGAATCCTACACCATCGGAGTGGTCATTCTGGACGAAATACTGCGTACAGGGAGCTAGGGCTGCCAAGGAAGATCGTGGCGCAACTGGAATTATTGATTGGGCAGTCATCGGATCTTCGTACCATGGTGCTCTTGAACGCCTGGAGAGTGGGAAGGATGGAAAGGGGGTCAAAGAGCAGGCAGACGGTGAAGGTATCATGATTCCGGATGTTGGCAAGGCAGGCCTGGACGTCACAGAGAAGAGCTGGGAATGGCGGGCTGGATATTTCGAGACAATCATGGGCTGCGCGGAAGCTGCAGAGCACTTGAACGATATGGTCTTGGATACAACTCGCGGCTTTGTCTACCCCAAGGAGATTGTCATTGGACCATCAAACCCGGATCCTAGGCCACCAGCGCCGTACATGGGTGCCGCACCGCTCGAGGAGAACGTCAAGAAAGCTTTCGATGCTCCAGAGACCTTCTACATGAAGATTCTGACCAGCAAAGGCTTCACCACAAAACAGCGTCTCGAAGCTGCCTGGAAATACGCTGCTTGGCTGGATCACACAGGGCTGAACGACAGCGCAGAGGAAATGTACAAGTGGGGAATCGACATTGCCAAATCAGCTTTGCCGGCACCTGATGCTGTACTCGATCCCAAGACTCTGACCGTCCGCGAAATTCATTCCAGGACCGACTCTACCGGCTCGGACGTCTCAGCCGTGACAGAGAACGTACTCTCCGCCGTCACCAGACTCGCCACACACCGCGCACGTAATGGTGATGTCGCATCCGCCCTTCCCATCCTTCTCTCAGTCCTTCGTGCGCACCACACCGCACCCGTTACACGTTACCCAATCAAGCGTCGCCCGCAGACCCAGTCAGAGGCCGGCACCGATCTGGATGCCGCTATCTCCTTAATCAGCAGCATTTTCAGCGCCCCTGTGTTCCCTCCCCAGCCGCCTTCCGGCGACACTCCCTTGCTTCGCGAAACCGCACAGCCCACATGCGAAGAAGCCGAGCTCATGATGTACGTCGGCGAGATCCTCTTCGCCACTTCGCCCGAATCGTCCGCAGGCCTCAGCTGGACAAAGCAGGCCACCGAGATCGCCGAAGCGAACCTGGATGCTGCTGGCGGCAAAGGCCAGCCCTTGCTTACTAAGGAAGAAAGGCAGAAGTGCAAATCATGCTTGCGTGCCGGCGCGGCAAACTGGGAGACCATGTTGCTGCAGCTCGCTTCACAGAACGCCGACACGCGCACACGCGAAGGTCCTCAGAGCGCAGGATGGTTCGAGTGGCGTGGGTGGTTCGGCGGCGGCGGAGGCGTGAAGGGCGAGGTTCTCGGTGAGGCACGTGAGAGCGTTCTCGAGGCTGAAATGCAGCGTGTCGAGAAGCTCAAGGAGCGCATCTCCAAGGAGATGATTAGCGAGGACTTGTTCAAGTATCGTGGTGCGGGTGGTGGAGGAGTCTGGGTCGGATGAGAAAAAATCCCTGGAATCTCAAATTTTTGTGACCATTCTGCGAACATACACTTTTAGTGTTCTCCAGGTGCGCGCCGGTTTGTAAATTGATGTACTATTGATATGATCATTTCTCCACCTTTGGTCGACTATGCGTGTGAAGTTCATCAAGGCAGTGGGACCAGAGTCCAGAGTATCAGTCATCGGAGGTTGTGCACACTCTCGCAATATGGTATGAAAGCACGTCTTGCACAAATAAGACTCTCGAAAATACAGCTTCCAAGCCGTGTGAATTATTAATTACATACATCTCCCCAGATGCGTCTGTCTGTTCCAAGAACGTACTCTACATATTCCCGTTTCCCCAAAAATGCCAGACAGTCTAAAATGCAGCGCCTTTGCTGTTCCCTCGTGAAAGCAAAAAAGAATCCGTTTATCATAAAAGTTGTTCGCCGTTTCCCATATATCCGTCGCTCGTAAAATATCTTTGAAGGCCTGAGCCGTGCAAAATGCAGTCTTTCTGTACAGTACGCTTCGCGACAGTAGAAGCGAGCGTGACTCTGGTTTGTTGTATGTGCAGTTTGTGCCGAGTCGGCACTTCGTGTTGTGTGGTCGTTAAAGCGTATAAGATGCTGTTGTCGCTGGGCACCACTCATGCATTCGGGGCATGATATGTCGTTTCATTCTCAGCCACTGAATGGCCGAGACTGATGTGTTGTGTGTGAGTCCGAGATGGACATCTTGATCGTAGTTTCCTTCGATTTGTGGAATGTTGCTAGTGTGTTTTTTCAAAGCCCACTCCTTTTCATGACTTCACTCTTCCGATACCGCCGTACTCTCTGCCGTTCCTGCCGGTGAACTTGCCCAGGGAATACATTGGTACTTCCATGACTCCTAAGCCGCCCAGGGCCCTCTGTCTTGCATCGCCGAACCCACGGATGGAGTCAGCAACGCTGACCAGACTCGCACCCGCTTCACCAAGTCTGCTCCCACGCCCTTCGAGCGAAGCGCCTACAGGAGCAGACAGCAGACGCGTGACGAGGTCGATCTTGGAAGCTGGCGAGTGAAATGCCACATCATCGAGAATACGACTGTGGCGCACGAGCGAGAGGATGTCGGCGAATGTAAGCACAGGGTTGTGGTCGGAGCTTGAGGAGTGAGCCAGGCGACGCTCGGCGTGCGAGATAGGTAGTAGGATCAGGTGTGACAGGGCGTAAATGGTGAAGAAGACGGTAAGAGCGTAGAAGGCGGGCATGTGGGCCGAGATGAGGATTGACTGTGTTGGGATGAAGAATTGGGCCCAGAAAACACCGCCGCCGAGAGTGGGGAGCGTGGCAGCCAGGAGAGTGACCACAGAGATCCAAGCTGTGCGGTAATGGGCATTGGCGGCCGCAGTCAATGGCGCGTGGAAAGGTAGATCTGCGTGGTAAGATAGCAGGAGGGAACGCTCGGCAGTCTCACCCTCGAAATTCGAGAGCAAAGCGAAGAATGGTGCGAGACGGCGATGGGCGAGGTCGAAGCTGAGCCACGTGAGGAGGCAAAGTTCACCAATCACTGTAGGGATAAACGAGTAAAGGAAGTTCGTTCCAGAGTAGCCCATGCGGTTGACGGGCGCCGGGATAGATGGGTTGAAGCCGGCGGCGACGCGAGTGGATGACAGATAGGACACCACAAGGAAAGCAAGTAGGAGAACCACAGCGCTGATGGCCCAGAGAGAAGTGAAAACCGGGCGCAGGTACCAAGGAAGAGCGATCATCGAGTTGATGCTCAAAGACGAGCTTGAGCTGGCACGGCGTGGTAGCATAGCTTCGTTTGATTCCCGTTCTGGTTCTTTCTCGTGAGAGATGGCGGTGTCTGGCCTGTGGGCTTCGATGTCGGAGAGAACACCATTGTTCTGTGGTTGAGAAGACTTCTCTGTGATCCTACCGTCTTCCAGGCTGTATTTCCTGACCTCTCTGCCTGCCAGTCCGTAGGTGTGGAATACCTCGTTGGGCCTGTGGCTGCTCCGCCACAGCCCAATTCTTGCAGTCTCGGCACCAAGTTCTGCATCGACGGCCAAGGCGTTTGAACGCTCCAGCAGAACTATGAGATCTGCGAGACTGCGTGGATCCCACTTCATTCCAGTCTCCTGCAAGCGATGAAGATGGATCAGGAGCGCCACCGTAGTCACGAGCAGGAAAGCGTACAGAGCAATGGCAGGCCAGATAACACCCTGTGTTGCGATCCACCTCCAACCGCCCTGCTCTGGAGAACCCAGGTAGTAAACGTTGAATCCGGACGCCAACAAAGGTAGTGTAAACACCTGTAGCCATGCAACTAGAGTGAATACACCAAGCATGGTTTGGCCGGCGCGAAAGTGCTGGAGCGAGGAAGGAACGAGGAAGTTTGTCTGGAAAAGTGGCAAGTCGGCACCCTCGTCCCTTGTGTGTTGAGATGCTGAGCTAAGAGCGAGGAAGGGAGAAATGCGTGTGATTGCGATCTGGATTTGGAAGAGCCAGAGCAGCAAAACAGTTCCAAGCAGTGTGGGTAGGTAGTTGAAGATGAAGTATCGGCCGTTTCCAAAGCCTGTGTAACTCCACAGGCCTGTGTTCACAACTGACCAAACAGCAGCAAAGACCAGGGCAGCAAGGTACAGCGTGACCAGTGCAATGAAAATGCCGAGCTGAGCGGGACGAAGAATGCCCGGCAAGAAATTTAGTGGCCGAGAAGAATCTGCTGCACATGGGAGGAAGACGTCCGGGCCTTGAGGGGTCGCAAGTGGTCCGCCACCAAGGTATTGTGGTGTTGATTTACGACGGGGGCTTCGCGTTGGAAGTTGTGGTGAATCAGACCTATCAAACAAAGTTGGGTCCTCGCCCAAGATTTGCTCGGCCTTGGATCTGTGCCGCGTGTGAAGAGGAGGGATTCCAGCCGGTGCAGCCCTACGGCCTTCGTTGCTTCGCACCGGAGCATCCTGCGATACTCGATCATGCGAGATGCCGCCGGCCACAGGGTAGGTTGGGTTAGTACTCGAATAGCGTTCGCCATCTGCGTATCTTCTTGAGCCTCGCACTTCCTCATCCCTTGTCAACTGGTCAAGTGCAAAGCGAACATACTGTTCGTCGTGGGGACCAGGAGTGGGTGGTGAGCCGAAATGGCTTCTGTCGGTAATGATTGAAGCTTCGCCTGAGGTGGGCGAGTTTGGGTTTTCCAGGACAGTGCTAGGAACAGGCTTCCTACGAATGCCACTATCGGCACGGAAGTTCAATGGTGCTGGCATGGCTATGGCTTGTCTCTCCCGTGAGCTAGAGCTATCGATGCTTTGTCGTCGTTGACCAAGGCCTCTTAGTGCCGCACCGCCAGTGTTGCCGTCATCGACTTGAGGAACTCGAGTGTACTGGTGGAGGTTGTCGCGTGAGTGTGCTGGAGTTCGAAGCCTTGAGGGCGGCGTGGAATATCGGATGATGGTTGCTTCCGAGTGGGCAGGATGAGCGGGATCGTTGACGTGTCTGACGTTGTATGTCGACGAGGAAGAAGAAGGTGAAAGAGAATAGTAATCCTCGGAAGCAGTGATGCTCTGCTCTGACCGTCTGTGTACTATGCTGGGATTTGAGACTGCAAGGGTATCGTTTGTTAGTGTCCGTTTGGGCCACGACAAACGGGCCAGGTTGTGTATACCATTAGTATTGCGGAGGGCAAGAAGCCTGTCTTGAGCGCTTGGTGGCGGATCTGGGAAAGACATTGCAGCCTTGTCGCTCAGACACAGTGCCCAGCGATGGAGTCTAGCGTTGGCAGTGAGGTAGTGGAGAAGGATGGTGCGCCGGGATAGTGGTATAGAAGAAAGACATTGTCATTGTGCATGGGCGCCTTGTGTGGCAGGTTGTATTAAGAAGGCTGGGAGAGGCGGGCGAAGTGGATATGCTATCGCAGGATTTCACCTGGCTGCGATACGCCGGCGGAAAAAGCCCTAGTAAATGATTCCCGGCTACTTGCCTGGGTGCTACGTGCTTTGCGGTGTACGGCATCGCGTTTGCGCGGTGTATTGCTGTATTGCTACCTTAACAAGACAACGCATTGGTGCCCGCTGAGCGACGAGAACAGGGAAGATGGCAAGCTGTGCTGGGCGTTTGTCCCCAGCCCAACCTCTCCAAAAGTGCTAGCGCATGGGCCGAGCGTCGATCCGCGCCTAGCGCCCGTTAGGGCGGTGTCTGGGGCGATGCAGATACAGGGAACAGCACATGGAGGATGGATGGCGCGTCACTAAATGCATGTGCAGTACATACCCAAATACCGACTATCAAATATGGAAATTCAGGTGCTGTCAATATGGCATTGCATCTTGACCGATTCCCCCCACATCTCAATCGCTACATATCCAGAGTATACTGCTGGCATGATCAAAGACGTCCCCAACTCCATTGAGTCGAATCAGACATATCTCACCGACACACTACGTGAAGTCAAACGATCCTTCATAGATGCAGAAACCACTGTCGACAGTCAGCTTGTGAGTTTTCTTCCAAAAGACATGAGGTTACTGACTTGTCACACATAAGATTGTGGCCATTGACAAGACTCAGCTTCGGGCTACAGAGCATGACCACAGAATCGCCAATCTCTTCGGCAAAAGCTTTCCTGCCTTGGCGCTCTTCTACGCCTGCCCAGAAAGCACGTAGAGGTTCTGGCGCTTGGGAGGCTTCGAGACCTCCGGATACTAGGTCTGTCCAGAGCCAGCCAGGGGATACACAGTTCACGCGAATGTGTTTACTTCGTGACTCCAGCGCAGCCTCCAAGTCGTCAGCCTGGTACACTGCTCTCAACGTTGACTGTCTTCACTTACCGTCTTAGTGAGTCCATGTACAGCGTGCTTAGAAGCTGTGTACGCGCCCGTCGCAGCTCCGCTCAATACCGAGTTGACAGACGCAAAGTTGACAATGGCGCCGCGTTGAGGCACCCTCCGCCCAGGCCTATCGTTTGGTGTCAGTCAATCGCGGTGTCAAACATTCAATCAGAGCTGCCTACAGAGTAATTGGCTCCTGCGTGCTCATCTGGCGGATCTGGTGCTTTGTGCACAAGATCACACCCAGAACATTCACCTGCATGAGGCGCTCGAACTGTGCCGCATCTGTTTCGGCGATCGTGTCAATCTGGCCACTTATCCCTGCTGCGTTGCTGATCCGCTACAGTCAGTCTAATTACAATGGGAGGTTGGTCGATTGACACACGCTGCATAATCAATTTTGCCAAATTGCTGAACAGTGGCGGCAACGGCCTGTTCGATCTGGTCTTCCTTGGTAACATCGCACTTGAGTGCCAGGCACTGGGAGAAAAGTGCAGCGTAAGCGAGAGTTCGTGAATGACATACTTAATTTACGCGAGGTGATGTACCTTTGCGCCTGCCGCCTCAATCTCTGACTTCGCGGCTGCCAGTATGTCGTCTGGTAACACGTCAATGATTGAAACACCGCTGCAGCCCTCTCGCGCGAAAGATAGGGCTACCGCAAGCCCAAGACCGCGGGCACCTCCAGTTACGAAGGCTACACCACCAGCAGGGAGTACGGTGTTTACTGCGGCAGACATGGTGGCGCGGTGCTGATGCTTGTCCTGATGCTTGTACTGAACTCTTACAATTGTGCTATTGAAGATTATGGGAATCCTTATGGTAGGGTGAAGGTAGCTTCTTGCTGCGGTGCCTCCTCATTGATAGCACGCTGCCGAGGTATGGACCTTATGGTTACAGGGTCTCGCTCTCGGACGTGGTACGCTCTAACCGTTCGAGGTCGTTACTTTCCATATGTTAACCGAGCCGAAAGCTACTCCGAAACTCCATTTCAATTATTGCTCTGTCAAATCGTGCATAAACCAAGATTACCGCGGGGCGCGATAGGAGCTTGGACAACTCCAACTGCAACGCATCTGGCTATAGCATCTCCTTGCTGACATCGTCGAGGTGACAAGTTCAAAAACTCGAGAGTCTGACGTACGTATCAGCGATCGCTACTCAACTACTTAGAACGGTTGCACAACACTTGAAAACCTCCCCCGCGCTGCCCTAACTTTAATCGTTGTTTGATTTATTGATCGATAGCTCATTTGATCGCTCCCTTCGAGAACTATAGGACAGTCCGAGGTATCGTTGAATTCTCGCTGCATATAGTCTCGGCCGATTTATTCGCATCGATAATATTGATTCCCCTGTGCATAAGGGCAATCAAGTTCTTGTGAAGATAGAGTGGTGTGGTATATTGCCAGGCCGGCCAGGCCTCCACGACGTCCGGGTAGATCCGAATGAGCACCGCGTTTAGTGCAACGATTCCGATGCTAGCTCTTCGTCATCACGAACGTCAAGTTCGAGGTTTCACTCTTGCTGCCGGCATAAGAGACGTCTCGATGTTGTCCCAGCTTCAAGGACACGCACACACACCGTGGAACAACAAGTCATGTGCTTGAATCAACGGCGATACCTTCCTTAGAACGCGCAACAAGCGCTTGGGTCATCAGGCGCCACAAAGCCGCTCACAAATCATGGCGTTGGATCAGCACAGTAATTGGGAAATCCAGATGGCGGACAACTTGGCCAAAGTGACGCTTGATTTCCACAAGAGCAAGAGCAAGGACAACGAGCATCCGGCTGGCGCGTCAGCGCAGACAAGCGATCATAAAGACGAAGGCAGAGCGTGGATTGGAGAGCCGATCTATCTTCCCGACGAGGTTGTACTCCAAATCCTCGAGTATATCGCCCACGGTCACGATGCTCAGCGCACACTCGCATCTGTCTGTCTTCTCTCTCGTCAGTGGCATAGCGCAGGTGTGTCCTACCTGTATCGATACCCGGATCTATACGGTCCCAACTTCGACAAGTTCTACAATGCAATATGTCCGTCCAAGAATCTACACATCCGCTATAGTCGCTTGTCAAAGCTGGTGAGGGTGCTCGATATGAGTCGGCTTGTACATCAAAGCAGCAAGAGTACGACAGCGAGGATGTTGGGACGAACTAAAGACTCGCTACAAGAGTTCCGCGCTCCGCAAGCATCGTTTGCGGTCAACTGCTTGCCAGCTCTGGCAAAGTGCCAGGATCTTCGCTCGTTGGACTTGTCTCTAGTCTCCGAGTCTCCACCTCTTCCGCTCCTGTTTCGCACGGTGTCACATCTCAGCAAATTGGAAGTTTTCAGGCTTCCAAGGTCTTCAGGTTTCGGTGTGCACCACAACGGTGATGCTATCGAATGGCCTCCCAAGCTAGCAGAGCTTTCCCTAAGTGGCGGCATAGATGCACACTTCCTCCACGGCGTGGCCAGCTTCCCTCAAACCCTGCGCAGCATCGTCGTCGAGCACTGCCCTCTGGCAAAAGGTTATGCAGTTACGCACCTGCTGCGAAACGCCATACGCCCTCTCAAGAACCTAGAATACATAAAGATTGCACACATGCCTCGACTCAGTGCGCATGCAATGGACGACATTCTGTTTCTCCTGCCGCAGATCAAGAAGCTCAGCATCAGTGTAGACTATATCACTCCTGCCATGTTCGATGAAGGGCACTTCTCGCACTTCCAGGATCCCTTGATCGCTGGCGTCGAAAATGGAGAGCAGCCGTCATTTGGTCAGCCCTTGTCTCACGAGCACCTGCACACATTGGAGCTCACGAACTCGGGCCATCCCAATGTCGAGGAGAAGATCAGTCCTATCGACATCATGATTGCCATGGATGAATGCACACTCCCACGGCTGCGTGTTGTTCGTGTCTCGAAATCGCTGCATTGGCACAGCAACATAACCTCACCAGACGCCGAGGCCCTCAGCGATGCACTGCAGGCGGGAAGCAAGCGAGACTGGGAGAACCGGGAAGGCGTGTTTGCAGACATGAAGAGGCAGGATTATGAGAAGGCTGACTGGGCAAAGAGGGCAGGCGTGTGGTCGTTTTGAGGTGGCAGCAACGGAGCGCGCACGTGATGTGATGACTGACGATCTTCAAGAGCAATGTATGAGTAGGACGAGGATGAGTTTCATTTCATTATTCACAACGCTTGAATGTTTACCATTCATACTCGCCTCCCTCTTCTCACTCACTGGCGCTGAATTTTTCTCATTTGTGCTGTTGCACTCACTGACCCGCCCCGCCCCTGCTCTTCAGTTCAAACGCGCTCCTTCACTCGGTCCTGCCTTCCTTCCGTCACATGCACAATTGAAGGCGCGTGTCAGTGCTTCGCCTTGGCGCACTTTCCGTTGTTTACCTGCTCACTGCTGCCTGGCTGTTCACGACTACTTCTCTCATTCACCTCCTCGTCCTCTCTTCCTCTTCTACAACACCCACCTCCTCTTCTGTCATTGCACTACACCAAGGCATTGACAATTCTCGTTCTCATCTGCTGTGACATTGCACTCCGCTCACTGCTCTTCATCCAAGCCACAAAACACACACATCTCCAATTAATCCCCTCGCAACATGGCCGACTGGGAGACTGGGGGCGGTGCTGCCGCCGAGTCAAACGGACTCAGTGACACCACAGCCGACGCCAACAATGCCACCGCAGACGGCAACACCTTCGACATGACAGCCCTTGCCGGAGGCCTCAGCGAGGCTGAGAGGGCTGAACACCGTGACCGCGCCAGAGACGCCGGCTGGGTCGAGACCGTTCCAGTTGACTACAACGTCCAGCAGTCCAGCCGTGATGACGACCACGCAAACTACCTCAAGAACTCGGCAGTCTACGAGTGGGACGACGAGTACGGCGACGTCGGTCCCGAGGTGCCCGAACTGGAGCAGGACCTCTTCGGCGGCGATTTCCGTGTTCGCCAGGGCCAGCACATGGACAAGCTGCAGTTTGAGGTCACCGTCGAAGGCCCTGACCGTCTTCAGCCAGCTCGCTCCGTGAGTACCCTTAACACAACCTCAGAAGACTTCCACGCTGCACGCTGCTAACCGAGTGACAGTTCGACACCGCTGGTCTCCATCCGATCCTCCAGGAGATTGTGACGAAGAAGATGAATTACACCGTGCCCACGCCCATTCAGGCATACACGATTCCTGCCATCCTCTCTGGCGCCGATGTCATCGGCATCTCGCAGACCGGTCAGTTATATTTTTTGATGTCCACCCTCATGCACAAGCTAACGAGATCATCTTTCAGGCTCCGGCAAGACGGCTGCATATCTCATGCCGGTCATCTCGCGCCTGTGCGGCAAGGCGAAGAAGCTGTGCGCGGCTCGTCCGAACCAGGCTGCTCCCGACTACGACCCTCGCATCCACAGGGTCAAGGCCGAGCCGCTTGTTGTCATTGTCGTCCCCACGCACGAGCTGGCTATGCAGGTATTCGACGAATGCAGGCGTCTCTGCTACCGTTCGATGATGCGTCCTTTCGCCACCTACGGCGGACAGCCAATGTCCATCACAATCGACCAGCTCGCCAAGGGCTGCGATATCCTGGTCGCTACGCCTGGCCGTCTCTGCGACCTCATGCGCAAGCCAGACGTCCTTACCATGTCTCGCGTCCTCTATACAATCATCGACGAAGCCGACGAGATGCTTCACATGGATTGGGAGGAAGAACTCAAGACGATCCTGGGCGGCGGCGATACCAACGACGATGCCGACCATGTCTACCTGATGTTCTCCGCGACCTTCTCCAAGGAGATGCGCGCCCTGGCCAGGCAGTACATGGCTACAGGCGAGGACTACCGCCTCACCGTCGGCCGTGCCGGTTCGTCACACAAGAACATCGAACAGGACATTGTCTTCGTCGACCGCAATCAGAAGCTTCAGGCTTGCTATGACCTGCTCATCTCCAGCGAGCCTGCCAGGACCCTGATTTTTTGTAACAGTAAGAGAACTGTCGATGAGGTAGACGCTTTCCTTTACAACCTTCAACTGCCCAGCACATCCATCCACAGCGACCGTGGGCAGCGTGAGCGCGAGGACAATATGCGTGCGTTCAGATCCGGCAGGGCGCCGATCCTGGTCACTACTGGCATCACCGCTCGTGGCCTCGACGTTGCCAACGTCCACCACATTATCAACTTCGATCTGCCCTCGGCCCTGCACGGCGGCATTACCGAATACGTCCATCGCATTGGCCGTACTGCCCGCATCGGCAACAAGGGCAAGGCCACCTCTTTCTATAACGATCGTGATGAGGAGCTTGCCGAGTCCCTTGTCAAGATCTTGCTGGAATCTGGCTGCCCGGTTCCGGATTTCCTCGAGCAACACATCCCTGAAGGCGGCGTTGCAACTTTTGAAGATGACGCTTCCGACGACGAGGAAGATGCTGGTGCCGAAGGCGAGCAGGGCGGCGTCGCTTTTGGCGGCGCTGACGCCGGTGCCGATGCTGGTGGCTTCGCTGCTGCCTCTGCCTGGGGTGCTCCCGCTGACAACTCGTTCACGGCCGAGGGTGCTGTTGCCCCCAGCGCTTGGTGAGCACATCACTCCATCCAAAACCTTCACCCTCACCCACTCTGCGCAACACGTGTCACGCGCAATACCAGACCTCCATGATGAGCTACATCCTGGCGTTCTCGCCTGCTGTACGCCCATACCTCCCTTCTATCTTGCCAGCTCCGAATGACTGCTGGCTCAAAGCGTCGGTTGTCCGCCATCCAGAAAATGAAATGCAAGGAACAGAAGACGACGAGAGCGGCGGAACTCTTTGACCGCCTGCGGCTGACCACCACCGTCAAAGTAAGGTAGACAGCTTCACAAATTTGAAAACCAAAGTGCCAATGTGAACCCCACGTGATTCCTACGTGATTCCTTAATCATGATCTCAACCTTGTGTAATATCTGTGCGCGCGGATTGGTGCACAGCAGAACATCTCGCGCACACAGTATTGTCGTTGTCCTGTTGGTTACTTTGGCCATGCACGCAAAGTCATAGTCAATGTTGTCCAAAACCTATCGTTGTCATCTTGAATACAAAAGCTGCACCTGTGTTGGTCATTCCACACCCAGCTTGAACTAGCTACGTCTACGGTAGCCATGTGCTTCTGCATATCAGACCCCAAATCGTACACAAAAATCCCGATCATCAAGCTTCACGCCGGTGAACGCCGCAATCGCTTTCCCTGTAGTAGCAAAAACATGAAAGATACCCCTCCCAAAAGGTGCAAGCAAGAATCGGTCAGCCTCAGGCTTATCTCTTCTTGCCAGCCTTCGCCTTGGGCTTCCTCTCCTCGTCGTCAAGGCCGCCTTCGCGGTCCTTGCGTGCAGCCTTCTTCTCCATTTCATCCCAGTCTTCGCCTTCTTCCTCCTCGGAGACTTCGTCGTCGCTGGCCTCGGCGCTGGCTTCGCTGTCGAAGTTGCTCTCGTCATCACTCTCGCTCTCGCTGGCAAAGTCCTCTTCGCTCATCTCGAAAGCGCTCTCCTCTTCTTCCTCGTCGCTCTCGCCATCTGAGTCGGCAGCCAAGAAGCTCCAGCCACCCTCGTGGAAGAAAGCGTGCGGGTCGGCGACGAGGGTCTTCATGATGGTGCCCCAGTTCAAGTTGAGCGGGCCCTCGGAGAAGGGAATGTCGACGCTGTCGAGCCAGTCCTTAACTGCATCGAGCGATTCGACAGGGATGGTGTTGATGTGTGCGGGCGCGCGTGTGAAGTCTTTGAAGATGACGACCATGTCGAAGTTCTTGAGGCCGAACTGCACACGTTCGAGGTGAACGACTTCGATGTCGGTAAGCGTGATAACCAGGAAAGGAGGCTCAGTGAGCTGCACGAGACAGTCGGTGGTCGGCTGGATAGTGACAGACGAGCGTGCAGGCACACCGTTGAAGCCAAGCTCGCGGAAAGGCACGTCAATGCTGAGGTTGTCGTTCTTGCCAGCATCCGCGATCTTCTCGCCAAAGTTCCTGAACTCCTTGTCGAGCTGAACACGACGACGCTTCTCTTCCTGCTCGGCTTCGAACTCCTCCTCGTCGCCGTAGCGGTGCTTGCGCTTGCGGTTACCGGTCTCGTCGATCTGGGTCTCCGAAGCTTCACGAAGGAACTGAATGTCCTTTGTCTTCTTCTTGCCAACGATGATAGGGTTGATAAGGTGCACGTGGATGATGACGATAAGCTCACCAGCACAGGGCTGGAAGAACAAGTGCTTGACGTTGCTGAAGAGGATGTCGATTTTCTGGCCACCAGCAAGGTGGTGGTAGCGCAGACCGTTTTGGTGGATCTCGACAGCTCCACCAATACGCTTACTTTCCATCGCAGGACGCATGAAGATGTTATCCAGGCGGTGAGGGCGACGGTTGCGAATCTCGATGAGCTTGTCTTGCTCCACAACGTCTTCCATGTCCTTCTTCTCTTGCTCTTTGCGAGTGGCAGCCTTCTTCATCTCTGTGATCTGCTCTGTGACATCGGTCAAGTGACGGGCATCCTTTGACCGGAAGGTGAGCGAGCGGACGAACTGTGCGTTGGGGTCCTCGAAGGGCTGGTCCTCCTTGCGACCAACACCTTGACCAGGAGAAAGGAAGTTGAGACGGAGGAAGCAGAAATTGCCCTCGGTGGTTGTGCTCGCGTTCTTGATTGTGCTGATGTGGAAAGGAACCGGGCGGCCCATGATGGGTAAGATGACAGAGTTGTTCCTTGGATCTGCGAGGATGACAAGATCCTTCACCTTGGTTGGCATCTGCGTGTCGTATTTGTAAGACTCGAAGCGCTTGAACTTCTTCTCCACCACGCCGTTCAAGTTGCCAGTATCTTCAGCATACAACTCCATGCCCTCCTTTTGCTTCTTTTCGTGCAGCTCTTTTTGATGCTCGCGGCGTGCATTCTCCTTCACCTCGTTCTGTGTAGAACCACCCTGTCCTCTCAGCCTCGTCTTCTGGATGTTCGACTGAGCAACAGCACCAACACGCGCATCCTTTTTAGGCTTCGCGGGCTTCTTCGTCTCTTCTTCTTCGTCGTCGTTGAAGAAGAAAGAGGTGCTCTCCATGTCTGAAGCCGCCTTCTTGGTGAATACGAAAGGCTCGCCGGTGCCAACAGCTGAGGCGTTGATACGGATAGTGTCGCTCAACATCATGGCGTACTTGGCATCGCGCTTCTTGTCTTGAGGGTTGGGATTTTCGACATCGGAGAATCCAGTAGTGACGGTGAGAGTCATACCATCCTTGAGAACGCGGTTGTTCTTTGCGTTAAGGATCATGGTAGAATCTCTGGCCTCGATACCGATGCCTCCACCAACGTTCTTCACGAACTTCTCCACGAGCTCAGGCTTCTTGGCCTTGATGACTGAGATGGCCTTAAGGTAGGCGTTCTTCGCCGGCGCGCCATCCTTCAATTCCTTGATCACAGCCTCGTGCACGTTGAGAAGCAACTTGTAGGTGCTCTCCTGCGATTTGTTGGGGTCCACGAGGTACGTCCTGGCAACCATAGAGGCGTAGGTCTGGTATCGCAAGCCGAGGGCTGAGATTATGACACCCGGGTGCAAGTTGCTGTCGTCGGGATCTGTAGCAAGCTTCAGATCAAAGTTGCCGCCGCTCATCACAGTAGGGCTAATGCTCCAGTCAAGCTGGACAGGATCGAAATCTTGAGCCTTCATCTGGCGGAAGAACTTGTCGTCATCAATCTTGTTGGCAATCTTGTCAGAGAGTGCGCGGTGTGAGATCTTCTTGTCCTTGTCGAGGATGTCTGACATTTGGTCGACAAAGTAGTTGGTCATGACGTGTGATGTGGCGTGCGACGCATTTCTGATTGAGCGCAGCTCGTTCTCATCCTTCACGCTCATGGCAGCGGAAAGTGCTGGGCTGATGTCCACTTCCTCCACTTCCTTACTGATCTCTCCAAATGCGGTCTTCCATTCTTGCACGAAAGGTCCACCCGACAGCTCTTTTGTGATGACTCCGACCTTCTTGCCCGCGCCCTTGATGATCTCGAGGCAGCGCTCGAACTGCTTCTGGTTCTCGGCAGCGTCCTTTCCTCGGACGAAGATCTCCACGGGAGTCTTGCCGTCTTTGAGCGGTTCCAGATACGCGGCCTTCTTCTTGGTGGTGATGATGTAGATGCCCTCGAGGGTGATGACGAAGAGCGTCGCAGGGAACTCGTAGCCAAGCAGCCAGAACTGAAGCGCGTTTGCCTTGTGGAAGCCAGCTGCTTCGTCGGTCTTGCCCATGACGATGGCGATACTTCCAACATCACCGAACACAGGGTTTCCCGATCGCTTGTCGGCCTTCCATTGTGAAATCAGGCCGGACAGACGGTTGTGGAAGGTGGTTTTGTCGATGCTCACTTCGTCCGCCATGTTGGGCGAGTGACGCCCGTAGGGTGGTTGTGGTGTGTGTCAAAAGGTCGAGTTGTGATAGAAGAAATGCTGGTCGAGGAAGTTGTGAGGTCGCAAGATGTGTGTGGCGTGGCGAGGGTGTTGTTGTGATGAGTGCGCGAAGGAGGGGACGGCAAAGGCAATCAAAGATATCTAAAGCTCAACTGCTGCTTGGTCGCGTCGCGCGTTGGCCGAGCACTAGAGTACCTTCCGTGCCTTAGGCAGCAGTGCTCTCTCGACTCCCGTGCCTCTCCGATATTGATGCCAGCGCGTGACGGGGATCAGGTGAAGGCGGCATTTACATGTGACTGGGTGAATTATTACTGCGCATACTGCATTATTCTGGCGATGCTACCATGATGGTCTGGGAATTCTGATAGCATATTCACACCTCTAGCATGAACCTCGACGATGAGCTGCTTCCCAGGCTTCGAGATGGCTTCGATACCAGTCCTCGCAAGAAGAAACAGAAGAAAGATGCGGCCACTGGCGCCTACGCAGCTGGTATGCGGGCGCTGAGCGCGAGGATGTTGACCTTCTACTTTCGAGCGCCTGTGAAAGCCTTCTTTCGCACCAGAGTTGAGTAAGACACAATCGAACTTACGCACAACCGCCACGAGAACCCTTTTTCTGACGCTGATATAGTTATATGGTAATACTTAAGTGAATTCGTCCATAAGTAATTTCTTCTGATTGAATTTACAGGGCTATGTACGAGCCATCAATCCGAGCGTACAGGCTGGTGAGCGCTGGTCATGGAGGATGACATCTCCCGCTATGCTAGCACATGCTGTCAAGCACTATGGGTGGTCATTCATCCCTAACCAGGTCCTCCCTCCACTCGTCGCCAACACCATGGTGGGAGCAGTTCTATATGCTGGATACCTGCAAACGCTCGCGACTATACACGCGCCGTCCGCGCTCGCCACCAAGAGAGTGTATCCGCCACCTTCGTTCGGAACCACTTTCTCGGCTGGCTTCATCGCAGGTTCCATTCAGAGCATATTGGCAGCACCAGTAGACGCCTTACAGGTGCGCTTCCAGGCAACCGAGCTCATGCAGGGCAAATACAAGCACATGTGGCAATACGCCTATGTCAAGACCAGGGAAATAGGCGCCCGAGGTGTCTTTGCCGGCTGGTCACTTTCCTTCCTCAAGGATTCATTCGGGTACGGCTTCTTCTTTGGTATCTTCGAGTACGTCAAAGCACAGTCCTTCTACGCCTACGTCAGCAATTACTATGGAGAATACGGCAACCTGTCTCTATCACAACAAGCACATATAGACCGGCAGGCGGATCTTACTGGAAATCCTTTAATCAAGCCTCACTACATGCTTGAACCTACGTTCATCGCACTGGCTGGAGTCGCGGCATCTCTCGCACAGCAGACTATCTCGCACCCTCTCAGTCGTGTTCAAGATGTACACTACGGCCGGCTGGAATACATCGACTCACATCAATACACCAGATCATTCGCCACCAAGAAGCAAGCCCTTGGTCTGTACGCCACTGCTTACACCAAGACCTGGAAGCAGGTGCAAGTGTTGGCGCGTCGCGAGGGCGGCATGCGGCGCTGGCTGTACAAAGACTTCTTTGCGTCAACGCTGAGGCAAGTTCCTAGTACGAGTATCGGCCTCATTGTGTTCGAGGTTGTGCGTCGCAAATATGCTGTCGATGAGGATATTGTCAAGATTCAAAAAGATGGATACGATATTTTGTTGTCGTAGACCGGAAATTCTTGTTGGCGAACACGCCGTCGTTGGATCAGCCAGAACGTTCAGAGACATCAAAACCATGATCGCTTGGGCAGCTCAGAAACCTTCACCACTCAATCGATTGCACCGCCCCAGGCGTAAATGGCACCATGGCAGCTATGCTGCTCACTCCTCTCTTGATGATCTGCGGATCAGGGACCAAGGTGGCCAATTTGTGGCGTCGCCCTGCTTCTGACCCTTGGTCGGAGATCAATCAGGCCCAGTTAGGTCTTGGGTAGCCTGGCCTGGGTCCTGCCATATTGCCTGCCAAGCGTACGAAGTGCAAATTGTATTATTGTGTAAGGCTCGCACAGGAGGTCTCAGGGCTGATGAATGGTACCCGCTCTCGCGCTTGAAGGTGGAAGTAGAAGGACAGTCGCAAGACAGCACGATCTAGGCTCAAATTTTGTACTATACATATAACCAAGAAGGCGAAATAGCCATGGGAATTTCCCACTCCCTCCCGCTCATCCCTCTGCTTCCTCGTCGCTGGGCTTTGCATGGTGGTGCAAATCGCCTTCGGCTTTTGCTGGCAGCCACCTCACGCTGACGTTCAACAACAGCCCCATGAAAGTCAACACTATCCACCCCAAATGCCCATGAAACCAGCCACCCTTGATACCCACCGCATACAAACTCGCCATGCCCACCGGAGCAATAGCTCGCATGCCGCAATTGATAGTCAAGGCAACTGCGTTCAGCGTGGCCAATGTGTCTGGGCTTGGCGCGATATCGTTCAAGCAAAGCTGGATACATGCGAACGACATCGCGATGCCCGAGCCGAGAAAGATTGTTGTGAAAGCAGCTGTCCAGAACGCAGGGCGGAGGTTGGCGCGGAGGAGCTCGTTCAGCAGCGGGTACAGGGCCATTTCTATAGGCCACGCGATGCAGCAGATACGGAGAACGGTACCGGTGCTCGTCTTACGCTGCAGGTAAGGGAATCCGAATAGCATCCATATCGCTTGACTGAAGCCTGCGAGGGCTAGCGCCACGGAGATCCACTGGGAAGAGAATCCCCATCCCCCGAGGCGGACAGGGGTCCATTGAGCGATGGGTGTAACTTCAAGTCGATGTTTAGTGATGACACAATTAGTAAAGGTAAAGGAGTGCAACATACCTGCAGTGTAGCAAAGGGCTTGTAAGATAACGTGGCTGTAAATGAAGACAACTATCGCAACCCCAGGCGTCTTCATGAGTTCCCAGGTTGACATTTCAGTATTCGATTTGGGCTGGCCGTTGGCGTCCAATTTACTCGGGAGTGTCTAGTGATGATCATCAGATTACATGTGATAAATACATGTTGAAGAAAAAAACTGACCTCTTTGAGAGACATGATGCCCACGATTGATGCGCTCAGGCAGAACGCTCCGGACACAAACCCTGGTAAAGCATATGGGTAACTGTGGAAGAAAGCAACATTCTGGAAAGCGGAATACTGTGTAGCAGGGTTCGCGAGGAAGCCACCTAGAAATTGGGTACGGTCAGTTGAGTATTTTGTAACGTACACTTGGCTCTTCGATAGCACTGTACTCACCGATAGCAGGTCCCACAAAGAGGCCAATATTTCTATGATCTCAATGAGCAAACGGGTCAATTCGGTGTGCAAATGCGCAGTTACCTTGCAAACATAAACCACCCAAACGCCTTTGCCTGTGTCTTCTTTGTGCAATTCTCACTCAGCATAGAACGAATCGTCACCGAGCTGCCTGAAAACAATCCAGCAAGACATCTGAAGGCAAGCATTTGCCAAAGCGTCGTACTCATTCCGAACAGGGCGGATGCAAGTCCAATGCCTCCGAGTGAAAATACCATCACCGGTTTTCGACCAAGACGATCCGCGATTCGGCCATAAAAGATGGTAAAGAGCATTTGGACCAGCGAGAACGATGACTCGATTGTGCCAACCCAGTACCCTACATTCTCCGTTGCTTCGCCGCCGACTCGCTCAACCATCTCACTGATGTATGGAAAGATGATAAAATAAGCGATAGGCTCCACCACACTGGCATAGCATAGGATGAGAATCTGATTTAATGGGAATGGCTTTTCTTCATTGTCAGGTTGCGCTGTGCTGGGCGAAGGAGGCTCTGATGTTTGTGGCGATTTGGAGGCATGGCTTGAGCCTATCGAGGCGGTCTCACTGCGATCGATCCTTTCTGAGGCATTCAGTAGAGGTGTCGTTTCTCCAGCGGCATCCTGTGCGTGGACCAGCGTTTCCGCGCTCTTGTTCGCTGCCATGGATGTCCAGGGAAAGATGGTGTCGAGCGTGTGCGCAAGCCCTCTGAGCAGGAACGCGCAATATATCCAGCTGAGTCAATGATTGCTGAGGTGGCTATGCTCTTCGTGAGTGAGCCACTAGTGAATAAAACAATGCCTCGGGGACCAGGCAGTCCTTCGAGCGCCACTTTCGGTTGTGTAGGAAGCGTTCAGAGGCAGTGCTGCAGCAATAGTCATTGGTTTCCGGCGTCTCCAAGATGATCGAACTTTGGCCATTACTTGCGGCGTCCAGTCCAGTCTCCGCAGCAGCTCGTATACTCCCAGTGAGGCTGACAGGCACTGATTCGTCCACAACATGACACCCAACATGCGCCTCTGATGGACTGGGGTCCTGAGGCGCTAAGGCAGTAAGCGAGATGGCGAAGCGGCAAGAGCGAGAGACAGCGTGGGGAAGCGATCGCAAGCAGTCGCGAAATTTAGAGCCGACAAATAAATCTAGATCTTTGATAAGTATACAACAACCCTAAAATCAAATACACTATCAACATGTCAGAAGACGCCTCTGCAGCTGCCGTCTCACGCAAGGAGAAGCGTGCCCAGCGTGACGCCGAGCGCGCCAACAAGTTCAAGAAGGACAAGAAGAAGAAGGTTGTGCCTGCGGAGCCAGAGCCAGTACCCAGAGAGGATGGACCCGAAGATCAAGAGGAGCCGCAGAAGGAGTTGATTCCAGTAGTCGCACCCGGTGCTGCTGGCGAGTCGAAGAAGCGCAAGAGATCAGACAAGGACACGGCCGCCGAAGGCGAGCAGACAGAGGCTAAAGCGCCTGCACCTAAGAAAAAGCGCAAGGCCAAATCTGCGACAGCAGACGGAGAAAAGGCACCACCTGCGAACCAACGTTTCATTGTCTTCGTCGGCAATCTTCCCTATAGCACGACAGACGACTCGCTCAAGGAGCACTTCAAGAGCCTGCAACCCTTCACCCTCCGCCACCGTACAGACCCGGCCACCAAAAAGAGCAAAGGTTTCGCCTTCCTGGAGTTTGAGGGCTACGATCGCATGAAGACTGCGCTGAAACTTTTCCACCACTCCTACTTCGACCCAGAAGCGCCTGAAGGCCTGAAAGGTGTAGAGCCCGAGCCGCAACCGCGCAGCTTCGGAAGAGGACCCAAGCCGAAGAAACCGACAGGAAGGAAGATCAACGTCGAGCTCACGGCCGGTGGTGGAGGAGGTACAGATGCTCGCAAGGAGAAGATCCGGGTGAAGAACGTGAGACTAGAGGAGCAAAGAGAGCGAAGGATAGAGTTCGAGCGGAAAGAGAAGGCTAGAGAGGAGCGCAAGGCAGGCAAACAGAAGGGCGGCGATGCGCCAGCTGCGAAGGGCGATTTCAAGGCCGGTGCTGCCGATACAGAAGGCATACATCCCAGCCGTCTTGCCAACATGCGGTAGTGCGGGCATGCAAGCTAATAGTGTTTCATTTGGCGTTCTCTATAGCGGGTTTCTCTTGTCAAAAGCCGTGATGCTGCGCCGTATCGTGCGCTCTCTGTATATTCACAAGCATTTTCTCATCCTCTCATCATCCAGCGAACCAACATCCACCAATCCTTACTTTTACAGTGTCTCCTCATCCTTTGTTCGCTGTCTTCGCGCCAACAAATGCTTTCAAAGTTGTTGTTACATGCTCATTAATTTGCGTCTGCCAATATTGGTCTTTGCCACTTTAATCCCAGCTGTAAGATTATTGTCAGCGCCGTGCTCTAGGGATGGAGGGAGATTGTACGAACCCGTGCTCAGTCTGCCTCACAATGCCACCACGCTTTCCGGTCTGCTTGCCGGTCTTGCCACCTTCAACCACTAAGCGGTCGAGCTGGAAGAATTGTGATACGACTGTTTGTCTCTGTGCGCACCAAATAGTCAGCACAAATCGCTCTTCCGGACGCCATCTCTTGCAACAGTCTTTTCAAATAAAGTCCAATTGCCGAAACGCCCGCAAGTCTCCCATTTCCCAAGTACCCAGCAATACACACCTTCAACACTTGTAGCTCCTTAAGACCCTTCTGCATCAACTCCTGCACTTTGCGCTCGTCGCTCTCCGTCCTGGCCTCCCTGAAAGCATCCACCGTCCTTCTCCTTGCGTACTCGCGGAAGTTGTATGCGGCGAATTGCTTGCTCTGGCGCAAAAGAGAACGGAAGAGAGAGCGGGCCTCGTAGGCCGTGGCGGAGGTGGCCATCGTCGAGTATCGTATGCGCTAAATTGGTGGAAGTATCGTGATCCTCAGGTCCAGAAAAGACGATATATGGTAGAGAATGTTGTGCAGTGGTAGTACAGACGCAAGTGTTTGTATGTCGTAGGGCCGCCTTTGATGTCACCAAAGATGTACAAATCTCCAAGTCCGTCCCGAGACGAGAGCGAGACCGAGCAGGTGGCCCGAACCGCTTCAGGGCGAAGCGCGCGCAGAGCAACATCCATCACACCTTCGCGTCGGGCGCGTTGCGACCGTAAATGGGGCATTATCACCTTGTTATTAGTTTTATAAGATATTGATCCAGCGCGACGACTATAGCAGCGACAGAAACAGTTCATTCATGCGCCGATAGATTTGGCTACGAATCCGAGTTATTTTGGCGCGTCGCATCAGCGCCTTCATTCCAATATCATGGCTGCGGTATGTCGTCTCACTTCACAACAACAAATGCACTGTTTGCTTTTCTTTCTCGCTTCCCTCTCGACTCAGCTCGCTGTTTGGCCTGTCGCGGAATATCATCAAACCCAATGACGAGAAGGCGCTGCAGTCCTCCGCTGCGTGGCCATTCTAAAGCCGCTTCTCAGTTTCCTGGTATCAAAATGCTGACAATCAACCATTTAGTACCGACCTCCTGGTCGCTCTGGTAGATCTGGCCGGTCTCAAGCGGACAATGATATTTTCGAAGGTCTCCCAGTGAAGCAATGGTCTTCAATGCCTAGCCGCGTGTCTCTGGCACCGCCACCCTCAGAGACTGATATCGAAAAGGCTCTAGACAAGTGGGCTGAGCCTGCCATGCCCGAGAGCTCTCATCTATTACTTCCGCACACCCAGCAGCTTCTGCGTATCGCACGCAGTGGCAAGTATGGCACTAAGCGCAAGACGGCACCCGATGTAGAGCCCGACGGCGATGATTTCAATGCGCGCGAAGAAGAAGGTGTCCCAGATGAAGTTCTTGCTAAACCAGTTCATTCTGAGGAAAAGGGTTTCATCGCGCGAAAGTGGCGACAGGTGCCGGAGTCGGCTCTTGTGCCAGAGCATCTGCACTGGGAATTCCTTGCTAAGCGCAGGAAAGGCCTGCCAAATTACTACCACGGTGGTGCAGCTGATCCTACAACGGGGAGCGTGCCGCAAGCTGCCAAGCGCAAGACACGGGTGCAGAAGGTCTTGGATGTTGCAACTGGGGAGAGTGTAATCTACGAGGTGGTGGCGCTTGAGGGCCAAGTCCTGGAGAACGAATTACCAGCCGACTCTCAGATGCAGGCTACTCACCTGGAGCCTGGCACGACAATTGAGGGTCTCGGCACCGCTGATGAGGACGGATTGATCAGCTTAGTTCCTTCTGGCCCAATTGCTCCCACACGGGTACGGAATAGGCCTCCGCCGAAGAAGAAAGGTGGGCCTGGAAGAGGCAAGAAAAGGGTCACTTTCACGAACCCAGATGGCAGCACGTATACTACGATTG
The DNA here is from genome assembly GCA_035771495.1 of Cladosporium oxysporum. Classification (NCBI taxonomy): domain Eukaryota; kingdom Fungi; phylum Ascomycota; class Dothideomycetes; order Cladosporiales; family Cladosporiaceae; genus Cladosporium; species Cladosporium oxysporum. The sequence goes on from JAWNKS010000006.1 coordinate 588,653, forward strand.
TGCCAAATGCCACCAAGATTGTGCCGCAACCAGGACAGACAGTCAAGCATGTGGCTAAAGGGGAGGATGCAGGCAAGGATGTGTCGATGGAGGAGGCAGCGAGGCTGACGCACGAGGCTGGTGATGGTGGCGATCATGACGATGAGGGCGATGATGATGAGGAAGGGGACGATGGAGACGATGACGATGAAGACAGGGAAGATGGCGAGATTCAAGAGGACGATGCCGAAGCTGCTGCCACACCCGCGAAGAAGTCTACACCTGCGCCTATTGAAGCTGCGATCGTTGACATGTCACAACCTGCTGAGCCTACACCTATTGCACATACGCCCAAGCAGCCCACACCTATCGAGACCCTTCCCAAAGACGAACATCTGGATCAGCAAGTACTGGACGAGCCAAAGCCCGACGTTGATGTGGAAATGCAAGATCGACCTGCGGAGATTGAGCCAGAGACTGAGACAGAAACAAAGCCTGTATCTGAGCCGGTTCATCAAACAGAAACACAGCCTGAGTTGCAGCCCGAAGCAGTCGAGACTGTCCCTGAAGTGCAATCACATTCACCTCTGAAGGCAGAGCCGCAGCACGAAACAAGACAAGTCGACGATGCTATGGACATTGAACCTGCGGAAAGTCTTGCTGTGGAAAATGCTGTAGCCTCACCAGTGACGGTGGCTCAAGAAGTTGTTGGTGAGCCTGAACCGGTAGCGGCAGAAGTGGCAAGCGAGAATCCAGAACCAGTCATGGAATCCGAAATTGCCTTAGAACAGGCTGAAGCCACGCCAAAGCCTGTAGAGCAAGTGTTGGAGGTTGAGGTCGATGTCCCAACTGATGCTCCCGTGGACCCAACTCCTGTGGACTCAGCTCCCACGGACCCAGGACCTGTGGACTCAGCACCTGTGGAAACATCTCTCGTGGAATCAGCTCCCGAGGATTCAGCTCCCGTGGATTCAGCTCCCGTGGATTCAGCTCCCGTGGATTCAGACGCGCCAGCAGTTCCTGAAGCTCATGAAGTCCCAGAAGCTTCAGAAGTTCCAGAAGAGATTGCGCAAGTTGTAGAGGATGTTAAGACACAAGAAAAGATTCCGGCTCAAGAGCCGCCTCAACCGCCTGCAAAGACTGCTGAGCAGGGTGAGGATTTGCTGGGAAGTCTGGAAAGGTCTTTGGAGGGATGAGAGTGGCTGCCATGTTTGTACCATATAGTATGTGAAGCTTTATGTATTACACCGTTTGGAGGAAATGCATGCATATGGTTTCCGTTACATGATGCTTTCTCAAGCTGAAGGCTGCTTCTGCACAAGATTCTTCTTCTGCCGGTAATGTCGCTCTGGGTACGTCCTGGCGGTTTCGGGATGCATGTCTGAGTATGATCGCCCAAATGTAGCGGTTATATGCAATCATATATTCATTTCGAAGAGTTACAATCATACCGCTAGGGTACGGGTTTGGGTGATAGCATTCGAGCTCGAATCGTTCCTTTGGCCGTCTTGGTTGTCTTTTGGCATTTGTATGGTGCTATTGTTCGCTCTATCTCATTTTTCGGTAGTCTGCCTCTTTTTCCGTCTGGTCGCAGCTCTATCGGGCCTTGTTTCGAGATATGAAGGTATCTTGGCGATCGACGTCAGTGTTGGGGATTGGCAGCATGTCTTGCGTGGCTAGCATTTCGGTCCAGATCGACACACGCACTTTCGAAGCAGAAGAATAACATCCAGGAGTGCATACACGAGCCGATCACCAGTCTGTCAGCCCCAGATATGGCAACCCATGATATCCAGACGATCTGCTATGACGCAAAGACCAAGCACTTTGTACACAAGGCGACGACCAAAGCCCTCGGTCCAAATGATGTCTTGATACGAACGACACACAGTGGACTGTGCACCACTGATGTCCATGCGAAAGACAAAGGCTGCGGACTCGGCCATGAAGGCGTCGGTGTTGTGGAGAAAGTAGGAGATGGGGTTCGTAATCTCTCTCCAGGACAGCGTGTTGGATGGGGATGGCTGCATTCAGTGAGTAATCAATGTGATATTTGATTATATGTCTTGTCTCAAGCACACTAATTGATTGAACAGTCATGCGGGCACTGCAAGACATGTGCTTCCGGATACCGCCAATACTGCTCGCAAGCCAGTGGGTTTGCTTTCTCGGATCTCGACCAGGGTGCCTTCGGCACACATCGCATCATCGACGCAGCCTTCGCATATCCGATACCTGAGACCATCAGAAGTGTACACGCTGGACCTCTGATGTGTGCTGGTGCTTCCACCTACGAAGCAATTGATGCTGCCGGTACCAAGCCTGGTGATCGCGTAGGGGTCGTTGGTGTTGGAGGGCTCGGTCACATGGGCGTCATCTTCGCAAGAGCAATGGGTTGTGCTGTCACTGCCATCACGAGCGAAGCTTCTAAAATACCGAGCCTCTTCGAGCTGGGTGCCGATGAGGTTCGCACGACGGACATGCTGCATCTGTCTTACACGCAAACAAACGGTGAAGACTCGCAGCCTCAAATTACGGACCTACCGCAGCCCATGTCAATCGACGTCTTGCTTATCACTTCAAATGCCATCCCGGATTTGAGCGCCTACTTAGGACTGCTAGCACGCAGAGCCACAATTGTTCTCATGACAATCCAACAAGACTCGATCTCAATCCCTTACATGCCGTTCGTATTGCCGGGTCACAGGCTCATTGCATCGACCGAGGCATCGCACCAGAACCACTTCGAGATGCTTGACTTCGCAGCGAGACATAAGATTGAACCCGTGGTTGAGGAATTCCCAATGACCTTGGAAGGCGCAGCAGCAGCGTTTGAGAGATTGGAGACAGGCAAAATGCGATATCGTGGCGTCCTAGTAAAGGAGGCGGAGTCGCGTGCTGCTAAACAGTAACGATGTTAGAGGTATTAAGTGTCTCAGTATATGCATTGCCCTGAACATAGCGAGTTCATCGGGAAAGACAATTGGCTTTGGAATCCATCCCAGATCGTTGCTTATACTGGGACCAACAAGCTGTCATGAATCAAAAAATCCATTTTGTTCATAATCGTCTCAATGATGTTTTTGCCTTGAGCGTTTGTAAAAGCCAAGAGTTTCTTATAATTGTATTGTTGAGAATGGGCGTGATCGCCGTGAAGTTGAAGGAAACAGCGGCGCCCGAGCTCCAACTTTTTGAGCGCTGTTTCATCAAGGTGCCTTGAGGTTCTTATTCTTAAGCTGTTATTGTCGCCCTTCACAATAGTACTGGCCCATACAAGACTTCAACGTCTCCTCCTACATATCCACGCTCTTGCAATACCACCACAGAACACACACCGACAGCCCCTCAACACCTAAGCGCAACACCATGACCAAACGCAGGAGAGAGCGTGACAGGCCCAAGGCCGGACCGGATGCAGCCTACAACCCACACAAGCGCGTACACCTCAGCTACGGCGATGATGATGAGCCCGAAGAGGATGCGACTGCTCTGGAACACATGCCGCCTATCAACTATCCTGCAGCCACAAAATCAGCACCCCTGGCCTCAAGCGCGCAACCTGATGTTAGAGTAGAGGGAGACGCTGCAAGACTTGACGAGGAAGATGACGAGTACGACCCTTCGATGGCGCTTCCTACCGCCGAAGTCAAAGCTGAAATGAAACAATCGCGCAAGCAAGCAAATGCACACCCAGGAAAGAACGAAGCCACAAACCAGAAGCCCGCACTCGGTTCACTGTCCTATCAATGGGAGGGTCAGGATGACGACGAAGAAGGATCTATGAGCGAAGAAGACGAGGCTATGGCATATCTCAAGGCTGTAAGATCAGAGCGACAAGGCATGCCCTCCGTGTTCCGCACTGCGGAGAGTCGCGACGAAATCGACTACAGCGTTGGCGACAGTCGCGGCTACTACGTGGAGGACTGCTACATTGCACGACCCGTGCTTCGACCTGAAGCACCGAAGAAGTCTAAGATATCGGCCAAGGACGCATATACGGAAGTGCTCAAGCGTCGCTTCAGCGCCATGCGCGCACGCTTGAGGACCGAGCCTCTGGTAGGTGAGACGGAAACCCAGCCTAATACTCGCAAAACGATACCTCGACCCAATGGTGGTAAGAAAGCGCACGAGGATTGCGTGGAAATGGTACACAACATGGCGCCGTCACCTGCGCAACTGCAAGCGCTTGACCAGGAAGACACACTCAGCATGCTGGAGCTCATCCAAAAGCATTGCTTCAAACGAGGTGAGACACTAAGACCAAGTACCAGCGCCTGGATCTGGGCATTACTTGCGAAGCTCGACGATGTTGGCACTATGAACAATGACGAGGTGTTTGTGCTGCGAGATCTGGGTAAGCGGGCTCTGGTCATTCAAATCTCATTCAACGATGCTGCAATGGCCGCGCAGCTTGAAGAGATCTCTCGCGCAGAAGCAGCTTGGGAGAGCGACGAGGCCAACGCATCACAACATGAAGGGCAAGGCACTACTGCTGCGGACGCAACCAAAACTGATACAGCAGGTTCGACTGTGACGCAGATGCTCGATCCTGAGAATACGCTCGCCACGCTTGACATGATCGTGACAATTGTAGGCGAATTCTTTGGGCAACGAGATTTACTCGATTCCAGGAGATCGTGGGATCCGGAAGAATGAGAAGCGTGAGTGGTATTTGAGCGTCGTCGCCCGACTTTTACCGCGATACTATACCGGCGGCTACTGCGGGACTTTATGTCAGCAAGTCCGAGGAGGAAGCCGATGGTTTGCATGCATCTCCACATTCGACTGCCGCAGGGCGTCATTCGGCGAATGCGCTTGTTATCTGCTGCTGCTGGTAGGTAGATCTATCTTCCTTTGTCGTACGAGGAAACTATACGTTCCACTACATATCATATAAATCTGCTGTCAATCAGACTGCATATCACACGGATCCAATCTTCAACCACTGCCTCCACAATGCCCAATATCTCCGACATCGCCACCAAGCATCGTCCGGACCTCAGTAAATATGAGGACCTGTACAAACACTTCCACGCCAACCCAGAGCTCTCCAACCAGGAAAAGGAAACATCAGCCCGTTGCGTCTCCGAGCTAAAATCAATCTCCAGCGATTTCGAAATCAAGACTGGTGTAGGTGGCTATGGTATCGCAGCTATCCTCCGCAATGGCTCAGGGAAGACTGTCCTTCTTCGCGCCGATTTCGATGCCTTGCCCATTGAAGAACGTACTGGTCTGCCCTACGCAAGCAAGAAGCGCATGACCGATGCCGACGGCGTTGACAAGCCCGTCATGCACGCCTGCGGCCACGACATGCACATCTCGTGCATGCTAGGAGCTGCCGAAGCCCTTTACGCCGCTCGCGAGAGCTGGTCTGGCACTCTGATCTTTGCTTTCCAGCCTGCTGAGGAGCGTGGCATAGGTGCGCAGGCGATGATTGACGATGGCCTTTACGATCCCAAGCGCCACAATGTGCCTATCCCGGATATCGTGTTGGGTGCCCACGTTATGCCGCATCGTGCTGGTGTTATCGGCACGCGAAGGGGCCTGATTATGAGCGCTGCTGATAGTATGCGCGTTACACTCCATGGCCGTGGTGGACACGCATCGATGCCGCATAGGCTTGTGGACCCAGTGATCATGGCTGCCAGCACGGTGATGCGTCTGCAGACCATTGTCAGCCGCGAAGTCGACCCGTAAGTGTTCATCCAGCCTATGAGACAATGACAACATGCAGATATCTACTAACACCATCTCCCCAGCTACGACACCGCCGTCGTAACCTGTGCCAGCATCCAAGCCGGCGATGCCGAAAACGTCGTGATCGACGACGCGCGCCTTGCCATCGACGTCCGCACCACCAACCCAACCACCCGCGCCAAAACCCTCGCCAGCATCAAACGCATCGTCGCCGCCGAAGCCCTCGCGGGCAACGCCGTCAAAGACCCGACCTTCCAAACCACCCGCGCCTTCCCTCTCACAGTAAACGATCACGCCCTGACCGAGAAGCTCGAAGAATCTTTCGGCAGCCACTTCCCCAAAGGCAAAGACGGGTACGTCGCGGACGTGTCGCAGTTGGCCGGGAGCGAAGACTTCAGTATTCTGGCTAGTGCCGTTGATAGGCCTTATTCATTCTTTGTCTATGGCGGCACTGCGCCGGAGAAGTGGGATAAGGCAGAGGCGGAGGGGCGGTTATCGGAGGATCTACCGGTGAACCATAGTGGATTATTTGCGCCTGTCATAAATCCCACGCTTCAGACAGGGTTGGACGGGTATGTTGTGGCGGCGTTGACGTGGTTGGCTAAGTGAGAGATGTAGAGGTGACGAAAGAAACGTGACACACATGGATATGGCATTGTAACTTTCAATCTATTCATAATTTCATGCTTCGTCTATGTTGATCCCTATGGATTAATCTCCTCCTCTTCACATCTACAGCCCACTCGCTCGTCAATCAGGTAGGGAGCACACCTGGCCACTACTTCATCTTCTTTCCACCAGCGTTCTCCGTCTCCTCCACGTAAGGGTGCTTGATAGTCAAGCACCAGATGTCCAGGTAGTCGCAGATGCTGACAATTACATCAACGACAAAGCTTCCGTAGACACCAAATGCCAGACCAAGGCAGGAGAACATGAAGGCAACCTGGTAGACGCCATCACCCAGAGCGCTGGGCCATCCGAGACCGATGCGTGCCTGGAGAATGGGACCCAAAGTGTCGATGATGCCGAAGAGCAGCGGGAGTGCGAGCACGTTCTGGTAGGGGAACTCCGACTTTGTCAAGTGTGCGGTGATCATTTGGCCGACGGAGTAGGCGTTCATGAGACCGACCAGCAGGACGAAGGGAACGAGGTGCTGGTGCAGGATCTCGGGGTGAAGAGAGAGGTAAGCGATGATGAGAGCCCAGGAGCCGAAGAAAGGAGCCAAGCCCAGAAGCGCATCATTGGGAGCGTCGCCACGTTCACGGCGCGCCTTGAGGACGTTGCGAACGCTCTCGATGGTGTTGTAGGCAAGAACCAGGCCACCGTAGAGCACGTAGAAATCACCAAAGTCCATGGTGTAAGCAGCTTTAGGCAGAGACTCAATGTATGGCAGTCCGAGAGCAGGAAGCATGGGTTGCTGCCAGTAGCTACCGCCACCCTTGACAGCGGTGATTCCGTAGACGATGCAGAGGGTCAGAATGCCTTCGACCGGGCCAGAGACAAGTCCCAAAGTGAGAGTGTGAGTGTGGTACTCATCCCAGGTTTGAACGTAGAAAGTCAGAAGAGCTGTGAACATGTCAGCAAAAAGTAGTAGAATCAGGCACTTGGACAACAACGTACAGCCAAACAGCACAAGCACAGTCTTCCATCCCTGGCCGAAGTTCATAGCAGCAGAGAAAAGCAGCACTTCCAAGCTGGTGTTCAGCGCGTCAACACCGTGATCGAAGAGCTCGCCGAGCGGACCAGACTGGCGTGTACGGCGTCTGCAAAACAGCTTCAGTCAGCACAAACCCACATCAGAAATTGCAAGAAGCTCAGAACTCACGCTTGAGTACCATCCACAGCGTCGAAAGTCTGATACAAGAAGAGACCAATAGCCCACGACCAGTACACCCAAACCGGGCAATCCTGGTCCATGTTCGGGGAGTAGTAAAGCATAGTCGCGACGTTCGCGATCACGAAGCCAAAGCCAGAGAGCGTGATCTAGGATCCCGTAATCAGTAAAATATACTCTCAAGAAGAGGAAAATTTGCGAGACCAAGAAAGACTCACAGCGTTCGGAGCCATAGACATTGGGAAGATGTTGATAACCTGGCTCCACCAGTACGGCTTGAGCACATAGCGGGAAAGCAGACTGTGATCAACGGCTACGACAAAAAACACGTCAGCTCAATCCCGTAGCCAACGCGACCTGATTTGAGGCCGTGTCGCGTAAAGCACAAGGATAATCAGTATCGTGCGCAACGTACCAGAGTACTTGTACTCCTTCAGCTTAGGAAGCTGCGACTGGCGAATGTACACCATCTTCGCTGTCTCTCTTCAGAACGCGTTTCCAGCAAAAGGCACCAGTATCAGAGTAGGCGAGCTAAGAGTTGGGTTATGCGTAACGCGTGTTTTTCGTGGAAGAAAGCAGACGTCGCCGAAAGCGCGTGTGTTTGTTGTTCTCCCGAGAAAACAAAGGACCGCCAAAAGGTTCCACGTCGCTTCTTGTTGTCGTGAATGGAGCGCGAAGATCGAGATCTCTGTTGTTTCGCTTTCCGGAGCGGGGTGCAGGTAGGTCTCCTTGAACAAAGGCCGGCTCTGAAGAGAGAAAAAATCAAGACGGAAGCTTGCGTGTTTACTGAAGTGTGCAAAATCCGTGGAGTCCAGTTCTGGCCAACTTCGAACTTCAAACATCCATCCCACTTAGTACGCCTTGTCGAGCTCGCTTTCTCGATGACGTCAATTTGTTTTTGGCTTCACGCTTGACACGTGCGAATAATCCAAGTCCAGCGATGACTGCAAAACACCTAATACAGACATTGAACGATATGTAATGCCTCGAAAGCTCTCTTTCTAATCCATCATTTCTGCTATGCAATCTACTATACGCCGTCCGCTCGATATCTCTTACCGACCGTGTTGTCCGTTCAAAAGGCAGCAGTAGCGTATGCACTGTGCGCGCCCTGCCCCAGCCTTCTTCCACAAGAAAGCTTCTCCGTGTCCCGAACTGTACACGAGATCCTCACCGCCTTCGCCTGACACAAGTTTTGAGCAGCGTAGCTTTCACAGCTGTCTTGCTCTTTTCTCCAAACCGAAACGAGTGTTTTGTACAAGCTCAACCGACGGGGCTCCACGGCATGGGCACCATGATGTGAGATCTCATGGTCTGGATCAGGGGAACGGTACGGTGGACGGTCTCGGCCCAACTGTGAAGTCGTTAGTTAAGTTCGAGGATGTAAAGTAGAACACAACTTACCCTGAAACGCTCCAGCTCTGCTCACGTCTAGCTCTGCGCTCCTCGAGATCGGGGAACTGCCAAAGGTGGTGAACCTCGTTCAGTGCGCCGATCTGGACGAACCCTGTGGAAATCGACCGTCAGTATGAAATCAAGCATCTCAATGATTGGGAGTGAGACTCACAAGCTCCGACGCCTTCCATGACCTCCTTCCTCGCCTCCAGGCCCTTACGCCAGTGGTGCTCCCACTCGAGCAGATTGCCAGGGTGGAGTGTGTAAGTCCTCAGCTCAAACACACCTCCGAGCTTTCTTGGTGAGGTAGTCGGCCAGAAGCTGAACTCTTGCATGAGGCTGGTGCGCTTCGACTTGATGAGTTTCTTGAGCTTGCGGTCGAACTCTGCGAACTCAGGGTGGTTCGAGATTGCGTTGAGCGATTGGTGGTAGCCGGCGTAACGCTGGTACTCCCAAATGTGGACGAAGGTATCGCAGTCGCCGACTTCGGTGCGCCAGGAGCCGACGAGGTTGACCTGTTCAATCTAGTCAGCTCATGAAAGCTTGCAAATCTTCCATGTGCCAAAACATACCTTGTTCTCGGGCATGTTCGCCATGCGTGGGTACCAGTTGCCCACAAGCTCCACATACTCGTCCACCTTGCTAGGCTTCACCTCATGGAAGACAATACTGTGTACGTACTTGCCACGAGCCAGCACCTGGGAGAAGCTGCGCTCGATGTCCTGGTCCATCTTCCTGCCCTCTTCGGTGCCGTAGATCAGCTTGGACAGCGGGCCCGAGCCGACCTTCTTTTGCTTGGGGTCATTCTCGCCGGCGAGTGCGGAGGGAGCTGCAGCGGATTGTGAGTCTAGGCCACCAGCAGAACTGGAAGAAGCAGTGTTTGGGGAGGAAGAGGATTGCTTAGCCTCGGCAAGCGCTTTAGCAGCAGACGCAGACTGACTCTCTTTTTCCTCGCGCTCGCGACGGATTCGCTCGGCCACCTCGGCGCGGAACTCTTGAGTACGCTGGTCGAAGATGTGGGCGTTGTCGGGGGTGACGTCTGCAAGGGCAGGGCTCTTTGCGTACTTGTCGTGCTTGTCGAGCGAGACGATGGTGGAGGAGAAGGGACGTGCAGCAGTAGCAGAGATGGTGGTGGTGGGAGTGAGGGAGCTGGCCCTCTGTGCCAAACGACGGGAGAACATGGCGGCGGTAGCAATGGGGAGTGAGGTGTTGTTGGGAGAACGATAGGTAGGTGTAGTGTCTGTGGCGTGCCAATGTCGACGAAGCGTGTATGTTTGCTTGGAGGAGCACTAGGAGCGAATCACAGCGCCACTACTCAGGTGGGCGTAAGCTCTGAGAGGCGCGAGCCAAACGGGGTAGGTCAAGGCTGGCTGGCTGCGAGCTGCGTGGTCGCCGCGTGCAGCAGGAGGAGTGCAGGAGCGTGCGTGCACAGGAAGACGGGGGAAGAAGGTCCGGTCCGGGCAAGTCAGGTGATTGTCCGGCTTGGCTGGTGTTGAGGGGCTGTGCGTTGGTGTCTGGTGCAAGCGAGTCTGTCTGTCTGTCTGCGTCTGAAGCTTAGAGGTACCTCTGGTCGAGCGTGGGAGAAAGAGAGACAAGACACGGAGGTACCTCGACCACTTCCCACGAACCGAAGCAGCACAATCGAGAGCTTGGGCCCATCCCCACAACGTCCCCGCTCACTTCTAGCCGCAACGCGTTTAGCTGGTACGCACGGTCATCTGACATCATGCAGCAGTGAGTGCCAGTGAGTGCCCAGGCCTCAGTGCTGTCTGGTCTCTCCACATGTGTGCATATGTCACGGTATGGTCCTTGTTCGAGGCACTTTTGGAGCACGTGCTGTATCACCTTGGACGTCCAGCCGGCGTGCAGCAGTCACACCATCTTTGAAAGGGTCGAGAGTATAGGTGTCGAACATCTCACAGCAGTCACGAGACATCTCAGGCAAAAAGTCACGTCTTTATACACCTGCGTGTGCTACCTGCTTCTCGTCGTCAAGACGCCCTTCCCCTCTGCCTTCCACATGACAAAATCGAACGACCGAATTAGATGCATCATTCTCGCGGGACAAGGTATTGGGAAACAAGAACCGAACAGGAAGAAGAAGTGAAGGTCAACAAAAAGAAAACAAGTATGCCCTCAATTCCAGTTGTCTTTGAATGAAAATGTAACCCTCCACCATTTCCATTCCCATTCCCCATCCTGGTCCCAAGTCAAAACAAAAGAGGTAAAGAACCCGCTCCCTATGTACAGCATCTCGAAGTGAAGAAGAAGATAGTTGGCGGGACAAAAGAAAACTGCGTGTAGGTGGGTTGGTTGTGCCGCCACCCAGGTAAATGGACTGCGCTTTCGTGGGTCGTGTGGGCTCGAATTTTGGAGACCGTTCATTCGTAGATTATGGTATCCAAGAGAGGAGAAAAGTGGCTGCCTGCTGCTGACGTCGTGGGCCATGGTTGGAAACAGGTCGAATGGATGCGGCGTGAAGGATTCGTTCGCCCTGCGATGTGTTGTTTCGTCAAGCGCTTTTCGAATGTGCGGAAGGAGAAATAGACGTGCAAAGCGCGGACATCGTGAATAAGCAAACCCGTGTAGCAAGGCTCATCATCGCTCTAACCTGGGCCAATTGTTCATCCAGCCCATCAAGCAAACACCAAGCACAACGACAAGCGCTGCGCCTGTCAATGGTCGTCCGTGGTATGTCAACGCGCTCTCGTGTGGCGCGTTGATCGTGACAGTGCCACTCTTGCCCTCCTCAATAGAGTTGGACAACCCTAGAACCTCTTGGTTGAGGTACTGCTGTAGGATGTGCGCTTGTTCGGGCGTAATGATTTGCGCACCCTCCAAGCCGGCCTTTTCCAGAAGGGCAACGGCGGTCGGGCTGTGAGGTGGTGCTTGAGACGGCGACATAGCGTGTCCATTCTGCTCAGACTTGCTGCTACCCAGGGACCTAGCCTTGGGTGATGAACCACGACGTGAACGTGACGCAGATCGTGCTTCAGCAGCAGCATTGTCGGCGCGCTTCTGTTCGACCAGCTCCGCAAGAGTTTTCCGCGCTTCGTCTCGCTCAACTTCAGCAGTCTCTGCGCGCATTCGGTATGCCTCCATCTGCTGCTTCATCTCATCCATACTGATCTGGAGGCGTTCGAGCTGAGCTTGTAGATCAGGAGGAGCAGAAGTGGCACTTTCATCATTCGATTGAGGAGATTCATGTTTCTCCTCTTCTTCAGCAGCGTCCGAAGAAGCTTCTGTCCGATCACTGCTCTCAAATTTGAGGGCACGCGACTCGGCACTTTCTCTGGCCATACGCTCAAGTGCGAGTTGACTTTCAAGGCCTTTCATGCGTTCGGCTTGGCTGCTAAGCTCACCCTTTGCCAGCTTGAGTTCTTCGCATAACCTGAGGATATCACCAGAGTGATCCGTCCTTGTGGGAGAGCTGTTAGCGGAGGAAGGGCGAGCAGACTCCGGACGCCTCAGTAGTGGTTGGATTAATGGGTCAGCAAGGGCTCTCGCGACGTCCGGTTTTTCTGGCAACGGCGCTTGCGGTGGCGGAGCTGGCGGGTCCGAGAATGGAGCCTTGAGGTCTGACTTGTTCTTAACCGGTGATGGCCGTGACTTTTCCGAGTTCTTCTTAGGCTCCTTCTCGGAAGGCTTGCCTTCGCCTCCAAGCATAGCTTCTATGCACTTGCGTGCCCGCGCGAGATCTTGTGATTGTTGCATGGCCAGCTTCATCTCAGCCTGATATAAAGGTTAGCATTGCGGACCAAATATACGGCACAGTAGGCACTTACGTTTAGTTTCCTCACAATGTGCTCTGTCGTAATGGGGTTGAGCCAATTCCGCACATGCACAGGCTGACCCATTACTTGTTGTTGCATCGGGACCTGACCCGTCATGTTCGCCGGACCTCTTCCATTCATGCTGCCTTGGCTCCCTGTCCTTTTAAGGTTTTGCCCATTCACCATCATGTTGCCACCTGCACTCGTATCGAGCTCACCAAAGTTGAGGACATCATTGCCTTGGCCGTAGACACCAGCGTGCTCAACCTTTGCAGCAACCTTGTGGTGCACGACTGTCTTCTGGTCCTCGCTCACGATGTCGATTCCCAGCTCGAGCACGTCTTGCTCTCTCAACTCTCTTGGTTCGGATTCTTTGTTCTCCTGGCTCAACCGCATACCGTTGACGAATGTGCCGTTGCTACTCTTGACATCCTTGATGAAGATGCGTCCTTGTCGGTCGGCGTACACTTCGGCGTGCTGTCGAGAGAGTACTTTGGAGTCGAAATAACCGTTCAGGGCGGTGGGGACGGTCTTTTGGTTGGTCTGTCTACCAATGCGTAGCACATCAGGGTAGTAGGGTACGGTGATGGTCTTGCGGTCGAAGGTACCGTTGATGGGGAGCAGGTGTAGTATCGCAGCTGGCTCAGCCTGCTGCTGATTTCTTATTGAGCCATTGGTCTGCGCCGTGCCATTGGCCATTTGTTGTGAAGGCAGCATTGGCGCGTGTAGTGCAGATATCGCTGAAGACGCAGAGGCGCCAGAGGTTGCTGAACTGACGGCTTGTGGCCTAGCGGTGGATATGCCGGTTGCAGGCTCAGCTTTACCAGGCGGCCAGAGTCCTCGTGTCGGCTTTTTTCGCACTGCCCAGCTCCCTGACTCCCCCGAAGTAACACTGGTGCCGTTGGTCTGCGCCGAAGAAGCGGAAATAGTGGATGTGGATGAGTTCGTGGAGGCGAGCGAAGAGGACGAGTTTTGTCGCTGAGCGGTCTTACGCGGGCCAGAAGCGAACATCTTGGTGCCTTCGTCGTTGTTCATGGCGGCGAGACCATTGTCTTCAGCAGCGTTCCATGTTGTGCCGGGCTGGAATGACAAGGGTGGAGCGACCGCGGTCATGGGAGGCAATGGCGAGACAATTGTTGTTGTGCCGGCGCGTGTCTTGTATATGCGGTGGTGCCGCAGCGGGCTTTGTCCAGGGAGGCAGGACTAAGATGGACTGCAACTGAGCACTGTCGGGCTGCCTGCATGTGACAAGCGCGTACTCCTAGATTCCCTGCGCGAGCGCGCACTGCGAGGTGCCGTTGTCCAGTTGTGGGCACGGATCACGTGTTGCGGCGGAGGTGTGGACGGGCCGCCGAGGAGGCGCTGTGAGGTGCTGCAGGCGCTGTGACGGGGCGGCGTGGAGTATGTCGCAGGGGGTTGCCGGGATGGAGAGGAGCGGAGAGGAGAGGGTGGTGATGTATTGCAGGGTGGTGGGATGATGAAATGGGGGTCGGTGTGAGAAGACGATGACAGCAGTCGAGTGAGCGGTGGCTTCCAGCAGCAGTCTTCAGGAGCGGACAAGGCTGGCAGCGATGCATGCACGGGCAGGGCAGCGAGTGCTCTCAGAGTCGTCGCTTAATGAATAACTGGGCGGCTACACCACCAGCAGCAGCAGCGGTGGCAACGGCGTCACTGCTGCATTGGACTGCGGCTGTTGCGTGCGTAGGATGACAGATAATATATCACAGGAGAAAACAATGTGCGAGAGAGAAAATATAGCAGCGGGCAGCGTACAGGAGTTGGCTGGCAGCTAGTCTTTGGTCTCTCTTGCTCACGATGCTTTTCTTAGCCGCAACATCCCCCGCTGCCAAACCAAGAACGGCCAAAGCTTCACTTCGCTGCCGGCCAGCCAGCCAGAGTACTGCTGCTGTGAGGCGCGTTCGAGTCTGAACAGGATCACATACCTTAGTTAATACCACATACATCTCCTAGTCATCATTTCTTCGCGATGCCTCCCGTTGCAGCTGTCCCCGGTGGTGGCGCTGGTGGCCAGTCCACCTTTGACAAGAGTATGCCCGCTTAGATGAGAGAACAAGCGCATGTACAGCAGTAGCTAACACCTCGACAGTGAAGATGGGTGGCATGATGGGCGGCAGTACGTCTTGCTGAATGCCACGCAAAGCTGTACTTTCTACTAACAACACCTCTAGCCGTCGGCCTGGTCATTGGCTTCATCTTCGGCGCGACCAACATCATCCGCTTCGGCCCTGGCCCTAACGGCATGATGAGGACTCTGGGCCAGTACATGTTGGGTTCTGCTGCCACCTTTGGGTATGCAAGAAGAAAAGCTGTCAATTGGTTTGCGCATCCACGCTAACGCATACACAGATTCTTCATGTCTATCGGCACAACAATCCGCACCGAGAGCTCGCCCATCATGACCGCAGCTTTCGCCCAGGCCCACGCCAACCACGGTCCCCCAGTCATCATGAAGAAGCAGTGGGAGCAGAGGATGAAGCAGGGTCGGGAAGAGTAGAGGCAGCATTTTGAGGAAGGTCGGAGGACATTGTACAAGAGCACCTGAGCCTGCTGAGCAGCAAGCTCGCAGCGCCGCATGTATCATATTACGAAGATTGGGAATGAATTGATGGAGCTCGCTTGCATTTATTGCGGCAACTCAATGGCAAGGCGCTTTTTTACAGCATCTCCCACTTTGACGAGCTTTTCGAGCTTCACGCCAAAGCTTCATTCGTGTTTGTAAACACACTCACTCAGTCGCGCTTTCCCAAACTTTTGCTTCGCGTCACCAGAAGCCTTTCTTCAAATCCACAAAAGCATATCACAAGCATCACTTGTAGGTGCTCGCGTCTGGGGCGCATAGCTGAAAAGTCGCCCAGCTAACATAAATAATTCGACACAATCGGCACGAACACCCAATCTTTACACAACACATCCTAAATCGCAACATGGAGCATCGCCTTGGACAACTCGAGCTGAAGCTTGCCGAGCAAGAGCAAGTAAACGCCGGTTTGAGAGACGACATCAAAAGCCTCAAAGAGATACAGCATGGCAATCGCACAGAGTACCTGCAAGGCTTTGAGCACTACGAGCAAAAGAAGAAGAAGTTCTCGGGGCTTCTCGCAGAGGCCAACACAAGCATCTCCGCCTTGCAAGACCAAAAAGAACTCTTGGCCTCAAAGGAGGAGCTCCAGTATGTTGCATTAATCTTGCTTTCGCTATTCGAACGGGCTGACATTCGTTAGGTCACTCTCGCATCGGCTAGATGATCTCAAGTAGGAGCACACTAGATCTTCCTCTTTTTCTCCTCACACAACTGATTACGAAATAGGACTCTCGTCGACCGCAATGCTGCTGGTATGCACGCATCTGGTTCACCACAAGCTCCTGACCTTATGGTCTTCTCACCAGAACGCTCTCTGATCAGCTTCGGTGAGACTGCGGCGTCGCCGGCTAACCCACCCGCTGGCCATGAGACACGTTCAGAACCACAACCTCTGCAAGGTCACCCCAACAGGATCACATCACCACTCCTAGATGTGAGCAACGCCGAGGGTGCGCAGTCACCGAGACACAGCTTAGAAGACGTCCCCTCAGCGGAGAGCTCAGTCACCGAGAGGGATCCTTCCCCATTCGTCCGCATCACACCGCCGACCGCGCATACGACCAAAAAAGTCAGATTTGCCCCCAGCGCCCAGATAGTGGACTCTCTGCCCTCTGACTCGGGTTCAGATGACCCTCTAGCGCCCAACGCCACTCTCAGGAGGAACAACTCGAGAAACAAGAAGATGAACACCACATCCACTAGCGAAGACAGCCCACTTGTCACAGCAAAGAGCACCAAGTCTTCCCGCCGCAAGCCAGCTGCCGCACTCAAGCCTTCAAGCAGTAAGCCAACTGGCGTTCTCGCCCAGTTCAAAGATGGACGCCTCAATAGCGATTCCGAAGATGAAGACCGCACGTCTTTGCAGTTGCAGCCCCAAACCCCAGCCAGTGAAAGCCAAGATAAAGAAGCAGCCATCGATCTGGCCGAACGCGCCGTTACATCTCTCGTTGGAGCGGAGATTGGCGGGGCAGCTACTGGTATCAGACGCTCTGGACGGGTGCCTAAGCAAAAAGACTTTGGTGATGTCGAGGTGCACGGCTGGAAGATGAAGCGAGTGAGGAGGTCATGATGTTGCGATAACGCAGCATGTGTTGACACCAGTCGCTACTCTTGACTAGGCTCGAAACATCAAGACAGTGTTTATGTTTTTCATTTCGTTTTGGCTCGTTACCTGGAAAGAACATCTCATCACATGAGATTACATGTTACTAGAGTGCTTTGGCGCATGTGCTTTGCGGTTCGCTTGATGGATGGAGGTTGGAGGATGAGCACATGCGCGAGTCACTTTTTCTGCATCGTGCTTCTAATGGACGCTTTTAAGCATTAACACGGGTGCAGCAGTTCTCGAGATCAAAGCCAACATGGGAGGTCTTGCCAACTGCAGATCATCGAAAATTTGTCAGATGAAGCTGAGAATGTGCGTTTGTCACTACATTGCTTCCGTTGATACAATCGGTCAGACAGAAGCAGTACTATGATTTTCTTTGCAACAATCATACTCTTGTCACAGATTGCTGGATCTCAATGGCATACATGGTTGGTTTGCCGTCCATAGCCGTATGCAATGTGGCTTGACCATCCTCCTAGATATTGACGACCCACATTCTGTTTCGCTACCAAGCAAACGGCATTACATCACGACAACTCACCACCAACCAAGGCAATTGAGAAAACAAATGATTGGCTTTGTATCAAACATATGCATGCTCGCAGCTGCGTCCACGTTCAATGAGGTGGCTCGTGTGACGTCTTGAATGTATGGGCGCGGGCGTTGATTGACTGCGGGCCGCAAGCCAAAAGTTCGATTGTTCGACGAGCTTCGCCAACGTGCACGCGATCTAGGACGAATTAACCAACGCTCAACCACCAACGCACCTCGCCCACCCTCTCGCCAGCCTTTTGTCGTCGCCGAAAGACGACCTCATCGCCCCCTGCGCACGCGGAGCCAGCGGTAACAGCATTCGGCACTGCTGACAAACGGGCGCGCGCAGAGGCAGCCAGACAGACACACGAGAGAGAGACTCATCACTCGTCAGAGCAAGCATCGCCGCCTCAGGAAACGACGACCAGCACCCGGCCGCGCCTTCCTCCCCCATCGCGCGCAACACACACTCCATCCATGTTGGCCGCTATCGAGTCGCCACACAACATCCTTCCTATAAGAGCGGCCGCCCTGGGCTAAGCGCCAGCGCTGCCTGCGGGAGCCCTCTGCTCCTGCGCCTGAGTCGTCGCCGCCGTCGCCATGAACAATAACCACCACATGGGCTCGGGCCACCCGATCCCATACCACGAACAATCGCGCCGCCAGCAGCAGTACCACAACCACATGTACGCGCCGCCGCCGCAGTCGCCTATCAATCCCTACGCATACCACCATGGCCCGCCGATGCCCTTCTATCCCCAGCAACACCCTCAGCAATATCCGCGCTGGCAGCAGTATCCGCATCAGCAATACAACCCGTACGCCCACGTCCCGCCCATGCCGCAGCAGCATGTGCCTGCCTACCCGCCGCGTTCGCCGCTCGTCGTTTCTTCCCAGCCGGTTGGCACAACTCCCAGACAAACGCCCTTGCACCCGCAGCAGCATGTCCAGGTAGCCGCCAATTCGCCTCGTCCGGTCCCTCAGCACATGTCCACATACACGCACAACACGAATGGTCTGCCATCGCCTGCGCCCACGCCTCCCAAGCGCGAGGAGACTCCGTTCGAACAAGTACAACAGCTGCCGCCGCGGGAGGACACCCGATCTGTGTCTATGTCTGATACTCCGTCCGCCCCGTCCAGACGCCAATCAACCGTCACAAACGTGCTTTTGCTGCCACCGGAGACCCGCACACCCTACTACCCTAGCGTAAGCAAAATGTCATGTGCTCGCTTAGCAGCCTCGTACTGATTATTAATCCACAGCTTCCCTGGTACTCGCCCGATGCTTCACCGTCCGCCTTCCCGCGTCGTGCAAACGCACGGAGGAAGCGCCAGAACCTGACCAAGTCGAACGATACCGTCGCCCTGCCCTACCTTTCCACTGCCTCGAACGAAGTACAGCAATCCGAAGCCTCTCCCGAGAAGGCTGCGAGAGTGAAAGCAGAAGAGCCGGCATCAGAGACATCCACTGTGGCAGCGACATCGGCACGTGAGACTCCGGCTACATCTCAGGCACCTTCGGAGAGCGACTTCACGCAGGTGTCTACCCCGACCACCCCGGCACAGGCTGTGACATCCTCGCCTAAGCCATCCGGTGCTCCCGCACAGCAACACGCGCGGAAGGATACACGAACCGCAATTGCAGTGCCCAACATTGGTGGATTGCCAAAAGCGAAGAGTACACCCACGTCTGCGGAAAAGCAGACACAGCAGCCACCTGTTGCGGCAGCCGAAGCTGGCTCCGCTCAAGCAGAGACCGCAGTCGTTAATGGCGCCACCGAAACTGTGGCAGCCGATGTGCCTACATCGCCACCAAAGCCAGCTGCTCCAAAGTCTTGGGCTGATTTGGTTCGCACCAAGGAGGCCAAAACTGCATCTGCGGCACAAGCGAACGGCACAGCTGCTCCAAACGGTATACAGAGCGTGCCCAAGAGCGCTCCTCTGGCGGAGGCTTTGAGACAACACACTGTGACTAACGACAGCCTCTCTTTCCTCGAGCCTAGGGGACTGGTGAATCCTGGAAACATGTGTTACATGAACTCGGTGAGCAGAGTATTTTACACTCTTCATGGATGACGCTAACATTCCTGCAGATTCTCCAAGTCCTTGTCTTCTGCACTCCCTTCTACGACTTCCTCGACCAGGTCCGCCAACGCACTGTCCAATCAATGAAGAGCGACACTCCCCTGGTGGATGTCATGATTATGTTTATGAGAGAATTCAAGGTTCTGGCCAATGGCGAGACCGCCGAGAAGCTCAGGAAAGTGCTTAAGCAGGAGCAGTTTGAGCAGTACGGCGATCCTATCACGCCCGATTACGTCTACGAAGCAATCCGTTCCCTGCCGCGCTTCCAGGGCATGAGGCGTGGACACCAACAGGATGCTGAGGAGTTCCTCGGCTTCCTTCTTGAGGGTCTGCACGATGAGTGCGTTGGTGTGATTCAGAACCACGTCAACGACAAAGCGCAGACTGACACGCAAAATGGCGAGACTGAAGATGCTAATGGCTGGCTCGAAGTTGGCCCGAAGCAGAAGTCTGCGGTCACCAGGACTGCTGGCCAAGAGGACATTCCATCGCCGATTACCAAGATTTTTGGCGGCCATCTGCGCTCTGAGCTTCGCGTGCCTGGACAGAAAGACTCCGTCACTCTTGAGCCGTACAAGCCTTTGCAGCTCGACATTGGCTCACCCCAGGTCAATAACATTGTGGACGCTCTCAAGGGATTGACTCACACTGAATCTCTCACTGGTGACTTTGGCGGTCGTGGGAATGTCACCGCCAAGAAGCAGGTGTTTATCGATACTCTGCCACCGGTTCTCATCCTTCATCTCAAGCGCTTCCAATACGAAAATGCTCTTGGCGGTACCCAGAAGATCTGGAAGAAGGTTGGCTACCCGCTTGAGCTTGAAATTCCTAAGGATGTCCTGCCGCCCTCGAAACGGAGCGGGCTGGCCGTCAAAGGTGGTCTCCCCAAATACCGCCTCATCTCCGTCGTCTACCACCACGGTAAGTCTGCCGCTGGTGGTCACTATACTGTCGACGTTCTGCGCCAAGATTCCAACGAATGGGTCCGCATGGACGACACTATTATTAGGCGCGTGCGCCCACAAGATGTTGCCGAAGGTGGCGCTGAGGAGGACCCCAAGGTTCTCGCCAGGGCTCTTGAGCAACACAAGAACGATTCCGATCTTCAAAAACAACGCAACATGTACGAAGGCTTGGATGACGAACCTGAACAGGAGGAGAAGCCGTGGTCTGAAGTCAACGGCAGCGCCACTGGCTCTGCGAAGAAGCTGGCTGCGGCCGCTCAGCAGAGCAACGGTACTGCCACGCCTACCAGCACTGCGGGCAAGAGGACCCCGACCGCGCGTCGTGAGGGAGTCAAGGACAACAAGGTCGCGTACATCCTGCTGTACGAGCGCATTCGTTCGTGAAAGAATGCCGCATCCTTGATTCAGATGAAAAAAAGGACCAAACGATCTACACACATGAACGACAAACATGCCGGACTGCCCAGCGTACCAAGCCAGGCTTGTCAACGAGATGGTATCAATAGCTGCGCCGTCGCCTTGCCGCGGCATTTTGACGTCCACCAAAAGTATGAAGCAGCGCGCCGCCCAGCGCCTGTGGGGATGTGAATAAGCTTCGGGCTTTGTACAAGCGAGTGCTGAAGGAAAAGAAGATCTTTTGGAGACGGGGACAGATATAGGTACCAAAAGCGCTGGGTGACGGCTTTTATCAATCTGTGTGAGTAGGAAAAGCAAAATCCTGTAGAGATGTAGATATGGTGCTCGATGGAGGGAAAGAGGCGATCTACCTCGCGGGTAACAAAAAGTGCAAGACTGTATAATATTCTTACCATGATTCTTCGTGCTCACGAGCTCTTCCGTTGCTTGGAAAATCTGCCCTATGATGCATTACACGGCGGTGACCCACTTGATATCGATGACAACTGCCGTTGCCTTATCCGACTTCCGACATGATTTGCTGAGATGATGAGCTGGCATTTCTGTTCGTTCCGAACTTCCGCTTCACCACAACGATCATATAGTCTAATTTGCGTAAGAAAGGCAACGGCACGGCCTACTCGCAAGAAATGCAATGGCATCTAGGAGGTATACATCTACTGCTACAACCAACACCCGCCAACCACTGCCGTCTCACATCCCGTGACTTCGCCCCGCACACTTCCACTTCCATCTCCACCAAAGAATAGGCCGAGCTTAAGCATCTACCTTCGCAGGCTCGCCATCGCATTGTCTCCCTTGCCCCGTGACCTAGGCACCCCAAGGGTGGAACATAAATTAGTTCGGGAACGGGGTTTGCCCAACACGCACGTTCCAATGGTGGGTCTTGAGTTTCCTCTGACCACATCCGTACTGTACCTACCGGGCCCTTCGGCTTCTTTGACCCTGTAGCCGAATCACCACCCTTGTTGCATAAGTTACTTACTTCCACCAAGAGTGTCCTTTCTCAGAAGTCTGTCATATTAAGTGTGGTCTTGAGTGCCATCTGACTCTCACCAGCCCTCCACTCTCCTCCTCATCCTCGGCGCCATCAAAGACTTCTTCCTCCCCCCTCCGCCATCCAAACACCACCTCCCCATCCGCCCCAGCATCCCCTCAACATCACTCACAATGGTCGCTGAACCGCTGGATCTGGTCCCCGATGAGTCGGGCCCAAGCGTGCCTGCAGGCGGCAAGACCGGCGGAGCGGATTCTACAAAGGCATCACGCTTCAATCCCACGTTCACGGACTCTGTGATTGCGGCGACGGGCCCGAAAGCGAATGCCAGGCTGGCGCAGGTGATGCCGAGCTTCCTGAGGCACTTGCACGATTTTGCGAGGGAGAATGAGATTACTGTCGATGAGTGGACGGCGGCAGTGGAGATGGTATGTGGTTTTTGGGGCTGAAAGCCTCTTTTTCTTTGCTTTTATGTTGGCTACTTATTTCTTATTGAAGGACGGGCCTGGAGAGGCTTTTAAAACTTTGGGCGATTTTGCTGACTTCTTATGATTCTTCTAGTTGAACGAGGCCGGTCGGATGTCTGACAACAAGCGCAACGAAGGCCAGCTCTTGCAAGATGTCCTTGGCCTGGAATCGTTGGTCGACGAGATCACTTATACTCTTGCCAACGAAGCCATGGATCAACCTACCGCCACAGCCGTAAGATCTCCCTGATCAACTCATGCTGTCCATCTTCTTTCTAACCACTCTCAGATCCTTGGTCCTTTCTGGCGCCACGGTGCCCCCCAACGAGCTCTTGGAGACTCAATCATCGACAAAGATCAGGGCGGCGACGTGACGCACATGCACGGCACAGTCACAGACTACACCACCGGCAAGCCCATTCCAAACGTTGAGATTGACGTCTGGCACACTGCGCCCAACGGCTTGTACGAGCAGCAGGATCCCGACCAGCCAGACATGAACCTGCGAGGCAGGTTCTATACTGATGCTTCTGGACATTACGACTTCTATTGCTTGCGTCCGACTTCGTACCCGATCCCGAACGACGGCCCTGCCGGAAAGCTTTTGGAGCTGCTAGACAGACACCCCATGCGTCCGGCACACATCCACTTCATCATCTCGGCCGATGGGTACAAGCCTGTTGTTACGCAGATCTTTGACCGCACTGACAAGCACATTACTGACGATTCGGTTTTCGCGGTGAAGGATAGTTTGGTGGTGGATTTCAAGCCTTTGAAGGGCAACCCTAAGGCGCAATTCGAGCTGCCTTATGATTTCAAGTTGGCGAGTTTCGAGGAGGCGAAAAAGAACGGGATGAAGGGCGCCACTGCTGTTGCTCCTTGAAGGGCGAGCAGCAAGGGTGATTACGATATATGATGTGGTGTAGAGAATTGTAACAGAATTACTTTGGTTTTCTTCGGCTATCGTTGGTCTCAATCTTGTGCTGGGAAAAGAATGACAACGCTCATACGTACGATGCACGCTTGCCTAATCGATCGCTCTCGTACAGTGCGTTCACCCAAGCATGACGCTTTACAGCCCACTTCCAGTCCGGATAAGCCTGACCATCAGCGAAAGCTTCATACAGTCTGCCAATGTTTCCTGGAGGTCCAGGTTGATCTTCTGTGAAGTCGATGTCTTTCACCTCGCCAGTAGCATTGTCATGCAAGCGGACCTTGATCTCTGCAGACATGCTGACAGCGAAGGCAACGTCGCTGCGGATATCAAGGACACCCTTGTCGCCCTCGATCTGCCACAAGAGCGCTGGCTCGCCTTTGAAAGGGCCTCTACCATGTACGATTGCGGACGAGTGGGCGCCACTCTCGAGAAGGCCAGACATGGTAACGTGGTCGGCTGTGGAGCGTTTAATCGTCCGTACAGTCGTGCCATCCTCGGACTTGACCACAACATCTTTCTGCTGCGTCGACAACGTTGCGGAAACACTCTGCAACTCGCCGAGAGTGTAGCTCACACTATCGTACATGTGTCCAAACGGAATGACGAGCATATTTCCGCCAAGCTCGACGTCGTTCAGGTACTCGTAGCCCTCATCCGTCACGTCTGTAGATAGGCCCGTGGCGAGGTTGAGAGTACTGCTGAGCACGCGGCCAATGGCTTGCTCTTCGACCACAAGCTCCTTCACCCGCTTGACCAAAGGGCCGACTTGGTCTTGCAAGCCGACCATAGTCTTGACGCCTTTGGCTTCAGCGAGCTGGAGCAGTTCCGTTGCCTGCTCGAGGTTGGACGCGAGCGGCCATTCGACGAAGCAATCTTTGCCGGCCGCGATGGCGGGTTTGAGGCATTCGTAGTGCCGGTCGACTCTGACCGCGCAGACTACAAGGTCAACGTCGGGGTTTGCCGATAGATCGGCGACCGAGCCGTATGCCTTGACATTGTCGGATAGGTTGTGAGCTTTAATTGCTGCTGAGGATGATTCGACGGAGGAGTTGCATACTCCTACGATCTCATACTTGGTTGACTTTTGGAGGTAGGGTAGGTGGGCTTGCACGGCCCATGAGGAGGTGGCGGATAGACCGATGATGCCGACTCGGATGGGTGCCATTGTCTCCTGGTGATGGCTTTGAACGAGCAAGATATTGGTTAACCTCTATTGGTTTCGTGTATATTAGTATGCTTGACGTGAGATCAAAAATATATATGCATACATACCGACTGACGACACTAGCGTGATTACTTAATCCGTTCTCCGACGGCGGGGGCTTTTGCATCCGTTGCCGTGTGTTGCCGGTCTTTTCAGGCATAAAAATCCTAAGAAATGGATAGACAAATTGTCTTGCTGATGAATCACAAGGGATTGCAACGATCTGCTGGACTTTTTCATTCAAATGGAAGGGTAATTGAAGGCCAATCTTGACATCAGAGCCGCCCAATCGCCCCTTGGTTCGACGTCGATTGCACTGAGCAATACATAGACGACCCGCGACCATGAAGCTGCACTAGCTTTGATGTTCGAAACACAAGCATTATTGGAGTGCGGCATTGGCCTGTCAGTGCCACCCTACATAGACATAGACTGGTCCTCAATTATCGTGACAGCGGCGAGGGTGGTTGTGAGGGGTGCACAGCGTTTCTGTGGTCGTGTACTCGGACAGTCTGACACTTGACACGAAGCGATAGTGACACGATATGTCTGCCGTGCCTGTGGTAATATCGCATTATCTTTAGTACATGTCACTGTACTCTCAGGACTCGATCAGTGTCGTGGAGCCCTTTGCCCATCGGGTTCCACAAAAGCTGCATGTTCCCGCAGAAGCCGCGCACTAGCCCGCAACAGGCGATTCGCGAACTTCTTTTGAAGATCGACCATCAATAATTTGTGATCTCGGCGATCGATATATAGAATCACCTTAACAATATTTGCACAAGATGTCAGACAGCGACTCAGAGCAGGCCGGTGTGCCTTTGATCGAGGATATCTCCGACTCCGACACTCCCGCAACTTCAAACGCAGCAAAGCGGAAGCGCGACGACGACAACGATGCGCCAGTCGAATCCAAGCGAGCGGCAAAGCGCAAGAAGAACCCCAAGAAGCCGAAAGATGTGCAGGATGATGCGCTTGATGAAGAGAAGGGTGTGAACCACGCGATTGCGCACATGGACAGCAGTCTCATGGCCGATCACATTGCACAGAGGACAAAGAGGTTCAAGCCGGACCTGAGCTTGGTGGAGGCTGAGGATCTGCACGTTCCCTGTAAGTGAAAGGAGGGAGTATATCAAGAGATGCACGTATACTGATTTGGGTTGTAGCGAGTGCCATCCTAGACACCACAGCCCACACCGATACACGAACATCAAATCACCTTCCCAAGTTCCTGGAGCAATTCGCTGGAGAAAGACGAAGCAAGAAAGGAAGCAAGCTCCTGAATGCACCCGAAGCGAAGAGCTCGCCACACACTCTCATTGTGGCTGGTAGCGGACTCCGTGCTGCTGATGTTACCAGGGCTTTGCGCAAGTTCCAGACCAAGGACTGCATGGTAGCCAAGCTCTTCGCAAAGCACATCAAGCTGAAGGATGCGGTTGAGACAGTGAAAAAATCAAGAATAGGTATGGGTGTTGGCACGCCTCAGAGGATTATCGATCTGTTTGAGGATGGCGCTCTGAAGTCCGACTGCCTGGAGCGCATTGTCATTGATGCCTCACACATCGACACGAAGAAGCGTGGAATTTTGGACATGAAGGAGACTCAAGTGCCCTTGGTCCAGCTTCTCACGAGGGCTGACTTGAAAGAGAGATTTGGAACTGGTGAGGGCAAGATCGAGCTGCTCTTCTTCTGAACGGAATCTACAAGTAAATCATTTGATACCCATTTAGCGCTTACTTGAGCATGCTTATTTTTCCAGCTACTCGATCCGTACTCACTCTATCGAAAAGCATCTTCATGCCTCAATCGAGTCGAGACGGACTGCACGCGATTGTACGTCAGGGATGTGACACCAGCAAGCTCATGTAGATTTCCGCCTAGTACTGTTCAATGCCCATGGAGTGACTGGAGGACTCGAATGTGTACGATCTTTGCGCTACGTCAGAGGCATTAGCACTCTTGGCTACATGAAGCCTGATTTCACCTTGTGCTGCAGCGGTCGTCACATGTCACACCATCGCTCCTTCCCTCTGAGGCAATGCAGCGGGGCGCCTGCCGTAGCAAAGCCTCCAACACGCGCGCATATCGTCCGACCACAACACAACACACTCACTCTCGTCGGGACCTCATTTGGATACCTCACTCTCTCTTTGTCTGCATCACCTAATCACCCGTCCGCGCCCACCTCCGACTCCTTCGCCACCTCTCCACCCTCCCATCGCCGACAGCACCATCGGACAACCTGAGGCCGCCCACGCGATGTTGCCGAGCATCTTTGTCCGCGACACGGCGCTCTCTCTCTTCATGCTCATAAGTAGCGCTGCCACCGTGCCTTTGAATGTCAATGGCCACGGGTGTAAGAGTCGCATTCGCTATCTTGTGACGCAGTATCACTGACTGGTCTATAGCTACTGAGCTTGATTGCTACGAAGCTTTCGCCAACGCTACCGGTTGCAGCAGAGCAGACGGAACTCTTGACTGCTCCTACATCCCCTACATGAGCTCTGAGGTATGTGGTGAGCATACGCATCTTGCAATCAAGCCTACTAACGATATTCAAGTCTATCGACGTAGCCAGGTCATGCGCAAAGGACGATCCGGACCAGTGGGATGCTGTCTTGAAAGACATGCCGTGTGTCAAAGCACTTCTTGCGGATGTTGTAGCCGCATCGCTCGAGCCCGAGAATGCCAATGTGAAGGAAATCATCTTTGAAATTCGTCCGTCTGGCTCCAACCAAGCCACTTCCGCCGGGCAAGCTTTTCAGCGCGCCACACCAGCACGCAATGCTCGCCTGCGGAGACGAGCGGTTGTTGCTGGTCTCACAGTGGATCACGATACTCAATCACCGAAGGCATACCAAAGTACCGCACCGAGTTCTCAGGACTTGTCCGATGTCCAGCCAAGCGATGAGTCTTTAATCTCCTCCACTCGAGTCGTCAAACACGCCTCGCCATCATCCAAACGTGAGGCAACCCGGCGACCCAAGTGGCAACCGACGACTTGCACTGCCCCTGGCGTGACTTGTGGAGATGCCGGACAAGGTGGACCAGTCTCCAAGAACAAGATGAGTGACTTGAGCTGCAACGCCGAGGCGCCCTCCTTGCGCCTGGCTCTTCGCGACGCTCGGCCTTCACCGAAACTGCCTGAGCGATTTCCGTTGCTTTGCACGTCGTTCGGTATCTTCTGTGAAGGTTCAGATACTTCAACTGATGGCTCCCAGAACATCGATTCAGGCCAGGCATCTGATCCTACGGCTAAGAGTAGCTCTCAGCCTTCATCAAAATTACCCAAGTGGTCTCCGTTACTTTGTACATCCTTTGGCATTGCCTGCGGAGATTCAGGTATTTCAAAGGATGGTTCCGAGAACCCAGATACGAGTCAGGCTTCAAGATTCGCAGCCAAGCGTGAAGCCCAGCCTTCACCGAAAGTTCCCAAGTGGTATCCTCAACTTTGCACGGCCCCCGGTGTCACTTGCGCAGCGTTAGACACTTTAGATCATGGCTCCAAGAACGATCATGGAAACCAGCCTAGAGACTCCACGGCTAAACGTGAAGCACGACCGATACCCATGGCCGAGGCTCGCCCTGCGCCGCAGAAAGGTCCTCCCAAGTGGAAGCCTACCACCTGCACAGTTCCGGGTATGACTTGTGGGGCTCTCGACGGGGGTGGAGCGGGCGGATCGGGTGACAAGACTGGGGCCGACCGTGCAACATTGGTCGTTGAGCAGTCGAAGACTGATGATCATAAAAAGAAGCGTGAACCTGACGCCGCTGGGGAGTTCTGGTCTGGACCTGGTAGAAACATCTTTACAGACGACGAGGGCCATGCTATCTCGATCGAGGACAATGAGAGCTCTGCCACATGAAGCATCCGCAGTTCTTATGCTGATTCACAATGTGTCTGAGCCTGTGCAAAGATTTGAAGGACGAGACTGGAGATGTGCAATGTACAATTTTGGTTCTGAGAGACGGCGTTTGGGGAAACGGAGGGTCAGTGTAACTCGTCTCACTGGTTTGCTTCACTTGTAACTACAGTTCCGGCGCATGAATTTGCCTACAGTTCCAAACGTTGCATCAACCGTATCTCGGATCATAACACATGTGCAATCGCTCGCTCGCTCGCTCGGGAAAGATGAAAATGTATGTGTAGGCCAAACCTAGGCGTACTGTGAATACCGCTGCTGTTCCTTCATAAGAATTTCTATCATCCCGCTACATAACAATGCTTTCAAGTCACAGCAGCATTGCTACCCGTGGGCTCTTCCTCTATCGTCACATTCTTCGCCGCCGGTCTTCTTTTGACATGGTCAGAGGAAGCGATCGCCTTGTCGCTGCTGTCCTTCGGAGCATCGATGACGTGCACTCCGTCAGCCTCTTCGAGCTCAAGAGTGCCGCGCTCCTCGGCCTGGGCGTTGATGACTGGTGCCGGTATGGCTGGTTGGGAATCGTCGGTGACCACAGGCTGCGGCGCGATGCTGGCTTCGCCGAGAACGCCCTGCTGTCTTTCGACAGTAGGTTCAGGCTCACTCTGTGCTGGTTGCGCTTCGGCGCGCTCATGTGGTCTCTTGGGAAGATCCGGAGCATGCTTCCGTCTGGCTGGGAGGGGTGGTGCAGGGCCCTTCTCGTCTTTGCTAATATGCTTCTTGTGCTCGTGGTTTTCGTTGGTGGCCGGCTTCTGGCCAATGCCCTGGACCGTATCATGAGTCGCCGTAGCCTGTGCAGCTTCGTCGGTTTCGCCGTAGTTCTCGTTCCACGCGCCATACTCGTCTTCCTCGCTTTTCCTTTCCACCGCTGCATCAGGCACTGTGGCGCCAACGCTGGTGTCAGGCGTCAACTCGGCCTTCGTTGTAGGAGTCAAGCTCGCACTTGGCTCGCTCTCCTCGGCCTTCCCTTGATCCTGCTCCATAGTAGGTTGTCGCGCTGGTAAGACTGGCTTCCTCCGCACGGTGCCACCAGCGAAAGCACTATTGCCCCACAGACTAGTCTTTGGCCCGGGTAAAGGTTGGCCGATTGGGGGCAGTGGTTGACCTCTCCCCACGGGTTCTTGTGGCCCAGGTTTTGTTGCATTCGGAGATCGAAAAAGAGGAGAGCCTTGCTTTCTGTTAGCGACGGCATTGAGTGTCCATTGCCGTGCAGCAGATGTGGCGGCGGCAGTGGCCGCGAACAGCGCCTTGCCTCGTGTTTGGCTATTTTGAGATGATTGTGTCGACGACATCGTGTCTGTGCGCGCAAGTGATTCGCGGCTCGGCGTTCGAGGTATTGGAAGGGCGGTGTCTGAGGTATTTGGGTCAAGATGGGCGCTCGACTTGCTGCCTGCACTACCTCTGCGATCGTCCTCAAGCTCTTCGGGTTCGTTACTGAACATGTTGGGATGATCTTCGTCGCCGCCTTCTGTAATGGTTGTTGTGCGTGGGCTTTGTGGTGGGTTGGTACTTTCTTTTGGCGTTACGCGATCGTTCATCTCCCTGACTGCATCCACTGCATCTCTTTTACTCGTAGGCTGGTTGGAGCGACCAATCCAGCGTTTCGCCGGTGGTGGTGCTTCACTGTTCCTGACTGCGTCAACGTTGGAGCCATCAACAGCTACGCTCGGCGCAGAAGGAGGGGGTGAAGCGAAAGAGGGCGAGCGGACTGGCTTGCTGACAGGGCCTGTACGCTCAGTGGTTGCTTGAGCGGATTGCGATGGCAAAGACGTTACGGATCGCTGCTTGAGACCTTGTATCTGCTCGATAGCAGCTTCGGGTTGATCAATGGTGGCAGGTGTCTGTACACCGGACGAGGTGGCAGATTCATCGGGAGACTTCGGGAGATTGGGCATGGACATCGTTTTCTCGTTTTTCGCGCGCAAGAAATCCTGAGTGGTAGGATCACCAGTCGTAGGACGTGGTTCTTCGCTCTGTTGCCGTTGCCAGATACCACCGCGATAAGTCTGGCCATGCGTGTCAAAGAAGGGCACATCGTCCCAATTTGGCTTGACTAGCGTCTCTGCGAAGACTTCACGGATTCTGTTCTCGATCGTGCGTAGAATCCAGTTGTAAGTGATTTGTCGTGAGCTTACAATGGGCTCAATTTTGATGTCCATGTCCGGAATGGTCTCGAAGCAGAACCAGATCCTGTTACTTGGAGGTGGCTTGATGCGCACGAGCATTCGTCCCTGTAGTCGCTGGAGCGAGCCTGCAAGTACCAAATCGACAGTCCGGACCTTGAAGCGTTGGCCAAGATCGAGTTTGGCAACGGCACTGATGACAACCTTCACGCCTCCAGTGTACTTGACATCCATTGACAAGACCATGTCGCCAGAGATGTGAATGTCCTTGAGCCGCGGATTGGAGAGGATAGGTCCAGCGTCGCCCAGGTCAATGCTTTGCACGGCGACGTATGATATGAACGCGGGCTTTGCAACTCGAGAGATCTTCTTTTCGATCTTCTCGCGCACAAGGTCTTCAAGAAATGGCGTACGGTGCAAGGCGAGGAAGACACGATTTATAAGCGCGTTGAATGCGCGAGTTTCGGGTGTCAGAGTGTTTGAGTGGATACTGGACTGCAGCTTGATGGAGCACGACGAATCTAATGGCTGAGGTACTGGCGATTTGGTTTGGGCTGCAAGCAGAGCGTGGTAGAAATCCTCCTTCTCGGAACAGTTGGAACTGAAAAGGTAGAAAGGTTTCGGTTGTGGTAGAGTGCCATCAGCTGTATCGCCATGTACAGTCGAAGCGTGAGGTTTAAGCAGGATTGCGGTGCGTTTGATAAACAGGTCTGCGTCCTGCATGTTCTCGTCATCGCCGTCTCCGTCGCTAAGAGAGACTGTGTGGTGCGCGATACTAATGACATGTCGGACCTCGAGTTCCGCAGGAGAGTCGTAAAGCATAAGATGTCCATGGCGAAGTACGATATGGAAGATATTCCTGGCTGATGCAGCCACTCTGAGTCGCGCCTGCGCTCCGGAAGATGTATCGTCATCCTCAGCCAGAGGGTTTCTGTTCAGTGCCGTCTTGCTCCTGTCGAATACCGAGCGGTACATGCTCTGATATACCGACATGGACTCTTGAGCAACTCCTTCTCCTGCTGCATCTGCGCCATTGGGAGCGGCATTTGGTTTTGCACCCAAAGCACTTAGAGCGGTCTGAAAGTTGTATGATCTCAACACAGCAAACGTGGCATTTGCTGCGCCTTCAGAGGAGAAGCTATCCTCTTGACCAACATCCTTGCTCTTCGAGTCGACTTCATCTCCTTCTTTGCCGTCTCTTTTCAGTGCTCGGTCTTGGTCCGGCACTTGCGGAAACGTATACCAGGCTGTCGCAACGACGGCGATGAGGAGGAGCGGGAGGAAGGTGACTCCGCCAAGGAGATAGGCAGACAAGAGGGATTTGAAGGTCATTGTCCCGCATGTCGCTTGCTAGCCAGCATTAGGCTCCTACAAGCAATTCCGTGCAAGTGCATTTGGTGGCATACGCTGCGCACTGGCTCTCGCGACAGGCGTCTGAAACGACCAAGGTCAACACCGAGACGTCATGGCGATAGCATTAGGGTTGGCGGCTTAGGGTTTGGGGATGTCTAGAGACTGGACCATTTGTGAATCACGCATCCACATGCGTGTCCATGGGGGAAATATTGGCATTTGAGCATGCTTACAATATCTCACGTGTCATTCACATGTACTGTGACTGCATATGTGCAATTTTTTCTCTTCTGAAGCGCTGCCCTCTCCTAAGTCTAGTCATGATACCGATTTCGCTGGTTTCCCACACTCAAAAGTTTCAATGCTAGCTTTCGTCCAAGACCAGCTTCACGCCCTCGCCAAAATGTCGTAGCAGAGCTAGCCACAGATAGGCAGGATCATGCCACAAGAACGTCTAGACAGATACCTAGCGATGTTCCAGATCTATCTTCCAGCGTAGCACAACCACGAGGAAGTAAGGCATGGAAAGATATGTACGCAACTCGTTCAGCATAAGTTCAAAAGTGTATTTCATGACCTGAATGCATCTGCCAACATTACCAAGCATCATGCTACTAGCGGCATGACTCCAGCGCCATGGCCTTGAACCTGGACAAAGATCACAATCCAGTTGCGTCTCTTTTGCTCACGTGCACCAGAGTGGCCACTCCAGTCCCTTGTCAGCATTGCACCACCGCGAGCAAGGCACCTTCACGTGTTCGATGCACTTGCTTAGGATGACGTGGCACGAGAGAGATAAAGAGATTCAAACATCCCAGGATTGTGGAGCAACGGTGCGAACGCGTGAAGATGGCAGAGGAAGTGTCCTCTTTCTCGCGATTGACGCTGGATCTGTTGCATCCGACATGTAGTACTCCATTACTCCCGGTAACGAAAGCCGTGGCGGTTGCTGACAGGCCATATCATCCATGGCAGCAATGTTTCATGACTGCCGTTTGACGCAAGCAAGGATGCGGAGGCGCCAGGGATTGCAGCATGCCGGTACTCATGATCGCTCCTCTCGCAAGTGGTAAGTTTCGCCGACCAGTAGTTGGGGTAGCGCAACAACCATCATGTACGTGGTGCTGTACTTTCCAATTGATGGAAGAAGCTCGCAGACGCGAGCGCGTACCGTACATAAATGTTCTTATCGCAAGCACAGTAGCCACAGGCATAGCTAAGCATGCTGTCCACATGGCTCAGAAACATGTCATCCGGCGTCCTAGCCATGCTTGGCCATATCGGAGAGCCTGCTGAGCCTCATCCTACCTAGCAGAAGAGAGTGCTCGAGTGAGATTTGGATGAAAACCCAATAGGCGGGACGGTCCTGGTGTCTGCGAGACAAAGGGCCTAGGCTGGCAGAGATGGCCGAGACGTATACATAGCGGCTTACCACTCGCTCTGTGCCGACGTAGAATAGTATAGGAGAGCATCCCGTGCCCTGACGCGTGAACAACGTGGAGACTCCTCCACGCGAGCGTGCAGATGGTGGATCTACATGTACGGTTCGCAAGCCGCACTATCGTTGCCAAGGGCGGCTGGCTCGGCAGGATTGAAACCTTGTGCGAACGTCGTGTATCCAAGCCGACCTCATCTCTTGAGTCGATATTATAGTATCGCAGCATATAATTTGCAGCAAAGGTATGGTTTTTCTCAGGGGATCTTACACGGGCATGAGCATGAGTCGGACAAAGAGAGCAAGGTATAAAACGCAATGCATTCCGCAATGAGACAGCTATTTGCAGAACAAAGCCGCATTCCTCGTTCCCGGTCTCAAGTAGCAACCAATCAACGCCGATTCACAGCAGCATGTTTCTGCTTGCATCACTCGCCGTAAAATTAATCCATGGTGGTATCGAGGAACGGGGTCATCTCCCCACGAACGTCAACCATTGTGATCTTCCACGGAGTCTTGCCCTTCGATTTGCCTGCTTCGCCATCTGAACCGCCCTCTGGTTCCTGACGACGCTCCTTCTCACGCTTGGTCTTCTGGTGCTCTTCGCGCATCCTGGCTAGCTTGCGACGCCAAGCAGTCTGCGTCTGCGCAGCCCGAAGGCGAAGCAGTCCGATCTTGCGCAGCGCCTTGCCGTGACTGCAGGCCTCGCCTAGCACGAGGGCGATTGCCTGCGTCTGGAGGTGCTTGGCTTTGACTGTGAGGAAATCAGTGAATATCCCACATTGTTAGGTGTTCCTTGTACTTACACCAGTCGTAGATATCGTACACGTCGACGTCGATATACTTCGCGAGCATATACATCTCCGCTTCGTTCGGCGCGCCGCGCTTCTTTGCCCACAACTCTAGGAGGTCCTCGTCATCGCTGGTTGGTAAGACCCTGTGTGTCTCTGGCGGTCCAGAGTTGAAGACATCGTAGGTCTTGCGGGTTAACTCATCGGTCTCCCTGCAGCGCAAATTAGCAAGCACAACAAAGTCTTGATGTCTGTGAGTACGTACCCGTGCACTTTCGCGGCAAAAGCCTGCATGGTCTTCATAACCTCTGCAACAGGTGAGTATGCAGGGTTCTCCGTATTCTGGCCGAAGCGTAGGTGGAAGTCCAACAAAGCACGTTGGGTGTTGTTCAAAAGGTTCCCTTCCGCCACGTACACCTCGTTCAGACTCTGCAGGTCTTCGACGTTTGCTGGAACATTGGTCGGCACTTTGACACGGCGAGTGTAATCCGTGAAGTGTACGTCGCTCACACCAGGCACAGGTCCACTGTCCTGAGGTTCTCCGTTTGCGGCAAGCCATTCCTTGCAGTGGGCAGCCATCCGGTCGAAAGACTCGATGGTCTTCTGTCTGGCCTCGTTTGCTCCAGCTTCTGCCGCCTTTTCAAAGGCCTGCATTGCTGAGTTGCGCGCACGAGTATCTTGCGACATGTCCAGGCGCTGCGTCGTTGTGGTCGGGTCAATGTGTTTTGAAGTGGTCTAGCCTGAGTTGAATCTAGGCTCAAGGCTCAATGGTGGGGCTTGACGGCGCTGTTTGTTGTGGCGTGCCAAGACAACGCACCAAGCTCAGCAGCGAGCCTGCTGAACTATAGTGCGTATTAGTACTACTTCGCAGGCCAGTAGGCAATGTGTTTGCATTGAGACTCAAAATCACACAAGTATTGTTTCATTTCATTTGTTATTTACTTAGACGAAGTTGTGCTCACGATTGGCACAATCTACAGGCTATACAACAGACGCCAACGTGATCGGCGAGTGGATTTTGCCCAATGTGTGCATGATTTGCAAATGAGTAGTCAAAAGTAGTCGCAGCTTTGGTCAAGCTCGTTCTCCGCCATTGAGCTCTTGCAGGACTTAAGCGATGTGCTCGGCGTTGACGAAGGACGCGAAGTCGACATCCTGGCCAGTCAAGATACCAGTGATCATCTCGTCGCTTAGGTTGAAGCTGTCCCAGACGCCACCGTCGTCGTAGCGAGTATCAAACTCGGCTGGGTTCCAGGCGGTCTGGATGTTGTTGGAGGGATCGAAGCTTGTGATGTCGCGGTTGGATCCAAGGGTGTTGAGCTCGGCAATACCAGTGCGCAGAGTTTCCATGCCAAGTGGAAGCTGCGGGCTGTCGGTGGAAGTGAGGTCTTCGGCTGTGGAAGTGAGGTCTTCGGCTGTAGAAGCGAGGTCTTCGGCTGTAGAGATGTCGGTAGAGGTCCACGGCTGCGCAGCCATAGCGAGAGACCCGCTCTGCTGATAGTTGACGCCATTGTTGTCCGCCATAGTGAAGAGCTTGGCTTCGATGCAGCACTCGACGAGGTCCTCCACGCTCAGGGTAGTCGTAGCGATCGCAGGAGGGAAGTTGTCAACGTCCGGAACGAAGACGCGGCTGATGTTTGGGCCGTCCGTCTGCGCAAGCGTGAGTGAGTGACCAATTTCTGAAAAGCAACTGGAAAGCTGTGAGCTGTGAGTGCGCTTACCTGGTCTTGCTCGTGCGACTCGCCAAACTCCCAGCCCATCGTGCTGAGGTAGATGTTCGGCGGAATGACACCGATGAGCGGTGCGCACAGGTCGAGGAACTTGTCGAGGGAGACCTCTTCCTTGTCGCGGTTGCCGCGGAGGATGCTGTAGCTCTTCGCAAGAATGGACCACTTGGCTTCAAACGGGTCAGCCTTCCAGAGGACAGTCAAGATCTTTGACTTGACTTTCTGAGTGCGTGGGCTAAGCATCTGGTTGTAGAATTCTGAGAAAGGTTAGCAAGTTTCGAGAGACTCGTGACAGAAAGTAACTTACTGCGATAAGCCATCCACGAGTTGAGCGGCCTCTTCGGGCCCTTGCTCTCGGCCTTCTCTTGTTTAGAGCGCTCCTTCTTCGAACGTGACTTCTTCACTCCGCTTGGCGTCTTCGCACTCATGTTGGTCGCTTCGGTGTTCGCCTTCATGCACTGCGGCAAGGCTTGCAGGGCTTTGATGATCTCCTCGACATGCTGCCCGGAAGCGTTGGCGAAGGTGTTCATCACCAGGGCGATTGCTTGAGGTGCTGCGGTAGCCATGGCGACGTTGGTACCGATTGTTTGGATTTTTTGAAAGAGAGGTAACAAAGGTATGTGCGGTTGCGGCGCGACGAAAGGGGCTGAAAGCGAGGAATGTTTTGTGCCTTGTGGCTCAAGAGCTTTGGCCAATAGTGAACTGAACTGGGTGGCTGGAACAATGCTTTGTGCGGTCACATGCGTTTGAGAATCCCCGCTAAAGAGCACAACCCAAACACCTCACCTCACTCAACTCTCAACTTACTCGATTCAGACCGCCTTTCACTAATTACAACCTCGATGGCTGCCACAAGACCCTAGTCAAGCCAAACCTCCTCTCACTGCTTGTCAGCACGCTTGTGAAACAAAGACATGTTTGTGCCCAAATATTTGGGCTTTCAACACCAGACCGCAGCAGCTTCGAAAGGCTTGTCGCGAGCTCTGAAATTGGTTCGCGCTGCGCGCCGAAAGTTCTGCCTCTGGACTGTACGGCATTAGATGAAATGTTTAACCACGCACAAGGAAACATCGAGACTCACCATTGGTGCCGGGAAATTCGAATGTGTTGTAATGTCAAACATGCCGATTGCACTCTTCCGGCCCGATCTGGCAATCCTAGGCATGTTGTGAAGCTTGAAGGAAGAAGCCTAATCCTATCGTCAATGACTTTGTCCACGATATTTGCCGAACTGTAGGGTCCTCACCTTCTGTTTATTTACGCGAGCAGGGTCTTCGCTAGTCTAAGTCGTGTTAGTGGAATCATGGAACACCCAGCGCCGCCCTCCTATCGGAATTGGTATACTTACGGTCTCGAGCTCAGAAACAAATGCATTCAGTTCGTGTTGCCAATACTCCAGGATGAGAGTTGCACCTTGAGGTAGGAAGATCTTGCGCGCTTCCAGATGTACGGTGTCCGGGCGCCCTTTCTTGAACTCGTCAAGGTTGGCTTTGTTTTTGATTAGTGCAGCCCAAGCCCTTTCAACCTTCTCTGTACTGTGATTTCTCCGAAGGTCATGCTTTATGCGACTGTCGATATAAATCTGATGATCTGCAAGCATTCCCTTGAGCAGCTGCGCGCAATTTTGCAACTGCGTAACGGCAAGGGCATTCCCGGAACCGTCCCTGTCTCGTGATTTGCAGTATTCGTAGGTAATACACTCGAGAGCGCGGGCAAAAGCAGTTTCGATCAGGACAGAAGGACTGCGAGCGTTGGCCAGAAATCTGTGTACAACCTCGAGGCAAGCCTCGAACAAAGGGAAGGCACCTTGAAAGTCAGTAATTTGTAACGGAAGCGAAGATGTAGCTGCAGCTCATACCTGGCTCGTACATCGTTTCGACGATGTCAAATGGATCATGTCCGTAGACTTCAGGTAGAGGATCATGGGTCTCTGGCAGCGTCTGCGGCAGATTCTCAAGAAGAATATCCATGATGGCAGGTCTCGTTCGTGTCTCTGCCCTCCTCGCAAAAGTTGTAAAGACAAAGCTCGGCGTGCAAGACGTCCTTAATAGTCGCGCAAGCGCCAGCGATATTCCCACCTGACAATACCAGCCCCAACAGCCCGACCCGAGGGAGCAAAAGCCAAGTGCCGCCTTGAGAGCAGCCAGCGCGCGAGCCCTCCAACCTCACTTCACACCCCGCAAAGCCCGAAGAGTCGCACTCCTATTGTCGCTGTTTAGCGCGCAACGCCAGCCGAGTTATCGAGCGCACCCTCTGAGCAAGTTGCCAGCCTCCAGCTCTTCGCCGCGTTTCGCCGCAAAGCTGCGCCACACGCTTTGGAGCTCTGAGTGAGCTTGCGATTGGCTGTGCGGCGGTGACTGCTGGTGGAGCTGGTGGCTGGGAGGCTGGTAGAAGTTTCGAGGCGGGCAGTGAGGAGGGATGTGAGTGACTCGGTCTGTGTCGTCGTACTGAGGTGGCTGGGAGGCCGGGCGGACACTCTGCTCAGGCGGCGAGGCATGCAGGCAGGATTGGGTTCGAGTGCAGGCAAGTCAGGTGACGGGTACGCTTGACGTGAGTAGGATTGTTACACGTGGAGGTTCAGGCTTCGCTTGACAGTGAATGGAAATGGTAATACAGACCGACCTTTGATTTCCGACCGCTCCTGGGTATATCGCATACGCCTGTAACATCAAAGCAAAAGCCCTCGTGCGCCTTTTCCTAGCTCGCTATGCTCCCTTTCCGTTCTGCCAGTCGCTTGACCAGATAAATGTTCCACATCTCCATTCCGTGCCTCGTTCTTTCTGCCCGCTCGGCCCTAGCGGCCTTGCACACATCCAAAAGCTACGACCTTGATTGCTTCCTTTCTTCTTCGTCTGCATAGTCTTACAAGGTTCACCATGATCTTCGCACTTGGGAGCCGTAGGGCGGGAATTGAGAAGAGCCGACCAGGTGGCGGAGGTTGCTGAGCGGGCTTCGAAGTTTGCAAGAGAAGTTGTAGGCGATGGATTTGTATCGACTGATGTGGGAGTCGCGTTTGGTTTCTGCGACGGGGTGGACGGAGACTGTAGTACGCTGTTGTTAGATGTCTTTGCCGTGGCCACTGGCGATGCAGGCACTGCGCTTGGGTTGGTGTTCTCGGAATGAAAATTGCCATTTTTGTTTTCCGAGCCATCTTCTCTCTTTATGAGGGTAGCAGTCTTAGGTTGGAAGAATCCCTTCAAGCTCTGCTGCCCTTTCGCTGAAGGTGCTGACCCATTCGAGCTTGTGTTGAGGCTGGCGTCAGACTTTTGCTTCTTCGCCGGCGCTGGCTTCGAAGCCATGGTTGCTTTGCGCTTTTTGTCTGGACTGGTCGTGTTTTCTCTGACACCGAAGGTGGGTGTCGAGGATTGCGAGGGCTGCAAGAGCGCTGCCTTGACGTCCGATGTCTGCTTCGATTCCAGCTTGACATTGTTGACAGCCTGTTGCGATGGCGCAGGCTCTTGCTTCACCTTCGGCGCAGCGAACATAGACTTGATACTCCTTCGCTTGTCAAATTCTGGCAAGCGCTTGCCAGAAAAAGCAGGAACATCCTGCACTTTCCATTCATGCTGCCGTTCACCATCGACAAAGGTTCCAACTGGGTTCATGATGTCCAGTAGTTTGATGTTCCCATCAGGAGTTGTCACAACGTCATGGAAGTCGGCATAGACAGGACAATGGTCGCTCCCAAGCAGGCCCTCCTGGATGTTCGCATCTTTGGTCCAAGGCTGCATTGACTCCGCGACCAACACGAAGTCGATACGGCTGCCAAAGTTGCCCGGCCTTGCATTGATCTTTTGCTCCCAGTGTGTATACATGCCTGCTCTGTCTGGATGAAAGCCACGTGTGGTATCCCAGAGGATTCCTTTCTCCCTCCCTTCATCCCTCTCGCCGAACACCTCGCCACCTATTAGTAGTTGGTTGAAAATGCGTCGGTTGGGCGTCGAAATGTAATCTTCATGAGTGATGCCATTCTTTCGCATGTCATCGGTCGAAGAGGCAGTGTCTATCTCGTGGCGGGAGACGTTCAGGTCGCCAACAAGTACGACACGCTTGCCTAGGCGCGCAAGGTTGCGGATGCGGCAGTCCAAAGCACAGACGAAGCCGTAACGAAAGTCATCACGAAGGCCATTACTGTTCGCTGGAGAGTAGACGCCAAGCAAGACGAATGCTGGAAACTCCAGGATCAGACAGCGTCCTTCGGCGTCAAGTGCAGCAGGATCGACGCCCAGCTCGGCGACCTGGAACTCGCTGGGGTAGCCGCCGATACTTTGCGACTCAGGTAACTCGCGGTATGGGGTTCCAGAAGGTGATGGCAACACGCCCAGCAGCCCTTCCTCTGCACGAATAGGTGCGCAGGTCGCGTTGCGTGTGTAGATGCCAACGCCGGAGTATCCCTTCTTGTGCTTTGGCAGGCTGAAGTAGCAGTCCCATCCATCTAGCATGACCATATCGTCCCGCAAATCCTTGCGTTGGATCTTCAACTCTTGCATGACCACGATATCGCTCCCCAGTATGTCGAACATGGCTGGGAAGCTCCGAGTGACGTTCCATGGTGGATAAGAGAAAGGATTACGGATACCGTTGACATTCCTGGGAGAGCTGGTCAGACTTGAAGTTTTTGACGGGTGTACACAGATGCATTTCCATACCATGTGGTGAGCCTCATCTTGATGGTGCTCGAGCATTGTCCAGTGGTAGCGGTCCCTTGCGGTATGTCTCGGTCTCCCACGCGCGGAATGTTTTGGCTTGTATCACACCATTCCGTCTCGCAATATTCAGATCATGCACGTCTTCTCTTCGACCACTAGCATTCTTCGCATGAAGTCGTTGTCTTCAATGTTGTCGCTGATTGTGCCAATGACGTCTGCTGCGGCGAATTTCCGCGACGCGAGAAACTGCACCAGCGAGCGCGTTTGGCTCGAGGGCCCATCCCGATTGGGAAGTTGCAACACACGCAGCACTCGCAAGATATCAGCGCATGTGAGAATGACACAGGCCTCGATGTCGATCTCGTGATTTAGCAGCCACTTGCTCAGCCGGTGAAAAGCATGCAAGCGAAACCTAACGGGTGAACAATTCCAGTCATGGCTCGCTACCTCACTCCCGCCAAGATATGCACTCTGATAGTCGTCGAGTCCTATCTCCAGAATAGAGAGAATCCCGAATCCGACGCAAAATTGCTGGGCTTGATCACACAACAACTACATCCAGCTATAAGTCGCCAGGAAAGTGATGGCCCTCCAGAGGATGCATCGGCCTTTGCAGCATCACTATCCTCCATTCCGTCCAACTTTCCCGGAAGAACACACTACGACGACTTCGTCCACGCAGCCTGGACTACAGCCGATCTGGACCAGCTGCACCATTTGTTTGATCGTCTCTACGGTATCCTGACACCTGAAGATCCTGGAGACAGGAAGGTCACGCCCGCCTCACCCATTGGCCATTTCATCCGTCGCTGCAACGTCGAATGGACTCGTCTCCGGTTTGCCGACTCACTTGCGCTTCTGAACGCCTACAAATCATATATTGAGCCGACATGGGAGTCGTGGGCACGGACTCAGCCAGAAGCGGCACAAGCGTATGCTTCCAAGGATTCCAACGCAGACAGCGTGCCTGGCGCAATATCTGGCGTCCCCTCGACTGAGGCCCCAATGATCAGCAGCGACGACATCGACATAGCATTGAGCACTTCTATTCATTCACTCCAAAAACTTGGCGCTCGAGTGCCTGCTGATCTCAAGGCAAAGTTGAACTCCTGGCTCGTCACTCACCAACAAGCTTCTGATACACAGAACTTGCACCACTTCATGAACTTCTTCGAGGCTTGGAGGGCAGGACAGTACACCCTTGCTTTGGAGGAGCTTCACAGATATTTCGATTACAGTATTGCCAGCAAGGGTGCTGCAGCTGGAGGCCAAGATGATGGCGTCAAGGTCTACTACCAGTACGCCTTGTTGCATCTGAGTGTGCTGCATGCAGACTTTGAAAGGTGGGAGGAGGCCCTGGGTACCATGGAAGAATGTATTGCGACAGGTAAGTATGCGACACTGGTTGAAGGTGGACTACCTTGCTATATGTCCGTATCAGGTTGACTAATATTGGCCCAGCAAGAGAGAATCAAGACACAGCTTGTCTCAACTTTGCTCTCTCATGGTTGCTGTATCTTCGCCAAGCGCACAATCTCCCATCCGTGTCTTCGCTACGGTCGCTCTCCGCTCTTGCTGGCGACGGTGGTAGCGAGCAAGATGAGCTCGCTTTCCTCAAAGCCAAGGCCAAGGACGGGAAGCACTGGAGTCTAGTCAGCAGTACCTTGTTGGAGGAGGCGAAGCTCGAGCTCAGACATGTGCGTTACTTGCTCCCATACTCACAGCTTTGACAAAGTACCAATCTGCATGAGCTAACTAATTTTTGTGATACAGGGTGGCATCACTCCCAAAGCTCTCGAGCATGTAATCCAGTCGGCGCACCTCAATGTGCAACACGCATCATATTCTCTGATGCCTGCGGTCACCATCTTTCAGGGCTCCATCTACGATCGTCTAGGTCAGTACAGTCAGGTCTCTGGCGCGACGGCTGCTGCATGTCTACGCGCTCTCGACTCCGCTGCCATGTTTCATTCACTCCGAAACAACATAGCACTGACCACAATATGCTTTTAGGTCAATCGCACACAGCTTCGCGCCATTACGCCAGTATAGAGGCCATCCTAGGAAAGGAATGTTCTCTCGGGGATCGTGTTCGTGCTCAATGTCGAATTGCATACTCGATGGCACAACATGGCTCCTATGCTGCTGCTCAAACCTCGCTGGCCGCGCTTCATAGCCAGATTAGAGGCACATTGAAGCTGGAACAGCGGATCGCCGCATTTGCGAGACTCATAGCGCTTCTTCAAGCTGTTCGAAGGTATGTTAATCCAGTTCAAAGAGCAAATTCTAGCTTCATCGCGCTTACGCTTTATTCTCTGATAGTGCTAATCTCGCGGCTGCGAATGCCCACTTGTCGAAACTGCTACCCCTGACGCATACTTCCGACCCCGACCTGTCCCACCAAATTTCACTCCTCGAAATCACTCTGTTGATGTATCCCTCTGAACCCGACTTGCCTAGCGCCTATCGCAAAATCACATCTCTCCTTGCCACTACAAGCGACCTTGCGCAAACTCTGCATCTGCTCACCCTTAAAGCAGGCGTATTCGCCGCCGCCGGCAAGCCCGAGAAAGGCTTCAGCATAGCAGTACGGGCAGCCAGTCGTGCTGAGCGCGCTGGCCTGGTTCCCGTGCTGCTGGAAGCGTTGGTGGCTTTGGCGGAGATCTTGAACAAAGTTGGCGAGTTTGGGCCGGCTAGAGAGGTGGTGGAAGCCGCGCTGCCGCAGGTATGTCAATCGATCCTGTGTCCGCTATCTATATGTCTGGTTTTGGGACTGTATTATGAGTTGTTCGCTGACCAATTGCTCTTCTTAGGCCTTTGAGAGCGGAGTATCTGATCTTTCCGCTCGCTTTTTCTTGCTTCTCACAAGCAGCTGTGCTGGGTTGGCTAATCCCGAAGTGACGAGTAATGAGACTGAGCGGATGAAGTTCTTGAGGCAAGCTGGGAAGTGGGCAGAACGGGCCAGAGAATGTAAGTCTGATCTTAGTAAGATCAATGCTCAGCAGGCTGCTATGGGCAAATTTCACTCTGCACATTGCTCGGAGGCAAGGAGTATAGCTGACAAATTTTACAGTGTCTTCACGACTGGAGGATTTCTCTGCGCAGCGCACTGCTCTGATCATGAAAGCTGCTTTAGCCGCCGAGCTGGGTGATGATGCCGGCGTCAAGGAAGCGGAAGACTTGGAAGCACACCTGGTGCGTGATAACGAGGAGATGTTGAACGCACGATGAGCTTGGTCAATGGAGCGCGAAGGCCAAATCAGTCGATACTGGCATCTATAATTGCTGCTAGCATTGTTGCTGAAAGAGAGCTTAACAAAACTATGTGTACAACTGAATCTACCCGAAGTCCGTGGCATTGAGCTCAGATCCAAATGTAGTCGAGGAGACCTGTGGTGACGCTCAGAAACAAATCCGCGATGAAGTCCAATGCCCAGAATCACAAATTCCGCTGGGTCACTCATGGTCGAGGAGTGACCAAAGTAAAAATCAGGATTCAGCCGATCAGGGCCGGTCCTCTTCTAGTACACTGGTAGTCTAGTCGCTGGTACAAAGCTATCTCGTTCGATCGGATAACCTTTTGGAAGCCGAATTGGTCAAGCAGTTCCGGGCAAGTCTCGAGTGTTCGCAAGATGCAGAGCCCGTGAGGGCCATGGAGCATCTCATGAATTGACAACAAGAGCAAATGCTCGAGAAATGATGCGAGACAAGCAACGCTTCGGCGAGCAAACTGAAGCTGGAGAGTTGCAAGATGATTTGTGGTGCGTTTCTGTACAAGGGTGTGCTTGTTTCTACATAGGAAATATATCGCTGCCTACTAAGGGCAGCGTCGGTCTCAACAAGGCTGACCGTGGTTCCCTGCTTCTAGTCCTTCAAAGGTGCATACACTAATCGTCATCCTCAAGGCGTCCGATTTACTCGTCCTTCTTGTGGTAGTTGACCTTGGGGTTCCAGAAGAGAGTCTATGAGTGGTGTCAGCTGGCTGAACGCGTGGAGCAACGAAAAGCATTGCTGGTGTGAAACACTAACCTTGTCTCCGTCTCCCCAGAAGAAGTTCTTGGTCCTGATGTTCTGGAAGGGGTACTCGGGCTTGTCCTCAAGAGCGGGGCCGTGGGCAACGTGCTCCCAGTGCTCGGTCCAGAGCCTGTAGGCGTTGACACTGGCGAGGATGATGGAGGGGATCACAACGCTGTGTACTTGTCAGTATTTGCCATACGTGAATGGAGTACAGTCGGTCATACTAGATGGAAAGCTTGCGCCAGGTGCCTGTGCAAATCCAATAGTCAGCAATGTGCAATTAAATCGGGTCCTCTTTACTCTCCACTCATATTCCAAATCCATCTTGCCGTGTTTTGCTTGCTCTTGCTCATACAACTCTTCCTTCCGATCTCTTCCACCCAACCCTCCACCCTCTCACCCAGGCTGCCCTTCTCTTCCCCTACAGCCAATGCCTCCT
This sequence comes from Cladosporium oxysporum, assembly GCA_035771495.1. Classification (NCBI taxonomy): domain Eukaryota; kingdom Fungi; phylum Ascomycota; class Dothideomycetes; order Cladosporiales; family Cladosporiaceae; genus Cladosporium; species Cladosporium oxysporum. The sequence continues at coordinate 633,607 of JAWNKS010000006.1, forward strand.
CTCCGCCTCCAATCTCACTTACCAGAGGTGTCGGCAGCGTGCTGCTTGACAGCGGCCCTCTCGCGGTTGAAGGCGTTGTCGGCAGGGCCCTCAAGCTTCGCGCCGACGCTGGAGTTGAAGCGGCGGGCGGCGGCGTTGCGGAAAACGGGGAGCGCAGACGAGGCGCGGGTGGCGGTACGGAGGCCGAGCATTGTGTCGTTGGTATTGCGGGTTGTGGTGGGAGTGGAGATGTGGTGCGCGGGTGTGCTGGGAGCTCTCGCAAGAGTGTCTTGGGACGTTCGCGAGGTTGACGGCTTCGGATTCGACCGGGGTGGAGTGCCTGAGGAATTTGATGACCAGCCAGCGTTGCGATGCGATGCTGTGATGAGAGCTTCGCAGGGACCGGAGATGCTTCGTCCATCCCAAGCACCGAGTCATCGATGACTGACTATCAAGATTACTTTTCACATAGTATGGAATATCTGAGCAAACTTATCGTTCGTACTGGCAGCACTCCAGTTCCATCACTGTCTGCTGTTATGATGGCGTGTCAAAATTAAGATCATGACAACGCGATATCACAAATGCGGTTTGTAGGACATTCTGCCATTTGAAAGCCTATCTGCTGTGGCATGAGGCAGATGAAGTTGTTGGGCAGTAATGGTGCATTAGATTGATCATTGGCTCAGTCTATCTCACAGTGTTCAACGTGTTTTCCATATTCCATTGCAAAGAGCGGGCTCTTCTCGTCAGAAAGATCTCAGGTCTCCAAGAGTACATCCTCATGAACCATATCACCAGACTACGCCCAGTCAGACTGTCTGCTTCGGTGCCGCCGGTGCCGCTGGAGCCACTGGATTGTCGGCGGGAGTCAACGGAATGGCTACGGCTGGGTGATCAGCATCTTGGCCCACGGCGCCATATGCTTCGTACTCAAGCGCCTTAATGACCCTGCAAGAAAGTTAGGTTGAACTGCAGCGGCTTCATAAATCACAGAGCATGCTCACCTGTAGGCGATGACTGCCAGGCCCGCTCCAAGAATAGGTCCAATCCAGTAGATCCAGTGGTAGGATGGGAAGCTCCCGTTGACGACAGAAGGAGCAAATGCACGGGCTGGATTGATGCCGGCTGCGGTGCATCATATGTCAGCAAAGATCATGTCAAGGACGAGGATTGTTGATGAGAGCTATCAGACTGACCTCCTGTGAAGCGAACGCCAGCCAGGTGACCAATGAACAGGGCAAGGCCAATGCCGATCGGCGCGATGAATGTGGCACGGTGCTTCTCCGCGGCGAGCATGAGGATGGTGAATACCAGAAGTGCAGTCAGGAACATCTCGATGAAGAGTCCTTGGGCGAGGTTTGTGCCTTCGGCCAACGACGTCGCCACGGTGAACTTCTGTCAGCACGAAATGCGTCAGTCAGTCAGTTTGTCGTGATGAGCAAGGCTGGGGAGGAGACGCACTTCCGGGAACAACACTTTCACAATGCCGGCACTGGTTATGGCTCCAACAATTTGTGCGATGATGACCACGGCAGCGCGCGTATATGTCAGGCAGCCGATGAGTGTCAAAGCCAGAGTTACAGCTGGATTAAATAGTCCGCCGCTAATACGGAAGAACACCCACGCACAGACTGCGAGACTGAACCCGAACGACAATGAGATATACAGCAATGCGCCGATCGATGGCGTGGGCGCATCCGAGCCCGTCAGGGTTTCAGCTTCGTTTGCGACCTGAGCGCCGGCGAAGGCGAAGAAGAGGAAAAGGAATGTGCCGAGAAACTCGCCAATGGCCTGTGATGGGTCAGTACTCTAGGGGGCAATAACTCAAGGGAGAAAGTGAGAGCAGCATACTGCGACGACATGGCTGCGGACAGGGTTTGGTAGGCCTCCCGGGACGAGCGACGGTTTGCGCTCGCTGGGGACAGCATCGTGCTGCGTTGTACCAGGAGTGACGATGAAACGGTCGTGGACGGGCGGCTGAATGTTCATGGCTGCTGTTGTTGTGTGATTCTTCTAGTTGAATTTGGTTGATGTAGGAATCTGAGGTGTGTGGTCTCCGCCCAGGAGGTGATGAGGATGTGTGTATGTTTTGAATATGTACACTCAAATGTCGCGAAGGATGCTGTGTGGAGGTGAGGGAGGATTTGAAAGAGAGGAGTCTGCGAAAGCGAAGACATACTGTAAACAGAGTCTCGAGGAAGGTATAATTATGTCAAAGAAGGTGCATGGCTGCGGACTGGCAAGAATGGAAGTTGCGTACGTAGAGCCATAAGGTAGCCACACAAAATGCATGGACGATAGAGGCTTGTGGGATAATTCGCTGTGCAGGAAATGAATAGACCCCAAACAATGGTAGTTGAACTTCATGTTGCTGCCTCCGAAGATTCGTCCTCCGACTCGAGATAGTTTGGCAACATACGTGAGAAATCACGCCCTCGCTCATTGCGCGCAATCGGCGCAATATGTTGCAAAGCCTCCAATGCCATCGCTGACATAAATTCAGCTGGATAGCGAGTAGCATTCTTTGCAAAGTCTTTCCTATTGATAGCCAGAATTGCAGTGTCGACAGTCCACTGTCTCAGACACGAAGGATTTGTTGTATTCTCCCAGATCAAGCGGATCACACGAGGGCAAAAGAACCCTTGCGCGATGACCAGGGCATTCAGGAAACGCATCGCACTGTTGCGGAGCTTAACATCGTCTAGGACGTCGCCAATGATGTACATCCTTGCGAGGTTCATGCCGCGGTCTGATTTCGTTGCGTCGTCTTCAACCACCAAATTTCCGGTATACGACCAGTGAACATACACCTGGAAGTCTGGTGGCTGAACATCAGGAAGCCGTACAACTCTCTCTCCTTCTTTCAGCCAACGGGTCGAACAAGCGGCGCGGAAGAACTTAGATGTGGCACATATCACCTCTTTGTGGACGGCGAATCGGTGCTCATTCAATCCGGCCAGAATCGCAATGATGGTTTCATGGCCGTAGCTGAATCTCGATCAATTTCATGCATGGCAGATATTATGAATAGTGCTGACCTAGGACGTTTAGATGCGCGTTCTCCAGAAGAGCTGCTCGCTTCCAGGGGACGCTTCACAGAACTCTCGTTAGTCATGGGGAGCAACAAGCAATAGTACTGAAATGCGGTATGGTGAGGGTTCGCCACGTGTGGCAGTTTGTTAAAGGAGTTTCTTGCTACTAGATATGGTTGGTGGGATAAGGCGGCCACCACAGATGGTCAGCGTTGAGCCGTCGCCTGCGTAACGTGGCCATCTCTGTAAACTCTATGCAAGGAGTCCTGGGCGACATAGTGATATGTGACGGTGGGTTACTATATGTGATAAACATGGCATGTACCCACCGCCCTTCTCCGGAGCGCAGGAAACCCTGCTTTAGCGTCGTCATGCAACGGCCCCTTTAAAGTGCCGACATACACAATTGCTTCCTTCATGCACACGTGACCGGCTTTAGAGAGTATCTATTAGTCTCTATGAACCACGCTGAAGATGACCGGACGCGGACGTCGTGCACCACCTCCAAGACCAACGACACCAACAGACCCGACGCTGACATCACGTCCTGTTCCACGGAAGAAAGCTTTTCCAATTTGCTCGTTTGGCCCCGGAACTGCGATCGACACGAGTCCTGCCGCCTTCAACAATTGGAATGGGTATGAGCTAAAGGCTTATTGGAAGGAATTCGATCGTGTCGCTGCACCCAGCCTCGGCGAAGACCGATATGAAAACGCGAGGCTGCTGCAGGAGCTCAGGCATAGCGAGGCATGCTCATGGCGAGACGATGAGACATTTACTCCGCAGCCAACCTGGGGATACTATGTCTTCTTGACGGACTATGATCAAGTCACAAAAGACAGCTTGCCGCGCGCGATGGAGAACTGGGTCGAGGTTACACGGCGGAGCCAAGGCGCAGACGCGAATCCGCCCAACCTGCATGCCGACGAAGTCTTTCGACGCTTCAAGCTTGACCTGGTTGAAGACCAGGATGCTCTAGAGTCTGCATCCATTGACCGCGTGCGAGCGTGTTTCCGCGCCCATGTCAGAAGTCTCGAGCTCACTGACGATGATGACGAGCATTATCCCTGGGTGGGATCTGTGCACAAGCAAGTCTGTTTTGTGCTGAATGCCGAAAAAGTCCAGATGCTAGCAAACTTGATCTTTCGCAAGGATGGAGATCGAATGGCAGAGTTTCGTGTCTGGTTCAAATGCTGGCTGCAAGCTGTAGATATCACATGGGAGCGACCAGAGACTACATACAGCGAGTATCGTGGGATCAGAGACATAGACATTGCCAGTCTTGGTAGGGCGTATATAGTTGTCGATGGCCTAGGTCTCGAGTCGTACAATGAGTAACATTGTGCAAGCACACGAAAAGATGTAGGAACCTCGTAGCTTTTCGACTTTCTGGACAAAAGGGCCCGGGCGAAATTTTGTTCTAATTATGTCTTTTGTTTGTATGCTCAAATTTGATCTATCGGTTGGTTGGGCTCTATTGATGCGTGAAGGGTAAAGACATGTGCAACATTGGATGTTGCCAGGCGCTCTGGAGAGACCCTGCCAGTGACGCAAATTCTCCGACTTCGCACGCAGAAAGATCAAGACTCCAGTCACCAGCCAGCTCGAGTCGCACGACCCACCACAACGCAATACAAGACAACATCTTGCAACAAATACAAGAAATACAAGTCGAAATATCGCACATCATGGCTTCCAACACAGCGATCACCAAGGTTGACCTCAGCCAGTACAGCATCAAGAAGATCGCTTCCGGTAAGGTTCGCGAAATCTTCGAGATCGATGACAAGACATTGCTCTTTGTCGCGACCGATCGCATTTCTGCATACGATGTCATTCTGAACAATGTAAGTATTTTTTTTTTCAGTCTTACACCGCGATGTTGTACAATGTCATGCGAGGTACAATAATCTCAGGATTGTCCATCCGCCATTGATTAACTCGGACGCCAAATGCACAAAACACCGAGACATGCAAACGGCCATTGTGAAGGGCCTACCAAGTCCCAAGAACAACAAACTGTATGCTAACACTATAACAGGGCATTCCCGCCAAAGGTGCCCTCCTCACACAGCTGTCCGCCCACTGGTTCAACTTGATCGCCACCTGGATGCCCTCCCTCAAGACCCACTTCCTGAGTGCCGACCTCCCCTCAACCATTCCCTCAGAAGCCCGCTCGGGCCTCGAGAAGCGCAGCATGCAAGTCCGTCGCCACACCATCGTCCCCCTCGAGTCGATCGTGCGCGGCTACATCACCGGCTCCGCATGGTCCGAGTACAAGAAGCACGGCACTGTGCACGGCATGCCCATGCCTGCGGGTCTCCAGGAGTCGCAGAGGCTCGAGAAGCCCATCTGGACGCCTTCTACCAAGGCTGAGCAGGGTGAGCACGACGAGAATATCTCCCGCGACAAGGCGGTTGAGATTGTGGGCGAGAGTGTGGCGAAGAGGGTTGAGGAGGCTAGCTTGGTGATCTACGAGAAGGTACGTCCTCACTCGATCGATGATGACTTCGACAATACTGATTGAACTTTTCTAGGCCAGGCAGTACGCCGAAGAGCGCGGCATCATCATCGCCGACACCAAGTTCGAGTTCGGCCTCGATGAGGCCGGCGAGATTGTGCTCGTCGACGAAGTCCTCACCCCCGACAGCTCGCGCTTCTGGCCCGCGGATAAGTACGAGGTTGGCAAGGGCCAGTCTTCCTACGACAAGGTACGCATCCCAGAACATTGTTATCTGACGTTCTGGAATCAAGCTGACAGCCTACAGCAATACCTCCGTGACTGGCTGACCAACTCCGGCCTGAAGGGCAAGGATGGCGTCGGTATGCCCGAGGAGGTCGTGGCTGAGACCGCAAGCAAGTACCGCGAGGCCTTCACCAAGATCACTGGCCAGAGCGGGTTGTAGATGCAGAAATAGGATGCAGAATGCTTGGATGTAGATTTTAGGCCTGCTTGGGTTATGGGCAGCGCAACAAAATGCGTGCTGAGTATTGTAGTTTGCTTACCAGATTTTTGAGGTCAATCCTCGGCGCGTCGAGACTAGAGAACTTGACTACTGAAGACTGAGAAGACGTGACATACAACAGCAAGGCTCATACTTTTCTCTATCTCAAAGTCCCTTCCAATGCCTTTTTGCTCTTCCTCTCGTGTAAATATCAAAGACCAATTAACATGCTAAACCATCAAGAGCAAAGGTGCAGGTGGCATCCATACCTGCCACCATGACAACCTTCTTCATTCAGCGCCTCTGAACGCCCCCGCCACCCATGATAAGCCGCAAGCGCTGCTCTCGTTTCTCAAGTTCCTCCAGCCGTGCGTTCAAGTCCGGCGTGGGAGTTACAGGAAGTGCACTTTTACTAGCTTGCAAGCCGACGACACTGTCTGATCGCGCGCTTTGTGATACCTCGTAGGCCTCCTAAGCCACGCCTCCAACGACCAGCGCAGCAAGACCGTCCTCCTCACTCCTTACGGAGATCTTGACAGTCACGCCACTGCGTGCGCTGTACGCCATGCGGACTTGTCCGACGACCTTGCCGCCACCGACGCTCTTGCCGTACAAGCGCAGGCTGTGCGTGGACCCGGACAGAGCCATCTCCGTACCCTCGAGCGGCTGCATGCCGAGCGTCTTAACGAGCAGCTCAACGGCGTCTTGGATGCTCTTTGCGTTGCTAAGCTGCAGCGTCTCCTCCGCAGCATTCGCATCGGCGAGGCCGGTCCAGATGTTGTCCCAGCTGCCAGCGAAGGCAGGAAGGACGTAGTCTGCACCAGCGAGCTCGAGGTCCTCGACTTGGTACTCGTCTTCGTAACCAGACTCTTCGGGCTCTTGAGTTGTGGGGTCGATCTCCTTGAGAGTGAATTTGAGAACGTTGGTGAAAGATGCGGCGAGGAAGGCAGGCTCCGCAGGGCGTGAGAAAGAGACGTAGACAGTGCCGGGCTCGTCAGATTTGAGTAGGGGTGCGGGGATGATGAAGTCCTCAACGAGCTCGGAGGCAGCATCTTCATCTTCTTCGTCGGCGGCGGAAGGCGTGCAGACGACGGAGACGTCGGCGAGGACGTAATCTGAGAGTGTGTTCTTGATGTCGAACTGGAGCACGACGTGCTCTTTGTAAAGATGCTTGACAGCACTGACAACGTATTCGGTCTCGGACTCGGTAAGCTCGACGACGTGAGAGCTCTTGAGCAAGACGCCGTATTCCCTGAACTCGGGCACGGTCTGCAGCTGTTGGGCATATTTCTGAGAAGCAACAGTGGCGTTGGCTGCGGCCTGTGCAGCGCTGGCGGCATCGACCTTCTTGGGGCCCACTGAGGGAGCCTTGAGAGTGGGAGTTGCGGTGGTGAGCTTCTTGGTGCGGTCTTCGGCGAGTGACTGTTCGCGAGTGACGACAGGGACGTTGGAGAAGTCGAAAGGATCGGCGAAGGCTTCGGCGTTAGAGCCGTTGACGTAGTGTGCAAGCTGGTCCTCGAGAATAGGAAGAGAGAACATAGAGTCTGCGGTAGATATTGTTAGTGGGCCGTTGTTTCAAGTGATCAGGTCGGTGGTACGTACCATTACGGATGAACTTGCCCGCAAGCTCGTCGTCCTCCTTCATCAATCGTAGGTTGAGTGCCGCACGGTCGCGCACCTCATCGTCAGTGTCATCCAAGCATCTAGTCAGTAGAACGTGCACACTGCTCTTGACCTCAGGATCCTGCTGTCCAACACCAAACTTGGCCAAAGCGGTGACAGCAGCGGCACGCACAATCGCGTTCTCAAGCACCACACGGTTGTAGATGTAGCGAATGTACTTTGTGGGTTGCGCAGTCCTGGGTCCTTCAACACCAAGCAGGTGGAGCACACGAACGGCGAGCTTTGTGAACTCGCAGTCCTCAATGAACTCACACAGATGAGCAAGTGCCTCCTCCTTGGCTTCAGGGACGAACTTGATCAAGTCGAAAATGCTCTCGACGACACTGCGCTTGAAGTCGTAGCCGCCCTCGTCACGCAGAATGCCGGAAAGGAAAGCGAGCATGCCCGCCTGTTTTGACGGGAACTTGAGGCAAAGTGTACGGATAGCCTCAACGATCGTGACCTTGAACTCGTCGGTGATGTCGGACATGAAAGTGCTGATCTGCTTCATCAGTCTGTCGACGCTGGACTCGTTTCCGGTCTTCAAGAGGGTGGTGATGGCGAATGTGGCGATTGAGCGGTTTGTGTTGGAGATCAGACTCTCAATATCGGGGTTGCATTGGCGCACAGCGTCAGGCTTGAAAGAGGCGAACTGATGCAAGATGCGAATGGCAGCGAACTTGGTGACGGCGCGTGGTGAAGTCAAGAACAGCTGCAAGACGTGGATGGCCTGACCGACCTCGGCATCGGTAAGGTCGGGCATGTCGCAAATAGCCTTTGCGGCTTCGAAGTTGACCATCTCGCTCTTGTCCTTCAGCCAGTCGTCCAGAAGCTTCATCATGGGCTTCCGTAGACCAGGGTCCTCCTCAGCAAGTTTGGCAGCAAGTCTGACCAGCATAACGCGCGCTGCGGGCGACTTGACAGCTCCCTGTACGCTGTACTGTTGCACCATCTTCACCAACGCCATCCTGTCGTGTGATCGCATCTGGTACAAGAGACCAATGGCGTGGTATTGTGTCATGTAGTTTGTGTTGGATGCGGCCATTGCGTGGGAAGCGGATCCGCCGAAGCCCATGAAACCGCCTGATGACTTGCTTGTCGATGCTGCCTCCTGAGTCTCGCTCTGCCATCTTCGTACAATGTCCCTTGCGACAGGGAGAAGGTGATATGAGGAGACCAATGCGGCGGACGAAACCGAGGGAACCTTGTCCACGATCGCGGTCTTGATGTTTCGCTCAATTGCTTGCACAGTTGGTGCCTGTGAATGTTTAGCATCTCCATCCATCCAAATGCTACCAAACCCTTGTACTCACGTCTATTATGCGACACAGCGCCCTGATAGCGTTCGCTCTGTATACGACATCGCTTCCCATTGCCGTGTCCTTCATTATACTGCTCGTAACCATGATAACATCCTCGGCAGTACTGGCCAGCTCCTTGATGACAAGGTAGACCATCTGGCGGAGGGAGGCATCCTTGTTCTGGAATAGCTTGGAGATGCCGAAGAAGAGGTCGGTGGCTTCCCTGGTCGGGAACTTCTCACCGGTGAAGAGAAGAAGGGCGATCTTTGTGAGTAGGATGCGGCATTTCCGGGGCGATACAGGCGAGGTGTTGAAGACACGAGCTGTCCATACTGGTCAGCCAAAGTGGTCTGGATGCAATGGAGATGACGATGGTGGTGCATCGGGGGGTGGCTTACCCTCCTGGAAGACCGAGGTGCGGTCGACCTTGACGACGGTGTTCTCGTCTTCGTCCTTCTTGTTGTAAGCCATGGTGCGGACGGGGATGCTCCTTCAGCGGAGCGTCATAAACAAGCTGGACGGGCGGTATATTATTATTCGAGGTGGTGAAGCGCAGCGCTGTCCCTTTGGGCTTGGGCCTCCGCGAACTAGCTCGAGACAGACACCTGTGGTTAGCAGCTAGCGCGGTCGGCCATTCTGCCTCGCTTTCGCCGACCGACTTGAGAGACGAGACAAGCTGACGCGGGAAGCCCCTCGACTGCTCGTGGCTGCCTCGAATCTCAGGCAACCACCAAAGTTCAGGCTTGGCGAACGAAATTCATCGAGGAAGCCGCCACTCCGCACCCACGCTCTGCGACGCACGATACCAGTTCATCGACGACGCCATCGAAAACGATTCACGACGCAACCGATATCACCAATTGAAATCAGGAAGCCGCCAATATGGTACGTCGCACACACGAGCTGGGAGCATACTGGGTGGTGGAGGCAAGGAGGAGGACATGGGCCAGCACACGACTGCAGACTCTGCGCATCAACGCCACCGCCCACGAGCACACCCGCCAGGACAATTAATTATACAACCACCACGGACACCGCCCGCTAACTCGCCTCTCCAGGTTCTCGCCGTCGACCTTCTCAACCCCAGCCCTCAGCACGAGGCCCGCCAGCACAAGCTGAAGGTATAACCCCACCAACACACCCGAGTCGCCACCTTGAGTCGCATCTCTAACATCGCCCGCCAGACCCTTGTGCCCGGCCCCCGCTCCTTCTTCATGGACGTCAAGTGCCCCGGCTGCTTCACCATCACCACCGTCTTCTCGCACGCCCAAACCGTCGTCGTCTGCGCCGGCTGCTCCCAGGTCCTCTGCCAGCCCACCGGTGGCAAGGCCCGTCTTACCGAGGGCTGCTCTTTCCGCAGGAAGTAAACTACTCGCCACGATGATGGATCTGGAGGAGTGGTGAACGGTGGCGAATGCGACCAACGGAACATTCAATGGGATTGTGGCACGGCTGGGACGGCCTGGGAGTTGCTGGGAATGGTCGACGACGGCTGTCCTAGCAGCGAGTTGGGTCGTCCGAGCCTTACGATACCAAGTGCCGCAGCAATGGAATGAAAGATGTTGGAACCGGACTACCGCACGCGCCACACACATTTGTTCTTTCTTCTGGAGTGGAGTTTCGGTGTACGAAATCGAACGAGAAATATGCATTGCGGCAAAGGAGAGATGTGCATTCCAAAACATTGTCCTCGGCGAAGCTCTGTTTTTGCAGAGTGAGGATGTCGCGGATATTGTTTTTCAGGCCATTGATGATTCCATCCACCATGCATTGCTCATGAGGTTGGGATTTGTTTTTGAATTCGCCTACAAAAAATTACAAGATCGTCAAAAGCCTGAAAACTGGTGCCGTTCGATCTATTCTTTCAATGTGATTACGCACAAGGGCGGCCATGTTGATGGCGTGTAGATTGCAAAGGTAGGCTACTGCAGATGCGATATTGCTTACGATTCAAGTGACTTGAACATTGCTCCTCAACAGTAACATGCGCCGAACTGGACTATCTTCCTGGCCAGGCCTGTTTGCCTACATTGAAACCCCCCACAGTCTCATCCCATCTCTGCACGGGCACGCGACTCCTCCATCTTTGACATGACCCTTGAATCCACTACGATAGACTTTTCCCATGACGTTTAGCAACGACATGCTCCCTCACTAACATCAACGCCAGCCAGAAACAAGTAACCATTGCGAAGATCACAGCAGGTCATTTGGCCTGTTACAACGTGTTAGGCTGTCTTGTCACGGTAATCGATCATCTGACTGGGGAACGAGCCTGACTAATACGAGTCTGGATCACGAAGAGTCATTGTGATTTACATCTATATGGCTTATGATGACCAAGTATGGCTTACGGCGACTATGTATGGCTCATCCCTCGTCTGATGCTGCGTCATTGGTAAGGTAGCGATAGCGTCTTGACTTGCCGACTTATTTTCCGCTTTCATTGCGTGTGATATGTCGTGTTCTGAAAAATGTTTATTCGTAGCGAGAGTTGCAAATTGCCACTCTTGATCTAGTGATAGCCCGAGCCTCGCGGCTGGTATAGTCTAGTACTGGCATGAGGAAGGCATAAGGCATAGCATAGCATATATGCAGCGGTACATCGAAGCATTCGCCACATGCGGATCAATACTACCACCACATCCTCTTAAATTCATTGGAAGCATCAGGTCCTTGCCAACTCCCACACAAACTCCCTCAAATCCCCCTTCGTAGCATCCTCCAAGTCGTCCTCCAGCGCGTGCTTGTACTTCTCGCCGTAGGCCCGCTTCACGCGCACAAGGTGTGCCCGGTCCCAGTGCAGGCGCACGAGGCGCGAGATCAGGAGCTCGTAGCGCAGCTCATCGGCTTGGTTGCGGTCGGCGACGTCTTTGATCGCGTGGTGCAGGAGCAGCGCGTCGCGGGCGGGGCGGTTGATGACGCCGTTGAGGATGTGCGCTATTACTTCGCCCTGAAGGGTGGGGGTCAGTTATCTACTTGTTTGACATGGAGGAGGAGGCGGAGGAGGAGGAGGGGTGGGCCAGGGGATCTGTTGACTTACGACTAGGTTTCCAGACTTCTTCAACGCTGCACGCGCAAAGTTCTCGCCGTATAGGTCCTGGTAGATGCGCAGCACTTCACGCAAGTGGGCGTCGCTGCGCCGCACGATGATTTCCAGCATAGCTGTCTCGCCACCTTCGCGAGCACGAATGCTTTTCGCAAGGATGTCGACGTCGCGGTCACGATACTCGGGTGGGTAGACGTCCTGTTCCTCCTGCCTTCTCTCTTCGAGGACCATGAGCACGGCCGTTCTGAACTTATCCATCTTGAGCTCCTTCTCCATGCAGCGGACTAGACTGTCGGAGTAACGCTTGTCCTTGAACGCGTCTTTGATTTCCCGGATCTCGGCGTTGGAGCGGCCCATGAGACTTTCTATGAGCAGCTCGCGACGAGAGGAGGCAGACTGGTACCAGAAGTTGGCCCAGTAGCCTTCACTTTCTGCTCGGCCGAGTGAGGTGACATACGCCGCTTTTCCGAAATTTGTAGACGAAGGAGGGAATTTGAGCTTGAGGTGCTTGGAGAGGTTGATGCCTTTGCCTTGGATCTTGACTTGCTTCTTGTACTCTTTGCGCAGAGAGAGCATTTGATCGTGGGTCAATGGCGGCAACACGTCGCAGATGGGGTTGGCTGAGGGCTTGCGTGACGAAAGCGTAGATGCGAGTGTGGCGGCATCGGCTTCAGGGTCATATATCACCACACGTCTAGAATTTTTGGACGAGCTTGCATGAGACAACTTGTCGTTGCTGCCATAGCCTGGATTGTAGGTCAGAGGTGCGAGGTCATCGAGATCGTTGTCATCGTCCAGACGCATAGCGGAAGGCATGGGCGAGAGCTGCTGGTAGGTGCCGTGGTAGGCTTCGAGCATTGGACTTCCTGGAGGAAGGGCACCACCCACACCCATACCTCTGAGGTCAGGCCTATCACCGCTCACGCTCAAGCGGTCCATACGATTTCCCAGACCCTGTGGCTGCTGCGTACTGACTGAAAGACGATGTTGCTTTGACTTCGACTTGGACGATGACTTTCGTGAATCGCGATCTGGTTCCAACCCATCAGGCCTGATCTCCACGACCCTGGCATCTCGTTGGGACGAGCTTGTGTTGCCCTGGCTGTAAGTTCGAGAGAGGCTCTGGCGAGTGTCTTGGGGTGGCGTTTGAGTATACTGCGGTGTGGACTGTGAAGTCACAGGCTTGTTTGTGTACGTGAGCTTGTCGGGAGGCTGGGCATACTGGTACTTTGCAGTAGGCTCATACGATTTGGTCGAGTATTGAGAGCCACCGGAAGTAGTCTGAGGAGCGTAGCGGTACTTGGCCGAAGATGTTGATTCCTGAGGTTTGGCTGTATAGCTGGGCTGTGGAGGGTAGTCTGCACTGTAAGATGCATGCCTTGAACCCGCTCGGCTTGGCGCACCATATGCTAGGTCATCATCAGAGTCTCCAGGAGATCTGCCAGCATACTGTCGTTCATCTGGCGGTTGAACATAGCCGGGCCTCTCCGAGGGAGGAAAGTCCGTCCAGCCACCCATGGTGAAGTCATCGTGGTCCGGCGGGTAGGGTGTTGGGTCTGCTGGGCGTTGCGATGGGTACGATTGCCTGCCTCTAGAGCCATCTCCCGGAGCGCGAACCTCATATGAGGATGCTGTCACAGTGCTACCCGCATAACCTTGGTCTGCAGAGCTGGACGGCGGGTAATCATATCTGCTAGGTGGATCCTCAATCGTCGGCGGTGAGGGCGCTTTCGGCGTTCGACTAGGGTCTCGCGACCGCGAACGACTTCTAGATCTGGAGTGTCCACGAGGCTTACGATCGTTCGGGAGCAGAAACATGGCGAAGGAGTAGCCCGCGAGATTGTCTCAGTCAGAGTGCGGGGATCAACAACAAAAACAAATGTGCCGATCTATTTGGGTATTTGGGAGGGAGCGGACGGGACGGTCGTGCGAGTGCTCCCAAGAAGTGATCTTCGGGCATACAACAGAAATGATGGTGTGACTTCGTCGCGTCTCTGCAGGAAGCAGCAGCAGCATTTACGCGCGCGAGTGGTGGTGCGAGTGGTTGGTAGGTCCGAGCGGGGCTGATGTGCGTTGGTAGTGGATCAAGGCTACTTCTTAGCATGCCGTTTGACACTTTGAGGATTTCGCAGAAGTTGTATGGAGCAGAAGAGATGATGTTGTTGGAGCCTGGAAACCTACAATGATGGCCATTGTGAATGATATAAATTCGTGAAGCGTGCTACAAAGGGAGACCGAGTTGGCGGCCGCATACGTGCATCGATTCGTTGAGTCCGACTGTACTGTTCCACTAACCCTTAGCTGCGACAGTATGAACATGATTGAACGAAGGATCGATCTTGAGAACGACGATATATATTTAATAGTAGGCAACGAAGTTGTTCATTGCTTGGTTTTCTTAGCGCCTTGCAATATATACACGTCACGCACGGCACGGTACAAGCACCTGAAACAACAAGTCGACTCAGCTTTTGGTTTGATGAGAGGCCCACACTGGGAACGGAGTAAGTTGTACGTACTTTTTGCTCACAAGTTTGCGCACGCCTTCGTTGTCGATACATGCATCGAATATCAATGTCAGAACACGATTATACACAACAGAGGTACTGTCAGAATGACAAAAAAGCACCTAGTATCATTGGTGACACGCACATTAGCCAGCACGGTCACAGAAATGCTTTTCTCACTATTACGCGCCTAATCTGGAGAAATTGCGATACACTTCAATGCACGTAATCGCTGGCTGGATGACTAGCGAACAATAATCGTGGCCCAGTGATTGCGAAAGCAGTCTCGCAGGATAGGAAATGTTATCTGCCGCTGGAGCTGCATCAAGTATCGCGTCGGTCGGTGAGATAGCGGTTCGCGGGAACACCGAGTACAGCGTCGGGGAGTGCCAGAACACTGGATGTCGCTCGTGTTGCGGTGCCGGAGTGGCCACAAGGATTTTCAATAGTGTAACATGGCAGGTCCAGGTTGCGTGCTATAGTTCCGTTCGAAGTTTTACCAGATGATAACGGCAGCGGCGAGGAAACCACTGATGTCTACATCCAATGGGAAGAGGGTGGTGACTGGCCGGGGAACCTAAGCCGGGGTACGCAGGGTTCTTGAATGACATGCAATCTTAAACGATGGTGTGGCTGCAGTAGTTCGGCGCAGTTGGGAGGTCGACGGGCAAGACGCGTGGTGCATACTGATAACAATGGCCTTGAAGACGAGAGCCACGGTGGCGGCAGCGGCGGTGGTGCGTGTGCAGCAACAAATGTCATAGCAATAACCAAAGCGTCCGTGGGAAAAGAGCGTGAAACCAGCGAGTTCTGTAGCTCCAGGGCATTTTCTTGGAAGCAGCGCAATTAGCCTCTGACGGTGCAGATGGAAGTGGAGCGGTGGTAGGCGTTGGCGCGCGCCATTGTGGACGTGCTTTCCCAGCGCGAGTCTTGCCTCATCTCTCAAACGCGCACTCCCTCGTGGCCGACACGCTCGCTCGATTTCCATACGCCCACCAGGGTGTCTCTCTTTCCACCACCGCCCATCCCCGTATCCCAACTATCACCCAGCGACACCATCTCGATTAATTCTCACTACATTTGCTTGCTCGGCGCATCTCGTATACGCAAGCACGGGACCGATAGACTTCGCCTACTCGAGCTAGACACAAATCCCCCGCATAATCCGGAAAGTGCCTGGCTGGACTGCACTGCGCCGCATTATTGCGAATCCACTCGACACACCAACGCCGGCCTGGCACTGCTCGTGGCGCCCTCACTCCAGCACTACTACCACTATTCTACCGCGCGCTCTCCATATACCACGCCCGCGCTGCCCTGCGACGCAATTCTTCCGTATGCTCGACCACCGGTACCAGTCCACTTAATCGCTCTCGCCCTCCTCCTCCTGGGAGCCCCGACCGCCATCTCCCCGGCTCCAGGCCTGGCCGTCGCGCGACCCACTACCACCACCACCACCACTCCAGCTACACCACACTCGTTTGAACCCGGCCAACATCGTCCGTCATGTTGCGCCCTGCGACGCCTTTGGCGATCATCTTCTTCCTAGCCTTCGTGCTACTGCTCTTGAGCACCATATCAACGCCCATCATCAAGCAGATCCCTTTGGGCAGCTATCAAGGCTATGACTTCGGCGTTTTTGGCTATTGCAATGGCGATAGATGTGAGGGACCTCAGATTGGGTACACCACAGGTAAGCATGGGCACGTGGCATACTCTATCAAGAAGCTTTTGCTGTCATTGGGTACAACGCCGCGCGTATACTGATCATCACACGTAGACGGCCTCTTCACAGGTGATGTTGCCGATGACTTCTCACTGCCCTCGACCACTCGGACCAGTCTGTCTTCCATCCTGATCGTGCACCCAATTGCAGCATTGCTTGTGTTGATCTGTTTCTCTCTGGCTGTGGCTGCGCATTTCCATGCGCCTGGACACTCTCCTCGCTTCCTCCTCGCTCTTCTCATTCTTACCATCCCGACCTTGCTCATCACTCTCCTGGCCTTCCTGGTTGACATTCTACTTTTCGTACCACACGTGGAATGGGGCGGCTGGATCATGCTTGCGGCTACAGTTCTCATTGTTGCATCCAGTGTCGTGACCTGCGCTATGCGCCGCACGCTTGTGAGCAGGAAGGCGCGCAAAAAGCGTATCGCCGAAAATGCAGATATGAACGGCCAGAACTACTACGAAAACCTTAATCAGCAGCGCATGCTTGCCGACCAGCTCCCGAGGGCGGACAGCCCACCACCCATGAGCGGCAGCACTCAGATTGACGACCCGAAGGCTGCGCAATTTGCTACTTTCGAAATGAAGCGCCAGGAGACAAACAGCCAGGACGGCGGCCGTAGAAGTAATGATGATCGCACTCCATTGAACCCCATGAATCCAGCAAGGGACCCTAGCATCCGCTCTGCAAGCACTGGTGGTGCTTCGCGCAGACCTGGCTATGGAGAAGGCCACCCGCCGATGCCCATGAATGGACGCCCTGGCGCAGACCAAGGCATGGGTGGAGGAAGACCAAGCAGAGACGAGTACGGCAACCCTCTTCCACCCATGATGGCAGCTGGCATGGCTGGCGAACTTCCACCTCCTGGTCTCAGACATCATACCTCACAAGGTAGTCTTGGTTCGAACGGATCTGCAAGACGTGGCGGCGCTCCCCCACCCGGTTACATGAGAGGCAGAGGTGGCTATGGACCACCTCCTCGTGGCTACGGCCCACCTCGAGGAGGCGCTTATGGACCTAGAGGTGGCTATGGCCCACCAAGAGGTGGTTATGGTCCCCGTGGTGGTTTCCGTGGCGGCCCACCACCTCCCGGATGGAATGGCAGGGGACGTGGCGGCTACGGTCCCCAAGGACCTGGACCTCGCGGACCGCCTCCACCTGGATATGGTGCAGACCCTTACTACGGTCCTCAAGGTGGCATGGCCCCTGTCGAACGACAGCGCTCCAATCCCATGCAAGATCAATTCGTTGGAAGAGGACCTTCGCCCAGCGGTAGCCAGACTATCGGCCAAGCTATCGAGATGGACGAACGTACTGGTAGCCCACCCGACACGGTACCTCATCAAGTTTCGCCTTACGGTCTGAGGGACAGCGATAGCGACGTCGGCGGTATGGTAGGTCTGCAGCAAGACCAGCCAGTCGGAAACGGTCAGGCAGGTCAATTCGGCGCACATGATGATCCAACCAGCCCTACCAGCATGTATTCGCGCGGTGTTAATTCACAGTAAGCAGCATTGATCGATCACATATCCACTAGCGCTAACTTGACTAGATACGTTCCACCACGCGCAGGCTGGGCACAGGGAGGCGAGACTAATGGCCCTGTATCACCGCCCTTGAGAGAAAACACTACTTCCGCCATCCCATCATCCAATGTGTTCGCCGGCACTCACGGGTTCCCCAGTGCTTCACCAGCCCCGCCTTCACCAATAGCACAACATCACACCCAGCCGGCTCCCCGTCACGTACGTGGCGGCTCCGAACACTACTACGAAGATGTCGACCCGCGCTTTGCGAGTGATCCACACGTAGACACCGGCGCAGACCAACGGGCAAGCGGACTACCCTCGGCGTTGCAACCAGGCGGCAACGCTGCCTACCGTATGCCTTCCCCTATTTCGAACCCTCCTATACCCACTATCGTCAACCACTCTCCTCCTTCTCAGCCGTCACTACCATTCGGGCCGCCAGCGGTGACGCAGACTGACCACCTTAACAGCACACCGCCTCTAGAAGACGGGCACGGTGCCAGCGGAGGTGACTCCAATGAAAACCTCCCTGCCGGCATGCGCTCTCCAACCGGAAGCGACACCTCCCACTTCACCTCAATCTCACAACGAGGCATCAACCCAGCCTGGCGACCAGGGCCTGGTTCATATGCAAACGGTTCTACTGCCAGCGCTGCCCAACGCCGCCGCGAGGACGTCGTCCTTGCTGCTAATCCAGACTTCAGTCTCCCAGGCCTACCGTCGACCCGAGGAGGTCGCGCTCGTCGCGGTGGCCCCTTGCCCAGAGGAGGAGGCGTCGCGACCGGATTGACACCCTCTGGGAGATATCCGATGGAACTTTGAGCGGAGCTGGAACTTCTTCATGTTCGTTTTCTTGTTAGTCTTTCCGCCTGCGAGCGAGTCTCCTTGTTATTTTTTTTATTGGCAGTGGCCTCAGTCCACGCTTGATGTCCGCTTATTAGGGCCATGAACCTTTCCTTGTCTTTTTCTTTCTTCTACGTTCGTCCATGCTATTGGGTGTACATGGTGTGCACGCTAGAGCTTGATATACATCAACGCTTTGACTTGTCTTTTTCTCCTTTAGGAGCCCGAAAAGTCGAGGATGGGGGAGCGATTACTTGTTTTCCTTGACCTTTGTTGGGAGTGGGCGTTCACTGTTGTTCATGGGTGCAAAGGAAGAGATGATCATTTGGGTTTCCTCTTCTGTCGCTCGGTCTTTCTTCTTCGGCCGGAACTGGAAAGTTTCGAGATTTTTGAGCCGACGGCCTTGTGCATAGGTTATTCATAGTCTATAATCTAATGGTCTGTAAAGCCTGCGTTGATTCTTCTTACTTGATTCGGTTGGTTGATTGGGGTATGTTGGATGGTGCAATGGTATGTGATGTTTTGCGAGCTTTCCTGATGATGACTGATGTTGTCTACTACAACATGGTTATGGCGGGTCCGTGTTCTAGCCCTGATCAGTCCCACACGGCATTTGCAGTCGATCAAGGATGGTGGATCCTGTGATCGTGCGAGTCTGGCGGCGGCTTGAGGCCTTCGTCGAATTCAACGGCCTTGACGTCATACATGTACATTTCTCGAGAGCACAGGGAACATGAATGATGAGTTGTTGCGTTTGCGTCGACATGAAGACGTGCCTTCATCCCTTCTACTTTCGAAAGCTTAGGAGCTCGTGTAGCTTTATGTTCGCTTTGGACTTGATCGTTGGTTGGTCTAGGCTTGTTACTCACTGCGAGTTTTTCGAACTGTCTTTGGACATCTTGCCTGGACTGGTTTGGACTTTGCTACATTGACGGAGATCAGGTTGTCGTATTATTGAGCCTTTCTAGCAGCTGACTGAAACTCACCTGGGCGATCTGGTACTGTCAATCTTCTCGAAGACAGTCATTTACAAACCTGAAGAAGGAAACCTTCTCTGGATGTCGACTCAAACAAGCCTCCAACAGTCTGTGATAACGTTATATCAAATCTTGCGAGCCCGACCAAACCTTTCCCTGTGATTCTGTTGGAAGAAGTCTCGCCAAACCTTGAACCAAAACCACCACCTGAACGACGAAATTCGATGACTACGATGCAACCGAACCCTCTCGCCCAACCTTTTGCACCGCCGCTTTCGACAGCTGCCGCGGGATCGAAGACAACACCCGAGACAATCACTGACATGCTCCCAAACCCGACAAAGGCACGATCTGCTTTGCCATCACTTCCAACTCTCTCTGCTTTTCTGCTCTCACACTTCGCACAATTATCGCCTTTAGCCGCTGCCGCTGAGGTCCCATGGCTATACCACTCCCCTCTTCCACCTAGACCAAAGCCAAAGCAAATGGCACCTTGTGTTCAACCACAGGCCCAGCCTCCTCGCCCTCTACCAGCCCACTCTGGTGTTCGAAAGTTGGTCCTTAGCATCACTCCTACTGAAGGTGTGTATGCCGCCCTTGGCGCTTCGCCACTTCCGCCTCCACTTGACCACCCAATAAGGGACGGGATCACGGATCCAGCACCCGCCAAAGCTGTCGCCCCTAATAGCTTCAAGCGTCCAGGAGGCAGTCGAGAAAAGTTTACGACGGCCGCGTTCTTACACCGTCCTTGGTCGCTCACGCGTGGCCGACTACCACATGGAACTACTGTTTGGACTTCACACAAGGCTTTTGATGAAAGCTTAACAACTGGGTATAATCTAGCTCTACTGGAGAAGATGGGAGCCGATATTCGGGATCCTAAAGTGCTTGTGGGATACAAGGGTGATGAGGGCAGACGGATCGGAGTTGTGGTCGGGTTAGGAGAGACAGGCAAGGAAGAACTGGAGATCGACGATCTCAAAGGCAGGATCATCGCACAGTTTGGAGACCTTCATGGAGAGGGAGAATGGTTCGGATTCGATGACACTGTCCCAAAAGCCATCAACAATGATGATACATCACCCGAAGAGCAAGTGAAGAGGCCCAGCAAGATAACTTCAATCGCCTGCATGAACGCCTTCCATCCAGCAGAGGTCGATCGTGTCGCCGCTATTGCTGTTGAAGCTGGCCTTGTTTCATCAATGAAAGATTGCAGCGGCTTGCTCTATCTGACTGGCGCTGTAAGAGAGGAAGGGCTTGAGGCCGCTTTGCAAAAAGGCATGAAGGTTGTTTGTGTCGGCCATCGGCTTTGTGAGGCCTGGGGGATTGCTTACTTGGCGGAGAAGGTCAAAGAGATGTGGCCTGAGGTTGATGTGCGGGTGGTTGATGAGGAGGAAGTGAAGCCACCGCCGAAGGAGAAGAAAGAGATGAAGCCTGAAGGTAGAAAGAAAACCAAGAACGTGCCGAAACTAAAATCCAAGCAACAAGAGTACAACGAAATATCCGAGAACGAAGCAATACCAATGCCGAAGAGAAGGAGAACAAATAGCGAAGAGAAGGACGATGGGGGAGGTGTGATGCTTTGATCGAATCGATGTTTTCCTTGAGGCAAACGCAGATCGCACCTTCTTTACGGTTTTTTCGCTTTGGGGCCTTGCCTAAACAGTGGTCTATAAAGATGCTGGAACTGCGCCGTCCCTCAGCGGCTATTAGCCTCGCACTACTTCAACGAGAAGACGCTCACCATAACTTGACTCATGGACTCCGACAACGACTCAATGATAGTCCACACGGGTGCATCCAGCACAACATCACCCAAACGTGCGTTGGAACAGGAAAACGACGATGCCGACAAGCACCCAGCTAAGCGTCCGCGCAGGGGTACGCGGTGAGAGTCACTTGAACTCAATCACATAATCATACCCCCTAAGCTAACTTTTTGACTAGCTACAACGACAACGACACTGTGCTGGTGCTCGTCGGCGCAGGGAAGACCCGGTTCATGATCCACACCGACCCGATTTGTGCCAGGTCCGAGATCTTCAAGGCGACCTGCAACGAGCACTGGCAAGAGGGTCAGGAGATGGTCGTTCCGATACCTGATGCCCAGCCAGAGACTTTCCAGATGTACATGGATCTGATTTTCGGCAGTCTTGCCTACGACAACGAATCGTCATCATTGCCTCTGATCAAACTTTATATCCTGAGCGACTTTCTGGGCGACGTCAAAAGCCGCAACCGGGCAATGCAGCTTCTACTGTCACCGGAGCAGAGGAAATGCCCAAGCACTGTGTCCGTGGAATTTATCTGGAAACACACCGCCCCAGGGTGTCTCCTGAGAAAGTGGGCTGTGGACATGATTGCGGCAAAGCTGGGTCCTGTGCACTTTGCAAGATTCATCACAATGTATCCTGCAGAATTTGTGCAGGATATCGCCATGAAGCTTCATCTTCAGGCTTATCCCCGACTTCCTCATCCTTCAGCAAACTTGCAGGATTATCTGGAAGTCGATGTTGAGCACGACGAATGATGCTTGCAGCGAGGCAATCTGGCGGTGATGGATCTGTGGATCACAAGGCGTGGTAATCTGGATCTCATGGCAGCTAGACGCACGTGCTCACTAGAAGACTCATGAACGCTCAGCAAGGGAGTGGACTACAATAGGATTTGAGGGACGAAGGCTTCCTTCGCAGCCTGTTCACAATGTCACCAAGCGCCACTTACCGTGCTGACATTCAAATGCTTCACGACAGTGTGGAATGTTTGACTGCCCATCCCGACGACGTCCACACATGATGCTTTCTCTTTTCACTCTTCCAGTACAGCTCAGTTCATGCTCCGCTGTGAAATTTCACATGCTCACTGAAGGATGGCGATCCTAGCACGTGAAAGCTCATTCATTTGTTCCTAGTGGTGTGAGGGAACATATAACACGTCTCCCCTCTTCCCTTCGCACCAAATCTGCTCCATCACCACATCGACGACACACCCAAACACAGCCGGTGCTTGCCATGGCCGGTGATCCGCCCCCAGCGAAGCGTCCGCGCGAGGACGACGAAAATGCCGACCATCGCGCTGTAAAGCGCCCACAGTAAGTGATCGACTTTCGTTGCACGAGCCCGATGTGGTATAAATCGTACTAACACGTTACTAGCCTCGACTACACCCATACCAGCATCATCTCGGTCTTCGTTGGGCATGAAGAAAAACACTTTATCGTTCACAATGATGCGATCTGCATCAAGTCCAAATTCTTTAAAACCGCTTGCTCTAAACGTTGGAAGGAGGGCCAGGAGAAGATCGTACGCCTACCTGAAGTCAATGTGAAAGCTTTTGAGAGCTACATCGATTGGGCGTACAGCGACACACTTGTGGCTGAGTCAACCGTGGATCATACCATCGCCATGATGATCGATCTGTACCTGATCGGGGACAAGCTAGAGGACATCAAGCTCCGTAACAAGATCTTGAAGGCATTACACAGTCATGCCACCATCGACTTACTTCAGCCAGATGCCGATGACATTACAAAAATCTGGCACAGCACCCCACCAAGCTCGCTACTCAGGAAATGGGTCCTCGATGTTGCCATCTCGAGGCTTTGCAGAGAATCGTTCGAGGACAGCCTGACGGACTACCCATCGGATTTTGTGCGGGAGCTTGCACTCAAGGCTCTTCAGCAGATACCAACTATCGCCCCGAAAGAGTTCCAGGCGAAACTGCCGCTGTACGTCGAAGAGGATGAAGAGCTTTGACATGCGGGTGGTTTGTTAAGTTTCAGTACTGGGGCGTCATGATGAAGAAAGGCTGATGTCCTATACTCGATGTTGAGAATATGCTTTTTGGTCGGTCACATGTAGCCTCGGGGTCAGAAAAACCAGTCTTCATTTCATCCAAAGGGAGAAGCAATGGGAGGAGCCAACGACCAATGAAACTCTTGGGAAGGTTGTTGGTACATACGATGTTGTATTCAATAGAAGTGAAGCTGTCAGGAGAAAGATGCAAAAGATTGAAATGCAGCCTAATGACGATGACGTTGCAGGGTGACGAGCCGGCTTCGCTGGGCTGCAGCGTGCGCAAGCTCACGGCCACAGCCACCAAAGGACGCGAAAGCTCCGAGGCGACAGCTTTAGCAATTAGGTATTCACACACTCTCGCTGCGACCCGTACCCTGCCTCTATTTTGCGTTGGCGCTGGCCGAGAGCAAAGGCGACACACCCAAAACACCACCCTTCTCGTCTCGGCGACGTGAGGAAGGCACCATTGACGTCTGCTTACCGGCATCGTACCACTTCCCCTCATAGCGAGGCCACGACACCACCCCTCTACATACCACACCACCACCACCATACCCGCCAACATGGCATACAATGCGACGCGAAATGTCGACCTCAGCAAGTCTGAGACCGAGCTCTCCACCAACATCCGCAAAGCCACCTCGATCGACGAGACCGCCCCGAAGCGCAAGCATGTTCGCGCATGCATTGTCTACACATGGGACCACAAGTCCAGTCAGTCTTTCTGGAGCGGCATGAAGGTCCAGCCTATCCAAGCCGACGAGGTCCAGACGTTCAAGGCTTTGATCACGGTACACAAGGTGCTGCAGGAGGGACACCCTGTCGCATTGAAGGAGGCGCAAGCCAACGTCAGCTGGCTGGAGAGCTTGATGCGTGGATCGGCCGGAGGACTAGGAGATGGCATGAAGGGATACGCACCTATGATCCAAGAGTACATCTTCTTCCTCGTCTCAAAGCTGAACTTCCACCGCAACCACCCGGAGTTCAACGGCACCTTTGAGTATGAGGAGTACATTTCGCTGAAGAGCATCAATGACCCCAATGAGGGTTATGAGACTATCAGCGATCTTATGAACCTCCAGGACCAGATCGACAGCTTCCAGAAGCTGATCTACTCGCACTTCCGAAGCGGCGCCAACAACGAGTGCAGGATCTCAGCCCTGGTCCCACTGGTGCAAGAGAGCTATGGCATCTACAAGTTTGTTACAAGCATGTTGCGCGCTATGCACACCACACTAGGAGATGACGAGGCGCTGTCACCCCTAAGAGGACGATACGATGCGCAGCACTACCGCCTGGTGCGATTCTACTATGAATGTTCGAACTTGCGCTACCTTACTTCTTTGATCACTGTGCCTAAGCTTCCTCAGGATCCGCCTAACTTACTTGGTGACGAGGAATCAGCACCCGCACTCCCGACACGACCAAAGAACGAGTCTGCGACCAAGCCCAGAGACACGCCTCCACCTGTGCAAGCTACTGACCCCGAGCCGATTAACGAATTCTGGAAGAACGAGCAGCAGAGGGCGCAAGATGAATTCGCAGCAGAGCAGGCTAGGCTGCAGGCTCAGTGGGAAGAAGCACAAAGGCTACAACAGCAGCAGGCAATGCAAGCCCAGAGGGACTTTGAGGAGCAGCAGCGCTTGCAAGCGGAGCAACAAAGGCTCCAACAGGAACAGCTTCAGCGACAGCAGTATGCCGATCAGACACAGGGACGCATGGCCGAGCTGGAGCAGCAGAACCTGGCAGCAAGGGCACAATACGAGAATGACCAATTGATGCTTGAGCAGTACGATCGCAGGATGAAGGCGCTGGAACAGGAGCTATCACAAATCAATGCAAACTTCCAGCAACAAACCAACAGCAAGGACGACCAGATTCGCGCGCTACAAGAGCAGGTTAACACCTGGCGGACTAAGTACGAGGCGCTTGCGAAGTTGTACAGCCAACTGCGCCACGAGCACCTCGAGCTGCTGCAGAAGTTCAAGGGTGTACAGCTGAAGGCTGCAAGCGCACAGGAGGCCATTGACAGGCGGGAGAAGCTTGAGCGTGAGCTCAAGACGAAGAACTTGGAGCTTGCAGGCATGATTCGCGAGCGCGATCGTGCGCTCCACGACAAGGATCGCACTACTGGCGGCCACAAGGACGAGCTTGACAAGCTGAAGCGCGAACTCAGAATGGCCATCGACCGCGCCGACAACTCGGAGAGAGGCAAAGGCTCTGAGCTCAGTGCAATGCTCTCAAGACACAACCGTGAGATTGCGGACTTGGAGGAAGCACTTCGCAACAAGACCAGAGCTCTGGAAGACGTGCACATGAAGCTTGGCGAGGGTTCATCCGACCTCGAGCGCCAGCTGCGTGATAAGGAGGAAGAGCTCGAAATTTACAAGCAGGGCATGGACCAGACGCTTCTGGAACTCGCCGAGCTGCGCGAGGGAGGTGGGGACACAGACAAGGCGATGGATGAGCAGATCGACGTCATGCTTCTGGACAACATTCGCAAGATCAACGACATCATCGACTCGGTGCTGCAGTCTGGTGTGCAGCGTGTCGACGATGCTCTGTACGAGCTTGACAGCAGCATGCAAGCAGGTAATCAGAGCGCGAGTGGTCCATACGTGCTGTCCCAGATCGAAAAGGCTCAGTCAAGCGCCATGGAGTTCAGCACAGCGTTCAACAATTTCATTGCTGACGGTCCTAACTCAACACATGCCGAGGTCATCAGGACCGTACACACCTTCTCCAACGCCATCGCCGATGTGCTCTCCAACACCAAGGGTTTGACTCGCTTTGCGTCCGACGACAAGAAGGGCGACCAGCTCATCAATGCTGCACGCAGGAGTGCATCTTCATCAGTCGACTTCTTCCGTGGTATCATGTCGTACCGCCTGTCTGACCTCGAGGATCTGCAGAAGACCGACGTTGTCATCAACAAGAACAACGACGTCCAGGTCGCCCTCAACAACCTCTCTAAGCTTGCTGATGCCTTCGCCCCCAAGGGTACCAAGGTTACCAACCAGTCTGGTGACCTGGGCGAGCTTGTCGACCGTGAGATGACTAACGCTGCTGCCGCCATCGATGCCGCCACAGACCGTCTGACCAAGCTCATGAACAAGAAGCGTGACCAGTACACTTCATACGAGCTCAAGATTCACGACTCGATTCTCGAAGCCGCCATCGCCGTCACAAACGCCATTGCACGCTTGATCAAGGCCTCTGCCTCGTCGCAGGCCGAGATCGTGCAGCAAGGCCGCGGCAGCAGCATGAGCGCCACACAGTTCTACAAGAAGAACAACCGTTGGACCGAAGGCCTCATCTCCGCCGCCAAAGCTGTCGCCATGTCCACAAACATGCTCATTGAGACCGCCGATGGTGTCATTTCTGGCCGTAACAGCCCTGAACAGCTGATTGTTGCCTCCAACGATGTTGCCGCTTCCACCGCCCAGCTTGTCGCTGCATCAAGAGTGAAGGCCAGCTTCATGAGCAAGACTCAGGAGAAGCTCGAGGATGCCAGCAAGGCTGTCACTGGCGCTTGCCGCGGACTGGTCAAGCAGGTGCAAGCTATCATCGAGAACAGGAACCGCGATGATGGTGAGGATGTTGATTACTCGAAGTTGAGCGGGCACGACTTTAAGGTTCGGCAGATGGAGCAGCAGGTATGCTTTCACGTTTCCTCTTTTACCTCCATGAGTAGATCACTGACGATAATTGTAATTTTTAGGTCGAGATTTTGCAGCTCGAGAACGCGCTCAGCGCTGCCAGGCACAAGTTGGGTGAGATGAGGAAGATCAGCTACCAGGATGAGGACTAGAGTATTATTCTCCATGGAGATGATAGGGAATTTATTGTTGAACTTGCAAGTGGGTTTGGTAAGAAGATGTTGCTGTACATACCATAGCTATACTATACCCTTTCGTATCGTATGGATGGCCCATCTTTGTAGCGGATGTCATAGGATAAATCAATGGTGGCATGCAGGCGGGAGGAAAGAGATCAATTTGCAGAGTTGGTATTGTTGTTTGATTGCCACCGTAGAACCTCTTTACATGACCGTGCTTACTAAAGATGCCCCGATAGATTGCAAGTGCCTTGTGCCGTGGATACTCGGCAGTTGATCGAGTACATGCACTCATGACATCCCAGAAGTCATGCTGCCGTCGATTCCAATTGCAGAACGAACAAATGAACCCACTCAAAATCCGGCAAGTCGGGAACATCAGTCATTGAGAGTACCGTTGCACTCAGTCGGTTTCTGAACCCGAGTCGCGTCGAGCCGGGGCGGCGTGACCGAAGTACTGATTTTTGGCATTGTGCTGCGAATTGTTTTTACCACCTGTAATACTGTTGTTATACTGCTCGCCTTTGCCCGAGTTGATGTTGATGGAGCCAGTGCCCGAGTGGGAAATCGCGCCATCACTGCCGTGCATGGTTGACACCTTGTTGAAGGATTTCAGCTCTTCGATTCCAGCGGCGATTTGCTCAAAGTCAATTTGAGCGTCAGCCGCGGCATCGGCATTTGCAGCCTGGAAATAGTGGTGATTCTGAAGAAGTTGCAGGCTCTCGAGTATCTCTTGCATTAAACCCTCGACTTTCTGCTTCTTGCCAGGCAAGACGCTCTGGAGGGCCACCGTGTATCTCTCGCGTCGAGTGGCGTCATCGCCTGGCATAACTTTCCGGAATATATCCTTCAGGGCTCTGGCGTTGATTTCGCAGGTCTCGAACAATGGCTCGACTGCATTGCTGGTGGCTTCGATCTCCTGCTTCCTCGCGGCATCGTTCGAGGTCGTGAATTCCGCTTCCAGCTTCTCTTGGATCTGCTCTGCGGCCTTCAAGGTGCGGAGGACGAGTGGGAGTTTCTCTGCTGCTTTCCTGAATGCTTCATGCAGGCCTTTGGCGTCTTTGGCGGCGTCGAAGATCTTTTGCGTGGCTTGGGTCACGGCTATGACTGAGGAGATGATGCCCAGGACCAGGCCGACTGCTTCGGCGCCGGACATGGTTCGTGTTGATCTTGGGATATCAAAGGATGATTTGCAGAGAGTGTTGAGCATGTGGTTTTGGGCGAGCTGACAGATACGGTAGGTCTTCTTTGGTCGCCTCTTTTACCCACATGAGCTGCGGGCTGTAAGCGCCGTGGCTGAAGGCCGCATGTCTAGAGCAAGGCGAATGGAGGAGCTGCGCTTCTGACCATTAGACTAACCGAAACACCCTCCTCCTGTAACAATTGCTAGCCACTATCGCAGTTGAAGCCATGCAGAAGTGAACGCTTTCCCCCAGGTCGACTTACTGACATGGCTACACGTGGCGGAGCTGGCAACACTACTGTGAGCCACTCCGGTTCTGGGCCGATCAACATTAATACTGGGAGCGGCGACTCATTCCATGGCACAATCAGCGGTGGTTCGGGACATGTACAATATATCGCAAATCACCAGTACATCCAGACTGTTGGTGGTGGTGCGGACCAGGATCGGCTCGACAGGGAGTTCCGAGACGCTCTTTACCTCACGTCGCCAGAAATCGAGCGCCGCACATTGCTTAAGGTCAAGGGTTCTCAACTCGTGGGCACTTGCGAATGGATTCTGAGCCACCAGAGGTTCGTTGCATGGCTTCGTCAAGAGAAGCAGCGGCTGCTATGGATCCATGGAGGGGCTGGTCGAGGCAAAACCATGCTATCAATCTTCATATCGACCATGCTAGAGGGAAAAGCGAAAACGATCTATTTCTTCTGCAGTGGGGATGCCGACAAACGCCGTTCCGCAACCGCGGTCTTGCGCGGGCTGATGTGGCATCTGACAAGAATATGTCCAGGGCTTACGCGAGTCTTGCGTGGAACGCTCGGCCCTGATCTTGATGCTGCTCTGTCGTCGCGCGCAACATTGTGGGCGGCGTTCAGTGGTCTCATTGAAGCGATGGGGTCCGAGCAGCTATACTGCGTGATAGATGGATTGGAAGAATGCGACAGGAATTCAGAAAATTGGCTGGCCGAAATGTTCACGACCCTGCACGAAAGCCCCGTAGCAAACACTTTTAAGACCATTCTACTCAGCCGACATCTTGCCGGATTATGGGGCTCAAATCAGATATGCCTAGATTACGAGGATATCTCAGTCCAAAGTGTGCGGTATTACACTATGATGAAAACAAGGGAGCTAGCCAGTCGATTCGACTTCGACGGAGAAACCCTCCACTCCATCCGCAATACACTTTGCGAGCGTTCCCGTGGCAACTTTCTATGGATCGGTTTCGTCATGGTCACTCTTTCAGAGCAGAGAGATATGGAGGAGATTCTACATACTCTGAACCGATTGCCTGCGGGTTTAGGGGCGCTTTATGACCACATGTTCCATAATATGGAATTTAGTCAAGGAGCAATGGTTTTACGAATCCTTAGCTGCGTTTCCCTAGCATGTCGTTGTCTCACCTTAGACGAGCTTACCTATGTGGTTGCATCTTGGCCACGGGATGGTCCATCTGTGGAAAGGGAGCTAGTTCGAGATCTGATCAGATACTGTAGGCCTTCGTTACAGCTTGCAAGGCAGACTGTCACTCTGACACATGGATCTCTGAGAGATTACGCGAACAGTTATGACTCTCCCGATGGAAGTCGTCTATTGCCAGAGCGTGTGCACCTGCGGCTCGCATGGGCTTGCATCGATGCTCTTGCGCAACAGGGACAAAGGAGCCCGCTCGCGCAATATGCCGCAGAGTATTGGCCATCCCATGCAAGAAGATCTTCCACATTTGCAAAGGAACTGATCTCTCACCCGAGTTTGTTCTTCAATGCCAGCTCCGAGCTGCGCACGAGTTGGTGGGTCGGTCCGTCTTCACCTAAAATGATACCGAAAGAGAGGGATATCCCTGCATTGCACCTGGCCTGTTTACTTGGCATTGAGCCATGGGCGAACGACATTATCGAAAGACACGAAGAGTTACGGATCAGGTTTGGGGGATCGACGGATTCCGTCCACAAGCAAGATCATGAGGGTAGGACGGCACTTCACTTCGCAGCTGTAGAAGGCCATGTAGCAATAGCCAGGCTGTTGCTCCGCCGTGGCGCAAATGTTCATGTCGAGAATGAACACCGGCAGACTGCGTTGCACTTGGCGACCAAGGCGGGCTTTGTGGTAATGGCTAAGTTGTTACTTGACCATGGAGCACACGTTGACACCACAGACGAGACTGGCTGGACAGCACTGTACTGGGCGGTGAACGCAGGTCAAGAAACAGTGGTCAGAGTCTTGCTAAATCACGCAGCTAACGTTAATGCCCAAGACGAACATCGGCAGACTGCGTTGCACTTGGCGACCAAGGCGGGCTTTGTGGAAATGGCTAAGTTGTTACTTGACCATGAAGCACACGTTGACACCACAGACGAGACTGGCTGGACAGCACTGCACTGGGCGGTGAACGCAGGTCAAGAAGCAGTGGTCAGAGTCTTGCTGGATCACGAAGCTAACGTTGATGCCCAAGACTACTCCGAAGCTCACAGATCACCGTTAGACTTGGCAACTATGCGAGATGCAGAAACAATGGTTGACTTATTGCTTGGGCATTGATGAGAGGCATATACCAGTGAAAGCCAACACCCCAGCAAGGGTATGGGAAGAAATGGTGTTTGCTCCCTGCATCGAGGTGACATTACTTGAACATGGCCAACTGCCAATGCTATATCATCCATGGTTTGCAAGACTACACGGGCTCATCGGCGTAAGCTTCGGGCATCGCTTCCCGCTCGGCATGCGCCTCGTACGCGGCCCTCTCTTCCTCCTCGATTCTCACGGACCACAGCGCTGACCCGGCAGCCGAAGTAAGCAAGAACAGCATGCTAAGCACCGGAATCAGCTGCAAGGTCATGTACACCGTACCAAACCACATGTATTCGAACTTTCTCTTCTTCCTCTGGATGAAGCTCTTCCTGTCCTGCTTTGAGAAGCCCTTAAGCGCGAAGTATCGCCAGTTGAGAAGTGGTCCAGCACGGTAGCCAGTCAACAGCAAGAAGAGCGGTACACCGACGAAGGGAATGAAGTTGAGCGGCAGGAAGATCATCAGCTCGAACAGCTGCCTGAACGAGAATGGTGCGAAGACGGCGCCCTTCTCTCGCGCACCGAGTCTCTTTACTGGATCGCTTTCGTCGTAGTCCTCTGCTACCACCCTGCGGCTCTTGACCAAGTCTTCGTATCCTTCCCCGACCATCACGGCGTCGAAGATGTCCACCTGTGTGTGATCGACGAACATGGCTTCGAACAGCAGTGCGATGAGCAAATTGCCGGCGCCTAGCAGGAAGAAGGTCGCATTCACCCAGGCACTGCCCTTGAAGTGGAAGAGGGCCAGGAAGGCCACGAGTGGGATGTAGGCAGCCAGGAAGAGTATGGCGAGGATGGCGGTAGACAGCACAGTCAATGGTAGTAAGCGGCTGCGCAAGAGCGGGTGTAGCGAGCGGTGGGTCGCGAAGTAGTAAATTCCTTTGAGCGGATAGAAGAAGGCGGGTGTGAAGTTTGCGCGTATGAAGCGCGAGGCTGCTTGGGAGGGCATGGCTGGTATTGAGGTCCTGTAGGTGTTGTAGGCGGTCGAAGGAGCGTGGTCAGAGAAAAAGGAGGGTGTACGCAAAGAGTGAATGCGTGCCCCAACGTCGGATTGCGCCGGTTTGTGGTACAGGTTGTTTTATATATGCGGTCCTGCAATCTTCGTGTCTGCGTTGGCGTAGTTGCATGTGATCGAGACGGCGTTTCACCAATCTTGCTGCCTGCAGCTTGACGTCGTGCCTCGGTAGGGCTCTACCCTAAGAGTTGGATGTGGGAGTTAGGGTTTGGGGTAGCCTGCTGTTGATACAATTCGACTGGATCAACCTGGATGTCTTAATATCTTCATGGCACACTTACATATGCCTACTGGGAGTCGAAAGGAGGACTGCAAATTCCCGGGCGATATTGATTTCGTTAATTATGTCTTCTCGGAGATGTTGCTGCTACATAGATTTGGCACCTCGCTCAACCAGAGTGGAAACATAGCACTTGACGCCACAGTTTCGAACGCAACGACAACCCGTCGGCACAGACCGCCATCTCAAAAACCTCCAGATCACTCGACACTTCTATGGAGCCATTGACATAAGGCCGTCGAATCCACCTCGACCGTAGTCCCGCTTGAGATCGTCGACATTGCATGGTCCTCCACCACCGTGTTGACAGCGCAAGTCACACGGATGTTGACCAGATCTACCTAGATTACAGAAGATGTTGTGTGTGACAGACGAGACCACTTGTAGCTCCCATGCCAACCTCCACACAGCATGTGTAGCATTGAATATCGTGCGTTGGACAGATGTCATGGGAGCCAGATGAATGGAGCATTGGCAGCCAATGACGAAGCTCCGCCCTGAGGCAAGAGGCGCATGGGTTCCTGCAAGCCACGAAGAAACTTGCCAGTCTTTCGAACCGGATAAGACAACCACCCAAGTTTGAAACCGTATTGTGCGATGACTGCATGCTTTTGATTCGCTTTACCAGTGAACAAGGTATTACCTGCGGTCATGACACCGCTCAAAGCAATCAAACAATATCGGGATGCATCACCCTACGCGCGCTCAATGCGTCGCTGCAGGAGTCCATCCGCCCAAGACGAAGCTTCCCAAGAATGTACCACCAAGAACAGACATGAAGTACCCGACATTCATGGTCATGACTGCTAACATACTATACACAACGTCAGCTCACTAGGCTCATACAGTTCACAACCGAGAACACTTACAGCAAGTAGCTTACACCTGCAAGAATAGTATCGAGTATTGCTCTCGTCAAAGCCTTGTTAATCCTCCAAGGTTCTCTCTTCTGACCAGCGGCACCGAGTTCCAAGTCCGAGGTGTTCCTCCAGAAGTCGTTGACTGTTGATCGGTTCCACAGCTCCGTGAAGCGGCATCGCAGCGCCAGCAACCCTCGAAAAATGAAGGCCAACACGATGAGGAATATGCAAGTCCCAGCGTATGTACCAGCACTACCTGGCGTCCAAGCTTTCGAATATAGAGGAGTACCCGTCGATGTAAAGAAGACCATCATCATGTCCGACATGCCCATCATGTGGCCGGACATATCCATCGTGCTGGAAGAAGACGAGTCGGAGCCCGAAGGCATTGACATACCGCCCATGTCCATCCTGGCGGTAATGTGATTTTGAGACATGTCACTGCCGTTGTGTTGGGAATGATCCGTCCGTTGTTGATGAAAATAAGAGAACTTGATGTAATGGAAGACGCAGAATCCCACCAGAGACAGTGCTTACGTCCCAGAACGCTTAATGTATATAAGACACTGACAACAAGCTCCACACATGATTTCTAAATTATGCTAGGTCGGAGATCTCGTGTGACGCGGAGCTCTTGAGCTCAAAAGCAAAGCTGCGCAAACTTGCTCAACGCTAAACTGCCGCAACTTTCGAGCACATTAGGGTCGCGATCCTCCAAAATATTTCTCCCGTTCGATTGGATGATTTCAATTGATTGCTCCATTGTGGCAAGTGGGAGAGACGGTTTAGCCTTGACTCTCGCCTAATACCCACAAAGTAAGCATCGCCCAACGGCGGCCTGAACGGCTTGTGGTTGCTTGGTTACTTTCTCAAATATGTCCAACGAGACTCCGGCGATGAAGTCTTACTAAAAGTAACGCTGGCCACTGATTGCGACGCTTTTTTAGCTCACGCACACCTTTGAGCTTGCCATCAGTCGCAGTGCCTAGCAACACAGCAGCCATGGACGGTATGGATATGCCCATGGGCACGCCTTGGTTGGATAAACCGATCGCGCTGCACGATGAAGGAGGACGAGCCTACACATGCAAGCTCAACGACACTGCTCTGTGCAACTACCAGAGCGGCTACTGGAGATTTTGGTAGGTCAACTAGCTGAGAAGACACGATCGGTTTCGAGCTACTAATCGGCGATATAGGTACGAAGCGGATCATCACTATGCGCTGCCGACCGTAGCCTTTTTCATGGTCGCAATCATACTCTTCGGACTTGGACACTTATTCAATATACTGGCATCTCGTTCAATTCGCACGACGAAGGCGTTTCGATTGTCGAGCGCGTCCGTACGCTTCCTGAGCTACCGAGCATTCCGTATCAATGCCTTGAACTGGACGACAGCTCCGCTGGGTATTCTGGCACTCGGTGCAGTCGGAACCATCTACTTCTTCTGCATGACACTCGCGCCTAAGCCTTACTACTGGCCTAGCAACGATGGTCGCCATTGGGGCAACTCACCTCCTATCGCTACGCGAGCAGGCTGGCTCTCCCTTGCTTGTCTACCATTCATCTTTGCTACTGCAGGCAAAAGTAACCTCATCACTGCGCTGACAGGTGTCAGTCATGAGAAGTTGCAAGTCTTCCACCGATGGATTTCGTACGCCTGTTTCATCACAGCACTCATCCACACCTTCCCGTTCATCATATACAACATTTCGAAGGGAACGATGGTTGAGCAATGGGACACATCGGTCTTCTACTGGACCGGAGTTGTGGCGCTCATTGCGCAGGGTTGGCTGACATTGGCCTCTATCTCACCACTGCGGTAAGAAGAAGTCGATAGCCCATCTTGTTGAGGCAATCTCACTAACGCTCACACAGATCTATGGGTTACGAATGGTTCAAATTTTCTCATTTCCTGGCAGCGCTAATCTTTACGCTGTTCATGTTCTTCCATTGTGATCACACTCTGTCTTCTTGGTACGCTTGTATGAAAATTAGAATGGAAGCAAGACATTGCTAACATATCCACAGGGACTACTTCATCGCTACAGGCGTCCTGTTCGCTCTGTCATGGCTGCACCGTCAAATTCGCATCTACTTCGAGCACGGCGTCGGTCACAAAGCCAGTGTAAGCCTTGTCGCCAATGGCTTCATCTGCGTTCGCATCCCCACCGCTTCGACCTGGAGCGCCGGACAGCATTTCTTCGTTCGCTTCATGTCGCTGGGCATCCATGCATTCTCCATCCACCCCTTCACTGCGTGCTCGCTCCCGGCAGGAAACAGCTCTTTCGACAAGGCTACATCCGAGCTGGTCCTCTACATTCGTCCACAAAAGGGATTTACCGCCCGACTTGCCAAGCACGCGGAGACTCACCCTAATAGCACAATCAGAGTCTTGCTCGATGGACCTTACGGAGGCATTAGCTCACAGGAGATTCAAAGAAGCCCTCGGCAGCTCGTCGTCGCTGGAGGTTCTGGTGCTGGCTGGCTTCTACCGATGATCAGCACTTTCCTCCGTCATCAGCAACATAGTGAGAAGGCAGCTGTAGACTTGGCTCGCAGCGCAAGAATCGTGCTAGTCACACGCGATGTCGAGACACACCAGTGGTTCGACGAGACGGTTCAAGAGATGTTAGCCACCTTTGGCTTGGAGAAGGTCCCCGCGAACTTGGAGATTGAGATGTACTACACTGGAGCTGGACAAATGACACCTGATGCAACATCAACTCACGCGCTACCTAAGCTTGATGAAGAGGCAAGCGATGGCAACGAGCGCGTCGGCTCAGATTCTTCGTCCGACATGAAGCGCTCCAACTCAATGAAGCGCCTCAATGGCCGCCCTTCACTCCCAAGTATAGTTCATGCAGAGTCGACGTCGCCGAATTTGGCCGGTCAGCTAGGTGTGTTCGTCTGCGGTCCAGCGAGCATGCAGATCGACGTGTCCAATGCGGTGGCTGCTGAGCAGCTCGCGGTCCTCAGAGGCGGACGCAACGATGTCTACCTGCACATGGAGCACTTCTCGTGGGCATAGTGTATCGAGCAGTCAAATGAACCATTATCATACGTCCTGTGATATCTATGAACCTTCACCTTCTCACCGCTTCAAGGTCTGAACCCTGCCTGTGTGCGGAGGCTTCCGAATCAGCCTGATCGTACCGAGACGAGCGAAGCTGTTCCCTGCACTCTCCAGATTACCCCGTTGCGTCTGCTCTGACCTTCGCGCCTTCTCCATCTGCCTGTGATGAGTCGCAAGCAACGTCCTTTGCTGTGAAACAGGTAGATGCATCAGGCTTCTCCGATCGTCGGCGCGGAGTTGGGAGAGTTGGTTATTGAGCGTATACGCACGCTTTTGCTCTCTTATGCTCAGCTGGCGCAAAGGATTGGAGAGGTCGTCGTTGTCGTCCGAGCTGGTGTCGGTGTCGCTTTGTGACGCTGGGGAGTGCCTTGAGGACATGAAGTCCGGCTCCGACGGCGAGAACGTGATATCGAGGTTGTGCTTGTTCCGGGAATTCGAAGACCGAGAATCTCTTGACTTGTTGTGCGCAGCGAGCAGTGCACTATCGGACAAGCGTGTGGCGATCAGGTTGCGTTGCGACTCCTCTTCCGCTTCCAATGACGAGAGATCGTAGAAATCTCTGAATTCGGCATCCTTGGCTGTGAGATCGTACTTGCAATGACCTTTCGCGATCATATGCTGTTGCACGGCCTGGCGCGTGTTTCGCTGTGTCCCACAGTAGAGGCACTCGTGATAAGATGAGATGACAAGGTGGAAATAGGCGAGAAGAGATCCAGTGTCGACCAACAAATTTGAGGTCACTATGTGCAATCCGTGGACTTTTGACATGTGCTCTAGATTCTGGTCCAAGTCTGAGCTTGAACGATCGCAGAAGAGGCATTGTGATTCGTCGAACTCCTGATCGATGCTGGACGATGAAGAATCGCTGGCATCACTGTGATTGATATGGTCTTGCGATTGAGAAGCAGAGACTGCATCCCAGTTCGATTGAACATCCATGGTTGCTGTTGTTGTTGTTGTTGTTGCAGTTGTGACACCAACAAGTGGCATTGATTGGCTGAGGTGTTAGAGAAGTGTAGTGATGAGTTTAGTGTGTCTTGATGGAAGCTTGAGCGATGCTCTTGATGATCTGTGTTTGTTATTGTCTATCAAAGCATGTCTATGGCGTCGCTCTATATATCCTTCTCGACGGTATGAGCTTGACATCCGAGTCCGATAACAAAGGATGTCGGCCTTAGGCTATCACGATGAGCCACTTCACGTGACCGTGATATGCTTGGCGTAAGACTCATCGTGACTGGCGAAGCCACAAGTCTTGGTACATATTACGAATGAGACGGAACCTTTGCATCCGACAGCACAGCTATGCTATGTCTCAATGTGTTGTCGGCATCCTGTTACAGGGTGTATCGACGATGAGCATATTCATCGTGGTACCCAAGTCCAGTAGATCATTAGCGTGGCGATCGTGAAGGGATTGTATTGGAACTTGTGCGTTAGATATACACACTTTAGCGAATCGTGGTGATTACTTTAATGGGCGGATCTGGGTTCTCTCTGTCAACATGGACCAGCATCCTCGCGACGCATTGTAAGTCGTTAGTGTAAGAAGGGAACACTGTCACTGCGCGTAGGGCAACTCTGCCCTAGCTGATCAAACAGCGAGACGGCGTCTGAGAAGCTGAGAAGCTTGCTGACCCAGCAGCCACATGGTCAGGGCTTAACATCGATTTAGCGGCAATGCCAGCGAATGAACAGAGCGGCAATTAAATCCAGGTAGGCGGTAATAAGCAGAGCCTCAAATCTGCTCGTGGCGACGTTTTCTTTCACACGCGTTGGTGACCAAGACACGGCCTCAGCGACCCGTTGCTGCCCGCATTCCGAAGGATTCTCGTCTTTATCCGGATCACGTGCGGAGGTCAACCGGATCTACATTGCGCTCGTTGTGAATGGCTGGCGACCGAGAAGGCAGTGGTCTGCCATGAAGGATCTCATATTCCGCATTTCAATAGCGTTCCCGACATAGCAAGACTTGCATAACGAAAGCTCCCAAGCAATTCGAATACGAGCATTCCAAGAAAAATTCCCATGCAATCGACTGACAAAGCGGCTCGTTTGCGGCAGGCGAGCTCAAGTCGGACGCGGCTCTCTATCTTGGGACCGACCAAGGGACCAAGCGACACTCAGCTCCGACTTCAGCTCCGCATATCGCCCCGATAGCTTCCCTTGTTCCTGTGCGCGTGTAGCTTGTGCCACCAATCTGACGGCGAATGCACGTAGCCTAATTCCAGTCATCATCGAACAGAAAATATCACCTGAGCAAGTAAATCGCTCGAGCGCCAGCTCTTAAGTAGAAGACCAGTCTCAGGTCTGTTGTCACTTCCTTTGTTTGTCATCACCAACCAAACACCAAACTACCATAACACACCCCACCAGAATTACTATCACCTACTACCAACATCACCAACACAGTCAACACCAATGAGTTGCACAAGAACAATCGGCCACAACTCCATTCTGACCAGGCAGTCCGCCGCCTCGGTCTTCAAGACTCTCAATGGCACACACATCGCCAGCAGGGCTTCAAAGCCCGGCCTCGTCTACGCACAGCACATCACATCGCCACGGAGACAATTCAGCACAACACGCCCAACCGCGATGAAGGAGTTCTTCCCTGCGCCTGACGCCCCGCACATCAGAACCACTGAAGCAGCATGGTCACATCCAGTGTACACAGAAGCACAAATGAACGAAGTCGTCGTTGCTCACCGAGAAGCAAAGACCGCCTCCGACAAGGTGGCGATGGCTATGGTCCGCATCCTGCGCTTTGGCCTCGATCTCGCTACAGGGTACAAGCACGACAAAGCCGTCGCACTGGGCCAGAAAGACCCCAAAGCCGCACAACAGAAATACGGCATGACCGAGCGCAAATACATGATCCGC
This sequence comes from Cladosporium oxysporum, assembly GCA_035771495.1. NCBI lineage: Eukaryota > Fungi > Ascomycota > Dothideomycetes > Cladosporiales > Cladosporiaceae > Cladosporium > Cladosporium oxysporum. The sequence goes on from JAWNKS010000006.1 coordinate 672,658, forward strand.
AACATCTTCCTCGAATCCGTCGCTGGCGTCCCGGGCATGGTCGCCGGCATGTTGCGCCACCTGCACAGCATGCGCCGCATGAAGCGCGACAACGGCTGGATCGAAACTCTCCTCGAAGAATCCTACAACGAGCGAATGCATCTGCTCACATTCCTTAAGATGGCCGAGCCCGGCCCATTCATGCGCCTAATGGTGCTTGGTGCGCAAGGCGTCTTCTTCAATGCCATGTTCATCTCCTACCTGATCTCCCCGCGCACCTGCCACCGATTCGTCGGCTACCTCGAAGAAGAAGCGGTGCTGACGTACACGCGCGAGATCGCGGACCTGGACGCCGGGCGATTGCCCAAGTGGGAGAAGATGGTTGCGCCGGATATTGCAGTCAAGTACTGGAATATGCCCGAGGGCAAGCGCTCGATGAGAGACCTGCTGCTGTACATCCGCGCAGACGAGAGCAAGCATCGCGAGGTCAACCACACTCTGGGAAATCTGGATCAGAAGAACGACCCGAATCCTTATGTGAGCAAGTACAAGGATGAGAGCAAGCCGCACCCGACCAAGGGCATTGAGCACAACAAGCCGGCTGGGTGGGATCGCGAGGACTGCATTTGAGGCTTTCGGTTAGCGGAACACGGGTTTCTTCCTTTTCCTTTTTGATTCCGATGCCTATCATGGCCCGGATTTGCGATTCTCTACTCTTCAGTTCGGATTTTCGGCAAGAAACGACTTTCTTGTATCTCAATGGGCTAGCGAGGCGTTCGGTATATGGGTATCTTTGGTAGCTCCCGATTAGTACAAGAGAATCAGACTCTTCCAACCAAAGCAAGTCAGTATGAATTCAAAGCGGCATAATCTTCGTCAATTCCATCGCCACACGACGATCAATTAATCGCTCCCGTCATCTCCACTGTCGCCAAAATCGACCAATCCTTTGGGCAAAAGTCTCCCACCCGGCCTCTTTGCGCCCTCCTCCTTATCTCCATCATCCTCATCCTCATCACTACCCTCCTCCCTGAGATTAACGTTCTTCTTCGCCCTCCTTCCCCTCCCACCAGTTCCAAACTTCTCTTCGAAGTCCTTGGCAGCTTCAAGCTCCTCCTTCAACTCCCTCGCCTCCTTGATGCTCTTCGCCTTCTCAGCACTGAACCGCCCCGTCATGCCCGCTTCCGTAAGCATGCCTTTGAGATGCGCGATCTTGGCTTTCGGAGTGTCGTAGGGGGCGAGTTCGCGGTGCCAGAGTTTGCGAATGCCGCATTTGAGGAGCCAGGACTGGAGGCGCTTGATCTCTTCGTCGTCAGGTGAGAGCTCTTTGTCCTTGCTGGCGGACTTTTTGGTGGGTTTTGCGCCTGGAGAGGTGGACTTCTTTTGCCGCGGGGCAGCTTTCTTTTTCTTTGGTGGTGGGTCGTCGATTAGGACTGACATCTCGGATTCGTTGTCTGAGTCTTGCTGTTTTGGTGCTTCTTTTTCTGAGGCATCTGGGGTTGGTGATTGGGGTTTTGGCGCGGGTTCGTTGGTGGGTTCGTCTTCGGCGTCGGAGTCGATTGTGGTGTCCATTTTGGTGGAAGGTTTGGATTTTGATTCCGGCTCTTCGTCTTCTTCCTCGTCCTCATCAGATTCGACCACGGAAGACTCGGCCTTGGCCTTCGGTTTTGCCTTGGGCTTTGCTCTTGCCTTGGGTTGTGATTTTGCTTTCGATTTTGGCTTGGGTTTTGCTTTTGGCTTCTCTTCCTCTTCCTCGAAGTCGTCCTCATCGTCGTCCTCGTCCTCGTCTTCATCTACCATCTCATCATCCTCAGACTCAACAACGGCACTCTTCCTAGCCCTCTTCGTCGGCTTCTCCACAGGCTCCTCAGATTTCCTCTTGCGTCCAGCTTTGGGCTTTGGTTTCACAGGGGAATCTGGTTCTTCGACAGCGGCATTGATGATATTTTTGCTTCTCTCTTTCCAATCGCCTTGCTTGAAGAAGTCCTCGTCAAGACCTAGCTCTTCCTCAGCACGCGTACGCGCGATCCTGACGGTGATGTCGTCTCCGCTCTTGAGCGCATCGCGTACGACGCGTCGGAGAGTGGACTGAAGAGTGTCGTCGTTGGGTGGTGCGTCTGGCGCGTCTGAGAGCTCTGAGTCGGACATGATGGTGAAGATGTATGCAGTCCTTGATGGCCTCAATCGAAAATGTCTATGTTGCTACTCTTCGCAGCTTTGTTGTCAATGGCGAGTGCTTGACATGTGATCGCGACCTCGTCTCGCGTTACCTAAAGCTAACGCTTGGACAGGCGACCCGGATGATTCCCCGCACCGGAGCTGACAGCGACAAGCGTCTCGTTTCATGTGCGCTACTCTGACACTACTGACTTTGCGGCAGAGGCACGTCACACTACACCTGCGATAGTAAGGATCTGGTACTGCCTGTACTGGAGGATGTGCGCGCGTATATAGCACTCGGATAGTCAACACCCTGTACCATCTCCTCCGATACACGCCCACCCATCGCCGTCTCACTGCTGTGCATCCTCACCCAAATCCAGGCACGGTGCGCGACACGCCAGCTTTTTGCATCGCACGAGCCCATAACTTCGTCACTGTTACGCATCTGCTTCTCGAAGCACACCGCAAGCAGGCGAAACTTCCTCCACGCCTGCCCACAAGCGCCCGCGATTACACAAGAGTGTCGTTTGCTGCCTCTACCCCAATCGCCATTCTTGCGTATGAGTGTGCTAGTGAAGAGCCCTCTTGTATTCAACCATTCCCCACTGCTGCCACACGCCCTCCGATCCGATCGCTAGACTTCACTACCACTACTTCGCCGTACCCACCCTCTGCTCTGCTGTCGCACACCTCACTCCACCATCGCCTCCCACTCCCATCGCGCATAACACCCACGACGTCCACGTGCAATACGACGCCAGCGACGACTGCCAGTGTTGCAGCCAATAGCCCTACGTGGACCCTGCAATCGCAAACGAAGCACAAACGAGGAAAGAGCAGGACGGACATTCGTGAAGCGCACCTGCCAAACTTGTTACTGAACAAGCTGTGCCACGCCTCCTGACCAATAAAAGCACAAGTGAGTCTGCCAACTGCTCTTCTTCACTACGCGACACTTCCTACCTAAACACTGCACGCACCTACACAAACACCACCTTCTCTTCTACTCCCACTTCCCCACCAAACCCACGCTCTGCGACACACATCTCGCGACATAAGCCTTTGCAACTTCACTCAACAACCTCCACGAGCGACCCCACCACCATGATTGGGAGCAATGACAGGCTTGCCTCGAGCAAGAGCGCGCCTGAGTTGCGCCCCGAGTTTGCCGACTTGAGAGGTAGCATGCATCAGCCAAGCCATCCTTTAGACCATGACGATCGCATACGAACATGTACTAACAGTCATACACTAGATCTTATAATGAACACAAACGAGGACTCAGTCCAGCCTCAGGGCCGCTTGCTGCTCATCTCCAACCGTCTTCCCATCACCATCAAGCGTTCCGATGAGGGCGAATACAACTTCTCCATGTCCTCTGGTGGCCTGGTCTCAGGTCTCAGTGGACTCAGCAAGAACACACAATTCAAGTGGTACGGCTGGCCCGGTACTGCACCTCCGGAGAACGAGATCGACCATGTCAAGGAGAGGCTGCTCAAGGAATACAACGCAGTACCCATCTTCATGGATGAAGACCTGAGCGAGCGTCACTACAACGGCTTCTCCAACTCAATCCTCTGGCCACTTTTCCACTACCACCCCGGTGAGATCACATTCGACGAGTCTGCCTGGGAGGGCTATGTCGAGGCCAACAGGCTGTTCGCAAAGGAGATCGCGCGCGACGTCCAGGATAACGATCTGGTCTGGGTCCACGATTACCACCTCATGCTGCTGCCCGCTATGCTTCGTGAGGAGCTTGCCAACGGCCCCAACAAGCGTAAGAACGTCAAGTTCGGCTACTTCCTTCACACACCCTTCCCGTCGTCGGAGATCTACCGCATTTTGCCCGTCCGCAATGCCATTCTCGAAGGCGTACTTCACTGCGACTTGATTGGCTTCCACACTTACGACTACGCTCGCCACTTCTTGTCATCATGTGCCCGTATCCTCGGGCTGGCCACCACACCTAATGGTGTCGAGTTCCAAGGCAAGCTTGTCACAGTCGGTGCCTTCCCCATTGGTATTGACCCAGAGAAATTCTCTCAGGGTCTGCAACAGCCCAATGTGGTTGAACGTGTCGAGGGCCTCAAGAAGCGATTCGAGAACGTCAAGATCATTGTTGGTGTCGACCGTCTCGACTACATCAAAGGTGTGCCTCAGAAGCTGCATGCTTTCGAGGTCTTCCTCACCGAACACCCGGAGTGGATCGGCCGTGTCGTTCTTGTGCAAGTTGCAGTGCCTTCCCGCCAGGATGTCGAAGAGTACCAGAACCTGCGCGCTGTCGTCAACGAGCTTGTCGGCCGCATCAATGGCAAGTTCGGCACCATCGAGTTCACGCCCATTCACTTCTTGCACAAGTCCGTCAACTTCGACGAGCTCATTGCTCTGTACGCCGTCTCAGATGTCTGTCTCGTCTCGTCCACTCGTGACGGCATGAACCTGGTCTCATATGAGTACATTGCATGCCAGGAGCAACGCCATGGTGTGATGATTCTCTCCGAGTTCGCCGGTGCCGCACAGAGTCTTAACGGATCTCTGATCGTCAACCCGTGGAACACTGAGGAGCTTGCGGATGCCATCCACGACTCGGTCACTATGGGCGACGAGCAGCGTGCCGTCAACTACCATAAGCTCGCTAAATACGTGAACAAGTACACCAGTGCATGGTGGGGCGAGAGCTTCGTCAGCGAGCTCACTCGCATCTCTGAGCAAGCAGAGAAGAAGCTGAAGGTCCGCAAGCTGTCGCTCATGGATCCTGCCAACACGAACGGAGACACTCCTGTCAACGGACACGACCACGGCGCCGAAGTCGCCGCCCAGATCAAAGAAGAAGAGAATGAGAAGTAGGAGCCGTCAAAACAATCCGTGCGCCTTGAGTTAGCGGGTTGAACGTTACTAACATGATGTCTTGGAATAGGGTCGTCGACTCGTCGGACGACGAGGACGAGGGTCTGGTCATGAAAATCTCGACGACGCCGAAGGTTTCCTTCTACGAGTATGTGGAACCCACGTGAGTGCTTCTTCGAATTAGAGATACATATATAAACCTTTGTTGCACGCTTGTGCTTGATCATGGAGTCTGGTGGACGAGGCGTTTCTGTGGAATGCATGGCATGCGAATGTGGAGCTGTTCATGCCCCGGAATGGGAGGTGATATGCTATGCAAGGAGTATCACGAAATTAGCTGTGCGAATGCAAAAGATTCATACCCTATATGTCTGATTTCACATTTCATCTGATGTCGGTCTCACCACGTGACGCAAGTCCGCTTTGCGGCGAGCGTCCCAGAAGGGAAGTCGCGAACCTCCGCTCAAGTCCAGCTTCACGCTCTCTGGGGGAATTATACAGCAGCAATTGCCCGGCAGCAGTACTGCCTCTAGTCCCGCCTCACCAACAATACACCCAACATGAGCGCCCGCGCCTTCGCCCTGCCCATCAGGGCTGTCTCGCGCCCACAAATTGCCCAGCAGGCCGAGCGATACACCTGCCGACGATGCCTTCACACCACCCAGTCCCAGGCACAAGAAGCAACACCCGTGCAGATTGACGCAGAAGCGCCCGTACTCCCAGTGTCAAAACCCAAGAGCGCTTTCCAACCCAAGATTGAAGCCAAATACAACCCGGCCCTCAATGCCGCACAGCGTGATTACCCGCTCTCATCAACGGACCGTCTGGTCAAGAGGATTTTGCCGCACACTATTAGGCCACAATTGCTGCAGCATGTCGAACCTAGGCTCCTGCATGGCCGCGAGAGAGATGCAGCGCTGAAGGCGGAGAAGCACAAGGAGATTGTGGGTGTTGTTGTGCGGACGGGCAGGATGGACAAGACTGTTAGTGTGAGGGTTGCGGGAAGGAGGTATGAGCCGAGGATTGGAAAGGTATGATTTTGTCTTGTCTGGCTCTGCTGTGATGTGCTGCGCTCTATGCCAGGAACGACAATATGCTAACATTACTTCTCAAAAAGTACTTCGCAGACCACACCAACCACCTCGTCCACGACCCCAACAACTCTCTCAACCAAGGCGACGTGATCCGCCTTCACCGCCTGAAAGTCAGCACCGCCGTCCACCACGTCGTAGCCTCCATCATCACTCCCTTCGGCACTCCCATTGAGTCCCGCCCACCAATCCCCACCCCTGCAGAGCGCCTCGCAGCATACAAAGCCAAACGCATCCCAAAGCTGCACCGCCGCACTCTGCGCGCCGAAGCAGCCAAGGGCTCTCCCGAAGCGATCGCTGAGCTGAAGAAACTAGGCGCCGACCCCGGCGCGGGCGTCGCACCAGGCAAAGGCGAGCGCTTCGGCACCGAGAAGGGCACCGGCAAGACTCGCACTCCCGCCAAGGGCGCGCTGATGGGCAACAAGGGCCAAAAGCTGCCCGAGGGCGTCCTGCCCGGCGGCAAGCACGAAGTCGGCAAAATCGACGCGCGGGCGAAGCACAACAAGGAGGCGGCGATCAAGAGGCAGGAGCAGACCGCGGCGAACTTGAAGCGTTCGCAGGAGCTGAAGAAGGATCAGGACGCGCAGGGGATTTCGAGCGATAGCAACTTTGGCAAACTGAAGGAGAAGAAGTACTAGAAAAGTGGTGAACTATGCTGGATGGGTAAGGCCAGGTCGTTTCGGCTTTGACGATTTGCGAAAAGCGGCATTTGTGTGTGTACAACTACTACATGTATTAGGCATTATTTTTTGTGTAACATGTTTGGCCCTGAATGATCTTCTCTTTCCTGGTCATGAGAGATTGAGGGGAGCTAATTGCGGCATTATTCGCAAACTTATTTGAGATGGAATGCTCGATATGCACTATGCTCAAAGTTCACAAGAAGGTAACAACTCTTCTCCACAGAAATACCAGACTGACTACACACAGCATCACGAAGAAATGCCAAAAGAAATGTCATCCACATTATTTTCTCAAAGAAGAAATGCAAAACATACGTACACCTATCCAGCTTGTCATATAAAACATAACGCCTCTGGGGATCACCTCCAGCCCTGCCTTCGAATCTTTGCACGATGAGCCTCGCCAACCATCCAACATACCTCACTCCTGCACCTTAAGCTTCAAACCACGATCCTTCAAAATCGCTCCGGGCTCAGCCGGCAGCAAAGCGCCCTTCGGCGGCTGGTTCTTCGCCTTGAAGGTGTCGCAGATGGTCTCCATAGTCACCCACTCGACTCCCTCGAACTTATTGATGTTCTCGATGTGCCGCTCCAGCATCATCAGGCCGTGCGGGTGGCCGCAGACGTCCGGATGCACTGTCACGGGGTAGACAAAGCCCTCGTCATATTCCCTATAAAAGAATTTAAAGCGGTCCATCCACATTTCCTCGACGTCGCGCGGGTTCACCCAGCCGTGGCTGTTGGGCGCTTTTTTCTGTGAGGGATGGTCAGCTATATTGGTCACCCAACGCGGCAGACCGGCGATACGTACGATGAACATCATCGGCGGCAGGTCGTCAGCGTACCAGCTGGCGGGGATCTCGCACAGGCCTGTGGTGATTCCTGCTTCGAGCGGTTTCATCCAGTGGTCGGGGTGCTTGTCGTAGTCGATGGGGATCCACTTGTCGCCGGTGCGCAGCCAGTAGCATTGGCAGTCGTGGTGTGAGAAGGAGTGGTCGTATTCGAGGCCGTATTTGAGCATGAGCTCGGCGCCTTCTTGGGAGGATTCCCACCTGGTTGAGTTGCCCGGTTAGTGAGATTTTCTACGGCACTCATTGGAAGAGAGGTGATTTACCAGGGTGCAACGATGCCGCGAGGGGGTTTGCCATGTTGGAAGTCGGTGATGAGGTTGTAGCACTGTGCGAGGCGCTGTGTTAGGGATCATAGTATCGCCAATGATGGGATTGGGTTGGCGATGCTTGCCTTGTCCATGATGGCAGTCTGTTGCTCCAGCGTCATGGCAATGGGGTTCTCGTGGCTATATCCGTGAAGCCCTACAAAGTGATTGACATACTTCAGCATAGGCTATCTCGGGTTGACACGTTCGATTCTCATACCAATCTCATGGCCGGCGTCAGCGATCATACGGCATTCTTCTGGGAACGTCTCCAGCGAATGGCCAGGGATAAACCAAGTAGTCTTGATGTTGTAGCGCTCGAACATCTTAAGCAGACGGCGGACACCAATCGTCCCGGCGAAGAGACCTTTTTGCTTATCAGTGTACACTCCGAAGCTGATAAGACGGTTGATCAGGCGTACCGCGTGAAATATCGCTGGTGCTGTCTTCGCCTCCGTATGATCCTAGCCAGCCGGCGACAGCATCAATGTCGACTGAGATGCAGCATTGCACCTCTGATCGAACCGTCAGTGTTGAGACTCAATGAGATATTCTTATCTTCGTCAGAAGCTACTGACTTTTGTTAACCATCTTGTAGGCTTTCGCTTGGGGTGATGTCAAGTATCTTATTGAATAAAAACAAGAAAAATGGATATGATGTACAACGACTCTGGAATGATCGATCCTCAATACGGCAATGATATAGTCTTCAAAATATCAAAGGAATCAATGCTAGATATATGCATTTGGAGGAAATGCCGAAGTGGGGTCGACGATGACGTCGATTGAGGAGCAACAGCTGGGGGGTGTTGATCGGTCAGGGTAAGATTGGATAACACTATCTACAGGTCTAACGTAATTTAAGTTAAGAAGATATTGGGTATGGGTGTATTTCTTAGCTAACAGATCTGTAGGCATGATAGACAGAAACAACGACTGATAGTGTGATGGTGCGCACTTCTGGACGACCGGGCTCTCCAACTAATACCAATGGTGTCGCTGTGTAAGCTCTTCACAACCACACCCAGCATCGAACGATTGCTCATGTGCATCAATCGAAGGTAGCCTTACGACTTGTCGTCCGGCCTCTGCAATTTGTGTTCTCACGCATCTTTAAATCGACCAATGTGCCATCATCACACTGGGTCTCGGGAATTCTTCGCGAGAGCAGCCTCGTCCGGTTAATGGTTATCTGACAAGCACTCAAGAGCACGTTTTGCTGTCCTCTGCTGTACCAAAGAGGGGAAGTGAAGTCAAGGTTACAGCGCATGCAGCATGCACTTCGTGCAGACAGCCTCGGCTTCCATCAACAAGCACGTTCACATTCCACAGTCTCAATTACACCGCAGAGCATGTTTGTTGTCACGAGCTCGCACAAGACATAGCTATCACAGCGCCACACTGGTCAACGAAGCATCATGTGCACCCACGCCGGTTCACAGATACATGTCAGATTCACAAGGATCCGAAGCTCAAGCAAACGCTGGCCATGAGTTTTTATGAAGCATACATAAACCTCGTTCGCGCCACGTTCAACTACATCTATTCCCAATTAATACTGGCTCACTACCTCAAAACCTACATCTACACCACTCCTTAATCATCATAATAGCACAACTCCACATATCAGATCCTAGGTTTTTGCTTGAGGAGCTCCTGTGATGTCTCCACGCCACCATCCAATCATGATTTCTCTCGCCATCCTCCTCTTCTTCTTGGCATGGGCACAAGCCTGTCTGGGCCCCTTGTGCGCACGAGACGATCGAAACAGCCAACTCGATAAGATGAATAATCTGTACCCACTACCTTACGGCATGAGCTGGTCTGGCGCTTCTACGAACCCGCCGAAAGGTTTCCAGTGTGGATACTACCCACAGTTCAATGGCCAGCCGGCCACAAAACTCCCTCGGTGTTACTTCGAGGCTGCCATCAACAAATTCTGTCAGAAAGCCGCGAGCTCATTCATCGTAGAGAGCTTGGTCTCGGGGCCCGAGGTGACCGCACAAACGAATACGAACATCAGCGCAGTCTACGACTTCAGCCTGGCGGGCAATCCAAGGATCTTGGTAGGCATCAGGGCGAATGACAGCAAATATTCTCCGGAATGTACGGGCAAAGGCACAAACACCAACAGCAAATTCTATCAGTGCACAAACATGTTGGCGGCACCTCTTGATCGTTGTGCGTGAACTTCTCGATTCCAATTCAATCTTTTGATCAATGTGGGCGTACTGACCTTATGACACAGGCAACAATCGGAAAGACGGCGTTACACTCGGTGGGATTACTGTCTCGGATGGCTGTATCTGTAGGTCCTTGCCAGAATTCCCAACTCAAGTCGAACGCATGCTAACATGTTGAAAGCTTGGATCATATTCACAATGCCTCCAGGTCTTCCATCCCCGTTGTCGCCAGCCAAACTGTCCAAGCAGATATCCAACCACCCAGACGGGACCGTACATTTACAAGGGAATGATCCAGTGTGCTTGGTTCCCAATTCGGTTGGGACATTGATGCCTTCTCTTGCGCCGACGCCGCTCACTCGATGGAACACTCCCGGTGAGACGCTCACGACCACAACAGCCTTTGGTTGAACTAGTCAGAAGTTGGTGTTGTATGATTGGTGACTGCATTTTCAGATGATCGATAGTCCATCCTGCCAGAGATACCTGTCGGATACACTTACAGATGGGCCAGCGAGAGTTGATATATTTTGCTCCGATTAATCTTCTTGTTGACACTTTCGACTGTTTTGCATGTCTGTTGCCATTATTGGATTGAGCCTGATCTTCGGACCTCTACATTCTTACAGTGGCAGAACGGCAAAAGGACCTTTACATTCTGTCATGACAATAGCAGCTTCATTTCCCTGACTCCCATGGTTAAAGTGTCCTCCACAATTCGAAGATAAGCTACGATGGAACGAAATCATAGGTGCTTCAATCTCACCTACCAGACTACCTATGCCGTTGGCTGAACCACGTGCGTTCACCAATTCCAATCGTACCATATTCGTTTGCGTACACAATTGTAATCATGTTTAATACGCTTGTGGTAGCTTCTATCAATCCATGCCGTCGGCATTGTCACAAGCGAGTGGTCTTGCATGTTGTTCACAGGCTTACACGGCTGGAATTAAGCTCAGGCGAACCTATTCTTCAACGGATCCTGACGCAAGAGAAGCCAGCGTGACTGCTTCGCCGATTCTAGCTGGCCGGGCGACGCCAGCTAGTTTGAGTGTGAGAGCACATCTACAAACCCCATGACACTGGCTACGTCTCGCGTGTGGTGGACTGCGACGGGCATGAGTCCCTTCCTCAGTGGGTCGACTTCGATTGCATGTATGTGGCTTGCGGCTGCGAGCTTGTGAAAGGTCTGTTTGATTCTTGGTATGATACTGAAAGTCTAGGGTAGATTGCGAAGATTGTTGGTTGCCATTGGGCTGGACCTGATGTTTGACTGTTTTCTTTGGGGTACACAAAGGCACTATGGCAGATAACTTACTATGCTGATTCTGTACGGAGACTTGTTCTGGTGTCTACACGTTCTCCATCTTCTCAACGTGTCGTGCACCCGCCTTCTCCTCCAGCACGCTGCCCTCGGCCTCCACTTCCCTGTCACCGACCTCGACGACTTTGTCGCCGAAAGCTGCTGCAATCTCTTCAAGAGTCTTGTGTCGTGTTTCCCTGTCAAGATCATTAACAACGGTTGTTCGTTCGTGATACCATCTTTGTGCGATCGACTAGATCGAATCCAATCCTTCTAGCAGGGTAAGGGTTGGTGTAAGGTGGAACTCACGGGAAATAGAAATACGCAACAACGAAGAAGAATGTTGCGCATGCGACGAAGACATAGTAGTAGTTCTGCTCTGAGCTTAGTTTATGCTCGTTCAATCGTGCACTATTCGTGTTCTTACCTCACGAATGTTGGCAAAAGCAGTTGGACCGGCTTCTGTAATTCCAACGTTCACGATGAAGTGAGATGCAGCCGCCAGACCCATCACCTTTGAGCGCAAATTCATTGGTAGAACTTCAGCGCCATATCTGTTATGGTAAAGTCAGCATAATGCGTTGGCCACGACAAAGGTTTCCAAGACTTACAGCCATGTGGTCGAGTTCAACATTCCGTCTAGTAACTTGTTAGCGACTGTCTCCAAGATACCGGTTTTCACCGCTGAGATTATACCCACAGTATGTAATCACGAAAAGATAGATGCCCAGGACAGCAAAACCCTTGCCAACCTTGTTGTCCGTATTCTGGAATTCGCGTTGCATCACTGCAGCATATATCTCAATGATGACAACGCCTGCCAATCCGGTAAGTATCATTGGTCTGCGGCCCCATTGATCTGTGAGGAATTTTGTCGTGATAGCATTCGAGAGGAACGCACAAGTGCCATACACGCCAGCTAGAGCGAGGATGGTAGTCGGGTCGATACCAAGAGACTTGTACAAGATAGTTTGATAGTATTGAATGACGTTGACACCCGTCAGCGAAGTCATGGTCTGTACAGCGATCGAGACAAGCGCTCTGTGTCTGTACAGCCGGAAAACTTCCTTGATGGACTTGACCTCGCGCATCATCTCGTACTCGATCTGAGCTCTCATGAGCGTGAACTCCTCGTGCAGCTCATGGGCAGCCAGGTCACGCCGGATCCGTACGTATTCGATACGTGCTTGTTCGATCTTGCCCTTGCGGATGAGCTGTCGTGGAGAGTTAGGCATGAACGTAGCCAGACCGATGAACATTATGACACCCCATGGAATTTGTATGCCAAGTGGTAGACGCCACTGCAAGGCTCCATAACGTGCATAGCCGCAAGCCATCCCAACCCAGTTGGACATCATTGTTCCGAAGGAGATACCACAACCAGAGATGCCACCGATGAGTCCACGATGCTTAGGGCTAGAGATCTCGCTCAGATAGATTGGTACTGTCGAAACCATACCACCGACGGCTGCGCCAGCTATCGCACGACCAGCCAAGAACATGCCCAAATTGACGCTTGCAGTCTGGATGACTGTACCAATTGTGACAATGATGCAGCATAGCTGCATGAAGCGGATGCGACCAAGACGGTCACCGATGAATGTCTGAACCAGAGCGCCGACAGCCTCGCCAGCTATGTAGACTGCTACCACTGCACCTGTCAAGCTCTTGGATGGGTGTCCCATATAGCTGATCCAGCTTTGATGCGCAATCGTCGTTGTCGCAATGCCAGTATCAAAGCCGAAGAGGAATGTGCCGATTGCGGCGAAGAAGGCCACGCCCAGCGTATACCGGTCTGGTCCCATGGTGGGCAGTCTATTGCGATGTGCGGCGAGTATCGGTTGTTGTATGGCTTCTCCTAGTGTCTATTTCCTCTCTTTCGTTGGGAAGGGGCGGAGGTGGTGTGAATTGGCAAGCCCACCGATCACTTTAATGACAGGACTTCAAACGGGAAAAAGGGCAAAACGTGAAGGAGAAGTACTCAGAAGCAGAGAGGGCAAGCTAGGTGGGATACCGACCTTTTTGTATGATCTACAGGATCCTCCGATCACCGCCTCGTGGCACCTTGCCCTTCAAAAACCGTCAGAGTCACATGTACAGTACCTGACTATTCCTCCTGCCACGAGATCGGAACCGAACCAGGCGGGGAAGTAAGACCAGAGTACGAGATCTGCACGAGTGTGCATGTCGGTCGCCTAAGGAGCATCGGTCTGTTAGAAGCACAAGGCCTATTGGTGCCCGGAAAAGGATCCACATTGCACATCTGGGGTTTCTTTGCGGAGGATGGTGAGGAGAGTTCGGTAGTGGTTTTGGGCTCGGCAAAAAGAAGGCCGAAGTGGCAGAGCTTGGATCGACTTCACCTGTGTCAGCACATGGTCAGTTGCCGACGCCGCGGTCTACTTCAGTGTTGTCGTATAGTCTTAGAAATGAGCCGTGTACGCTGCTGCGTTTGGGCAACTGTTGTTATTGAGAATATGTCGGCAAGGAAGATGTCTAATCAAGCGAAACCTTCATTTTGCCTTGCGAGGCTTGTTGGTGCGGAGGCATTCCGAATTCTGTGTCTCGCTGACCAAGAACTGCTAGTCACGACATCGTTTCCTAAAGGTATATCGGATAGAGTGTTGCCCTTGAAATATAACTTGTTACTTTGCATATGGGATCTGAAGTCAATAGAAAATTTTGTCATCACCCTTGAACATACCTACACGCCTTTCCATCATATCCCATTCCACAATGGCCGATCCAAGTCTCTATACCTACCCTTCCCCTCTCGAAGGCATCGATACCTCAACACCATTGTCAGAGTACGAACTCTGATGAACCAAATCGCCCAAATACACTCTTCTAACTTCCACCCAGCGACCGAGTCCCCTCCGGCCCCGACGCCAAATCCTACATCAACCCAACTCCAACCACCAAATCCTCGGCCTACACCTCCTTCGCCTCACCCATCACCAACGAAAGCCGTGGCGGTTTCGACATCCACATTTACTTCCAGCAAACCTCCACCACGCAAACGCAGTACGCCAAAGAGCTGCACGAGCGCATCCGCCGCGAGTTCCCCGAACTGCGCATTTACCCTGTGTTCGAGAGGCCCATCGGCCCGCACCCGATTGGCATGTTCGAGGTGAATGTGTTCAACCCGGAGCAGTTTGGCGCGTTCGTGAGCTGGCTTGTGGTGTGGAGGGGGCCGCTTAGTGCGTTGATCCATCCTAACACGGGAGATGATGTTAGGGATCATAGTCAGAGGGCGACTTGGTGAGTGAAGTGCTCGATGGTCGAGACAAGTATTCACGTTTGGAGATTGTTGCTAACTGCATGTACAGGATGGGACAGCCATTCCCACTTGACATTGGGATGCTGAGGCAGCTTACTCAGAAGTAGACACGAAAGACAGTTGGGCAGATACCTGGAATCTCCACCATATTCGGTGAATCTGTTAATAATCATAAGTGGGAAATAGTGCTCACGTGATACCACTACAATTTATTGATTATACAAACGAATTCTTCTGTGTGCATAACTCTGCCGATCTATTCCCTTCACTCCACATTGATCCAATGCTCTCATTTCTTCACAGGGCGTAGAGGCGGGCCCATCGTGCCATCAACAGGCGTAGTGGGCTGCGAAACAGGTGACTGCAGCATCGGTCCAATGGAGACTCTGGTAGGTAGTTGATGTGTGCCGCTCTTCAGGACCACGGGCGCGGAGAGTGACCTGGTAGTCACGAAGGGCAAGTTGTTCTTGCCACTTGCAAGACCAAACTCCGCTTCCATTGCTGTGGGCGGCATTACGTCGGCGGGTCTGACGAATGGCAGTGGGTGCTGGGCAGTCGATAACAGAGGATAGTGAGGATTGACGCTGATGTTGAGCGTCCGTATAGGCAGAGCTTTGGGATCCGGCGGTGCTCTCTTGACGAGGTGGCGATCAGCGCCAGCATCGAGACATGCACGACAAGTCGCTCCTGATGCAGCAACAGGGCAACGGCCCATTTGGCGCAGGCCGATTTCAAGGAGACTGGGCTCGCGCAGACTGAAGTCGGGCATGGTCGCAAGATAAATGATACCTGGCCGCTTGCGTTGTTGATAGAAAATTTAGCGAATATGATATTCGGTTTAGTGGCGTTCTAAGTATTGGTCGGCACTGAAGCGGCGAAGGTAATTGTGAAGTCGGTTGTCTTTGGTGTCATGCGCCGTGTAGTCGAAGAGTTCTATGTGTGTTGAGTGGGGAAGTCAATTGCGCCCCCCGACACTTGAGGTTGTAGTGAAGTGCAAGCTGGAAGCGCCGAGCGTGTGGCCTAGCAGTTACTTGCATTCATGTAAATATTGTGGCGGGCCATCGAGGCAGCCTTGAATCTCCACACAAAGACACGGCTGTCAAGTGATGCGCATTATTCGTAAAGACTCCAGGACCAGCGAGAATGCGCGTTGGAGACTGCAATACGATACCCTTACAAAAGGTCGAAGTCGTCCATAGCATCGCGGTACTTCATGATGTTCTTCTTGATCTTGGAAGAATCCACCCAAGTCACAAAGTCTTCCATGTTCCTAAAAAGCGGAAGTCAGCATACACAAGTTTTCCGATTTTTAGCAGTCGCATCTCACCTCGTAACCAAAAACGCAGGGTCGGTGACAACCTCAGTTCCAACTCTAACATGGCCCTGCTCGATGAACTTGTTGGCAGTGCTGACGTGCTCAGACATTCTCAACCTAGTCATGACAACTCCCAATCTACGTCTGCAGAAAGCAGAGACAGTGATTTTTCTCTCGACATCACTGAGCTTGCCCTTTCCGCCACCACCAATACCGAGCAGACCCATGTCATGGAGCTTCTCGAGCAGCTGGTCCTCCTGCTTGCGACGAAATTGACTCTCAGGGGACAGCAGAGCAATGCGGTGCGCGAGATGGCGCAGCTGGCCGGCCAGACGGTTGTAAGAGCTGTAGTCGTTGGGGTTGGTGAGCGAATAGCGGCGGATAATTTCTGCGCTGCGGTGGCTAGAATCAGACGGGTAGCTGGTGAAGTCGACTTTGCGCAAGAGCTTCTGCTCGTGGTGCTTGAGTTGGCGGACCATGATTGCTGGTGTGTATTCTTGAGATTGGAATACTGAATATCCGCGATGTCGTGGCGGTCGAGACGAGATTTCAATGTTCGCTTGCTGCAGAAGCGCCCTTAGCTTTCTGGAACGCGGAAGGCTCGACGCGTGCCGTCAAATTTTTGGGAGGCGCTCGGGCCTCCATCTATCTGCGCTCTCAAGCCTGTGTGCTTTGACTCAACTAGGTTGACTCAACTTCATATGTTCACTATATATAAATAGGCAAGTAACCAGTTCTCTTCACTGTGTGGAAAGAGCTTTATTCAAAATGCCTACCGTTCACTTGCTCGACTACGCTGCTGGCAACATTCGGTCACTCGTCAATGCCATCGAAAAGCTGGGATGGGATGTTGAATGGGTCCGATCGCCGGAGGATGTAGCAAAGGCCGACGTAAGATGAAATACACGACCCAGTCGGACTGTAGCTGATTGCTGACAGGATGTCTGATTAATACAGAAACTCATCTTGCCCGGTGTTGGTCACTTTGGCCACTGCCTCACACAATTCGCCAATGCAGGCTACGTTGAGCCTGTGAAGAAACACATTGCGTCCGGCAAGCCTTTCATGGGCATCTGTGTCGGCATCCAGGCACTCTTCGAGGGTTCAGCAGAGAACCCTAACGTACCTGGTCTTGGAGTAGTCAGAGGCCGCCTGGAGCGTTTCGATGACTCTGACAAGAGTGTGCCTCACATTGGCTGGAACTCCGCCAGCACTCTCTCCACAAATGGAACAAGCGAGACCCAAAGTATCTACGGCATGAGGCCTGGAAGCAAGTACTACTACGTCCACTCTTTCGCTGTTCCTTACCGTGCCGGCGAGCTCGAGAAGGACGGATGGACTGTGGCAACTGCCAAATACGGCTCGGAAGAGTTCATCGGCGCCATTGCCAGGGACAACATCCTTGCCACCCAGTTCCACCCTGAGAAGTCTGGTGCTGCCGGTCAGCGAGTCCTCAAGGCTTTCCTTGAGGGCACCAAGACATCTCCTCTTCCTCCTACTTCTACCGCAGTAACCCAGGGCCTGACCCGTCGCATCATCGCCTGCCTCGATGTCCGCACCAACGACCAAGGCGACCTTGTCGTCACCAAGGGTGATCAGTACGATGTTCGTGAGAAGTCCTCTTCTGGTGGCGATGTGCGTAATCTCGGAAAGCCCGTCTCCAAGGCGCAAGAATACTACGAGCAGGGCGCCGACGAAGTCACATTCCTCAACATCACCTCGTTCCGCGACACCCCATTGAAGGACCTACCCATGCTCGAAGTTCTACGTCAAGCATCAGCCACCGTCTTCGTCCCCCTTACCATCGGTGGTGGTATCCGCGATACTGTTGACCCCCAGACCAACCGCACTGTGCCAGCCCTCGAGGTAGCAACCCTCTACTTCCAGTCCGGCGCCGACAAAGTCTCCATCGGCTCAGACGCCTGCGACGCCGCAGAGCAGTACTACGCTGCCGGCAAGAAGCTCTCAGGCAAGACCGCCATCGAGACCATCAGCGGCGCTTACGGCGCGCAAGCCGTGGTCGTCTCCATCGATCCGAAGAGAGTCTACGTTGACTCGCCCTCCGCCACCGCCCACCACACCGTCGAGACCTCGTACCCCGGCCCCAACGGCGAGAAGTACTGCTGGTACGCCTGCACAGCCAAGGGCGGCCGCGAGACGCGCGACCTCGACGTGGTGCAGCTGGCGACGGCGGTGGAAGCGATGGGCGCGGGCGAGCTGCTCCTGAACTGCATCGACAAGGACGGCACGAACTCGGGCTTCGACCTCGAGCTCATCCGCAGCGTGAAGGCTGCCGTGAAAATCCCCGTGATCGCCAGCTCGGGCGCCGGCAATGCAGGGCACTTTGCGGAGGTGTTTGAGCAGACGACCGTTGACGCTGCGTTGGGCGCGGGTATGTTCCACCGTGGGGAGTGGACCGTGAGACAGGTCAAGGAGGTGCTGGAGAACGATGGCCTGGTCGTGCGCCCGTTTGAGCAGGAGCTCTAGGCGTCTGAGAAAAGATGCGCATGGAATATGATTGGGTATAGAATCTCTAGAGATGAGAGTGCATGAAAATGTGTATATGTTTCCGACAACGCGGAGGATGATAGTCTGTTCGTGATGTTACTTGACTCGTGTGGTATATGAATTTGATAAAAGGTAACAATGGTACCCGTGAGACTCGGTGACCTATCATTAAATCGCACATGGGCGTGCCAGCCACGTTATTTCCACACATGTCTCAGCTGCAGGCAAGATCTAGTCCATCGTTGCATTCGCGTGGTGAAGCAAGCAAGCAGGGGAGTTGGCGGGCGGACATGCAGGGCAAACAGAAACCACGTTTCCGCTCCGCTCGCTCTATGCGCGAAGCTGACAAACTCGAAAGGATGCTGCCGAGCGAGCTGACATGCAACAAACAATCAAACCTTGCGGGTTAGCCTGTATCAGCACAGCAACACACCACAGTAAGCGCCAGGCCTTGCAGCATGATATCATCGCGTTTTGCACGAACAAGCGTTTTCGCTTCACCAAACACACGCCCAGAGGCTGGGCACGAAAGCAAATCACACCTCCCATCACGCGCGCGTTCATGACACGCTCCCCGAGTGCCTGTCAACAGATCGGCGCACGGAGGTCGGCGGATGGTTGATGCATATTGCACGGCACAAGAGCCGTTGGCACTTGGATGCTTGAGGCGTTTTTTGCGCCCCGGCGCCTCGGATGCGAAGTGCCCGAGTGGTCCGTCCGAAAGCGAAAAAGCGCGAGTTCGGGTTTTTCTGCTGGGGGCTTTTTGCTCGGGGTATATGTTCAAAGTCCGCAGCGTGGTTCCAATGATGAGCTGGAAACTGCGGATTTTGAAGCTAGATCGCGAGGGCTTTTGCAAGGATTGGGAACCAGCCGACGCTCGAACCCCTGACTTGTTGCGGTATTAGCAAATGGGGCAGCGACGGTTCGGTGTTGCAAGAAGAGAATTTGTTTGTTGGGAGATTTTGGGACTGTGCACTGCTGGCTGACTAGTTAGGCGGTGTTGGTTTACTTGTTATGCATGCGCTGCACAGAGCGACGGTGGCACGCTGCACTGCACTGCCATGCTGTGTTCAGCAGGCTTGCATGCTGGCGACGGCTCAGCCTCATGATGATGAGGGTGACACTGACACGCACGGCAGGACGGCATGGCGAGAGTGATGACGGTGCCAGGCGAGCTTCCAAGTGATGAAGTCACCTTGCATGGGAATATATGGCTTGGGTCAGAGCGGAAGACGAAGGAGCTTGGTCAGGCCAGAGTTCTGCAA
Source organism: Cladosporium oxysporum (assembly GCA_035771495.1). Classification (NCBI taxonomy): domain Eukaryota; kingdom Fungi; phylum Ascomycota; class Dothideomycetes; order Cladosporiales; family Cladosporiaceae; genus Cladosporium; species Cladosporium oxysporum. The sequence goes on from JAWNKS010000006.1 coordinate 692,431, forward strand.
GCGGCCAATCGATGGGCTGGAGAGGATCGGTGGTGACAGCTGAGCGCGGAAGCCCCGGGAGCAGCGAGTAGTGCAGCACAGCGCATGCATGCGAGTGGTAGTGCAATATTAATGCACAACTCTGGTGGTGATGTTGGTGATGATGGAGATGTTGTTGTGTTTGCCTGTGGTTGTTGCTCCTTGATACTCGTCTCGAGTAATCAACGTATGGTGGACTGTGTCATCGAGCTACCACTATACCATCGACGCATGGAAACAATATCATCACATCACTGCCAATAGTTGCCAGAGTAGTCCCCTGCAGCTCTTCCTGGCATAAGCACAGCAGCAGCTCGCCTTCCCTCGGGCGCTCGGATAGCAGCCGCTCATCTATCGCGAATTAAGATTGCGACCAGTTTCCTGCCGCCCAAACGCCTCTGCGCCCGACCAGCAGCCTCGCACGCGCGCGCTACCACTTCTTACATCTTACACTTTCCATCTCACACACCTCACCATCCTCAACCCCAGCTGCATCTTCACACTCGCACCTCCGCCCTCTGTGCGACTCCATCGCCCTGTCGACCGCCTCGCAGCCCTGTATATCACACAACAACAACAACGCCGCTAAACCCTAACACAGCCTCAGCTCGCTTGGCTTTTGGCTGCTGCCTCCAGAGCATCAGAAAGGGCTTCGACCCTCCCACCACCTCCAGCACACCTCGACCAGCCGCCCACACCCTCGCAACACCATGTCGGCCTCATACTTCTCCCTCGGTGGCGGTGACGATTCCACCCAGCGCTTCTTCTCCACCCCGAAGCTTCCCGGTGGCATCTCGATACCAACCATCATCCCGCACCGCCTGCGTCGCAAATTCCGTTCCACCAAGACCAGGCTACGATCGAACCAACCCACCACATCTTCGATCACCCGTCTAGAGACCTCGTTGAACCCGGCAGATACCCTGAGAAGCTTGAAGAAACACCAGTGGAGCGTCTGGGATGCGCAGTACATCTTCCTTGCCATCCTCGGAATCTTCTCGCTCTGCGTGATCGAGAGCCCTGGACCGTTTGCAAAGACCTTCGTCGCGACCCTCCTCATACTCAGTCTGCTCATCCCTCTGACTCGCCAATTCTTCCTGCCTTTCCTGCCAATTGCAGGATGGTTGGTCTTCTTCTACGCCTGCAAATTCATTACCGGAGAGTACCGTCCCCCCATTTGGGTGCGAGTTCTCCCGGCACTTGAGAACATCCTCTACGGCGCCAACCTGAGCAACATCCTCTCCGCACACAAGAGCACATTCTTCGACATTCTGGCTTGGTTGCCCTACGGCATCACCCACTTCGGCGCGCCATTTGTCTGCTCTGGCCTCATGTTCATTTTCGGTCCGCCCGGCACTACTCCCACGTTTGCTCGCGCCTTCGGATGGATGAACATCATTGGTGTCAGCATTCAGCTCTGCTTCCCCTGTGCCCCACCGTGGTACGAGAACTTGTACGGTTTGGCGCCTGCAAACTACGGCATGCCCGGCTCGCCCGCCGGTCTTGCCGCCATTGACAAGCTCTTCAACATCGACCTGTACACCTCGACTTTCACCGCCTCGCCCGTCGTGTTTGGTGCCTTCCCATCCCTCCACTCTGGCTCCGCCGTAATCGAGGCTCTTTTCATGGCCCACACATTCCCGCGCCTGCGCCCGCTGTTCGTCCTGTACTCCCTCTGGCTCTGGTGGGCGACCATGTACCTCAGCCACCACTACGCCGTTGATCTTGTTGCAGGCGGTATCATCAGCGCCACCGTGTACTATGTCGCCAAGTCCGCTTTCCTCCCTCGCATGCAGCCCGGCAAGATGTTCCGCTGGGAATACGAATACGTCGAGCGCGGTGAGGCCAAGCAGCCCTTCGCCTACGGTCTTGCTGGCGACCTGGATGAGGAGGCATACCCTACACTCCACGGAGACAGCGATGAGTGGACTCTCGGGTCCAGCTCGAGCTTCAGCCCTGCGTCACGCAGCCCATCGGCTGGTTTCAGGAGCCCTCTTACCGCTGATGAGAGCTGGGAGGGTGACACTCTGGCCAGTGGAAGCGACAGCGAAGGAATCAAAAGCTAGAAGCCACTGACGAGTCTTGGCTGACTTACTCAAACTCTTTCGAGAGTCGCGATCGGGAGAGGCATTGGCGATGAAGCAAGCAACTGAGCCAGCTGCACCAATGCCCGCATTTGAATCTCCCATATTCTTTTTGGTTGGCATTCGCCATCCAACTACTTTCGAACTCTGGCTTTTACCGGATGACCAGGCCCCTTCTTGCCACTGGCTTTCGAGATCAGAGACCTCGCTTTACAAATAATGATAGACTTTACATGCTCGGTGGCGGACGGCGACACGAACATACAATGAGGGTACCGGTGGGATATGGGATTACGCGGAGGTCAATGTCCAGCAGCAAACTCCAGACGATGATGGGCAATACGGCGCTAGTCTGGAGAGCTTAGCACGAGACGAAACACGACCAACGAAGTATCCGACTCACTCACGCGGATCAGGACGCGTGAGCGAAGTAACGAAGCGATCAATGGTGGGGAAACGTCCGGCAAAAGGATTTACGACGCCGAACAGTGGTCGATTACAGACCACACCACGATCGACCATCATTCACCCTAGCAAGAGACAAGAGACGGAGGAGGATTGTAAGCTGTAGAGAAGCGCCTGGAAGACGGTGCGAATATAAAGAGGAGGACGCCTATTGTATCAGAGATGGCGGACATAATTGTAATGCACAGGTAGAATATGGACATAATGATACCGTTCTGAACAGACCATTGCACATTTCGAATCCCACAATTCTCATTCCTTCGGAGCATGTGATTCATGGTATCCTCAGTCTCACCCACCACAAGCGTGCTTCACTTTTGCCACATGTTTCGCATTCTGGCGTCATATCCTTCGCTTGGAACAGAGGCCTTCACTGGCACATGCCTGGCACCATCAGAGTTCTGACGAGACAAAGTGTACCTGTCAAACATGACGCTTCACCTCTCACTAGGCAGCCACTTGAGGTGAAGTGGCGTGTGGTGGCGTACAGCAGCCTAGCAAACCCTGGGAAACCTTGGAAGGCAAGCAGCAATCATCGTCACGCGGGGTAAAAACACACGGAAAGAAACCCGCACCGCAACCAAACAACTGCTAAACCTACCACCTTCGCTCGTCGACATCCAAACCATGTTTGCGATCAAGTCGCTGTCCAAATACCTCTTCGGTGACGCCAGCAAAGAAAATATCGTCGAGCTGCCCCAGGGCCAGCTGTACATCGTCCGCCCGCTCTCCATCAAGGGCTACAGCGAGCTCATCTTCAAGGACTCTGCTGCTTTCATCCGTCGCACCGGCCAGGAGTTTCAGTACCAGCTTGTTATCCAGAGAGCTTACGAGGAAGGCGAGGCCGAGCTCGACGAGGAAGGAGCGCAAGAGGGAGGCGTTGCTGCATCGGATAAGGACGAGAGGGTCTTCTTGCTATCTGAGGACCTACGGCTCAGAGTTGATTTGAGAGAGACGGGCGAGACGGTCCTTGCCTGGAGAGATCTGAGCGGTGATCACGGGGATCTGTTCGAGTTTGTCTGCGACTCTTCTACCAGACCTGAGGTATCGGCTGGGTTTGAGCTGGTAGCTGTGCAGTGTCAGTTCGAGGCCAAGTACAAGCGACCGCACACCGAGGCTTCCGACGACGAGTTGAGAGAGTTTGAGTTCGAAGACGAGCCCGCCATCCCTGACGCAAGTCCTACTCCTAGCCCGACTGTTCGCTCTCCTGCGCTTTCGCCTTCGCCGCCGACGAACCGCTTTGTCGACTCTCCCGGAACGCCGATTAGGAATATTGGGAGCACTATGGCGCGCGATTCGACTAAGAAGGCTGAGACGCCGGCTACGGCTGTTGAGCCTACTCCGACCAAGGCGCCGACTTCTCGCACTGCGCCTGAGACCCGTGAGGTATTGGCGAGCGAGCATGCTGAAGTAAGTTAAATATGTATCCACGCTCTTTGGCAGCGATACTGTACTGACTTTCCTCGTCTCATAGCTGCACCTCTTCGACTTCAATACCGGAACATTCATCTTGCAGGACGCCGAAGTCCACTCGCAAGTCACAGAGATTGGCAACTGGAAATATTGGCTGCAAGTGAGCGGCAAAGGCCAGGATTGGCTTGGTCAAGAGGTCGTTTCGGATATCAATCCGGTGTTTAACTTTGAATACCTGAGCTTCATCTTCAACCACTACACCGACGATGGCTCTGCGTACTCGTGGTTGCTGAAATTCAAGGACAGGGAGACCGAGGAGCGTTTCCAGGAGGGTTTGATGCAAGCACTCTGGGAGAACCAGAACCAGGCCAAGTGGGGCAAGGTGATCAAGGACGCAGAGAGGGACTACGTACTGGACGCTTTCAACGATCTGGTGATTGAAGACGCAAAGGACGACCAGCGCGAGGCCGAAGCTGCCGAGGAGGACGAGGAAGACGAAGAAGAGTACGATGACACGAGCTATGCACAGAGACACGCGGAGTACGACGAGGATGAGAGTGAAGATGAGGCCGACGAACTCGACAAGGATGGCAATGTCAACAGCCAGCTTGCAGTCGGCGCCAAAGTCGATCGCTCGTTCGTCGTGCGTGGAGACAAGATTGGTGTGTTCAAGCACACTGCCGACAACCACCTCGAATTCTCGACCAGCATCAACCAAGTTGCGACTCCCAACGGCAAGAAGTTCGCACCCAAGAAGGTCATGTTGCACATGGAGGACAGGGACATGGTCATGCAGAACGCCGACAACCCCAACAGCCTGTTCCGCATGGATTTGGAGTACGGCAAGATTGTTGACGAGTGGAAGGTCCACGACGACATCCCCGTCAACCACTTCGCTCCCGAGAACAAATTTGCCCAGATGACTGGCGAGCAAACATTCCTTGGTCTCTCTTCAAACGCCCTCTACCGCATCGACCCTCGTCTCGCCGGCAACAAGCTCGTAGACACTGAACTCAAGCAGTACGTTAGCAAGAACGACTTCTCCGCTGCTGCTACAACAGAGAAGGGCTACATCGCCGTTGCCTCCAACAAGGGCGACATTCGCATGTTCGACCGTCTTGGCATCCAGGCTAAGACCGCTCTTCCAGCCCTCGGCGACCCCATCATTGGCCTCGATGTCTCCGCCGATGGCCGCTGGGTTCTTGCAACCACTCGCACTTACCTGCTCCTCATTGACAATTTGCAGAAGTCCGGCAAAAACGAAGGCAAGCTCGGGTTCGAGAAGGCCTTCGCGAAGGACTCCAAGCCCCAGCCTCGCCGTCTAGCCCTCACACCCTCTCACGTTGCCCAGTTCCAGCATGAGACAAAGGCACCCCTCTCTTTCACAGCCGCTCGTTTCAACACTGGCGAAGGCGCCGACGAGACAACCATCATCACCGGCACGGGCCCCTTCGTCGTCACCTGGTCCATGAAGAAGGTGCTCGCCGGCCGCAAAGACCCCTACAGCATCAAGCGTTACAGCGAGGAAGTCAAGGCGGATAACTTCCGCTTCGGCTCAGACAAGAACATTGTCGTCGCGCTGCCCAACGAGGTCGACATGGTTGCGCGCCGCGCGCTGCAGAGGCCCACTCGCGAGAGTATCATGGCACCGCCCGAGACTCCTAGGAGGAGCAAGGGCCGTGCTAGCTATTTGTCGAGGAACGAGATTGTGAACTCGCCTTACTGAGGGATGGGAAGGATGATGTGATGTGATGTTTTTTCTCTCTCTTAGAAGGACGTTTTCTCTTTTTTCGTGGAAGTCTGATTTCTCATAAGACAGAGGTCAGGCTGCGTGATGATAGGTGATTGGAATGTGGTAGGAAGGCTAGTGATATCCCCCCGGCGGCAGCATTAGAATAGTATTGTTATTTTTCACAGCGAAGTAGGTAGTTATAACGAAATGCAGCAATGCGGAATGACCCCGAAAGTTTTTACCATTCAGAGGGATTGTGCATTAATGCCATGTTGGTCTGTGGCCAGTCCACCACTCCCGACACGACTGCTTGTGCTGTACACATAACTGCATTTGGGCAAATTACTTTCATTACGACTCATTGGCTCACGCGAGTCGAACCTCTAACAAGTTCTATTCGCTGCTTATCTATGGATACAACATGCAACTCTCGTTGCTGTCTGCTCACATACCCTCAAAGTCCTCGTCCTCAGCGTCAACATCGCCCTCGGCAATCTCCTTTGCCAATTCTCTCTCGCGCTCACGCGCCTTGGTCGCTTCGGCGATCTCTTGGCGGTGCTTGTGCATCGGGTAGCGCATGGCCATGACACACTCGTCGCGCATGGCTAGGAGCGCGGAGATACGGGCGTGGAAGGCCTCGCTGGGCTCCGTTGTGCTGTAGGCGTCCTTCTGCGGCACAGTCACCATGTGGCCCTGTGCGTGGTCGAGCGAGGCCTCTATCACGCCGTCGCGGATTGCCTTTGCGGTGATGTACTCGGCGCTCTCCTCGCTGTCGACGCCCAGGCGTGTGCAGATGTCGCGCAGGCTGATGCGGGAGTATGAGAGCGACAGCATGCGGACACCAGTCTTGATCACGTTCTGGCGCAGACGCAGAATCAATGTGTATGTACCATCCTTCTTGAACACTGCCGAGAACGTCTCGACGCACTTGACGAAGGCCTGTAGGTCGCCAACGCGAACGGCCTGGACGAGCTTGAAGTATGGGTGCAGGGCTGCTTCCAGGTTGGGCTGGCGGAAGAGCGAGCGCTCAGGGATGTCACCCATGAGCAGATTGACAACGACAAGCAGCTTCATGGCTTGCTGGTAGAAACCGGCGGCTGTGGGAGAGGTGGGTGCTTTGCGGGTGGCGGATGTGAGGTGTTCATGTGCTTGGGTGTAGGAGAGCTGGATGGCACGGATGCGACCCAGGTAGTAAAGATAGCGGCACACCTGGTTGTTGGCGGCTGCGCTGGGGAATTGTGTCTGTGCAATGAGGAGATCGGCTTGTGTGATATCCGCAGTCGAGATGTAGTTGCGGAGCAGGAGGACGGTCACGGAGGCCTGGGTGTCGGCATCCTTCCTCAGAACTGCAGATCGCAGCGCAGCGAGCAGCTTTGGTCTGATGTTGATAACAGGGGACTGCTTTGAAGGCGGCAGTGGGTTGAGCTGCTCGTGGAATAGCGAGTAGTAGTAGTACGCTTTGGCACCGATAGGATCGAGGGTTCGTCGGTTGAAGTCGCGGAGCTTCTCAACGAACTTATCGCTGAAGTTGGCGCCCTTCTCGTACTGCTCGTTGTCATAAAGGTAGACCTGTGACTCCATCAGTATACTGGAACGGCATTTGTCCTCTTCACGCGCATCTTACCTGGACCAACACGCCGAGATACGACCAAATCTCAGGTATCTGCTCTTCATCCGTCTCCTTTGGTGCCTTTCCTGCAGCGGGCTGAGCGGCAGCATTTTGAGGAAGCAGACCCTCGAGGACTCGCCTCGCTGGGTTGCTGGCGTTGGGAAAAGCGGTGCGGATGGCTATGAGGATGGCGGTGGCTGAGTCCTTGGACTTGCGGATGGTGGAGATGGATCGCAGCACACGGAGGGTGAAACGGGCGTCAAAGGTCTCAACAGCTTGAGCGAGGAGGTCGAAGTTGTCGATTATGACTATCGTAATCTATTGTTAGCAGACCATCACAGTGCAGGATGGCGGTGGTGTACGTACTGCGCTCGGCGGGCTTCTCAGGCGCAGGGCCGGATGCTTCGACTTGCTTCTCGCTTGCAACAGCGTCGACTTCCATCTTGTCGGCCATGTCGGCGGTGATGGAGTGTTTGTAATGAGGATTGGTGTTGCAGCGGTGTTGTTGCTGCTGTTGCTGGCCGTAGGTAGAGGCGATGATGAGCTCCGAGCGCGAGAGACGCCGACGTCTTGGCAACCGTCACTGGCAGCAACTGCGACGCGCCAAACAGAGCCGCCGTGTTTACTGTGCTGTATCTTGACCTTTGTGATAGAATAAATCCGACATACAAGACTCGGAACATAAAATCAGCGAACATCCGCGATATTCCACCAGCTGAAACACACTCTGGATTCTCATCATCATCTGTCACGGCTTCCGAAGACCCGTCTGGCATTTTCTACAGCTGCCACCTGGAGGGCATTGGCTTGAACAAAACCTATACATATTCCAGCTCAGGCGATACGAAAGTCATACTGCAACTGTCAATTTCACTTCTTCAGCATGGCCTCTCTACTTTCTTCCCACCTGGAGCAAATCTCATTATGTTCGAACTCAATCGCCGAACTGCCCTTCCAAGGACCAAAGATCTTCACAAATGCACTACTCTCAACACACGATATCACTGCCCTGATCCGCGACACAGAAGCACATGAGCGAGCATTGTTTCATCTGGCACCTCCACCACTTCCGCCAACAAGGAACTCAAACTCGGACTTCGCATCAACTGCCGCCACCTCCACTACGCAGCCTTCACAACGGCGTGCCACTGTTTATGGTGGTCCCAGGCAGCCTAAAAACAAGGCAGTAGCCGCTGTATTAGGTGGTGATCTCTACAACAAGACGCGAGCTCCTGAAACGACACGCCAAAAAGGCGAGATCAATGTTGAGGCTCTACTACTGGGAGCCGAGAAACTGGCAGCTGTCTACCCAATTCCAGGAGCGAATGAGAGGATCGCATCACTCAGCAGACGATACCACCAACTTGCAGCCAACATCAAGCACTACGAAGGACGCGTAGCACTGCAGACTAGGGAGCTGGAAAGAATGCACAGACCGTCTGGCGCTGGAGACTACGAAGACGAGGAAGATATGTTGGAAGCTGAGGAGCATGCTGCTGGAGAGTACGTCGCTCCTATGACGAAGGAGGACTTGATGAGGGAGGAAGAAGAGATTAGAGAGTTGGAGAGGAAGAAGCGCGGTCTGGAGGACAGGGTGACTGGTATGGAGAGAGACCTTGGTGGACTCATGAGGTGATCGAGACGACATTGAATCACTTCTGGGCCCACTTATCGCCCACTACAGACTGTTGCTCTGCATCGGTATTGCAAATTGTTTGTCTGTCCGCAATAAAGACGAAAAGCGCCACTTTTTCAAACCGAAGGCAACACAACCTACGCAAATCTGCACTAATCTCACAAACGGAGGATATCTTTGTGCTGCATTGAGGTCTGGTTTGCTTGCACATCTAGCAATTGCATCGCATGTCAAAAGGATTTGTGACATAAGTTTGAGTCTTCCACCATATATCAGGACGCTCCAAACGACATCCCAATCGACCAAGACCACCTGTCCTCACTTTCTCAAGATGGCTGATGCAAGGGACACCGCGGCGCCCAAAGTGGAGTCAATCGTCAATTCTCCGCCGCTTCCGACCGCCAGCGATATTTGCCGCCAGATCACCGCAAATGCCCTCGTCTTATTTCCAAACATCGTCCAGAACCACATCACCAAGTTCTCCAATATCCCAGTTCGTGCCCAAGACATCTTCGATGTGTGCGTCGCCAATGTCACCGATCAATACAGCAGCGAAGATGTCAGCGAAGATGCCAGCGAAGATGCCTCGAAGTACACCGCAAAGCTGACACATGCCCACATGGAATACCCTGCCGCCCGTATGCTGTTGTTGAGCGGGCGGGTAATGCCCACAATGAAGCTGGCGCTTCACGGTCTCCTCGAACGATCCGCTAACGGACTGGGAGCTTCGCTGGATACCTTACTTCCGGTGCGCGAGGATGGCGCTGAAGACACGGATGGGTCTCATGCTGGGTACGCGATTCACAACGAATCTGCCATCATGGAGTTTAAGTATGCCGAGGAGGTGAGACATATGGCGATGGATTCCGATATGGGGAATGGACCGACTCCGCTCAGTGGGTCGGATGAATGATGTGAGTCAGGGTAAATGAGGTAGCCTTTATTGGAAAGCCAGGATTCACTGTCTGGCTGAATCAGTTGGACCGCTGACTACGTGTTCCGGTCCCGGTCTGACAGTTCACACAGCACATTCAATGAAACTGACCCATTATCATGGTCACCAAAGAGGGAAGGTCGTGATATGTGATTGTAAGCTGTCACTCAATAAGTGCGTTTCGACAGAAGACCCTTAGACTCTCGGTCCTTCACTCACCTGATGTTTCACGTGCTTGCTGCATTCTATCACATGGCAAAAGCCTCAGCTGTGTGGAGCAGTCTCCCGACAAAAGAGTTCGAGACCACCCTCCTGTCTTCATGACTTTTTCGTTCTTCAACACTTTTTGGGAGCAGGACAACAATCCCAACCACGAACTCTGTCTTTGCAACCCTTGTCATGGCGGACAATCACACACGAGCCAAACGCACGGCTGACGAGGGGAGTGCAGACACTCGTCCACCTAAAAGACTTTAGTGAGAGCATTCGCCAGTACCTGGCATGAAACATAGCTGATTTTCGCTAGCTGCGACTATGAGAACATCATCACAGTACTCGTTGGACCGGAAGAACGCCGTTTCGTCGTACAAAAGGACAAAATTTGCGTAAAGTCGGAATTCTTCCAGACTGCGTGCTCCAAGCGCGGCCGCGAAGGGCAGGAGAAAATCGTGCGTCTACCAGGAATCCGCATGACGGAGATATTTCAGAAGTACATGGATTGGACGTATACGAATGAAGTGGCGACCATGGAAACAGTATTGTCGGAGAACGAAGGCTATGTCATCAATAATCTCATCGAGCTCTACCTACTCGGCCACGCTTTGAAGGATATCAAGCTTCGTAACAAGACTCTCCGCTTGCTCTTCATGCACATCAAAGAATCACTGATTACTCTTAGCCCAGAGCAATGCGACATCGTATGGAAAAACACAGCCCCGAACTCGTCACTCAGAAAGGTGATCATTGATCACTTCGCTACTCTGGTTTCTCCTGCAGTGGTTAGAAAGTATAGCGCAGAGTGGCCCGCAGATCTTGCGCTACAAATTGCGCTCCTGCTCATGGATCGGTACGTCAAGGAGGAAAACGTCGACATGAGCGCGCTGGAAGAAAGAGTGGAAAGCTACATGGAGGCGGAAAATGACGCTTGAACATACTCCAAAGTTCAGGATGTCTGCTGATATGAGCTGTCCCGGAACACCCGCTTATTTCATTGGCGGACTTACATCACGAACCGGCTTTCAGCTTAAGCATGACCTTACCGAGCATGAAGAAGATTATGCTAGGTTGGAACGATGGTTTGGCCCCGTCATAAGGAAAGCCGCTTTTGTGCGGGTGCTACAAAAAAGCATGTATCTATAATCAGAGATTGGCACCCAACACATGTGTCGAATGGCAGTGATTCCGAGCGGTTTCAGTACGGGTATTCTCCCTCCGGCTTCTCAAGAATTCCGTTGTTGACCTGAAGTTGATGTTGCTCATCAAGGTAAGGTAGCAGTAGATGATCCCAGTGTGCTCTGCCCTTGTACACCGATGTGTCTTCGTCCCAGTTGCGGATGGCTTCTGCTAATCGCCCAGGAACGTGAGGCTCTTTCGCAATAGTGGTCATCGGCTCAAAGTAGGTCCGGATCGTGAACATTAGTGCTCCAGACCGGGGTAGACGGCGGAGTGTCTGTCGTTCGGATCTGAAGTGGATCTCTTCGACTTGCAGACCTCTCGAGTTGGCGCTTTCCCAGGCTGTGAAACAGGTTAGTTGAATCCTCGCATCGCCTACAATCTCTCCGAAACTTACAAGCGACTTCCTCGCCTTTCTGGTCTCCCATACGGTGTGACCAGTGGAGGCCATCGTCGAGTTGGATGAAGAACTAACTTGATCAGCGATCATCCCGATACGTGCGGTAGGTGCGAAACTTACATTGTTCCTCGTGACTGGCTTCTCCGGGGTCATGGTCTTGAAGAACCGGTTCATCGACTTCTGGAGCTTGGCGCCATAGTGTGGAACTTTCGCCTCGAAGTGAAGTGTATCGAGCGACATTCCGAACTTCTCCCTCAGCCGCCAGAACCCAGGAAGGCAAACAGCTCCGGCATTCAGGTGGTATTCGTCGTCTGGTGATGGGTTGTTAGTCTCGGGCTCCGATTCACCACTTGTTAGATTCCTCCGTACCATCTCGCTTGACCATAAGAACAAGGTCGTCTTGAACGAGTCGAGCGGCAGTATCCAATGCTTCTTTCGGACTCTCTGAATTACAGTCAGCTTGACACAATACTACCACAAGTTGAGGAAATGATATACACCAACCTGCTGGGTAGCGGAGTTTCTCTCCGGTCACAGTGTTATGCAGTACACCATCTGCAAGGTAAAAGATACGAGGATAGCGATGTGTGAGGTATCTCGTCAGCTCCTCGAGCATCTCAAAGCAGGCATCCTTCGTAACATAATCGTCGTAGTACTGAACATGAGCATCGATGTCTTTCTCAAGCTCGGCGACCTTCAGGTCATGGTAGCGTTCATAGTTCGAGTCCATCTCAATCCAGTTGTCCCAATCGAGCTTGCGGATGCCCATTGTGACATGGGTCTTTCCGTGACGGAATGGACGATAGACTTGTGGCTCGGAAGCATTGAGATCGAAGTTCTCGAGCGGAGTTGGTAGAGGTGTTTGGAATGACGGTTGAGAGGTTGTTGTTGATGTTGCTAGTACTTGTCAGATCCGCTTGGGCATGCTTCTCCAAAAAGTACAACACATCAACTCACCAATTGACTTCGATGTTGGCCTTCTCGATAGCAATGACCATGCTATAGCGCTCGCAGCGCAAAAGATCACAAACAAAGCGACAGGCGATGCCGTAAGTACTGACAACAGTCGTTCCAAATGTATCGAACTCATCTTTGCCATTGACCAATTCGCACGTCTGTCGATCCAGTGAGTCTCTCCTGAGGGCCAAAGATTTTATATAAACTCTATGCCAGCGATCCCATCAACGGCATATGTTCGAGTATCAGTACACAATATTGGGCACTGGACTTGCCTATTCTGACATGGCGATGCGGTGCTCTGCGGGGGTAGAGGCTAAAGAAACCCACGCTCTACAAGGAAAGAATTTCGTCCTCTGTTCCCACGCCTTGTCGGCTCGTAGCCCTCGACTGCCGGGCCACTATCTAGTAAGGCGGATCACAAAGTCTTCAAGGCCCAATTATATGTGCTCAAAAGGGCAAGTCTGAAGGACAACCCCAGACGGCTGCGGCTTCCCGCGCAGGCTAATCCTTCAGATCGAGTAGATCTTCCAGATAGGCATGCTTACATTCTCGGTTATTAAATCATGCTCCGGAGGTCTTTTTTTGTTACCTATTACATACGTAGAATGAAGCTTATGCCAGTAACCGTGCACTTGGACTTGGCTCTGGTCGCACACTGTAGCGCTTTGACTGGCATGAAATGGTCCGTTCTTGGTAGGCTCAGAAAAATTATGCATCTCCATTGCTGCAGACTTCTTATCGTGGTGGCTATCTTCCTTTCTCATGTTCTTACTTGCATCCGAATTAGTCATTACACATTACTACCTATCATGGAGGTTTCGCCTCGCCCCGAAGCTTCATGGATGGCTCCATGTCCCACTAGCTCGACAACTCTAACGACCCATCGAACAGCCGACGATACCCTATCGTATGTTCTGGCTGCAGCACGCGAAACGCCCTAGGATGACGCACACAAAGTAGGTCTTCGGTACCCGCGGCGTGCGATACACGGCTTGCAACTCCGAGATTGAGAACCAGGGATCGCACGCTGGACTCGGATCGAGTCGACGAGGCTATACAGCAGTGAATCGTTGCATTGCAGACGCCTTACTGCCATCACAAGACAAGTGTTCCTTGCGCGAGATTCTTGAATGTGTCGACCCAAGCACCAAGCTGGTCGTCTCCAAGCCATAGCTCTTCCAGTGCCTGATGTATCGCCATCACCGATTCAAATCCAAGGCCATTTTGAACTGCTTCTAAGCGTTCCATCACCAGCTTCCGGCGATGGTCGTCTATGGCGTGGGCGCCAGCCACGTAAAGTGGGAACAGAGTGCAATTGTGTGCCTTTGAGTCAATCTCCATGCTTGTGATGCAAGCGAGACAGGCATGGACGTGTTGCTGCACAAGGAAATGAGACGTTGGCAAGCAGCACACTGATCGATAGAGGAATATCATGGCGGCGTGTTGGAAAGCTCGACACAGTGCCTGAGAGTACACTGCTGCCTTGCGAGAGCTATCGTCGTATGAGTCGTCCGCATTCGTTGATGCAAAATCTCCAAGGGCAGGGTATGATGGCTGTAATGCTCGCTCGAAGTGATCAACCCTGTTGAGTATAGGATTGCTATCACCTCTGATATCATGGCTATAGTGCGCAAGGTCTGTCATGACGCCGAATATGGAAGCGAATGAGACTGTGCCGTGTTGTCCAGTCTCCCACCAGACAGGCCCAGATTCGATGTCGTCCCAGAGGCCGGCAGAAACACTGGGCCTGCCGTCGCGCAGCATGGCATGAATGACATCTGTTGTGGCAAATTCTGACAGCAACATGCTGGTTTCTTTTCCGACAGACTTTATGACAGATTCAAACCCGCCGAGAGTGTGCACAATTGCGACCACTCCAGCATGATGCGACTGTGTTGACTGGTGTGGCTGAAGGCAGTCGACAAAGCCATCGGAATGATATAAAAGCAGGACAGCCAACAGCAAGGCCTGAAGAGCTGATTTTGGGATGGAAGAGTCAACAAGAGAGCCTCTAATGCCAGCCAGGCATTGAACACGCCTGTTGATGAGGCTTTGATTAGATGGTGCCCGGTTCTTGAGAGCGCGATGCGCCTCAGCGAAAATGCAGGCTGCCTGTAGGACTGGCTGCGATTGCAGAGCGATAGATATTGGTGGCTGACAAGGCTGGTCCGAGGTCGAAAGGAGAGGCCATAAACGACCACGGAAGTAGTCAAGAGCCTTTTTCTCTGGAACAGCGAGTGGCGTCTGGAAGGAGAGAGGTCCGATAGTTGGGGACGGAATGAATGTAGTCCGACTCCTCCTTGCGTCCCATCGTAGGAGGACTTTGTCATAGCAACATTCGGCGCCTGAAGTCAAACACCTTCGGCACGAAGGCTTCTGGAGATCACACTTGACGCGACGCTGTTTGCAAGACCAGCATGAGCCCTCAACCGTCCGCTGACGCTTGGGCGGTTGCTGCTCTTGGAGAGGCGACGACATATGTTGCCAAGGACAGCTTCATGTGTGCAAGCGTCTTGGGTTCTGATGGAGTGTATTGTGTTATTGCGGGTATAACATCATTGCAGTCGTTGTGGGAGGCCCTGGCCATTCTAGGCCTCCGTTTCGACGAGCTTTTTGCCCTTGGAACCTTTAGCGCGGGGAATCCGTGAGGAGACGGGCCACAGGACGGTACAACCACGGGTGGCGTGACAAGCACCACTTGTCTTCGTCTGCTGGGAGGTATATACCATCATCAAGATACAGGTCAGAGAATGGAGTTGACAGATGGTGAAATGCAATGGCTCAACCAAGGATGCGTGTGCGTGTCGTGCGTGCATGCAATCCGTTGCCCCCAACAAGCATAGGAGCTCGGGTTCGGTAAAGTATCCGCTTGGCAGTGGTCCTGCCTCTTGATAACACCCATGTAAGAGGTGGGCATTTATACCATCACAGTCCTATTCCTCTAACCATTCTGTAAACTGCTTTACGAAGCTATAGCAGGTTACGCTGTCGTGGCGCGTGGGCAGAGCACAATGCCTTTCCGTAGCCGCCGGACGTGGAAGTTCTCACATATGCGGTGAGATATGGAATCAGTGTGAGCTAATGCAGTACCACACCTAAAGTACCGTCGGTAAGCAATCTTTATGGGGAGCCGTGTTGCGCCAGGACTACGAGTGCATACTACCACCGGCATATACCTCGACGATCTCTTGGGCTGACAGCATGTTTCAGCTCGTGCAACTATGTGTCCAACCGCTTCGCCTTTACATGTGTTTGCCCCGATAGAACTCTCAGCATTTCATATAAGACCGACAGCTTGTGAAGACTCCAACAGTAAGGACATTCTTTGATCTGACAGCGACCATCTCCTGTCCGACACACGAACATGGGCTCAATCGGCATCGAATATCCCACTCCAGCGGTGTCGTTGTCAGAACACCCTGCCACTCTACCCGAAGTGGATATACCAGACAATATCGACAACGAAGCAGTCGTTTCGGAAGTCCTGCCTAAGCTTCTCGATCTCTCTGCGGACGCCCTCGCTGAGAATGTCATATGGCGAGACAGCCTAGCTCTCACTGGAACTTTCCGCACCTTCTATGCTCCGGAGCAGGTAGCAAAAACATGGCGATACCGTCATAAGCAGTCCAGCATCTCTGATCTAGCCGTCACACCTGGAAGCTCTCAAGTACTCCGAATTGGTTCTGCCGCCTGGTTGCAGGCGTCTTTCTCCTTCCACACAAGCGGCACGTGTCCGGCGAGATGCTCTGGATCCCTTGGCCTCGTCCCACACGATGGCATCTGGAAAATCTGGCTGATCACCACGATCCTTGAGCAACCAGTCGGCTTCGCCGATGTTGACAATTTAGAGCCCGGGCCGTCGAGTCCCAACACCGATGGCATCCTGGACTGTGTCGTTGTGGGTGCTGGAATCGCCGGGCTTTCGCTGGCAGGCCGCCTGAAAGCGATCGGTCTCTCATACACAATAGTCGAGCAGTACGCTGAAGTAGGCGACATCTGGACCAAGGCTCGCTATGATGCGGTGAAACTGCACACTTCGCGAGACTATAACCAAATGCCCGGGAGACCAATATCTTTCAGACCCGAGGATCCTTACCATCTGCGCAGCGACGATATCGCCGCAGGGTTCCAGCGATATATGAAGACTTTTGGCATCAATGTCATGACCAGCACGACGGTAACATCAGCAGAATTCGACGGCACGTGCAAAGTATGGGCAATCGCCGCTCAACATGGTGGAGAGCTCGTGACCTTACAAGCTCGACACCTTGTGCTCGCGACCGGCAGCATGGGCGCCGATCCTGTTACTCCAGACTACGCCAACAAGGAGAAGTACCAGGGGGACGCCATCCACGCCGTGCGCTGGAAAAACGCGACACCATGGAGAGGCAAGAAAGGCATTGTCATCGGCTCAGCTAATTCCGCTCACGACATCATCGGCCACATGGTCGATGCCGACTTCGAATCTGTAACTCTCGTCCAGCGCAGTAAAACTTGGGTTCTGCCGTCCTCTACCTTCGGCACCTTGGTAGATGATGTGTACAATCCGCAGACACCGTCTGAAGTCTCCGATCGCATACTGCTGGGAAATCCGTTGCCGGTCCAGCGTTTGGTGGCGATGCAGGGCATTCGCATGTGCGCAGAGGCCAGTCCAGAGTACTTCGACAAGTTCGAAGCGCAGGGTTTCAAGACGGAGCGCTTTGGCGACTTGTGGGGCATGATGTACGATCACGAAGGGAAACATTTCTTTGACGTGGGCAACGGACGATTGATCGCTGATGGACTTGTCAAAGTGAAAAGTGATGCTTTGCCGGTTGCCTATACTGAGACCGGGCTCGAGTTCAGCGATGGAAGTCACATTGACGCAGATGTGATCGTGTTTGCCACTGGCTACACATCGGATCTCAAGAACAGTGCTAGACGTATCGTGGGACCGGAAGTAGCAGAAAGTTTGGAAGAGTTTTGGCAGTGTGATCGAGAGGGGGAGACACGCGGTGCTTGGAGGGATACGGGGCGTATGTTAAAACTTTTCTGTTCGTATTGGAATCATTGTACATTGTGCTAACCCACTCCGCAGACCCTGCACTTTGGTATACCGGCCATGGCTATGCCCACAGTCGCTACTACTCTCGCTTCCTGGCCATGCGCATCAAGGCCGACGTTGAAGGTCGGCCGATACCACAGTGGACTGAAACGCTATGAAGAAGCTCATTGGGTCGATTTGTGGATGTTTGATCTTTAGCACGTTCCATGCAGGTATCCGTTATGCTGCACTTGTCCATGGCCCTGGCTTCTTCGCCAATGGTGCAGTCAATCTTTCATTCAAGCCCAAACTCGTCGTAAAAACAACTGACTTTTTGTCATCCTATAATACAGCTCATAGTGCAGAGCGGTGATCATGCACTCCGCATTCATCGATGTTCACTTCTCATCCGTAAAAGCTGCGCGCTATCACTGAGGGCGGCCCTGCTGTTGCTGCTGGTGGGAAGCGAACTGCTGATACATCTGTTGAAGCGCGGCCGGGTTCTGGGCAATGTACTGCGCCCACTGTTCTGCTGTCGCTGGCGGTCCCTGCGCTGGTGCTTGAGCCTGTGGGACCTGAGGGTAGGCATGCTGCGCTTGGACGGGCTGTTGCTGCATCTGAGGGTACTGCGGGTAGGCGGTTTGCTGCTGGTAAGGTTGTTGGTAGGATTGCTGATAGGGCTGCTGGTAAGGCTGCGCGTAGGGTTGGTATGGTACTTGACCCTGAGGCTGGACGTTCGGCTGCGGCATCTGGCCAAAGTTGAACTGGTAAGGCGTTTGATGAGCCTGGGGCTGTGCCTGTGCCACGGGCTGTTGGAAAGCTTGGGGCTGTTGGAAGGTTGGCGCAGCTTGTGATTGAGGTGCACCGGCTGCAAATTGTGGCGGCTGCTGGGATTGCTGCTGCGGCTGTTGCTGCTTGTTGTTGTTGTTGAAATTGCCGCGACCTTGTCCTTGCCTGTCGCCTCTGCCTTGGCCACCCTCGCCACGCCCACGTCCTCGTCCACGACCACGGCCGCCATCAGCGTTGTTGCGCTGCTGGGGGTGTGAGCCTGCAGGACCGCCCATCTGTTGCAGTTGTGCCATGTTATCAGGGCGCTTGAGAGGAGTGTACATGCCATCGTCGTCGGCATCAGTCTTTGCGTCGTCATCGTAGTTGAGAACTGAAGGGAAGTCCTTTTGTGGCCTGTCGTAAGGTGTGCCCGAGGCTCCAGGCGCCCCGCGGCTGTAGGTGTGTCCATCTGCACCACCACGGCCTCTACCACGGCCGCCGCGACCACCACGGCCACCACGGCCAGCTCCATCACGGTTCTGGGGGGTGTCCTGCTCAAACTGTTTGTGCTCGCCTCTGTTGAAAGCGCCACGACTGAGGGCGCCTCGTCCAGCCTTCTTGCTTTCCTTGTTCTTGCGTTTGAACTCTGCCTCCATCTCGTCATCCGAGAAGTCCATTTCATCTTCGCCGACTTCCTCATCGTGGATATTTGAGGCATCAGTGCCCTTGCCGCGAAGGCCTTTGGTGAAGACGGACTTTGAGTGGTCGTTCACATAGTGAACATTCGATCCGATCTCAAGTCCGAATTCTGCGAACTCTTCCGGGTTTGCGAAAGCGACGATGTAACGTGGCTCATCGACTTTGCACATGGCATCTTGAATGACACCAATGACTTGACGCTGATCGTTGCAGAGCACTGACTCGATCTCCATGACCTCGTCGTGGGCGCTGGTGTTACCGAGCACAACAGCGACGTTGCCGACGAAGTGTTCGATCTTGCCGAGTTGAGTGATCTTCATCTCGGGTGTGATAGTCAGGTCGGGTTTGGGGAAGACGATGTCCACCTCGTTCTGAGTTCGTGGCTGGTGGCTTGCGTCGATCTTGTCTCCGTCGCCGCCATCCTCTGCCATAAGAATCTTGCCCAATGTTTCGGCATCCATGGGCTCGATGTCCTCATCGCTGTCGTCGTCACTGCTCGAGCTGTCGCTAGAGGAATCGTCGGAAGATGAGTCCCACTCGAATTCAGCCTCTGGGTTATCCTTTTGCGCTTTGGCCGCAGCGGCAAACTCGGCGTCAGAAGTGTCCTCTGTCTTCGGCTCGGCCTTCATAGTGTCGTCTTCGGTATGGGTCTGGATGGCCGGTACCTCATGATCGGCTTCCTGCTCTTTGTTTATAGGCGCGTCTGCCTTCTGCTCTAGCTCTGACGTCTCTTGGATCATACGACTGGATGGCTCATCGACTCCTTGAATTTGCGTCTTGCTTTCGTCAACAAGCTCGTTGTCCTCACCAGCATCGGCCATTTTCGCGATCAAGTCACCCTCCATTGTGCGGTCAGTGTCTACCGACTTCGCATCAGCATCCTCGTGCACACCAGGTGCTGCAAGAGGCAAGGTTCCCGCGCCCTCGCCAGCCGTCATCTCGACATCTTGATTTGATTCTGCCTTGACGCCAGATGCCGTAGGCTCAGTGGTCATTGGAAGCACGGCCGCGCTGCCGATTTGATGCTCCACGGCCGAGGGCTTGCTTTGGCGCTCTGCTTCCTGCGCATTGGTCCCGTAGATATCATCCCAGTCTTCGTCTTCGTCTGCCATCTCTTCCCTCACTTCCTTTGTCGCCTGAAGGCTGCCGGGTTCGACTTGTGACTTTTTGGCTGGGCGGAATTGGTCGGCGTCGGCCATCTCGGCCTCGGCGACCTGGTTGGCGGGATCCGCACTGATATCCATGGTTGCTGGTAGTTGCTGGTTGTGTTATGCGCAAAGCCTCTTTGCGCGCCAATTGTTCCTTTGCTTCACCACTGCCACTGCTACTGCCGCTGCCACTGCCCTTTCACCGTCGCGAAACTGAGCTATGACGTGCTTACCTTGATGATAGCGGTCGTATGCAATGCAATTTGCAAAAGTCCAGAGAGCGCGGAAGAACACAGTGTGCGACAAGCAGTATGCTTTGAGGTGCAACGGTGGATGCGCGCAGTGAAAAACAAGTATGGGAGTTGTGTTTAGAGTGAACAGGCACAGCAACGCGCCGCTTGACTTCTTCTTTGCGCTCTGAAAAATAATTAAAGTTTCCCCGCAAAAGCCACTTCACTCGGCCTCGTCGGCTTCTCTGCCGTCACACCCTTGACCTCTTTCGCTCGCTTAATAAGGCTGAGCTGGCCAAGGGGACGCGCGACTAGCAGCAATTGCTCGCGTCGCCCTGGCCCATGCGAGCAGCGAGAACTGCCTGCCCAGAGTCCGGGTAAATGCATTGACGCCAGATATATCATCAACAAGAGTCGGCCTCTCTGTCGACACCTCTCGTCAACCACCATCGCTGCCAACATGAGTGCTGTAGCACAACGTCAGGGACCAAATGTCTCAGCGGGCAAGAAGACGAAGTTGGTCTCTCCTAAATTCCCATTCGCTACTGATCATTGACTATGTTCAACAGCCCAGAAAAGGCTCCATTCGAGCTCTCTGCTATCGTGGCCTTCTACGTCTTCCTGGTCAGCCATGTGATCGCCGCTTTCTATAGTCCGATCCAGGACTGTGACGAAGTATTCAACTTTTGGGAGCCTACCCACTATCTCAACCATCACTATGGATTTCAGACGTGGGAGTACTCCCCTGTCTACGCCATCCGCAGCTGGGCGTATACTGGCTTCCACGCAACCATCACTGGAGTTTTCGGCCACTATGTACCTGGAATGGACCTTCCTGAAGGTCACAAGGCGCAATTCTACGTTCTTCGCGGGTTCTTAGCACTTGCCTGTGCCGCGTGTGAGACCCGTCTATTCCTGAAGGTCAGCCAACTCTTGAATCCTCGGGTTGCAATCATCTACATGATGATCACTGCTACTTCTCCGGGCTTCTTCCACGCCAGTATTTCGTACTTGCCCTCAAGTTTCGCCATGTACTTTGTAATGCTCAGCATGGCAGCTTTCATGGATTGGCGTGGCGGACTTCGTACTGCACAAGGCATCTTTTGCATGGCCATCGGCGCGTGTCTGGGATGGCCATTTGCCGCAGCAATGATCATTCCTTTCCTGGTCGAGGAAGTGCTGCTGGGTGCCTTGACCGAATGGGAGGATAGAATTGGCCTCCTGTACCGCCTACTCGATGCCGCAGCGCGTTGCTTGTTGGTCGTTGGTGTCCAAGTTGGTATCGATACGGTCGCTTACCGCAAGCTCGTCTTGGTTCCGTTCAACATCGTCTGGTACAACGTCTTCGGAGCCAACGGTCCCGACCTCTACGGCGTCGAGCCGTGGCATTTCTACCTGCGGAACCTGTTCCTCAACTTCCATGTCTGGGCTGTACTTGCCCTGCTCAGCATGCCCCTTCTCATCTCTCAACACTTCCTCAGTGCCAAGGGTGCAACTAAAGCGAGCTCTCTGCGTGGCATTGTCTACCTCGCACCCTTCTATCTCTGGCTTGCTATTTTCACTCTACAGCCGCACAAAGAAGAACGCTTCATGTACCCTGCATACCCAGCGTTGGCTTTAAATGCTGCTGTCGCGTTCCATATCATCCTCGCAAATCTTGGTTCGACCGATCCGAAAGACCTCATTGCGAAAATTCCCGTTCACCTACGACTACTCGCTATCCTCGGCTTTTTGGTCGTCAGTCTCGGCTTGAGCGCTTTCCGCACTGTGGGAACAATGACTGCCTTCGGTGCGCCTCTGGAAATCTACACTCCTCTCGTCGAAACGAACATTGCCAATGACGGCGATGTCCTCTGCCTTGGAAAGGAATGGTATCGTTTCCCATCTCACTACCTCATGCCAAAGACGATGCGCGCTAGGTTCATCAAGAGCGAATTTTCTGGGCTGCTACCTGGCGAGTTTGCAGAAAGCCAGGGGACATTCTCTGGAACCTGGAAGGTGCCTTTGGGCATGAATGACGAGAACCGCGAAGACATGGGCAAATACACAGACCTCGACCGTTGCGACTTCCTAGTCGATAGCAACCTGCCCAGCACTGTTTCTTCGGCCCTCGAGCCCAACTACATTCAAGACGAGGCGAATTGGGAGAAGGTGGAGTGCTTGCCTTTCCTTGATGCTGCATCAACAGGACTCCTCGGCAGACTCGGCTGGATCCCAGACTCGCCTCTCATTCCAGCCGAGCACCGCCGTGTCTGGGGCGAATATTGTCTTCTCAAGCGCAAGAGGAATTGATATCGAGACATCCGTGTATGCGCGTGCGGGATTCAATGTTGCGATATCTATAAATGATCTGCGTTGCAATTACCGCTTTCGGCATTAAAGACCGGCCACAAGCTTCACACGCCTGAGGGGCGCTCCACATCTTTCCTTATCGCTACTGCAATCAGTGCAAATAGTGCCTATGTCTGTGGTAGGAAGCTCGGTATGTAAGATATGTATCTGTATCATTGCCCCGGATCTTGTGTCATCCTTTCTTCAACGTGCTCATATCAGCTCATTTTTATTTCTCAAAGTCAGCGTTGATCGTCATGGAAGCTACAACGACATGGATACAGCGTCACTGCGATATGGACGCGATCGAAGACTTTGGCAAGAGGATCGGCACTGACAAGGTAGTCAATGCTATGGGCATCCAGCATGTAGACAGCGCCCATGTCGTTTTATACGGCGCAGTAGTCCTGGCAGCAACACTTTACCTCATCGGAAGGCAAATACGAAGGAATGCACCAAAAGCGACTCTCTCGTCTCGTTCTCGATCGCCTGATCCTGAGAAGCCTACAGACGTCACCACATACGCTGCAAAACGTATGAAACCGACCGAAAGGCCACCCGGTAGTAAGTCAGTGCACCACTTTGTATCGCAGTCCATTCTGACCAGTTGTTCAGCCTGGGAACCAAGCGACTTCAAGCGCCCGACAGCTCCACCACACCCAGACTGGTCTCCCACGGACTACTCGCCTCGTCCCTATCGCCCTTTCCGCCACGGTCCAAAATACAACATCAACCTCGGCCTCCGCAGCATGGACTGGGACGAATGGATCGAAGTCGACAACCACTACCTCCGCTTCCACGCCGACAAGACCCGGCGCCTCGCCGAGCGCGCCTCAAAGTGCGTCAAAGTCGACCCGGACCCGCGAGTCTACGACGGCACGCTCGAGCTCCTCGAAGAACTCACCGGCTACCTGACCGAGCGCTACCCGAGCATGTTCAAGCGTACGCCCGTGGGCCTTGACAACCTGCTCACGGGCGAGGTGTTCGACACTCGCGCCGGGCATCTCACCGTCAACGGCGTCGCCGAAAGCCCGATGCAGCTTTGCGCGCGCCTGATCCAGGACGACCTCGCGATCATGTTCGAGAAGGCCGACGGCCAGTATTACCTCCTCGCCGGCGCGATCCTGCTAGCCGGCTTCTGGCGCCTCGAAGACAAGTTCGGCATGCCCCTGTCAGACATCCACACGTCCGGCGACGTCCCAGGCTTCAAAGCGAAGCTCGAAAAGGGCATGATGTCGTTCTTCCGACGCGTCAAACCCGAAGCTCCCGTGCTGCGGAACAACTACTTCATCCAAGTCGACGACGAGCTGGCGTGGTCGCCGTCGATCGGCTCCGAAGACAGCGACGGCATCGGGTGGTTCACGGCGGAGAAGAACAAGGCCATCGAGCACCACTACTTCCGCTCGGAGCGGCAGTCACTGCGGCGGTTGCCGCGCAGCGGGGGAGTGGTTTTCACCATCAGGACATATTTCCATCCGGTGACGGAGATTTGCCGGGAGCCATATGTGCCTGGGCGGTTGGCGAGCGCCGTGCGAAGTTGGGGGGAGGATGTTGCGAGGTACAAGGGGAGGGAGAGGTATGGAGATGTGCTGCTGGAGTATTTGGATAGGAAGCATGCGGAGCAAGTTGCGGATGGGCTTGATGTTGAGCAGGAGGAGGAGGTGAGGAGCTACCCGTGGTAGATGGATGACTTGACGTGGTGATGGCACGCATGGGTTTTAACATAGCACACTGCTTGTATTCGTGTGATCGATCCTGTTCAGATTGACTACTAGCTCCTAGTAGGCGCCAACCAAACAAATGATGACATGAGATGCGTTCAAGTGAAAGGAGGCTGGTAATAATATTTCTCCAATAATTCGCTACCAACGCGAATGAACTGCTAGTGTGATGGCCAACTATCTAGTCTATTCCAACGCTAGCATAGCATAGCATAGCTAGTACGAACAAAACAAGGATCGTTCCTATGAGAAAGGGTGCGTTTTCGCTCAAAACGCTCAGAAATAAAAGTGCAAACCCCAAGCAAGATCTTGGGAAACCTTCCAGCGCCTTTCCATGTGATAAAAAACGACACAGCAGAAAAAATGTTCCAAGGACGACAGTAAAGATATTATTCTACCTCCTCTGTTATAGTCCTTTCGCCGCCAGGTCCAATGCCCGACATGATCTCGTCCCAATCAACCCATTCCCAGTCATCAGGACGGTCTGGCTGTTCAAGGCGCATGTTGCCTTCGTCGTCTACACCGTCTTCCGGATGCACCAAGACGCTTGCGGCGACAGCAGCATTCAGTACTCGATTGGAGACGGGCAGTTGGTAGCGCAGGACACCACGGATTATAAGCTCGAAGGGGTGTTTGAGGACTTCTTCCCAGCGATGCGAACCGCCGGCTTCAGTCTTGTTGCCTGGATGCGCAAGGCGGAGCTCACCGACAGAGAAGTGTGGGTGGCGTTTGATCGGCGAGCCTTCGAAGGTAAGGGACTGGTCGAAGTGGAAAATTCGACCAAGTAGCATAGTTTGCGAATCGCCTTCGAGGCTGTCGTCAGGGTCGGTGCCGTGATCATGGCCATTCGTGGGACTTGGTGGTGGAGGCTCTTTGTGGGGATACCAGTAGTGCAATTTCGACGCTGGTGAAGGAGGCTGAGAGCGCCTGCGTCGGGTTAAAGGTAGCGAGATGCTGCTGGTCATGTCTGTTGGCTTGTTGTCGCTAAAGTCGCCGCTCCTACCGACATGCTTGCTCTTGGCGAATATGTTGACGTCCATGTCCGAGACCGAGATTCCAAGAGCGTTCGGGTTGACAGCACCAACGAGTAAGTCGAGCATAATTTCCTGTTCGCTAGCCAGGACGTTCTGGACCCTTTCGATCTTTAAGTCATACATAGGTCTATTGCTCATGACCAAGAAGGCCACTGCGCTGAGCACGACAGCGACGAACACTGCGAACCCGAACATGCAGCCACCAAGACGGCCACAGCGCGAGCGTTGTCGATTGGAGTAATAATCATCCATGGAGTTCCCCGCGCTGCTATGCAAATGTGAGTGTCCATGTCGGCTGCTTCGTGGCGTGCGGACTGTGCCCATCAAAGGGGTTCTCTCATCGTCGGCACCTTCTCCGTCGAAGTCGAAGGAGTTATCCTTTCTCCTGCCACTGAACAAAGCCGGTCCCGAAGCGCGGTTATGCTGCATGCTCTGAGGGCTTCTTGGCGAGTTAGGCCGAGAGTGTCTCAGATTGGTGGCGCTGTTCCGCAGCTTCGAAGCCTGCGTGAATGGTGAGTCTTGGTCAAACATTGATGCATGGCTTCCTCCTCTACCCCAGCGCCCGTAATGACGAGGCTGGTGTGATCTTACTGTGCCATCCTGTCGCTCATTCGGGCTATCCAGTTCGTTAAAAGGATTGTTTGAGAACTTCATGCTTCGTTTGCCGTTGACTCTTCGCTCCTCCATGGCATCGTTGTAATTGCGAATGCCAGACCTGCTCTCTGCGATAGAATGGGAGGAGTTCACACTGGGCGTACGCGAATGATGTCTGGGTCGACGCTGCTGTTCTGGTGGGTTCGATTCGTAGACGAAAGTCTCGTCGGAATCCGATGAGTTCGCGTCTTCGACGGCATTGGCGACTCTGGCCTCGAAGATATCGGCTTTGGACGACGCTTCAGAAGTGTTTCTGTTAGACGCTGATCTTGTACTGCCACTGCCACCAAAAAACATGGAGGGTTTCTTGCGGAACGTCGAAGTAAGAACGTTACGGAATTGACGAGATAAAATGCGCTCACGACGAGGGCCGGTTGAACCAGACCCTTCGTCTTCGGACATGGAAGCAGTAGAGGATACACAAGTCGCACCATGCAAATCATCAATGGAATCGCGCGGGAGCAGCAAAGGAGAACGAAACGTACCAGTGCCCTGATTAACACTCCTTGCCTTCGCCGAAGGCTTTTTGCGCTCTTTCTTCGGCCGAATCGTCTCGTTGCTGGGTTTTAGCCGAACACTTCCGCTATGTTCGCCACGTCCTCCATTCAGGCGATCGCCAGCATTGAGCGATGATTGTGGGATCGATTGTACAGTTTCGGTCTCGACAGTCATGTTTCGTGTGCCTTCGGGCTGTCGCGATTTCGTTGTCGTCAAAGCTGGGAAGCTGTTCTTCGGTGTTGAGGTTTTCGACTTTGGTTGTTGGTTGCCTGGTGTCATGGTTGATGTGCGTGGACTGTTCGTTCCTTCGCTTTTGTTGCCACCGCCCTCACTTTCACTCTCTCCGGTTCTTGTATGCTTTTCGTTGTCTTCGTGATCCCTCTTTGGAGTACTGCTCGCATCATCGTATATTGAGCGTAGTGCAGGCTTCAGATCAGCGGCCGCCTGTACTGCTGCAGGACTTGGCTCTGTCACGGCATCGGAGCTATTTTCTTGTACCGTTTCCAACGTCGATTTTCCACTAGGTCCTCGCGATGGCATCTTTGTCGAGGCCTGTAATGACAACTGATCTCCCTTGCTTGCATCTGACGCGCTTTGCTTTCCAGTACCCGATGAATTTGATAAAAGTGCGTTGTTTGTCGGCGTTGCTCCTTGGATACTAATACTCGGAGGAGCCGGTGGTGCAGATGTCGTTGATGTTGATGATGTGTTCGCTGGTCCAGCTTCTTCCGCCTTCTTCCCAGCTACTGAAGTGATTCCTGCCTGCCTACCCGACAACACACGCGATGAAGGCGGTGGGCTCTTCAATCGAGGTGATGCAGGCCATTGTGGTGTAGTCTCTCCAGAAGCAGGTCCTGCACTTTTTGGGCCAGCTCTGGCAGGTAATTTAGACACTGCTTCGGTCACCGATCCGCCGGAAGATAGTTGAGGAACATTGCTAGCAGACAATGCTCTTTGAATGGCGGCAGCAGAGGGTTGCGACGAGAAAGTCTGGCTAGCCGGGGCACCTGATCGGCCTTCCTTGCGTATTGGCGACGTGTTTCGCGAAGATTTGGGGCTGGAGGTTGCTGAAGGTGATGATGAACTTGGCAGTAGGGACGCTGATTGCTGCTTGCGTAGTGTCGGTTTGTGCGTGGAATGGGAGGAGGATACTGAGTTCTGGCGTGTTGCGCTTGTGCTCCTGCGCTGGACGGTCGCAGTAGAGGATGCAGACGACATTTCAGAGGCAAGCGAGGAAGGAGCGGGTGGGCGCTCTGCAGGCTGGTCTGCGTGGCCGTTCATGGCGGCACGCGTGTCGGGTGGATTTGTAGGCATGGTGTAATGTGTAGTGAGATCTTGCGACGGTCCGGCATCCGTCTCCTGGGCAATTGGCGCGGGCGAGGGTGGCCGTCATTCAATGTGATGTCAAGGATGTCCTGTGGTATTGACGCGGGTCTATCCGTAAGAGCCAGCAGCCATGGTCTCAGACGACGGGCGTGGTGGGCGCGGCGGTGTGCGTGCGGTGGCTACTGCTTGGGCGCGCCGACAGGGCGAGGGTGTCGGGATATTGGTGCTCGGAGATGATGCTGGATGATGAGAGGGAGGGAGGGAGGAGGGGAGTCGTCGCTTTGTTTGTTCGGTCGGGTATGATGCGGATGCAGCCAGCCCTTTGCTTTCCGTCGACGGCAGCAGAAGCAGCAGCAGCAGCAGCAGAAGACAGGCGCCGAATTCAGGCAGCCTTAGCACAGCAGTAGCGGACGGAGACACGAGGCGAGGCCTTCGGATCGGCGAGGTACGTCAGAGCCATGGAACAATTACAGTCAACTGCCAGCTTCCAAGATGAGGAGTACCTGTGGCTGTGACGATGCTGGAGAGACACGCGAGGGAGAGACAACCACGCATTCATTCATCATTCCCTTTGCAAGCAGCTATGTTATCAATCATTCTTCCAGAACCTCCTCTTCTCCTCCTCCTCCCACCCACATACGCTCTCCACCTCCACCGCCCCAATATTTCCCATCACTTCATCTCTTCTCCACCTCCACCTGCAGCAACCGCCACACCCCAGCACACACTCACACAAAAGAGGCACCTCACCCGCATGCCCAAGCCACAACAACACACACTCCCAACTCATCCTCGCTCAAACACAGAGTCCAGGCCAAACCCAACAGCAAGACTACCGACCTCCGCCTCCAGCGCACAGCAAAGGAAAAATCCTGCCAGCGGCGCGCGCGCGTGTAACTTACTCGGAGCCACAGCAAATCACCTCGGGGCACCGCACACCCTTGCCCGGCGAGCCTCTCGGCCCACTGACCCGGGAGAGAGGGAGAAGCGACGGCGCCGCGCAAGGCTGATGCCGTCGAACGTAAGTGGCTTGCCCGTTTGCCAGGCACGAGATCAACACCCATCCCGTCCGCCTGGCATACCGACCTTTGTGTGCTGTCCTGTGCCGTCGTTGTGTGTTGTGGCTTGCCGAAGCCAATTAAGTGTCAATGACATTAACACACTACAGCCTGTCTCCTTTCCGTGGCTCACGTGTGCTTGTTGCTGCAAACTTGGAACGCAGTCAAGCTTGTCTCGTTAAGTTTTACCTTCTCCTCGCTCTAGGCAGCAGCATAAATAAATTCGCGCCACCATAGTAGCACATGCACGCACGCACGCAGTAAGATAACATACAGCGACCCAAATTACCTTCCCCTTCGCATCGCGCCGACGGCGTAACGTAGCATCCCTGATCCCTCCTGCCCGCAGTATGACATGCGTCTCTCCCCGGCGAGCCGTGAGAGGGCACCGGAACTCGTCCCCAACCACAGCAAGCAAGCAGAAAGCTGCAGCATCAACGGAGCGCAGCGAAGCGACCGTTGTCAATCAGACGCAGAGCCAAACTCAAAAATCGTAGCCAGCATACCCCAGGTTTCACCTCCCCTTTCTCCAACCTCGATGACACGTGCATCTTGCATGGAGGAGAATCCATCCATACCCGTAGTGCCCGGCAAACCTTACCGAGGGAAGGGCAGGTAAGCAGGCAAGCGATCGATCGCTCGGCTCAATTGGTCGGTATAGTACAGGATGATGGTTCTCAGTACAGTAATACTAAGCGAAAGAAACGTCAAACGTACTGTACTCTATGAGCCAGAACGATTCAGGTTCGAAGCAAGGTATCGCATGTCAACAAACACAGTGAGACCACCATGATCAGCAAGACTGGAGAAGAAGGGTATATCTTGATTCCAAAAAAGAAAAAATCTCAAACAAAAGGTCAATCGCTAGGAAGGCGCGCGCGCTCTCTCATGCTCTTGAGGCGTATAAAAGAAAACTCCAATGTCCCAATGCTCTCGTGGTTTAAAACCTCCGTGCAGTCCCAGCCTGTTGGACGTGATATAGTAACTTGTGGCCGTGAACACCCATGCTTCCCGTTTTGCTTTCAAAGACAAACAAACAAACAAAAAGACACCCATCAGAAGTACTCCAAGCACCAAAGACCCGCAGAAAAAAAAAAAACAAGGAAACATCGCAGAAAGAACTCCCCAGTATAAACGCCCACTCCCGTTTTCCTTGTGGTCGTCATGTCGTATATTTAAAAATGGAAAGGCTTTAAAAGAACAGAAGTGCCTCTCCCAAGTGCAAAGCGTAGAACTGGTAGAATCGAAAAAGGTATCGGCCGTTAAAAGATTGTGTTTGTGTGTGAGATCTCACATGGTTGGATCGACTCCTTTCCGTTGCACGGCAAGAGCAATTCCTCAAAGCCATGTTGATGTGGCCCGCGGTCGGACAAGGTCAGGGTCATGCCACTTCAGCTGACCTCTACCCTTTCTGAGCCGCAGCTGCAAGCGCCACTGGAGCCACGTCGGCTTGCATTGCATGCCAGGTGCCGGAGTACCTAGACTGCTTGTCCGATGACACATGACACCAGGGGCTGATCAGATGTCGGTCATTTCGACGTCCTGCTCTGGGCCGAGAACGTCGTCAGCTGGTCCCCAGTTGCCCTCGTAGACAGTTGCTCCTGCACGACGACGAGCCTGCACCCACTGCACACCGGGTGCAGCAAGTAGCTGGTCGATGGTAGGGCGAGCATCTGGGTCTGGGCAGATCATCCACTGCACCATCATGTCCAAGGAGCCCGGGTCGTTAGGATCAATCATGAAGTTTGGGGGCGAGACAAGATCCTGGGCGCGGTCCGTCTTTGGTTTGGGTGTTGGTCTGCACAGGAAATCCAGGTCGTCGTCGTCCTGATCAGACATCACCAAAGAATCGTGGGATTGTCCGTTGATCAGATCAACAGGGTCGCCGGAGTCGTCCCGCACCAGACTGCTATCAGATGTGAAGGTGAGGCTAGGGAGATCGCTGAGATCGCCATGACGCAGACGCTGCCACGACACTCCGTTGTCCGGGAGAACGATGTTACCGGCAATCTCGAGCATGATCATACCCAGCGCGAAGATGTCGGCAGGCTTGTCAAAGCGACCAGAAAGTACCTCAGGTCCAATGTACTCTCGGTCACCTTCACCGTCCAAACCGGCAGGGGCTGGCCACTGGCTTGCCATGCCGAAATCGCCAATCTTGAGGACACCTTCCCAGTCGATGAAGACGTTGGCAGGTTTCAGGTCCAGGTGGATCAAGTCAGCATCATGGATGGACTTTACACCCTGTGCCAGCTCCAACAAGATCTTCCAGATGCGGAAGTCATCGAGTCTTCCCTTGAAGCCAGCCTGTGCGAGGAAGTCCTTTAGGTTGCCATTCTCGCAGTACTCGGTTTGGATGTACAGGTGGTTCTTGGCCTCCCAACTGGTTACAAATTCAATAACGTGCTCGCGTCCGCGCAGCTGCTCGAGAATCTGCACTTCGCGCATCTTACGCGTACGATCGCCGTTGCTTGTGTATGGGCGGCGGGACTTTTTGACAGCCCACATGTTATGTGCGTGCTCGGTCTCGCTTGAACCAGTGGAGAAGTTGTTGCGTACAGGCTTCTCGACCCTGTAGACCTGGGAAAACTCGCCTAGGCCAAAGCTTGTAGAAGAACCGAATCGTGCCGTGAGCGACGTATCAACGTCGTTGGCAAAGTAGCCAGAAGAGACGTGGTTACTTTGCACAAAGCTCTGATGGAAAGATTCGCGTGGACCAGTAGGGGTTGCCGGCGGGAAGGTGTTGCTGGGTGGCAGCATCGATGTCCGCTCAGCAGAGATGGTAAGTCTGCTAGCATCTGGCGGAGAGCTCCACTCATGCGGTGTCTGAGGCGTCTTGTGTGGGGTTTGTTCAGTGTTGAGGGCGAACTGGTCTAAACGGAGGATGTTGCGCTGACTCTTCCTACGAGATCTAGAGGACGCAAGAGCCTCCATGGCCTCGAGTTCGGCATCTTGGATCGAATTGGGGTCTGGTGGGCTGAAAGTGTCGCTGCCGATAGATGATCGCCTGCCGAACAAGCTGCTGCGCAAGCTATTGCTCTTGCCACCCTTTGACTGAGGACGAGGCAAAGTGGTGTTGGTCTTGGTTGGAGTTGGTGGCAGCTCATCAGCGCTAGACAGACCTTCACCAAGTTGTATGGGCGAGTTCATCATGTCATCGCCTGTAATGCTGGCAAAGCTGCCTCGGCGAGTGAGGCCCGATGCCTGCGCACCAAAGATGTTGGCGCCCTTGCCAAAGGTCTCCGGTGAGCCCTTCGAGGCACGCCCATTGAAGGGCGTTGTTGGACTTCCAAATTCATGGCAGGGTTGAGCGACTTTACCAAGAGCCGAAGCCGGAGTACCGGTAAACAAAATGTTTGTTTTCTTGCAGGGTGTATCAGGCATTGGTCCTGTACTGCCAGGCTGATCCAGATTCCTGTTGCGTTTTGATAGCAGTCCAGTCGACATGAAAGCTTGCGGCAGCGGCTTAACCATCTTATAGGCGTCTGGCGTTGCGAAAGACTCTGATGGCTGACCTTGGCTATTGTCAACTGATCCTTTTGGAAGTGCTGGCCGCATTGCACCAAGAGGAAGCGATTTGGCAAAGTTGAGAGGTGGCCTGGATTTGTTTGGAATTGTAGGAACAGGCACGAATGTTGAGGCTTGCGGCTCATCAGTAATGCTGGAGGTAGAAGATGATGGTGAAAGAGCGTGAGATAAAGGGTGAGGCTTTGGCGCAGATTGGTGAGCTCTCTGTGTTGGTTGCTGGAACAGAACAGGAGGCTCAGTGACATTGGTACGGTGGAAAGGCGAGCCGAAATCAGGCGTGCGAAGAGGCAGAGCACCGTCTAGTGAAATGCGTGATCTAGCTCGTGTCAAGGCTGCTGAGCTGGGGCCTGACTCGCTCGATCCATCGGCAAAGAGCTTCGCGCGGGTAGGAGCACGTTGCTGGAGAGTCGACTTTCTGAGGCCAAAAGGTCGTCGTTGTGGGGATTTAACCGAAGGACTGGGCCAAGTCGAGAAGACGGAGGTGTTATCTCGATCCTTCTCGCTCTCTCCAGTGGAAGTCGGGGTCTCACTAGCTGCGCCGTCTTGGGTCTGTTCGAACACGTTGAAATCGTTCCCAAAAGCGAGGGTGCCGTGCACGCTCCTGCGTTTCACACGAGGGCTGCCCATGCCGGCGGCTTCGAGATTCATGACGCCGTCACTCCTCTTCAAAGGGCTAGACTTTGGCGGATTGCCGTGCTCTTTGAACACGGGCTGGAGCAGAGTGTCTGCACGGGGTTTGGTGGGTACCTCGTTCTTAGTGAACTCGGTGAAATCGGGTTGACTAAAGTCAGGCTTGTTGAAATCAAGCTTGATCGGGAAGTCAAAGCGCGTGTCAGGCTTTTCTGGAGTGTCGCTGCCGCAGTCCATGTTTTCCTGGTCTGCTTCGGCAGAAGAACGACGGTTCAGGGCAGGACGCGCATTCGGCTGGTTGGCTTTGTCGCTGAGTGCGCGGCGGAGTGGGCTGTTAGGTGATGTCCGGCGCATAGACGAGCGCGTAGCACCGCGCTTGACAGAGAATCGAGTTTTGGGGACTGGCTCAGTGGCGCACTCAGTGTTACATGAGCGCAGGCCGGAGGGCGATGCAGGCGCGTGGTGCAACGATGTTGGCGATGTGTTGGACGCGCGCGTGTAGAGTTGGAAGCGTGCGGGCTTCGAGGGCGAGCGCGAAAGCGTGCGGCGGAGTTGTCTGATGGATTCGATGGTGCTGTTGTGATGATGGTGGGTGGGAGAAAGCATGTGCGCAGCACTGCTGGCGGAGTGGTGGCGGGGAGAGTACTCGAACTCCATTGTTTACGTCGTCATTGATGAGACGGTGCAGTCTCTCCTCGGGGTGGTAGGGCGAGGTGGACGTTGCGTCGGGATATGTAGGCAGCAGCTGTTTGGGCGGATTCTTTGTTGTGATGGGTAGGCGAGCGTGGCGTGTAGGGTTGCGAGCGCGGTGGCCGATGTGTTGTCAGAGGGTGAATCAGCGCTGGCAGATGGCGTCGTGCTGCGACCGGGCGAGCGTGATCGCGACTGTTGTGATGATGACGGTGCTGATGATGTCGTCGAGCGGCGGCGAGGTGCAGTATCGGCGGGATCGTGGTATGTGCGCGCAGACAATGCGATAAGGATGGGTGATGCTGGTGGTGGTGGTGGTGGTGGTGTGTGTACGGGCGGCGAGAGGTGCCGTGGAATGCGGTTTGGGAGAGCCAAACACGCGTCGTGGCGCGGCGGGCTGCAGGCGCTGCTCGTTCTCAGCGGCGGCGGCGTCGAGGGCGGAAGGGCGGCGGCGTCGATATTCACACTGTACAGACGACGGAGGGTGAGACTGTACACGGATGATGGCAGCGGCGGGCGCGGAGGGTTGTTGAAGTGTGCCTTGACGGTGTGAGCAGTGAGGGAAGTGGCAGGCGCGATCCCGTCCGGGCTCCAAAACAAAGCAGGGACGCTGGGTGAGAAAGGCAGGAGAAGGTCACTGCTCTGCGGCCGTGCACGCTACTGCTAGGCATTTAGCTTTTGTTCCTAGCTGCCCGCCGCATCCACTGTGCCACTGTGCAGAGGAGACTAGCAGCGCATCGATGCAGACGTTGATCCGCCGCACGCCCATTTGCACGTTTGCGCCCTTAGCAGGTGTCGCTGCCTATATCGCACTCGCCTGCCAGCCTGCTGTGTCCTCACCCTCGATGCCCGTCGAAGATATCGATCTGCTGCGTCGCCATACGCCCCTCGCCAACGTCAAACGTCTATGAAAACGCCTGTTGTTGTCTCCCACCTGCGGATACCTGTCTTGCGCCGTCTCTACGTGCCCCTCCCTCTACCACCGCCCCATGGGCTGCCGTCCGCGCCCTGTCCCATGCCCACCCACCACAGGCCTCCTGAACTCACCCAGCGCACCCAGAAGTGTGTACCCTGTCTGCTACAGCCCTCATCTCTCTCATCCCCCTCCGCGCCTTGCCGTGCCTCCGAGAAATGATGTCCAGGGCAATTACAAGTGCATTGCCTCATCGTCGCTCCTGGGGCTCCCATGCACAAGCGACACGATGCGCGAGTAGTGTGTCCACGCCACTCTCCCATCCTTCGTAATCTACCTCTGTGCGGGCCGTCGATGCCTGTGCGCTCGACTTCCATGCCCAGAGCTCAAGTCCAATGGCTTTGCCACATGTAAGACTGGTGAAATCATCGACGCGCAGGCCTGTCTTGCAAAGCCACGACGTTGGAAGGGGAAGAAAAAGAACTGCCAGCGAAGGTCTTCGGTCCCTTGGTCGCTTGGTCGTGGCCCAGAACAGGACGGCCAGGCGCAAAAGCCGGGCCATCACAAACATCCAACAGCTCTCTCGCATGCCTCCGCGGCTTCCCCGTCCACACATGTCACGCTGCCAAATTCAATATAGACCCGCACCAGCTGTAGCTGTGTGTTGTTGTGATCATGCTTGCGTCTTGCGGCCCAAGGTTAAGGCGAACTGCGGTTCCCTTTGGTCCTGCCTGCAGGCCAGCTGCAGCCATGCTGACGAGAGCTCTACGCAAGCTCTACCCAAAAAGCAAGCTCTCATCCTCCGGCAGCCGGCATCAGCAAAGGACACGCGCACTAGCCGCGAACTCACATGACCCAGCTCGAAGAATCCAGAGGGAAGAAGAACCTTGGAAGAAAGCACGCACGCTACGATGTGCGAGCTCAGACAAGCGTGCTCTCAAGGCGGTAAGCTTAGCCGGTCGCCCGTCTGTTCCCTCGCTGAAGATCAGTCAATCGTGATCAGTGTCGAACCCTTCTCTCTATCTGATATCCTGTTTGTTCCGTATTGTCTTGATGTTGTACCACCCTCGAACACAGTAAGCCACAGCCTCAGCTGTTGTCTTTGTTGATCCTGCGTCATCTGTGCTAGCTAGCCAGAACGGCGTGACGTATCCTCCTACGATTATAGCATTGCCGTTTTTTGCTACTGGGGGAGTTCTCCGGACGTTGCAACCTGGTCGTGCTGCCTGTCTGTCTCCGTGCGCTCAACCTCCGCGATCTGGCCTTACGACATGTTACCACGTTACCATGTCAGCACGGTTGGGTTGGCGCATGCGCGCGCGCGCAATCCAGCAGCACGGAGTTGGGCGACGACAACGATCTGACCGGCACGGACTCTACAGACTGCACGACATATTGCGCACGACTCCGTCGCGGTGGGAGATCTCGCGAGTCAGCCATGCCATTGAGAGGGCTTAGTCGATTCCCAGCGCGCCCAGTCCCCTCGGTCTCATGTAACCCTCAGTATGTTCCAACCACGGGCCTTGACCTTGCATGGCAGTAGCATGGACACGACACGCTTGCTCTGCTTGTCTGCCAAAAGATCGGTGTATGACTCTCTCTGCAACGCGCTGGAGCGTATGCGAGCTGGTTGGCAGCGCAACAAACCCCTTCAAATACCAAAAGCACCCAGCAGCAGGTTATTCTGCGTCATCTTTCCCTCACTGCTCACTTCCCATCCCACCACTAGACACTGATCGGAAACACCATCAATTCTGCATGTTCTTCCCTTGTCTTGCTCGCTTCGCTTTTTGATTCAGTCGTAATGAGACCAGGGCCAGCGCCCACTCCCAATCGAGCTCAGGCGTACCCTCAGTACCCCGTTTCAGCCTGAACCCGATCCAAACCTGAATGATTTACCTGGGAGAAAGAAGGGCTCTCTCTTCTGGTTCAAGGTGGTCCCTTGAAGCTTAACGAAGTGAGACCCGTATGTCTGGAAATGCCATGATTTCCCGGCCCAAATTTGCCCATGCAGAGTCAGTCAGGTCGTCGGTCCTTTGCCAGACTCCCATCATCCCAGACCCCGTATTTCCGATCATCGCTCGCCGTTCACCGCGTGGTTCGAAGAAAAAGCCACCCACGCTTTGATGCAGAATGGAGTCCTTGCAATTTACCGTGGCTCTTTTGGCGCCTTTGGTTCGCGGAACGAAGAACAGCGGTCTTGCGCTGAAGACGACCGTGCTGAGGCGCGATCGACGATGGCTTTCTGGGTCCTGGATTTGCCTGGAGAACCCTGGGCAGAGAATACGAGTGATTATTGATGTTGTGTGCTTCGTAAGGTGCGTCGAGGCCGCCACTACTCTAGGAAAACATTAGTATGTACAATCGATCGTGTCGACTAAGATAGCTCGGAGATGCTCGAGATAGCTACAGTGAGCATCCAATTCAAGGCGTTTGAACAAAAGCTCTTCTCATGCCCTGGCATTCGAGCTTCGCGCATCCGCTAGCCGAGGTGTCTAGCGGCGCGTTCACCGCTCTGGTCGGTGTTTCGACTGATTAGATATATTGGTGCATTTAGAAGACCGCATGCGGACTCGTCCAGAATTGCCGGGTAACATGATTGAGGGTTGTTAGGGTTAGTATAATCTCGCTGTGTGATCGTGTTTTGGCAACATTTCTGGTGGCCTCAGCTATTTAAGGCTCTATTATATTGACCAGTCCGTATTGAGCATCGATTTCGATGTATTTACGATATCACAATGTGCGTGGCGACATGGTTTGCGTGATTACTTGCTTCCGTGTGACTGCTGGTTTATGCCGACATGTGCCGACTTTTCATGGCTATACTTGAACACATGCCCGTCGCCGAATTAGTCGTCTCGATCGACAAAGACCCGTAGCAACCATGAGCAAAGCGATGCCAGT
This sequence comes from Cladosporium oxysporum, assembly GCA_035771495.1. Classification (NCBI taxonomy): domain Eukaryota; kingdom Fungi; phylum Ascomycota; class Dothideomycetes; order Cladosporiales; family Cladosporiaceae; genus Cladosporium; species Cladosporium oxysporum. Next base: position 730,229 of record JAWNKS010000006.1, read on the forward strand.
CTCATCGGATCCTCGATATAGATCTATCATAGTAGACACAGCTATCGGATCAGCATGCCCTCGTCTTCTGGTAGTCGTACCAAGAAGTACAGCACAATCTGTGCAACCAACTCGTGCTTACGTCTCCACCGTGTGGACCCACCGACGTGATCGTCGACGCCGTAGTGCTGCGCCGGGTCGCCAACAATATCATCACATGCGCCTGATCATCAGGTGATGAGGGTATGTATGTACTAACGCATACATGTACGCGATCACCTAATACACCCAGGGTCCGGACGGAATAGACGGGCATATTCTAGACCGAGATGGCCAATCTCGCATTACCTCCTACAATACATTCGGATGGTCTGCGGTGCATTATCTGATTTTAGGTAACTTTCATTGCACCTACCAGAAAGCGTATGAGGTATCAAATCAAGTCCAAGCCTGTTTTCGATGATGATAGACTGTAATTTTAAAGTTTCTTATTTGGTGATCAAGTACAGTAGCTTATTGTCTAGCTTCAAAGTCCGAACTGCTTGCCCTACCGCTAAGCATGGGGTCCGGAGTTTGAACCCAAATTGCGAGAGTAGGTAGCTGTAGCTACAAGCAAGCTACAGTAGTCCAACGAGGATACATTACCCCGCTGCTTGGGAGCAATGGAGGAATGCACGTCACATCGCTACCGAGGACAAGAGGAGGATGATGGGCCTGATCTGCTTAAATAACGGGAGGGGAAGGTCGAAGGCGGAAAAACGAGGCATATTGCGTTGAAGACCGACACACATCGTGATCCCATCAGAGCGTATTAGACCTTACACAGTTGTCTTTGATCAAGTCGTAGTATCCACCTATCTCTCCATCGATATCAGGTACCCAACACCACCATGGGGTCCGAGGCACTTCCACTCCACAACAATGGCATATTCAAGAACCTCCCTACCTTCTCACCCGAAATTCAAGGCCTCACAGCCATAGTCACAGGCGCAAATGGCATCTCAGGCTTCTTCACCATGCGAGTCTTGCTCGAGAATCCACACAGATGGCACAAGATCTGGACGCTATCCCGCAGTCCACCTCCTAAGGAGATGATGGATCTGCTCAGACCAGAGCAGCGCGACAGAGTCGAGCACATATCCGTTGACTTTTTGGGCAAGCCGGAAGATATTGCCAGCGCCATGAAAGCAAAAGGCGTCACGGCTGATGCTGTGTTCTTTTACTCTTACCTGCAGCCGAAGACGACGATCAAGGGCGCTCATCCTTGGGCTAATGCTCAAGAGTTGGCTGATGTCAACTGTAGGGCTTCCACAGTATCTCCATCAATTTTGTCTAAGTGGCGATACTGACCTTTCCTGTAGCGACTCTATTGGGGAATCTGCTCGATGCGCTACCAATGGCGAACATCAAACCGAAACGTTTCCTGCTGCAGACAGGAGCAAAGAATTACAACGTAAGTCATAGTAGGCGCAACACTGAGTAGGTAGCCCCCCTAACAAGACCCCAGGTCCATCAAGGCCCAGCAAGGACGCCATTCGTTGAATCTGATCCTCGCCGCTCCATCGAACCGAACTTCTACTACCCACAAGAGGACAAGCTCTTTGCATACTGCAAGGCCACCGGAGCAGACTGGAACATCATCTGCCCAGCTTGGATCATCGGCGCTGTTTCAAATGCTACCATGAACGCCCTGCATCCTCTGGCTGTCTACGCAGCCGTGCAGGCACACAAGAACGAGGAGTTGCATTTCCCTGGCGACTACAACGCGTGGCTTGGCACCTGCGAGCACAGTACGGCCATGCTAACCGGCTACCTGAGGTGAGAGAAGTTATATATATGGAACGAAGATTAATACTGCTAACACCACTCAGCGAATGGGCTGTGCTAGAAGACAAATGCGCCAACCAGAAGTTTAATGCGAGTGATGGCTGCCCCCTGCCGAACAACCGCTTGTGGCCAGAACTGGCTCGATGGTACGGAAGCCCCGGACACACCGGTCCCGAACTTGACGAGAGCAAGATCACAACCATCGACCCGGGAGATGTGCCCACGCCGCTAGGCTATGGACCTTCGCACAAGACGCGCTACGCGTGGACGTTGGTCGACTGGGCGAAGAAGTCTGAGAATCACGATGCCTGGAAGGAGATCATGAGCAAGCATGGCCTCACGCAGGATCCGTTCGAGGACATCGATGCACATTTCACGTACGGCGATGCAGCGGCGTGGGGTCTGGCGATGCAACTCAGCATGAATAAGGCGAAATACTTCGGGTTCACAGGTCATGTTGACACGCTGGAAAGCTTGTTCTGGGCGTATGGTGAGCTGAACAAGCTGAAGATGCTGCCTCCGTTGAAGGTGGAAAGGGCAAACGCGCTGATTTGATCTGTTCATTCTGAGTATCATTTCGAAGACCAGATTGGAGTACTGAGGAAGCATTCACTATGTCAAGAAAGCACTGAAGTCTAATGATGGTTTCGTCAATTTTGCTGTCGATTTGCTCAATGCGCATGAATTCCTCGTCACTACTGAGACCCTCCCCCCTTCAGGCTTGAGCTGTTTGAGATCAATCTCAGCAATTAAAAATCGTCGTTCTTCGCTGCCTTCATAATGTCGAACTGCTCACCGTGCACGTCCTCAATCTGCATCTGAGTGGCCTGTCTCGCAAACAAGTCCTCTCCCATCAAGCCACGGCCTTGCATGGCCGCAGGATCGGACATGGGCATAGGGTAATCTGGAGGGTACGTTGGCCTCCACGGGATGCCTGGCTTCAGATATAGAATGAGTCGGAATGCCGTGTTGCCGTTGAGGTAGTATCGATGCAGTCGCTTTGTGCGAATGAAGCCTAGGTTTTCGTAGATGCGCAGTGATGGGATGTTGTCGACTTCTGTCTCGAGAGCGATCTGTGTGCTTGTCAGTATGTGCAAGCAGGGTGTAATGACCAGTGAGACTGCTCACCTCATCAGCGTCTTCAGAAATCATCTTATCGATGGCCATCTTGACTAGGGAAGTCGCAATGCCGTGGCCACGGTAATCTTTGCGCGTTGCCAACATGGCAATATAGCCGCGCATGGGACCGCCTCGGTGCGGTTCGAGCTTGCAGACGATAACTCCGATTAAGTTGTCGTCATCGTCTAGAGCCTTGGAACGGATATCAGCGTCGCCACAAGAAACATGAATGCACACGCTGTCAGACGAACCATGAAGCACAAGTGACCCCACTGATATAGAAAATAGCGATACACGTAGATGCTGTATGGCTCAGAGAGATCATTCGAAATCAGCTGTCGAATCGCCGGCAGGAACGGCGACTCCTTCTCCTTGCCATACGATACATATCGCAGATTGGGAGTCGGCTTCTTGGGTGGTAGTGCTGATTCTGCAGTGGCAGAAGGATTGTTGCCGCTCATCAGGGCTTTCGTATGCTGCACAGCGGATATAGCTTGGAGCTTCTAGTCGCCAACATCGGACCCAGCGCAACGCTGTCTCGCCTGGGTGGACTCCGGGTACTGCTCCGTGCTGAGACAAGACAGAAGATTCGAGTGAGGTTGAAACTCGGCACGTGGGATGAGCAACAGCAAGCATGTGAAAGCATGAAGCGAAGATCCCGAGCCTGCCCTGGCCGCGGGGAGGCGTTTGCTTTGCCTACGTTTGGGCTGTGCTGTGCTGTGACGTTGGCAGTAGTGCCACTTTTAGGTTTAATGCACATGCTGCGCGTGTTTTTGCGCGAGGCAGCGACTGGCCTTTTGTTTTCTTCTGCATACACCGCAACTGCGAGGGTTTGCACGTCGAGCCATGGCGGATCTTCGACGACGCATTTTTGGCGTTGGCACGCCCGATAGCACGCCCAGCAGCTCCCGCGACAACAGTCCCGCTCCAGCCCGGCCTGGTGACAAGACCACCGACTACAAAATTGTTCCTGCACAACAGGCGGAGAAGATTTCCAAACAGAAGCAACGCGGTCGCAAGAGAAGGAATGCTTGGGTATTCGGACTTGGAGGGCTGGTCGGTGTGCTGGCGGCGGGGATCTTTGCGACTCCAACGGGCTCATTCGACCAGTTGGTCGAGATGGCAGGATGGAACGACTTGAATTTGGACAGCATTCTTGATGTCCTTCCGGCCGGTTTGATCAAGGATGTACAACAGTTACAGGTATGTCCATAGACAGGCGAATGTTTAGCCACATCCACACCTCCAAGGCTGATGGTTGACCAAGACATTTTTGTCTGTAGAGCCATGAGAAAGAAGCAGTGAACTACGATTCATTCTCCGTCGGACTCCACGCGCGAAGCCAAGGCATTGAGGCAAGGCACCCCGTCATTATGGTCCCGGGTGTGATTTCTACCGGACTGGAGAGCTGGGGAACAGAAGAACAATCAAGACCATACTTTCGCAAAAGGCTCTGGGGATCTTGGACCATGATGCGTGCCCTGGTATTGGACAAGGCAGGATGGAAGAGACATATCATGCTCGACAAGGACACTGGACTGGATCCGCCTGGAATCAAGCTTCGTTCCGCCCAGGGTTTCGACGCTGCGGACTTCTTCATCACTGGCTACTGGATTTGGAACAAAATCCTGGAGAACCTGGCGACTATTGGATACGATCCCACAAACGCTTTTACTGCTGCGTACGATTGGCGACTCAGCTACATGAACCTCGAGATCCGCGATCAATATTTCACACGCCTGAAGAATCACATTGAGCTTGGGAAGAGGGTGAGCGACCTGAAAGTTGTGTTGCTCAGCCACAGCATGGGCAGTCAAGTCCTTTACTACTTCCTGCACTGGGTCGAATCGGAGGAGCATGGTAATGGTGGACCGAACTGGGTCAATGATCATATTGAAGCCTGGATCAACATCTCGGGATGCATGCTCGGCGCTTTGAAAGATGTACCTGCGGTCCTATCCGGAGAGATGAAAGATACGGCCCAGCTCAACGCACTCGCAGTGTATGGCCTTGAGAAGTTCCTCAGCAAGAACGAGAGAGCCGAGATTTTCAGAGCCATGCCTGGCATCAGCAGCATGCTTCCCATTGGCGGCAATGCCGTATGGGGTAACACGACCTGGGCTCCAGACGACAAACCCGGTCAGAACTTCTCGTATGGCAATTTCCTCAAGTTTGCACGCGAGAATTTCCAAGACGATCCTGGTGACCTCACCATGGACGAGGCGCTTCCCTACCTCTGGAATAACACCGAAGATTGGTACACGAATGCTGTCAAATCTTCTTACAGCCACGGCGTCGCCCATACGAAACGAGAGGTTGAGGAAAACCAAAAGAATCCTAACAAGTGGATCAATCCTCTCGAGACGCGCCTCCCGAATGCTCCAGATATGAAGATATACTGCTTCTACGGCGTCGGTAAAGATACAGAGAGAGCTTACTACTACCGTGAAGAGGTGGATCTACTTCGCAACCAAACAGTGGCGGCTATTGGTTCGTATTTCTCCTCGTGGTTTCACAAAGACAATCGCTGACGTGTATGTTAGATACTTCCATTTTCACAGACGCTGGTGGCATGGTTGACCATGGTGTGGTGATGGGCGAAGGTGATGGCACAGTCAGTCTACTATCCTCCGGCTATATGTGCAATCGTGGCTGGCGCATGTCTCGCTACAACCCGGCGCAAATACCCGTCAAAGTTGTTGAGATGCGACACGAGCCTGATAGATTCAGTCCCCGTGGTGGACCCAGCACTGGCGACCATGTGGATATCTTGGGCCGCAGCTCGCTAAATGACTTGATTCTGCGGGTCGCAGGCGGTAAAGGCGACTTGATCGAGGAGACTGTTTACTCGAACATCCGAGAATACTCGGATAAAGTAAAGATCTGGGACGAAGAGTAATTGTGTACAGCAAGAGACTTAGACGTATGGTTGGCATGTGATAGATGTTAATGAGATGTTTTTATGCCGCGGCCTGGCAATAATGATCGTTTGCTTTGCGCGAACCTGCAAACCTTCCATGGTACTCTGTGCGATGGCCATAACCGACCCGTCAGTGATACCCGTGTAAACATGTAATGCTGCAGCCTAAGGTAGCCACTGTACTTGAACTAGCCTCCTCGTTCCATCGTATATGTGATTTCCGGGTTACGCAATTGCCTTATTTCCGTCGTACAGTTATACAATATACGAACAACAACAGATGACCAGGTTCGTACCGAGGCATTGTTTCCATGTTTCCAGGCGCTGTTTCGTAACCGATCACGTGTTGCGATCGTTTAGCTTTTCCTGACTCGCGATTGGCCACTTCGTTCCTAGCGTGGGATTATGAAGAGCGGATGCCTGCTTTCCGAGCTCAAAGGAACGGCCCCTTGGGCGCGGCATGATGAAAAGCACACTAAATCTATCGCCTCTCGCGTGTCGAAGGATGAGTGGGTGCCAGGGTGCTAGGGAGGGCTGCCGCTCTGGAATGATGCTAGGCGATCGCGCTGGATGGTATAAGTCTGTACTCGTTCCGCTCGTGGTCATCGTCTCTGTCAGCAATCCTTTTCAAGGCCTCGAGGTCGATTAATTATGCTGCTCTATCTCATTGACCGTGTCGGCGCGCCGACATGCATTTACGCTGCGGTGGCTTGGGGCTCGTGGCAGCTACGCGAACTCACTCATCTGTCCCTCGCTTACGGCGTCATGGCTATCGCGTCGCTGTGGTACTTCAACCTCTTGATCGCCGCTATCTCTAGCGAGATCAAGCTCGCGCGTCTGGGAGCGCGTGCCCACAGCATTCGCACATGGACGCCGTTCAATCTTGGCTTCATCTACAATGCTGTCTGGCACATGCTACGCCACCGCAACCATGAGTTCTGGTGGACAAACTTCGAGAAAGCGGGCAAGGGAGGACCTCCACGATGGACTATCGAGACTGTTACCCTAGGTGAGCGTGTCGTCCTCACCGCCGACGAAGAAAACATGAAGGCCATTCTGGCGACACAGTTTGGAAGCTATGGCAAGGGTGCACAGTTCCGCAAAGAGTGGAAGGACTTCCTTGGACTGAGTAAGTTCACCTTCATGAGATGTAGAAGGAATCCCAAACCTGACTTTTGTACACAGGCATCTTCACAACTGATGGAGAGATGTGGCACAACAGCCGCCAGTTGATCAGACCGCAGTTCATCAAGGACAGAGTCTCCGACCTGCACACCTTCGAGACTCACTTTCAGGCTCTATTGCCTCTGCTTGAAGGCTCGCAGCCTGGCTCGACTGTTCGCGCTGATGACCTCTTTTTCCGCTTTACGCTCGATGCAGCCACCGACTTCCTTCTTGGAAACAGCGTCGATTCCCTGGCAAACCCTAAAGCCGAGTTCGCCCATGCCTTCGCTGAAGTACAGCATATCCAGGCCATCATGTCTCGCGCTGGACCAGCTCAGGGTCTTGTTCCGAAGAAGGGCTATTACAAGAGTCTCAAGGTTCTGAACTCCTTCGTTGAGAAGTACATCGACCAAGCGCTCGCTCTGCCGCCCTCTGAGCTCGAGGCTAAGACCAAGTCTGATCAAGGCTACACATTCCTCCACGCTCTGGCCTCGTACACACGTGATCGCACCGTTCTGCGTGACCAGCTCGTTGCAGTATTGCTCGCAGGCCGCGACACCACTGCCGTCACACTTTCATGGCTGTTCTACTCCTTGTCCCAGCACCCCGAGGTCGTAGCCGCTCTCCGTCGCGAGATCACCGCCACTCTAGGTTCCGACCCTACCGTCAAACCTACCTACGAGCACCTCAAGTCCATGCGCTACGTGCAGCACACCCTGAACGAAACACTCCGCCTGTATCCGGTCGTCCCTTACAACGTCCGTGTGGCCCTGGTAGACACCACTCTACCTCGCGGTGGTGGTCCCGATGGCATGCAGCCTGTCGCCGTCGCCAAAGACACCCCCTGCGGCTACTCGACTCTCGTCATGCAGCACCGCAAAGACATCTACCCATCTCACTACCCCTCGGACCCGACGAAACCATTCCCCGACCCACAGAAGTTCGATCCTTCGCGCTGGGACTCCTGGACGCCCAAATCCTGGACGTACGTTCCTTTCAACGGAGGCCCAAGGATTTGCATTGGCCAGCAGTTTGCTTTGACTGAGATGGGCTACACTCTTGTCAGGATTTTGCAGCAGTTCTCCCGTGTCGAGGACCGCAGTGGTGGAGAGTTCCCTGGCTGGAGGACGGACATTGTTTTGCAGCCCGCCAATGGTGTTCACGTTGCGTTCGTGCGTTGAATTGGGAGCAAAAAATTGCATGCGTAAACGGGCATCGCTTGCAGTAACGATTGTGGTGCGTTCGTAAGAACCAATCAAAGTATTTGTGCATACCATCCAGTCCTTTGTTCCATCTGAGAGTCGGGCGGGAGTATTTATTTAGTGACGAGGCAGAGGCATTCATTGATCGAGATCTAGCTCGATGACGGGACAATGATCCATGCCATGGCTTAAACGTACGGGCGTGGTTACTCATCCAGCAGTGCCTCGATGGCAGACATAGCCATTCTTGGAAACAATCGAATCCTACAATGCCAGCATATCCGCTGCTGAGATGCAAATACTCAGCTCGTGCGAGTATCTCAATGGCTGTACGATTTGCTCGCTGGCGACAACAAGCACACAAAAGGACATGCATTTCGTTCCGAGAGCCACGCAATCGCTCGTGCGGATGCTTGTTGCCTCACCATTATCCTCTTGCAGATCCACGCGCCGAAAGGATGGATATCAACAACTGGGAAGCTGACGCTCGCAGCGGAAACCAGGAAACCAACTACGCAGCAGAGAGCGTTTCAATCTACAGGAGGAAGCGTCAATTTGCTCTTTATCCAAACAAGCCGTTCTTCGTAGTACTATGCCAATTATTTGCATTACGTGAACGAAAAGACCCGTTGCCACCTTTTCTATTCCCAAACAAAATGTCTCGCAGAACCAGCGCTTGGCTCGCTTCAACCAAAAGAAAAAACAGGACTCGCTCCAGGTGATCATAAAAAGCATTAAAAAGCAACGCAAAGCTCCACTATGCAAGTGCAAAAGCAAACGCGAAAGCTACAGCAAGAACGCTGCAAGCTGTCGCCCACTGTGTGAGTCGCCTGGCCGAGGCGCCGTCTGACGAATCCGCAGCTGTTGTCGCAATACCCGGACCGGAGTCGGTGGGCAGCACAATGCGGCCGGAAGAGGTTGAGACATCTTGTCCTGCGCCTGATTGCTGGCGGAAGATTGTGCTCACCTGCAAGACCTCACCCGCAGCCATCGGGTAATTCGAGGTCGGACAATTAGCTGGATATATCGTTGTTGGGAATCCACGATCGTCATAGCCGGTAGAGATGCCTTCAGCGACTGTGGCCGTGACGAGGAATCCATGAACGTCGTACGATGTGACGATCTTATAGCCAGAAGCGGAACAGTAGCCCGTAGCTGAGGGCGCCAATGACAAGGACGATAACACGGGAAGGGATGTGGACTGCGAAGCTGTCAGCGAATACGTTCGGTAGTTATATGGCACACTGGGAGGTCCTTACTCACTGGGGCCGCACTTTGAGGAGGAACGACCTTGCCGTTGCTCGAAACGGTCCAACCGGATGGAAGTCCGGGATAGTTTGTGTTTGTGACAACTGCAGAACTGAATGTGGTGGATTGAGGAACCCATGGGTAGACAGTCGGAGTCGTGTATGGGCCTTCTTCGCTGCGGTGTGTGCCTTCGAAGGGCTCTGGATTGCCGCTCGCAGAGGAAGAAGTGATTTGTGGAGCATTGGTGTCTGTACCACTGGCGGCTCCGGCATTTGCGTTGATCTGACCTCCCTGGGCAACAATGCTGCCCCATGTGCCTGACCTGTCGCCGTAGCTGTATTTCTCTCCAGTGGAATAGTCGATTACGGAAGCGGATTGTACGACCATTGTGAAAGGCCCTTGGCTGTAGTCTGTGGGACCACGCGACCAGTCGATGGTTCCTTGTGGGTTGCCAGGGTCACCGCCGCTCCATGCGCCAATCTTGAATTGACATGGAGTCTGCGGGAACTGTCCGTGTGCATCGCCCTCTTCCAGGACACGGATGGTCTGACCGTTGATTTGCCAGACAATTCGTTCGTTCGTCCAGTCGATCGTGTAGGTATGGAACGTGTCTTGCGAGCTTTGAGCCGCGTGGACTGCTGCCCGGTCGTACGAAGTTGTCTGTCCTTTGCCGAAGTAGTTGCTCTGGACTTCGTCGGGCGCTGCTCCAAGCCATTCCCAATCGATCTCGTCGAGTGTGTCCGATTGCAACACCACAGAGCTGACGATACCTGCACCGGGCGCAGCTTTCACCACCACTTCCACGTGCCCGAACATGATGTACCAGTTTGAATTGAGCTGGGGTGCATCGCCGGATGCTGCGACGGTCAGGTGGGCGCCGTCCGAGTCGAACACCACGTTACTTTGGGTGGTGAACTCTGAGCTCTGGCCGGAGGTGAAGTCGACGTTGACCGCTCTTCCGAGCGCTGTATCTGGAGGACATTCTTGCACTGTAGGGTCGCATTTGGTATATGTCTGTTGATGTGAAGGGCGTGCGAAGAGGATGGCGGATGTGGTTGCGAGAGCTGCGAGTCTGAGCGGCGAGCGCATGGCCAGCATATTGTTGAGGAACAGCATGGGCGAGTGGAGATGTTTGCTACACTAGAGAAGGATGCGATAGGGACGGATAGGTGGATTGCAGTGCTGGGGGAGAGTGAGCACAAGATGGGTAGGATGGATGGATAGCAGCAGAGAGGGTAGTGCGAGATGGCGCGCTAATAGCAGAAGCTGCTGCGGACGCCAGCCACCTACAGAGAAAGTGTTTTTGTTTCTGCGACACGCGCGTACGTCAAGGGGAGTGTGCGGTGTGCTATAGCTGAATCGCTGCATGGCATGGGCCCGATGCGTTGTAGCTATCCAGTGCCTGTGCCGCGTGGTCGGTGGCTGGACGTCCCAGGATCGTCACAAGAGATGGCTGGGAAGTGCAGGAAGCGCTTCCAAGGCTTCCAAGAGCGAGGACGTGCACTTGCTGACTGTGGGGCGGACCCTGGCAGCCGGCTGGCATCATCGTGGTGACTCGACCAAAAAGTCGCTGCCATACTGACTACTGTATACATATCATAGCACACCGTCACATACTCACGGACTCGATCAAGACCCTTGCTACACGCCGCGAGTGCACGTGCGACATACCACAGCCATACCGCCATGTCGCTCACCAATGCTTCCGCAGAGGACGCTGCCCGCGCCGCAAAGCTCTCTTCACGAAAGCTGGCGACTCTGCCTACATCAGCAAGAAATGCTGCATTGGACGCTGTCCACGATGCGCTAGCACTGGCTCGCGATGACATTCTGGCCGCAAACGCCAAAGATCTCGAGCTTGCACAAAAGTCCGCCACTGATGGCCAACTCAACCCCAGCATCGTCAAGCGACTTGACCTGTCAAGGCCGGGCAAGTTCGAAGACATGCTGCAGGGTATCAAAGACGTCAGGAATCTAGACGATCCAGGTAGGTCTCCGATACCATTCTATCTTGTCCACGTCTCTCCTCTCTTCTCCCTACCCTGCTGACCGGCTTCGCAGTCGGCAGGGTGGACCTTCGCACGGAACTTGACGATGGCTTGACCCTGCAGCGCCAGACTTGTCCCATTGGTGTGCTTTTGATCATCTTCGAAGCACGCCCCGAAGTCATCGCAAACATTGCTTCACTGGCGATCAAGTCCGCCAACGCTGCGATTTTGAAGGGTGGCAAAGAGTCGACAGAGTCGTTCAAGGCGATCTCGACTGTCATCTCACAGGCTCTCGACAAGACGGATGTGCCCAACGACTCTGTTCAGATGATCGCGACTAGAGATGTCGTCGACCAATTGCTCAGTCTCAGTCAGTATGTCGACCTTGTCATCCCCCGCGGCTCGAACGACCTCGTCAGCCATTGTCAAAGAAAGGCACACATGCCTGTTCTTGGTCATGCAGACGGACTGTGCCACCTCTACATTCACCCTGATGTTGATGTAGACATGGCTGTCAAGGTCACTGTCGATTCCAAGACCGACTACCCGGCTGCCTGCAACGCCGTTGAAACCCTGCTGGTCCACGAAGATGCCCTGAAGACCGTTCTGCCGGCGGTGGCTGCGGCGTTGATCGCAAAGGGCGTGACGCTCAAATGCGACCAGCAGTCCAAGGATGCCCTGTCTGCACACTTGTCCAAGGATGAGATTGCAGCAATCCAAGACGCTACCGAAACAGACTTCAACACTGAGTTCCTTGACCTCATCATCGCCATCCGCACAATCCCGGCGACTTCGTCCGATCCGATGGCTGCCGTGGACGCGGCAGTTGATCACGTCAACACCCACGGCTCTCACCACACCGACGCCGTATTGAGTGCCAGCAAAGAAGTAGCAGACCGTTTCTGCAACGGTGTTGACTCGGCGTGCAAATTCTGGAATGCTAGCACACGCTTCTGCGACGGTATGAGATTCGGTTTCGGCACAGAAGTTGGCATCAGCACGAACAAGGTGCACGCAAGAGGCCCGGTCGGTCTAGAGGGCTTGATGATTCACGAATACCGTCTGGTGGGCAACGGGCAGACGGCTGCGATGTACGGATCTGGCGGCAAGCAATACAAACACAAGAAGTTGCCTTTGTAAATTAAAGTAGAACTGTATGCATGATATGGCAATGATGATGCGTCTGTTATATTAAAAGCGTGGCTTACGAAACTTTCAAGATTCGAACACCGCGATGACAGATTCGGCTCCAACTCGACGGCTCACAACACCACAATACCATTGTGAGGATGGGCGCATGTCAGTGTCACCTTATCATGCAGGTTGTGACCTCGTGCTACCAAAGCTGCATATTGCTCCCATGGGTGCGGGCCACCATGTAGCAGTAGCTTGAACATGTACTGAACTATAGCTGCAGAAAGACCGATGACGCCCCACCAAAACAACAATAACAAATCGAGCTCCCAAAGCTGCAACACACCTCGGGACACGAGCTTCACATGACAACGCCATCTCTCTTCACTTTCATATAGTACCCTGTTCCTGCAACCCTTGCATGCATCTGGTGTCTAGAAGGAAGTGTGTGTCTCAGTGTTACCGTAGCATCAACCTGTGACCCCGCCTGTTGCTGCTGCGGACTGCCGCGCAAGACGCAAGACGCTTGGGCAAAACGCAGATCAAGGTGGCCAGGGGAAAACATACTTTAACTTATACGAGCCGCCATTGTCTCAAAACTGGACTCTGATCTCCTCCTCTTGTCGCAACTCCTCCTTCCCTGCGAGAAGGGCGCGACTCAATATTGCATACATCGGACATATTACAGCAGCCGGACATGAATCTGCTCTGCTACATCCCGCTGTTGGCCGCTACGGCATCGGCTATCTGGCCCATTCCCTCATCTTATTCGCATGGCGAGGGCCTAGTGTGGGTCGACGAAAGCGTTCAATTCACCTACAACGGTGCCGGACAGGTATCACATGCTACTGTATCGCGATCCAACGAGGACACCACTTACCAGTACCAGGCTCACCTTGGATCCTACGGCCACGGTGGCGGTCAAAACACCTCATCTTCAGATAAAATCGTAAACAAGGCCATCGAGCGCACCCTCGAGACTCTCTTCAAGCAAAACTTCGTCCCGTGGAAATTCCACCCTCGCTTCTCGGACTTCGAGCCTGATGCCAGCGCAGACAAGGTCTTGATCAAGACCGTCGCGTTGAAGCAGAATGGAACCGACCCGGCAGACATCCTCAAGCCCGCGACCAGCAGTGTCGACGAGTCCTACGCACTCACCGTCTCTGATGCAGGCGACGTCACGATTTCGGCCGTGACCTCCATTGGACTCGCCCACGGCCTGACGACTTTCACGCAGCTTTTCTACAAACACAGTGACGGCGGCGTCTACTCCGAACTCGCGCCGGTCTCTATCACAGATGCTCCCAAATTCCCATGGCGTGGACTGAACCTCGATACTTCCAGGACTTTCAAGGCGATGGAAGACATCTACCGCACCATCGACGCGCTCGCGTACAGCAAGTTCAACCGTCTGCACTGGCACATCACAGACTCGCAGTCATGGCCGCTAGAGCTTCCGTCGATGCCAGAAGTGGCGGACAAAGGCGCATACATTGGTTTCCAGAAATACTCACCCGCAGACGTGAAGGCAGTGCAGGAGTACGGTGCTCTCGTCGGCGTCGAAGTCGTCATGGAGATCGATCAGCCTGGCCACACTGCTTCGATCTGGTACAGCCACCCAGAGCTCATCGCCGCTTTCGAGATCCTGCCCAACTGGGATACTTACGCTGCGGAGCCGCCATCGGGGACGTTGAAATTGAACTCGACGGCTGTTTATGACTTCTTGGAGAAGCTCTTTGACGATCTGCTGCCGCGTCTCAAACCGTTGACCAGCTACTTCCACCTCGGAGGCGACGAAGTCAACAAGAACGCGTACAACCTCGACGACACTGTCGGTAGCAACGAGTCCGCAGTGCTGCAGCCGCTGATGCAGAAGTTCATGGACCGCAACATGAAGCAGATCACAGAAGCCGGCTTCACACCTCTGGTCTGGGAAGAAATGCTGCTCGACTGGAACCTCACGCTGCCCGAGTCAACAATCGTGCAAAGCTGGCAGAGCGACGAGAACGTTGCCGAAATCGCCTCCAAAGGCTACCGCGTGATCACAGGCAACTACAACTTCTGGTACCTCGACTGCGGCTACGGCCAATGGCTCGACTTCCGTCCGGGGACGGCATCGCAGGGCTTCTGGCCCTACAACGACTACTGCTCCCCGCGCAAGAACTGGCGCCTGATGTACAGCTATGACCCTTTGGCCGGGGTGCCTGCCAACGAGACACACCTCGTGATCGGCGGTGAGACGCACATCTGGTCAGAGCAGACGGACGACGTCAACCTGGACAACAAGGTCTGGCCACGCGCCTGTGCGGCGGCGGAGGTCTTGTGGTCTGGGGCGAAGGACGCCAGCGGTCAAAACAGGAGTCAGATCACGGCGAGCCCGCGGCTCAGCGAGATGAGGGAGAGGTTGGTTGCGAGGGGTGTGAAGGCGGAGCCCATCCAGATGCCTTTCTGCACGATGAACGGCACGCAGTGTGCGCTGTGAGGTGGGTTGTAAGTAACGAAGTGACTTTCGGCGAGGTGTTGTAGTAGTAGTAACAGCCGAATGCAATGAAACCGAAACGAACATGAGAAATAATACCAGCCAAGAGGTGAGGTGGGCGGGTGTGCCAGTTATGAGGGAAAGCATAGTTCGACAGAGTCTGCACCTGCCATGCGAACACCTTGACACCTTGGTTTCCCCTCGCAGAAATCGCGCAGCAAAGCACCAAACAATCGTGATTCGAGCACGCAAGCACACTCTGCTGCGGGTCGTCTACGGGCAAAGCAGGCCTCGCAGGAGTCCCAGTGTCCATCTGGCCCTGCGAGTTCGGCGCTAGACGGGTCTGCTGAATATGATGGGGGTAATCTGGGGGTAAGAGATATTAAGAGGCCTTCCCCAAGGGGTTTCTCCATGCGGACCAAACGTAAAGGCAGGCAGTGAGTTTGATCACTCGCAGCCTCAGGTCGGGCGCAGGCGTTGCAATGGCACAAAAATGTGTCAAGTCGGCACGGCTTTGACACATGGTATAGCGGAAGCGGCTTAGCGCGCGCTCGGTGTGTCGGCAGCCGGCGGGCTCACGTGCAGCGACAGGAAAAGAAAATCTGGAGCTCACGAGGCTCGCCACGCTATTATTGGCCTGGGCAGCGTGGACAGGCGCGATCTTCAGGTACGGCTCGCGAGTAGCGCCCGGACGCGTCTCCAGAGTGCTACCGGTGCGCTCCAGTCTGTTCCGGCTGGTGTCGGCCTATGATGGGGGGGCCCTGGGCTTGCGTGAATTGACGCATGTTGACGCGAGCCAGCGAAAGAAGTCTGAAGCAGAATATATAATGCCGCAGGACCGCCCGGGACTGCATTGCGTGTCGATGAGTGAATTATACCACCTCTGATATATCGTTGTCTCGCACACGCCTCGCTCACCCTCGCACTTTCACTTACACCACACAGCCCTCGCTCCTTCCTCTCCAAAGAGACTCGATAGCTCTTATCGCGGGGCCGCAGCTTCTTCCAGCCGATCGATCTTTTCTTGGTCCATCTCCTCGTGTCACCACGTGTGATAAGAACGTGAGAAAGCCCGTGCAAATCGTTGCCATTGGCGAACACACTGTCAGGTAAGCAAGGTTCTTCGTCCATTGTCGGTCCAGACGACACGACACGGCACCAGAAGCCTCCAAAGGGTCATTGCTGAGGGCGTGTGACTTGCGCTCGCGCACCGCTTGTGCCCCTCTTAGACGACTACTATAATAAGCATTCGCGGCCTTTCTAACTTCGCCCGCAGAGACCAACTCAGAAAGTCTCTATACCGCTCTTCCGCAGCTTAGCTGTCTGCTCTTCCTACAAGAAGAGCACTGCCATCGTTTCACAAACGATACGAACGACAACCTCCTCACACCGCCAACATGGCTTCTCCCACACCTAATGGCGCTGCCAACGGCACTGCAAAGCCCCTCAACAAGCTCCTCGACACCGTCATCCGCGAGCCTGGTCGCCAGCCCTCGCCCCAACCCACACATTTGGGCGTGCCCGGCGGTGCCACGCCTGTCCAGAACGCCCATGTCCTCCACGAGACTGGCAGCGGCTATGTCGCTCCCAAGTTCGAGGGCAAGGAGCAGCAGATGGAGGATGTCATCGCTGAGCTCGACCGTGCCGAGTTCATCCCCGAAGACTTTGTCAAGAGCGAGACCGAGTGGTTCTACAACGCCCTCGGCATCGACGACATGTACTTCAGCACCGAGAGCGTCCAGGCGATCTCCAGCCACATTCACTCCCTCTGGGCGGCCAAGGTGGCCGCGTACGCCAGAGGTGACAACAAGATGAGGGTTCAGCTTGATAAGGAGGACACCGACCATGCGGTCTACATCGACACCAGCGTTCCTGGTGTCACCAACACTTCAGGCCCCAACTACGAGTCCAGGCTCGAGTCCAAGTACTTGGATGGCAGCAGGGGCGCCAACAGCTACCGTGTTGAGACTTTCCGTGCCTCTTCGGATGCTGAGCAGTCCATCCGCTGCTACTTCGTCTACCAGTCCAGCTTCAAGAACCCCAGCCCGGCTGCTGGCGAGACCAGGATCGAAGAGCTTGGTGACGAGCGCTTCTTGATCAAGGCCACCCAGAACACCAAGGCCATCTACCAGGGTATCATGGACCAGGTCGTCTCCCGCACAGGCCCCGTCATCGACATGTACGACATCGAGGGCATGCGCGAGAAGCGTCTGATCGTTGGTTTCAAGCAGGGCTCTGCCCTCGGCATGTTCTCTGCTCTGAGCAGCCTCTACCACTACTACGGCCTCACTTCCTCCAGGAAGTACGTCGAGCAGTTCTCCAACGGCATCACCATTATTTCGATGTACCTTGCCCCTGCGCCTTCTGCTTCCAGCAGACACCCTCCGATCGAGGCTAGCATCCACCAGATCATGAAGGAGATCTCTCTGCTCTACTGCATTCCGCAAAGCCGCTTCCAGGCCCACTTCATCTCTGGCCGTCTGTCCCTCCAGGAGGCGATCTACGCCCACTGTGTGTGGATCTTCACACAGCACTTCCTCAACAGGCTCGGCAATGAGTACAACACCCTCGCCTCGGTGCTTGACCCCAGCAACACTGTCCATGCTGAGATCCTGGCCAAGCTCAAGAAGCGTCTCCGTAACGAGACTTTCACCGCCGACTACATCCTTGAGATCATTGACCAGTACCCTGATCTCATCCGCATGCTTTACCTCTCCTTCGCAAACACACACTATGTGCAGACCCGCGGTGACGCAGACAACTTCCTCCCCACCCTTTCCTACCAGCGCATGTCGGTCGACAGGGCGCTTCCTGATGCTGAGCTGAAGGACCTGATCGCTAAGAACACAATCAACGAGCACCACCTTATGGTGATGACCGCTTTCCGCATCTTCAACACCGCCGTGCTGAAGACCAACTTCTACACACCGACCAAGGTCGCGCTCTCCTTCCGTCTCAACCCCAGCTTCTTGCCTTCAGAGGAGTACGCTCAGCCTCTGTACGGCATGTTCCTGGTTATCAGCTCGGAGTTCAGAGGCTTCCACTTGCGTTTCAGAGACGTTGCGCGTGGTGGCATCCGCATCGTGAAGTCTAGGAGTCGCGAGGCTTACTCCATCAACGCCCGCTCCCTTTTCGACGAGAACTACAACCTCGCCAACACCCAGCAAAAGAAGAACAAGGATATCCCCGAAGGTGGCAGCAAGGGTGTCGTCCTTTTGGACTTCCAGCACCAGGACAAGATGGTCGTTGCGTTCGAGAAGTACATTGACTCCATCATGGACTTGCTCCTGCCTCCCACCAGCCCTGGTATCAAGGATCCTATTGTCGACCTCCACGGCAAGCAGGAGATCCTCTTCATGGGCCCCGATGAGAACACTGCCGACCTCGTCAACTGGGCTACCGCACACGCCCGTGCTCGTGGCGCTCCTTGGTGGAAGTCCTTCTTCACGGGTAAGAACCCTAAGCTTGGCGGCATTCCCCATGACAAGTACGGCATGACCACCCTGAGTGTTCGCGAGTACGTGTCGGGTATCTACCGCAAGCTCGGCCTTGACGAGACCCAAGTCCGCAAGTTGCAGACCGGTGGACCTGACGGTGACCTTGGTTCCAACGAGATCCTGCTCGGCAAGGAGAAGTACGTCGCTATTGTTGACGGTGCCGGTGTCCTCGTGGACCCCAATGGCATTGACCGCACTGAGCTCCTCCGTCTCGCCTCTGAGCGCAAGATGGTCAGCAACTTCGACATCTCCAAGCTCTCCAGCACTGGATACCGCGTGCTCGTCGAGGAGAACAACATCACCCTCCCATCCGGCGAGGTCATCAACAACGGCACCACCTTCCGCAACACCTTCCACCTGCGCAACCAGGAGCAGATCGACATGTTCGTCCCCTGCGGTGGTCGTCCTGAGAGCATCGACTTCTCATCCGCCACCCGCCTCATCAACGACGGCAAGCCCATCATCCCCTACATCGTCGAAGGCGCCAACCTCTTCATCACCCAAGAAGCCAAGCTCCGCCTCGAGAAGGCCGGCACCATCGTCTTCAAGGACGCCTCCGCCAACAAGGGTGGTGTCACTTCTTCCTCCCTCGAAGTCCTCGCCTCGCTCTCCTTCGACGAGGCCGGCTTCATTGAGCACATGTGCGTCAAGGACGACGGCTCCGTGCCCCAGTTCTACCAGGACTACGTCCGCCAGGTGCAGGCGACGATCCGCGAGAACGCGCGCCTCGAGTTCGAGACGCTGTGGCGCGAGGGCGAGGCCACCGGCGAGAGCAGGAGCATCTTGTCCGATCGCCTCAGTCTGGCCATCACCCGCATGGACGAGGAGCTGCAGGCCACCGAGCTGTGGGACAACGTCGAGCTGCGCAGGAGTGTGCTCAGCGATGCTCTGCCCAAGCTGCTGCTCGAGAAGATTGGTCTGGACAGCATTCTTGAGAGGGTACGTTTTCTTCGACCTGTTTATCCATTTTGACTTTGACGATCAGCTGCTGACTACATGTGCTACAGGTCCCCGACGCCTACCTTCGCGCCATCTTCGGCTCCTTCCTCGCGTCCCGCTTCATCTACAGTATGGGCATCAGCGCTAGCCCTGTCAGCTTCTTCGCTTTCATGAATAAGCGCATGGCCAAAAGCGCGCAGGCTCTGGTCCAGTAGAAGGAGAGTGAATATGGGAACAACGATCTCAACGTGCAAAATGGAAACAAACAACAACCGGGCAATAAATGGGAAAAGATAGAGGGTTGGGCAAATGACCCTGGCGTTTTGTGCTCTCTTTGATACGGATAACGGAATCTTGCGAGTGTGTTTAGACATTTACACGTTCTACTATATGTGAAGTGTATCTGCTCTACGCTCGGATGAACAGGGATGGAAGGAAAAAAAGTTTGTGTGTTTGTGTGCATTGCAGCATTGCTTTGCATTTTCGGAGGGCATTGAGTAATGGCAGGGGTGGGAGAGAGACAGGAATGCTGGTGGAGATTTGACAGACGCCCATTTTCCAACAGGAATGTTGCCCCTCCTGGGTAAACAAAATGAAATGAACAAGCTTTGCTTTTGAATAATGTCTTGATTGGTGTCGCGTACATGTACTCTTGTCACGTTGTCTTTGTTATCCTCGACTACCCAACCTGCTGTCGTTGTTGACTCGGCTTATCACTCTGCTTACATCTTCTATTGTCTTCTTACCCACTGTGATTCGAAGACCAGTATGTTCGCGTGACGGCTGCCCGTAGTCCTGTGTAGACGCTGTCGCTAATTGATCTTGCTAGCACATAGACCGAGCGCAACAAAACCACCATGGCTAAAGCCCGCAAGACCGAGAGTGAGCCCAGCGCCCCGAAGCGTCAGAGCTCTCGCATCAAGGCGATCGTAAGCGCAGTCCGGTCCCAGCATAGTCGTCCTTACAGGACAGCACCACTGACCACAACCACAGGAGAAAGCCAAGGCCAGCGCGCCCAAACCCGCCGCCTCCTCTCCTCAGAAGAAGAAAAAGACAACCTCCGGCGCCGGCTCCCGGACCAAATCCGCCGGCATCACCAAGAAGAAGCCAACGTCCAAGTCCCCAGCAAAGAAGAAAGCCGCCACCACCGTCAAGAAAGCCGCGGCGAAGCCCAAGCAGACTGCTAAGAAAACCGCCTCTGCCGCGAAGAAGGCCGCTGAGAAGCCCGAGGAGACTAAGAAGAAGGCCGCCGCTGCCACGCCGAAGATCAAGGAGAAGGCGGAAACTGTTGCCAAGAGCGCTGTGAAGAAGGTAAGTCCGCGGAAGGCGGAGGCGGAGGGCGCGAGCGAGACGGTGGGCAAGTATGTGGGCGAGACGGTGGATTCGGTGATCAGTGGGGCGGCGGCGGTGTTTGCTGGGAAGAGTCCGTTTGGGGGTGGGAGGTCAAAGGTGAGTTTCTTGAAGTGTCTTTTCTGGATTTTGGATGGCTGGAGCTGTTGCTGACGATCTTTTTCTTGTTTATCAGTCGAAGAGCCCGGAGAAGGAGTCCTATGGTGCTAGATCTAGGGTGAGTACATGCAGTCTGTGAGGAGTTTTCTGAACATCGGGCTAATCATTGTGTTTAGAGCAAGAGTCCTGGAAAGGTCGATAAGGAAAACAAGAGGCAGAGCAGCAAGACGCGCTGATTGATTGAACGATGAGCTGGGATGACAGAAGGCAGACCTAATACCTTGAGCAGGGCAAATGCTCTTTCTCGTAATGTCTTTGTACTCTATACCTTAATGAGAGATTTCGGTCGCTGCAGACGGCCATATCGTTTTGTTGACACCAAGCGTCGTTCGCAAGGTGCAAGCCAGGTAGAAGAGGGCTGTGCCTGGAGATGAAGTGAAGTAGATCCTCGGGTCCTGAGGCATTAACGTCGATGAGCTATTGCCGGGATGTTCGTGTGAGGCATTAGAGGTATTATTATTGCAAGGCAAGGCAAGGCTCAGGGGCCTCGAGCGGCGGTGGTGGCTGACACCGGGCGGCGGATGAAGACATCTGGAGGCTTGTGAACGCGTGATGTCCGCTCAGTCAGTCTCCTGCCAACACCAGCAACGCGGTGATATCAGGTGCTCGATAGCACGCGCCGTCTCTCACTACTGACAAACTCTCGACGGCCTTGCCCTTGCCAACCCCGCAACTCTCCATCGGCGGCAGTGGAGCCATATCACGTCGACGCCATCGCAGAGCCAACGCCAACGCTTCCAACTCCCATCGCACCGACTTTGCCCGAAGACCCGCGGGAAAGTCAAGTGCAAGCAACTGCGACCCGCAAGCCGTAGGAACTTTACCTCCAGTCACAAGCTATTACCACATCTCATCCACTGCCACTACCTCCACCACCAACACCCATATCACCCGCCCCGCCGACCACACGACTCTCTCCCGCTCGCTCTCATCTCTTCGCCGCATGACGTTCCCAAGCCTATGATATTACCACGCGACAACCAGCGCCGGCGCAACATCACAATCTCCCTCTAAAGGGCATCACCTCATATCTCTCGCGCGCATTCAGTCCTCAAATGACGCTGCGCATATCCAGCAAACACCACCCTCAATGAGCTCCAAACCCACCTCTCCGCCTCTCGCCCCGGACCCTCTCCCAAACCCCAATTCCCTCAGCAACATGTCCACACCTCAATCCTCGCCTGTCGATCCGACTCCACTCCATGGATTCCGCTCCTGGGTCTCCCAGGTCGTCGTCGCCTCCTTCATCGCCGGCGGCACTGCAGGCGCCGTTTCCCGCACAGTGGTCTCACCGCTGGAACGCTTAAAGATCTTGCTGCAAGTGCAGAACGTCGGTCGCGATGAGTACAAGATGAGCATTGGTAAGGCGCTGCGCAAGATGTGGCGCGAGGAAGGCTGGCGTGGCATGATGGCCGGCAATGGCGCAAACTGCATGAGAATCGTGCCATACAGCGCTGTTCAATTCGGCAGCTACAACATTTACAAGAAGGTACGTCTTGAATTTCTTTGATTATTGAAGATACAGGCGGCAGCAGGCATTGGGCAGTCGGCATTGGAACGGGCAATGGTAGTTGCGATGGCAGTGCCAGCAGCGCACGCAGTATATTACACTCAGTAGTGAATGCCGCCTACCTTAGACCGGACTTCGAGCAGCATAACTTCAAACAGGTACCTCAATGATTCCACAAATCAGACTAATCAATTGTTTAACAGGGCTTCGAATCCACTCCTGGTGCGAGCCTTTCCGCCGTCTCCCGTCTCTGCTGCGGTGCACTTGCAGGCATCACCTCGGTCACCGTCACATACCCACTCGATATCGTCCGCACGCGCCTTTCGATCCAGTCCGCGTCCTTCGCATCTTTGGCTAGAGAAAAGGGCAGCTCTGCTGCAGAAGCCGCCGAAGTGGCCAGGCGCAAGCTCCCAGGCATGTGGGGCACTATGAAGCATATGTACACCACCGAAGGCGGCTTCACGGCACTTTACAGAGGTATCGTGCCGACTGTGGCAGGTGTTGCGCCGTATGTCGGACTGAACTTCATGATCTACGAGAGCGTGCGCACATACTTCACACCGGAGGGCGAAAAGGATCCTTCAGCAATTGGAAAGCTAGGTGCTGGTGCGATCTCCGGTGCCGTGGCGCAAACTTGCACATATCCACTGTAAGTTCTTCTCTGATTTCACTACTCCAAGGCCACGAAGGGAACTGACATGCGAACCAGTGACGTTCTCCGCCGCCGCTTCCAGATCAACACCATGTCCGGCATGGGCTACCAATACAAGGGCATCTTCGACGCTGTCCGCGTGATCACAGCACAGGAAGGCCTTCGTGGTCTGTACAAAGGCATCAGCCCGAACTTGCTGAAGGTCGCTCCTTCGATGGCTAGCTCCTGGCTCAGCTTCGAAATGACGAGAGATTACTTCCTCAGCCTCAGACCTGAGGAGGACGATGATGAGATTTGAGTTGCGCTCTCAAGAAGAAGATGCATTGAATTATCTCTCACGTCCAAAAGAGCAACAACGAACGACCCTACGGTCACATTCATCATACCAAGCGCGAACAAAGCATAACGGCGTTGGCGTTGCACCATCTGATTACACTGGGGTTGGACAAGAAGTTCCCGGCAACCAGGACACACATGCAGCGAGGAGTTTTCTGTTTTCATGGGAGAGAAAAAGGGTAGAGAAGGGCGAGTGATCGCCCGGCGACAAAAATGGGCAGGCATATTCTGGCTTGAGTGTGGCCCGCGAGCGAGGAGAAAGATGAACTCCTCGAGGGATACTTTTGCCGAAGGAGAAGGGAGTCGGGTTATTCGACAGCGAAAGAGTCCGGAGCGGCAGATCCCAAGGAAGACTTGGTGTCGCGATGATGGGGCATGCAGACAGGCGACATATGTATAGTATCCTCCTAACCCCGTCACTGTTCACTGCGCTTTTGCTCGAAACAAACTTGCTGTTTTTATGTTTTACTATCGCACAAATGTCGTCGGTGTTTGAACGTCTCGACTGTTCGGCAACTGGAAATGATCGACTCTCTGCTTGATCTGCAGCTTCGTTCAGCCCTCTGCTTCTCCGCATGAAGCTAATTGACGACGAGCCGGGGCCGAGGCATTGGATTGCGTTTGGGCTGGCTGGTGACCGCATTTGAAGTGTTCGATGTACTTTGCTACAATCTCCTGGTTACATTCGAGACGACGATTGAATATTAGACGTTGTTGTGTCTGGGATCTACTAGACATCGGCTAAACTTTGACGACGCAGTTCAAGGCGATCTTCTCGTCAATCGTTGGAGACCAAATTGCTTTTGATCGATCATGTCGAACCCGCCGAAACCAATGAAACGGGTTCTGGTGGTTAACAGGTAAGGGAATCTTGTTTCTTGGAGATCCGTCTAACGAATCATGATCTATTTTCAAAACGAACCAACGTCACCAAGTCACCACAACTTCCCCCAACCACTTGCTGTCCCATTAAACTAACACAGCACTCCCAGAGGCGAAATCGCAACCCGCATCCTCGCCACCGCCCGCGAACTCGGTCTCGAAACCTTCGCAACATATACCGACACCGACACCAGCCACGCCTACAACCACGACGCCGCGCACGCCCTGCGCCTCCCCTCGGCAGCCTCTTACACAGACATCCCGCGCCTCGTCTCGCTCGCGAAGGATAACGCCATCGACGCCGTGCACCCAGGCTACGGCTTCTTGTCCGAGAATGCTGCTTTCGCGACGGCCATGCGCGAAGCCGGCGTCGAGGTGATTGGCCCGGGGCCTGAGATTCTGGAGCGCACGGGCGATAAGCTTGCCGCGAGGGTGTTGGCGGAGGAGAGCGGGGTGCCTGTTTTGCCTGCTTTGGTGATGCCGACGAGTGATGTGGAGGATGTGAGGAGGTTTGCGAAGGAGGTGGGGTTGCCGGTTATGGTCAAGGCTGTGGACGGGGGTGGCGGACGGGGAATCAGGCTTGTGAGGGAGATGGGGGAGTTGGAGGGGTTGGTGAGGAGGGCGGTGGAGGAGAGTCCGCAGCGATTGGTTTTCGCTGAGAAGGCGGCTGTGGAGGGGTGGAGGCATGTTGAGGTGCAGGTATTGGGAGATGGGGTGGGTGGTGTGAGGCATCTGTGGGAGAGGGAGTGTAGTATCCAGAGGAGGTATCAGAAGGTTGTTGAGTTGGCGACGTCGACTGTTGGGGATAGGAGGGTTATTGGGAGGGTGATTGAGGCGGCAGTTAGGATGGCTGAGAGGGTGAGTTGTTTGCCCTCGTTCGGGCATTAGTTTCGAATGCTGACCTCTTTCCAAGATCCGATATAAATCTCTAGGGACCTTTGAGTTTCTAGTGAATCCGTCGAGTGGCGAATTCTACTTCCTGGAGATCAATCCACGTCTGCAGGTCGAACACACCATCACCGAATCGATATGTTGTCTAGATATCGTCAAGGTCCAATTCCAGCTGGCTCAAGGGCTTCGTATCGACCAGACAGATTTGGCCGATATCCCACAAGACCCCGTTCAGCCTCCTCCGCTGCGGTCAATACAGCTACGTGTGACGGCAGAGGATCCGGAGAAAAACTATTCGCTCAGCGTCGGCAAGATCCAATCATTCCACTTTCCTTCAGGCAACGGCATCCGCGTTGATACTGCACTCGTTCATGGTGTCCCTGCCAGCGTCGGTCCGGACTTCGACAGTGTCATTGCAAAGATCATTATCACAGCTCGTACATGGGATGATGCAGTCAGTAAAGCCCGTCGTGCTGTTCAAGATACATCCATCTCTGGAATCAAAACAAACCTGAATCTTCTCGCTGCCATCCTCGCGCATCAAGATTTCCTCGCTGGGAACTGCGATACGCAATGGCTCGAAGCGAACCACGCCGACCTTATCGCTCTCAGCCACCAAATCAGCGACATCAAATCCAAAACACAATCCCACCTCCTCACCTCGCAACCCAATCCTTCGATATCGACTACCGCCAGTTCTTCATCAGGGCCCCTCTTCCGCCCCAAAGACGCCTGGAGCCTCTCCCTCACGCCCAAAACCCAGCCCTCAGCCTCTGCACAGCAACACCACCTATCTCTCACTCGAATTCTGCGCAACGACTTCCCAGCCTCTCTCTCCGCCGAGATCACCCACACCGGGCCGTCCTCCATCTCACAAAGCTATACCCTCTCCCTAAACTCCACCAGTTCCTCCGCCTCTGCGAGCGGACACAGACTCGGCTCGCCGTCCGACCCAAGTCACGTGCTGATCCCGTTTGCGGGCACGTTGGTGGAAGTGCTCGTCGACGAGGGCGACGAGGTGGCGAAAGGCGACGTCGTGTGTGTTGTCAGGCAGATGAAAATGGAATTGGAAGTTCGCGCGCCGCGGAGTGGAATTGTCGGTTTTGTGATGGAGGTGGAGGATGGCGGGGAGGTGAGTGAGGGGATGTTGGCGGCTACTATTGTGGAGAGTGAGAGGGCAAGGCTGTGAGAGGTATTTGTTGCGTTGTGCCTAGTTCTGTAGGACCTTTCCGGTCGGCAACTCTGATACTCATAGCATTGCGAGCATAGATAAGCACGTTGCTGGACAAGAAGTCAGATATTGATCGATATTTTGCCTGTTCCTTGGATGTTGAAACCGAAAGCGATACAGATGATGTTAATGGCACAAAAGACTTGTGAGGACATCGCTGCGTAATGGTTCGAACACAAATTGATGCGTAATGAATGTGAGGTGCATGTTTGCCGCTCTACGTCGCTTAGTCATCATCATCGTGGCCAAATTTCTACATCCGTATTGATGACTTGATCAGACCATCGTGCTCGTAGAAGCCTGTTCCGCAATGGACGCATTGTCGATCTTGTCCCGCGGTACAGGCATTCGCGTCGCAATATGTTGCTGCCAACAGGCGACGATTGGAAATGACTGACCAACCAATGACTATGATCTGTGAGTCAGGCTCGTATGAAACGAAAACTTGTGGAGCTTTCTCGCATATATAGTCCATTGGACGCTTCTCCCTTTCCACCATGAGCCATTATTGTACAAAAGCGTAACAGCCCAACCCGCCAATTACCAGAGATCAAACATCCACAATGACCGATCCGGATTTCCTGCAAGTACCGCCAATGCGCGTCGTTGAAACCGAGCGCCTGCGCTTGAGGACCGTCAGGGTCGCCCACGCTGCTGCTATACTTCCCATCATCACGGACGCGACGACGATGAAATATACTTCGGGCCTCGTGGCGAACGACGTCGACGTCGCGCAGCGGTGGCTGAGCGCTCGTGCGTTGGGCAAGGATGTTTTGAATTTTGTTATAACGCTCAAAGAGGATGGGTCTGCTGCGGGAGAAGAGCAGATCGTGGGAATCATGGGCAGTTACCATTGGCCGGAGATCGGGTATTTGATGCATCCGGGTACGTTTCACGCGAGCTCGGTATTTATGTGTTTGTTTCATGTTTTGTTGTTGTTGTTGTTTTGATCATGACTTCATCGAGGTTTTATCGTTCACATGCTAATTGACTTTACGAACTCTCCAGCCCACGCCGGCAAAGGCTACGCCACCGAAGCGCTCCGCGCTTACCTTTCGACATACTTCGCCAACGTCCCCTCCACGGCCTCAGGCGCGTTGGGCTTCGACTACGTGCAAGCTGAAACAGACGCAGACAACATCGCTAGTCAGAAAGTCTTGCTGAAATGCGGGTTTCAGCTCGTCGAGACGCTTACGAATGCCTTTGACAGCCCGACGCTGGGCCTGCGCGATACTTTGGTGTATAAGCTTGCAAGGCCCGGCATGACATTGGAGAGTTTGGGTCAGGTGGAGAGGCCGGTGAGGTTGTTGGAGATAATGGGCAGGGCCGGGCCTGGGAAGCTTGGGTTTGGGAAGGTAGAGAAGAAGGAGGAGGAGTTTGTGCCGCCTGTGCAATGACGAGAGGTACGGGATGTACGCGAGATTGTGTTGATTTGTTATTAGAGGTAAGAGCAGGGGTCCGTATTGCTTTGGGCCGGTCTCGGGCACTGCCTCCATCATCGCTACCTCCTGAACATGGGCTGGGGTGATTTTGGGTCTGAGGCGATGTCCGCTCCATTCGACACGGAGCTGGCCTACTTTCTTTGGTTGAAGCTAATGGGTGACTGCATTTCTTGGTGATACTGGGCATCAAGTTTGCTTTCAAGGCGATATTGATCATGTTTTGGATAAAAGACGTAGGTGGGAAATGTACAAACTAGCAGAGTTACGGTAGTTAAGCTCAAGTCTCTCATAACAAGAAAAGGTTGATAGATTCAATAAAACATGAAAAATGGTATCGGAAAAGGGTAGCCTTCGATGGAAATGATGAACCGTGAATTGGGTTGTACAATTTGATTTGAGCGGCAGTGTTCTTTTCTACCTGCTGAACCGCTATTGAAGAAAATGACAGGAATAAAATCTCGCTATGGTATCTTGAAACTAGGTAAAAAGGAAAAGTGTCGCCGGGACTGGTGCCAGAGTTTACTGTCGTAGCACTTTAAGCATCTTGCGATTGAGCAGGGGGAAGGTTGTGCTTTTCGTGCTCAGCCTTTTCGTACGCAACGCCGTGTCTGTCGCCCTGAGCGACCATGCCGTGACCCTCGCTGCTCTCGCTGGGCGCCTTGCCCTCCAGCATTTGACTGTGGCCGACGATGCCGTGGCGCTCGCCTTGAGGGATGTTGTGGCCATCCTGGGTCTGCTCGCCGGTGGCGGGTGTCCAGGCGAGGTAGTCGCGGCGGACCTCCACGTAATCGTAGGCGAACTCGCCAAGCTGGTCATCGTCCATGCCGAGAAGTTCGGCCTCCTCAGAGGCACGGAGGTGAAGACCAGGAATGAAGTTGATGGCGTACGCAATCAGGGCGCTCATGACGAACGCGTAGGCGGTGCACGCAACGATGTAGGCGATCTGCTTGTAGATAGAGGCGAAGTTGCCGGTGAGGAAACCACCGCTGGCGCTGGTGACCTCAGAGCTACCACCAAGGCCAACGATGTAGTCAGCGCCGAAGAAGGCGTTGAAAAGTAGGCCGACCATGCCAGCGACGCCGTGCTCAGCGAACACATCCATAGAGTCATCAATTTTGATCCAGTACTTGATTTTGGTCGAGAAGTTGGCAACAATGCCAGTGACGATACCGAGAACAACGGATCCCCAAGGTGTGACAAAGCCAGAAGCAGGAGTGGCGGCGACAAGGCCAGAAATGAGACCGGAGCACCAGCCGACCATCGACCACTTGCGCGCCAGGCGCCAATCAAGGAGGACCCAAGTCATGGCACCGAAGACACCAGTAAGGTTGGAGTTCCAGCAAGCCATGGCAGCGCGCAGGTTGGCACCGAAAGCAGAGCCACCGTTGAATGCGAGCCAGCCGAACCACAGGAAGACAGTGCCGAGAGTGATGAGAGAGACGTTGTGAGGGCGGAAGTTGAGCATCATCTTCTCCTGACGACGGCCGAGGACCATCGAGTAGGCGAGCGCAGACATACCGGAAACGATCTCGACGGGTCCACCACCAGCGTAGTCGAGGACACCCCAGCTGAAGGCCCAACCACCAGGTCCCCATACCCAGCATGCGACAGGGCAGTAGACAAGTGTGGCCCAGATGAAGGTGAAGACGAAGAAAGGCATGAGGCGACCACGCTCAGCGACGGCGCCTGCAACAATGGCGGCGGTGACGGCGCAGAACTGCATCTGGTAGAAGGCGAAGAGTAGGTCGGGGATGAGCGTCGAACCAGGACTGGGCACCGCGAGAGTGTTCATGAGACCGAATTTCCTGAGGTTGCCGATGAAACCGTTTGTCGCGGTCTCGCTGAATGCCAGAGAGTATCCCCAGAAGTACCATTGGAAGCAGACGATCGAGTATGAGCCCAGACACGCGTAAATCATGCTGAGTGCCGACTTTCTCCGTGCGAGACCAGAGTACAGGAAACCGAGACCCGGCACCATGAGAAGTACCATTGCCGATGAAACAAGGATGTATGCCTGATCACCTCTTTCGTACCATTGGTTCAAGTTCTCAGTGGCTGTAAAAGTGTTAGTCGAATGTTCGTTTGGTTGCGAATTCATTTATATCCAGCGTGTTGTGGCGAGTACGCGACGCTGGAATGAACAGAAAGGTTGATAGGATGCACATACTAGAGTCACCACCAGTGGTGTCGGTGCCATTGTATGGCACTGGGTCTCCTACCCAAGCGTACGACATGTTGTTGAAGTTTGAGGGTAGAACGGGCTAAGCCGTGGGGATGTCGTGTGTGAGGGTGAGAGTATCCAGGTGGAGATGGCCCGATGCCGTGGAGCTCAGTCGGTCGACGACGACGACGGAGAGGCGTAGAGGAGATGCGGAGGTGAGGAGAGGTGGGCGTGATGTGTGATGCTAGAACAGGGTAGAGACCGGATGGGCGCAGGTCAGGTCATAAATGGCACAGATGCTTGGGAGGTCGACTCGATCTACCCACCCGACCGGGACCGTAACCTCACCTTATCATGCTAGGCGCAGAGCCCAGAAACTAATTTAGACGAGGCCGCGCCGAGATCCAGCGTTTCCCTCGCGGCAAGTGGTGAACGGGAAACCCTGCGCTGCGCAACAAGCAGAGGCCCCATGGAGTTTCAAGGCGCCAGTTGCTTTTGCCGGGCTGCATGACACAAACAGATAGATCATAGCATTAACTTCCCCACGCTGAGGCAATCGCCGCTAGGGATAAACAGGCGGTGCAAAAGTCTCATCATATGCCTGCTTCAGGCACTACATACTTTGGCCCATTCCTCAGCACGCGGACGCGGATTGGGGCTTCAACAATAACAGTACCGATTCCTCGAGCCCATCAAACCCTCAATTGTTGCTATCGCTCAACAACACGCCCTACCGCCCGTTGCGTTGACAGCGGTACCGTCATGACGAGAACAAGGGCGCCGCATGGCAGTATCACGCCTGTGCTCCCCTGTGAGCCTAACCTTTCGATGAGAAATGTTCGAGCGTTACGTCGGCGAGCCGCTCTGATTGGCCGATACCAGCAATCCATATCAGGGTTCGGCAGATAAGGCTTAGCGTTCTGATACTGCGGCTCACTCTAATTGGCTGACATGACCAAAGATAAGGATCCCGAAGGAGGCAAGCGTTTTTACACCTGCATCACACACCTCGCGTCAGCAAACCGCGAGAGACACTCTGGGCATTCTCAATCAAAATCAGAGCGGTATCGGTGCCATCCCATCGTCTCGTCAAGCCCCAAGCATGTGTATGGCTCGCTTGTAGGATGTCAAATCGTTTGCTTTACTTGGCGAGTGGGATAGAACAGCGCGCTGCGATAAGCAAAAGCACAAGCACGGATGGATCCCTTGCTCGGAGGCGCAGTGTCCCCAGAGAAGGACCAGCGGACGCTCTCGCGCTCCACCGATTGCGTCGCGGCAGCGAGAGATCGCCACCACCATCGTTGGATCCTCGTGGGTAATTCGCGAAGAGCGGCGTCACTGCTTCCAGCCTGGAAACTTTCCAGACCCTTTCCACACGGGCGAGACAGGCTTCTTCGACGTTTCTGCACTTCCGACTGTCTCCGACCACGGCCGAGATGTCGTAGGTTCACCGTAGCTCGACACTGTTGGGACGCGGGTCAGCCCGACAAACCAACTCCCAAGTGCCGCTGACTCCCAGGGTGCTGCGATTGCGGATGCCCGGAGCAACGAGTTAGAGGCATGGGAGGAGCGACTGTACAGATCAAGCTCGCTGCTCGTTGGTTCCAGATAACAGTCAGAACAAGCGTTGCCGGCCCGCTTCCCGTTCGTCACTTCGTTAATCCTTGGAGGTTGCCAGCGCCTAGGCGCCATGTGCTCGCGCCAGCAGCCGCGCCGCGCAGCTGGATCCCTATCTGCAGCACATCCCTAGTTTCGTGGGGTCCTTCGCGAATTGGGCGACCGCGGCGTCGACGACGTCCCTATCACCGCGCGGCAATATTGTGACAATTATCGCCAACATCAACGAGGGATCTTTCACTGGTCAAGACCATACCAAGAGATACAAATTGACAACGCCCCGCGCGTTTCCGAAGGCTGGGGTCCGATCCATTCACTTGGCCTTTGATATGCGTTGTTGATCTGGTGATCAAATCTTGGTTTTCGACAATCGAAGTACTCCAAGACATCCGCCGATGCTCGGAGCTGGCGGGATGATTGTATCGAATCACTCACAGAGGCGTCGTAAGTGTGGTGTGTGCGGTAGAGCAATCATATCAGTACGATGGAACCATTATGCGATGCTCACATGCAGGTTTCATGATCTCTCCACGAGGTGACGTCTGAGGCAGGCCTGAGGCAAGTCAAGCTAACGACATCGTGCCTTCCTCGCATGTCGTCGCGTGGCCAAGCCATATACTTCGACAGAGCCAGAGTATCGGATCATGCATGCGAAGATCGACGAAGGGATTGATTACCTGGTCTACCGAAACTCTCGCTCCCACGTCCTGCCGGCAGACATGACACGAGTATGACTCCGGGGGTGCGGGTATCAGATCTACCTCGCCTTCTTGCGCCTTCTGCTGATAAGACAGATGCATGCAAGGCGATCAATCATAGCTGATATTACAGGGGTCGTCCAAGGTAGCGAGCTTACTCTAGCAGCTACCGCCCATGCTAGGCTGTGATTCTCCCAACTCATACCAAGCGCCTCGACTAGTGCTGCTCGCGTCGATACCAGGCCCTCTTCTGCGTGCATACGCTGTGCAAGTTTCTGGTACTGCATTTCACACAACAGGATTATTGAATCCGTCTTGAGCCTACAGGTCATCAGCAATATACCTTACGCGATACAGCAAATCAACGACTCAGATTGGCCAGAGTACTTCCTCTTCAAATTGATGCGTTCGAAAGGTATACTTAACGATGCGAAGCGCGCCAAACCCCTGTTGACTGGCTTGTTGCTGACATTCCCGACCGTCAATGCGACCACGACCGAGGGCAGAAGCCAGCTCTGAACCGGATAATGCCAGTTTGGATGCGGATGGTGTATTGCCACATACATTCCAAAATCGGCAAGTCCTCCCAGGTGCAGTCCACTGTCCTCCAGTATTTGGACGCCATATCATCATCGTAGTAGCCGGTTCGATATTGTGAGATACGATCTCCACCCTAAATATTGTGTCAGCGAGGTCAACCTACTTTTAGATGAGGTGTGACATATCTAGTGGATACTATTCCTTACGCCGCCAGTCTGTGACCACTTTTAAACGTGCACTCGGCTTGGAGACTGCTCAAAAAGCTATGGCACACGATAGTGGCTCCTTCACATACTGGAGTCACTACGAACGTGGATTAGGCCATGTCGACTTCACCGATCTGGTTGTGGATGGCGTTAATGGACGAGCAGCTGGCGACGCAACAAAATTATCAATTCACCTTCTATACGCGACTGACAAGGCAGCATTTGAGAGAGATGTCTAAGAACAGGCTGAGAATATAGTCGTAAGCTTCCAGTCAAACAGACCCGCCGTGTCTACGGAGAGAGGTCTCAGAAGCTTTGCAACAAAGTTTGCTCAACGTAGCGTAGGGAATGGGAGGGCACTCAAGGCGAGTCGCTGTGGAATCGGTGAACACTCCTTTTGATCTCGGAATCAGTACTGTGAGGGATGTAGCTCGTCGAACCACTCCATGCTATCGAAAAACGACTGCTATGGCACTGCGAGCTTCCTACACACCACTTGGTGGGGCGGCTTGGCTGCCGTCCAATTTGACAACATCTTCTCGCCCGTCGTATACCTCTCTGCCGTATACGGTGCCACCACCAACAACTGGCAAGCTTTACTGATTATTGGAACAGCAGTACCAGTATATGCAGAGGGGTCGTGGAGACATTCATGCTTGCTCGAGGACTGCTCACCGGAGAATATACTCCAATATGGTGCCAGTATCGACGGTATGTACATCCATGTGATGGGAATACTCGGATAGTTTACGATCTCTTACCATACACCGCCCGATACATAAGTTCATGATTGATGAGATGTGCATAGCATAGTTGCTTGGGAGACACTCGAACTTCTGCCTGTATGCTGCCATTTCCAATCTCTTCAACCCTTTGCTGTCGTGCTTATCTCGGCACATGCATACCAGTCAAAGTCCAGTTACTTATTCTCAAATAGCGTGGACATCTATCGCATTGATCAGAGCATTTATCATTCCTGTTGCCTCAATCTTGTCTTAGCCGAGCTTGTCCACCGCTTCATCTTGATCTATGAGAGCACTATCTGCCTCACTTCTGCTCGCGCTCACATCATCGACAAACATGTCTTCGACTCCTTGCCGCCTCCGGTCAACTTTCAAGTCGAAGATATCGAATCGTTGGTAGTATCCTACAGTATCGTGGAACTGCTTCGGCTCGACGCAGTCTGCCAGATCCAGCTCGGCATATGCGATGCCCTCTTCGCCTTGAATACTATCTCCGACTTGAGCTCCAGTAGGATCCAAGAAGCAACTCTGTCCTTGCGTGAGAGAATCGAGTGTTTCGACTGCCGAAGGGCTGTGCTGGATGACCGTTTCTCGCATGGCCTTGTCCATGTAGCCAGCGCACATTACCGCGAAACATTTCGCTTCGAAGCAGTGGGCGGCAGTTCTCGTGCGGTTGGCAGCGATGTTGTCGTATTGCTTCGCTGCTGGCCCTCCCGGTGATGTCTTTGGTGCTAGTCGTCTCGTTGGCCATACAGCTGGCCAGGTCGAGATGTGTAGCTGTTCGCCTTGTGCCATGAGGCTGAATCGTGCTAAAGCCCGCTTGTGTTAGCGATGCGCGCTATCACCTCGCCTGATCAAATCGTGAGACTGACCTAGAGGATTTGTATTCTCGCCACAGATCAACGCTCCAACCCTCCCAATCCTGTCCGACGCGATGACTCTCAGTCCCCGTGCGTCTCCGTTCGCCCACGTCAGTTTCTCGTAAAACGTCGGCACCAGCTTCCTCTGATGATTAACAACTTTTCCCTCGTCACTGATCAACACAGCAGAATTCCAGAGACAGCCGAGACTCGCTGTAGACCTCTCGTTGAACCCGACGTGCGCCCAGATATTGTTCTGGGCACAGGCCTGCTGCAAAGACCGGATCTCGGGTCCCTCGACGTGTAGGCTTTGAGAGGCGAGACGGTGGAAGAGCGAATGGTTGTCTATGGGAGCGGAGAGCGCGGCCCAGAGTGGATATCTGTTGGATAGTAGTCAGACCTAGACGTACTTAGGATCAATAAGCTTGGTTATGGGACCGTAATACCCAGGAATGTGTGTTTCCGGGAAGACAACCAGGTCCGCTCTATTCGAGGCCGCTTCACGGATGAGACCGATGGTTTTGGCGACGGTCGCTTTGGTGTCGAGAAATACTGGGGCGACGTTGCAAGCTGTATGTCGATCAATACTGACATTTCCCGTATGCATTTGATGTCTGATCGTAAAACCCACCTGCTACCTTCACCTTGGGGAGCCATGACTTTGCCATGATCTCTCGGGTCTCTCGATGAGTTGCTGTGAGTCGTTCACAGTTTGGAGAGACTTCTGCTGTACTCGCTATGCTGCCATGTACAATTTACGTGGCTGTTGTTCCTTGACTTCTTGTTGGCTAACTCATCGTCTCGGTAACACAAAAGCGGGGTGACGCCCTTCGACAGGTTTGTCCTTCGGCAAACTGACGTGATAACGTCTTAGAAGCCACCATCGATACCTATGAAATGATACGAATACTATGACATACACACTAAAAGCAAAACAACAGTGCTGCTGTTCGTGGTGATGGAAAATACACAATGCTTCAGAAAAGTGTATATCTGGCAAACCCAACCCTAACCCGTGTCATACAAAAGCCGGTCGTCTCACATGAGTCCCTTCTTACCTAGGTACACGAATGAACTGTTTACATCGAGGGTACGAAGACGACACGAGCCATGATGGTAAAATTATTCGAGAGCCTTCAGCTGCACATGCAAGGAGTCTTCCAAACAAGGGTCGGAGACTCTCGGCCTGATACACGCCACTTTCTTTCCATGAAAAGCTTGATGCATTTCATGATTGGTGGATCATAATCAAAGGTATGAAGCTCGACTCCTGTTCTTCCGATACTTCAGCGGAGGTTCTCATCGGTTACATGCTTCCATGATAGTTATACAAGTGGTAGATGGTGCAATCTTATATAAACAATGCAAGTCCGTGTCTGCAAGGCCGTCGAAGCTTTAGCCAAGATCAAGCTTGCGCGTACGGGTGGGTGAGCGTTCCACCTTTTTAGCGGCAGATGCCACGATGCGAGCCAGTAGATCCTTGTCCGTCACTACGCCATCGGGGAAAGTACGAGGTGCTACTCCCGTGTTCCTGAAAGTAGTGAGGAAAGAGGCTGCGAACGACGTTGCTGGCATGTCACGCCTGGCTTTGCTGCTTCCTGGTCTCTTGCTGTTATTGTCGGGCGCTGCCTCAATCAATCGTGCCGTCAGCCACCAAACACCCAATAAAATACACCCTTGCGTACACATTTACATTACCCACCCTGGACCCGAACCTTCTTGAGCTTGAGCACTTCACCACATGCGCACGTAACGCAGATTCAAACCTAACTCGTCGCACCGTGTTTGCGACCTCTCGTCGCACTCGCACCCTGCCTGCCCTGTCACCTGCCACGGCCCCGGACCCCAGTCAACACTGCGACATTTCGGTCATGGTTGTCTGATAACTTATCTTCCGAAGCTCTCAATCTCCATCCGCACTTCCTTCTTGTGCGCAAAGACACCTCGAAGCCATGGCTCCGGGCTCTTGCAACCGTACACTCACTCTGCACCGCTTGACCATCGCTTTCCTCATCCTTCTGGCTATTTATCTCTTCCAGGATTCTTGGATATCTGCAAAGTCGCGAGATGACATTGACATTATCCCGCCCACTAGTCAGCCCGAAACGGATGAGTCTCACGTCCCAATAGAAAAGGCGAGCGATGTTGCCGATTCGCATACCGAAGGCTGTCGCGGCGTACCAGGCGCCGACAATGTTCTTGTGATGCTCAAGACCGGCGCTACCGAGATATATGAGAAGCTGCCAACGCACTTCGTCACTCTCTTCAAATGCACTCCCCATTACATGATCTTCTCGGATCTTGCACAGGACTATGCCGACTTCCCGATTCGCGATGCTATCGCTCCCGTGAGCAAACAACTCCGCGATGGACACGAGGACTTCCGCATATACAAGAAATTACAGCAGTTTCAGCGCGAAGGCCAGGAAATGAGCAAGCTGAAAGGTGACGGCGGATGGAACCTCGACAAGTGGAAATTCCTTCCTATGTTCTATGAGGCTTTCGAAACCGCGCCACCTCAGATCGACTGGTTCGTCATGATGGAAGCAGACACGAGCGTTTCCTGGACCAACCTTCTGCAGTGGCTGAAGACCATGGACCCAAATGTGCCCTTTTATCTCGGCTCGCAGAATGCTATCGGTGGCACGACGTTTGCACATGGAGGCAGCGGCATCGTCCTTTCTCGCAAGGCTGCGAAGCAAATGCAGGACAAGCGTGATGAAGAAGGCAAAGAAGCCTACAACAAGCGTTGGGAGGACGAGACCGCCGCATCATGCTGTGGCGACGAAATCCTAGCTCGCGCTCTCCTCGAAGCAGGCGTCCGCATGACAATGGCGTGGCCTCTAATCCAAGGCGAGACGGTTGCAACCGTGGACTTCACTAAAAGCCACTGGTGCACCCCGCCCGTTACCTGGCACCACGTCACGCCTCTCGAGATCGACACTCTCTGGCAGTTCGGAGCCGACTGGATCGATGACCACGACTGGAATACGCCGTACCTCTACCGCGACATCTTCGCGAACTTCATCGAACGCCACATCTCCGTCACGCGCCACGATTGGAACAACTTGTCCCAAGACATGAAGATCGTGGCCCCTTCGCTCGCCACGGAAGGAGATCTGCCTTTCGACAAGCTAAGAGATTTCGAGCAGCGCGCAGTCGAGAGTTCGGGCGCGTGCGAGGCGGCTTGCAAACGTCAACTGAAGGATAAATGTGTACAGTGGATGTTTACGCCTGGCCGTTGCTATTTGGGCAGAGTGATACGCCTTGGGAGGACGGACGAGAGGGAGAGCGAGAGGTGGGTGTCTGGATGGATCTCAGAGCGGGTTGAGAATTACAAGAATCGTATGGGCGATTGCGCGAAGGTGAAATGGGCCGGTGCTTGAGCGGACGGATGCCAAATGCACGAGGTGGCATGCATCGAGAGCTGAGGTTATGGCGTTCACTGGAGTCTCATTTATCCGTTTGGTTGGTTAGGGGGGTATAGTTTCATCCTTCAGTCTATCGCATTTCCAAGTGCTGGAAGGCGAAAGGACAACGTGATTGATGAGGTGTTAGAAGGCCACCGGACAATTTTGTACGCCGCTTTGACGTCGCATCTTCGTTACGTCCACAGATTTAACAGTCTTTCCCTTATATCTAACACTTTCCAAACTTCTATTGGAAAAGCGGCCTGTCCGACGCCGAAGTCGGCATTTCCGCTTGGGAAATTCACTCTGTGCCGATCAAATGCTTGACTTTGCCGAGTTGCGGCACACATGCAGTACTTAACCGATCACATTGCCTGGCGATCCTTTCCAACCAAATTCGACATCGAGAATGCCACGACATCCCGACAACGTTCTGGCTTTCATGTTGCGAAGAACAGAGTGGACAGTTGGCTTCGCAGTGCTACATTTCCGTCTCGCCAGCTTGCCCGGACTGACTTAACCCCGCTGGCTGTTCGGCTATTGCACCTATATCTTTGAGAGAGATGAGACGACCATCGTTGCTCAAGAGCAAAAGCACAACTCCTGGACAAGCGCAAGTCGTCGAATTTGCACTCGACCCAGTAGTCACAGTTGAAAGTGGCACAGATGGAAACCAGACCGACGAGCCTCCCCCCGAAGGTGGCTATGGCTGGGTTGTCTGCGGTGCTGTGTCGTTGATCAATGGTTTCACATGGGGTGTTGCTGCTGTACGTCCCTACATACATTTCCGTGCCCGCAGTGTTCATATCAGAGCGCTCTCATATGTACCTAAGCATGTCAAAGCTAACAACCATAGTCCTACGGCGTATACCTCTCCTACTACCTCTCCAGCTCCCACTTCCCCACCGCTACGCCTATGGACTACGCATTCATCGGCGGCCTTATCTTCGGCTGCGCGCTACTGTTCAGTCCCGTCTGGACAATTCTAACGCGCGAGCTCGGCCGCAAACTCGTCATGACTGGCGGCTGTTTCCTCATGGCTGCAGGCTTCGTTGCCGCCTCGTTCGCCACGCAGCCCTGGCAGCTGTACCTCTCGCAAGGCGCCGCAGTAGGTACAGGAATGGGTGCCATTTTCACCCCCAGCGTTCAAGTCGTGCCGCAGTGGTTCCTGCGGCGAAGGAGTCTGGCGGGCGGTATTGCGAGCGCCGGCAGTGGGTTTGGAGGTATTTTGTTCGCTCTCGCGACAGATGCGATGATCCGTCAGCTTTCGCTGGCGTGGTCGCTGCGGATCACGGGGATCTGCTGTCTCATTGGGAATCTGATTGGGACAGCGTTGATACGCGATCGCAATGCGCAGATTAGACCGCCACAGCTGGGCTTCGCGACGCATTTGCTCAAGCGGTACGATTGCTTGCTGCTGCTCGCGTGGGCATTCACCAACATACTGGGGTACATTGTGATTCTGTACAGCGTGTCGAGCTACGCGGTGCAGGTTGCCGGTCTCACGCAGAAGCAAGCCGGTATCCTGACGGCGATGCTCAACTTGGGCACCGGCATTGGCAGACCAGCGGCAGGGCTGGTCTCTGACCGTTTTGGTAGGATACAGGTGGCGGCATACATTACGCTAGCGTGTGCCATCTCTGTATTTGCGATATGGATACCGGCAACGGGGTACGGTGTGCTGATTTTCTTCTCGCTGGTCAGCGGAGCGATATTGGGTGGTAAGCGATGCCAATCACTCCCCAAGTCCAATGACTCTACTGACACGATATTTTAAACAGTATACTGGACGTGCGTCGGTCCACTGTGCGCTGAGATCGCAGGCTTGAAAGAAGTACCTTCTTTCCTGTCTCTGCATTGGCTGACGGTCGTGCTCCCAACGACGTTCGCCGAAGTGATCGCCTTGTACTTGCGTCGACCTGATATGGGCCGCTGGGGCTATTTGTATACGCAGCTCTTCACTGCTTTTGCATATCTTGTGGCAGCCGGCTTCTTGTTTGAGCTGTGGCGAGTGAAGAGGGTCGAGAAGCTGGATAGAGGCGGAGAGTTGGGAAGGCTGGGCGAGTGGATGTATAGATATCGGCCTTGAGGTGCGCAGGTTGCGAGGCGATCATACAGGAATCTAGTCCTTTACCACCTGTTTGTTAGTCGGATCGTTCTTGCGTCTGTACCGCCTCTCGCCCAGGAGAGACGTAGACATCTCCTACAACTCATCGACTTCCACTCTCGTCTCAACCGGCTCACTGTCCACAGGACCACCTGCCACGCGCAGTGGCCAGGCTACCATCGGGCGCCACGCAGCGGGCAAACGATCACACAGTCCAGGAATTTGTCTTTTCGCGATCCCGCGGAACCAAAGATTCTGACACGCAATCAACTCCCCACACGCAAACGCATGAATCAGAATCGCCAGCGCCCTCGGCCGCCGCTCCTCCAACAATTCCATCCACCGATCCGGCAGAATCGACGGCATAGCCATGATCCGCCGGGCCGTTGCGTAGGCGCTGTCGAAGCCTTCGCGGATGCCTTTGTACATCACGCCGATGTAGCTGACGGCTTTGAGATAGGTGTCTGCGTCGTCGTCGGATTGTGCTTCGTGGTCGAGGGCCCAGGTGCGGAGTTTCTCGAAGGGCGTGGCGTTTTGGCGGGCGAAGAGCGCGGCTTGGTCGTTCATGTCGGGTTTTCCGTAGAAGATGCCGGACGACTTGAGCCAGTCCCAGCCCGCGAATGAGGCCCAGCGGCGGATCTGTGTGGCTGTTAGTTTGAGTTGGCATGGCTGTGTTGCTCTTGTTATGTATGCAAAGTAGGAGTACCAAACACCCGCCGACTTCTTCAGTGAGAAGAGGGTGTATCGATCTAAAGACTTACCACTACACGACTGCCATGAGCGATGCGGGCCCATTGTATGGGATCATTGAGCCAAGAAATTGTGTCGTCTTGGTTTCCGCCCAGGAAAAACAGTGCCGCCCACGTCACACAGATAGAAGCAAGATAGCAGGCCTCTCCACTCTCAGCATCAATGACAGGAAGTGCTTTGTTCTGCCCCGCCAATGCTCGATTGAGATAGACACGTGCTACACGAAGCAATTCACCGCGCTCTTGCCCCAAGGCCAGGTGGTCCATACGGGAACTTGAACGCACATTCGAGGCCTCCGAGGTCTCGATCTCGCTAGGTAGCTTCCATGACTGGTAGGTTCCTTGGGCATCAGCGGACCTAGGAAACTGTTCCGAAGTCTGCTCCTCGATTGACGTTGTCATACGACCTTC
Organism: Cladosporium oxysporum; assembly: GCA_035771495.1. Classification (NCBI taxonomy): domain Eukaryota; kingdom Fungi; phylum Ascomycota; class Dothideomycetes; order Cladosporiales; family Cladosporiaceae; genus Cladosporium; species Cladosporium oxysporum. The sequence goes on from JAWNKS010000006.1 coordinate 771,680, forward strand.
CAGAGCAAGCCATTGTTGAGGTTGCCGGCGATGTGCGTGTAGAGCGGCCAGACAGAGAAGCGAGTCCAAAACGTATCGATGCTCGAATGCAATGAGTGGGGCCTGGCGTTGCCAGAACTCCCATGCTGTGGAGAATGATTGCGGGACCTGGGTGTTCCATTCGTGCATGAGGCGGAGCTCAAGCATGGGGTCAAGGGTGTGTTCATCGCGGGTGACATGGATCTGATCCACGGTGATAGAGCTATGTTGATCATCTAGGTCGTTGCGTACGATATAATGAGTCGATGAAGCTCCTGAACTTGTTGTTACTGGCATGAATGTGTAAATGCACTGCACTCCATGTCGTGTACAAGCTGAGCAGTAGGGTCTCGCTTCGTCGCACTGCAGTTCCTCTGTCAGTCTAGTATGCTACTATCGTGCTACTCTAAGGACGGTAAAGTATGATAGCGCGAGCATTTTGAACTAATGTAAGACGGTCCAGGCTCTTACCAACAGTGCCTGCCGTGATCCAGATCCAGACACATGCAAGCGACCGGACACAAAAACATACCTTGACTTTCCGCTGCTTACATCTTTGACAGCCTGTGCGCGTCTTTGTGTGATTTAGTCTCGGCATCGCGTCCGGTGTCTGTGTTGTTGTTGTCTCCGTTGCGATGCGTGGTGAGGGCACGAGGCCGAGCTGTCCGAAACCGAGCCCTTGGAGCGTCACTTAGGGTTAGTGTTTTGTGTGATAAATGTACATATACATGTATGTAGATGTAGCTATCCATTTGAATCCAGACACACAATGGATGCGCTCAGACTTTTGCCAATGACTGCAAGGGAACATTGCTTCATAGGACTGCCATTAGAGTGAGTTTGACAGTCGATTGTAAGACGCCGAACAACGACTGTGTTGCGAACGAGTGGTCTTTGCAAATAAATATCATCTAAGGCTAACAAATACAAATGCAGCATTGATCCAGCCAGGAAAATCGAAACACACTGCAAACTTTCATCCCATCAAAGATTGACTTGCTCGAACGCCCATAGATCCTTGGCCATTGCCCATCATTCTTGGTCGTAAAAAATATATGTTGTGCACTACCTCAGCACTGGCTTGACAGTAGGCTTCATCGTAGGCTTTGGCTTGCTAGCAGCGCTGATCTTGGTCTTTCCATTCGTGACGGAAGGCTTGTTGGCATTTACACCAGCTGAAGCAGGCTTTGGCGTGCTTGCGATACCACGAGCTGCTGGTGGCTTGGCAGCTCCTGTCGCCGCTGGGATGGGCTTCTTGGTTGGTGCCGGACTACCATTTGGGACAGGCTTCTTCGTGTAAGAAGTGGCAGGCTTAGAGGCAGTCTTTGGAGTCGGGGCGGGCAGAGCCTTTTGGCCTGTCTTTGGTGCGCCTACAGGCTTGGACCCCTGTGATCTGACTTGCTTTGTAGCAGCTGCTGATGGCGCCGGCTGCATCGACTTTGGTAAGATCTTCCGCGAGGCATTCGTCACGTAGTTGCCAGGCGCTGAGGCGTCGGGCAGTCGTTTCAGTCCGTACGGTTTCGTTGCTTCGCTGGGTTCCTTCTTCGCTTTTTGTGATGCGCTTGCGCCGACGTAGCCGTCGGCAGCAAATTTGCTCTTGATGCCGTCGCCGTAGTCCGTTAGTTTTCCTCCATAGCCGTTGATGGCACCTGTGATTCCTAGGTATCAACGCGAGTTAGTTGTTAGGTTTGGAGTGGTGTAAACCGACCTGTGGTACCTTGGCCTATTGAGCGACCACCACTTTCGATTAGTCCTCCGACACCGCCGACGGCATTGCCAGCCATCGTGCCGGCGGCGGTAATGCCAGTGGCGAGGTAGCCCATGGCTTGGTCTTGGATGTAGTTTTTGACGTAGGAAACCATGATTGCGGTTCGCCTGGTTGTGTTATGCCGTGGGGCAGAATGTGTTGCTTTCGCAGGATCGAATGAGTTGTACTAGATTGCAATGTGAATGATGGTCGGTGCTGAGATCGGTACCGAGATCAAGTAAGGAGCGCAAGATGGTCCCAGAATGCTATAAGGGTGATAGTACAGCAGATGGTGTGTAGCAAGCTCTATCCTAAGATTCTAGATGGCTCCGCTCGCGTGCTGGACCCTTCTACAACCGCTGACGTCGAGCCCAGCACCGCCACATGCACATGCCAGGTATGACATGGACAGCAACATCGCCATCCCTGTATCACGCAGATCCTCATCCCGTGCTTCCCGATGACATACAACGATACGGTCATTGTTGTGTTCGTCTGTTTACCTGGTGTCGATTTATCAAAAGGCCAATGGCTCGAGGCTGGCCAACGCGGTGCTGTTCGAGCCGTTCGAGATGCCTCAAATAAGGTAACGCCATTCGGCAGACTATCGTTAATCGATGGCACGTGGTGCATGCTTCCGGGCTGGGTATGATGGCCAGCTCGTAGCACAAAAACGAGGATCGAGTATCGCGGGCCAACTGTGAGCCATAAAGAAAGATCGCACAAAAGCAACGATGTCGTCGCGGCCTCCGAATCATTCTCAGGTGCAATCGGATGCCCACAGACAGACAAGACGTTGACGCTCTCTGTTTGGTTGGTGCTAAAAGTGCTGGGCCGGCCCAAACCTGCGGTGCCCGACTCTGGTCCTCCAACTGGCGCGCCAAAGTCTATCGTCATGGCGCACGCTACGCAGGAGCCAACTTCTATAACCACGGACAAGCGCTCGTGGTAGGGAAAAGCTAAAGACAAACGGCCGCTGTACGTTGAGGGTCTATCGCGTAGTCTCTAACCTATACCTCCACGAAGATGTCGCTTTGGCTGTCGCCGTAGTGACACTGTTGCAGGGGTTGTGGCTGGGGTAGTGCTATCATCCCTGTCAGTTTGGTGCTGAAAACAAGGTCGGCTCCAAGGCTCCGCAGTATGCTCCGTCATAGTGGCGCACGGCAGGTTACCTTGAGTAGCGCCCGATCATCGATGCACACAGCCCTTCTTCTCAGCAGTACCTTCTAGACCAATCTCCCCCTCACAAACGACTACCTCAATCCGCACAAGAACAACTACCACACACCTAAGCTACTGTCGACTGTCTACTGTCTACAAGAACTGGAACTTCAGCCCCCTCAGCGCGCTCTTATCTCCTCTATCAGCCAGCGCACACGGCCCTCGACCGTCAAAACTCAAAATGGCGTCCAAGCCTCAAGTCAACGGTGCGCCCAAGATGAACGGCGTGGCCACCAAGAAGGCAGCACCTTCCAGAGCGCCCGTCAAGAGGGCGACTCCCAAACCCGTACAAAAGGCGCGACCTGTGCAGAACAAAGCAGCCTCGGTCGCAGGCGGAGACAACTATGCGAACGGTGTCGGCGGCGCATACGCCATCATGGCTTCAAGGATCGCCAACAGAGTCGCTGAGATGGCTGAGAGTATAACATTTGTCGAGCGGTAAGCAATATCCAAATTCACGAGTTTGCGCACGTGAGCTGATACTGATACTAGTCAAAGACCTCAAATGCAACAACAGATGCAGGAGGTCGCAGAGACCGGCAGGAAAGCCCCTCGCAAGCTGGAGATGCGCCTCCCACCCGGCGGCGGCGGACAGTCTGTCGCTTTCTCCGCACCTTTCCTCGACAACACCCTCCAAAAGATGCTGCAACTCCAGAACCGCATGCTCACAACGACTGCCCAGCTCTCGAAATCGGAGGGCGTGGACGAGTCTGTCATTAAGGAGCACGCGGCTCAGTCAGCCGAGCTCAGCAGGATCATTGCCATGATCTGCGCCGAGAAGGCAAGGCAGGGCGCTTAGAGCCATGTCCGATACGAATTTACAAAAGCACGACTCACGGAGATTCCTATCTTATTCTGTCGACCATATCGGATGCGACGCGGATGTCCCTTGTTCACGACGATGTAATTTTACGCGAGGCGTTATGTGGTTTAGGGTTTTCGGCGCGCGGCTATGGACAACTTTAGTAGCATTTACGAACACAACTATTTCATATCTGTTCGACAACACGACCAGGCTTGGCCAAAATGACGGCCTGATGGTGTGCATCTGTGTACAACTTCGCCGCATGTGAAAATGAGTATACGTCTACCTCCAGTAGCCCGCCATTCTCTCGTCACTGTAGCAGTTCTCCTGTTGCCGGATGCGGTACACAGCGCAACCTCACCGAGTATTGTCTCATGTGGCCTCAAGAAATATACGTCTCTAACATCGCATGTATTTATTCGCGATTTTGTCGCAAGCAGGCGCACGTGACTTTGTTTGCGTAATCATAGTAGCCCAGCTATTACTTTCGCTGCTACGTTACAACTTGCCAGCTTGGAGCACAGGGTCCAAGGTCTGCTTTCCATACAGATTCGAATTATATACCTAACGATATAACAAACAATTTCCCACGAATAAGAGCAGCAACGAGGATCATCGCCTAAGGAGCCGTGAGCCGTCTTGAGCGCCTCGGGTCAGCATTCTCCCGGCGCGCTCCTTCTTTTCCCCAGCTGCAATCCTTGCCCTATCATGTTTATGTGCGGAGAGGGCGTGTGCCCTTAGTGCGAGCATCCCACTTACAGAATCTCTTACAGAACTATATACCATATCGATCTTTGATTGAATATCATTCGCCGATGTCGCCAGATGACTGCTGGCTCCCCATTTCTTATTTGCATGGACACCGCTCTTGCTCGAATCTCGATTATTTGTCTTTTTCTTTCATCGATCTTTAGTTATTTAAATCTGCTTGATTCATAATTATATCAGGCATGTCATCCACACAGCCGTACCCTCACCGCAGCGAAGCGAAAGCAGATCATAGACGATCGCCTTCTGCTGAAGATCCCGAAAGTCTGGCAGCATGGCCAATTCCCGATGACGACGAACTCGAGCGGACCATGTCACGACACGAGCGTGGCGAAAGCGCCGAGGCAGAGATCACACACGAACCCAAGCCCAGTGGTAATCCACTATCAAGGACACTGTCGAGACGATCAGCCACATCATCGCGATGGGATCCTGGGCCAGCGCCTGATGGCGGTGCGAAGGCCTGGACGCAAGCAGCCATGGCTCATTTGACCATTTTTAGTACTTGGGGTTGGATTACAAGCTACGGCGTATTCCAAGAATATTATCGCACAACCCTTGGGCTTACTCCATCAACCATTTCCTGGATCGGTTCCGTGCAAATCTTCTTGCTGTTCTTCCTTGGGACCTTCAGTGGCCGTGCACTGGATGCAGGCCTCTTCAGGCCAGTCTACATCACTGGCTCCGTCCTTCAACTCCTTGGTGTCTTCTCAATGTCTGCATCGACCAACTTCTGGCAGATCTTCCTTTCCCAAGGCTTGTGTCTTGGAATAGCCAATGGTCTCCACTTCTGCCCAGCCATGTCTCTTGTGAGCACCTACTTTGTCCGCAAACGAGCATTAGTGGTCGGCGTCGCTGCCATGGGCTCATGTACAGGAGGTGTTGTCTTTCCTATCATCATTCAGCAATTACTGCCGCGTATAGGGTTCCCTTGGACAATCCGTGTCTGCGGTTTCATCATGCTATTGACCAACATCTGCACAATCGCTTTCTACCGCACCCGCCTCCCACCACGAAAGACTGGGCCACTGGTAGAGTGGTCCTCGTTCAAAGAATGGCCATTCATGCTGTACTGCGCAGCAAGCTTCTTCAATTTCTGGGGCCTGTACTTCGCCTTCTTCTTCGTCGGCAGTTTTGGCCGCGAGATCTTAGGAATGAGCTACCCGGACTCGATCAATCTGCTCCTCACGATGGTGGCAGTGGGCTTCATCTGGAGAATTCTGCCAAATTATTTTGCGGACAAAATTGGCTCGCTGAATATGCTGCTTCCCTTTACTCTGCTCGCCGGAACTATGTTGTTTGCTTGGATTGGGGTGCACACACGGCCTTCGCTCTTTGTGTTTGCGGGCATTTACGGGTCTGGATCTGCGGGCATGCAGTCTCTGTTTCCGGCCGGGCTGTCGAGTTTGACGGAGGATCTGAAGAAAGCTGGTGTGAGGATGGGGATGGGTTTCACGATTGTGAGCTTCGCTTGCTTGACGGGACCGCCTTTAGTAAGTCAACTAATACACGGAGCGACAACTCAAAAGTGTGGCACTGACATCTGAACGTGCAGGCAGGAGCTTTGATACAACGCGGAAACGGGAGCTACTTGTACGCGCAGATGTAAGGAACGATCTTCACTAGGGATGTAGTGCAAATTGCTGACTCGGATCTCGCAGTTGGGGAGGCTGCTGTTTTTTCCTAGGCTCCGCCTTGTTGGTTGCTGCCAGAACAGCTAAGGTTGGCTGGCATCTGAAAAGGAAGATTTAGGTCACCCGCCTTGATGATCTGGTCTTCCAATTGGTATAACATGCCTCTTATAGCCAATTACATCTGGGCCGCTGAACTGCTCTGCAGACCCGTTTTCATGCCATCTCAGACCGTCGCCTCCAAACCATCAGCTTCAGCTCTCGCCTTTTCTAGCCTTTCCTTGGCCAGCGCTTTTGCTCTCGATTTCTGGGCTTGTGCCTCCTGGTGCTTTTGGATGTTTCTCATCAACCATGTGACTGGAATCCTTCCGGCGGCGTAGATGATTATCGTACCGACCGTCGCGCCAAAGGCCACGCCCCATGCCTTCACAACTGACCACTTGCCTGGTGCACCTTCCGTCGTAGTGATTTCAACAATGTTCATTCCAAAGAGACCCGAGACAAGTGTCATAGGCAAATAGACGGCGGCGAGTACAGCTAGCACCACCGTCCATTCTGCTTGGCGCTTCATAGTTTTGGCATCTTCAATCTGCACTGAGCCAATGACTACTTGTATCTCTTCATTGACAGTTTGCGTCATAGCGTTGATGTGTTGCTCTAATTTTTGTAAGGTCTCAGGAAGATTTTTGATGTCCATGGATTGAGCGCGACCAAAGATCACCGGCGCTGGTTTGGTGCGCTCTTGCAACCAAAAATCGTCTACGCCCTTTTTTACTGTCTTTTGTTGGTCGCCCAGTCCACTTGAAGTCGCTACAATCCAGCTCTCTGCTTCCCCTACAGCTTGTATGTAACGCTCCCTCAACTCGGCAATCAGCATCCGGGCATCGGCGACTTCGCGGCGAAAATCCTTCAAGAGAGAGAATGCTTTGTCGCTGGTTTCGTTGGCGGCCTTGCGACGAAGGCGTTGTAACCTACTGTCCAAGGATGCCACAGCAAGTTGCCAGGTCGACTCAACCAGGAGCCAGACTAGTATATGGCACTTGCCATTTGAGTCCGGTACATCCCGCGGATTGAAGAACGGTACATCCTTCGGTTGGAAAACTGATTGCGGTGTATGGTGCTGGAACAATCGAAGAGCAGTTGTGATCATGCAATTGGACGTCCCTTGCTCGATCACGATTGGTGACCGCAAGACAGTCACCGGCAGCTCGTTGTCCATCCGAAAACTGAAGCTCAATAGTCTTTGAAATGGATCTCCATTCAACAAGTCCCACAACGGCTTTTTGCCACTGCTCAGGTCTGGCGTGGCTTCGACGAGTACAAGATCTACAGATAGGTAGTCAGCACCACGCAAGCCCATCTGCATTTGGGTCGGGTCCTCACAGAAGTCCGCTTCGAGTTGACAACATGACAGGCGGGTTCGAGTCTTCCGCATCTTCACTTCTTCAGTCTTTCTCACGCTTGAATCTCCCGAGACTCCCATGGTGTCGCTGATCCAGTCAGTTCTCGCGCGTCCAAAGTCGATGCTTCGCTCGAAGTTATTAATGGAGACTCCAAAACAATTGGCTCCAACGCGGAGGTACGAATCGGAGACCCCAGTTGAGGCTCTAAAGTCGCCAATGTCGATGCTGAAAGGGCCAGCGCTGATTTGCGGGTTGAAAGAAATGGTCTTGGTGACCACACGGGTACTGCCCCACGCAGAAGGCGAATCAACTACACTGCTGAAGTCACAGTCTACATGGAAGCCTTTCGTCTCTTGGTCCAACGGTAATGTCAAAGCAAGCAACAGATGATCCTCAACCTTGTGGCTTCGATATTGCCCTGGAACTCGCAAAGATGGGCCCAGGACGTTCTTCGCATGCTCAACTGCTGATTGACTGTCAAGCCGGATCATGTGCCTCGCGAGGAACTCGGGGCTAACGTCTTGGCCAAATTTCGTGATCAGGAACTGGCCAAACTGCTCGTCGATGTCTTCGATGATCAAAACAGTACCGCCCGACCGAGGGACGTTATCATGTAGTTCCTTTAAATTGGCATCCATAGTTCCAATGTCCCATCTCATTCCTTCAGGATGATTTTCGTTGATAAGCAAAGCATTCGGCTTTCGCTCCAATATGGAGTGCATCATAGCCGAATTTCTGGGTATGCACTTCGCAAGAGTTTCATTGAGTGATCTTGGCTTTGGATTGGCCTGGAACACACGAGAGTGATCGGCTCCAGACCTTCGATTCGTCGCACCTCCAGCTTCGCCATGGGAGTCATTTGTATGCGAATGCTGGCCCGATGGGATTTTAGGCGTCACGGTTGGCGCCGGCGTGACTTGCATTTCTACTGGCTTGTCGATATGCTGACGGCTGATTGAAGATGATCGATTAGGCATTGGGACGGTCGTGTCGCAAAAGGTGCTCGTAAGTATAGCAGCTGTGGTCTCCAAAGACGTGCAATATGCATATGGGAAGCGCAAAGCAAGGGGGGAACGAGTCGTTTATGAGACAAACTTATATTCCCGTGTTGCTCATTTAAGGACTGTTGGCCAGCACGTGTGGGCGGATCAGAATGGCGGGTTCAGATCTCACCGGACGTTGCAAGCTATTTATGGCTGTTAGCACTGGTGTGCATATGCTGGCACGAGGACTCGTAGTTCAGTCAAGATCTAGACTCAAGCCTCAAACCTCGTGCCAATCAGCCGGCGTGAGATAATCACACTGCATGTGTGGCTGCAGCAGAGGCCGCAGCTGCGTGTCAGCCAGCCAAGAGATTCCTCACTGTATGCGTGGGCAAGGTCACTAAAGTATAGCTGTGTTTCTGGATTGTCGTAATTGACTGTCCCAAAAAGACGTCCCGACTTGTGACCATTTATGCGGCATCGTATTGGGAACAGATCCATTCTGACAGGACTACAGCATATCACTCGCGTCGATGAAAGAGGCTGTTTAGGGTGCAAGTTGAGATGTATGGTCTATCCGCCGCGGATTTGTATCGCTGGAGCGCAATGTCACTCTACATAAAGCACACTGAACGTACCCAAGGTCTCCATCGATAGTTCACTCGAAGGTGAACTTGTAGATGTCGTCCAGCTTGACATCCTCCATGACCAAGAGCCTCACCCAAGGATCGACAACTGGAACAATCGGTTTCGCAGGTCCGTCGGGACCACAGATCTGGGCAATGTCGACATCGAAGAGCTTCTTGTAGAGCTCGTTGCGCTCAGTATCCCACTCGCCCTAGTAGCAGAAAATTAGTATTACGGCTCAACATTCATCAGACTGCGGACATCATCTAATCCAACTGACCTTGTACGCAGCGAACGTCTCGAATCCGTCCACAAAGTCGCCTGCCTCTTGCCAATTTCGAAGTCGCGCGCCGTTATCGTTGAGCCACTTGTCCAAAGGGTACCGGTCTTCCACCCAGCTTTGCCAAAGGATGACGCCTTCAGGACCGACACCGAGCACGAAGGCGTGTGCAAAAGACGCGAACTCACCTGACCTTTTCTGCTCGTCCAGTTCGAAGTCGCAGATGTCACCAAGCGAAACCGAGATCACGGTCGTGGTGCTCTTCTCGCCAAGGGCAAGCGCCTTCGCGCGTTGGAACTCCAGTCGGAGAGACTCACTCGGAGTCTTGCGGATCTTATCGACGTCTGTATCCAGACCGCCGAGAGTGTAACCCAGGAACTTGATTACCTTGATGAATGCGGCCGGCGGGCATGCGAGGAGACCGACGAGTGTGGCTGAGGCTTTGCACGATTTCCAGGAGAGACCCACATCGCGATCGGGGTAGAGGGTCCTCGTCTGATTGCACTCCGCGGCTGCAAGGATGCTCACGAAGATGCCAGTTGCGCGCTCCGGACCATGCTGGAAGAAATCCTTGACCTGCTGCTGGAGCGCGAGCAGAGGGCTTTGAACAGCGCCAGAAGTCAGTCTGCGCAAGGCACGAACGATGTCCTCGCACTCTGCCCTGTAACTCTTTGGTAGGTCTAAGGTGGCTCCTGAACTGGTGTCCTGTCGCGGTTCAAGAGGAGTGGCTAGGGAACTGTGCGGGTTTCGTCCCAGACGGACGCTTACGAGATGAGGGCGAGGCTCATGCTCAATACCTTGTGCATGGCTATCCTTTGTCTGAAGGCTGTCCCGGGCAGTGCTTGCTTGTCGTTGACTCTGGAGTTGTCCTTGTTGAAAAGAGCTCAATTCTCCTTCGACAAATTGTACGACGCCACGCATCGCCTTTCTGAGTCTGTCGGGTGATTTGATCATCGTGACTACCCGACTGTGCGAACGATGTGTGTGCCTGTCTCTAGCTAGAGTACGTCTTCATGCTAATCGGCATGCTCTATATATATTAGCAGTATTACTTGCCCATGAAGCATACATACAAAGTCACTGTTTGCCATGGGAGGCAGCATCGTTTTTGTGTCTGTGTCTTGGTCTGCACAAAGCGATCCATGCAGGTTTCGACCAGCTTGACTTGTCGATTGAAGTACATCTGTGATTGTCTCAGGTCTCGCAATTTCAGCTGCAAACCAAAGACAAAGGCATGGTTGGGAAGTCTGATGTAAGTGAAACGCCACGGAGATGGCCTGCCAAAGATGCCAGTAAGAGACCGGTGATTCCGGCGTCGATTATGGGGACATGAGGGTTGTTTACCATGATGAAGAGTTTCAAGCTTGATGGAGTCGTCGTTACTGATTGTTTGGAATGAAGTGGTGCGGTCGAGACGAAGTGTCGACAGAGCCAGGGCCTTCTTCGAAAACATTTCCATACAACAAAATAAGCTTCTACAAGCCCAAATTCCCTATTCTACTCATCAGCAGCAATAGTAGCAAACCCTCCAGCCTCGAGCTCACTCAAAATCTGCGTCCCCTTCACCTCCCCACTGCCATCAAAGAACACCGCAGCAACAGCCTGCACGCCATGAATCGGCTCGTACTTGTACTGCTTGCTGAGGACACCATCGACGGTCTCCTCGTGGCCCGTGAACGTCATGTCCTTGAGGTAGCTGCCGACGACGCGCGAGCCAGAGACGCGCCCGTCGTTGTCGAGGTCCTGCTCGACGATGTCGCCGTTCTGCGCCAGGACACGGTTGGTGTGGCTGTTGCCAGAGAAGTCGTTGATGGAATAGAGGATGTTGTTTTCGAGCTCGAAGGAGCGTTTGGTTGCTTGGCTTGAGCTTGAGCCGGAGTCGGAGTTTGAGGAGTCGCCTCCGAGGACGCCGCCAAGGGCGTCGGTGGTGGAGTTCACGATATCGCTGACGCCCTGGCCGAGCGTGGCGATGATGGGGTTGAGATCGAGAGATTCGAGGACGTTGTCAACCATGCCGACGAGATTCTCGAGGCGCGCTTCGAGCAGGACTTTGGCGCTGACGTTCTGGATGAGGAGTTGGACGCGGTCGATGGAGAGGTCGACGCCGGCGTTGAACTGCAGCAACTCCAGCACTTGAAGGTCGAGGTTGATTTTGGCGGTCAGGTTGTCGACTTCGATGTTGATCTCCTCGACGGATACGGAGGCGTTGAGGAAGACATCGGGGTCTGGGTAGGTCAGGCTGGCGTTTGAGCGAGTGTTCTCGGTGGAGTAGATGACGGAGTCTTCGTCGCCCTCCAAGGTGAGGTTGTAACCAACGTAGCCAGAGTCTGAGGAATCCGCAGTAGTGGTGGCAACGTCAGTACTCTGCGCGCGCACAGAAGATGTAAGGCTCAGGCCGAAGGCCAACAGGCAGTTGAGAGTGAGCGACAGCATCGTAAGGGTCGACAGATGGTTCGCTGTAGCAAATCGAAAGTGAACGCAACTTCGAAAACAGCAGAACAGGAAGAGGAGAGATACCTTCCTAGCAATACTCAAATCTCGATGCACGGCAATTGTGCCTCGAATGGGATGCCACTTACCTAGCCTGCCTTGCTTGTGTTTTCAGGCTGTGGAGAGATACATGAAGCACTGCGACGCAACTGATCCTCGACATCCTTGCTCGAGCGGGAGCTGTCACGCCACAACGCATGGCAGATGAGCACTCATCTGCCTGATCGCAGGGGATCAGCGAGTCAGAGGATGCGGTATAGCTGTTTGGTGAAACGGCGTGGCGTATTGGCGTCGAAAGGCGCGTTTCAATTGGCCTGGGATTACAAGGTTAGAGACTTCACCCTCTAGCGCGTCGTCACCCCGCGCTAGAAATCAGGAACAGATGTTCAGGCTAGGCGTCTGGCCCGACTTCCACGATGCCTTTTGTCGATTATCCGAAATGAGCAGAGCCGTGTGCAAGGCTTTGATCATGCTTGCAGTGCGGGTGGATCTCTCCGGCATCTGCGATCTTGGATGATGGCTGCAGAAGTTGGTTGTGGAGTGTAATAGTACAAAGCCATGGCCAGACGTGCAGCATCCAGCATCAGCTCCGGAGTGGGTATCTTCGACTTCCCTGTCCTGTCTCGAACTGCACTTCTTTTTGTCGCTGTCAGCAAGCAGTCCGCCTCATACTTCACGTCAACATGGTTTTCCACGCGATGTCGCGCCTCTTCGTGCTCCTCGCCATCACACTCCTTTTCGCCATTCACGTCTCGGCGCAGACCGCAGCATCATCTGCGACTGTCACAACAGCACCACGTACCACCACAGCTGCCGGAAACAACTCGACCAGCACACGCTCGCGTTCCAGTGCAGCCACTGCTGGCGCACCCCCAGATGTCTATCTTAACGTCCCCGAGCTTCACGTTGGCCGTATCGAATTGACTGTTGAGGAACTGCAAGCCGACATCAACTTGAACGCCAAAGTCGCCAACCTGGTCCAGCTGAACGCTGGTGTGTCAGTCAACGTCCAGAAAGTCAACATCACTATTGCCGAAGTCGATGCGGAGGTCGAGCTTGTTGTGCGACTTGGTGAGTTTCACGACATATACGGTTCGATAATGCAGAAAACATGCTGACTTAACACACAGGTCACCTTGTTGATATTGTCAACCGCGTCTTCGAATCTCTTGACCTGAACCCACTACTTATTAATACCATCAACAACGTCACAGGCTTGATTGGCGATGTTGTCGGTGACGTTGTCGGTGCCGTTGATGGTCTGCTCGGCTCCATCACTCAGGGTGGCTCAACTCTGAACTTCCTTGTTGACAACTTGGGCAACATCGTCCAGGAAGTTGGTGGAGTTAGCACCATTGTTGGCGACTTCACCAAGAACATGACCGAGACCGGAGTTACCAAGAACCTTGGCAACGGCTTAGTACAGAAGGAGTTCTCGTACTCTCCTCTCAATTCGCTTGTTGATATTGTATTCAACAAGGCCGGGCAGGTTGTACAAGCTGTTGTGCAGAAGAAGAAGAATGGCAGTGGTAGTGGCAGCGGATCAGGAAGTGGTAGTGGGTCTAACTCGACGACTTCTGCTGCGTCGTCATCTAGCACTAGTTCGTAGTCGAATGTATGAGCTTGTCGCTGTGTTCGAGATTTGGTATGCGGTTGTACCGTATCAAAAAGGAGTTTTGTCTCAGTCAAAGCTTAGAGGTGAGTGTCGATTCATTACCTTCATGGCAAGAATGGAGAAAGGATGGCTGCCTCATCCATCATGGATGTCATCGTCCTCGTCAAGACGATCTAAGAAGTACTTGAAGTCATCCAGTCCTTGTAGGTCGTTCTCCGCAGATGACACCTGATGCCCTCCGTACGCGTCAGCGGCGACTCCTTTCAGAAGCCGCTCGCCAAATGGCAGACAGGAGTCAAAGTCGATGATCACAGGGCGACCATCTGCGTCAATACAGACATTATGCGGGCATATATCATTATGCGCCAAGCCAAGGCTATGCAAATGCTTCACAGCAGCCTCGACACCTGCGAAAATCTCCTGTCGCTGCTGCTGGGAGAGTGGCCGCGAAGCATAGTCTGCAAGGCTGCACTGGTATCGTTTGAGGCAGATCTGCACGATGCGGCCGTCTTGGACGACGCAGCCGAAATACTGGGCAATACTGGGATGAGGGTGGCCGCGTAGCTTCTCTAGCACGGTTGCCTCGTGGAGCAAACATTCGGCGACGAAGGTGTGCCCAGGCTGGCTGTCCTCGTACATAAATGATGGCGCCTTTAGGTAGTGGGCATCGTGAGTCACCGCGTCGAGTGGCACTCGCGTGAAGGCGTCGGGAATAAGAGGGTTGATATTCTCAAGCGGGACTGGCCGGAGGAGGTTGAGGACTTCGAACTCGTCGACGTCTTCCATGCGGTCTTGGCTTTGGCCTGCGAAGGCGGAGCCGTTGACGAGGGCAGTCACGGAGGTGTATTGGAAGGTTGGACTGCTGATGCCATCGCCGTCGGCAAAGACTTCTTGCAGTGAGAATTGCGAGCCGTCTGGTGTTTCGTAATCCATTGTTGCTTGTTGTTGTAGTTGTTTTGATGGTGATGTGTTACTGTGGATGTCGATGCAGGCGCTTGTGGGTAGCGTGTGACGGATATGTGTGTTCTTGCAAGGGTGGATTGTGCTTGCGATAAGGTGTCGCGTGCGTGCGTGGCTGCGTGTTAGATATTATTCAGATACGGCGGGACCTTTGCTCGGAAGGATTTCTTGCCGACTAACGTTACTCCACGCTCGAGCTTGCCATGGATGGAGGAGGCAGCGTTTGCCTCGTCGTCGCACACGTCGTCGTCCTTGTGACACTTGCTCATATACACATGCGATGGACGACAGTAGTGTCACACACGCGGCGCGGCAATACCTTCGCCTACCCTCGTCCGGCGGCGCTTGGGCGTGGGCAGGAGTCGGTATCGAAGGCAACCATCCCTGCGTGCATGACGCTAGGCGACATGCATTAGGCGTGGGGCCGTACAGCAACGCAGTAGTGCAGCAGTGCTCCTGTCTTCTTTCTTCCTCCTTCCAGTGACCTGCACATACGCGCGTGCCCATTGACGAGTCCTCTACTGCCTGCCTGCCCGCCCTGTTGCTCGCATCCCATCGAGTGCACCTGTAGTCCAGCCCATCGCAGAGCCCACACGCTGTCCACGTACTCTCCGCCCTCTGCGCACGCGACCTCGCCCAGCGCCGTATAAATGACATGCTGAAGACGCCAGCCATTGGTGGCCTGTCGTGTCGCCGCCGATGGCGGCTCCTATGTACCAACGAGAAATAGGAGGAGCCTCAACACCACAATACGATGGCAGTAGAGGGAGCGTGCAGTCGCAACTGCCAAATGGAGGCTGCAACTTTCGCGAGTTGACTCTCGGTGCTCGAGCACCGGTATGCGGTTGCAAGCGCTTTTGGTTGAATGGCAGCAGTGCTCTGGGAGCGCAGGACAAGCAGGATTTTTGCTTCTGCGGACACCACGCCTGCTTCCACCATGCCGGAAGCCAGATATCTTCAGCGCCCGTACAGACGGCGGTGAGCGCAGTGCAAGATGAGGCCGCCCATCACGTGCGCGGTCGCAACACGCCCGATGGATACTACGCCGTACACAATGCTGGCGCTGCAGCGTCGCCAAAGCCATCTGCTGGACTGGGCATACAGGCCGACTTTCCATCGCAGTCGCGCTCTATCAATACTCGCATGTGGGATGCGCTCAATGGCTTTGCGCGCAACCAGGACGATGGTACAGCTTCAATCACCACTTCAAAGCTCCCGTCGACGGCTGTTCCTAGCATCAATGGCGATGCGATACCACCATATCAACAACGATCAATGGGCCCTCCACTCAATATCCCCTCACTATCGCTTGCTAGAGCTGGACTGGACGAATACGGGGGAAGCGCAACCGAAGTCGCCACTCCCAGCGTAGCTGGTACTCCAGACCTTCAAGCATTCATCCCTCCAGGCTATCAGCCTCGACCCTCACCAGCACGGTTGCCCGCTAGCCAGCCTCAAGGTCGAGTGTCCACGCCGACGCCACAAAACCAGCAGCCAGAAAATAACAACGCAATAAACCACCTTCTGTCTCGCGATGTGGAGAACATGCTGCAAAGCTACGGGCGCCGTCTCGATGTCCTGGAGACAATTTCCTTCTCTCACGTCCCTATCGAAGAAGTGCAAGACAAGTTTGAGAACTTCGATGACCGCCTTCTCGATTTTGAGCAATGGCGCACCGAGCGCGACCAGGAGCGCGAACAGGAGGCTCTGGATCGAGCAAGCGACTCCGCCAAAGAAGCTAGCAGCAAACGACGTAGGCTTCTTCCTGACCAGATTTCCTTCTCCTCGAGCGGATCATTCGACAGTGCAGCCGCCATGCATACAGAGGCTGCAGTTCTGGCGACCGTGGCAACAAATTTGGAGCTTGAACCTCGCTTCGAGGCTCTGGAGAATCGTGTAATGGACCTCGAGAACGCCGCGATGCCTTCCTTTGCGCGACCATGGGAAGTACAAGTGGTGTTGCTCCCTTGGGGCAGCAACCTTCGAGGCATCTGGTTCACTTCCAGCGACGCAACACAACATTCTCAGCGATCCGCTTTGCAGAGCTCTGCGGAATGGACCGGTCCCAAGACTGCTCCGAAAGTCTCTTTCCAGTCATCAGCGTCAACAGCGTGGACTACCGAGTCCATCGAAGCATGGGCTGAAGACGCACAAGACTGGCTGTCGCCTAAAGCTTGTGGGCCAGCAGGAGACGTGTTCCAGCGTCTCGCTAGTAGAGGTCTCGTCCGCGATCTTGAATTCACCAACTCTTCGTCGAAGCATATCTGGGACACGATCACCAACGCATTCCGCCGTGTACTGCCAGAGAAGCCGCCCGCCGAGTCTGACCTCCTCGAGCAATACCACGGCCTACACGCGCGCTTCTTGCCTCTGAGGAAAGTCCGCAAATCAACACGTTTGCGTTTCCTGAACCCTGCCGAAATGGTGACCTCTGCTTCATGGACGGCAGACATGCTCGAGTCGAGTGCCATGATGAAGGTTAATGACGGACAGCGTCGTTTGTACATCACAACACCTCATGCATACTTGCAGAATGGAACCGACAAGTGGACATGGAAGACTTTGAAAGATCTTCCTGCTCGAAATGAGCAAGGAGAAGTGCGCCACAAAATTGGCAGGAATGTCGCTATCGAGGCTTGTTGGAGTTATAATGACAAGCTGGACTATATTCCGAGCTTGCACTCGTCCTTCGGCTCGCATACATCCCACAAGTCGCAGGTCGACTCCGGTGCACCGCAGGTCCCTGACCAGCCCATGTCGCCGCTCTCAGACGCTCGACCACTCCGTCAGAGAACAATTTCAAGCTCCCTCCCAAACTACGAGACCGCAGCCCTCGCCCTGAAACGTCGCGCAGCCTCCTTCGAGACCCTCGGCAACGCGCCCATGTCTTCAGACCCTCCAAGCTTGGCCACTGCTAAACGTGCCCGCCTCTCCATCTCCCCCGAAGCCGAGCGCAGAGGCGTCGGCTTCACTCCGCGTCTCTCGCGCGAACCGCCATCGCCTTTCCACTCAGACGTCAATATGGTCGACTCCCGCAGCCAAGGTGCCGCGAGCAAGCGAGGCACGACACCTTTCGCGTACGCTACGCCACACAGCAATTCTACTTTGATGGGGATTGCTGGTCTTTTGCGCTGTGGTGACGACGATACCGTGCTCGGCACTGACCTCGCTGACGAGGAGTGGCAAGGCGTTGGAGATGGGTTTGAAGACGAGGAGGGCGAAGACGACAACGACGACGACGATGAGAGTGTCGCGAGTGGTGAGAACAGCTCATACGGCGACACAGACGTCGACGAGGAAGAGGGGATAACGATTTACGAATTTTGAGCAATGCTGTTGCTTGATTTGTGCTTTCTGTGCTTTTGGTTCTTGACGGCGAGCATCGGCGTTTGTGGGTTTTTGGTTCTTTTTAGCATTTTGGTCCTTGCTTTTCCAGCGTTGGCATTTAAATCGTGTTCTTTGCTTCTTGTGCGCGTTGCGTGGAGCGAAACGTGAGCGATGCGGCGAAAACTCTACTCCGTGTTTATATAGAGGTTGCGGTGGCGTGTATCATTCTCCCCCTCCCGGTCAGCAGGCGAGATTGTATGTACGTTTTTAGGCGGAACTGAAGGGTGTTTTACATAAGCATATAGGACAACACAAACACAGACAGACGGACAGATGGAGAGGTAGGCAGACAGATAGACAGATAGGAATCTCCAATCAAATCTATGTTATCACTTTGACGAACGACAGGCGGTTGCAGTGACTATATCGCTCGGCCTAATTGGCACAGGAGAGCTCAATTGGGATCTTGTTGGATATCCGGGTCACCCTGGACCTTTGTTTGAATAATAGCTCTCGAACGCTTCGGATTGACTGGAGATCAGGCTGACTGATCTCGCTCGCGGAGATGACTGGAAAGTAGATAACACAAGAACATCAGCCCCCTTGGCAATTCTCTCCAATAAAAGTAAAGATCAGATCAAAGATCGTACCAAAGGAAAAATCAAACACACGAGACCTCCCGCAGGGTTGTGACCGCAGCCATACCGCCCGAAGCACACCAATCAATTCGAGAGAATGAAACTCCAGGAAGGCCAGCCTGTGGCCAGAGAAATCAATGTTCCACATCAAACCATTTGCCGCAGATGACAATTGCCAGGCTCAAGGCAAACCCGCTCTCCACTCAAGCCTTGTGCACCACCACCCACACAGGCGGCAAGCTGTCGCCGCGCTTGCCCGTCCAGCCCATGCTTGACAGCGAGGAACCGGCGCGGTCGCCGCCGTACTCGATTGTCGTTCCCTGTTTGAGTTGAAAACTTGTCAGTGAGGTTCTCATTGATCAATGGAAGGTGTGCAGGAGTGCTTGATCTTACTTTAGCCCAAGCGCCGTCGCCCTTCTCGACGACTTCGGTGATGGCCCAGCCTTTGGGTTCGGCCTTGCCGCCGAGCACGTTCTCGATGACCATGGCAGGCGTGAAGTTTGTGGCGACGTTGAAGATCTTGAAGTTGCTATGATTGCACATAATTGTCAGTTTCGTGATCTGCCATTTGCTTATAGATAGCCAGAGCGGGTAAATACTCACAACGATTTCCCCGTGTGCTTGTCCTCCCAGACCTTGGACGACTTGTTGAAGATGTGAAGCTTGGTGTGCTCGGCCGGGAACATGTAGTTCATGCCGGCGCGCAGCTGCGGAGGTTCGTTGGGAGCGCCTTTGGTCGAACCCGAGGAAGATGAGGACTTCTTGGAAGCGGTCGACGCGGCCTTGAAGATCGGAGCGGCGTAGGCGATGGGCTGAGCTTGCGGGACGCAGACGTATTGGGTGTGCATGACCATGAGGGGTGCGGCAGTGGGAGCCGCGGGTGGGAGAGGAGCGGAGGGCTCTGCTGGGGTAGGGAAGGGAGGAATGTAGCCGGTACCTGCGCGCCAGGTGAAGGGCACCGAGTCCATTAAGTGGTTGGACGAGTTAGTTTTGTTGATCGTCCAGTGCGGACGGTGGCTTAAGTAGATTGTGGTCGAATTTTTGTTGGTATGTTTGTTCAAGTTGGAATTGGAGTCGGGGCAAGCAGCTGTGGCAAAGTGGTGATGAGTGGGGAGAAGGATTGCCAAACTCGACGCAAACCGAGCCTTCTTAACTGCATTCTAGGTGTGACAGCAAACATGGCGCAGTCAATACTGCAAGTTTCTGGAACTCCCACGAGGTCTCCGCTATACACTGGTGACCCGAACGTTCGAACATGCGCTGGCAGGTGGTGTGCGTGTGCAGCTGTGACATGGCCGTTTTGGTGCGGGCGGGAGTGTTCTGGAAGAGTCAGAACGAGTTTGGCAGCCATGTGCTTGCATGTTGGAGACAAGATAGCAAATCATATGCCCGACATTGTTTGGAAAAAGTCAGCTGATAGGGTGGAAGCCTGAAACATGAACGTCGGAAAGAATGTGATAGGGGAACAACCTGCAAATCCAGGCAGCAAAATCGAATGTCTGTGGTATCTCTCCAATCGTACAATAGCTTACGTGTACCAGGCATACTCAATGCGAGCCAGCCACCACAGCCAACCCCTGATAGACCGCTCTCCTGACCGCCCAGAATGTGCCTTCTCTTCCTTGTGTGCGATATTGCGGCACGGCAAGACCGCCGGCGCCTGCTTCAACCTCGATTCTACCACTTGCGCCTTTGCGCACAACAACGCTGCCGTCGACAAGTAGCGTACCCTCGCCACGGAATTCGGCTTGGTGGCCCAAGCCGCGAAGAAGTGCGCGCAGGTCAGCAATACGCAGATCGCCGACGTGAATGGGATGTGTGGTTGCGTGGTGTGCTGTTGTTGAAAGTGAAGTGATGGTAGGCTGAGGGAGAATGTCCAGCACGGGTATGGCCGCCGTCTCAACATCGGCAGAAGGCTTGGATCCAGCCTCTTGCTTGATAAGCTTGAGCTTCTTGCGTGCAGAATCGTCTTCGCAATCCGCTGGATCCTCGGATGATGGTGCTGGTTCAGCAGCCAACTGGCCGGTGAGTGCGACAACTCCGAGACCCTTCACGTTTTGCCAGACAAGCTTCTTGACGAGTCTGCTGCTCAACTTCAGTGACCAGGCGTTGGTATCAACGCTGGCATCCACTAACTCGCCCACTAGAGGAGAGAAGACTTCCGCCGCGCCAGCTCCGGCAAGCAGTTCGCGGCACTCTCCTGCCAGGGAAGTCGTTTCGCTTTGTGATCCTGATATCAAGATGAGCTTTCGTGGTCGAATCAGGGGAATCAACATTTGCAGGTCGCGCTTCTCGAACAAGCCTGTGTAGTCGACATGGGCGATCTTCAGATGAAGCTCCAGGCTCACTTCCCTGTAAACGATCTTCTGTGGACCTTCTGAGCCTGCGTCTTCAGGCTCGTAGTCGCTCTCGTCGTTGCTGTCGGTGTTGTCATCGACTGCTGCGCCATCCTTGCCAGCAGCTTCACCTGTGGCTCTGGCGATCGCAGCATCAATGTCATCAGGCTCATGCTTCTTGTCACCCTTCGCACGTTTGTTGGTGGGCTTGGAGTCTCGTCCTCCTTTTGCAGCAGGGCCAACATCACCCCATTTTCGCTTTTGACCAAGCGCGCCGTCCTGCCCTGATTCGTCTTTGGCATCTGCACCGTCCATGTCATCCTTCTCTTCTGCGCGGAGGTAGTCTTCGGGCTTGATCAATTCACCAAAGTCATCTCCACGATGCTTTGGCGCGATGAATGGGAAAATCTTCTCTCGGCCACGCTTGTTCCGGACATCGTAATCGTATACTCCTTTGCCTTTGATAAGGACATTGATGCCTAGATCCTCGTTCGAGATGCCGACCTTCCGCTTGTGTGATTGTGTTATTTGGTTCGAAAGGTTCAGCGCTTTACCCTGGTGCTCAGCATCTTCATCATCGTCCGAGGAATCAGAGGACACTGATGCCTGATCATCGATCAAGTCTGCGCCTGCTGTGTCGCCAGTGATTGTGTTGTCGCCTTGTTGTGTCGAGTGTAACTGGCGCTGGCGAGCGAGGTATTGGTTATAGAGAAGGACTTCGTCGCCCTCCAGTGCCTTGACGTCAGGCTGGCGAATTTGAATTGTTGCGCCGCTGCAGTCCACGATTTTGGCTCCAGAGTGGTTCGTTGTCTGAGCTGCACCATTCTGCCACTGACTCCATAGCTGAGCACCGAGGCCTGTCGCGCCTTGCTCCTCAGTTGTCAATTGTTCGGTCATGATTACCAAGTTTCGCGAGTCTTTGGCCAAAGCCTGCATTGCCAACCGTGAGAAGCCCCATTCCAAGCTCGAGTCGCTTGCGAGAATAATGGCAGGGTTCTTCCGTCGTAATATCCTTTCCAGCTGGCTCTGTTTTTCAACTTGCTTCACATGATTCCAATCCAGGGGGTGCACAGCCGAGTCCTTTCCTTTGCCAGTCATTGCGGCTTCGGCGTCGCGCATCACGCCTTCATCCATCCACTCCAGCATACTTTGTAGGTAACGCATTGTGGCTTTTGAGGTCTTGTTGGCCATGTAAATATGGGCGTTCTTGTATGTTGCCGAATGCGGACCATCAATGTTTTCGCGCCAGACTTGGTTAAGGAGGAAAGCAATCTCGAGGACTCTCGCCGAGGAATCAGCTGGGATGAGCACTTTGCCACCCTGCGCAACCGTATCTCTGACTAACGTGACCAGAGTCTCATCGCGCTTTTTCCGCGACAATGGATTTGCCTTTTCAATTCCTCTGGAACTGCAGATGAGTGCTGTCGGCTGGCGCAAAGGCTCGATGATCTCGGCGCCGCCAGTGCTTGAAGACAGCCATGCAGCTCCGGGCGAGAGATTCTCCCTGGTCTGATTCCAGTCTGCAGCATACACAATGCTTTCCAGGCCATGCTGTATATGCCAGATTGTGCCTCCCAGTGTGTGTCCAGCGGAATAGGCAGTCACCGTCAGCCCTCCCAGAGGTGGTGAAAACGGCGACGGAATTGGCTGATGAGGCTGGCTGTATTTCAGCGAGTTAATCGCATTGAAGTATCCTGCAATCTCCTCCACGGTTGGCGGTTGCAAAAGCAGGTTGCTTCCCTCATCATTGCCCTCTTCTCCAACATTGCCAGTTCCCAACGCTGATGCCGGTACAACACTTGCGGCAGCCTTCGAGCTGGTGTACAAATCCTCCACCAGTGCTCTTCCCAGGTTCACCACGGGAATTGTCGCGTAGACGGGTATCTTGTTGAACTGCGGAATGTGCTTGCAACAATGCGCGTAGGCGCCCAAGTGGTCCAGAGTCGGGTGTGTGAGCAGAATGACGGAAAGTGTCGAGACATGCTGAGCGATATGGTCGAGTTTCGAAGTCGCGAACGAAGAGTCCCAGCCTACATCTATGAGGATCTTGACACCTCCGTCGAGCTCCAGCAGAGATGATGAGGCTGGCGAAGCGGATTGCGCGCCGAGCAGTGGAGTGAAGGTGAACATGACGAGCCTATGCGCTTCGTGGTTTAATTGTTCTATCGGTCGCGCATGATTGAGCAGAATTGTGCAGAATTTAGTGCAGTGATGAGGCCTTGCAGCAGGCTGAGTATTGGTGTTGGTGCTATTTGATGCAGCTCTGGCATTCACATGCTACAGAACGCGGGTGAAGCCAGCAATCAATCATCGTCCGTGCACTTCGACAGCTTCGTTTGCAGTGCCTGGAGCGCATCACACGAGCGACCAGCAACACCAACGCCATTGGAACAACTATACCCTTACGACATCACAACAATCTATCGCCCAAACCTCCATCCTCGAATCTTCATACCGACACGCTGCGCGCGCATCACCGGCGTCCGACTTGCTTTCTTCAAGCTCCACAGCGCGCACGCGACAGAGTAGAGCAGCACCAGAGAAGCGCACGCATCGCAGAGAGCGAAGATGGCACACAGCAGGGAGAAGGGCGGCAGAGTGGTCTTCATCGGCAACATCCCATATGGTCAGTAGTAGGGAGGTTTTGCGCAGTCATGCGACAGCTGCTAACAATCCACCAGGCGTGAGTGAAGAGCAAATCTGCGAGATCTTCGGCCGCGCCGGCCAGGTGGTCAACTTCCGCCTCGTATACGACAAGGAGACTGGCAGACCCAAAGGCTTCGGTTTCCTGGAATACACAGACGTGGATGCGGCGGCGGCGGCGGTCAGAAACTTGAATGAATTCGAGCTCAACGGGAGAACCTTGCGGGTGGACTATAGCAACGACAACGACAAGGGCAACCGAGCGGGTGGAGCGGGAGACTTTGACGGTGGCGGACGGCCGCCACCTCCTGCGCATTTCAACATGAACATGACCGGCCAAACGAACGGAGCAGCACCAGACGTCCTGCCTCCTCTGCCATCAGGCGTACAGCTGCCCGCAGGTCTCAGCGCCCCAGACGCGATCTCGCAAACACTATCACAAATCGACCCTGCACAGCTTCTGGACATCCTCAGCCAAATGAAGACTCTCACACAGCAAGAGCCCGCTCGCGCCACAGCTCTCCTCCAGCAAGCACCCCAGCTAGGATACGCCATCTTCCAGTCTCTCCTCCTGATGCGCCTCGTCTCTACCGATGTCCTCCACAGCCTCATCCAACAATCTGCGCAGGCACCTGCTCCCGCTGCTCCGCCTTCACAGCCACCACAGATGCCTTACGGCCACCCGCCACCAGGCTATCCTCCGCAGCCGCCTTTCGGAGTGCCACCTCCTGGATATGGCGCACCACCGGCTGGTTACGCACCTACACCACCTCAACAACAGGCTTACCAGCCGCCGCCGCAGCCTGCTGCCCCTCCTGCTGCTGGTGGCCAGGACCAGGCACAGCTCATGCAGACCATCATGGCTTTGACTAGAGAGCAGGTCATGGCTCTTGATGCAAGCTCAAGAGACCAGATCTTGGCACTTAGGAGCCAAATGGGTGCACCTTTGTAGGCCCGCGTTGATGCGAAATGTCTTTCACGGGAGTCGGACTAAGACGATTACATTGTGCTTCACGAAGAAGTTCACGTGCTTTTTTACAGCAAGGCGTTCGGGCGATATGCATTGCGCGGGGGAGCGTGATCAGATTCTCGCTGTGGCGAAAATTGACATCAAATCAACAAGACGGCTCATCTGTCTTCATTCGGTGAATGCCGTGGCTTGATTGTATTATACTACGATACCATAATTCATGTCTTCCCAGTCCACCCCCTCCTCACATCGAGCAACTTGCAAGTTCACAATCTTGATCCCACTTCGATACCCATGTTCTGTAATAAAGCTCCTTGAACCCGCTTACTTACACTAACAACCCAGAACTTGGTCTCGTTGAGTAGCACGATCTCGCCCTTCCTCGTGAAGCAAAAATTCGCCACACCTCCTGGGCACATCACCTTCCCAATCAACGAGCCTCCTGGAGACCACACATTTAAGCCGTCTCCACAACCACTGTAGACATTGCCCTCTAAGTCGCACTTGATCCCGTCTGGGATGCCAGTGCTAGCGGTTGCGAAAAGGCGCTTGTTGGCAAGGAACGGGGAACCTGAGCGTATGATGATGTCGAAAGCGTAGCTGAACAAGAGGAAAGTAGTTAGCAACAGCGTTTCCAGACGTTGAGAACCTCGTGAGTAGTGTCATCTTACATTGTTCTTGCTCGGCCCTCGTCGGTGGTGCCGTCACCATGGATCCAATCCGTGTCAGTGATGTAAAGCGTTTGCTCATCCGGCGAGAAACAAATCCCATTCGGACGGCCGAAGCCGTCTGCAACTACTCTGACATCTCCCGAAGCAGGGTCGAAACGATAGACTTGAGAGCGAAGCTGTGGTTCGGGTTTGAAGCCTTGCTCGAAGCCGTATATTGGGTCCGTGAACCAGATGCTGCCATCGGTGTGTAAGACGACGTCGTTGAGGGAGTTGAATTGGCGTCCGTGAAAGTTGTCGAGAAGAGTGTGGGTTGCGAATGGTGGGGATGCATCCATATAGACTAGACCTCCGGGGGTGCCTATCGAGCCTTGGGCACAGAACAGAACTCCAGCTCCATAGTTGATGCCTCCGTTGCCCATGGGGAGATTGGTTGGGACTTGTTCTGAGGACCAGGTTCCATTCTTGTCACGGGAGACTTTGCTGACCTTGATAGTCGATGATGAGCCATTGCCTAGCCGATTGCTCGTCACGAACACTGAATCTTGGTCGGGGATGTAGACGCCGGCTTCGTGGGCGAACGGCCAGTCTTGTTCTACGGCAAGATCGATGCTTGGTTCTGGTCCCAGAATGTCTTCGAAAGCGGCACTGTAGATCGCGAAGTAGGGTCTCTCTGGCTCGGCTGTTGTATTTGTGGCCTTCGGTCCAATCACTGCTTGTTCTTCCTTCGATACATACTAAAACCCAAATCAGTGGTGATGTATATCGATACTCTGTCGCATCATGTACTCACTTTGCAGTTAGAGGGAAGCGTCATCTTGGTCGTGCATCTACCAATCACCAAATCACGCAATGTTCGCTCAATATAGACTTTCTATCACTGATTTCTGTTCGGTTATTGCGCAATAGGCGATGCAGCGACCTTCTCGGTTCATACCAGTCGCCGTCAATCGCCGGTATACGAGGTGGCTGCTTTTCATTGATTGCACGGCATCTGAAGGAGCACTAGGCTATACGCTAGTCTCGGTAGCTTACGTGTGAAGTCCCCACTCCCTTAAGCCTTGTTGGTGGAGATACTGTAGCTTATAGCATCTGTCTGCGTTTCTGAGATGGACAGTCGTCGACAGGCCCATCTGAACGTGAATCAAAGACCGAGAATGCCACGTGACGGCTGCAGGAAGCCGTTGTGTCCCAGTCTCAC
Organism: Cladosporium oxysporum; assembly: GCA_035771495.1. NCBI lineage: Eukaryota > Fungi > Ascomycota > Dothideomycetes > Cladosporiales > Cladosporiaceae > Cladosporium > Cladosporium oxysporum. The sequence continues at coordinate 798,011 of JAWNKS010000006.1, forward strand.
AGGCTCGCCGTTCGCAGTTCGCAAGAATGGCTCGACTCTTAAGTCTGGAGTCCACTCAGGCGCCGTAGGGAATGATTGTCGCTCGACACCACCACGTCGGCTCTTTGGCTCATGCAACGGGTTCCTTGCACCCGACTGCTGTCGGTGCGGACCACGCACCAGATTAAGCTTCATCACAAGCCATTGACAATATGAATAGGCATCTGTCGGTGTTCGAGAATAACAAGACAGATCTAAGAAGGAACGATTTAAAAGCTTAATACCACCTGCCGACTCATGCTTGAAACCCAGCCTTTGGACGGGATTCGCTGTTGCTGCCAAACAAGCTTCGGTATCAAACGCCGTCATTTACCGAGCAGTCTGGACCGTCCGATAAGGTTCTTCCATGAAGCAGTACACTCAATAAACTGGAATACCGTATCTCTGCCGTCTGGGGTAGCGTGCGTGGAGGGCTGGGGCCCCGGAACTCGGGGACCATCAAGTAGGGATTCATACATGTTATAAGACCACGTGCGAAGACACTAATTTCAATGTTTCACACCTCTAGTCCACTCGTGAAGAACAGTGGCAGCAACCACCTGCAACATGTTCTCCAAGTTGCAACTCGAAGGCAACGCCCTCCTTGCCACGGTCACGACGTTGACCTGCTTGGGCTTCTTGCTCATCGGCTACGACAATGGCCTCATGGGAGGTTTTGTCAACTCTCATGCTTTCACTGGAACGTTTGGCATCGATACAAAGACAAACGCTGGGACGAATATGATTGCGCTGGTCGTCGCTATTTACGAAATTGGTTGCTTTATTGGCGCCGTCACGACATCTTTTATCGGAGAAGGACTTGGTCGACGCCGTTCTGTGTTGATAGGTGTAATCATTCTCATCATTGGTTTGTTCCCCGTACATTACATCTAGACATGCTTAAGCTGATAACAGCCAGGTGCTCTGCTGCAAGCGACTGCTTACCACATACCACACATGCTCGTGGCTCGCATAGTCAGCGGCATTGGCATGGGCTTTGTGAACTCTACTGTTCCTGTCATTCAGGCTGAGTTCAGTCCCAAATCCTCTCGTGGCCGCTTCGTGTGCATGCAGTTGTCTACTTTGAACTTTGGTGAGTCTCGTCGGGGAGTTGGAAGCTCTTCCCTCTCGCAAGACTGACACGGTTAAACAGGTATCATGATGGTCTATTGGATCAATTACGCATTTTCTACAATCTCAGAGGGTCCAGAGACAAGCTACATATGGCGAGTGCCGACGATCATGCAATGTATCTTCTTGCTGCCCATGGTGGTCCTGATCTTCTTGATCCCCGAGACGCCTCGCTGGCTCGCTGGCCACGATAGGAACGAAGAGTGCTTCGAAGTCTTGCGCCGCATGCACAAGGGCAAGATGACAGAGGCGGAGGTAAAAGCAGAGTACGATATGATTGTTGGTACTGTTGCTTTGGAGACTTCTGCTGGTGCCTCGAGCTGGAAGGATTTACTGCGCTCGGATGGTAAGATGAGACGGTCAGTTTTGTTGGGTATATGGAGTTGGAGCTGACCATTGTTCCACAGTCGTCCACACGCGCAGAAGGTTCTTCATCGCTTGCGGCATCCAGATCTTCCAACAATTGGGTGGCATCAATGCTCTCATCTGTAAGTTCATCGTTGCTCAAGGAAGCGCTGCCCAATCCTGACGATCGAACAGACTACTCCGGTGCTCTGTTCCAGAACAGTCTCGGCTTTGATGCCAACCTTTCTGGCCTGATGGCCGGTTTCCTGAACACCTGGTTCTTCTTAGCTTCGTTCATTCCCTGGTTCTTGATCGATCGCTTGGGTCGTCGCCCATTGGTGAGTGGAAACCAACTTCTAGCGTTTCGCTGCGGCAAATGCTAATCAAACATGACAGCTCCTATCCATGATCACTGTAATGGCATCTGTGATGATCGTTCAAGCTGCACTCATCTATCAAGTGCAGCACAAGACAAGCATAGCTCGTAAGCATACTCAATGCAAGCAAGTCCCTTCCGACTGGGCGCTGACACTTTCCACCAGATGCGGCAGGCATTGGCGCCGCCGCTATGCTATTCATCTTCCAAGGAGCTTTCACAATCGGCTTCCAAGCCACTGTCTGGGTAAGTTTCCTGGGGTGCAACCCGAAGTGATGTCTGAGAACTATACTGACTCGAATCTTCCGCTTTGCAGGTATACCCGTCTGAGATCCTGCCTCTCAAGGCTCGCCAGAAGGGTTCTTCCATATCGACTGCGGCAAATTGGATATGCAACTTCATCATCGTGTACATTACTCCTCCGGCTATCCGCAACATTGGCTGGCGGACATATATTATTTTCGCGGTCTTGAACGCTACCTGGGTGCCCATCATCGTAAGTCTGACACCGAAACGGATAAAGTATCTTACAGGCAGGTGGCTGACAGTGTTCTACAGTATTTCTTCTTCCCAGAAACCAAAGGTACGTGTTGCTGCGAATCACGGATCGGTTATTGATATGTGCAGATTCTAACTAATTTTACAGGTCTCGCTCTCGAAGACGTCGACAGGCTCTTTGCACCGGAGGGGATTATGGATGCTATGCGGGACCAGAAGGTACCCGATGTTGAGACGTTTGAAGTACGCAGGGACAACTCAGCATGAGGCAGAGTGGGAAATGGCCACAGTCGTTCCAAGGATCAGAGAGATGCAGATCGTGGTTAAATGTATCATGTATCATCTTGCCAGCGAAAGCTAAATGATCTGAAGCAGAGTCAAAAGTAATGGTATCAAGCGTGAAGAATGGGCTGATCGTCTTCCTCTAGATGGTTATCGTGACAAGTAAACGCTGTCAGTTACGTATGCCTTCAAACAACACATCCTCAAATTGGACACAAAGTGCCACAAAACTTATTTCTGTCCAACTTGATGATTTATGAAGTAGTGAACGATACCTAAGAGCCTCTAATGTATCGAGAAGAGCGATTAGTATTGCTAACCTCACAAAGATGGGCGATTTGCAAGAAGATGCTGCATTCCCACGCACCCCAAGCCTAACCCTAGAAGACTCCAAGGTCAACATCACGTGATTCAAGCTCTGTGGCGGCTGGCCTGACCGCAAGTAGAGCTTGCTTGCGGGAGGTTGGGAAGAGTGGCACTTTGGTTGACTAGCAGATGGGCCGCACTTCGGGTAGTGTCTTAATCCCTGCGCTAGGTGAAGTCTACCCAGGCTACCAACCTTTCACCTAGTTACAGACCGCCAGCGCATCGAGCTCGGCCGTGTCAACGTGCGTGCAGCAGTAGTAAAGCCCGAAACACGCACGCTGTCTGCCCACCGCCGCCTACTACTGCCGGCTTGAGGAGTCGAGTGCGCCACGAGCCGCTCTGCATTGTTCTTCTTCTACTTGTTGTAATCAGCATTGTATAGCCTCATAACAACATCCCATCTGTACTGCGAAGACACGACTTGTATAGCGCCCATACAAACCACCACGGCTCACCTCGAGCCGCGCGATCATATAGCCAACCAACAGTGGCGACAGCCACCTTTTGTACGACCCCGGAACCCATAATACCGCACCAGAACATACGACCAGACGACATTTGTGTGATATTCGCGCCTACGCGACTGTTTATTGACACACCACAACACGCCGACACGACCCAGAGCACGACCCTTGATACCCCCAAACAGCACTCCGACCATCCGCGAAGATGTGGAAGGCAGCCTTTGGAGGCCGCAGCGAGCGTGGCGGCAGCACCGTAGGCGTTGACGACACCGCATCCACTGCGTCGCGCCGCCGCCGTCACCGCCGCAGCAGCAACGACGAGAAGTCCATGGTGTCTTCGACTTCGCGCCGGACAGACGGCGACAGAGACAGGGACAGGAAGCGCCACTCGCGCCACGAATCCGGCGTGTCCTACGGCTCTGCGCCCATTCCACGACTGACGGAAAGCGCGGTCAATGCGTTTAATGCCAATGATGACGATGACGATATTTGGGAGGACGAGGCCGATCTGAAGAGCGAGAGGAGAAGCGAGCACAAGAGATCTGACAGCCGCGAGAGGAGGAGGAGAAAGAGCAGCGGGCGCAGCGAGAGGAGCCGTTCGCGCGAGAGAGACAGCAGGTCTAAGAAGAGCAGTGGGCGTAGTGAGAGGAGTAGGTCGCGCGAAAGAGATGGTTGGACCAGGAAGAGCAGCGGTCGGACTGAGAGAAGCAGGTCTCGCGACAGAGAAGACAGAGACCGCAAGAAGAGAGACGAGAGGAGTTCGCGCACCGAGAGGCCGAATGGCAAGTCGAGAGTGTCTGAGATCGTGGACAATGCGGATGCGGTTTCAGTCATGCCGTCGACCTTCAGCATCGATCAGTACCCATCTGTAAACAACCCGTCTACAGTACGTTTCGACGAGCACACAATGAGCGGTGCGCTTGACTCGCACGTTCCAAACCAGTTCCCAGGACAGAACCCAAGCACGTATACCAAGTCAGACTTCGAGCCAAACCCACATGGCGCAGCAGCCGACTACTACCAAGACAAGGGCCAGAGCGTAAAATATCAGCCTGGCGAGCGGGCTTTCACACCCAACATCACCGGCTCGAGCTCCGTGGCGGCGCCCTCGGGGAGTACGAAGCCTACTAAGCCTGCAAAGTCAACAAAGCAGTCGAGCTCTAGCTCTAGCTCCGTGAAACCGTCCAGGAAGTCTAGCAGGGGCATTTCGCCTCCAGCCGAGAGTTCCATCATTCCAGCAGCTGCAATTGCTGGTGCGTACTCGAGTTCAAAAAAATCGAGCAGAGCGGTCTCGCCACCAGCCGCCAGCCATCACATGCAAGCACGTGCTTCCACTCAGTACGAACCGAGCTCGGTCTCACACAAAGATTACGCAAACAGCCGCCCAGCTCCCTCCGAGTTCTCTGTCATGCCTCCATCTGAGTTCTCTGCTATGCCTCCGTCCGAATTCTCTGCTATGCCGCCTTCCGAGTTCTCAGCCATGCCTCCATCCGTCATCTCTGGTCTACCTCAGTCTACCATGTCTGGTCAAGCACCTAGACCCATCCGTTACAACTCCGAGCCGCCGCCAACTGCTGGCGCAGCAAGCACTTACTACGCATCATCCGAGCTGCCTCCTTCAGTCCCTGCTCAGTCAGGTACGTACCCTTCTTCCCAGACTAACAACAACACAGGTAAATATGCTGCAGCTGGCGCAGCCGCAGCTGGTCTGGCCGCCTACGGAATGAGCCAGCACAATCAGCACAGCCAACAAAGTGAACACCATCAACACACCCAGTATACCGAACACACTCAGCACTCTCATTACAACAACAACTCTTCACGTTACGGCCGACCTCAATCCCAGTACGGGCCTCAAGCCCCGTACACTCCTGAAAGACCTGGACCGTACTATCAGTCCGCTCCCAATTCAGTGTCAATGGGCATGCAGCATCATCACGAGCATAAAGGACCGATCTCACGACTCAAAGACGGATTCTTGAACCTACTCTCCAGCCCTGAAGACGTGGCAAAGATGGAGGAGTACACCGAGTACATCGGAGTCTGCAAACACTGCTTCGACCCTCGCTCTTCGCCTTATGCTGGACCTAGGAAGCATCATTATCACCCGAAGAAGAAGGACTCATTCGAGACTTTGCGTAGGCGTTCTCTTGAGCGTATGCAGAGACGCAGGAGCGATGAGTCACTTCGACGCACGAACTCGAAGGTCCAGAAGGAGAACCGATACTACTCTTCCGATCGCAAGAGTAGCTCCAATACAGGATACATGGCTGGTGGTCTCGCAGCTGCCGGTGCTGCCACAGCTGGTGCGGCGATGTTCAACGACCGAAAGAACTTTGACGACACTTACAGCGTCAAGTCTGGACACCGCGCCAGCTCCGCCATCAGACGTCGCGGCTCCCACTCTTCAATCGAATCGACGAGGCGAAGGACGTCCAGAGGTCGTATTAGCAGCGACAGGCACGATGAGTTCATTACTGTCCGCACCAAAGATGGAAGGGTCGAGAACCGCAAGGTACACCGCTCAAGGTCTGGATCAACTGGTCGTAAGTCAAATTGGATAGGCTCCGCCGCCGGCGGTGCTGCTCTCGGCGCCGCTGGTGCAGCCGCTACCTCAAGACATCGCCGACGAAGCTCACCGGATCAGGTGTCCCTGCGCCATGGTGAGCGCCGATACCGTAGCCGCTCGAGCTCGAGGAGCCACAGTCCTGGATTGGGGGAGATTTTCGGATTTTCGGAGCCCAGGTCTCGTCGTAGTGGAAGGAGGTCTCCATTCGGATCTTATCAGGACAGCAGAAAGGAACAACAGAGAAGGAAGGAGAAGGGTGGTTTCTTTAATTTCAGCAATGGCTCTGCCTCTTCTTCCGAATCTGGTATGGCATTTGGTGATATCAACGGTTCAAACCTCTCACGAAAGTCAAGCGGCAAGCGCAAGGTGTCCAAAAAGTCTTCTGATGAAAAGCTCAAAAGTACTCTTCTCGGAATCGGTGCAACAGCTGCGGCTTTGACTGCCGCCCAAAAGCTTTCAAAGTCACCAAAGCCCGGCCCTCGACCCGAATTGGGTGCAAGGAGAAATGTCAGAGTTAGTCAGTATGGTCCTGATGGGCGCAAGTCTGGGCCACCCAGCGACGAGGGCGAGTGGGTAGACGAGCTGCCTTCCGGACAATCGAGTGACGAGTCTGCTCTTGCCTTCGACGATGGCAATGGTAGAAGGAGGCTTTCCAGCCGCCCTAGCATGGACAGCGTGGGCTCATCATCCTCTTCCAACGATGGTTTGAGCGCATGGGGCTGGCGTTGGGGCAGCAAGAAAGAGAAAAAGCAGAAGAAGCAGGCAACCCCCACCCATTCGCAGGATTACAGACAACACTCGATGTCAAACATCCCCGTCGCTGGCCCTGCGGCTGCTGGCATGGCTGCTGGAGTCGTCTACGATGCTTACGGAAGGCGCGTACCCAGCGACGTCGGGCTGGTGGACAGCGCTTCTACCTCACAGGCTCCCATGCAATATGTCGAGCCACAGCCCTTGTCTGACGTAAGCTCAAGGCACCCTTCGATGCCTGGTGCCTTCGAAGATCCGCCTCTTCAACAACCCCAGCCAATCGCTCCCTTCCAACCGTCATTCACTCAGGGATCGCCCGAAGACCCTCTCAAAGCCACTGCAGGTCCATCCAGCAAGCCACCCATGCGGAGAAGCGTTTCCAGCCCTACCCGTAACAGCAGAGGCAGCTTTATGGGAGATGCTGCGTTCATTGGTGGCGCTGCTGTGGCCACTGCAGGGATCATTGCAAGCCAAAACCGAAAGGGTAGCCCTGGAAATGTTCGCTTCGGCCTCAACGGCGAACAGCAAGAGAAGTTTGACCGTGAGATTCGCGAGGAGCGCGCGAAAGAAGATGCTGAACGTCGCAGGGCAGATCGCACAAGGGCTCTCAAAGAGGAGGCCGAGCGCTTTGCTAAAGAAGAAGACGAGAAGCGTGCTCTCGCCGAGCGCAAGCGCCGGCAGCAGGAAGAGGAAGAACGCGAGCACCAACGCCAAGTCGAAGCAAACCAGCGTGAGGAGGCCTACAGACGCGAGCAGGCCAGAAATGCAGAGGAAGCCCGACGCCGCGCTGAAGAGGCGCGCCAAGCGGAAGAAGAGGAGAGGCAGAGATTCAATGATCGCCAGATCCGTGAAGAGCTTGAGCGCAAGCAAAGGGAAAGGGAAGAGAAGTCCCGCAAGAAGAAGGACAAATCTACCAACGAGCGCTCGCAGGATTCAACCACTTCGTGGAAGGGTCCTGTAGCAGCTGGTGTGGCTGGCGCACTTGCTGGAGCTGTCCTCGATGGCGCATTGCACAAGCAAGGCCGCGAAGAAGCACGAGATGAGCCTAGATCGCGTGATGCTGCTTACAGCACTCAAACCTTCGAGCCGACAAACGAGCACTCCGGCGCCCCAATTACGGATGACGATCTGGCTGACCCAGACTTCTTCAAACGGAGACACAGCCCAGCCGACTTCCGCCGCTATGAAGAGCTTTCCAACGAGAAGCTGGAAGAGCTCACTCACGAGCGTGAGGACTACTACAACATGCCAGCTCAATCACAGAAGGACTTCTTCATGCCCAAGGAGTTGCTTGAGAAAGAAGCTGAAGGTAAAGAGAGGGTCGCTGACCCCTATGGCGACAATGAGGTCGATGTGTACCAGACTACAGGAGGCGAAGCGCGCCACATCTACGGCAACGATTTTGGACGATATGGCAAAGCTCCTGTCGTGCACCAGAATGTTCCCAAGCTCAACGTCATTGCACCGACACCGCCTCACAGTACTGCTGGGTCTACCAAGGGCGACAGAAGTGCTCCCCCATCTCCTTTGGCCGACCTTCCAGAGGATAACATTGGTTCAAAGAAAGCCAACGATCATGTCGCTGCTGATGTGGTGCCCGACGCAAATGAGACCACCAGACACATGCCTGGCGGCTTCGAAGACTCTGTGTATCGCGACCAGCAACACCCCGATACAGCTGACACACAGGAGCCCGCTTGGGAGCCACCGCTTTCAAAGAAGGACAAGAAGAAGCGGGACAAGGCTAGCAAGCGTGAGAGCGTAATCGAGAGTGAACCTGCAACTCCCCTGGAAGAGGCGATTCAGGACGTCCCTGCGTCACGATCAGTACCTTTCGATGTGCCACAGGAAGACCTTGCAGCCCCGACCAGCAAGAAGGACAAGAAAAAGAAGGGCAAGAAGCAAAGCTCGACCTTTGATGACGAACCCACCACAACCCCCATCGTAGAGGCTGAGCGCGAAGCCGAGCCTGTCATCACCGCTGAGCCTGCCGTAATCGAGGAAGAATTTGCCCCATTGAGCAAGAAGGACAAGAAGAAGAAGTCCAAGAAGGGCATGTCATTTGACGGTTCGGAACCTACCACACCTGCCCCAGAGTCGCCTCGTGTCGATGCTTACTTCGCGCCGGATGCGCCACAAGACCGCGCCATCGACCCGGTCGCCGAAGAAAACAAGGAGGTTGAGAGTTTCCAACCTTTAAGCAAGAAGGACAAGAAGAAGAAGGGCAAGAAGAGCTCGAACTTCGAAGACTCGGAACCAAGTACCCCTGTTAACGAGATTGTCGAGCCTGAACCTGAGCCGACAGCCGAAGCCACTCAAGCTGAACCTGAAAGCGCCTGGGAGCCTCCACTCTCGAAGAAAGAGCAAAAGAAGCGCGAGAAAGCTGCCAAGATGGGATTACCATTGGAAGAATCTCAGCCCAGCACTCCTAACAATGAGCGTTCCGTGCCTGACTTTGAGGCAGAGCCTGTCGCTAAAATCGTTGAACCGGCAGCTGACAGCACTTGGGAACCCCCACTTTCCAAGAAGGAGAAGAAGAAGCGCGAGAAGGAGGCTAAAGCCAGCGCTATCGCTGAAGAGGCCGATATTGCAACACCTCTCGAAGAGCCCACCGAGCCTTGGTCCGAGACTCGCGAACCAGAGGCGGAAGCTGCTTGGGAGCCGCCTCTATCCAAAAAGGACAAGAAGAAACGCGAGAAAGAAGCCAAGAATGCATCTGCGCTGGATACTTCAGAGCCCAGCACTCCTCTCGAAGAACCCGCATCACGTGACATTGACCCGTTGGTCCAAGATGCGGAGGCCACCTTTGAGCCGCCTCTCTCGAAGAAAGAAAAGAAGAAGCGTGAGAAGGAAGCTCAAAGACTGAGCATGACGATGGGCGACTCGCCTTCGGACACGCCTGCAAACGAAAGCAATGACCCGCTGCTGGAGCAGTCAAGAGAGTTGGACGCCGATCCTCTCGTTTCAAGCCAAGAAGTCGCTGCCGAGCCCGAATGGGAACCGCCGCTCTCGAAGAAAGAGAAGAAGAAGCGAGAGAAGGAGAAGGAGGCACAGAAGCTGAGCGAGTCGTTCGATGATACTGAGCCAAAACCCGCTGTTGATGACTTCGGTGGTGTTGAGCTTGAGCGTGAACCCGCTGCTGATGCGCCATGGGAGCCACCACTTTCAAAGAAGGACAAGAAGAAACGCGATAAGGAGAGCAAGAGACAGAGCGTGTCCTTCGAAGACCCAGAGCCTAGTGCTCCTGTTGACCAGTTCGTTGAAGCTGAGCAGGCAAGGGATGCTGAGGCGGACGCCGCGTGGGAACCGCCGCTTTCAAAGAAAGAGCAGAAGAAACGCGACAAAGAGTCGAAGAGCTTTGGCTTCGGTGATGTTGCTGCAGCTGTCATGACTACTGCTGGAGTTGCTGCTATCGCCGATGCGGCTTCGAAGTCCGAAGAAGAAGACTACAGCACTGGCAAAAAGAGCAAGAAAAACAAGAAGAAGGGTTCATCATTTGACGAAAGCCCACAGAGCACACAGCCAAGCGACATGCCAGGCGCATGGGATGAGTCTTCATCCGACGCTAAGGACTTCTCACCTGCTGACAGAGATATTGCCCGCGAGGATACTTCCAGTCCTTCACAAGAGCTTCCAGCGGATGACTTCGGAAGCAGTGATACAAAGAAATCGAAGAAGAAAAAGAAGCGGGAGAGCGGCCGGTTTAACGAACCAGCTACTGGCTCACCACTTCGATCTGAGATCGCTTTCGACGACTATCTTGGTGATGCCGTCTCTACCAATGGTGACGCGCAGAGCACCGGATATGGCCGTGGCGGACGGGGACCATCATATTATGACGATGACTACCCAAAAACGGGCAGTCCTCGAAATATGTCTCCTGATGATGCGAAATCTTCAGTATCTGCGCCAGGCCTCGAACGCCGCACGTCAAGCAAGAGCAGATCAAAACGTCGCAGTGGAGTCTATGAGGATGCAGCAGACTTTGACGACAACCGCTCGATCTACTCGGCTGCCACAGCTGCACCAGCTCTTGAGCGCCGCACGTCAAGCAAATCGAAACGTCGAAGCGGAGTCTACGAGGACTCAGCAGACTTCGACGACACCCGCTCGATCCGCTCTTCAGCCACGGAGCCCGCAAGCTCTTCGAGCAAGAAGGAAAAGAAAGGCGGCATATTCGGGCTGTTTAGTCGCAAATCATCCGATGGTGACAAGAGGGATCAGTCTTTTTTAGGTGATCGGGTAGAGGATCTGCCGCCTCTACCCCTTAGCCAGACTTCAGCGATCTCAGCATCCGCACAGGAAGAGCAGGACAACGGCACACCTGCTTCTGCTGACGCAGTCGATCAGGCGGTGACCCACGACCCCCTTCTGCAAGACGCTCCGAAGTCCGGGTCTGTCTACACCGAGGCAGTGCCTGGAGGTGTGAACATGGACATCTGGGGCGATCCGATGGGCGACGCGCCGGCGCAGCCTGACAATGGCGAGGACGTTTGGGGCGACGAGGAGTTTGCCGATCGACCTAGCTTGCCCCGAGAGGCCATGACCGATCAGACCCTCGATCCCATGGCTATACCTGCAGAAGGAGCCACCCCAGCGCGCACTGGTGGACCAATGACCAACGTCGAAGAGGATTTTGATGACTGGTTCGGTTCTACCGACCCCACTCCCAAAGCTCCTCTATTGATCAAGGGCAAGAAGGGCAAGAAAGCGAAGAAAGGCAAGGCTGCCCAGGCAAAATCTACCGCATCATCTAGCCCGGCACCTTCCAGCCCTGTAGCCGAGACTAGCAAGGAGGAGCTTGTAGCGTCTCCGGTCGATTTGCCAGCCGTTTCTAGCACCTCGGAGGCTGAGAAGATGAGAGATCTGTCTGTTGAGGAGCCAGCGAACAAGGATCTTCCCGTGGGACAGGCAGATGCTACAGAGAACACTCAAGTCCTTGAACCAGAGGCCCAGGGTGACAATGCTGTCGAACCTGCATCGACAGCCCCTTTATCTGACGCCCATGCGATTGAGCATCCGGAAGAACAGTTCCATGACCAGTTCGCTAGGCGACCAAGCCTGACACCGCGACCACTGTCTTCCACTGCTGTACCGCTGAGGTTTAGACCCATCCCATCTTCACCTTCCCATCCAAAAGAGAGATCGCTTAGCTTTGGGTCCAATGTCGAATCTGCTCCCATCTCGCCCGCGTCGGCCACCGGATCCAACAAAAAGCCGCGCCCGCGTTCTTCTGAGTTCCGTGAAGTCAGACCTCTCTACCTCGTTTCTCGTAACTCGAAACTCGAGGATGTGGAAGAGCAACTGCCCGATCTCCCTGACAGCAAGCCCTCCAGCCGCGCAAGTAGCGTGCAGGGCAGCGAAGACTGGCACTCAGCTGCCGAAGACATGTCTCCTCAACCTGATTTGTACCAATCTCCAGGTTCTGCAAGGAAGAACTTGACCATCGATCTGGACCAAGCCAACCAGTACAGGACTGAAGAGGAGATCATGGACACCGCCGACCAGACCACCCCCAAGGCGAGCGACTTCCCTCAGACTGCCTTCATGGCCCCGAAATCGCACTCCAAACAGATCCCGCAATTCTATACCTGGGAGGATCTTGCCAAAGACGAGGAAATGCACGAGGCTGCCGCCCGTCAGGCCGAGGGCACTGTTGAACCCGAGGCCGCACCAACTACAGATGCGGTTCCGGCGGAAGGCCTAGGCATTGATCAAGCTGGAGATGAGTCGACGAGTGAACCTGCGCGCAAGAGTAAGAAAGACAAGCGCAAGAACAAGGGTCTTGCTGCCGCGGCTCTGCTGGCAGGTGGAGCTGCCGCTGCGATGGCCATGGAGGGAGACAAGTCGGTCGATGAGACCACGCCAGCCCCTGCTGAGGAAGGTAGCTCGGAGGAGAGCAAGATTGAACAGGCAACTTCAGACAATCCACAAAGCGAAGTCACTCCCGCAGCTGACGCTTCAACTGGTGACGCGCCTAAAGATGTACCTGATGACGCCGCGACAGTTATACACGATGAGCCTGCAGAGGACTTCTTTGCCCCAACTGCCACCAAGAAGTCTAAGAAAGCCAAGAAGAACAAGAAGGCACAGTCTACATCCGATGAAACAGTCCAAACCCCTCCTGTGGAGCAAGGACTGACTTCCGAGGTGCCTACCGAGGGCGCTGCGGCTGAGTACTACGCTGCCACCGAAGAGGCAATGGCGAAAGAAGGAGAAGCACCCGCAGCAGAGCCTGTGTCCGACACCACTGCTGCGCCTGCTGAAGCCGAAGCTACTCCTGCGGAGGACGAGTGGGCATCCTTGTCTACTTCTAAGAAAGGCAAGAAGGCCAAAAAGGGCAAGAAGCAAAAGGCTGATGCATTGGCCGAGACAGAGCCCGTTCAAACCCCAAGCGCAGAACCTGAGGTTGCGGCTCCATCAGATGCTGCTGTTCCTGAATCCTCTGGAGCTACTGTGGACGATTCCAACAAGCTTCCTGTTGCGTCAGACAACAATGACGTCGCTAAGAGCGCTGCAACCCCCGAACCCACCGAGACAACCGATGACAAGAAGGTTGCTGCAGAAACGGATGCCGCCAGCGTTGACAAGCCATTGACTTCCGTAGAACCCGCAGCCGAAGTAGCGCCCGAGAAGGATGCAGCTACATCATCGTCTCGCGGATGGTTCTCCTGGCCTTGGGGCGCGAAGAAGGGAGCGGAAGAAGGACTCGAGGTCGATCCAGTGACAATGCAGGCGCGAGAGATGTCAGCCGGAGCCAAGGCTGATGGTGTTGAAATCCTCAATGCTAAAGCGCTCAACGAGAGCCCTGTCCAAGACAAGACTGCCGATGCAGATGTCGCAAATGAACGTAAAGTGCAAGATGAAGCAGTCGTGCCCGATAACCTTGCACAAGACGCGATTGCTACCAATGACCTTCCAAAGGATGAAAAATCTTCGACCGAGACTTCTCACGATCCTACACCAGCTGTCGAGGACGTCTCCCTGTCTGAACCAGTTTCGGGCGATGTGGGAACAGTCTCTGCAGACAAAGATATTACGCCGTCTCTCGATACAACGGAGAAGATACAGGCGCCTGGCGATCAGGAGACCATCGTTCCAGCCGTTGAAGCGACAACTTCGCAGGCTGCTGCTGAGCCAACGGAAGTTGCAGATGATTTCTGGGGAGCGTCGAGCTCGAAGAAGAAGAAAAAGGGCAAGAAGGGCAAGAAGTCTGGTCAGAGTACGCCCCTCACAACGGACGAGCCACAAGAGCCTATCAAAGTCGAGGAAACTGAAGCCCACGACAAAGATGTTGCTGTAACACAAGATTCAGAGGCACAAGACAACCAAGCCACTGATGCCCCCAAAATGGACGAGGCCCAGCCAGCTGAAGAAGACAGCTTCTGGGCTCCTCAGCCAAGCAAGAAGAAGGGCAAGAAAGGAAAGAAGTCGGATCCCGTGATCGAGCAGATTGCCGACGAGCCAGTTGCTGAGGCATCACCTGCCGCATCTGAACCTGCTATCGCTCAGACCCTTGCGCAAGAAGCTCCCGCGGACACCGGTTCACCGGACCCCGTCGAAGTAACAAATGTGGATGAACAAAAAGACACAGAAAACCTGTCAGCTTCGCAATCGACAAAGAAGAGCAAGAAGAACAAGAAGAGTTCTGCTGCAGCAACCGCATCGTGGGATGAACTTGTGGCTGAAGAGACCCCAATCGAAAACACTCTTGCTCAAGCCGAGGAGACAGCGCCCACGGATCCTCAGCCTGAATCTCTAGAGACTGCCGTTGATGCTGGGCCTTCGCCTGACACTCCCGTCCTTACTCCAGACGCTGCAGTACAAGAAGTGGTCGAGCCCACACCGGAGCCCGAGGCAGAAGATGTCTGGGCGGCATTGCCTACAAAAAAGAAGGGCAAGAAGGGGAAGAAGGCTGCTAAGGAACTTCTCGATAACGCGCAAGATGATCTGACTCAAATTCCTGAATCCACACCGACTGAAGACGTCACACGGTCACTTGATGCCGAAGCTAGCGCGCCCGCACCTTCCGAGCCAGTCGAGGCCATCTTGGAGCAGCCAGCTGATACACCTTCTGCCGAGCAAGAGGCGCCTGCGGCCGAACCTGAAGACTTTTGGGCTCCTCAGCCTAAGGGGAAGAAGGGAAAGAAGGGCAAGAAAGCACGCCAGGATGCCGCCGATGAACCAATTGTCCCAGCTGAGGCCGGTGATGTTCCGCCTACACAAGATGTTGATGCCAAAATACCCGTGGCTGAGGCTACCGAGACAGTTGCTCCTCCGACTGAACCTGTGGAAAACCTCACATCAGAAGCGACTAAAGAGGCGAATGAAGAGGATCTTTGGGGAGCTCCCGCTAAAGGCAAGAAATCTAAGAAGGGCAAGAAGAACAAGAGCGGCCCTGAGACCTTGGAGACGCCCCAGAGCGACGCAGTTGATGCTGCACCTGAGCCCCAGCCCAGCGCTGACAGCGACCTACCCAAAGAGATTTCGCAGGAACCAGCGGCTGCCGCCGATGACGACAAACCTGTACCTGAGTCGTCCACACAGCCAGATGTTGTACCCGAGGACGATTGGTCCAACCTCACGACAAGCAAGAAGGGAAAGAAGGGGAAGAAGTCGAAAAAAGCTGCGCTGGCTGACGATACAATTGCGTCTGAGCCTTTGCCAAGTGACCCACCGGCCGAGGAGACGAAGGCCGATATTGATGTGCCTGATGCGACAACCACAGGGGCCGAGCCAAGTGTGGAACAAGATGCAGTCGCTGCGGAAAAGCTTGCGTTGCCTGCAATGACTGAAAGCGAAGCATTGCTTGAGCCTGCCATTGAGCAGCCCGTTGATAATACCGTTCAGACCGAAACTGCCCCGGCTGACGACAATGCCAGCCCGATCAAAACTCTCGAACAACCGGCACCTGAAGAGCCTGCTGCTGTTCTCAACGCCGACGTGGCGCCCGAGCCAGAAGCGCCTTCCTTTGATAACACGAAAGACACAACTGCTCCAGAACCTACATCTGACAAAGACATAGCAGCTGTTGATGTCGATGCAAGTGAGACCCCTGCTGCGGAAGCAGTGGTTGATTTTGAGCCCCTGCCCACCAAGAAGAGCAAGAAGGACAAGAAGAAAAACAAGAAGGCTCAAATTCTGGACATTGAAGAGCCTCCCAACGCTACGCCTGAGTCCACCGATAATCAGCTTGCAGTCGAAGACAGTGCCAAGGTTGAAGAGTCCAGCGGTACTGTCCAAAACTCAACCCAAGATGCATCCCAACCCGAGGCCGATCCAACTTCCGCTCCCGAAGAGCCCGCAGCACAGAACAGTGAGCCAGTGCCAGCCGAGCCGGAAGAAGACTTCGCATCGCTCTCTACGCAAAAGAGCAAGAAAGACAAGAAAAAGGGCAAGAAAGGAAAATCTACGGAGGTTGAAGACATGCCAACACCCTCTTCGCCACAGACAGGTGCCGCCGCGGACGCACTTGTAGCAGAGTCCGCTGATCCTGCGCCCGTTCTCGGTGAAACGCTCACGCCGGCCGCTGAGACCGAAGGCGCTGCAGCAGACTACTACGCTGGCCACCCCGACAGCGACAAGCCATTGGCAACGGAGACCGACAAACCAGATGACAAAGATCTGTCGGGCGAGCAGTCTGCTGAACGTGAACTTGCAGAGGAAGTCGGCGAATTTCCCACATCCACGAAGAGCAAGAAAGACAAGAAGAAAGCAAAGAAGGCTGCTCTAGCCAGCTCTTGGGACGTCCAAGACCAAGAAAGCCCAAGTATGGGGGATGAACAGCCGTCTACTGCTGTTGTGGAAGATATCGCATCTGTCGAGACACAAGCTGCAGAAGCCGATCCCGCTGAAGAGTTTGGTGCTTCTACCAAAAGCAAGAAGGACAAGAAGAAGGCGAAAAGGGCATTGGCTAATTCATGGGATGCACCTGAGGAGAGCACAGATCCTGTTGTCAGTGACGCGCCTCCGCTCAATGCCACAGAAGAAGTTCAGCCCGTGGAGGCTGAGCCCGTCAACGAGTTCGGCAGTTCCTCCTCCAAAAAGTCGAAAAAGGACAAGAAGAAGTCAAAGAAAGCGGCTATCGACTCGTGGGATGCAACTGAAGCAGACAACGTCGCCCCTACCGATGCTGCGACCCAGCCCGAACCTGAAAGCAAGGCAGCTGACGAGCCACCAAACGATGCGTCGCGTGATATCTTGAACAGCGTCATCTCCCCTGCAGCGGACCCTCCTGTTACCAATGAGAACGAGCCTGCTTCAGATCCCGCTGTCAGTGACACCAAGGCCGGAGAAGACGTACAGGCAAATGATGGCGAGGATCTCTCCCTCTCGACCAAGAAAAGCAAAAGGGACAAGAAAAAGGCAAAGAAATCGAAAGGAGCTGCTTTTGAAGATTTTTCAGAGCAGACCGATGTACCTGCGGACATTGCAGCTGAAGCCGAGCCCGCTGCAAAAGACGAGAGCGCCACCGTCAATGAATCCCAGCCAGATCTGACCGCTCCCGCTCCCGAGCCTGCCGAAGAGAGTTCGCCATCTCTGCCTGTTGATGCTCAACCTACTGATGAATCCAACGCCGCAGCCACTGAAGTATCGCCTGTGCCTGAAGAGGTTACCCGAGCAGCTGAAGAGATTACCAACATTGATCAACAAACAGCTGTTCCCGAAACTCCTCAAGCTGAAGAAGATATCACGACTGATGACTTTGATGCTTTTCCCAGCAAGAAGAGCAAGAAGGACAAGAAAAAAGCCAAGAAGGGTCAATCAGCTGTTTCTCCGTGGGATGAGCCAGAGCCATCGACACCTATCGACGAGACATCTCACGAGATCAGTGAGGCAACCGACAAACCTGATGAGGCATCCAAAGCTTCCGAGGACACAGCGCCCACGGCCGAGGCGCCTGAAATTTCCTCAACTCAGGAAGACCCTGCCCCGACACCCGAGACCTCAGCCGCGCAAGAGGACGTTGACTTCTTCGGCTCTTCCACGACGAAGAAGAGCAAGAAAGATAAGAAGAAAGCTAAGAAGGGCCAAGCAGCTTCTTTGGAAGAACAAGAGGTCGTAACACCACCAGCTGAAGCATCTGTCGAAGCTACAGAGCCTGCCATCGCTGCCGACAGTACACTGGAAGCAGCCGCGACCGATCCAGCCCGCGAAGAGGCACCAAGTACTGCAGAGGCTGCGCCTGAACAAACACCCGCACCGGAGTCTGCCCTTCCGCAAGAAGAAACCGACGATTTTGGCTTCTCTTCAGCGAAAAAGAGCAAGAAAGACAAGAAGAAAGCGAAAAAGGCCAGTCAAGCGTCTCCCTGGGATGAAGAGTCGACGGTACAAGAGCCAGCCATCGAGCAGTCCTCAGACAAGCAAGATACCATTGAAAACAGTGACCGCTCCTTGGCTGTCGATCAAGATCCTGTGGTGACTGAAACTATAGCGCCTGTCGACACATCGGAGGCACTGCCGGTATCCACCGAGGATACAGCAGATGTTGATGGCGAAGCATTCGGGTCATTCTCGACGAAGAAGAGCAAGAAAGACAAGAAGAAGGGCAAGAAAGCTCAAGAAGCTGATCTGTCTGTCGAAGAACCCGCTCAACTGGCGTCTACTGACCAAGAAGTATCAACGGCCGACCTTGAAACTAATGAAAGTGCCGTGGTCCAAGAAACAGACAAGGTCACGGATGCTTCCGCCGCTGAACCCGAGCCGACTTCACAGCCAAAAGAAGCCGATACAGATGACCTGTGGGCTGCTCCTACCAAAAAGGGCAAGAAAGATAAGAAAAAGGGAAAGAAGGGCCAGGTTGAGGAAGAGGTTGTGCCTGAGACCATCAATGAAGCTCCTATCGAAGTCCCCGCTTCTGTGGACGACCAACAGCTGTCCGCGGGCCTCGAAGCAGCAGAAGCCCCTGCCACGGAATCGACGACACCCAACGCTGCCGAACCACCGCTCGAAGATGATGATGCGTGGGGATCCATCTCGACAAAGAAGAGTAAAAAGGACAAGAAGAAGTCGAAGAAGTCCAAGACCATTGAAGAGGACGTATCCAAAGACCAATCTGTGGTGCCTATGGTCGTAGATGCCCCGACCGACGTCCCCGCCATTGACGATACTTTTCGGGACGAGAATAAGACAATAGATACCCAAGACGCTCCTGAACAGCCGCTGACAGAAGTCTCTACCAAGGAGCTTGACATGTCTGAGGCGGTGCCAGAGACGCTTGATCCTGCGCAATCAAGCAGTTCTGGCCCGATGACTGCTCCCGAAGAATCAGCAGTGCCAGAAGCTTTTGACATGGAGACCAAGAATGTCGATGAGGCGAAACTCGATCAAGCAAAAGAAGTGACCGAGTCTGCGGATCCGGTCATCTCTGACAAACCCGAACAAGACATTGATTTTGCCGCAACATTGGCAGCTGGCCTGGCCGACTCTGGTTTCGATCCTAACCTCGTGGTCGACGATCCCGTCTTCCACCGACGTGCATCTCCACCCACTGGTGTCGCCGAAGCTGACCCCGAGGAGATCGTCACAACTTCAAACAAGAAGAAGAAAGGAAAAGGCAAAAAGGCACGGGATGTTACGGTCGACGAACCCGCCATAGCTGATACCTCAATTCCGGCTGCTTCTGCCCCTGACGACTTCGACGCTGCGCTCTCTCAAGGCCTACAAGACAGTGGATTTGACCCATCGCTATTGTCAAACGCTGGTTCGCCGACCGCTGTCGACATCAAGGACGACGAAGACGAGTTTTCTTTCACCAAGTCCAACAAGAAAAAGAAGAAGGGAAAGAAAGCTCTAGCAGAGGCAGAAGATGCACCTTCTCCTGCACCTGAAGCTCCTCAAGATTCCGAGCAACAGGCTATGCTCGAAACTTCGCTCGACGAAGTACCTGCTATCGAAAAAGATGCAATTCTTGATGCAAGCACGCTGCAGAATGCAGGGCCTGAAGATGCTTTCAACCCAGAGTCTGAACAGCCAGCACTCGAGGATGTTGTGGTCAAAACTGGCAGTGAGCCTATCGAAGCCGCCGAGGACGAATGGGCGGCGCCATCAAAGTCGAAGAAAAAGAGCAAGAAAGACAAGAAGAAACAAGATCGCTCAATCGACGTCGAAGATGTTGCTGCACCACCGACAGAGTCTATTCCAGAGTCCGGAGTCAGTGAAATTGCAGAGATCCCAACCGAGCCGAGTGCTGATCTCAACACTGTCATCGAAGAAACTCCTCTAGCCACTGAAGTCACCGGCGAAGAAGAGTGGGGCGCCCCATCCAAGAAGAAGAAGGGTAAGAAAGGCAAGAAGCAGCAAGAATCAGATTTGCAGGACACGGAGAGCGTTACTACTCCTCTCGAGACCCCTGCTGAGCCTGCGATGGACGACCAATCTGATCCCTCAATCTTGACCGGACAGCCCAAAAGCGATCCTATGGAAATCGACTCCGCTCCGGCCGAAGAAGTCCCTCCTGAGGGTGTAGAACAATCGGGTCAAGCTGTTGACGATGAATGGGCAGCACCCGCGAAAAAGAAAAAGGGAAAGAAGGGAAAGAAGCAGCAGGACCCAGACTTGCAGGGTGCCGACGTGACAGAGCCTTCTGTTGACACTCCGGCCGAATCTGCGCCCTTTGAAGTCGAAGGCGCGACCCAAGCAGATCGTTCAGCTGATCCAGTTGATACGCTAATCCCTGATGCTGAACCCGTAACCACTGATACAGCACTACCAACCGATGTTGAGCAATCAACTGCCGTGGCTGACGATGAGTGGGGCGCACCCTCAAAGAAGAAAAAGAAGGGAAAGAAGGGTAAAGCCCAGCAAGCATTCGATCTACCGGATGAACAAGGCCCGGCTTCGCCCGCATTGGAAGAGGCTGTAACTGCTGTCGATCCTCTCAATGTTACAGCTGAATCGACCAAAGATGTCACTGGTACCGCAGAAGCTGTGTCTGACAATACCGCGATACCTCTAGACACAACCCCTTTGGCTGTGCTTCCCAGTGACGAGAATGCTGCTGCCAACCTCGAAGCTACAGCTACTCCGGATGAGGATGAATGGGCTGCACTTTCGTCCAAGAAAAAGAAGGGCAAGAAGGGTAAGAAGACCCAGGCATTGGAGGCTATGGACGAGAAAACTTCCGTGCCGGAGTCCGCTGAGCCCAGTGTGCCGAGCGAAGACATTGCAGCCCCGGAACAGCAGTCGAGTACAGACCCCGTTGCACAGGACAACACCGAGCTTTCTGAAACACAGCTTCCAGTAGTCGTGAACATGGAAGAGCCGCCAGCGACAAGCGAGGACATTAACGAAGCATGGGATGCACCATCCAGCAAAAAGGACAAAAAGAAAAAGAAGAAAAAGGGCATCGAGTGGTCGGAGCCGGATGACACTGCCCAGGATGCTTCTCGTGCACTTGTCGAAGAGCCTGTCCTTATACCTGCTGAAACACCTAACGACATTGGCGCAAGTTCACGCGATGTCGATGAGTCCAAGCAGTCTGCGTCTGGCAAAATCACTGAGGACACCCCTGCTGTGTCTGATCCCGTTGAGCCAGCAGTAGACGATTGGGCAGCTCCCACCAAGAAGAAAAAGGGCAAGAAGGGTAAGAAGAATGAAGACGCATGGGTCGAGCCTGAGACGCCTAAATCAGCAGATGCAGAGCCCACGTTACCAGAGTCGCTCGTTGCCGACGGCCCACCTGCATCGCAGTCAGAGGATGCTGCAATTCCTTCTGGTGACGGAGACCAGCTAGCTGCAAGCATTACCGAAAACGTCGTAGCTGCAGATCAAGCGATCGACTCTGTCGCCGAAGCCGTCGCTGAGCCTGCCGAAGAGGAATGGGGTTTATCGAACAAGAAGAAGGGCAAGAAGAACAAGAAAAAGCTGGCTTCAAACGAATCTGAGGCCGAGCCTGCACCCCTTGACGTGTCAGCCGATCCCGTCGTGCTTGATTCCGTCCCAATGACCATCGAAGAATCCATGGAGAACAAGGATATGCCAGCAGAGGAATCTTTGAGCAAAGCACCTACCTTCAACGACGACCCAGCACCAAAATCTCCTGCACCTGGAGATGCGACCGCTGACAACTGGGATCTGCCGGTGAAGAAGAATAAGAAAAAGAGCAAAAAGAATCAGCTATGGACAGAAGAGGAGCTGCAGGCTACTACACCTGACCCTCTTGCGACGGCTGACCCATTGGCTAGCTCCGGACCCAGTGTTAACGACAATGCTGCAACGGCTGAGCAATCCGAACAGCCTGGCGAGAGGAGCCTGGATGTACAACCCTTGCAAGATGTAACGCCCGCACTGGACGTGGCCACTGAGCAGCCTGCCACACCTGTGGAAGAAGAACAATGGGGCCTGCCAAGCAAGAAGAAAGGTAAAAAGAACAAGAAGAAGGGCGCCGCCTCAGATGCCGATCTTGATCCTTTCATCAGCACACCAGTGGAATCGTCTGCTCCTATCTCGACCACTGATACTGCTGAGGTCTCCGCTGTTGAAGACGCCGAACCTGCGGCAGTCGACGCTATCCAGCCTACAGGAGAGATGGACATCGATGAAATGGACAAGGCCTACAAAGCATACAAGAAGAACAAGAGGAAGCAAAAGAAGATGCAAGCTGTGTCAGGCGAAGACAAGGAAAAGGCCGCTGATCCCCTTCCAGAGGGTTCCGAGCAGCAGCACAGCACAAGCCGCGACTTGGATGTCCCGCAAGAGACTGAGCCAGTCAGACAACCAAGTCCGCTTGCTAGCGAAGAACCTACCTGGTCGTTTGCAAAACTCGATAACTCCGGCGATACTGGTCGCGGTTTGACCAAGATGCCATCTCATGGCAGCCTTACCAGCCGCAGATCTCTCGAGCCTCTTCGCGTCGACACTACTAGCCCACCTGCTCTCGATTCAGAAAAGGCGCAGGTCCAACAAGAGCCACAATCCGAAGCACCAGGGAGCGCCCATCGTCGCATGGCCAGCAAAGATACTCCTTTGGAGCCGACGTCGAGGGACAGAGCGTCTTACCTGTTCCAATCACCCGCACCGTTCCAGGAGTCTACGCCAAACAACGCAAGTCAATTCCGTACCCCAGAGCACAGAGGCGATGCTTCAGATTACTTCCACTCACGGGGCGTTGATCCAGCGAAAGACGACTCCACTAGTGCACCATTATCCCCATCCGCTGGACTGATGAGTCCGACAAACGCGCTTGACCCCATTCCCGAAGAGCATGCTGCACACAAGCGAAGCATTGGCGACGCTACCAACATCACCCCCATGGAGCCAGCAGGCAAGATGCTCAGGCGTACAGAGACGCCCAAAGCCATCCGTGAGAAGAGTCTGCTTTCGTCAGCGAGCAAAGATGGCTTGGGCTCCAGCGCAAGATCAGTCAGCAACCCAACCTCTGGATTCGGCATCGCCGACGAAGACAGATCGCTTAAGCGAGTCGTTTCTGACACGCGGTCTCCCAGCGCCATGAGCAACCGTTCGGGCTTCAGCGCGAACCATCCGCACGTGTCGCCCGAGGACCGCCGCACGCTCAGTCGTGCCAGCAATCGCAGCGTCACGCCCACGCTGAGACGAACGAACCTGTCAGGTGACCTTCGGGCCGCAAGCCGCACTAGCAACCGGCGGGGTGATTCGGGCTCAGCCGTTGGCGCTCGGGCCTCACCCAAAACAATTCCCTTTGAGCCTCCACCGACTCCGCCCTTGAATGACGACGAAGACCAAGGTGATCCCGGCGCAACCCGCGCTGCCGGTATGGCCGAAACATTCGTGAGTCGTGAATACATTGATGATAACGATGCGCGCAGCGATGCTAACGATGCCTTGCAGCAAGGATATGGCGGTGGACAGGTGTCGCAAGTTTCGCCGACGCGACCGCCGAGCATGCGCAAGCGCCAGAGCATGCATGTTATGGACCTAGAATCCAAGCTGGAACAACTCACTGAAGAGAACCGTGCACTTCAAGAGGCACAACAAAGCCGTGGCCTCGACGGTGGTTCAATGGACGCTGACAACCATGGCCTGCAACAAGCACTCGACGCGCGTGAGTTGGAGCTTCGCGAGAAGAACAATGAGATCCAACACATCCAAGCCATGCTCGAGCCGATGCAACAAGAGATCACTAGACTTGTTCAGCTCAACAGCGGTCTTACTGAAGCCAACAGAAACTTGGTCGACGACAACAATGGGCGTTTCGCCACCCTGCAGAACGACCACGCAAACGTCACCCAACAATGGCAAAACACTACCCGTGAACTAGAGAGCATGCGCCAGGAGCACAGCAGACTATCAAATGGTATGCGCGATGCCGTTGCTGCCCAGCTCAGCACTGCTCTGGCAGAAAAGGACCACGAGATCCGCAAGCTCAAGGACGAGCTGGCCGAGGCCGCCGACCGTATTCGTGCTCTTCAAGTTCAGATCCAATCTTCCAAGACCAGTGACTTCTTGAACGTTCGCGACGAGGACTACTTCGACGGTGCTTGCCAGAAGCTTTGTCAGCACGTTCAACAATGGGTGCTGCGCTTCTCGAAGATGTCAGACAACCGCATCTGCCGCCTCTCCAGCGACCTGAGGGACGAGAAGATCGAAGCGCGCCTTGACAATGCACTTCTTGACGGCATGGACGTCGACAAGCTACTTGGCGACCGCGTTCGCCGCCGCGACGTCTTCATGTCTGTCGTCATGACAATGGTTTGGGAGTATGTCTTCACTCGCTACCTGTTTGGCATGGACCGAGAACAGCGCCAGAAGCTCAAGGCTCTGGAGAAGACCTTGAGCGAAGTCGGTCCACCTCGTGCTGTTGCGCAATGGCGCGCAACCACTTTGACGCTCTTGGCCAAGCGTCCAGCATTCTCTAAGCAATGCGCACTTGACACTGAGGCTGTAGCACATGAGATCTTCGGTGTACTTTCTGCGCTATTGACACCACCATCTGGTACCGAGCAGCAGTTGCTCACATCTCTGACCAAAGTCATTACTGTGGCTGTCAACCTATCGGTCGAGATGCGCACTCAGCGCGCGGAGTACATTATGTTACCGCCGCTGCAGCCAGAGTACGACACCAATGGCGACCTCGTGCGCAAAGTGCACTTCAACGCAAGCCTGATGAACGAAAGATCAGGCCTCTTCACCTCGAATGAGGCGCTCGAAGCCGAGCGTGCCATTGTCAAAATCGTGCTGTTCCCTCTGGTGGTGAAGAAGGGAGATGAGTATGGCGAGGGTGAAGAGGAGATTGTTGTCTGCCCCGCTCAGGTGCTGGTGCACAATGACAGCGGCAAGAGCAGAAAGGTCGTGAGAGTCATGAGTGGAGCGATGGAGATTGATGACCCAAGGAGGAGCAAGCAGAGTCTCATTTCGAGACAGGGAAGCATGCAATTCTAGAGATACCAGGATGCAAGGATGATTTGGCGTACTTGGAGTTTGGTTTGGTTACACGGGATGATGACACTCTGATACTTTCATCGGGCTGAAGATATGTTCAATTACATAGCAATGCAAATGTCATTATATCAATCAGCTTTTATCTTCTTAGTCTGTCATGAACTTGTATTCTAACTACGACAAAAGGTTCCCATGCTATCTATGAGTCAAGCCCGACAGTCAACACACGTGCAGTGCTTATAGCCTCAACGGCTGGTTGAGATCAAATTGAACGCCGACTGAGAGCTGGGGTACTTGCTTGTAATGACTGCTCCTCAGGACAGTCCTTGTGTCTTGCAATGTTTCAATGTACGAGGGGTTGGGATTTCGCTTCATCGTCTCCAAGAAAGCCCAAGTCATGGCACCGCAATTCTTGCCAGCAATGTAAGCGTCCTATTCGCCCCGTTAGCCTTACCCTTCACACGGGAGAGCGGGATCAAACCTACCGCGCTCGTCTCTTCGTCCCTGCATCCACTATACATCGTCACGAACTTTTGCTCACGACTCCAATTCCTTCCAGTGGTATCTGCTTCGAGTCCTGCGGGACCGTGATGCTGGTGTCGGAAGCCTTGGAAGAAGTTGTTTGCGTCTCCGAGCATTTGTTTCGCTGCCGCAACGCTGTTCAGGCCGTAACGTCCGTTGAGCAGATTGTCAGCTTCCAGTGCCAGGTTCAGACCTGCTTTCAGATTGTCCATGACTGAGATCTTGCCATCATCGTCGGTACGATAGACGAAGGGCAATTCGACAGCGGAGCCACTGTGGCAGCAGTCTAGCACGACGAAGAGAGTGCTGTTAGGAGGCAAGGACGAGACGAGCATTTGATGCAGAGTTGTGCTATTGATCTGGCCCGCTCGCTCGAAGTCCACTGGGCATATGGTGTCATCGTAGCCGGTAGATCGGTTGTCATCGGGCTCCTGGCCTCCGTGGCCAGAATAGTGCAAGAAATTAGTCGTTCCAGGCGTGGAAACTAGCCAATTCATGGCGCGCAGCATGTTGTCGCGCGAAGGATAAGCTGGGCCTTGAAGGTCGTCACGGAGGATTACTTGGTCTTCTCTGTGGTAGCCTCGATAAGACAGGAACTCTGCCATGTTTTCGACATCGCTGTGGCAGCCGCGCAGTTCGTGCTTGCTGCCTGTGTAGTTGATGCCTATCAATAAAGACTTCTTGACGGACCCACGGTCCATGGTGAGCTATTTCGTTGTTGTTTTGATAATAACAGTTGTGTTGCGGTGAGATATGTGCGATTAGTGATTTGAGTTGCAGGCCGCGTCACGGTCTAGATTTGGTTTGGAGGACGCCATAATTCAAAGCTTCATGTGAGGCTAATTCCTATCTCCGGATTGTGATATCACACATATTATTATCGTTCGTACCGATCTGGAGCGATTCCATCTCTTGTTTTGGTATACGTCCAGCCAGAAAATACTTGTAGCAACCTTAGCAACGGCGCTTTCGGCAGCCGACATCGGTTGATTTTTTCCTTGGAAAGATCATGTTTTGTCGCTCAGACCTGAGATATCTCGATCACGGGTAGACTGTCCAATGGCTGAGATCGCGCGTGCGATATGCGTTGGTTGAGCGTGTACAACTCCTCCACCGTGATCCATGGCGGCTACACCGGACCGTTGCGGGCAACCTGAAACCGAACCAGTTTTGGATGTAACAAGGACTTCGTAAGGAATGTTGAGGAAGAGAATAGACGATACGCTCGTATCGTAATCTCTCAGTCTCTGCGATTCGTTTATGGGATGAGATTCCTTTCCCATTCTACCACTGGTAGTCCAGACTCTAAGCTGATGGCCAAGGTTTCAGCACGAGCGCTAGCCCAGCCTCAGCGGTAGAGAAGATGACGCAAGTGGAACAAGGATGCTGATGGATGCTGATGGGCGCCTACCCGGCGCTTCACAACCATGTGGCTGTGTTTCCTTCTGTTCAGCCCGCGAGAGTTCGCAGGTCCCGTCAGCCGAGTATCATAGCTGACGATGCCCAGGCGCCTATAAGACCTGCGGTGGTCCTGGTCTGCCTTTGCCCCATTCTTATCGCGCCTATACCATTCGAAGCATCATTACCATCTGTACATATTGGTTCCAGTACGCAACACCAAGTCCAAGCTCAGAGGACCAGAAGCAATCACATCCTTATTCTCGGAACACAGTCTACATACCTCTCAAATACCAGAGCTAAACGTCATACGAACATGTGCCTGATTACCACTCCTCGCAAAGAGCCGCGTTACGACGTCCACCGCGGACGTGACTACGATGCGCCGCGTCCCGTCTCGAACTACCATGGTGGACCAGCCTACCGTCCTTCAGCAACCTACGCTCGCCCACCGAGCGGGTACAGGCGCAGTGTCTCGCGCACGCGCATCATTGAAGCCGAACCGAGGAGAAGTGGGAGGGAAATGGACTACGTGAGGATTGAGCAGCCCAGACGTAGTGGCAGGAGTGTCGACTATGTGAGATCAAGCAGGACCTACGTTCGATAGATTTGTGGGTGGGCGACGATGTTGAAATAAGAGTTGGACAGTACGACGCAATGATGATGATGATGATGATGATGATGGAATGTGAATATACTCGCGTGCCAGGAGGCAGGACCTCAGACGACAGGAGTGGGCACCGGCACATGTACATGGATGTAAATGAACATATACGTGGGAATGAACATTACGAGGACCAGACCGAACGAATCACAATGACATAGTTCACGCGCGTGACTTGGTAGCCGCTACCTAGATCTGGGTGTTCTTCCAACGAGCACGCCGCTTCTAATCGCCCTGACCCCAAACACCGCGCCAACCGCAGGGTCCGTTGCGCCCACTCGACGACACCATCCTTGTAAGTTGCACGCTTCTGTGACCCTATGGCGTACTTCCAAGGCCACAATGGCAGACATTCCAAGAGCTTAGCATTTGCCAAGGACGCTGGTCAGCCTGGCAGGGCTGGCAATCCTGCTTTGGTCTGCTTGTCTTGTGAGCAAGGTGACTTCATCCCAGACTGGGCAAGACTGTAAACCTGCCTGGCATACCTTCGAGGATGGGATACGATCGGCAGTGTCTTGCTATATAGTTGAGAACCGTACGTCGATGTATCAATGATTCAATCTTACCAACAAACCTTTACGATCTTACGAAATAATCATCCAATCCATCTAGCCAACGCACTCACACGGTTTCACGAATAAGAAAGGTCATTCCTCAACAAACCATAGATCAATCAACACCAACCGACTAGTTCCTCAAATAAACACTACGGTTTTTGCTCTCAACCTTTGCGACACGACACACATACACATACACGCAAAACAACAAGCAACCATGTGTTTCGGCTCCAGCAAACGCGACAGAAGCTACCAGCAAGGCTACCAGCAAGGCGTCAACGCCGGCATGGCCAATGGCCGCAGCAGTGGAGGAGGTCTCATGTCCAGACTCACGGGTGGTGGCAGACGACACCAGACTCAACCACCGATGTCTGGAGGTGGAGGCATGATTGGTGGTCGACACTCTGGCGGCATGACTGGCGGAAGGCATACAGGTGGCGGACTGAGCAGTGGTCCTGGATTTGGCGGCACTACTGGTCGTGCGGGTGGTGCACGTATTGGAAGGAGCAGGTACTAGATGATGGAGATGATGGAGGGCTATGTTTGTATGAGTAACGTTTAAGTATTGAATGTAATGATGTTTTTGGAACTTCATTTATGTTGTCAGTCACGTATCGTGTGTTACGTGCTCTGTAAAGCTGGATGTGTTGCGCTGAGTGCATGACGAGAAACCAGCGCATGTCCATTCCGATCGAGCCATCGAAGTATCAGCTCACACACTTGCGTCTGATGAGCTTGAAATTTTGTTCCTTTCAGAAATATGTGTTGGTTGTCGGAACCTAATCGATCGGGTATCGCTGTCGGCGTCTGCCACAAAGCACAAACCACTTCCGTAGGAGCCGATATCCTCAAGAACATTTACCGTAGATGACCGGTTCCGACGGAACACAACAACGGCCCGATAATGGCCCACGTAAATGGCAAGGGCAAATGTGTAGGACAGTCAAAGCTTCAGCGGTTATACTCTATACAGTAGAGACGCCCGGGCGGTATGGCTGAAAGTAGACTGCGTAGACCGCCTCCCACAATGTCGTTGCGTGGCCATCGATGGTATCGCAGGTCCACGCGCAGGTGCAAGCACGGCAGAAGGAGGATATATAGCAAATATATAGCAATGTGTTTTGCTGCTTCTTGGCTATAATCAGAATCATATCAAACCATCTCTGTCCACAATGACTGATCTCGTTCAACCTCTTAACGGCGGCAACTTCATTCACCAAGAAGGGCCAGGCGCCAGCTGCGGTTCACTCTTGGATCGCTTCTCGTTGAAAGGCAAGACTGCTATCGTGACTGGTGCAGGTGGTGGTATCGGATTGTCGGTGGCTCAGGCGTTCGCTGAGCTGGGTGCAAATGTGGCTATCTGGTACAACAGCAACGAGTCGGCTCACGACAGGGCCAAAGAGATCTCAGAGAAGTACGGCGTGAAGTGTAGGTACCATATCCTTCGAATCAAGTAATTAGATCAATTCCAGCTGATGGAGAAACAGGCAAGGCATTCAAAGTCAACATCAAAGATTACGCGTCGGTTGAGCAAGCTCTTGATGACCAGGTCCGGGAGTTCAATGGACGTCTCGACGTCTTCGTGGCAAACGCCGGTATCCCATGGACGAAGGGACCCATGATCAATGGCCCGGTTGAGCACTACAGTGATGTCGTTGCAACAGACCTTGACAGCACATACTTCTGCGCTCGGGCAGCAGCGCAACACTGGAAGCGCCAGAAACAAGAGGGGACGGACTTGGAAGGTCGTCAGCTCCAAAACTTTTCTTCTGGAAGCTTCATCGCCACGGCGAGTATGAGCGGCGTTATCGTCAACGTCCCTCAGCTGCAAGCCGCCTACAACGCAGCAAAGGCCGGTGTAATCCACCTCTGCAAGTCCCTCGCCGTAGAGTGGGCCCAGTTCGCGCGCGCAAACTCGGTCTCACCTGGGTATATCATCACGGAGATCTCGAACTTCGTTCCTCAGGAGACCAAGGATATCTGGAAGGATAAGATTCCTCTTGGGTAAGTCCGTTCAGCCAGTCTGTTTCTGGCCATGGCAGCTAATCTTGTTACATAGACGCGAAGCCGAAGTACACGAGCTGCAAGGCGCTTATGCTTACCTGGCATCCAGCGCTTCTACTTATACGACTGGTTCGAACCTCATTGTGGATGGTGGATACTGCGTCCCATAGTTCAGGACTTCGAGCACCAACGCACATTTGGCGATGGAGAGGGCCTGGCGTCTACCGAGACGTATATGCTGGATTGGAAGACTCTCCTTGAGACTGGGAACCACTGTTTGATGAAATTAGTGGTCAACGATTTTCCAATTAGTGATTCTTATGCAGGATAAATGCAACGTATGCAGAGCGAGCCTGGCATCCTATGAAGGCCGTAGTTCAAGGGCTGATTGCTTGACTATTGCTGATATGTTTGCATCTTTGGTATCAAACAGTTGGCAGAAGCCTAGCGATAATCATTATATTAGAGTAGCCTATGAGTAGTCACATGGCTGTCACCCATGCGAACGAGATGGGTATTTGAGCTCCAGACCACTTGGCGCCGAGATCGGAGTCCGATATCGGCGTACATTGCTAGCTATATGGTGTTGATCAAGACCTCATCACTCGTTGCTCCATGTCGATTGGATTCAGTATTCTATTCTGAAACATCCTCAACAATGGCTACCGAGCGTGCGACATACTCCCATGGCCACCATGAATCCGTCGTCAAAACCCATGCCAGGAGAACAGCGCAGGACTCCGCTGCTTTCCTTCTCCCGCACATCAAGCGTACTGATAAGATCCTCGACCTGGGATGCGGACCCGGATCGATTACTATCGATTTGGCTTTGCTTGTACCTGACGGCGAGGTGATTGGTGGCGATTCGGTGGCTGCAGTTGTGCAGCAAGCACAAACCCTGGCGAAGGAGCGGCAAGTTGAGAATGTCTCTTTCCAGCAGATGGACGGCAATCAACTTCCCTTCGACGACGGCACATTCGATGTCGTCTACTGTCATCAGACGCTGCAGCATGTCGGCAATCCTAGTCACCTTCTGAAAGAGATGCGCCGTGTCACCAAGAAAGGTGGCTGGGTGGCCGCTCGAGACGCCGACTACAAAGCGTTCGCATGGTTCCCAGAGCACCCTGGGCTCGATCGATGGCTATCGCTATATCAGAAAATTGCAAAAGCAAATGGTGCTGAGCCGAATGCTGGAAGGTATCTTCCTTCCTGGGCGAGAGATGCGGGTTTCGCAAGCGAAGATGTGCAATTCTCTTGGAGCGTCTGGAACTACCAAGAAGAAGCGGGCAAGGCTTTCGGTTCTTCTTGGGTTGACCGCGCGGTCCACTCGAGTTATGCGACTGGCGCAAAGCAGCATGGCCTGGCGTCCGATGAGGACATACAGGAGATATCAAAAGCGTGGGACGAGTGGAGCAAGACTGATGATCGCTTTATTGTCATTCCTAGTGGCGAGATCCTTTGCCGCGTCCGATGAAGTATGGCTCACAAGTGCACATACTATAACGATATTACGACTACTCTTATAGCATCGCCGCTTGATTGGTTACCTCACGAGTTACGATAAGCATAGAACGAGACGTTGTGCTTAGTGGTACGCCTCCTGACAATTTGATATTTCTTCTTTCTCCAACTCTGCCTACACCGCATTGTAATCTTCCCGTTCAAGCTTATTGGATGCGCTGACCAGTGAGTAGTTATTCCATCCTTCCGACTAACAGCAATGTATGTATTCGCCAATGGCCACAGGTAGAAGCGTGCTCGAAGCTTGTCCATTTTACTAAAGCCCTCTGCGCTTCCACTTGACGGGTTCCGAGCATCCGACGCACATTGGCTTACAGGCGCTTCCACACCCTTCGCAGAGCCAGAAAAGATTGTATCGATTTTCCACAGCACTCAAATCTTCAATTCGCGTCGCACACCTGCCGCATTCCACCGTCAACCGATCGTCGCAGTTGCCTTCACACACCCAATCTCCTGGGAGACCACACTCGAGATGCTGGTGACCGATGATGTCGGCGCCCAGATCCGACGACTCCCTCAGGAGCGACAAGAACTCGGGTGTCTGGTGCAGGAGTCGCAGGTTCAAGACGCACGCCTCCACCATCACATTCCTGCCGTGATTGTTGTCGTATGCAGGTGTGCCAGCGACGATGATCTTGAGAGCGTCCATGAATTCGGCAATCTGGTGGTTCGTCTCTTCATCACCCTCCTTGCGAAGGTCCCTTTCAGAGTGAATCATATGCCTCAGATTCTTGCTGATGACAAGCTTGAGCCCGTGAACCTGGTACTTCTCAGCCACGACGTACGCTTCGGCATGAGGCTGTAGCCGCCCGCGTTGGTCGCCAAAGCACTCGTGGTAGGGAAGGTCATAGATGTAGCGGAGGAGTGCGACCATGGAGTTCCCGTCATCTTCCTTGAGCTCGATCTCTTTCGAGCCATTTTCCTTTTCTTTGCGTTAGTCGCTCAGTCCAAATTGCTAGTCGATCTGAGCATACCTGAAATCGGCCAGTGAGTAGCTTGGTAAAGTACTCGGACTTCCGGCACAGTACGATTCGGTGCACTCGCACAGTCCTGTCACTCAGTTGAATAGTGAGGTCCGAAAGCGTTGCATCATCGAAGAAAGCTTTGTACAGGTCTGACTCCACGACTGGGATGTTCTGGGAGTTGGACATGGTCGGATCTGTAACTGGGTTGAGTGACGGCTTCTTTTTGAAGAAAGGCTGATTGGAAAGATAGAGTACGGCGTGAGAAGTTGAGGTTGTAGTCCAGACTCCAGTGTCCAAGTGGAAGGGCAATGCGCGTGTTGGGAAGAAAGGCGAGACCCTTGCATGCTACCGATGCGACAGAAGTGAAAAGCGTAGACAGAGGCTTTTGACGATTCCAACATTAGCGTCACTATCACAGTCAACAGTCAATGCACCAGTGGTATATCGAAAGATGAATGAAGAATTTGATACTTTCGCTTAAAGTACTGCTGAGCATAATAACACTACTTTTTTTTTGTGGAATCGCATCAATGGGAATTACTATTACATGGCGTTGATGTTCTGCATCTCCTGTCTGCAAGCGGGCGGATCACCGTTGCTTGTCCTTCTGCAATGGAGGAAATCATGAGATGTGTTCTTGTCTTCATCTTCCTGCGTGCCCACGGCTGGCCTTTGCGGCGGCACCATCCTCATCATCCAAGTCCATGTCGCTTTCCTCCCCGATGCCACCCTCTTCTCCGGTCACGCCGCAATCAGGATCAGGAACCCAGCAGATCCTGGCCTTGCATTCCAGGCAGATCGGCTGGTCGAAGGACTTGCAGGCCTGGCATTCCCACTGGTCATCGTAGCGGTATCTGCGCAAGTAATACGGCTGGAAGGGAACCTTGCAAGCGCCGCAGCTTGGGACGTTGGTGTCGCAGTCGTCGGAGAAGCACATCCAGAACCCCTCGGCCTCGGTTTCGAGATCTTTGTGGCTGATGATCTCGACTGCGAGTTCCGGATATTCTTTGAACAAGGAAAGCAGCTCGTTCTGCTTCCTGAAGAAGTCGATGTTCTGGATGAGGAAGTCCACCAGAACCTTCCGGGCGTGGATGTCTTGGGTAGTGGTGACTTCAAGAATGATGTGCAGGGCGCCGAAGAAGTCGCCGGAGTTCTTGAATGAGTCGCAATAGCGTAGGAAGCCCATCTTGTGGGTGTAGGCCTTGGCTGTGATGATCTTGCGCATGTTCTCGGCGACTGCCTCCTTCAGCGGCTCGATCTGGTATTTGTCGGCCACGACGTAAACTTCCGCATGTGGTTGCAAAGAGGTGAGCCACTTTGAGTTGGCTTCGGCATCGTACGGGAGGCCGTACAGGAAGCGTAGAAGTGCCAACATCGCATTTTGGTCGTCTTCTTGGAGCTTGATCTCATTGGAGGCGGATTCCTGTTGGTTCAAAGTCAGTTTTGGGGCTTCATTTGTCGGAGCTGTTGGCATTTGGCTTACTTGGAAACGCCCAGTGAACATGTTGGCGAAGTACTCCGAGCCACGGCACAGCACAATACGATGAGCATACACAGTCCTGTCGCTGAGGCGTATCGTGAGGTCTGAAAGTGCCGGGTCGTCGAGGAAAGCCTTGTATAGCTTGGAAGGCTGAGATATATACGGCGTGGAGGATGCGAGCGCAAGGCCTGAGGTCGGAGGCTTGCTGGACACGAAAGACTGCTGAGAGCTAGATGAATCCATGTCGGTAATGGAAATGTCGGTTTCGGTAAGAGTGAAGTAGGTATAACGGTACTGAAAGTGAAGGAGTAACGGTGGTAATGAGAGCGAAAAAAGGTGTAGTGGTGATAGAGAAGTGGGTGTTACTCTGAATGGGAGAAAAGTTGGTATATTGGTGATCTATTTGCAAAGGGCACAGGTGCAGCTTATATCTTAATAAACACACGGGGCTCTTGGCATGAGGTTGGAGGGCCAACACTGACACCGTTGATGAAGTGAGGGCTAGCTGTTTGTCATGGCAAACGCCAGAACAAAGCGGAGTGATAAGAGTAAAAGTGAAGTGGCATTCACGTGAACTGTTTGCCTGCAGCTAGCTACAAGGACGTGCCGCTGTCGATCACGATGTTTTGTCCTGTCATCGATTTTGACAAAGCAAGAAGTCTCACCTGATCAGCCACATCCTGGTAATTGTTAGCGCAGTGAAAGACGTTGGGATCGAAGGAGCACTCACTTCAACTGTAGCAAACCTCTTCAGCTTTGTCGCCTCTTTCGCAGCCTCTCTCTTCTCCTCGGGGAACTTCATGCCCCATTCCGTCATGAGTAGGCCAGGCGAGACAGAGTTGACGCGAATTGATGGTGAGCAGATGACAGCGAGAGCTTTACTCAAGTGAATGGCTGCAGCTTTTGTAACCGAATATGGCAAGCTGCTTCCACTGGGTTTGACACCTGCAACGCTGGCAGTAGTGATAAACGACCCTTCATTTTTCTCAAGTTGCTCCTTAGCAGCGTATAGTAGCCAGAGGTGGGCTTTGACGTTGTATCTGTTGATTCCAAAATAATTAGAATAGCCCTGCTTTGAAAGGAAAGTGAGGTCAGCCGTACAAAAAGCACTTGTCCCAATCTTCGTCGATCATGCCCTCGTCGAGATTGTTGAAATTAGTTATGCGTGTCCAGCCTGCGTTTGAGACCACCACATCCAACCGTCCAAATTGAGACACCGTATCTTCAACAAGCTGTTGCAGAGCAGGCTTGTCGCCCACGTCTGCACGGATGGCTGCAAATCGTAACTTCTCATTGGACTGAGTTGTCCGTGGAATCCCGTGTAGCTCCTTCACCAAATCTTGAGCGCGAGTCTCATTGTTGGCATAGTTGATCACCTATACAAATTAGGCATAGGGGTCTTTTTACACAGGTGAACCTCACTCACCAATCTGAAATCTGGTGCTAAGGCTCGAGCGATCTGAGCACCAAGGCCGGCAGTGCCAGCTGTAATCAACGCTACTTTCTGAACAAATGCCATACTGAGGGAGCTTTAAACTGCAATGAGTATGAGAGTGAGGAGGGAGACGGTAAGTTGCTTTACCATATGGTGCACCTCATTCGGATCTGTATCTCCACCCTCGGCTATTGGTCCTAAGCCATCAATTGAAGCCATTGTGAATTGACGCACGTGTAAACAAACGGAAGGATTGGACATGTGTTACCATGAATTTGCTGTGAAGTCACATGTCAATGAATCACTTCTTTCAATGGACTGAATTCAGGCTCACAATAGCTAGGTGAATGCACTGATGTGAGTGAGTGAGCGATCTGCAATCTGCTGTGCTTCAGAGCGCTGACGTCAGACGTTGCTGAAGTGGCAGTCGCGTTCCCCTCAACGCGTGCAAACGCTCTTGCCTCGTGAGGCATGTGAAGATCAGGAGCATCTCACCTGGACCTAATACTCACTCCAACTTATCACAAGAACTCACCAACAATGCCGAAACAGTTCACACGCAAACGCTCTGCCGGCGAAGAATACGAAGCCGATGGTGGCTTCGTCGAAGATGCTCCCAAGAGCAAGAAGACCAAAGCAGGCAACATGAAAGCCGCCTCTTCTAAGAACACTGCAAAGTCACAAGACTCGGAGAGTCAATATTGGGAGGTTCGTATACCAATACCACGTCGATGTAGGCCAAAGAACTGATTCGATGTCTAGCTTGGACGTACCCGCCGCGTTCAGATCAACGAGTTCCACGGCAAGCAGCTGGTCGATATTAGAGAGCTCTACGAGAAGGATGAAGAGATGCTTCCAGGCAAGAAGGTGGGACTCCGTTCCGAATTATTCTAGCGATTCGCATTATGGATATTAACACAGACTCAAGGGAATCTCTCTCAACATCGAGCAGTTCACCACCTTCCTCGAACAGCTTCCTGCCATTGAGAAAGCTCTCAAAGCTAAGGGCATCTCGGTTCCTCGTCCGAAATATGGTTCAAGCTCTGCCGAACAGGAAGACGAAGAGGAGGAAGAGAACGAAGATGAGGATGCAGGAGAGACGGGCAAGGAGGCCGCTGCGGACGCCAGCGACGAGGAAGAGCCCGCGAAGCCCGTCAAGGTTGGCAGACTTGACAAATTCAAGCACAAAGCGAATCACGAGGCGACGAGTGAGGAAGACAACTAGCTGACCCTTGACCTCGGGAGTGCTTCTTGCTTGAGGTCGAAGTGAAGAGGGAGCGAATGACCTCGTCAAGATGGAGTGCTCCAGAATCTGCTTATAATGCGTGATACCCTGCTGTTCATAATGAGAAACGACAATGCTATTCTGTGCACGATCGAACATTTCTGATGATATTTGGTCCGTCTTACGGCTAAGAACCATGATTAAATGATGGGCATATGTGAATTGCTACGATAGCACGGCCAACAAAATCTTTAGAGGCAGGATGGCATGCCTGCTTGACGATGCTCCTGACGCAGCGCCTGCTGGGCCGCATCGTCCAGCATAGAATTATGCTGCCATTCTTTCGATCAGCATCGGAGGCGGCCTCTGCCTCCATCAGCTCTTCGCCGTCTGCGAGTTCTTAGGCGACATAGTCGGTATCTGGCATCAACATCGGCCTCCAAACTTGTCTGGGCTGTCGTGGTGTGCGTCTGCACATGTGCGACTCGACACGTTGTCGGGCTCGCACAGCTTGCTGCAGTGGGGATCGTGGCAAGAGTCCGTCAAATCGTTTGTCGATCCCGTCAAGGTCGTAGATTCGTGATTCATCTTTGCAATCGTAAATTCATCCTAGCTTCAACGCCTCATGAACTCCCTCACATCCCAAACCAGTACTCTTTCGTCCCATGCGCAAGTCGTGCACCAGCCCTCAGCACCGAACATACACCAATCCACGCCCATAGCAAATTCGGTGTGAGCGTCCATTCTTCCGATTTCTTTGCCGAAGCCAGCACCACTGCCGCCGTTATCCTCGGTCGATCCATCTGTCCACACTCGACAGCTCATGTCATAACTCGCAGAGAGCAGAGTATCGCTTAAGTGTGGGCTCCAGCTCACCTTGCGCACTGCGTATTCGTGGCCCCTTAGGAAGTTTACTGGCCCAGAAGGTACTCTGAGATCGAATGTCCGAATCACACCATCGACACCTGCTGCCGCAAGAACCGAGTCTCGATATTTGTTCCAGTCATGTGTTAGACACTCCGATGGCTGAGATCCTCCATTAACGTTTCCAGGCAGTGGCATCTTCGGTGCGGCATGTATAGGAATCGCAAGCGTAAGGTGGTTCTGCGCGCTGGGCTTCTGGCGCAGATCAAAGACTCGAAGATGCGAGTCGCGAGAGACACATGTGACGATATCCGGATGGTGCGGACTGTACTGCGCCGAATACACGCAAGAGTGCACAGGCAATGTGAGCAAGCTCTGTTTCCGCTCTGGATTCCAGATCTTGACCGTGCCATCCCAACTGCTCGACAGGAAAGTATCCTTGTTCACCAGATTCCAGTGCACCGAGAACACTTCTCGTCCATGCTCTTGCCAGCCCGCGACAGGGAACTCGCCTACGCCGATGTCGAACAGCTTTATGCTTCCATCTCCGCCAGCAGTCAGAAGCTGGTTCTCGTGCTGTTCCGACCAGGTCAGGTCGAAGAGGCAGTCCTGGGTCTCGAAGAACTTTTCGCATATGATTCCGTCGGCTGTGAGATTGAGGATGAAGAGTCTGCCATTACCGACGAGGCCGAAGTTTGCGCCAGCGCTTACGGCTAAGCGTGAGTCGAAGAAGGGCGAGTATTTGACGCTGTATGGGTTGAAGCCGGCTGTGCGGAACTCGAGCATGGTGGAAGGTGTTTAGCGGTATGTGACGTTGGGGTTGTGGTTGTCGCGCATACTCTGTGGCCAGGGAATCTACTGGTATATGAAGTGGTCTCTGACGAAAAGCAAATGTAAAAGAATGGGAAGAGAAGACAGCTCGTGCTGGTTCTCGACACAGCGTGTTGCATCGCATGTGCCAAAAGCCGATGACGTGCCGAGGTTGCTTTTCGAGAGTTGACAGCTTGAAGTCCACCACAATGTTCAATATCGGTGTCTTCAATACAACATCATTCCCACCAAACTCTCATCGCAACTCTCCTTAACATGGCCGACGATGCAGTCTCGGCGTCAGCAAGAGGTGCAACCTTCCTCATTCTCCTGCAGATGGGGTCAAGGGCCGTCACTTTTGCCCTCAACCAGTTCCTCCTTCGCTTCCTCTCGCCGGAATTACTAGGAGTGTCTGTCCAGATGGAGCTCTTCGTCATCTCGACGCTATACTTCGCACGTGAGAGTCTACGCATTGCTGCTCAAAGACGATCAGATGGTGGCGTTCAGGCAGCTGTCAACATCTCCTACCTGACCATTCTGGCTGGTGGCCCCATTGGCTTCACCCTTGCTCAGGCATATCTTAGAACGGAAACACCAAAAGTGGCATACTTGCATGTGTCCATGAAAATCTGCCACTTTGCTGCGATGCTAGAATTGCTCTCAGAGCCCAGCTTTGCAGCTGTACAGCAGATCATGCTTTACAAGACCCGAGCT
The DNA here is from genome assembly GCA_035771495.1 of Cladosporium oxysporum. Lineage (NCBI taxonomy): Eukaryota > Fungi > Ascomycota > Dothideomycetes > Cladosporiales > Cladosporiaceae > Cladosporium > Cladosporium oxysporum. Next base: position 837,329 of record JAWNKS010000006.1, read on the forward strand.
GCAGCTGAGGGCGCAGCAGTTCTGATGAAAACATTTGCCACGGCTGGACTTGTCTTTTGGAGTCGCCACCGATCCATTGACCTAGGCGTCTTGCCGTTCGCAGCTGGTGAATTCGCATACGGTGCAACACTAGCTGTAGTGTACGTGTTGTCAGTGCGGCCTGTGGCGCGAGAGAAAGGCTTCTCACTGCTTCCTCGTGAAATGTCTGGAAGGTGCGTAGTATCTATCGCCTTCAACCGTAAGTGTGCATTTCATTGATCATTCGTACAGAAGTGGCGTACAGTACTATCTTGGCATATTCTCTCAGCCTCTACTCTCCTTGGGTTTCTCTTTGTATCTGCAGACTGCGATTAAGTATGTCCTCACTGAAGGTGACAAGTACCTCATCTCTGCACTCGCTACTTTGAAGGACACGGGCATGTACGCTTTGTCTGCAAACTACGGCGGTCTCATTGCCCGTATGCTCTTCCGGCCCATTGAAGACAGCTCTCGCAACTTGTTCGCAAAGCTCTGCTCAGATGCTAGCGAATCGAGGCAAATGAGTGGCGTCACGAAGGTCTCGGAACCGAAGCAAAAAAGCGACAACGTCAAGCAAGCTGCAAACATTGTGCAGGACATCCTGCGTGTCTACGGCCTCGTCTCACTTGTAGCTTTTGCTATCGGACCTACTGCTGCTCCATTACTCCTTCGTCTGGTTGCCGGAGCTCGATGGTCCGATACAGGAGCTGGTGATGTTCTTGGAACGTACTGCTACTATATCCCACTACTTGCCGTCAACGGTGTCAGCGAAGCCTTCGTCTCTGCCACAGCTTCGACGACCGAACTCCGAAAGCAGAGTATCTGGATGGGCGGTTTCTCCGTTGCTTTTGCGGCAAGCGCATACCTGTTCCTGAGTGTTTTGCAGATGGGCGCCAAAGGTCTTGTGCTCGCCAACTGTGTCAACATGGTCTCGCGGATCGGGTTTAACCTGAGCTTTGTGAAGCGCTACTTTGCTGAGCGCGGGATAGTGAGTTTCCTCTGAAGACTGATCTTGTTGAGCTTGTCGTTGACTTCCTCCAGAATTTCAGCGCTGCTAACATCGTGCCAAACCTCTACGCCGTTGCTGCTACTGCAGTTGTTCCCAGCGTACTCGGCCAAACTCAAGGCATTCTTCGCCAATACGGCTTGTTCGGCGACCTGGTGCACGTCGGAGCTGTCGCAGTAGTCTTCGCAGCCTTTGTGTACGTTGACCATGGCCAGATTCAGAAGATCCCAATGCTGACAGTGATTACAGAATTGGCACAGAGCGTGCATATCTCTTGGACTGCTACAGGCGGTTCCGCAGCAGCTAATGATAGGTTCGCAATTGTCAATTTCGAAGCATCGATTTAGCAGCGCAGTATTAATTGGAGTATATGGAGGTTTTCTCATGTAATAGTGTATATCACGTCCTAAGGTCAGGCTAATCACGCTTATGTCCAACCCTTCCGATTCCTCTCAGCCCCCAAACACTCAGAACCACCGTGAACACGATACAAGCAAAGCAGAACCACCAGGTAGCCTTGTAACCCTCAAGTAGCGCCTCGGGGCTCTTCTTGTCTTCGTATGGGGACTTTGCCGTGATGTCGGCAGCGATGACTGCGACGAGTCCCAAGCCAACGGACTTTCCGATCTACGGACGGTCAGTGTGGGCAAGCACTATCAGCATGGGTTCATTTCTTACCTGGGAGACTGTATTGAACACTCCGCCGGCCAAGGCCTGGGTCTTAGCGTGGAAGACAGACGTGATCAGCAGATTCGAGATGGTGAACAGAGAATCAGCACCTGTGGGATTGAAAATGTTTGCGAGGAACGCTGTGCGCCTAACTGTTAACATTGTCCATGACGATGGAAAGGTTGGTGGACTTACATGTAGACCAGTAGATCGAGTTCGGTGTCGAGTTCACCATAGCGAGAGGAGCACCTAGCGAGACCACACAGCCGACGATCACTAGCCAGTTGGCCGGCACCCTCTGGACCAGATATCCCATCGCCAAGTTACAGATCACTCCAGCAATCGGCGCTGGCAGGAAATAGATCGAAGTCTGAGTTGCAGAGTACTTCTGCACGTCCTGGAAGTAGAATGTCATGATCGTTTCAAGCGCGTTGAAACTGCCCCAAGTGAAGAACACCGCCACGCAGATGGTGGTGAAGATGCGGTTTCGCCAGAGCGAGTTTGGAATGATAGCTGGTCGGCCCAAATTTTCTTGACGACCGACCCAATAGATGAAGGCGGGAATCAGCAGGATGGCCAATGCAAGGAGCACGATGCTGGAGGGCTGTCTGATCGACGAACGGCTCCCGGCGATCGTGGCGAAGACGTATGAGAGCATTGCTAGAGAAGTGCTAGCGATGATGGCGCCGATCCAGTCGATCTCAGTTTTCATACGGTGCCATCTCTGCTTCCAAGTTGGTGGGCCCTCGTCTTCGCTGATGCCCGCGCTATCGATGGATGAGGGCAGGCCCCAGAGTGCCACTGCAACGACAATAGTGTTCAGAATAGCCGCGAGATAAAAGCCCCAACGCCATCCGATACTGTCAGTCAGAACACCACCAAGAGTGAGGCCGATAGAGAAGCCAACGGGTTGGCCACCGCCCATAGAAGCGAAAGCGAAGTTCCTGCGCTTGCCATCGAGAGTGGAGGTGATGATGCTGACAGCAGAAGGCAGACAGAAAGCAATCGCCACACCGCTGAGACCCCGAAAGACGATGATCTCGTTGGCGTTGCGTGCCAGCCCACAGCCGAGAGTAAAGAAAGATTGTAGTATCGAGCCGGCCATGTACATGAACCGGGAGCCAAGTGCATCGGCAATCGAGCCGGAGAGAAGAAGCGCGCAACCGCACGTCAGAGCCTGGATGGAAGACGGCCTGTATGCCATGTCAGCAGATGGAAAATGTCGATAGTCCACGAGGGCATTCATACCAGAGCAAAAGATTATCAGGAATCTCTAGATCAACAGCCATAGTAGGCAGGGTCACGGTAGTCAAGCCACTGAGCAGCGTACTGATTCCCGTGATCAGCGTAACCGATGCGATAACAATAGCAGTCGTCGCTTTCGAAGTAGTTGCCGGAGCTCTCTCAAAACCGCGCAAGGTCACTTCATCGCTCCGAGCATTACTGGCGGCTGTTGACGGCCGTCGCGTGCTGGGAGTTTTGGCGAAGACCGCTTGCGGCACTTGAGGAGCACCAATCTGATTCAACTCAATTGAAGTTCGCGACATGCTGGAACAGGCCAGACAAGCAAATCAATGTTTTGATGATGAAGGCAAAGATGATGGAGCAGTTATGAGGACCATTGAGAACAAAAGTGGCTACCCCAGGTATACCTGTCGCATGCCAAGGTCAAGGCTGACTCCCTGTTGGTCAGCTCCACTATCACCAAAGGCTAAATGAAGTTAGGGCAGACTCGAAAGCGGAATATATGCCATACAAGCTGTGGCAATACGCGCAATCATTCCGAATCCATATTGCAAAGCTCAATAATCAGTCACCAGTTGTTTTTTGCGAATATGTAATGTAGTGGATATCGCCTCATGATCATGTTGAAAAGTCCTGCATATAATTTACTAGAGCAGTGGCACATCTAATGTCTCCAACAACAGCATAGACGGCTACGCGGCTTGTCTTGCTGTAGTTGAAAGCCAGCGAAGAGACACCAGGCCTCTGTCCGTTTCCAGCACGGGATTTTCGTAAGTCATAAAGTACTGTGTGCCTTGATGAGACCTGCTCATGCAAATGTAGAATAATCTCTCGCCCCTTCATCCCTCCTCGACTCTCCCTGATTGACATCCGGCAGAGCGCCCATAATATCCTGCGTCCTCGGCCCCTTGTACTTGTTCCGAGCGCCCGCGAACCACCAGATGATGGAGAACAGGGCGACGAAACCAGCGACGACGATTGCGTAGTTCATATTCTCGGCAGTCACCGGCTTGCTTGTTGGGCAGAACAGGACAATGCTGATGAAGACGACCCAGGTGATGGCGGTGATGTTCAAGGTCTTGCTGACCTTCAGTGGCTTGAGCATCGTGTCGAGATCGAAAGGACCGGGGATGAAGTTGACGCGCTTGCTGTACCACAGGTGAGCACAGATGACGGCGACGTAGCTCAAGTCCAAGCATGGTGCGCATAAATTGAAGATAGCAGTAATGGTCTGCGTCGAGCCAAGACCGATGAGATTGAGGCAGGCGCAGAAGATCACTACGAGCCAAACAGAGTTGACAGGTGTTCCAGTCACGCGGTTGATGTGGCTGAAGAAATTCGAGAATGGCAGAGCTTCGTCGCGAGAGAAGGCATAGGTCATTCGTGCGTTCGCCAGAAGTGCGGAAGCTCCAGTGAAGAACTGCACGAGAATGACGAGGAATAGCATCGCAGTACCGCCACTGCGACCTCCAGCATTCAGGAAGATTTGCGCAACCGGGAAGCCTGTTGGTGAGTTCACGATGTCGTCCATGTAGTTCTCTGTGAGACAGAATCCGAACGTCACGTTGAGAATAAAGCCCAGAACTCCAGTTACGAAGATCGCATTGACGATAGCGTAAGGTCCTCTGATAGCAGCATCGTGTGTCTCCTCAGATAGGTGGGTCGTCGCATCGTAATCAGTCATGACCCAAGCCACATTGAGGAAACCGAGAAGAAAAGACCAGCCTTTGTTGCCCCATCCTGAGCCATCGGTGAAATGCGTGAACACGAACGACGCGCTTCGTTTGTCCGGAGTGCAAACCAGAAGAGCGATGCATATACCAACGGTGGCCAAGATGTTAATTGGCGCGAACCACAAGATGATCTGATGCAACTTCTTGGTCGAGAGGGTGCATATGATTCCAAAGATGACCAGCACTGCCAATGACAGAAGCACAGTATGTATAGGTGTTCTGTATCTGGTCAGCAGACGCATATCAATCATCAAGAAATCCAACTCACGGTGAGTACCGATACCCAGCCTCCGTGATCCCCGAATTAATACTCGCCGCAGCAAGCACCATCTGCCCAATCGTATAAGCCAACGATGCGACACCAGCCGCTTGTCCCAGGAAGTTCGCCCATCCAATGACCCATCCCCAGATAGCTACATGCTCCGACGGTACCACATGCTTTGTCACGAAATAGATGCCGCCTGCGGTCGGATACGCGGAGACCAGCTCAGCGACGGAACTCGCAATAATTGCTGACATGCATGATCCAACAAGCCATGCCCAAACTGCCGTTGCCGGTCCGCCGACTCCGAGAGGGACACCGTAAGTGGCAGGTTGCGATCCGAGGACGCCCAGGACTGAAATGGCGTACGATACTGTGGACCATTTGTTGAATTCGCGACGGAGCTCCTGGTGGAGGATGTCAGTGATTGTCCCACATGTGAAGTTTGAGGCGTGTCACGAACTTGTTTGTAGCCCAGACGGGCGAGGAGTTGCTCGTCGTTGTTGCCATTGGTAGTTGTGCCGAGATAATCGGAGTATGCAGGCGGATCGTTCGAGCCCGTGGAATACAATGATGGCTTCTCTGATGTCAGTCGTTTTTCATTAGCCCGTGTGGGATCCATAATGAAAATTGCGTGATGAGTTGTAGACAACCGAAGAAAGAACAAAACACCGAGACACAACTTGATATAGAACCGCGTAGCCACCGTGAGGATCACAGGGTCAAAACCATCAGCACCCTTCAATAGCGGTCTGACCGCGGACAGGATGCGGCATCGGTCCAGAAGGCATTCCTTTGCCGGGTTGGTGGAACAGTGGATTTGCGAGCTTCAACGGCAGCGCAGACAGGGTGTAGGGATGGCTTCACACAGACAATTGTTCTAGCGCGGCGCGGACCAGCAAAGCTACGCTACCAGCGCAACATGACACCTGATGTATCTTAGGGCTGAAACGAAACAGAAAGTGAGCAGCATACCGGAATAATGATGTGGTATTCCCCTCTCGAATCCGCTCGTCGGAGGAGGTGTCGGGCTTCGCTGACGACAGCGTTAAGAGCCATATCTTAAGATGGACGTGCTATTGGAAAGTGACAACTGACAAGAGCTTTCTCGGGCTGATGGACGCTCTAATTATTCGCTAGGGCCGAGGAGATACGATATGTACATCAGACGGAGACCGCGCCTGGCGTGAAGACTCGGTTTTCGGGGCATCAGCCCGATACAAAACATGCTTGGGGGGAACAGATGGCGTCTGCGCACTGCGCTCTTGGTGTAGCCGGTACGACCGGCATTGAAGTCTGGCGAATCAGTAAGATTGCCGTGGTCCTAGGCGCCAAACGGCTCCGGGCGGAGACAGAGAGAGAGAGTTAGTAGTATCGAGGATTTTCATGACGAGGAAGGGGCTAGGACAGGCCGTTGGAATTGGTGGCAGGACCGCGCTAGAAGGTTATGGTCGGACGGTGTTTCAGCACGCGTTTCCTGTTACCAACTGTCACTATGCAAACATCACCAGACGGGCCATGCCACGGTCGGTGCAGGGGTTGTGCAAATGGTTTCGTGCGAGAAGTGCTGCACCAGCGTTGCCCTCGTGTTGGAGCCCTTTTTTCCAAGGGCAAATGCCCTAGCCAAGTCACGACGAGCTCATGGCAAGCCGGCCAAAACCTGCAGCGAGCCAGCGGTGAGATGCATGGACACGTCAAGCAGGCAAGAGACGGCGTGTGGCGACGATGCAGCTATCGTGGTACGCCGTTGCACACGCGCACGCTTGACAGCTCGTGGCACCTCGGGTGCTAGCATTTGCCGGCATGTTAAACTCTAAGTAACATACAGTATCCTCATCTCCACGACCACGACCGCATGATGACGGCTAGCGGCATGAACGTGTGGGTGGTCGCATATATGCAGGTAGACGAGGTATAGTCTTACCGTATAGATGCAGAGGGCGGTCAGGTATGATATATTGCTGCCCAAACCTTGTTTTGTCATGCAGCGTCAGATCCAACCGGTGAACGACTGCATAGATATCTGCGCCGGTGACACGGTCATGCTTCTACTTATAATTGGCAGCTTGTATCGTCGGCTTACCCAACCCAGCACAGCGTACAGTAATTGAATCGGAATACAACCGTGGATGGGGACACGTGATGCAAGTCAATCGACTTCGTCTAATAACATGTCGCTATATCAAGAATTCTAGTAAAATCACGATGCAAGTCGATCTGACCTGCCGCTATGTCGAGCTCATCACCCAAACCTTGCTCCTCGGCTCCAGCAACAGTTTGCCTTCTGGCGCAGCTTTCTCGCCAAAGCCTCCGTCCCTGACATGTACAAGTCGGCCCCTCAGCCAGGTCGCCTTTGCAATGCCCTTGAGCACCTTACCCTGGTAAGGTGAGCACTTGTTTCGGAATAGCATCGCGCTCGGTTCCACCTCAAACTCCGCCTCAGGGTCAAACACCGCAACGTCACCGTCCATGCCGACCTTCAAAGCACCCTTGCTGCCTTCAAGACCGACCTGCAGAGCGGTGTTCTCGCAACACCAGCGGACAATGTCGAGGAGAGTCTGGTTTTCGTCGAGCTGTCTGCGACGGGTCTCGGTCCACAGAATGCTCAAACCAAGGCCGACTGAGCTGATACCGCCCCAAGCAGAGAAGAAGTCACCACTGTTCTGCTCTGCACTGCTGGATGTCTTGCTGTTCAAGCTGCCCGGTACATGCGAAGGCAATAGCTTCAACTCAGGTGTGCAGGGAGAGTGGTCACTGACAACCGTCTTGATCACACTGTCCGTCTCATACATCTCGTCCCATAAACCGTTTTGGTTCGCTTGATCTCTAATAGGTGGGCAGCACTTGTGTCGCGTATCTCCCTTCTTGATGAACTCCGCCGCAAGAGAGAGGTAGTGGAAACACGTTTCGGCAGTCACCTTGACGCCCTTCGCACGAGCGTCGCGTAGCATTGGGATCGCCTCCACGGCGCTTAGATGCACGATGTGCAACGGCAGGTTTGGCGCTAGATGTGCGAGCGACAAGATCTCCAGGATCGCGCACGTTTCAAAGCTGCTTGGTCGCGAGTCAAGGAAAGTCTGATACGCATCCAAGGGCCCGGATGGCTCGAGAGGCGGCTGTGACGATTGCACGTCGTCGCCGACGGACGCTGTCACCGGAGGAATCATCTCGGCGTGGAACATGACCGTCGTCGGCTCGTCGGCCAATTGCTCAAAGACCTTTGTGATGTCCTGCGACGAGACGGCTGGGAATTCGTCCACGCCACTGTCGATCATGAAGCCCTTGAATCCACGCACACCAGCCTTGACAAGAGGCTTCAGATCTGCGGCATTGCCGGGTATAATGCCGCCATAGAATCCGACGTCAACCCAGCACTTTCCTTGCGCGGCGGCTATCTTCTCTTTCAAGTTCGCAACAGTAGTCGTAGGCGGAATAGCGTTCAATGGCATGTCCACGACCGTCGTAACACCCCCAAACGCAGCCGCCTGTGTTCCTGTGTAGAAACCCTCCCATTCCGTTCTCCCAGGCTCATTCAAATGCACATGCGCGTCTACCAGTCCAGGTAGCAGTACCGCCGGGCTGTAGTCTGTGTAAGTTGTGCCGGGCGGGAACTCGGAGGCAGGTACAACGGACTCAAAGATCGATGTGATTTTGCCAGTGGTTTTCGAGATTGTGATCGTGGCCGGGGTAAGTCGGTTGTTGATCACGGCGCGTGAGGATGCGAGGACGGTGATTTCTTGCGATGTGCCATTGGGCTCGGAAGTTCCTGTTGCGTGAGGTGCCATCTTTGCTGTTTGACGTCGTCGACTGCGGAGCCTTGCTGGAGTCACGCCTTCTACCGGCTGTTGAGGTGAGAACTTGCTTCGATGTTGCGTGAGAAGAGGGGTACAAGATGTAGCTTCGAATGTGGTGACAAAGGGATAGAGACTTGGTGTAGACTAAGTTAGAAGAAGAAGCAAATACAAACCTGGCCTTCAAGATGTTCGGTGAACACTTCACACGTGCATACGAAACGTGGAGACCCCAATGTGCCTCCACCTCGACCGAATGGTGGTACTCATAGCAGAAGGTGCGGGCTTAAAGAGCGGTAGCATTTTCGGAGTTGGCCGATATTACTCGATAGAAATGTATATCTAAGAGAGCGGGACTCGAAAGCTTACTCGATTAAAATAGGTACGCAGCGTGGGCGGCGGTCAGGGCACGGCTATCAGTCAAAAGTATAAAGTCCCGCCCGTTGAGGTTGAGATAAGGGACTTGACTTGGCGGCGCAGTGCGATTGGGCCGAGGCACGCGAGAATGCATGTATAGTATACAGGCTCGACAGGGTACAGTACAGTACCAAATGCCAGTCTGTTCATGATTACATGTATGTATCGACGGATGTCGCTTGCCGTTTTATCAGATAAGTTGGAATTATTCGGTATGCACAATGTTCTAGTAACTAGTATATGTGAAGCCAGCACACTCAGAGAGACGAGCAAAAAATCATTGTGAGACCGGTGTCTCATTCCCGGTCGAACCATTTAGACGTTAGACTTGAAAGTGCTTGTCAAACATCTTGCAAAACACACATGATCAAAGCGACAAATCGACATAGCCTTGACGCAGCGCCACCACCGTCTCGTAGCTATATGCACCCACAGCAAGCAAAGGGTGTCAACGATCACGTCCGCACCGTTGTACAGCGTCCAGATAGCCGACACAATACATCACGAATTTAGAAACTCCTCCATAGCCCCATTCTTTGTCTTCAACCTGGAGATCACGCCGTTCTTGTATTTGACCTTGCCGTCGCGCACCTCGTCACTCGAATACAAGCTGGCTCGAAGCTTGTATGAGTTGTCGGACATAATCCCCAGGTGCGTATAGGCATCGCATTCATAATTGATCCTCATGGCTCTGTTGACGATGTTAAGTTCATTGAGATTGCTCAACACTCGCTTCACGTCGCTCAGGTCTGAGAAATCTTTGGTGTACACGCAGATGACTGTGGGCTTGGTCACATGGTCTGGTTCCCAAGTCCCGACTTTGCTACACGGTCCGAGCTTGCCTGCAGCGGTAGCCTCTGCAACTAGGTGCCACACAAGCGGCAGATCATCCGACATGGGGAAGAGCATCCATTTGCCAGAAGTCAAGTCATGTGTGGTTGCAGTATTGAGCAGGTCAATTTCAAGCTGGTCTCGATAGGGGCCCATCTTGCGAGTGATTGTCCCGACAGCTTTGCCAGGGTTCTGCTGTTCGACAATCGTCCGCTGTCTCAACAGTGCTTCGAGCAGCGGAGCTGCAGTCTCCATGAAAGCCGCGAGATCGTGCGATCGGCCCCAGGCCTGGAGCTCCTTCGCACATCTGACCCAAAGCCATGGACCGACGCGGGCGGTATCAGGGTCCTCAACAGGCAATCGGCGAAGAAATTCGAGAATCGTCTCATGCTGTTTCTCCCAGGAGTCGGAATCAGGATCCATGGTGGATGCTCTGGTGAGCTCAGATATATCCTGAGTGCGCTGGACAGAGCTGAGATCCTCAATGGTGCGAGTGGGAACCGGGACAGCTTTGGCAGACTCTATGGACTGAGGAGCCGCAGTGGGCGTAGCAGCTTTACGCATGCTGTTCATTGCAGCAATCTGGGGCCTCGATTTGAGAAAGTCGAGTGCATTCACTGGTTCCTTTGTAGATGTCGCTCCTGAGGGGTTGCCATCCTCTGGATTCTTTGCACGCTTCGCAGGCGTGGTAGAGGGTTCGGCAGGTCTCTTCAGCGTCTGGGCGTGCGACTGCACAGCACTGGTAATTCCTATGTGCGAAAGTTATAGCCACTGGTCTTCACATCAAGACGAGATTGGTGATACCAGTAACATCCTCGTCACCCGATACATCAGTGGAGCTGTCCGAAACGTCGGTCGAGCTGTCTTCGTGGACGGGATCGGCCATCGCAGCGTGGTTTGACAAATTCGATGGTATCGTTTACAATGGCGGAGTCGACAAAAATTTATCTTCGATGCGCACGTGATGGATATACATATGCAAGTGATGAGATGGGGTGGCCATTGACCTTACCTAGTATGTTGGAAAGAGTCGCGGGGTGATGGGGTCCGAGCGCAATTCAATTTAGGATCGCGTTGTTCGCGCGTCCACTCTGTCGCGTCGCCCGCCTTTACAATTCAAGAGACCCAACCGATCCAACAGAACAACCCACACACTCAACTCAACTATGCCTCACGCCATGGACACCGAAGATAGCGTAATGGAACACGCGCCTGCGCAGCCTCTAAATGAAGAGAGCCCCGTAGACTCGTCCATGCCGGATGCAAGCGCCAAAACAAACCTCGAGGGCATGTTCGACGACGACGACGACGATGATGAGTTTACCTCCAGTGCCATTACACAACCCACACAGAGCTCTCAACCAGAGCCAACATCACAGAAGGCGGCATTCTCAGACAGCAACATCCTCACACAGTTCTATCAACGTCTTCTGCCATTCCGCCCACTCTTCCAATGGCTGAACCACTCTGCTACACCGCAACCCGACTTCCAACACCGCGAATTTGCCTTCACGCTTCCTGGTGGCGGCTATGTACGCTACCAGTCCTTTGCAAGCGCTGAGCTGCTTCGCAAGGCTTGCGTCCAGCTTGTGCCGGAGCGTTTCGAAATCGGCCCTCAATACAGCATCAACCCACGCGACAGAAAGACAGTCTTGAAGGCTGGAAGTTTCCGCCCGATCATGAAAGAGCTGGTTTTTGATATCGATATGACGGATTATGATCCAATTCGAACATGCTGTTCAGGAGCTGCAATCTGCCATAAGTGCTGGCAATTCATCAACATGGCGATCAAGGTGGTGGACACTGCGCTTCGAGAGGACTTTGGCTTCCAGCACATCTTGTGGGTTTACTCAGGAAGACGTGGTGCTCACGCTTGGATCAGCGACAAGCGAGCCCGTGAGATGGATGATGCAAAGAGACGGTCCATCGCCGGCTACCTTGTCGTTTTGGCAGGCAGTGAGCACGGCAAGAGAATGGGCATTCGACGACCTCTGCATCCTCACTTGGAACGCAGTCTGAAACTCCTCAACCCTCATTTCCAGTCGGATGTCCTTGAGGATCAAGATCCCTGGCAAACGCCCGAGCAGACCCAGAAATTGCTCGACCTGCTACCAGATACTACGCTTGTTGCAGCGTTGCAGAAGAAGTGGGACTCAGCGCCTAATCGCACAAGCGCCCAAAAATGGGCGGACATTGATTCTGTTGCTGCAGCGGGAAATCTCTCGTCTTTGAACACGAAGCAACTCGTGGACGTGAAGCAAGACATTCGCATCGAATACACATACCCTCGCCTCGACGCTGAAGTGTCCAAAAAGCAGAACCATTTGCTGAAATCGCCCTTCGTCATTCACCCTGGCACCGGTCGTGTTTGTGTTCCTATCGACGCGAGACGTATCGAAGAGTTCGATCCCCTTGCTGTACCAACAGTCACACAGTTGCTGCAACAGATTGACGAGTGGCACACAAGGAACAAAGACATGAGCGAAGAAGAAAAGGCAAAGATCGCAGACTGGCAAAAGACGGATTTGAAGCCTTACGTGGAATACTTCAAGGGTCACGTCGCGAATCTGTTGAAAGAGGAGAGTAGAGGCAAGAGGGAGCGAGCAACGGACGGCGGCGCTGAGAGCATGGAGTTTTAGGTATCACGAGCTGCTTCAATTGGGATGGGAAAGCGACGGCGTTAGGGTGTCGAGCGACTATAGTCACAAGGTCGGCAGATTGAGGCTTATCATGTACATGTCAGAAATGCAAATCTTCAGGACAGCCACCTCATCGTGATGCATCAAAAAGGGCAATGCCTCGCGAGTATCAAATGCAATTGGTCTAAGTGTGAGGGAATCGTTGTGATGGTGGCAGTGCCATGCTCTGCAAGACGGCTAGCGGCTCCAGTCCCCTAGCGCATCCTTCGCGATGTCATCCTGTCCTCGCTTGCAGCCTTGGTGGATCCAGCTGCTAACATCGAACCTGTCACTCTTCGTAGCCTCGCCTCAAGTTGTTCTTCACACCTTTGACGACTTGCTCACATCCTCTACCAGACCTCATGTTGAGCCTGACAATATGGAATCTGCTCCGCCGTCCTACGAAAAAGCCACCCTAGCCGACTACCTCGATCTAGTCGCAAACTATATTCCATCCAGCGACCTCTGTGCAGCGGCTCTGGTGTGCAGTAAATGGCATACTACCTTCTCGCCGCATCTATGGGGCAATCCTGCTTCGCACTTCGGCATAGAGAATGATCGCGTGTATGTCGCTCTGACCAAGTTCAAGCGCACGCTTCAGACAGCACGACTGCTTGTCAGACTGCAAACGCACACTTTACACCTCCCACCGGCTCATGCTGAGATCTACAATGGACCTCATTCGGACTGGCTGCGTGACATCCTCTCGAGGCTGCCCAACTTGCAGTCCTTGATCGTGCGGGGTCTGCCATTTTTCGACCACGGCGCTTTGATGGCTCTCAAGCAGTGGAAGCCAACAGAGACCAACCATGCCCAGAGAGATCCGCACAGCTTTGCAGTAGAGCTTCCTGGCTCGACGGGCTCTATTTTCCAACCGCCACCAGACGCCATTCCATCTTTTGGCCTGCGACTCCTCGACGCCTCGAGGTGTTCAAATGTCACATCGAGCGGTCTCGCACACGCCTTGATGCGGTTTGAGTCTTTGATGTATCTGGACCTTTCGCACACCTACCCTGCGAGAGATGCAAGTGTCATGCAGTCATTCCGCAAGCTCTCTGGGTTGCAAGTCCTCAAATTGCGAGGCATCAGCCTTCGTGATGAGGAGATTGAGGTCCTGGCCTGGGCGATTGGCCGACGAGTGCGCAGTCTTGACCTGCGTGATAACTACATCACGGATCGTGGTGTACGCATGCTGCTGGATGGTTGTTTCACGGCTCATGCTTCCTCGCCTAGAGATGGGAACGAGAACGTTGCCAACGGAGCACGGTCGCCGTCACTTCTCTCATACCTAGGTGCTGAAATGCTGGAAATATATCAGAGTGACGACTTTGAAGGCTTCATCCGCGGAACTTTCACTGGTGCTTTCGTCAGCAGGCTTGCTATTGAAGATGCACCTGAAGGAGGCATCACCCATCTTTATATTTCCAACAATAAAGTCTCGGTAGAAGGAGCGTCCGGCCTCATTCGGTCAGGCAGGCTGCATGTTCTTGATATCGGAACAGTGTCGGGCACAGTCGAGCGCCATCTGTCCCCTGGCAGCGATGAACAGAACAACCTCGAATTACAATTGCCAGGAGCTGAAAAGCTTACTCCAGTGCTCTACGAACACGCCAGAGATATATTGACCTATCTCAAAGTCGGTCACAGCCTTATTACAAAGGACATACCCAATATCTACTCCGACCAGGTGGTACCTGGCCGCGTCGAGTTGGCCAACAGCGAACTACCAGATCTGCCACGCGATGCATCGGAACTCGATGGCAATCGTGTCAGCCCGGCAACGTTCGAGCTGCCGACCGATGAACAGACTCCACGCTATGAATTGGAAGCCGATCCCATGCACTTCGTGGTGACTCCTGCTAAGAATGAGGAACGAGCATGTAAAGAAGCAAGAAGAGGCAGCGCGCTCGCCCCAGAAGTCTTCGACGACCTTGCCGAAGACGTGGACACAATGAAGCTTCTCAGTCCTACCACTCCATTCACCGAAAGTACGCCCACTGCGACTGGATTTGGGACTATGAGCACTGTGCCCCATTCGCCAAGTCCGACCACGACCTTTGCACCAAATAATCCACTGCGACCACGAAGCTTTTCGGGCGTTGCCACCGAGCGCACAGCTCGTCTTAATGCTCACCGCTCGCAGAGCCACAATTTACATCCAGCGATGCTTCCGCGTCTTCGCACGCTAATCGTCAGCAACTTTCCTCCATTCTCGGAAGATGGAGAAGTAACTGATCGCCTGATCCGCTTCATCAAGAATTGCTCTCAGGAAGCTCACCTAGCACGCGCCCAAGCCAAACTGGATTATTCGCTTCCTCCAGGACGAAGAGGTCAGACTTCCGCTCTGCGGCATTCGGCAGACCGCATCTTTGCACTGAAACGAATAGTTCTGGAGATGGCCCCAGAACATACCAAAGACGGGTTCGGTCAGGCAAGCCCATGGCAGCATTTGACGACCCGATCAATGACAGAAGACCGAGACAGCGAAGCCCTGTGGTCTGCTGCTGAGACTGACTTCAGCTTCTTCGGCGAGGAAGACGAATGCGCATTCCCTAGTATTGAGTCTGGGAGATTCGCAGGCCCTGCAGCTTCGGCGGAGAAGGAAGTCGCCTTTGGTAATAACTTGGGCACTCCATCACCGCCTCACCAATCCAAATCGTCCCCGAAGCCACGCATTGACAACGTTGCCTTACTGTCTGCATTCCGGCAAGAGCGTAAGCTGGCACATCAGAGGAGTCTCGCTGCAGGTATAGCTGAACCAGAGACTGAGGGCTTCTGGGAGGGCGCTATTCAAGTTGTCAGGCCTTCTCGTGGTTTCAGGGATGGTGAAGAGCTGGATTACTATGGCAACAAATTTGAGAAGAACTACCTCTATAGGTGAAGTAGGATCATTGGAATTCCACATGCGATACCGCCAGCTATCAAGGCTCTTTCAACATTGCAGTGATCTAATGCAACACTCTTCAATCTCGAGTTCGTCTAGAATCAACCTTGGTAAGATACCTCCCGTCATCTTCCTTGATGAGATCTGCGCCTTTCTCTGCCACAGCGTACGTTGTCGCCATGATGTTGCCACTTACGTGGCCAGGAAAGACTGAAGCATCGACGACGCGGAGGCCCTCCACACCTTTGACCTTCAACCTATCGTCAACGACTTCTCCCATCGCGCACCTGTGGGAAAGGCTGTCAGCATTAGGCACACCAGAGCATGATTCAGATCTGTCTTAACCCTTGCCAAGAGCCCGGAAGACATACGTGCCAATAAGATGATACTGCGTCGAGATGTGACCCCTGACGTAGTCCATTCTCTCTTCTTCAGTCTCGATGCTCTTGTCTTTCGGAGGCAGTATCCGATCGCCCAGACTCTTTGCGAGCACAGGTCTCGATGCGACTTTGTCCATCCATTTGATGCCTTCGGCGAGGATCTTTGTGTCGACTGGATGCTTGAGGTATCCCGTGTCGATCGACGGCGGTCGGAAAGGGTCGGAGCTGGTGATGTTGACGCTTCCGCGGGACAGTGGATGCTCTAGGCAGACGAGTAAGCTGGCTCGAGTCTTGCCCTCTGGAGGCGCGCTGAAGAATTCGATCTGGCTTTGTCCCTGCGAGACGTCGAGTTGTGCGCCGATGCCTGTGCTTCTCATTAGCATGTTCTGAGAATTAAATGTATGGGAGGCCTGCATCATACAGAAAGTCTGGATGTTGGCGAAATTAGGGTCCGAGAGCTGCTTGATTATGATCTCTTCCTGGGCTTTCTCGAACTCAGTTTCCGCTACAGAATGCTCTCGGACTTCTGCAATAGTACGATCAAGAGTTTCCTGGTCGACTAAGGAGGCATAGCTCACGAATCCCATTAGCATGCCAGGACTACCGTAAGGGCCGTTGTGAGTCTCTTGGTAGATCTTCTCCTGGGCTTTAGCGTATTCGACACCATGCAAGGAGTCTAGCGAAGTCAGTCCGTCGGCAAGATCGTACAATACTCCACCAAGGACGTGATCTTGGAAGTTCTTGCCCACTCGCTCGTTGGCGATTTTGGGCTCTACTCCTGCTGCTTCCAGCACCTTTCGGTCTCCGATGCCTGACAGTTCAAGAAGTTGTGGGCTTTGGATGACGCCGGATGACAAGATGATCTCCTTCGAGACATGGATTGTGTGTCTCTTGCCGTCACGTGCGAATTCTATGCCAGTGGCAACATTGCCATCCAGCACAATCTTGGTCGCCATGGCCTCGGTCAATAATTTGAGGTTGCTGCGGCTGATGTTGGGTAGAAGATACCCTGTGGCAGCATAGCTTCTCCGTCCTGGGTCCGTAGTTCGATTGACCGCTGCGAGACTTGAGTAGAAGCCCATGTGGTCGCCAGACCAGGCGTCGACAAGTGTGCTGGGCTTGCCGCCGACTTCGTATGCTGCTTTGCAGAAATCGTACTCAAATGGCTCGTAGATATTAGTCTATCCTTCAGTATAGACTTGAACAACAGCAAGGCTCACCTCGTAGTAATCGTTGAAGCTTGTGTGCACAGGACCATCGCTACCATGGTGGTTCTCCTTTGCAGCATATGGCATAAACTGGGGGTCCGGGTGCACATCACCGTTCGGATCAAAGCATTGATGCTTGCGGAAGTAAGGTGCCATGCCATCCCAGCCCCAGCCCTTGTTTCCCAAGCTCTCCCACCCGTCGTAATCGGCACGGCTTCCTCGCACGTACATCTGTCCAGCATCAGTATTCAATACGCGGTGTCACAGCAAGAGCGTCTTAGCATGTCACCTACAAGATAGTTGATCCCAGAGCTTCCACCGAGCAACTTGCCTCTCGGCATGGAGTACTTCTTGCCATTCGCACTCTCCTGTGGTATTGTCTCGAAGCACCAGTCGTACTTTTCGCGGCCAATTAATGTAGGATAGAGGCTTGGGGTGTAGACTTGAGGGTCGTCGATCCTGTTGCTACCTGCTTCTAACACTCCTACTTTGACATCTGGGTTTTCAGTAAGACGAGCGGCAACGCAAAGGCCAGCTGTGCCGCCTCCGACGACGATATAATCATACTCGTGTTGCAGGAAATCGTTGAGAGAGCATAAGGCGGACCCTGATTCAGTGGTCGTCATAGTGTTGGTATGGATTGGAGTTTTGTTGCTGTAGTTGAGAGATTTCGAATTAAGAGCTACCGAAACGCGTCAAACATTGACAGTAATTTCATCAGCCCGGCCAAACATCACCTTGTCTATGTATACATCCGGCGTAATGGAGGCTCGCTTGCCATCCCCGCCCGTTGATCCTTCTCGAGCTCGATTGGTACAGCTATACGTATAGCTTCCCCTCAGACAGCCTTATACGCAGGCCAGACTGGCTTGCTGGAGCCGTGTCTTGCGGGCTCATCATGCACATTTTTAATGCAAGGTTGTTATTCCCGTCTTTTTGTATGGCGAACAAGGGCAGATGGTATGTGCCGGAGATGTGACCGATGGTGGAGAGCTGTAAGTCATATCTGGAGTTCTTAGGGTTTGGGTTTCTGAGAATGCGGCAAAGAGGCTCCTGTGAGGGTGAACTTTAGTATACGGTATGCTGATAGCGTAATACTAGCTTTCGCCAATTGGATGATCGCATATATGAGTAGCACGTTGCCGCAAATGATCACGGGCACTCTGTAGAGCCGACGGAATACTTGTCCGAAGCTATGCGTACAAACGCTCTTTACTTGAGTGTCAACAGGATGGACATCTTCCTTGTGTCATCATAAAAGCCAACGAGATTCATGATCATCTCATATGAAGTATGAGATACTCTGCCTCGCATATATCAGTAGTTCATAGCGTTGTGTCGGTCATACGATAGAAGAGACTGTGCGACTCGAGTAGAAGGAAAGCATGCATCTGCGAACCACGCCGATGTGTTGTTGTTATTCGGACCGCAGTACAATCAGATGTTGAGAGATGGTGTAAGTTATCTGTCCGTATGACCTGTGCAGCTAGATTTCACTTTCAATGTGGCATCAATGGTTGATTTCTTATCTGTTGTTTTCGCTATCCGTGAATGTCTATAGAGGTTGGGTCGTACATGGCAATAGGCTTTCCGAGGGCTCTGAAGAGATTTTCAATATCGTGCGGTAGCGACCGGTCTTCAAGTATGCATACACTTCAGTGTGCTTTAACTTGCAGCCGTCTGACCAAGAGTTGCGCCACTCGCCTAGACTGACCACGAAAGCACGAACGTGGCTCCTGGAGCGAAGGGTCGATTGTCTCAAGTATGGACTTCAGAACTGTTCAAATCACACACACTCTGCATTTCTGACACGACACATTGTCAAAACTCGGGCATCTCCTAAGCGACCATGTCATCACCCCATAGCCCTACAAACCGAATTGCCGTCGTCGCCCCGATCTGACAAGTCGTGCAGGCAGGACAGGGTTTAGAGTTTAGGGGTTCAGAGATCCAGCCTCCCAAAGACACATGCTTAACACGATCTGTATTCGGTCCTTGCATCAACGGCATCATATTCGCAATGGTAATGCAAGCTTCTTTGTCAGGACTCCTATCCCAGGTTTCGTAATCTGTGTGTTGTGCGCTCACAATTGACATGGAAAGACCAGACCTCAAACTTCCAATTGTCCGGAACGATGACGCCGAAACGCCAAGCCTGAATCGCGATCTACGCGCTAATGCAAGCACTAAGGAGGGGGTTAAGATCTGAAAGTGTTCGCGTCACCAACCAGACGCCAAATCGTCGGTCTCGCGCGGTGATTAACGCGTTAATGATCAGATCGTACCTGTCGATGGTTTTCGATAGCTGTCTGTGCCAAAGTCATGACGACACATTGATACACGATTTTGGCCCCAATGCGATAATGAGGAGGCGCTGTGCTTGCTGTGAAGGTAGATAGTATGAGGCAGTATCCGCTCCTTGTTTCCATCTGCTGTTTATCGCTGCACCTTTTTACATGGGAAATTGAAGTGGATCGTACCAACTACTCTGCCACCGCGTTCACCATACCAACCGTGTGCCATCATGACCAAAATGGAGGACACTCCTCACCACGTGCTCGATTTCCTGCTTGACGATGAGGATAGCTGTGCTCTGACGGTCTACAGAGAGGACAATGTGCGAATCCATATCATAGCGGATGTCGACAAACTCAAGGGCACTGCGAGAACGTCTTCGACCAAGACGTATGAGGCATACTCAAAATTGGTGGAAGCTTTTAAGAACGGTAGCGACAAAGAGAGCGTTGACAGCGGCGTCGACCTACCGACAAATGGCAAAGACGACAGCGAATTGCAATCCGCAGAAGATGCCGAAGAGAACCTCCAGAAATGGATACTTGGTCCAGTCCGTCAACGAATTCCTAAGACCCGTCAACAGCCTACTTTGGACGAATGGTACGAAGCCAAAACACTGTTCTTCGAACTCGAGGTTTCTAAGGCCGATGAATTATGCGCCGTCGAGATCGAATCATCCAGCGAGTTGAAACGCAGGATTTCGAAGCTGAAGCCGGAAATATCGCTGCCAAAATATATTCGCGACATGGACTATCCATGGTTCGATTCCAGGAAGCTGACAGTTCTTGCTGGCAGTGGATCTCCTCCGCCGTATCATCCTACGCAGGTTCGATGTGAGGAGACCGGGAAGACGTACTTCTTCAAAGCAGTTGACTCCGACGCGCCAAAAACGACGAAACGCGAGCTCTGGCACCTCAATCGCATCGCCCAGCCTGATGTTGTCGATAAAATATGCGCCCCTCGATTAGTAGGGTTGGTCGCAAAGAATACGTCAAAAACACACGCTATCGGCTTCCTGCAGCAAGATATTCCGGACCCCACACCGCTGACGAATTGGCTTGAGGCCGAAGTACCCCAGGAAAAGCGCGAAGCGTGGGCATCAGAAGCCGAACGTATGAAAAATGTCTTGCACGAACACGATATCATCTGGGGCGATGCCAAAGCCGACAATTTTTTGGTGGACAAAAACGACAAGCTCTGGATCATCGACTTTGGAGGCTCTTGGACCGAAGGCTGGATAGACCCCGAGATCAAAGAGACGGTTGAAGGCGACGACATGGCGATGGAGAAGATCACGAATGCGCTCCACGATCCTGTCGCCAACGTGGAGGGCGCGAGCGAGAAGGGCACACGCCAGGAAAGAAGCGACAGCCCAGAATCAAATACGGCACAAGGCCTGAAGCGCAAAGCAAGCGAGTCAGAAGCCTCAGACTCGGACAGGTCAGAAGACTCGTACCAACATCGCAACGGAGACACAAAGAAACACAAGCCCGCCGACGAGCCAGAAGAAGAAACAACACGAGAAGTCACACCACCAAGCGATTCTGCAGACGAGCCTGCAGAGGTACCTGCATCCCAAAAGAGGCGGAAGTCGACAGTGGAGAACCAAGACCAAGAGATATATTGTTATTGCGACGCACCCAGCGCTGGGCCAATGGTTGGATGCGACAATCCAGACTGTGAGCGACAATGGTTCCATTTCTATTGCGCAGGTCTGAAGGAGTCGCCTCCAGATGATATGCCATGGTTCTGCCGGGACTGCACAGAGTAGGATTGAGGTTTGCTGAGCCACGAAAGGCACCCGACACGCATTGGAGAGGATCGGCGCTTGGGAGGATAACATTGCATTGTCGCATTTGTGCGTTGTCCTACGGTACGGGACGTGATCGAGCTTTATATGGGATCTGCAGCGTTTTTAGCGAAAATCTGGCTGGATGCATTTGTCTAGCTTGAATGGTGTCAATTCCAAGTCTGTCGTATTTTGAGTCTCATCATGGCCATATTCGCCACTGGCGACTGAGGTGTGCCTGCTGATTTCGCACGGTAGACCAATGCTTTGTTGTTCTGTGTGTTGTGGCTACGCGGTGGTGAGGTGAGGATAACGAGGTACGAAGGCAGTCTCTGTGCCGCATGATCCACCTATCCAGGCGTGTTCCTGCCAATCTGCAAATAAGCATGTCAGTCATCACACATGCTAGTGATAGCCGCCGTAATAATATTGATGTACGAGGTCACGCTTCTGCCTGTCCGTGAGATGCGCGTGCTCGAGGGTGAGTTGCGACTGATTGATTGACCCCGCACGACAGCTCGTCTGCTCTTGTTTGACCAAGGTCAATATCGGCTCCCACAGCCTCAATACCAGAATGAATATTGCCTCTCTTGAAGAACGACGAGATTGTACTTTTGCGATGTCTAGACTCAGATCCACCCAAGAATGACTAGACCACGACGGACTTCACACTCGGCTTTCGTAAGAAGTTTCGGCGTCAGAGCACGCTGAGCCTACCCTAAAGACACCATGCCACGAAAGGACGCCAGCAAGAAGCAGATCGAATGGGAGAAGAAGCAAGAAGAAATAGCTAAGAAGCAGCAAGCCGAGAAGAACAAGCCGCTCGAAGAGGCAACTCCAGACCAAGATGCTGTACCAACACTACCAAAGAACTGGCCTGAGGAGATCACTTACCTCTGGGACCACACATATTCAGATGCAGTCACAGCCGAACAACGAGCACAGCTAAGTCGGACAGCCATCGAGCTCGAGTCGCACTGCAAAGTCTCTGCCGCACAGCTAGCAAGCGCTTCGAAAACATGTGCCATCATCTTCATCAAAGACGAAAAACATCCGGCTCACGGCCAGCGAGGTCTTTTCGCCGCGGAGCACTTGGAACCAGATCGCTTCGTGTGCCTCTACATGGGCCATGTCCACAACAACACTGCCGCAGACACAGATCCAAACAGTGATTACGATCTCTGCTTCGATCGCGACATCGATTTGAGTGTCGATGCCTCAAAGTCTGGAAATCAGTCCAGATGTGCGAACGACTACCGTGGTATTGCCGACCGGCCCAACGCTGAGTTCCGCGACTGCTTCATCAAGGTCCCTTGCACGAAACGAGCGGGTGGTATGAAGTGGGAACGTCGTGTCGGCATTTTCGTGCTGTCTGCCGGTAAGGCAGGGAAACGCAAGTACGGGATTAGAGCAGGTGATGAGATCCTGATTAGTTATGGGAAGCAGTTCTGGGAAAGTCGCAAGCTTATGGAGCAGTTCCGCGAGAACTTTGAGACGCTGAAAGTCGCAGATGCGGCACTGGAATGATAGTGGCGCAGAGATAATGGTGTATGGGAGTATTGGGGGCGGTATCTGTTATCGATTTTGGCTGAGCCGGTTTCAATAGTTCTGCAGACGCCACACGATAAAGCGCGCATTCCCTAGTGGTATCAGCTGAGTGTCAGTTCCGTGGGTTGATGAAAGTAATATTCTGTGGTTGTTCCAGGCAATATATTTGATTTGATAAAGATGATCACCATGTCGTTCAGACAGGTCCCGTAAATTAGGGAGTACCACGGATAGCCACGGCCGTCTTCACATGAAGGCTGCCGCGTGTTCAAGCCATGGGGAAGCAACTCCGGGATTGCGATCCAATATCAACGTTGTGGTCGGATCACAAAATGCCAGCCGAAATGACGGCTAGTGAACGACACCATCGGCAGTGAGAATCCCTCAGGAGAACACACCAAGAACGATATCGAAAGAAGAACTCAGCACCAACATGGCTGTACGGAATAGCAGCAAAGGGGAAGGGCATCAAGCTGTTAGGCCCAGAATAGCCGCATCTAGCGGAAGCAAGCCATGGTAGCGGTCTTCAGGCCTCCGAATCGGGACAGGTCGGGACCGTGTCGAGAGTCTCGATCCTCGCCTCGTCTCCACATACACGTGCGAAGCGCCCAATCTCAACCCTTAGTCCGTTTGACAATCGTGATGAAGCAACCGCTCTCGCAAATCACGTCGTCTGCTGCCAACCCCTAAGGCGCCTGACAGCGTGCTTGCGTCCTCATCGTGCGATTGAACCACTGCGTGGCTGCTCTACTCTTTGACTTTGCTCCCCTCTTCCGTAAAAAGAACGCAAGGCTGACGTGCATTTGTATCATTTGAACCCTGGCCATACCTACTTTTTACCTTACCTGTCTATCTATCGAATGACTTCAACCACTACTCAACTGCTCGTCAATTTTACCACTGTCTCCCCTCCCTTACCTCCATAAAAGCTATAGAGGTTACCCGTACATCAAACAACCCAATATTCGTACCTTTCACACAATGGACTCCCTCCCACCATCAACAATGCCTTCACCACAAGCAGGCCCCCAAATCACAAGGAGTTCCACTCGCATCCCAAGCATCCCCGAGAACGAACCTCTAGATCAACCAACATTGCCGTCCTCGTCTTCGCAATCATCGTCAACAGACTACAGCCACGAAATGTCGCTCCCAGCCATCATCACAGCCGAAACAATCCCCCATCTCACCGACCTTCTCAACCGGCCCGGCGTACGACACAACGAGCAGAAACGCGCCTGGGTGCAAGCCAAGCTCATGGACGCGCAACTCGAGATGAAGAGGCAGCGGAGGGGCAGGAGGCAGCGCAGCAGCCTGCCAATGGGCGAGTTGTGATCTGCAGTACCGAGTAAGGGCTGGGTCTGCCGCTGCTCCGATGGCTCTGCGACATTTGATCGCGACCTCAAGCGATCCTCCCGGATTGATTAGTATCTCCCGCGAGCTTGATCGCGAGGCGGAGGATTCTTCTGATGCATTTTGTCATTGCGCTTGGTTTTTTTGCTTTGGTCATTCCCTGCGAGGGTTTTAGCGAGGGACGGCGCTCCTTTTGGCGTTTTGGTTTCCTTTGTCACTTTGAGTGCAATCTGGACTTTGAGAATGTCCTGGGGATCAGCACAGCTTTTGCAATATTGAGCCATCGGTACAGCTCGTCGGGAGTTGTGTCGGCATTGTTGGTTGGCTGTCTTTCGCAACGCATCAGGCCGTGGAGTTGAAACATTTACTTCGTACATAATAATACACTTTTGACTGGCTGACAGACTGGCCTTGACTGCAAAAGCAAGAAGTAACGCCTGAACATTGTCATTAAAATCGTGGTAAAGGTTAATCCTGTCTACTATAATTCATCCTCAAATCATCGTCTGAGCCTGAACAAACATCTAATGCACAAGTCGGTCCGTTTCGTTCCCCCTATACGATACCGATCCACCAAATCCACCGGATACCTTTGACGGGAGAGTGTGGGCGCGCCCACATAATCCGCATTTCCGCTGGCTACGAGCAAAAGTGCTGCCTTGCCAATGTGTGACCATTAGTCATGTGACCACATCCTCCTGCATAGCGCGAAGATCCTCCGCGTGGCTTCATCTCGCTTGACCATGCGCCGCTCGCGTGGGAAATTGACAGGCTAAAACCGCAAGCCACCCGCGGCGATAGGGATGATGAATCCTCTGCCAGGCGAGTTGCAGATCTGCCTGGGCTGGTGGAAAGTCGAGCCCGGCGCGGGCTCCAGTTGCCCATGGCGCGAGTAGCCAAAGTCAAGAAGCTGCGCAATGACATACCGTGCAGCCTGCACTCCGCACCAGTCGCCACGTGGAACCGAAAGTCCCGGCCGACCAGGACTATGGCCGTGGCGGGTGCTATGGCCGTCATTCCGGAAGGGCATGCCATAAAGTGCAGATCCGCACAGGCATGGAAAGTGAGTCTCGGTTGGAGTACCCTCGAGATTGTTGACGCCCAACAAATGTTGCGGGGAGACCCCCTAGCGAGCGAGGGCAATGCACGAGACACACACACGGGGTGCCTTGATAGCACCGACACTCAGGCCGACCTTGAATTCTTGGTGTATTCTCGTGGAAAATGAGCGTGGATCATAGGACGACGCACTTGGAGCCGCGCTCACGGTTCTTTCGCGGCCGGCGGTAGCGAGTATCCTCCTTTCGGTCGCTGTCGTGATATTGGTCTTTGGCAGGACGGCTGCCCTTGCCCGCAGACGCATTGTAGCCCTTGGAATCACGGGGTGGTGGCGCGCTCGCTCGTTGCTTGCGCAGCTGTCGCACGACATTGAAGAATGCCGTTTCCACGTTGATGCAGTTTTTCGCAGATGCCTCGACAAACTCGCAGTTGAGCTGTTTTGCAAGGGCGCTGCCTTCTTGTGTGGAGACTTCTCTTTCGGTCACGCGGTCGCACTTGTTGCCGACAAGCATGACGGGAGCTGGTCCGTATGAAGCATTCATGGTCTGAGAAAGCGGTGAACCTGGGTAGGTGGGCGATCCGGCGCCGGCGGACTCCTTGACTCTCTGGATCTGGTGGTGGAATTTCTCGATGCGGGCGAATGATGCTCGGGAAGAGATGCTGTAGACGAGCACGAAGCCTTCGCCGTCTCGTATCCACTGGTCTCGTAGTGCTGTGTACTCCTCCTGGCCAGCTGTGTCCAGAACCTCGAGCATGCATGACTGCTGGTCAATCACGACTTGTTTGCGGTAGGAGTCCTCGATGGTAGGGTCGTAGGTCTCGACGAAGTGGTTCAAGCAAAGCTGTGAGGGTTTAGCATTTGTTCCTGTTGGAAGAGTGGAGAGATACGAACCTGGATGGTGAGGGCCGTCTTGCCCACGCCGCCGTCGCCCAACACCACCAGCTTGTACAAGGTCATCTTTCCGTGCGACATCTTGAATCAGGTGTGCTTGTTGAAAGGTTCGCTATGCGCGGTGCAGCCGTGTGCGTGTGGCACTTCCACGTCTCAAGTAGGGCAGAGGGGGTGCTTGATGCCTCCTCAAATTGCAGGCGTAACGTCGCTCAGCGGGCGAGGTCACGTAAATCGCCCGTCCGTATCTCCAGAAGGCGAGGTCCCTGATCAACGGGCGAGTCCTGCGGGCCGTTGGGTCTGGCTGGGTAAAAGGCGGGAATTTGTCGCGAGGAGGACAGATGAAAGGTGGTTTGTTGGCAGCAGGCAGACAGTTTCCTCTCAGGTGGTGGTGGTGGAAGAGTGGTGGAAAGGGAAGGAGGGGCTCCTATAGGCAGCTGGTGATTCAACCGAAGCTTGCTTGCTTGCTTTGGAGTAAGCAGAGAGAGGTGTCTGGGCAAGGACGCGCTGCGGTGCAGAGTAGGTAACAGCACGAGCTCCTCGCGACCATGTGCTTTCGGGACTAGGCCGGGTACAGACTTGCAGTGGAAGCAAGCAAGCGATCGGCAGCGCAGAGCCTAATTAATCACACGCCGTCGTCGAATACCGCCTCGATCCGACTCCCGGGTGCCGCCGTTGGGGTGCCGCCAGCTGGTGTAGCTTTGGAGGAAAGGGGGGCAAAGGGCAGTAGTGTAGTCAGGGTTCAGGTGTCGAAACTACTACGGGAGGCTGGGCGAGAAGATAGGGTGGTGGTAGTGGAGGAGGCTGTAGTGGTGGTGGCGGTGGTGGTGGTGGGGGCGATGTAGATAGAGGGGACGGTGATTGAAGTGTAGCAAGCAGTATGTATATCAATAATGGCAATGGCAAAAGACAGTCGGGCAGCAGTACGATCTACTGCAGTCGTACAGTAGTAGATGCAGCAGGGCAGTGCGGTTGGCGGCGGCGTGTGTAGTAATTTTTTTTCACCATCCATACCTCTAGCACATGCATATGCGGCGCCGTTCTCAGCGCCCTGCAACTGGGCTCCGCTCTTCGGCAGGCCCTCTGCCATCTGAGCCTTTGGTCCACTCCAGACGGCAGCGCACCCTGGCAAAGCACCAAAGGTTGGCGCGCGCTCGTCCTTCTTCTTACTCGTCTGCCTCAGCATCCATCATCGTGCACAGCCGCAGGCAAGGGTTGCGCCCGTCGGGCCACGTGCGACCACATGGATGCTGTCTGTGTGTCGATGCCTGGAACACCTTCATCGACTGCGGCTACCTGCCTGAGCCGCCTTGCGGGCGCGCCGTGTCTTGTTATTATCGACAGGTCACACTATAGTCGACGAGATCGGGAGGTTTTGGCCCGTAGCGGCGAACTCAAACAGCGGTTGCAGGGCTGGCATGGACAGTTTAGCGATATGGCGGTATGTATTTCGATAAATGGCCACCCAGATCACGAATCCACAGCTTCTCGACTTTCTATTCGAGCTGCTTCCTCGCAACCAGGGTATGCCCACGCCTCGACCCTCTGCGGCTCCACACTGGCTTGGGCCTTGCAAGGACTCCTGCAATCCTTTATGATCCGGGCTGCAGACTGCACATCCTCCGCTGCGAACCCAGGCGTGCGATGATGCATGTATCAGCAGTTGTGATCCGGTGCAAGTCTTCACTTTCCCGGACAGTGACACCAGCGCATCAGGACGCGTGCAGATGTCGCTACATTCTGTCGGTATACACATGGGCCCGGGATGGCCCCCGTGCCAATCAATTACTTGACAATTCTGCAGTAGTGACTTTCATGGTCCTTCCCTCCCAGACCAAGATCGATCTCCGTGCTTCCCCGTGGCTGGTAGGTGTGCTGCCGACATGGCGCGGGTCTGCACAAGCCTGCCGGTGGATTTCTTGTTGGTCGATGGTGCGTGGCGTTTGTTGTTGCTGTATATGTATGTATACGTTGTCGAGACGGCTGCGTGCATTGCATGCGTACCCGCCAGGGTCTGCCGACTCGTCATGATGTCCAAGTATAGCTGTACCGTGAACGCGTTTGTGCAAGCTGTTCAACTGGGCTTGATCGTACAGCTTTCAAGCTAAGGATCAGGTGTCGACGGCCCGATCAGAGTCGTTGCGGCACATTCTTTGATTGAAGTTTGGACAACGGAAACACCCTTGACTGCCAGGGGTTAGGACCACTGATTGGTGGCCTAAAACATGTTGGCATTCACGCAATACAACGTTAACACTATTGCTCGTAGTGACGGCGGCTGACTCCGTGATCGTAGGAGAGGCCTCCGGTTACCAAGTCTTGATAACATATCGTATGTCTGTTCCTAGTAGGTAGAGCGATTGTTCTGAATGCAATTGCTTTCCGGGGTCCAACGCTTTTTCAAACAGCGGTTCCAGACCCACTAACTATCGATTGATCGCACGACTCTGCAGAATGTCACCCGAACAACACGTGGAAATCATTACATATAGCTCTGCGCGACGCCAGCGCTTTTCAATGACACAGCGATGTGTCTCGCTCGCACACAGAGCGCTGGCGTCTTCTGCAGGCTCGCATATGTTGTGATGATGCGGCGCCTCTGCAGCGTGGGATGCGCCACGAGAGGGGGGACCGTTCGCAGACTTCCAAAGCGCACATTTCGAAGCTGCTCGGACGATTTGTGTAGCCCTACGCCTCCTGCTCAACCCGACGTTGCGTGTTAGTGTGGCTTCGTCGGGGCTAGAAATGCTACCTTGCACGGCAATCTAGAGTAATCCGTATGTGCTCGACACCAAGCGTGGGAAATGCCGCGTGGGAAGATCGTCATCTATCGTGCCTGAAATCCCACAGGCGGGAGATGCCACCACGGAGACCTGCTGAAGCGAGACCCGGTAGGCGAAGCAAATCCCTCGCGTCGTCGTTCTGATACATATATCCCACACTTCAGGCTGCATACGAGCCATACGCGTGGTACGGCTCCTTCGGGTACGACCATCCCTGGACCCCATTCGCAGAGATGCCGCAGCTGTTCCACAGGTAAGCGTTTGACCTTAGCAGCGCGGCAAGCAAACGAAGCGTTGTTTTCGAGCTTTATCCCATGTCGCAACGCGAGCGAGGGAAAGGTCAGCTCTCGCCCCGTGCGTAGAGATTGACAACATTGAACCCACTCGCGCGCAGTGAGTGCAAGTCAGGTGACCAAGCCCAGTGAACGCAACACAGAAGCCACGAAAGGCTATTCACATGAGTACTGCTAGTAAGACAGGATCTCCAGGTTTCGGATGAAGTACCAAGCCAGGCTTAGGCGAGTGATTATGGGCTGCTTCCTGCAAATATAATTCAAAGCTAAAGGATTGCGTTGGGATAACCATCCCACGTCCCTCCACGATAAACCTCTGATCTGCAGCTTTGCGACGCAGCGCTGCGTTGGCGTACCAAAGATGTAGGTCTTGTAATTACAAACTGCTAATTCTGCCCGCCTCGGGTGGAGGGGAGTGCATAGGCTTTGGTGTTCTTCTTCTGATGAGCTCTAGAAGCAGACAATTCGCGGCATGTGGGCGCGGTAGCGTAATTGAGGGGAACGGTAAAGTATAATCTGTCGACATTTGCTTTGACACGCAATTGCTCCAGGGTTCCCAGGCAAGGTAGAACAAGACTAATGGGTGTCATTACATTGGCATGATTGAGTTTGCGCGTATCTGGAAGCATTTCGGGCTTTGGCTTCGTGGCTGGCGTCTGACTTTAGGAGATCTCAAGGGCTCCAAAAGGTTCATCATACAGTATAGTTGTAGTCTATCCTCAAACGGCAATCGCACACCGTCGTTGTAGGTCACAGGCGAAATCACCGTACCCTTCATCATTGAATCTCATGAGGCCTCCCTCTTGCTTTCCAGCTTGGCTTTTCTTTCACTTCGCCATGCAATGCCATACTTCATGATCACCAACAAACCGCCGCATGAGAGCAGGAACATTAATGCAATTGTCGTGTATGCCCAGCCATCGCCCATAGCATCGCTCATTGGCAAAATGGCAGCTGAGGCTGCGGCTCCAAGCAGACACCGTACGACGTTGGATGCTGCAGTAGCTGAAGATGCCTGGCTGGGATAAAGATCGACCATCAAGACATTCAAGCTCTGGAAACCAGCTATAAGTCCATATCCCAACAGGAACAGCATGACGATAGGCCCAGCTACGGAAAGGTTGAAGTCGATGATCCAGCCATACCCGATGACGGTCAGCACGCCGAGCAAGAAACACGGTAAACCGATTTCCACCCGGGCACGCTCCAGAGGGAATCCTGAGAGATCTGTGGTGCGATTCTTGACGACCGGATATCCGTTTCTTTTGGCATGGCGTGCGTAATTCCAATCCACAATCTTCCCAGTTGTGAAAGCTGAGATGACACTGCCGCCGCCAATCGACAAGAAAACAAGTCCGATGTGGACCTCGTCGTAGTGGTACACTTCGGAGAGAACGGATGCCGCACCTGTGGATATTGCGTAGAAGCACACCAAGGAAAAACCGGTGGCAATGAGGACTAGGTTGGCTTCCAGGTTTCCGAAGATGACGAGCGTGCTCATAGGGTTGGGGAAACTGATTCGCATGTTTCCGTGAAGCTCCGCAAGTTTCTCTTTGTCGACAACAAGACCTTTCTTGGCCCTGTTCTTGTGTCGTAGGGTGTCTGCTAAATTCCAGCTTGTCCAAGGCGGCGGTATAGACCCGTCTCCAACCAGTTTTCGAGATGTTTCTGGAAAGAATAGAAAGAATGGCACGAAGAAAACTCCTGACAGTATTAACAAGAACCAAAAGATCCAGTGCCAGTCGAGGTATTGACTGAGCAAGCCGCCAATCACAGGAGATAATGTTGGACCAAGCACAGAACCCAGCGATGAATAGGCAATGTACTGCCCTCTTTCCGACGATGTGACTAAGTCACCTACCAAGCCACTTGCCAGTGCAACAGTGCCGCTACTGCCAGCGCTTTGAGTCAAGCGGAGAACAAGTAAAGCAACGTAGTTGTTCTGCAAGCCGAGCGCGAGGTTGGAAATCATGTAGATGGTGAAACAGAGGATATACGCCGGGCGGCGTCCTGCTGTGTCTGAAAAGCCGGCGATCATCATCGGTGCCAATCCTTGCATGATGAGGTATGTAGTGACCGTTATGCTCATCGCCGAATCTGATACACCGAGGTCTTCGCCAATGCGGTCCAATGCTGGGAAGTATATACTGCCAGTCTGTCGGGAGGTCAGTCGGTGTTCATCAAGAGTGGAGGGAGATGTATGACTTACCATCGGTGAAAACCAGGCGGCAAAGCTTCCAGCAAAGATGATGGCTCGTTTCTGTCCGACGGTAAATACTGAATAGTCTTCGTTCGCCACCAAGTGTGAGCGGTCTACTTGCTCGGTAGCAGGCTCACCAGTCGTACTTGATGGAATTGCGTCGTTGCCATGATCTTTGTGGTTTTCGGGTTCTGGGCGTGTGCTTGTTTGTGAATCGAGGGATTCCCTTGAGGGCGATGTCTCCTTGGGATCAAGACTCTTGTTGGGAGTCGTCATTTCCATCCAGTCTTGAGATGCTTTTGCTGTCCGTTGCAGAACGGAGAGCGTCTCAGACTATATGAATTGTTATGTGTAGCACATTGCTAATCTCAGGAACGGAGTTTGGCATTTCCAACTTGCGTGTGGTCCGCCATCGCAACTGCACCTCTGCGAAGCGAACACAACTTCTCTCCATCTCGTCATGGATCATCGTGTTTGCATCAGCGAGAACGGCATGCTTTCGGATTTAACGGTTCAAAGGAGAGGGTCATACCCGCGCCAAGCCGACCTCGGAGGACTGACCTCCGGAGGGACGCCGACTTCGTTGCTAACCCCAAGGCAACACGTGATGTCAATAAACTGTGTTGGAGGGGGAGAGCGGAACCGCTCTCGCCGACCATCGCATATTATATGTATGCTGACAGTAATTTGAACAAGTAAGCTGTTTACCTGAGTACGACAATTCTGGACGAGATAAAATACGAATAGAGCAGTTTACTGTTTTCGTTGTGACCTCGGACACAACAAAGCTCGTGAATTCGGGTGGTAAAGCCATGACCGATAACATAACTCGATTTCCAAACTCCGTACCTGCTGGATTTCGACATTGACCACATAAACCTCACAGGGCAAGTTCGTTCAAACTCAGCCGAAGTATAAATGTCGGCTGATCACCACATCGAAAATATCGAGGCAACAGGCGATGGAAGTGGAAATGTGACCAAGTACATTCTTTGCTAATACCTGCGACTATCCAAACATTTCCAGCAAAAGTGAGTGTGATTGTCGTCGTCATCATCATCATTGCCAGCCATCAGAGCAGTCTCATATACGTGAGAGGCTTTGGCAGAAGAGAAAAAGAATCTAGTCCCACTTGCCACCCTCCATGCATTGCTCCTTGCGCATGTCGAAGACCTTCAATGCCTCCTCAGCGGCTTTGACACCACTGAGAGCCATGGCACCGAACGTGGGACCCATGCGGTTGGCACCGTCGATCTCAGACAGCTCCATGCCACCGACGATGAGACCGGGAGCAACCTCACGAGTGCCCTTGACAATGGCATCCTCGGCGACGTTCATGTCGAGGCCACGCATTCCACCCAAGGCTGGGATGGCTTCCATGGCGACCATGCGCTTAACGCAGAAGGCGCCGAAGGGACCGTCGTGGCCAGTGGTGGAAACAATGATGGGTGCGTTGATGGTGTTAGGGTCCATGCAGGACTGGTCGTCGTGGTGCATGGTGACGAGGGTCCAGTTGGTGACAACACCAGCGACGCGGATGCCGCCGTCGGCATCCTTGCGGGTGATGAGGTCCTCAACGGAAGTGGCGTTGAACTGCAAGCATGGTCAGTATATTGAGGGACCACATTTGGACTTCACCAACTAACCAGTTTGACGTTCTCGAATTGGAGAACCTTGCTAAGCATGGTGCTGGTGAAGAGAGCGGCGTGCTTGACAGTGACGTAGTTGGAGTCCTCGCCAGCATCCTCATACGGCACACCGACCTCTCTCAAGAAGGCATCGGCAGGCTTTCGCATGATCATGGCCGAGAAGAGCTGGCCGCCGAGCCAAGCACCGCCACCAGGGGAGACATTGGCCTCGACGATAGCAATCTTCAGATCAGGACGGGCCTTTGCCAGGCAGTAGGCGGCCGACAGACCACAGCTTCCAGCGCCAACAATGACAATGTCACTCTCGGCATACTTGTCAAGGTCGTTGAAGTAGCGACGGGTCATCTCGCGAGAGACCTGACTCTCACGGATCGGCCTGAAGCTGAAGTCCTTCCACTTGCCAGCCATCTCTTCGACGGTGGCTTGGGGCTTGACAGCACCAGTGACCGGCACACCAGAGGCATGCGGGACAGCGCTCATCTTAGTGGCAACTTGGGCGGCCTGGCCATTGGCGGCGGGCTCAGGGTAGACAGCGACGGGGGCCATTGTGGTGGTTGGGTGGTATGATCTGCCATCGTTAGTCCTCCCGCTCCATGGCGAGCAATGGAAGAGGGAACAATGAGTGCACGATTCCTTTCGCAGGTATTATCCTGATCAAGTTGGCCGTATAATCTCAGAACGACCTCTACGGAGCTCACGCCGGGCCTTCTCCCACGCATCGTCGATGGCATTGGCAACGGCTGCTGAAGCGTGAGACATGTGTCTCGACACTATAGCAGTGCGCAAAGTCATGCTGACGATGTCATGGGTTGGAAGGCTGGTCATGACTCCGCATGAGGTGAACACCGGCAGTGCACATCAAACTCTTATGATGAAGTACCTTGATCATGGTGGCTAGAAGCCTGTTACCCATGTGGAATCGAACCCATCGTCGAAGTACGGCGTACCGATTGGGTATCCGGTTAAGCTGTAGGTCAAGTCAGCACACAATGCACAAGGTCCAAGGGGGAAAGGACTGAGTACGCTTCGAAATATGGATGATCGGCGGTGATCTTGAATTCGGAAGTGTCAAGTTTGGGAGAGGAAAGACAAGTGACGCCTGGTCGTCACGACACAATAAATACCACTTCGGCCGGAAAAACATGAGGTCCTTGGTCCCCTTCTCAAGCCTCCAAGGATGAAGGACCCCACAGCGGGGAAGCTATTGAGCACGATGGATGCTAAATGGCAACAAGGTGTCTGTTCTGATTTGCTGGATAACAAGTCGTGACATCCCGCGCCTTCCCCATTGACTAAGCCGAGCACATCGTCTGGAGTTTGGGCTCCTCTTTTGTACGCGTAGCTCAAGATTTGCTTATGCCGCCGTGCACTCTCGCGGCCCTGCCCTCGGTGCTATTTATCCTAAGTGCTTTGCCATGCATCTGGCGATTTGGTGAAGAAGCCATTGGAGCCGACATCGGATCATAATGACCCTGCAGCAGAGCCGCACAACGTGTAAGTTGGCGAAGGGCAGGGCATCATCACGTGCTAGCTGCAACAGTTTCCAATGCTCGCGCATGCTGATGACACGTTGCATAAATGATGCATGCACAAGCATCACGCCACAATATCGAGGTCATCTCTTGAGCAAGGCTCCGCATACCTGTATATCCCCCGTCAATGACGTTGGCCGGCTGTGTGTGTAAGCGTAGATGTGCCGATCTGCGGCTGGAAGGATTTGGAGTTTTGACCAAACCATGTTTCGAGAATTGCTATCGCGACTTTAACTCAAGCTCGGCACGTGAGCATGAGTATCACATGAAGCCGAAGAGACCCGTTTCCTGTGTGTTCAGTTGTGCCACATAGGACACAGAAGAATAAGGAGCTCCTCCCGACAGATTCAACAAGCTGGCTTATCGAGCCTATCGATCATCACAGTCCAAGTGCCCCCAAGACCGACCAGAGCAGATCAGTTCCGGGTGTAGGGATCTACCCGAATGCCTATACTGGACAGAGCAAACACATCGCCTACGTGTCAGTTCTAGATGTCCATTTCGGCTAACAGAGTATGCGGCTGCAGCAGTCGATGCTTGTGTTGGGTGAGAATCTGGGACGAACGACTGCGAACGCAAAGGTAGATAAACATCGCGCTCGCCGTAGACAGGAATTGCTCGTCTTATCAGGCACAAATGATCGGCAACTTATATTATAGTACACTCGATAGTGGTCTTGTACATCTCGAGCTCCCAGCATCAGCCTCGCCTAGGCGCACCGCTGCTTTGTGATCTCGTCTGACACGAGTTTCGCCATCAGCTCGGTGGTTGGAGAGCAAAGTTCCTCTCCACGATCCATCCGTCGGACCTCCGCAAGACACGGCCAATATCTTGCTGAGCTTGCCTGAAACTGACACGCACGTGCGTTTCCGTTCGGCGTCTGGGGCCGCCAGGGCTAGGGCTTGGGAAGTGCCTTGCTGTAGATCGTTTACGGATGTCGTAGACGAAGGTGACGATGATTATGTGCCTCTGTAAGGCTATGGGCAGGGGATGCTTACCGGCAGGGCAGAGGTGAGCACCCTGTGAGCATCGCTGGCATCTTGCCATACAGTCCTGATCGAAGAGAGCGGACGGGGGCTGCCTGATGCACCGCTCGTTCGAGCCTCTCCCCATCTGCTTGTCCGATATTCTTGGGTCGCCCCACTCGCTAGCGTGTGCTTCATGTCGTCAAGACATCGTCCACCACCTCCATCCAGCCAGCCAGCCATCCAGCGCATGCCATCTCAGACCCGCCGTTGTCTTCCAGCAGCAGCAACGCAGCGGCCGTGATGCCATACCACAGCTTTGCCGTGTAGTCCGGATGCAAAAGCAGCCGTGCCCTGGCCTGGCCTGCGATGACCTGATCTGACCCGTCTTGACCACTTCCTCTCTATCTCCGGCCTTCTGATCTTTCTGACATACCCATATCCCACATGCTATCTTCGTCGTGCACCACCACTGTTCTCAGCCGCTGTCCCGCTGAGAGGCAGCAACCGTACCATACTGCCATGCCAAGCACCCAGTACCTCCAGGTGCCCAAGCTGCTGCCACACCGAAAGTCCCGCTCGCGCTCCAAGTCACGACCACGGGAAGTGATATCGGTCGAGGACAATGTATTGCCCCCAGTACATGATCGCCGCCGTCACCATTCACCGCCCATGACTGCGGCTGAGCCGCGCAGCAAACCCTTGCTCAACGCCTACTCGCATACGTACTCGCTGACCAACGGAACCTCCAACAACCCATACACCAAAGCCCTCTCAATCTCAAGTCCACCACCACAGCCTAAGACGCCCACGATCGAAACGACGAATTACGAAGACCTCAACGGCGACATGTACACCCTCCGCGACAACCCCACTCCCCCGCCTGAGCTGCCCTTGCGCCAGAAGATCGTTGGCGCCTGGAAGCTCGAATCATATATCGCATACCCAACTCCCGAATCGCCTATACAACGACCCACCTTTCCCATGACCAAGAACGTAACCGGCTTCATCATGTACACGCCAGACGGCTATCTATCCGCTCAAATGTTGATTCCCGGCCAGCAGAGCTTCAAGCGAGGCGAAGGAGAAGAGCCGCAATGGGCCGAAGCTGGCAAGAGATTCTTCGCATACTGTGGACCATACTATATCAGCGATGAAGGTGCTGGTCGCGAGGAGGTCCTACGGCATACGTTCCAGGTCTGCAACCTGCCCGGCTGGATTGGCGACGTACAAGTGCGGACACATCGGTTCGAAGAGGACGGACAGGTATTGGTTCTCGGCAGCGAGGAGCCAACAGAGATCAAGGTAAGCTTTTCCAGAAAAAGAGACAGCATATACGACCACAGGAAATGCTCTGCCGGCCGTCATTGTGACATGACAGCTTTCATCTCATATTCACACGAACTAACAATGTCGTTTCTCCAGGGCGACCGACGCATCCCTGTGCTCAAATGGCGAAGGGCTCGTGACAACACAACCGGCACGCCACCTAGACCTATGCCACAAATCAAGATCTCCGGCCCAGGCGAGCCGTGACTAGGCCGGCGCCATTCGTCTCGACGCGCAGGCCGCTCGAGGACACGTTCACGATCAAGCCAAAGGGGCCGCTCTCCGAGTCGAAAGTGAAGGATTTGTAGGAAGATGGCATCTCTGAGAGGCTCTGAAATCTCAACATACCACAATGCTGATAAGAATTGGAGAGAAATCATGGGCACGCCTGAGAGGGTGTGTCACAAGGGAGGAAAACAACACTTGCTTTTTTGGTGGAGTGGCATCAAAGATCTCGCACGCGTGGCAAGATTTTGGAGGCGCTCCCTCTGACGACGTTAACAGCGAAAACATATACCACACAACATGACGGGGAGTTTTTGGATTTATCTTGTTTCATCCTTTCTGATTATGGACTCTTCAACGTTCTCTAGAGACGGGTCTGGGATTCTGTATAAGATGCAAGCCACGACGGCAGAAGGACACGACTTTAAGCAAGAGCGAACGAAAAACCACATTTTGGCGAGCCATTGGTGGAAGAAAGAAAAAATGCAATCGTTTCGTCCCAACAAAAAGGCCAACATACATATTCTCGTCTGTCTCGATTCATCGCATGTCTCCGATGCTCCCAACACTACTGCCCAAACTGCCAAACGCACATTAGCTTATCGTAGAAACTCGTGCTGACAATCGTTCTCTGCCCTCCTTCCTTCCCACGTTGAACAGGCTGCACATCACTTCCATAGTTCATGCTTTTGTGCTCTTCGAACTTGGCCAACACGCTGAAAGCCCATTCGCCCGAGGAGCCCTCAGCAGAGCTTCCAAGCGATTCGAGCCGCACGATCCGCGACCCGGCGTGCATGCAGCTGGCCAGCAGCGTGTATGATTTGCGCTCGGGACTGTGAGTGAGATTGTTAGCTGCGGTTGGGAGGTGAGGTCCGTTGGGTGCATGTGCGTGTTGAACCGGTAATGTCAATCGATGTAGGCTGATGTATCAAGAGCGATTCAAGTGAAATTTCGCAATCGTTCCTTGTAATCGCCCGGCTCCGAAAGAAACGCGATCGACATATGCATCGTACCTCGCTTAGGAGGAAGAGCAATACGTGCGCATGTAAGACTCGGCAGTAGGCAGTATTCTCGCACGGCAAGGCTGCATGCGAACCTGAAACGCCCGCTACCGAACAATGCAAGTATCTGGGCTATGCGAGCTTACTGCATGCTGCGGAATACCGGGCAGAAAAGAAGATTATACGGTGACTTACCTGTCATTGTCGGCAGCGCTGCCGTCATCGAGCATCCGTAGCCTCCACACGCCGCCGCCAAGGTTGAGATCGGCGAGTACCTGTTTGCGGCCTACGGGAGGCGCAGAGATGAGACGAATGTTATCGTCGTAGCTGCCGGTGATGAGTAGATCGTTGGCGAGAGGGAGGATGGCCGTCACGCCTGCTTCGTGTGATCTGCGATCTGTCCATAGAGATGTTGAAGAGGGACTGGCGTCTTCATCAGGTTCTGAGTCACAAGTGACCTGCATGGATTGCAGCACAGCGTCGTCTCCGCCGGAGAAAATGTGGGATGTGTCCGGCGAGAAAGCAAGAGTCCAGGGCTCGAGCGAGTGAGTTGTGAGCTCGGTGATGGTAGTCTGACTGGAGGAGCTCCATGGGTTCGTGCTGTCGTCGCTCTGGCACAATGACACGGTCCCATCAGAAAGCGTGACAGCTATGATATCTGCCCTGCTCGGGTGCCACAGCAGGTCAAGGACGAGCGTCTCTTTATCGCTGATCTGCTTGCTGCTCGTTTGCTCGAGCTTCTCGGCTGCAGCATCAAAAGTGAAGAACTCTAGAGAGCCGGTAGAAGTTGCTACGCAGAGCGTTGATCCAAGCTTTGACTCATGCGGCGTCCATTCGATGTCCAGCACTGCTGATTCCAGAGGTACAGTCTGTACGTGTGTGCTGGAAAGATTGTCAGCCACATATATCAATCGCTCAGTAGTGCGGGTTATCACTTACAACTCGGTTCCTTCCAATCGATAGAGTATCAGAGTGCCAGTGCGTTTCTGCGGTGCATCTGTGGGCTCCCCTGGAGCCGTGGGATGCAGGAAGTATGTTCCAACGACATAATAGTCTGTATGCGAAGGACAGAACGCCACTGCACTCGGGGGTATCTCCAGGTTGGTGGACTGGCTGGAGACGACGTCCATAATGCTAGTGCGGGTGCTTCTTAATAATATTGCTAGGAATCAGGCAGGGTGAGGACGTCCGAGTATCAGTCTTAGATTCCAGTGCTATGAGCAGGCTTCGTTCCAAACCTCCATACGCTAAGAGGCCGGTTTGTGTGAGAGAGTGTGACAGAATGCGGTTGTGCTTTTTCAGCGTGAATTCCAATGCCTCAAGGGAACTTTTTTGCGTGGAATTCGAGCTCCGAGACTGTGACGGGGAAACATCGATAGTGTGGAATACTTGTCCAGACTTATTCTGCATCCATACAACTGCCAATTGAAGAATTTAAGAATGAAAATTATCCGGAAACCAAATAATTTTGTTGATAAATCATGAGTTTCCTCGCGGAAACAAGATTACTGCGACATTGCAAACGACAACAACTTCCGCTGAAAGCATAGGGAAGACAAAGATGGGCAACAGAAGAGCTGGTTAGAGCAAGATAATGACCCATATCCAATACAAAACTACCATTTCGTGTATACCCTTTTTCGTGTGCTCTGCCATCATCACAAGAAGAACGAGAGGAAGAAAAAACGCCATGCCATCTATGTATCGCTTGCTCGCTCGCTCACTGCCCAAGCCGCCCCAAGAAGTAAAATCATATGTGCTTCAACACGCAGTCGCATCTCGCCCAAGAAGAAATATGACCATAGAGCTAAGAACAGGGTATTAAGAAAGACACCTCACCACACCTTCCACCATCATACACAATTATCACACAGACACAAGGCATTACTCACACAATACCGTAGACCCTCTTCGCGATGAAGTAGCACGTGATGCCAAACGCGAAGAGGCCAGCGGTAATGCACCAGAACCAGGTCAAGTCGCCTTCGTACTCTTGGCCCGGCACCCAGACGTTCATGCCCCACATACCAGTCACGATGTTCATGGGCAAGACGATGGTACCGAGGACTGTGAGCTTGCCGAGGACGTCTGCGGTTTGCTCGGCGCGCTCGTTCATGCGGATGTTAATTTGGGCGAGGTAATTGCTGTGGGCGCGGGAGAGGAGGCTGTGAGTGTTTTGTTAGGTTCGCGTTTCCATGTTTGTAGAGGGAAGGTGGCGGGTACTTACTTCTCGTAGTGACTGAGGTTGCCTGTCATGGTGACAATGTGATCCTGGATATCGCCCAAGTACAAGCCGATCTCAGAGCGAGGCGCGACTTCCCAGTGCTCGTTGCAGCGCTTGGCAAAGCCCTTGATAACATCGGCCTTGTTGCCCAGGAGGCGGTAAAGACCCATAACCTTCTTTCTGCACTCGCCAACACGACGCAACATGTCACCGCCGCTGTCACCAGCAGTCTTTTCGCCTTCGCTCTTGACCGCGCCCATGTCGCCTTGTGTAGTGGCAACTGTCTTGTCGTTGCTCTTCTTGTTGGAATCCTTGGACGAGTCGTCATCACCAGAGTGCTGGTGCATATACAAGATTTCGTCGTCGATTTCGTCTACTTCGTCTTCAATGTGCTGGACCATAGGCGCGTAGGCGTCGGTGACATCGTCAATGATTGCGTAGCTGATCCAGTCGGCTGTGGGGCTCATGTAGTCATTGAGTTGGCGAATACGGCGGCGAACGTTGGCTGGGTGAGGAGTCTGGGAATGGTGGAAGGTAATGACACCGTCGCGGAAGACCACGACGTACATGTTGATAGGCTCCATGTAGTCCTCATTATCCTTGTCCTGCTCGAAAGAGCGGTAGTTGACAAAGTAGTAAGACTGGAACAATTCCACCTTCTCGCGAGGCTCGTCCATGAGGATGTCCTCGATCGTCAACTGATGAATACCGAATGCTTTAGCAAGAACTTTCATCTCAACCTCTGTAGGACTAAGCACATCAAGCCAGAATGTTGGCCTTGCTCCATAGCGCTTCGACGGATGAGGGTTGTTGCCAGGGACAGGTGTGGGTGCTTGCGAAGCAGGACCGGAAGGAGTGCTAGTGCCTGTACTCGGTTTCTTCCCAGTTCCGGAGTGTTCCTTAGCAGCATCGACTTGAGGGAAGACTGCAGGTGCCTTGGGTCCGCCGTTAGCGCGACCTTGCATTGCGTTCATGGAAGGTTTCTCCATAGGGTGGCCTCCAGCCTCCTCTTCAAAATCGTCATCTCCGCTATCGTCACTAAGCTCCACGGGATCCGGAATGAAGAGTTCGCGGAAGGTACCACCGTCCTGGCAGAGATCACTAATCGTCCGCGCGTGGATGGTCTCGTCAAATAGTTCGTTGAAGTAGGTGAAGCGGAAAGGAGCGTCATCCTCCTCACGGTGCCACACTGCCTTCCTAGGACGCAGACGACCGCCAACCATGACAGGCTCCGAGATCTTCTTCGCACGAATGTATTCTTGTTGAGAACGTTCCTCCTTTTCCTCGCGACTCCACTCCTCCAAAATGTCAAGATCAGGCCACTGCTTTGGCCTACGGCGCCTACGTTGGCGGGAACTGTTGTGTGAACGGTGGTCCACTTCCTCAACATCCGAAGCATGAGCAGGGAAGCATACATCCCTCTCAGCCAGATCAGCAACAGTGTGGCGTCTGCGCATAGCATCTGGGGAGGAGCTCTCGAAGCGACCATCTTGCTCTTCATCAAAGTCAATATTGATGATGGCGTCGCGACCTCTCTCCGAGTGACTCGCAGCCATGTCCGTGACCATGACATCGTCCAGAGATCCGAGCTTGGGCGAGCCAGGCATGGAAGGCGGGTTGTTGACATCGTAGTCGTCGTCTTGGTCGTATCTGTCGCGGTGGTGCATTGCGACGTCTATCTTTTTCTTCGAGCGCTTGGATGAAGCTTTGGATCCAACAGATGTACGGCGGTTCTTCGATAGGCCATTGCTGCCATAGTGTTGGGTAGAGTTGTCGCGAGATACCTGGGGCCTTGGGCGGCCAAACGAGTTTCCGAGCAACGGCGTGCGGTCGTTTGTGTCGGCTTCATGGTCTTCCTCGTCTTCGCTGATAGCAGCACCGTGAGAGGAGCGTGCCAGCCGAGACTTGGGTCCGGCACTTTGTGGCAGAGAAGTCTGCGAAGGGCGCTGCTTGTCGCGACCGAAGGGCAAGCTTGGTCTGGCGAAGCCTTGCTGAATGGACCTCCGCCTGGCAGTAGGTGTGCTCTGTTCTCTGTGGTCCAACAGCGCCTCGCTCTCCAAGCTGGTATTACTTCTATTTCCTTGGCGCAGTCTGTAGAAGCTGGCTTCCTGTGTAGCTCTGGCATCTGCGATGCTGGGTCGGCCTTCGCCTTCGACAGCTTCGGAGACCTCAGACTCGGCGACGAAGCTGGGGCGTCTCTTTTTGCGGTTCTTGCCGGCGCGGTGACGCTTCTTCTTGGGCTTTGCCTCGCCATTGGGGTTTGTGGAAGAGGTCGCACGGCTGAGTGGCACGCTCGGTGGGTTGTTCTGAGAGGGCTTTGCCATGGCCGCTGGGCCGGCGACGTTGGAGACGTCTTGCGCGTTGGAAGACATTGCTGCGCGTGGCACTTATTAGATCATCGGTGTGGTCGCGCGTGCGATGTCGAGGAGTGGCGATGCAGGTGGAACGGCAGCGACTCGCACAACGCGTGGTTGTGTTTGTGATCCCAGCAGAAAGAGAAGATGCATGTCACTGGGGCGAGCGGGCCATCAGCGATAAGTTCAAGGC
The DNA here is from genome assembly GCA_035771495.1 of Cladosporium oxysporum. NCBI lineage: Eukaryota > Fungi > Ascomycota > Dothideomycetes > Cladosporiales > Cladosporiaceae > Cladosporium > Cladosporium oxysporum. Next base: position 880,132 of record JAWNKS010000006.1, read on the forward strand.
TGGCGTGGAGCTAAGAACAAGCGAGCAATGACGCACGCGAACATCAATTGGCCTGGACCAAAGTTGGAAGAATCAGCAGATGTCTCTTCGCATCCTTTCAACCGGCAACTGTAAAGTGGTGGTATAGTCGTAATCAAATTCAATGGAATTGATTGAAGCATTGATGAAGATCTCACTAATATCTTAAGCGACTATGCATTGCTTTACTGCCGGCACTCACCATCTGCCACTGTCGCGTGCTCTCTTGCCGCCTTGGCCTTGGTTGTGAGTGGATCCCAAGCCACACCTCAACTTTATCGCTAGACATATCTGGCCTATCAGAGTGCCGGTATTGTCGTAATGCATTCATCTGAGACACCATGCATCATCGCCAGAGATCTGCACCGAAACCATAAATACACGCGTTGTTGGTGAAATGGAGTAAAGAACGCAATAGCATAGGGTATCTCGAATCAGCCACATGCACAAAAAAACCATCGTTGCAAGCATTCCATTGGTAGTTCGTGCTCTCATCGCTTGCCAAACCTGCCTCTGCTCTTTGCCGCTTTCTGCTTCGAAGTCTGGTGGCTTTTGATGTTCATCTTCCTGAAGTTCTGGCTGACCTTTTGCGCCACCTTCTTGATTGGATTCACAGATTTCTCGGAATTCTTGTCGGTGTTTTTCTGCTGAACGTCCTCGACAGAAACGCCTTCCGGGTCATCCAGTTGCGTCTCTCCCACTGTCTCCTCCTCGTCATCGGTCTCAGCTTTCTCCTCCAGATCAGCAGCCTTCTTCGGTTTGTGTAGCACAGGCTTGATGTTGGTTTTCCGAGTCTGTCTCTTGAGACCTTTCTTCTTGTAGACTTTGCGCGGCAGACCATTTGCACCAAGTGCGACTTCTTCTTCGCTCTCACTTTCGCCCGGCGCTCGGTCAGGTCCCAGCGGCATTACAACCAGCTGACTGTCGGATATCTGCACTGGTTCTGCTTGCTTCTTCGGAACCACTGTGTCGTCCTCCCCAGCTTCGATCTCATTCAACACGTCCCACTCATCCTCCATGCGTTCCTCCTCTTGATTCTTCAATTCCTGAATGATAGAGCTGAAACTTCGTGAAAGCGGTTTCATTCTGCGCGGTGGCAGCATTGCGTGGCTGTCGTCTTCTTCAATCGGTGCCATGGGATGTGAAACCCTTCTTAGGAATGAAGGCGTAGCAAACAGCTTCTTCGAACTGCTGGGTGTTCCGACTTCGTCATCCTCGCGCTTCCGCTTGCCTGGTGTTGTGATGAAAGCGTCGAGGTAGTAGCGTTTGCTGGAGGACTGTGGTGTTCGTGATAGTGCGCTATCGATAGCTCTGGCAGAATTCTTGCTGGGTGTCGCGTGTACTGCGTCGCCGTGTTCCTCCGACGGACTCGGTGATCGCTTGCTGGGAGTGCCATTTGGCAGCATGTCGAATATGCCGAGCACATGCCCGTCTCTTTGTGGTGTTGGTCCGAGGCCATTGCGAATGAAAGCTGGCGTTGGTTGTTCTTCTCTCACTGGCGAAAGTATGGCTTGCTGCTGCGGCGCATTGTCGAGCGACTTGAAAGCCCTCCCTCGAGGTGTAGTTGTCGCTGCGTTTGGTGGACGCTCTCTCAGCGCGTTATCGGGTACATCTCGTCTACGTGAGCCCTTCTTCGGCGTCTCTACAGGAGGCTTGGTGTATTCGGGATATTTGAGGGAATTGAAGCGCTTGTATTTGGCGGCGATCGCTGCATTGCTCTTGATGTCTTCGCGTGAAGGTTTGCGGCCATTGTTCAGTTTGAAAGTGTTCTCCCAGCTCTTTAGCTCATCTCGCAGAGTACTCGTCTCTGTTGCCACCTCTGACATCTTGCGTGTATGATGTTGTGAAATAGGAATGTGAGTTCTCGGTCTCGTCGCGAGAGAGTTCAGACGGGAAACGCGAAGCCAAATTGGGTTGCACCACGAAACGCGCGCGCTGCACACGAAAACATGGAGGAGATGTGGGGTAAGATCAACGGGCGCTATCTTCTGATGGCAAAAGTTTGAATACAGAACAGTAATCGCTTTCAGCATCGACCTCCAAAGTTGGGGCCTGCCTTATAGTCAGCCTACCTTATCTAACTCGAAAGTACCAACGTGCTACCTACCTATATCAGGACCTTGCCTAAGCTCATAACCCGTCCATGCAAAGTAAGAAGTAGTCTCATTCTTTTAACATCATAAGACAGAGGCTTCAACTGCGACATTTACTCGCATTGGCTCAACCTCCCCATCAAAAAAGGTCGTGGTTATACTATCGCTGAAAGCAACCACTCTGACTACCTGCAAACTGCCAGACTGATACAGGATCAGATGGGGCATGTCCGTCCCGCATTCGTGGCACTCGGAGGTATCTGGCTTGACGAGATTTGCACACCTGGCCAAGAAACACTGTTTGACGTTCCTGGTGGCTCGGTAGCATTTGGTAAGATTCTCGTCCTTAAGTGTGAAGCAGATTCAAGACTGACCACGAGGATCCGATAGCTACATTTGGCGCTCTGTTATACTCGCTTGCTACACCAAAATCCATTGGACTCATCGTGAAAGCTGGACATGACTTTCCTTCTTCTCTCGAACAAACATTCGAGCAATGGAACGTGAATTTGCATATCATACGCGAGAACGAAAAACCCTCCTCGAGAGGCCGAATCCTCTACGGGAAAAGTGCTTCTGAGCGCACATATCAACGACTGACTTCACCACTGCCTTCGACAACTACGGACATTGCCACAGCAGACATGGTCTCGGCGGCTTGCTTCCACTTCTTCGATATTCCCGAAACCGTGAACACTCAAATCAACGAAATTGCGGAATCGCGTAAAAGCCAGAGTCTCGATGTCCGGCCGTTGTATGTCTGGGAGCCGCAAGCCAAATCTTGCTCGCCACAGACACTCGAGCATCACAAAACAGTCGCCAAGAAGGTTGATATCTTCTCTCCCAACCACGCCGAGCTAGCTTCCTTCTTCACGCCTTCATCAAACAGTGCAATAATCTTCGACAAGGCAACAATCGAACACCAAGCCCGCGCTTTCATGCCCGTCTCTCCGCCACATCCCTTCAGCGTCATCATTCGATGCGCCGAGCACGGCTGCTTCGTGCTCTCTACATCTTCGAAAGGGGAACAAAGCATGTGGTTACCTGCCTACCACTTGCCTGGCTCCAACAGTGTCGTGGATCCTACTGGTGCAGGTAATACATTCTTGGGCGGAGCTGCTATGGGCTACTTGCAGCATGGTGACTTTGCCATGGCAGCTACGTACGGAAGCGTGGCCGCCAGTCTTGCAGTGGAGATAGTTGGCTTGCCAGACGTAAGTCACGTAACGAACCGCGATGTCGAGAGACGTCTCGATGAATATGTGGAGCGCATGGGTCGATCTCAAGATCAAGCTTGGCGCTAGGCTGGGTGGTTTTCTCCTCCTGTCGGTGGTCTGGCCTTGGAATCAGGCTGAAGCGCAACGTCAGATCCCTCACGGTTCCGCTCGAAGGTACGACTTGTGGGTCTTCGGCGAGGATCAAGCGTATAGGTAACATGTTTCCAAATGCGACCTCGAGGGAAGCGTGAGTGTTGAGTTTTGCTCGGGGCCACCAACCAGTCTCTGCTCCCTTGTCTAAGAGAAATCGAAGTATCTCATCACTTCCTCTATGACTGGCCTGTCCCACAGCGCGTGCAAGAGAAATGCCGTAGTTTGAGCATTGAGTGTCGGCTTTCAGATGCTTGCCAAGCAGTATGCGAGCGAGGTCAAGGTCATCGTTGAGACAAGCGAAGTGTAGACAATCTTGCATTCCTTTGATCGTCGCGTAGGGTTTGGCGCCATGCTTCAAGAGCAACTCTAGAATACAGCGGCCCTGGGGTCGCATTGAACCCATCCGAACGATGTTTCCGAACACACAGACGCGATCCATAGTGATGGTTTCGGACACATGGACGAGTGCAGGGTGTAGATATTGGCCGAATCTTATCGGCAATGGTACATTTGGGTCTCCCACAGCTTGTAGAGCGATTGAGACACATTCTTCGTCGGAGGCGTCAATAGAAGCAGATAGGATTGCGGCCCACTGCTTCGAGTTTGCCTCCGAAGGGGTGTGAGCCTCTAACACAGCCTTCAATATCTTGGGACAACGAAATTTGGCCGCTACGTATCCTTTAAACCAAGGCTCGGTGGTGAAAGGCTGATACGAGCCGAGATATCTGCTGTTGACAATAGTGTGCAATATGTCTAGCTCTCTCAAGGGCAGCGCGTCCATGAAAGCATGTTGACTTGAGCCAAGGTCGAGCGCGGTGTTCGCATAACCCATGACTCCGTCGACTGCATGATTAATGAACGGGTAAGCTGTCAAGATTTGGTCACGTTGCTCAATCTTTCGCTCAGTCAGTACCACAGTTGGTTTGAGCCATTGTGGGTCAATGACTTTGATGACTTGCACGACATAAGCCAGACAGCGTTCCTTGAGCTGATCGTGACAGTGAGCAGTCATTGCCACCGACTCCTGGACTCCGAATTGGACGCTGTTACTGCGAATACGGTCGATGACTGTGTTATCGATGAGGTGTACAACACCCTTTCCCAAAAAATATGTTCTCAAGGACTCGTGGATGAATTGGACCCTAGGCGACCGACCAGTTGTTGTTTCTACCAGGCCTTTGGAAGCACTTAAGATGAATTTGGCCAAATTCTTCTTACCGAGGGTCGGCGGTCTCAGGACGGTCTTTGCGATACCATGCATCAGGATGCAATAGAGATCCGTTAGCTTCAAAGGCCTTTCACTGAAAGCGACCCACTGGAGCAGCGGACGGAAATGATCGCTGTTTGTACCTCGTCCAATTAACTCATTGAACAAGTCAGACAGCCCCGTAGGGATTTGCTTAAGGCGCTGGTATATCTCAGCTGCGTTGCCATTTCTGTCGTCCTGATTCACCAAGGCCACGACGAGTACGACCCACAGAAAGACGCCATACGCTTTGGATCGTATCGCTTCTGCGAGGTTTCGTTTCAGAGTCTTGGCATCGATCATTAGCCTTTGTCGTATGTACTTCCGAATATCTTTGTCGTGGCCGTCTTGGCTATCCAGAACTAATTGTACACTCTTGCTGGACTTGAGATTTGGGTAGTGGCGGCTGGACAAGCACAGATAGAATACTTTCCCTTTGGCCACTAGAGCATCACCGAGGTTGTCAAAGTACTGAATGATGCCCTCGATGTCGTCGTGGCGGCACTCGTCCATCGCGTCGATGAAACAGAACAGCTGGTCCTGGTCGAGACTCAAGACAGCTTCCCGAAAGGTATCCTGTAGCAGTGTAGATGACCATCCCTGCCGCTGCACTATGCCAAGTCGCCGCTTGTTGATCGAACCGTACGCCGCAGGGATCTTCTCCAGTAGTTGATGAAGAAGCGAGCGGAATAGCCCGTCCGTGGATACCTCAAAAGAGCCGCCTCGAGCATGGAAGAAAAAGTTTAGAACATGTTGCCTGGCTGAGCATCTCCTGTCTGCATAAGTGAAAGCATGTTTCATGAGTGTTGATTTCCCGGCTCCAGCTTTCCCTTTAATCCAAAAGAAGCCATGATGTTTGGACATAAACTCGGGGTTGATCCATTTTTTGTACTCGGGCGTCTCTAACAGCCACTCGCAAGTGCCAACGAGGTGTGGGTGAACATCGACAAAGCGAGCGTCCATCTCTTTGAACACTAAGGACTCCATCAAGCTCTCACGTCCGGCTCCTCTGGTAGGCACTGTGGTAGTGACAGGTGTAGCTGCAACATGCTGAAATGTGACTGGAGCATAGAAGTTATCGCCATTGTGTTGGCGTGCTTGATCTGAAGCTAAGATGTGGCTGTATTGTGATATCTTCGCGCCAGCGCCCATCATCGAAGTGATATTGTCGACCTCAGTCCTGGGTATGTCCGATGAAGATGGTATTGGGTGGCCTTCGAGCCCGTCGCATTTGGCCTGTCGCAAGGGCGGCTCCATCTTTCCATGCGATTTCTTCTGTGCCTCCGTCCGCCACTCTGTGGTTGACAGTCAAGCAAGTGCTCTGATCCTCAACCCAAGACTGTGAGATGCAGGCTCTCTTTGAACCATCGTCAGGCTGCTGTACCAGCGGAAGGTCTGCATCTTGCTTCTTCAGCCTCGAGGCAAGCGCTGCGAGGCTGCAGGCCTACATGCATGCGCCACCACAGCCGAGCCGCGCATCTCCAGTGGCATTGCCACAGAGAACCAGGTGTCAAAGAGCAACTCAATCCACATAAAAGTTCAAGTCAGGTGATAGAACTACCAGAGATAAGTCTGAGCTCAATATTGATGCGAGTGCTCTGACAGCAATGAGTGTGTCTCAACACTAAAAGCAAATGTGAAGGTGAACCCGAAGGTGGAACCTGTTTGCAACCCTTACCCTAGCGGTAAGTCAAGTACAAGTACTGGGTTACATGTAGAGCAGCAGAAGTCAGATAAAGGGATAGATTCCGGTTCCTTGAGACAATAGATGACATCGGTGCTTCATGGAGATTTAAGTGAAATGAGGATCAAAATGAACGATGAGCAGATGTCGCAGGGATCGGCGGCATTCATCAGTTATCAGTCGCTGGAATTGATCGGAATCGTTGCGAATCAACAAGCCGTTTCTGCGACGACCAATGTTCGAACGAGGCAGAATCACAACAGTTGTTTCTCAGTAACAACATCTGATTCCTTTCCATCGACGATGTAATCCTTGCTTCTCGTGGGAAGCCAAGTAACCGTCATTTGCCAGCACAACATCAACTGTGATGTACTTGCCATTGTGGTCTTCCCAACTCCACCATCGACAACCCATCCCGGCATCCGGCACACCCAACCCATCCACCAAGTACGACAACCTACACACCTAAGCAAACACGCCAAAGCACATGACTCCACCATGCTCAGCCCTATCTCTTGCTTAAGACTCACATGATAGCGTGCAGAAAAAGCGATGTCAGCCAAGCGACGTTGCGCCCAGCGCGAACGTCGGACAAACATTGGCAACGCCAATATCAAGAATTCAGAGATCGAAGAGGAAAAGGCGGTCGAGGAGTCATGCGCAATGTGCTGCTGCAGGCAGAATCGATCAGATGCGCGTGCTTTGTACATCTTGGTGTGAGTATGCCAGAGAACAAGTCAGGTGACGTGCTTGAGCAACACTGCCCATTCGTAGCATCAGCATTTATCCATTGGAATTCAAAGGAAATGACACCTTCACGGCTGTTCAGTACCCGCAGCAACAATATGCATCGCTCCCATCGAAGAATAATGAAGACCACCAAGCTTGCGTGCGCCCTTCCCAAGAAAGCCGCAAGTCGCTTCCGTCCAGATGGAGAGAGCCGAGCAGTGGCGCTGCCATGGCAGGCTTGCCTGCGAGACCTCGCGTGCCCAGCCCATCGCTGCCAATCAACCAGCGTAGGCTTGTGAGGCTTTGTCGGCTATGCCTGTCTCGATTGAGCAGGTTAGGTGTCGCGCAGCCCATGCTTGGTGGTACTTGGGTTTTGGAAAGTCTCTTTGTTGTTGGCGTTGCGTCCCTTTCTTGAAATCTGAGCAAGCCACTTGTTTGTGCAGTATGTCGATTCGTGATGCGATATTGAGGCTTGCCACTATTATCGTTGCAGGCTGTACGAGTACGACCCATCGATGTGATTTGCTACATGTTCGTAAAGACGTCAGCGCCGTTTACACCATCCACGTGTGCACGCCCTCATGGGTACACATCTGCGAAACTTAAAGCAACATTACAGGATGGTCGAAAGAAGTGCCACGTGGTCCAAGAATACAGGGCCAAGCCAATACGCTTCCGCTGAAATCGCGCAGCTCACAGCCAACACAGGCAACAAAGCCGCAAGACCGTCTCAAGGAAAAGTCACTCAGAGGGCCAAGCAACCACAAGCACGAAAGTGCTTGGACAGAGCGCCGCGCCCTCTTGGCGAAGTGGTCCGCAGTCGAAGCAAGCAACTCGCCTGACGGGCGAGCTGATAAGCTTAACAAGGACTTGGTTTAGCGTGACCCCGCTGCAAGCGAGGGCGGCGCTTGTGGCTTGGGTTTTACTTCATCCTCGCGTGGCAGTGGAGATTTTCGCGCGGCGCGACCCAGTCCTGGGCGCCTTTTTCGACTTGTCTGGATCCGCATGTTCCGAAGTGCCTGCTTGGGAATGACACCTGGCTGGATGGCGAGATAAGGATTCTTGTAGTCACTGGATGAGGTTGAGGTGCAGTCGAAATAATCTAGATCACCGAGCAGCGTGGTCACGCTCATTCCTCGAGCGATTCTGTCAGTCTTCCTGGTCCCGAAGCTGCTGCCGATCGGCATATAAGCATAAACCCAAGGAAGGCGGAGAAAAAATCGCCCAGGTACGGGCTTGTAGGCTGAATCGGCCAAGGGTAGGCTTACGCGGACCTTGGCCCCAGACACTGATAGAAAACACAAGACAGGGAAGCGAGCTGCCTCGAATTGACAAGCTGTGCTAAGAGGCAGCCAGCCAGAATGTTCCTATCAGCTGACGGGCGGGCTCTTTGTCTCGTGTTACCTTTTACTCCAGCTTGTGGTAGTCTTGTTAGGGCATCAGAATTCTGCCGGCAACTCCGCATTGCGAGGTCGGCCAGTCCAACTCACCTTCAACATCTTCACCACCGAATAGATACGGAATGTTGTGCATCGTGGCAACACCACTATAATAGCGCGGATGATACGCCCAAGGCTCAAGTCCAAGCCAAACGAAATCGCCACGAGTCGTGGCTCTCTCTCGGCCGGCCAGGATCGGGATAAGGTAAGCTTGAAGTTCCAAACAAGACTATCATCTTGGCGCCGTTATGACCCGCTTCTTTGGGAATCAGGTGTACTATGTAGAATCCGCTGCTGCCCTACAGTCCGGCACACTCGATGCCGCGGAAAGAAGATTGGCCGATAGCAGGAGAAGGGTGTTACATAAGTCCAGACGCTCCGAGGGCGTGCCTTTGTCATGGGATGGGTTCTAGTCAGATGCGGCGGGCGCAAAGTGTCCTGAGTTACATGATCCTCCGCGGTACGCTATGACAGGCCAAGCTTGAGTGCAGCAGGCCAAGCTTCTTGTGTAAGGCGGCGGCTTGGTACGAGTCTTGCTTTGCTCGCGTCCAGACCCCCCGGTCCGGTTTCGCCTGGGGAAGCGAAGCATAAGTCTCTTGCACCTTGGCATGGCGAGATGTGTAGGGTACTGTGAAGTAAGTCGTTATAGGTACTGGCACACCAGCCTACACCAGTCGGCAGCAGTGTCTCCGCCTGTGGCATGACTATGATGCCTCGAACAGGCGGTGGTGCACGGAGAATTTGATGCTGCTCCTCTCGCGCGTGTGTGTCTGCTGTGACCAGCAGCGAGTTGCACAGGGTAAGGGAGTGGTGGAGGGCAGGCGGGCGTTGGTTGGCGGAGAGTTGGCCCTGTTGGCTCCGCCCCAGAGCGGCTTGGCGAGGAATATTTAGAGCTTAGAGTTAAGGTATTAGCGCGCATGGCGGCGTGGATCGCATTCCTCGGCTCGCTTCTTGTGCGCTCATCAACCACCTGCAGCCAATTCCCTTCCATCTCGCCGCGATCGCTCCTTCCGTCTTCCTCGCAGCAGACACTAATTCCACTTTGCCATCTGCGACTTCACTCGACCTGCGACAACTACATCGCCACCCATCATATCCACCGCCCGTCCGACAATATCGCGAGCATACTTCACCTCCTAACAAAGCTCCATCACTCCGCAAAGTTTCATCAGCCGCGCAGAATCATTCGAGGTATGTCTGCTGCCTGCTGACAGTCCCGGCTTGAAGACAACACTAATGCAATCCAGCAACTGCTCGTCATATTCATCACCACAACCATCGACCAAGCAGTCTTAGCACTGCCTGGCCGAAATGGAAACCTACAATGGTCACGTCCGCACACCTGCGGATGCGATCATTCTCTTCGAGGCCTGCCGAATTGGCTTGTTGCCGCGTGTGCAGCGACGCCTATCAGAGAAGGAGAGGCAGTCAATCAAGTCTGGCTCTGTTTTTGTCTGGGACGAACGCGAGGCTGGCATGCGCCGCTGGACTGATGGCAAATCTTGGAGTGCCAGCCGTGTGTCTGGCAGCTTTTTAACCTACCGCGAAATGGAGGGCAAGCGAGGTGGCAGCAGCTTCGACAAGAATGCCACTCAAGCCGCAGCACCGCCCAGCAATGATCAGGACTCAGATGGTGGGCCAGACGGCTACCGATACAAGCCTGATGGTCTGATGAAGCAGTCTTTCTCAATCACCACCAACAACAGCCAGCACCTGCACCTCATCAGCTACTACTCTCGCTCTTCGCAACAGTCACAACACCTCATGCAACCCACCAACGACCCGCAGCTTCGCCACATCCGTCCTGAGAAGGGCATGTACCCGGAATCGACTGTTCACGAGCAGAGCACCATTCCCGCCGTCACTCGTGGACCAATGGGCTCTCCTGGCTACACTCACGCTGTTCACCAGCCTCCTATGTATGGCAGACCTGGCTACGGCTACCCTCCTCACCCAGGCGCCTGGGCACCTCCCAGCCCTATGCACACCCCACCACCTCACCCTCACTACGGTCCTTACTACCAACATCCTGGACACCCAGGCTACGGCCACCCGATGGGCTATCCCCATCCCGGATATGGACCTGGTGGCTATGACAGACCACCGCCACCTCACATGGCAGGTCACCTTCCTCCGCCTCCTCATCACTATGGTCATGGGCCATCACCACCATCGGGAGCTTACCCTCCAGCTTATGGTCAGAATTACCCTGGCTACCCCGGCTACCCACCTCCGCCAGGAAACGCTGCGTCCTTCCCTCCCTCGATTGCTCCCTTGCCAGCTGCATCTGCTCCGCCCGCAGCGAAGTCGGATGCTCGTCCCATTCCGCCGCCGGTCATCATTCCTGAGCCGAAGAAAGATGAACGCCAGGATTCTCAGCAAAGTGGCCAACTCAAGTCGCCAGCTCAGTCGACACCTGAGGCTCAGGCGCAGGCTGGAGCAACGGCACAGTCTTCAGCTGCTGCACCCTCTGCCACTACTGCCACTGCTCCTGCTCCTGCTGCCAGCTCTGGGCAGACGATTCCCAGCATCCACGCAATGCTCAACGCAGGCGAGAACGGCCAACCACCAGTTCGCTCCAGCAGCAGGAGCCCTGGCGGCAGTCGCATGGCGTCCGACATCCCGATGCACAAGCTCGGATTCGAAGCGAGCCGCGACGTGCAGGCTCTCAGGAACTTGGACAAGACCACGTTCAAGGCTTACTAAGCTTGAATGACGGCATGTGTGTTTGATTCATGTTGATTGCGATTTCAGCGTAGGCGTTCATCGGTGTTGCCGAGAAATTTGGGGTTTCTCGCCATTTTGGCTTGTTTCTATGGCCGCATGAGATGAGGAGGATTGTAGAAGAAAGCTTATCTCTAAGCTCTTAGGAACGAGATTTTTGGAAGTTCACCACGAGAATTATATCACGATTCAAAAGAAGATTATCAACCCACATCTTACCAGTCACAATCCCCCTTTCACCAGTGCGCTTGATATTGAGAATCACGTTTCGGAATTGTCAAAGTAACATAACTGCAGCTAAAAAAACCGCGTGTCTGGGAGTTGCGCTATCTCGTCATGACATCGGCATCCGACGTTCTCGCATATTATGCCAGCTCCGCAGCACTATACACACACGACCGTGGATCGTCGAGTCTTGGCACAGTCCACAACACATGCATGTCTTGCGCGTACCCCATCTTCATGCATTGATGCCCGAAACCGCCCACACTCAATCGAGCCCGATGTCAAAACGCAATTCCAATGTCCTTGGACCGATTTCCGCCGAATGCTGTGCTGTGTCCTCCCGCTGAGTTGAAACGGCCGTGTGGGTTTGGGGTATCAAGTAGCTTGGTATGCCGGTTTTTGACCTTTTCATGTAGAGTACGGCCGCACGCGTGCTGGTGTTGTTTTCTCGTGTTCGCTTGTTGCCATCTCACACGCGAGCGCGCTCTACTTCTTCGAGCGCAGAGAGCCAGACAATGTGCGCGCCGAGTTGGGACGCTGCGCCATGCCGGGGTTTGCTTCGTTCCAGGTGTTGACGAGAACCCTATAGCGCAAAGCACAAAGATTAGACATCTGTCTCTCTCTCTCCTTTCTTGGGGAAGTGCGATGATGGGATTCGCGATTCCGGACTTACCTCTGCGTCCTATCTGCGTACTCCTCCGCGCCCATCTCTTTCACGCCGACTTTCAGCCCGCCGTCTTTTGTGAACGTCATGTTCTTCTTCTCCATGTGCTTCTGGCCGCGGTCGGCGAGCTCGTTGCTCCAGAGGTAGATTTGGTAGCCGAAGTAGGCCGCGCCGCCGACGACGGCGAATAGGATGACGAGCGGGAGGAGGGATGTGAGACCCATGTTGAGAGAGCTCGTATGTGTGTGTGTTGGAGAGTTGCTGAGAAGGAAGGTTGCTTGCTTGTTGCTAGGATGATCCTTGGCTGGGCTGAGGGGGGAAAGAGGGTTTCGATACGGAGTCTATAGGTAGGTAGGTAGGGAGTGAGAGTTAGAAACGAACAAGCAAGTGACCCTATGTCGCGGAGAGACACGAAACAGTAGCACACGCACACACGATCTGGCCTACTGCTGCTGCGCCACCAGAAGCGGTCGATCGTGGTGGGGTTTTGGGTTGACCTTGCAGGGTGCAACGCGTGGGGAGGATGCGCTTGGCGAGGGTTTGAAGCACTCTTAGGGGGTCTGGACCAAGGATGAAACATCGTGTTTTCTACATGGATGACAATATATTTAGCCTCTCTCGCTTGTTACGAGTTGATGAAGGCGATGTTGCGCAATGCTTATGCTGGATAAGACTAATCCGCGGTTTCAGGGTGCCTGAGCGCGGTGATTGTATGGCGACGTACCATTGCATGTGCATGTCGTATATGCTGATTCTGTCATACAGACGAGATTCCTGTATATCTTCTTAGGTCTTTGCTCAGCTACAGTTTGCCGATGAAGAGACTCCCCTAATCATCAGATGGGCTTCCTTGTGCCTGGCTTCGAGTAACATCGTGTAGGCACACCGACTTCGACGGCGTGAATGGCGAGGGCATCTCCCCTGTGCCACTTATTGGAACCATTTCCGCGACAAGAAGAACAAATCATCTCTGGCGACAGGCATCTGAGCCTTCATATGCTGCTAAACACTCGGCTAATTCTATGTGTATAGTATTCAGCACTCGCTATCTCTGGTCGACAGTATGCGCACCTCTGTCAAAGCTCGCGTTGATGGCTACCCTCTCTTGCCGACGTCTGAAAAGAAAATGCAATGGCATGTCCAACGCAGCGTGACATTCTGTCGTTCTGTCTGCCTTGTCACAGCTCGCGCTGGGCGCATGTATTGTTCATACGCTGCAACCCGCGGGAAGCAAGCATATGAGCACATGGGAAGCTCACATCGTCTGCGACCCACTCAACCCGTTCACTCCTCGTCCACCCACGTGCTGAAGCTCCAGGAGCCAACGTTAGGGTCAACAGTCAGTTTTAGGCGCTCGACGAACCACTCATCGTACATTCGAGCAGCAGCCCTCATGGCCTGAGCATGCCCTGGCCCGGCACCGCCACGACGAGCATCTGCCCGATTTCGCCACAGACCTATCATTGAAAAGATTAGAAGACGCCACAAATTTTGGCCAGAGGCGAGTACTTACAGGTAGCCAAGTTCCTCCCCACCTCGTTCGGCGTGCCGAACCAGTACTTCAGAAGTCCACCTCCCTCGACTGCTTCAAGATGTGCTGCTTTGTCCAGCTCCCCAAGCAGCTGCCTGTCGGCATGCTTGTTGACTCTGGAGCGGAATACGATAACGTAGAAGTGCAGGCTCTCAAGCTGTTCGCCTGGCTGTTCGGCTCGCATTGCGCGAGAGAAGATATCTGTGATCGAGTCCCAGTTGAAAGCCTGGTGATATGGCGCAGTGGCAAACTCTGGTGTGATCCATCGCATAGCCGTCAAAGCCTCAGCGAAGAGTTGCAGTGGTTTTGTGAGCGTTGTGAGATCGAGTAGGTGCTCGCGATCGCTGTATGGCGAAGCCTGGAGAAGGTCGTGGTTCCCAGGCGGCGTCGCGAACGACACAATGTCTTGAGCCGTGAAGTTCTTTGTCTGCGACAATCTGTGCTTCTTGAGCGGCCTGGGGTTTTCGATGTGCAGGACTTCTTCTTTCATGATCTCGACTGCGCTTGTGTCGAAAATATCCAATCCCGGCGCCATTGTTAAGCGACTTTTTTTGTGGCTGGCTGATGTATTTTCGTACCGCGTACCTGCGTTCCGAGATGAGCGAAGGATGGTATTTCCTTTTTGTGGTAAACCTGGAGTGTCACTCGCTACGTTGTTCTAGATAGCAATGTTTTGTATGCATGTTTACGCCGTTGGTCACTTTCCCTTGGTATGGCGCGAGATGGCGTGATTGCGAGCACGCAAGAAACGTGTTTCACTTGCGTGGCAAGAAATTTTGCGCAACGTTATAGGAGAAAGTACGGAAAGTCTACTTGCCTTACTAATGGTAAGAAATTTATTCTTCTGATTAAGCATAACTCGATATAGATATGCGTGGAAAGACTTCGCAGTATGCGGCGAATTCGATTCTTACTAATCTGAATGTCAAGGAGTGAGCGTGAACAATTCAACGACTTGTGTACTGTTTGAACAATTCTTATTCTCTGAGCTGTTGAGAATGTCAAGTCTTGAAACCTTCGTATGTCTTTTTTGCAGCCATCTTCCCGTCACGCGAGTTGGGTCAACGTCTAGAGGATACTGGCGATTCGTATAGCGCAAGGCAGACACCTAAAATGTGAACAAAGTTTGACAAAGTCGGGCGAAAGGGTTGAGTCAACGCTCGTGCTTGAAATTAGATAAGCTGCGCTCTTGGCGGGTATGACTGCTTAGGACACTGTGGAATGAGGCAGTGCAACAGTTTGTCGCATGATATCAAGGGTATTCTGGAAGTACTAAAAGGAGGCGTCGTGCGTGGCTTTGGAGCCCTATCCTCATCACGCTGCCAAGTAGGCAACGTCATACCAGCCATGCGGAGGAAATATCAATATCCACTTCGTTCAAAATCCCGCAGGGATTGATTCAAGCGCGAAACCCGTTAAAGCTATGCTGCTGGTCAATCCTATAATCCCAGTTCTAATCATTGATAAACGAAGTGCTTGACCTTTCATCGAGCCGGACGGAAGGACGAATCGGAGAGGCCATGTCCTCAACTGACAGCACCACTTCTCTGCCCTACCACGAGCCAGGAATCGTGACAATTCTCATAATAGCTTCTTTCTTGCTATTATTGAACGCCATCAACTATGTTCTCGACAAAATTGTCTACTGTGGGTTGGTCGGTCAGCTGTTCATTGGCATCGCATGGGGTATACCTGGTGCGAATTGGCTCTCAGCAGACCTCCAGCGTTCCATCGTTCAGCTAGGGTACATTGGTCTGATACTGATTGTATATGAAGGTGAGGATAAGACACATGCATCTCTATGATCAAGCAGCACCTGCTAACATATTGATAGGCGGCATTTCAAGCAACTTGAAAGCCTTGAAAGCCAACCTTTTCCCCTCATCGGCGGTAGCTCTTACTGGGATAGCAGCGCCTATCGGCCTGTCCTTCGTTCTCATGGGCGTCCTGCCTCTTTCTCCCGTGCAAGCGTTTGCTGCAGGTGCAGCATTGTGCTCGACATCGCTAGGAACTACATTCACTGTTCTGACAACAAGCGGTCTGACGGAAAGTCGCTTGGGAGTAGTGCTGACTAGCGCAGCAATGATGGACGATGTCGTAGGTTTGATCATGGTTCAGATCATATCGAGCCTCGGCGCAGGCTCGTCATTTAGCGAGATCACAGTCATTCGTCCCGTGTTCGTCTCGATCGCGTTTGCGCTATTGATACCTTTGATCTGCTTGTACGTTGCGAAACCTATTATGCTGGGCGCGAACGATTACTTGCGGCGACCACAAAATGCTAGGTACAGGGCGGTCTTCTGCTCCTCCAAAGCCTCGTTCGTCTATCAGACAGGCATCTTGCTGGCCATGATCACTGGCGCGACATACGCTGGAACGTCAAACTTATACGCCGCATATCTGGCAGGCGCATCAACGACATGGCTGGATGGCTGTCTTGTAAACCACAAACATGAGCAACGACCGATCATGGAACCTACAGCAGTACAAACTGCAGGCCGATCACCAAGGAGCCCACTATCCTGCCTGCATTCAAACAGGCGAGCTTCAACATCTGAGGCCCCTGCCGCAAATCCAAGCGCCCTTCCCCGTGAGCGCATTGATGACTGCTCCAGCAAAGGAGTGTACGAGAAATACTATTCGCCTGCCGTCGAATCACTCTTACGGCCTCTTTTCTTTGCCTCGATCGGATTCGCCATCCCCATCACTAAGATGTTCACAGGGCGTGTGATCTGGCGTGGACTCGTGTATACGATCCTCATGGTCTTTGCCAAAGTGATCTGCGGATTATGGCTAGTCCGATCCGCTTCGATGCCACGGGCCAAAGCCATCTCAAAAGTGTTGCCGTCTATCAAACTCACGACATTTGGAATCAAGAGGCCCTCGTCCAAACGCTCCAACGCAACGAACCAGGATACTTCGAAGACTGCCGTTGCCACCGCGGCCACAGCTGAGCGTCCACAAGATGCAACTTCAGGACAGATTGATAATTTGTTACGTGGATCTTCAGCCGTGGATCCCATCAGCAACGCAACAAGCGGTGACGCCTACACTATAAACACCAGGCCCGCTGCAAACACTACTCGTAAACGAAGCACGCTTCCGAGGCCCAAATCTTTGTACCCAGCTGCTATTCTAGGCAGTGCAATGGTGTCTCGGGGCGAAATTGGATTCCTGATCAGCTCTGTCGCCGAAGCCAACGAGGTGTTTGGCGCAGGTGGGAACACGGAGGAGTTCTTGGTTGTCACTTGGGCTATTTTGCTGTGCACTCTAATTGGTCCCATCACTGTGGGCCTGCTCGTAAAGAGAGTCAAAAGACTACAGCAGACCGAAAGGAAGAAAGCGAATGGCCGGGAAGATCCGCTTGGTATTTGGGGCGTGCTTCCTACCAATAGCACAGCATGACCCCAAACGTAAGCTGCAACTGATGCATGTGTATGAGCTCTCAACGAAGTGTGGCTCCGCCTGTCCATTACAGAGAGCGCATACTAATCGGTGCAAGCCATCGATTTGAGAAATGTAAGTACTCAGTTTTACGCTGTGCCTAGATGAACGAGGCTCTTTTCGTATACTTCCCATACGCTAGGATATCTATCCCTCGAAGTAGCTAGAGTAAGCGTTCAAAGCTGGCTGACCACCCAAATGCACGTAAAGCACGTTGCTACCGGCGGCAATGCTACCTTCCTTGATCAGCTGGATCATACCAGCCATACTCTTTCCTTCGTAAACTGGATCGGTGATCAACGCGTCGGTTTGTGCTGCAAGCTTCATCGCTTCGGTCGTGCTCGGGCCGGGGATACCTGGATATTTGCGTTAGGCCTGTATCAATGCATTGAGTCAAAGCGAAGTAACCTACCGTAGACACCTTCGTGGAAGCGCTCGTCGAGAATTACAGCTTCGTCCGGGATCTTCAAGTCGGCATCCAGCAATGAAGCAGTCGCGCGGGCGATACGAGTGACTTGCTCCCTAGTCGCATCGCACTTGGCAGAAGCGTCGATACCGATGACCTTACGCCCCTTGCCTTCGGCGACAGCTCCCACGACTAGACCGGCATGCGATGAGCCCGTCACACTACAAACGATCAGAGTATCGAAGAAGACACCAAGCTGCTTCTCCTGCTCCGCAAGCTCAACAACAAAGTTAGTGAAACCCAGGCCTCCAAGCTCGTGGTCACTGGCACCGGCCGGAACGTAGTAAGGCTTGCCACCCTTCTGCGCGACATCATCCATAGCCTGCTTTGTGGCAGTCTTGTGGCCGATGTGGAATGGCTCGTTATTAAGACGGACATCACCGCCCATCAAACGGGAGAGCAGGATGTTGCCGGTCTTGTCGTAGAGAGGAGGGTCGATAGGAACCCATTTCTCCTGTACGGTGACTGCCTTGAGACCCGAAGCGGTTGCTGTAGCGGTAACGGCACGAGTGTGGTTACTTTGTACGCCTCCGACAGAGACGAGAGTATCGCAGCCCTTAGAGATGGCATCGGCGACGAGATACTCTAGTTTGCGGACTTTGTTGCCTCCGTAGGCGAGACCACTACGTAATGTTGAGCAATTCTGTCATGTGCAAATAGACACGTAGCAACGTACCTGTTGCAGTCATCGCGCTTTGCCCAGATCTTTACGTCGCCGTTAGGAGACAGCTCTTTAGATAACCTCGGGAGGAATTGGACGGGTGATGGTCCGAACAAGAAGCTCTGCTTCGGGATGTTCTTAAGAGTCTGGATATAAGTAGGTGTGGTGGTAGTTTCGGACATTTTGAATAACTCAGTATACGTATAGAAGATCGTGTTCTACTAACTGAAGGCAATACGTTGTCACTAAATGCTCGCGATGTTAATCAACTGCTGGTCGATGTGGATCTCACCCCACCCGGCCGCGGCCGACTTCGCTGCCTTGCCTATCTTACAGATAGCGCAACTCTTCCCAAGTATAAGCATGACACACCGAGGAGATGGATGAATATCGGGTACACGATTTCGATGTAACATTCTCCTCTTCGTGACCGAAACCCTCCGGCGCGATAAGCAAAGGCAACACTTGGCACGATTTGGCGAGCTAGGGAGATCGTCATCCGGTCCTCTTTGTCTCCACGCGCTGATATGGTTTTGATGATGCATTTCTCTCATGAAGTTGATGTATTGTGGATTGTTTATTGTCGCATAGCCTCCACACACTGAAATGGAAGCTTGTGGTAACGTAGAATTTGAAAAGGCAAAGAGACTATGTCACTAGTCGATGTGACACAACTGGAGTCATAGCAGAACATTATACACAGATAATTGAGTAGAGATGAGCCCTAATTGCGTTGCTGCTTGCATGAGAAGCCACCGTACCGCAGCGATCCACCGGCCTATTTGCAGGCTTTCAATTGCAGTTCCTTGAGCTGCTTCGACACGTCCCAGGCGGCTTTGATTTGCAATGCGATGACTGAAGACAGGGCGAGAACGATACTTCCAGCGTCCGTAGGATGAATCCAACCAACATTGCCATTCCACGCACTGACTGACAAGAGGATAAAGTTCGATGTCCCGTGACAGGCCACTGCTTTGGCCAGCACTCTCCAAATAGGAAGCTTTTCGCCTCGAGAATCTCGGCGGATGGATTGTAAACCTGTCAGCAGCGCCATGACCGTGTGTCCGAGGGATGCGAAGATGAGGCGCTCGACTACAGTAAGAGCAAGCATTCCGCTGGTAGCATTTTCCGTAATCGAATCATACGTAACGAGGATGTTCTCGAGGGTCCCGAAGCCCAAGCCAGCGAGAGCGGCGTATATGAGGTACTCGTGCTCGTGTCTTGGGCGGGCGCGGCGGACTGCGAGCCGCAAGGCGATGTACTTGATAGCTTCCTCGATGACCGCAGACCCTGCGTACGAGAGGATCGTGAGGCCAACAAAGTACCTTGGAGTCCAGGCCATCTGCTGGCGTGCTTGTATGATATACTCGGGCACATGTTCGAGAGTGACACGTTGGAGTTCTTCCATGTAGTCGCCAGCCCGGGCTCCGAATAAAGCTCTGAACATGACGGTACATAAGCCCCACTGTAAGATCCCAGCAACGGGAAGACCGAGCAAACCACATCCAAGATAAGTCCAAGTGGCCACTTTGGAACTACCTGCTTCTTCTCGTGGCAAGCGACGGTATCGCCACACTGCAAATAAGGTAGGCGACAGCAGTACCGGGGTGAGTACAGCCATTGTCGGTGAGTAGTATGCAAGACCAGCAAAGGCTTGTACGCCGGCCACGCAGAATATTTGTGTCGTGTAAGACATTGTATTGGCGTTCGAGGAGGGACTCGTCCGATCTACTTCCTCAGTAGAATCTGAGTGTACGAAAGCTGTGAGTCGTAAGTACTGCGTGTGATTATGAGTAGGACTCAGGATGTTGCTCGTGCGAGATAGAAAAGGCCATATGTAGCGACGCTCCCATCGAATAAGTGCCTGCACTGCTGACCACGAGCAGCCCTTCTGGTCACGCGAATACGAGGAATGCGAAGACAGCGGCAAAATCCTACCGGTTCTAGATGACTTTGTCGACACCGGATGTATGCATGTTGAAGAAAGCCGGGCCGATCGATATTCAGGACAGCATATCAAGTTATTTAATGGTGCTTAGACATAAATCAGCGATCTGGCATTCTGTACAAACCTCCGGCACGCATATTGTCCAAAGATTTATCGGCTGAATACTTCACCAAGAATGCCGAGAAATCCATGAGGTGGCGATGAGATCACCACAGTGAATTGGGTGGTTCTTCACACGCTGCTGACCCAAGAAGACGTCGAATCTGCGGGTCCTTTTGGTCGCTGTGTGCTTTTAGTGAATGAATCGGAGCCTTCGAGATGAACAAGGAAGATGAACCGCAGGCACCTCCAACAGATACATTGCATGTGGTAGTATGGCAGGCGTATTTCCTATCATGTCTGCCCCCCAGAATAGGCATGCCGAATTGGGTAGACTCCTGTGCACGGTCAAGGGGCGCTTTCAGCAATCGTTTCGGATAGACTGTCATCAACTTGTGACATTCCATATTCGCTCAACACAAATTGACACCTACAGGCGAGCGGCTCGAGGAGAAGCGATACATACCTGTTTGTCATGGGTCTATCGAGTTCAATGGAAACACACATCTCACCACCGACACGAACGACCAATTGCTGATACTCCAACAAATTTGGTGTCCCCAGTACTGTTCTGGCGAGCCAGATGGTCTCTGTCAAGGCATTCAATCGACTCATGAGATTAAATGCCATCGCTTGGCTTGGCGTGACAGAGTCTTCTGAATAGCGCTTATTCCTGAAGAAGAGCTCCTGCCGAGGATAAGGATATATCACGGCTTCCCAACTGGAATCACATGGATCATGTGCTATGACAGCGCCACCACTTTGGTTCGACTCAGTCGTCCACCTTGTATGGATGGGATATCTTGAACCTGCGGACGCAAAGCCGGAACATATTTGCATCGACAGACATGCACCTAAATGTCAGTACCCTCCACTGTCAGCTCCTACATCATATAAAGTGTATGCAGCACATGTCGACATAGGGTCGAGGGTTCTCGCTTAAGCCTGCGAGAGCTGGACTGGTTACATCTTCGCGTCCGCCCTGACTAGCCTCCGCACAACACGCACCATGTGCGACCCTAGACGTTTCACCACCTATATGGAATCTGGGGTATACTGCTATATTTCTCCGTCGGGTTTGCCTACACCAACCTACGGAGACGGGTCCTCCGGCGCACGAGCGGAACCACTAGTTTGGAGGCCCTTCCGGTTGGTGGAAGGTTGAAACCGCACCTACGCAACGATTCGTGGGACTTGACAACACTGCCTATCCTGAAGCACGTGTAGCTACTTTGGTAAAAGACTCCCAGGCCATGTGCTACCGCTGCAATCTAATAGAGTCTCGTCCTAGGCGCCGACGGACATGAATCTCCTGACGCACGATGCGACGTTATTTGCAGCGGACATGAGGGCATCATTCGCAATAGCACATCGCGACTCGGGCAGGAGGCCGAGGATTGCTCAAAAACGAGGTATAAAGGAGACGAACAATCCTCAGTCTCTATGCTCTTCTAGAAGCACAACACAACTCGTATACCCACTTCACTCGGCCTTACTTTCACAGCAATGAAGTTCTCCACCTTCGCCTTGACGGCACTATCTCCCCTGGCCGCATTCGCGGGTGCTTTGATCCCTAGACAGAATGCTGGCCCCGTTGGCTATGCTTCGTTGAACGGAGGCACTGGTATGTATACAAGTGTCTGCTGAGTTGGACAAATATGCTAACAGCTTGGCAGTACGTCTATCGATCTACCCCGAATAACACTCCCCTTGAAGCAAAATGTCTTCCAGCGTGCCAATTTGCCTTGCTGACACATTATCCTAGACCGGTGGTGCCGGAGGCAAATCAGTCACGGTCACCACATACGCTGCCCTCGCCGCCGCAGTCAAAGACGATGCTGCAGCCATCGTCTACGTCAAGGGCAAGATCTCCGGCAACACAAAGATCCGCGTCGGCAGCAACAAGTCCGTCCTCGGTGTCGATTCCTCCTCAGGCCTCACAGGCTTTGGTCTCTTCATTCGCGATGCGAAGAACATCATCGTCCAAAACCTCGCCATCAGCAAAGTCCCCACCGGTGACGCAGGCGGCGACGCCATCGGCGTGCAGTCCTCGACCAACATCTGGCTCGACCACCTGGACCTGAGCTCCGACCAGAACTCGGGCAAGGACTTCTACGACGGCCTGGCGGACTTCAGCCACGGCGCCGACTACCTGACCGTCAGCAACACGTACTTCCACGACCACTACAAGGCCTCGCTCGTCGGCCACAGCGACAACAACGGCAGCGAGGACAAGGGCAAGCTGCGCATCACGTACGCCAACAACTACTTCAAGAACATCAACAGCCGCATGCCGCTGCTGCGCTTCGGCACCGCGCACGTCTTCAACTCGGTCTTCGAGGGTGGTTCGACTGCTGTCAACACTCGCATGGGTGCTCAGGCGCTTGTTGAGAGCAGCGTGTTCAAGAGCATCGAGAGGGCCGTGCTGTCTATCGACTCTAAGGAGGTTGGCTACGCTGTCACCAAGGACTTGCTCTTGAACGGTGCTCTGAGCGACGCTCCCAAGGGCACTCTCAACAGCGTTCCTTACAGCTACTCTGCCCTTGGCTCTGCGAAGGTGGAGGCTGCTGTCGTCGGCAAGGCTGGCAACACTCTCAAGCTGGGTTAAGCTTGTTCACTTGGGCAAGTAGCCGGTCGTTACCTGTAGACAGTATCGGAACTAGCTTGTCATTATTGCCAATCCCATCGATCGAAGTCATCATCCATGCATAAACTCCACGGAAAGTTCCTCCAAGAAACAAACACCTCACTTTCCTTCAATCCCCTCATGCTTCCCCTGCCCACCAATCTCCGCAATCGTCTCAGCAATTCTCTCTCTGCCCGCCTCCTCCCCCCTCCCAAGCAACCACCCAAGCCCCTCCAACGTATCAACCCTCGCCTCCTTCGAAGCCTTCAGCCCAGGATACAGATTCGCATGCCCATGCGGCACGCCGGGGTAGACCTTCAACCGCGCCTTCACCCCGTGCTCCCTCAACATCGTCCAGTAGATTATCGCGTCATCGCGGTACATGTCCATCCCGGCGGCTTGGATGTACGTCTTCGGCATGCCGACGTGCGGGTTCTCGGCATTCACAGGCGAGAAGTCGGGGCTGAAGCCATCGGCTCTGGTCGCGGAGCGGATGTACTGGATGGCTTGTTTCGTGAGCAGGCCGGGCGCATCTTCGTTCTGCGCGTGCGAGATGTACAGGTGCTTGTACTTGTCGGGGCAGTTCTCCGGCTTCGCGAACACGATGCTGACGTCCATCCAGAGCCCCGTGAGAGGCGCCGCGAGGGCCTCGCTCATGGACTTTTGCGCCAGCACGGCGGCGATGTTCCCGCCGGCTGAAGACCCGCCGAGGACGAAACCCGCCGCTGTGCTCGCGCCTAGGGAGGCAGCGTTCGCGGCGATCCAAACGAGAGTGTCCCAGCCGTCGTGGTGCGGTTGCGGCCAAGGGTGCTCTGGGGCGAGACGGTAAGAGATGCAGACGACGGTGGCGCCGTAGAGGTCTGTGAGGGCGCGGGCGGTGGGGCCCATTTGGTGACAGTTGCCCATGAAGAAGCCACCGCCGAAGATGAGGACGACCAAAGGACTGCCGGTGTCGGGAGGAGACTTGGGGCGATGGATGCGGATTTCACTCTGGTGGCCATCGCGCATGGGGATTGTGCGCGACTCCTCGTGGCGGCCGGAGGCGATGGCTTCGTCGGTCCGTTGCTGTTCGATGGCGAGGCTGCGTTGACGTAGGGCTTGGACGACGGGGTATGAGAGCTCGATGGTGGTGGTGGGCTGGGGAGTGTTGGCGAGCAGCTGGATCGATTGTCAGTGGAAGCGTCCTTCGGAAAGAGGTTCACATAGATCAGATGTTGGCATAGTAGCACACCTCAGCAAACTCAGGATCCGGCTCCGCCAACTTAGCATTCTCCTCAGGCGTCTCGTACATGTTGGTATCGTCCATTTTGTCTCGCAGCTGTAAGTACTTCGTCCAGATACTGGTGGTGGTTGTGTGAATGGTTAGAAAACTCAATGTCGAATGATGAAAAAGCAGACCCAGACCACAAACACTCGAGTAAATATGTACAATTGCAAACGGCACTCGCGGCAAACCACAGCCCCACCCTTGTGCTACTACTCCAGCTGCACACGCGCAGCTGAAACACTTACCCATCCGGTGTCTGCAAACCGCAAGCGCTACCTGCCAGCATCCACCCGGCGGGCGAATCCTTCGTCCCAAACGGGCTTCTATTGCGAGCCAGCTTTAGACACCGGCAATCCTGATCCAGCACTGATTGTTGAAAGATTAGCAACGCGATTCTGTATATCCCATGAGAAGCGACAAGGGAGGTCTGCGGATTCTTGCCGACAACACAGCCACAGCCAAAACCACTGCAAGTCTTCTATGCATGTTGCTGGGTCTCGCTAGCTGACTTGTTACAACAGCTACCAATTGACACAAGCAAGAAATGGGAATGAGGAAGCGATTCTAATTCGTTGTTTGACAGGAGTGCTAAAGAAGATTAAGAAAAGGATCTAGTCGTCGAAAAAGCAAATTAAGCTCTCTCAAGCCTCCCATAGGGAGTCCCCCAATCCGTCCGTCCGTTGATTCCCCATCCATACCATACCGCCCATCGTGTACTCATGATAATCATTTCGTGTCTCATCAAAGCCGTGTTCCGTTGTTGCTCGTCAATCGCCCTCACACACTCACACCGCTCTCGGCCCCTCCTCGCTCACTTAATCGGAAGCCCGCCGTCTCCGACTCGGCCTTTTCCCTTCTCGATCCTCCTCCTGCGTCAAGGTGCCCGCGAGACTTTTGAAGAAGCTGCCCGCCGAAGCCCTCCCCGACAACAAATCCTGCAAACGCTCCGCTAGCTCATCACCCATCGAGTCAGGCTTCCGGTTGCCGTGCTCATCGAACCTCCTAGGTAACTCGACCGTGTCCTCTGAATCAGAGCCGTCGCGGGGCGGACGATCGTACTTGTCGTTGAAGAGTTGCGAAGCCGGGTCTCGAACTCTGCGGCTACGGCGCCTGGACCTGCGGTCGCGGTCGTGGCGGCGTGATGAAGTGACCGTTTCTTCGGAGTCGGAGTATGACCGACGGTCGTCAGAACCTGCCCGGCGCTGTTCGTGTGGAAACTCGACATTAGAGTCAAGGTCGAAGCGGACGCGGCTGTTGGAGCGAGCGCGAGAAGAAGCAACCGATTTTGGACTTATCAGACCATCTGTCAAGAAACAATACATGTCAGCAAATGCCCTCGCACAACGGATATATTTATACTCGAATCGGGCTGATCATCGTCCAGGCACCGACATACCCGCATCATCACTCGTTTCGTTGCGAACAGTAGGTTGCACATATCCGCTTTGTTGAAGGGTGGGCGTAGCACCATCAGGTGGGTTATTGCCACTCACATTTTCGGGGTCTCTGCCGCCGCGGTGTCGGCTTCTGCTCCTGCTCTGGCTTCTGCTTCTACCTCTGCTTTCATCGCGACCTCGCGACCTTGCCTCATTTCCAGGCTCAGGGTAACGGGCATCACCCGCAAAAGTATCGTTGGGGTATGGCGCGCCTAGAGTAGCATTGCTGTCGCCATATGCACCTCGGGTTTGATCGTAAGGGGCGTGTGAGCTCTCTGGAGGATAGTCGGCAGGATTGTACTGTGGGTACGGGTTGTAGGCAGCCTCCTGTTGAGGGGCATACGCATCTGCCGGATGATAGGCGTGGTCGACTGGCGGAGGAGGGAAGTAGGTGCCGCCTGGATAAGCGGCTTGAGGTTGATCGTAGCCAACAGTGCCATGAGGCGGAGGCGTGTAGTCGCGGCCATATTCATCAGGTGTGTACGGCTCGCTGTAATCATCGTCACGGTCTGCGTTCGGGTCAGTATCCATGTTTCGTCAAGAATTCAGCGATCTGTACTTACTTCGTTCTTCGCTGGCATTACGTTTGCGCTCCCTGTTCTTGTTATATGCGTAACCAGCAGCACCCACAGCACCAGCAGCGAGGCCAGCTTCTGCTAGGTGCCTTCTTCTGCTCTTGCTTCTACTTCTGCTACCACGCCTAGTGTCTGGACTGCTTCCAACCGAGCCTCCCCTGTGCCTCCTGCGATACATACCCGGCTCCTCGTCGCTGTGGTATCCGCGGGCGCCGCGTTCAGGATAGATAGGTTCTTCGCCGTAAGCTATCATAGGGTCTTGATCAACACCTCGTCTTCTCCCATGGTCAGGGTAAGGTGCAGGGACGGACCTACTCCGAGATCGACTGCGAGATGAGCGCCTACCTCTGCTCAACTCGTCGTCGATGATAGCCTGTTTTTTGGCCGCTTTGCCGGCTTGAGTCTTCTCGTACAAGCCAGCGAGTGCTGCACCACCCAAGCCAGCGGCAGCAATAGGCACACCGGTGCGGATCCTGCTCTTACTGCGCGAGCGTGATTTGCCGTTCTTGCCGCGACTCTTCGATCTCACGCGCTCCCAGATGCCTGCAGCAGCAGCAGAAGCTAAGCCAGCCTGTGCTATGCGCCGGTTGCGATGCTCGGGATCTCTGGCTTTACTTTCGCTCCTGGTTGGGCCGTCGCTCAAATATCCAGACGTGACAGTATCGAAGCTTCCTCTGCGACGCCTCGAACGTGAGCGGCGAGGAGGAGCGTGGTCCTTGATGATGACAGTCTCGTTGTTCTTTCCACGGTTCTTCAGAGCGTATCCGGCGAGAGCTCCAACAGCGGCAACGGCAGCCAGGCCACCAAGTTGCCTTGCGCGAGATTTTGAACGTGCTCGCGACTTCGACCGTGATCTCGAGCGGTAATGTCTGCGCCTACGACGTCCGTCGCGGGAACCGCTACGAGACCTTGACCAAGAGCGAGATCTGCTTCCCGAGCCACGTCGCCAGCTCTTTGCGCGGCGCAACGCTTCAGCACCGAGAGCTCCGACGGCAGCGCCACCGACGATAGAGCGGCCTCGACCACCCGGATCCCGGCCTTCCCTCTTTCGGTGAGCACGAATGATTTCCGCGCCAGCGACACCAGCTAGGGCGCCACCAGCCAAATCACGGGCGCGATGGCGAGATCCTTCTCTGCTGTCGCCTTCAATGACACGTTCGCGACGAACGTACTCGTAGCTGTCATCGCTGCTATACTGCGAAGCGCTGTCCCGTGGTCGAATGTCGTCCTCGTAGCGACGGCCGCGGTCGACTTCGCGAATGCGACGCTCGTAAAAGTAGTTCTCCTCTGGGGGCTTCGGGGCAGGTACAACAGTCGGAGCCGGTGGGTCCTCCTTGCGAACCAGTGACATGCGCTCGTCTTTTACTTCTTCCTTTTCAACAAATTCGTAGTTCGGCTCAGCTTCTTTGCGAATGATGATCTGTTGGGGTTCGCGACGCTCTTCTCTGATGATCACAGGATCGCGACGTTCCTCTCTTATTATGATCGGAGGCTGCGGTGCCGATTCTCTTATAATGATGGGCTGGGGCTGCTGATAGTATTCAGTCTCCTTCCTGTATCTTTCGATCTCAGGACCTCGATCCTCATGGTGGTGGTGTGAGTGGTGTGTATGGTGTGAGTGATGTGAGTGGGGTGGAGAGTATTCGCGCTCGCGCTCGAACCTATACTCGCGGATTCTCTCTTGTGTGGGTGGGGAGGGTGCACGAACGGTCTCTCGATCTCTTTCTGAGAAGTGGAAATTGCTGCGACTGGCAGAGATGTTGTCACGCTCAATGACACGGTAGGGGATGTCACGCCTCGGTGCAGGCGCCTGGCTTTCCGTCACACGTTCGGTGACATGCCACTCATCGTCGCGACGCCCGTAGTCTCTGCTGTCACGCTCAGTGACGCGGAAGTCGATCTCTGTGCGCGGCTTGGGTGGTGGAGGGTCGTCTCGTCGCTCGCGCTTGACGATGATTTTATCGTAGTCGACTTTGTCTTCCTCCCAGGTCCGGTCTGGGACTTGGTAGCGCTTGACGGTGGTGTATGAACGGCGTGTTTCGGGGTCTCGTTCAGTCTCGCGACTGCGTTCGCGCTCGCGGTAGATGACGCGCTCGCCTCGAACAGACATGGCGGCTGCCTGGAGTTTGGCGGGTGAAGTATGGTATTGTGTGAACAGCAGCGATTAACCGGAGTGGTAGGGCAGACGGCGTGTTTCGCACAGCAGGCTGACGTCTGAAATGTGGGCAGCAGGCGTTTCGACAGGCTCGCGGTGGTCGAAGTGGGTCGGGTGGTCAGTCAGTCAGGTTGTCAGTCAGGCTGTCACTGTCACTCGTCGCGGGGTTGACCGGTGGCTGTCGCAGAGCTGAGCCTCGACTGGCGCTCTTCCTATGACAGCAAGGAAGCAGCAGGTCGAGTCACTATTGTGCTGAGCGATCGGCGGTGTGTTGATGTTGTTGTGTGGTCGAAGGCTGCGGGCGACGGCGTCGAGGCGCAGGCCGTGAGAGCCGGCGGTTCTTGTTCTTGGTAGTGGTGGGAGAGTGAGTTGAGAGCTTGCGGCGGTAGCGATGACGTATGTCGTGGTGGGCGATCAAATGAGAGCGACGCGGTGGCTGGCGCAGACGGGCGGGCGCGAGCAGAGCGGAGGCGCACTGGGCGCCAGAAGATCAAGAGGGCGAGGAGATAAGATGTAAGGTATAGGAAGAGGGAGGAGGAGGAATATTGTTGTGTTGATGCGAAATAGGTGTATCACTCGCATTCAGCCTCGTCAGGCGTCGCTATCGAGTGATGATGGTCTAGTCCGCAGTCCGCGCGCCTACGAAGTCAGCTGGCAAGGCGATGCAGCCTGCTCTTAGAGGCAGCAGAGCAGGTGCGAACGCCTGTTCCCTTACCACCACGCACCATGCAGGGTGACGTAGGTCTTCGAAGGAAAAGAAGAAGAAACACTCGACTTCCATGTCACGCCTCCGGTAGCAGTCTCGCCGGGACCAGAGAGTGCATGTACACGATGAGGTAGTGCAGGCCACACCAACGAGAGCGATTGCCTCATCTGCAGTGCAACCATCCTTCAGTATCACCTCGACCATCCTAACACGTCACACAGCATGGGCGATGCCGACGACACCTGTACATTCACTGCAAGTAGCAAACAAGGCGTTCAAAGCATTGAGGACCGCGTGTTTTGTCGACGACGACTGTGCGATCAACAGCCCTGACGGAGAGAGTATCACGGACAACTCAAAAGTAAACCACCCTCTCAGGATGCTGAAACTACAGAAATGGTCGTATATGCTGTCTTTCATGTCATGTACCCATATTCCTCATGCGCTATACAGCTATATGTACCCTTCCGAAACAGAATCCGCCCCTCCAGCAATCATGCAGTCTCCCACGCTGGTTCCGTGGGCAGACCTATTATCATCCTCCTCGAAATGCCCCCAGCATGTTTTGCGGTCGACCTTTGCTCCTGTTCGCAAGCCCCATAGCAGGCAGTCGACCGGAAACCACACGCGTGTACGCGGCTGTCTACCAATAATGTCGTCTAGCAGCGTCGCGGTGAACGCAGGTGGCATGCGCCTCGGATTTCACCCCCCGTCGCGATGCCATGCATTCTCCTCCATGCTCGTGATGAGGTCGCCCTCGTGTGTCTGTGTTTGTTTGTGTGTGTCTTTGCCAGAACTCCAAGTGTCCAATGCCGATGTGAAGCACAAAAAGAGTCAATTTGCGCAGTAGGACGATCAGGGAATGAATCGTTGAGCCACTTCCAGCACTCGTCCGGAAGTCCCGGCCCAAATAACAACTCCAGGCCCGCGTCTGTGGTACGCAGTCCGTCCTCCCAGTTCCGTTTTTCATGTAAACCCAGTGGCGACAATAGGCTGGAACAACCTCCAGTCCGCGCCGTCCATAGTGCAAAAAGCCGAGACCAAGTAAAGCCAGCCAGCAATGCACGAAAAAACATCCGAAAACGAGAGGAACACCAGTCCCAAATCCCGAAGTACCCCGAAAAATCAAGTGATCAAGAAATCCCACCCCCTTCCCTTAATAATCCCCTCCCAGTCCCACGTCTCCTCCTCCCGCCCCTCATCCATCAACCCCCAAATCTGCCCGACAATCTCCCTCGCATACCCAATATTCCCAAGTCCGCTCCACTCCCTCAACCGCTCAAAAGCAGCGCTGATCTCCGGCCTCTGCTCGGGCTCAAACGCCGCGCATCCCAGCAAGAACAGCGGCATCAGCAATATCGACTGCGTCGACCCGTCCGGCGTGTCCGGCAGCATGCGGAGGTATGACAGGCCTTCATCGACGGCTTGCTTGAAGGCTGCGCTGGGGCGGGATAGTTGAATGGTGCGGTGCAGGTAGATCCAGGCGCACTGGCGGTAGAGCAGCGAGGCGGCGTAGCGGGGGGAGTCAGGCGGGTGGGCGCAGGTCCAGGCACGCAGGGCGTTGTCGATGGCGAAGGCGTCGTTGATTATTGGATCTGCCCACCAGTTGTGTAGACCCAAGGCGCGGCGGGAGCGGATCTTGTCGCGCAGGGCGCGGATGCGGGAAATGAAGGCGAAGAGACCGTCGAGGACACCGAGGAGGGTGCCTTGGGGTGCAGGCTGGAGTTGGGGACCGAGCATGTTGTACTCGGGGAGATGGAAGTCGGCCATTAGGTCGAGGCTGCGTTGGTCGAGAGGGTAGTCGGAGGCGGTGATGCTGGCGCTGTAGTCGTGGTAGAGGAGGAATTCGAGTATGAATTGGCGGAGTTGTTCGTTGGGGAAGTTGTGTTGGCGTTGGGTAAGCATGGTCTTGAGGGCGTTGAGGTGCACACGGTAGAGGCCGGTGCGGTCTCCAGAGCATACGGTTTCTAGACATAGAATTAGGGTTTGGGCGATCGATGGGTCGCTCACGAGGCTGCCTTGGTTTGATTTGGCTTCGTTGATGTCTCTGAGGTCTTGCGTCAACAAGCCCATGGCTTTGCCGCCGTGATGCATTTGGCGATCCTCCCATTCTCTGTTGATGTTGGGTGATTTGGCTACCAAGACGCTTCCAGATAGTGACAGCAGACTGTGCATGAGTCCTGCATGCGACATTGACATAGGGACGATATGCTCCAGGAAGGGATTTTGATAGTCATTGACCGATAGTACTTTGCTGACGTTGCAAGTGAAATGTTGGAAGAACAGCTGGTCGACCTCTCCATCAACGCCATTTACCAAAAGTGGCAATGACGGTGGGATCTGGTGGTTGGCTCGAATGGCGACAGTCCTCTCCTTGCCGCCTCGCCATTGCTGCTTGGGCTCGTAGCCCTCACACACGACGTTGTTCTTTTCGCAAGCCAAGCACCCTGGCTTTCGCTCGTCGCATCTCTTCTTTCTCCGCCGACATGTTGCACAGCCAGTCTTTGATCTAGTATGTGCTGTCTTGCGGATTTCCGATACTGGGTGCTTCCTTGGCCGTCCTCGCTTACGCGCAGGTGGAACGCTCGAGTCATTGGTAGTCAGCACCTTTGCTTCCTCGATGTTATTCAGTCCATGAACGCCATTGTCGTCTGGCTCCTCGATTTTGGGGCCAATTGTGATATCAGAACTGTCATTGCTGTCGTCGCTTTCCGGAGTGATGACCGAGTCGGCGTGCTCCGGACTTGAACTCGACGCAGTCGAAGACCATTGGGAACTGGTAATGTAGCTGGTCGTCCCGCGCTCAGTGAAGTTGCTTTCCGCGGGTGATGAAGGGTCCATATCCAGCAGAGTTCGACAAGAGAGCGTCCGATATTCGGTTCGGGAGGGTGCGGTACGGGGAGTGGTCTCGTAAGCTTTGTGGTGTGCAACGCTCCCGTCGCGGATCGTGCAACCCTGACCTAAATGCGACGACGACGACGAGCGCGACGACCATTGAGATGTGGGCGTGGATTGAGACATATGTTCAGAGGCCAGGATTGTCGCGCTCCTCGAGCACAATCAGCCGCAGAAGATGACAAGAACATGGGCTCACGCAGCTGACCAAAGCAGCCCAAAAGGCAGATGGGCTTGCCTAAAGCTCTGGGTGGTCAGGTTGGATCTATCGGCCTAGTGAAATCGCGTCACAGGGAAGGAAGGTTCAACGCCTTAGCACGAAGGGCACGGCGCTCGGTGCAGATCGAGCGTGCAGGGTATCCCGCAGCCGGTGGAGAAGAGAAGAGCAGTGCGCTCCGCTCTTCACGACCAAGGGAGCCGGCCGCGCACGTCAAGGTGGCCGGGTGATGGTGCTGGCCGTCTCGCACAAGGCACTTGTCCACGATTGGTGCCGCTAGCTTCATGCGAGCCCTTCTGAGCAGCACAGGGATACGAGTCGTGGGCATGAATGATGCCTGCCTGGGAAGCAGCCAAACGGCGACGACGAAAAGGGCGGCAACAAGAGGCGCACATAGGCCGAAGACCAGCCGCCGCGTGACCGTCTTTCTCACCACCTGAATCGGTATGGTTGCGATTTGCCAACCATACCGGTGTCGTGGAGGCAGACGGGCAAAGCAGGCAGGCAGCGTAAGAAGGGGAAACATCCCTGCCACCTCTCCCCTCTCCCCTCTCGCCTCCCCTCGCCCTCGCCGTGCCCAGTAATGATAGTAGTTGCGCGCTCACATAGTAGTCGAGCCGTGACAGAACAGAACGACGAGGGACAAGGGAAGAAAGCCAAAGCCCCCACGCTGCAACTGCAACTTGCTGCACGCCCTCGCTGCGCACTGACTCTCCTGCGTCGGATCTCGGCCAGCGTCGTCTATATTCGCGAAGCCCTCACTGCCTCACACTCGCAGGCGCGCGCCTCAGGTCGCAGAGCAGGAGAGATGTGTCGCAATCTGCGGGCGGGGAAGGCGAGCCAGACGACAACCGTCAATCAATCGAGAGTATAGTAGATTGCCGTGGTTTAAATGTGCAAATAGTCCAAGCCACGCTCCACAATTGTCCGGCAGATCATGTTGGCGATGCAGATGCCATTGCTGGCCAGACCGAGCAAGGCGGTGGCGTCCATGAGACTCACACGCTTCCTTCAAGAAGCTGCTGCACGAGATGGGCCAGACGTTGTTCTCTCCGATCCACTGCTACCACCAGCTCCATGTCTCCAGTATTACTGAATCGCGGCACTGCTCAGTCGCCCCAGCTTGCGGATCAAATCGGCTCTCTGCTCAGTCATCCATCCATCACATGCCAGGCGGTGTACCCGCTACGTACAAGAATAGTCTTACATTGACGCGGCGGCGTGAAAGGTGTGTGTGTGGGTATGAGTGGGTGTGGTGGGCGAGAGTGGGACGCTCACACTGCTGTATACTCGGCCAGCCTCTGCGATACCAGTGAAAGGGAATCAACCTCTCAATGGATCGGTGTCGTGTGTGCGAAGCCAATGCGAGATGCAGTAATACTGTACATGGCAATGTGGCCCCACGCCGGGACTATGCTATGGCGATCAGTGCAGTGCAGAGTGCAGCACATCATGCAAGGCGAGACGGCATCAGGCCCAGCTTGCCGTCGTCGGGACTTTTCATCAGAAGGAATGGACGGGTCGTTGTCGAAACGAGGAACAACCGCGCCGACGATACGCGCGCTCACGCATTAGCCTGCTAAGTGTATCGGCTCTTCTACTCTATCTATGAAAAGAACCTTCTCTCACACCGCAATGCCAACTTTTCATGGCCAGTATCAACATCGTAGGTAGCTGTCCGTCTTGCTCGTGCCCACTCGTGCCCGCCCACTCCTTCTTCAAAGCAGCCGAGACCAGCTGAGCAGTCTGTAATGCGGGTCATCTCTGGCCACCTACGACCCGCGTGTGCACCACCAGGAGTCCCCATCCCATGGCGTGAGTTAATCAACCCTACCATGCCACCTCTTGATATCAGACATGACCCAATTCCTCCGTCTTGGAGCGCGCGCCCGCATACCCCTTCTTCCAACATATGCGACACCTCCCACCACGCCAGCCGCTTCTTGCCCTTCAACACGGCACAGAGTCCCAAGAGTGGACGAACACATACCGAACCACCGTTCGTACTACCCGACTGCGTGTCATTCACCCAGCGACCTGTTCGTCCCATACGCGCGGTATTCCAAAGTCGCACACAAGAGCAAATTTCGACGTTCGCCCTGCTTTAAACTCGCAAGCCACAATATATGCGAATCACATCCCCAGACGCACCCCAGTCTCCGTTGCCATTCCGCCGTTATATATGTACTGTATGTCTCGCGGCCGGCTCGCAGGCGCGGAGAAAGGCGTGGGATGGAGGGTGTGAAGCGTGTGTGTGTGCACCGCCCATGCAGCTCCCTCTGAAAACGCCTCCGCGCCGGCCTAGCGAAATATGCGAGCGCGGAAGCTTGTCTTACGAGGCTGGCGCTGCTCCTGTCAGGGCACTAATCGTCATATAGACCGGGCCTCTCGTCTGCTATGCATGGCCCTTTCTGTACGCAGCAGCACATGTACCTGTACGCCCAGTGTGGGTGAGGGAGAAAGAGAGTTCTGTTCGCTGCGACGTTCTCATGCATGACGCACTCGCGCGTGAACTCCTTCGGCTCTGTGCAGCCGATGGGAATTGACTACTGCCATCCCTTATTCACGGCCGTGGGCAAACTATCGCATCGCATTGATGGCTTACACACCATAGGCACCTTGCGGAAGAGTCATGTCAGCACCAATCCATCCCTCCCTAACATCTATTGCCAATAGTTCGTCTGGTAAGTTCGATCACAAGATCCAAGCGCTGTTCCTCGGCCTCTGACTCTGACCATCAAATAAAGCCCCCTAGATCGACATCAATGCGTCGTTCATCGTAGTAGCCGAGCCCTTCATGTTCAAGGGTACGAACAAGCCCAAGACGAGAAGACGGACGAATCTCCGAGTTGCCAACCTTGTTAGGCTGCCAAATCTCGTTTCTTGCGAATCCTTCGTACTTTACAGACTTCGACCCTTGTATTGCTTGCTTTCCCGCGGAGCTGTGGCCGCGAGCCATGGCCGATCATGACCCTTAGTATGTATGATTTTAGATGGCTGTTCGCTTGGTGAGTGAGATTGACGGCATGTTCCGGGTGTGAAGACGCTGACACTTTGGGCAGTGCTATGATGTACGATCAGTATTGTGTAACAGGCCTGCACATATCTTCTACAATACATGAACGCTCTCGATGATCTCATGTATTGCTTAGCCCTACGTTCATCGCAGCACCTAGCAATTCCCGCATTTGCAGAGACCACTTTCGGCGCAAACAGCGACGCAAAGCCATGCGTACGCGTATGACCATCGCTTTCTATTTGATTGAGTTACCACAATATGTGATCGAAACTCTCGCTATGAGCTTGCCGGGGTCCTTACTATGAGCACCCTCGCAGCGAGGAACCGGGTACAGCGCTGTCGTGATTCTGTCCCGTCAAGAAACCACAGCTAGAACACTTCAATGCCGTCCTCAGTCACGAACGGTGTTCCATCCCTGGCAAAGCCACCCAGACGCTGTCTCCACCGTTTTCCTCTCCTCTCCCACTCCTCCCTGTCCTTCTCCAAACACATCGGAGACCTCGACCACGCTTCAAAACTAAACGTCAAAGGCAGATCGATGCAGTGCGTCGGACCAAAGACAAAGCCCTGAGGCGCCCACGATAATTCGAAAGTCGTGACCGCATGCCCCTGTCCCCTCAACTGCTTCGCCAGAGCAACGCTTGGTGCGCGGAAGATTCTGTCTGTGAAGTCGTTGGACAGCTGAGAGGGAGGTGTCTCAGGCGAGGCCAAGTGCGCAAAAGCCTTGCCGTCGGTCGACGTCCAGCCGATCAAGATCTGCTTTCTGTCCGTCAGGCTCTCGAGTTTTTCAAACCCGGGGACGACAGTGGTGGTCGGTGCCCAAAGAGCAAGTGAACCGGAGTTAGCAACCATGGCCTTTGCTTGCGCTTGGAGCAGAGCCTCCATAGATGCCGTTTCCGGCCCAGTGTAGTCCGGAAGTTTTGCTATCAGGTCCTCCCGTACCTTGGCGGCCAGCGATGGAGGATTCGTACGATCTGCCGGGGACGAGATGAGCACTGCCTTTTCCAAAAGATCAGGACGGAGAGCCAACAAAACCTGCGTGCTGTAAGCGCCAGCCGACTGGCCGATCGACGTGACGTTGGAACCATCGCCTCCAAAGGCGTGAATGTTGGCACGCACCCACTCGAAGGCTGCGACTACATCGGCCGTGCCAGCAGGAAGCTCTCCTCCATTGTCCAAAGAGCTCTTCTCGTGATACAGAAAACCGAGAGCGCCGAGTCGATAGTTGATGCAGACCACGACGGCTCCTGCATCTTGGGCGAGCTTACTGCCATCGTAATTCGGCAGCTGGCTTCCACCAGTAGAGAACAGACCGCCGTGTATCCACACGAACACCGGAAGAGGGCTGTCCAAACCAGCATTCTCTGGAGCATAGACAGAGAGGACTCCCGAGGTCTTTTCGTCGTATTTCGTCGACTGATGCCAGTTCCCGTTCAAGAACGCCAAGGGGGTTGGCAGTTGTGGACAGTTGCTAGCTAAGTCCGTCGCTAGAAATGCATCTTTGCTGTCAGGCGGAGGCCGGGGTGGCTCGAAACGCTTTGTAAAAGGCCGAGCGTAGGGAATGCCGTGGTAGATGTGGATTCTGTCCTTTGAAGTGCCGACATAGATACCTTGCCGAAGCGTGACTTTCGGCATGTTCGATACCGTAGACTCTCGAGATCAGTGCTATTGCATGCCACTGGCTCGAGATCAAATAAGGTGGCATTTCACTGCCTTCGTAGCCTTTGGTCACATCGATCTAAAGCCTATATGTGTGCCTCGGCTTCTATCAAACTTATCATCTACGCAATCGTTCGGATGACCCGGTATGACAGTTTATTCTCAGCCACAGTGAACACAATGCATGTGCATCCGGTCCTTCCAGGATGGCCAGGCATGAGTGTAATACGCGTGTAATAGGACGAGAATCCAAAACCCCGACTCCGTAGCAACACGAAATCTTGAGCCTTGATTGGCAAGCTGTCGATAACTAAATACTGGCGTCTATTCAGGTTTAGACGTTGCAACTGTGATTCAATGCTAACGAAAGGAGTTTTCTCTTGCTCCAATACTTTCGCAGGCATGGCCGTGGGGCCTGCTGAACTTTTGCAGTTCAACCACCGCGGATGTGCTCAGCTGCCACCAACAGGAATCTCCAAACTCTATCAAGCCAGGCCGCCCTGAATCGCGCACAAATATCTTGTAGGCTACATCAGCAACTGGTTTCAGGCGAACTGCTCAATCAGAGCTGTTCAAGGCAACGGCTAGCAGGACAACATTCCACCTAAGCTGTTGCACAGGTTCTTGGACACACCGTCACAAATTAAACGTTTCTAGTCTTCTGATCTAAGACTACGCCGGGTGTGGTGGACCTGTCGTCACGCCAAGCTCTACCCCCTCATGCATCGCAGTTCTGATGTTACTCTCACTATGGCCTTCGACACTCTCAAAAACGAATGTCATTACCCAGCACCACACCGTCATAACGGTCGGCCCAACTGTAAGTGTGAGTCCAACGAAGTCTCTCATGGAAGGTGACTTTTTGAGCGAGGTTTCTTCGAAAGCGAGCATGACCACTGCGGCAACAAAGTTCATAGCGATGAGACCTCCGAGAAGCGAGGTAAAAAGATAAGCGTTTTCGTTGCGAAGTCCACGACGATGTCTCGCGATGGAGATAGCAAACAAAGCAAGCCAAATACTGATCGATCCGGATTTACCATCGCTAGGCGAGGCGACGGTCGTGGTGACCACCCACCAACATAATGAAGCCATCAGAGTCAACAGGCCTAAGATGTCCTGCCGTCTGAAGGCCTGCTTTTGGTTCTTGGAAGCCGAAATCCTCACGCTGTATCCGAGCCCAGAGAGTGTTATCAGCACCGATATCATGGTCGTGATCCTGGAATGTAACTGGGATCTCGGGTCGTCGACTGTTGTTGTGGGAAGTGGCTTGTTGTTGGGCAGCTCAGGTGTCTCAGGGGATGCCTGAGCAATCGATGTGAAAACGCTGAGCAACACGACGACGGTCAAAGTCCGTTGACAACTTATTTGCACCCATCTGTCATTTGAATGCCCGTTTTGAATGAACGTGTCCTGAGATAAATCTGTCAGTTCATCGAATACCCGCAAAGCATTTGTTGATCGATACGTACCATCGGACATTCGGTCGGCTCGCAGTGGGCATCGATCGTCATCGCAAGATGTTGAATTGAGTATAGTAGGCAAAGCCCATAAAAGACCCAAGCCAAAGGTTTGTGGGAAGTACTAGAGTGAGCTCGTCAGACACAGGCCAGACCGAAGGATAGGCACATAGCTTTTGAGAGGGAATGTTGCCATGTTGTACTGCAAGGATGTAGTCTGGTGTGGGCTCATGCGGTAGGTCTGAGCCACAACACTAAATCACCTAAGGCATGGAATATTATGCGCGGCCAGGCAGGTTATGACGAACCCAGCGTTGGGGTATCGTGATAGATCGCCAAGCCCTGCAAGTATACCCGAGCTGTAAGCCATCACTACATTGACATGCTCGCGATTGAAGCTGTCATGCAGCGGCGACCAATCTCACGAGTGCTATCAGCTAAGCCAGAGCTGCAGGCGTGCCGATCATTCGCCTTCATTCGTGGCCTCGGGTATACATCTGCGGCTGGTGCATTTATTTTGATGCTGCGGCCGTTTCGGACTCCCAAGTTATGGGCTGTGTTCGAGGTGCCCGCTGCACTGCCACAAGATATGCAGGATGACCCGATGTGCTGCGCCCAAAGCATTGCACTGCCTCCTACCTCGAGGGAAATCTTTGTCAGAAGTAGTCCTGATGGCGGTGCGAAAGAGCTTGTGCATGGGTGCATCTGAACCTGTCAGCCGATTGCCTCGCTTAAGAGGTGTAGCAACGACCAGTGATTGGGTCCACATTTGCCAGAGGGTGCCGAAAATGTTAACAGGCAGTCAGTCATTGTAATGACTGAGGTCCTTGCTGTCCGTTCTGCTCCGCTCACTGCAGCTGTCCTCGAAAGTAGGGTGCGGCTCTGCGTAGGTGCCCACTCCAGTGAATCCAGTGCGCTGCTATAAAAGCACCGCTTCCCCGTTCGCCCTGTTAGTGCCCAACTTTTTTCTCGCCCTTTTCCTACGTATCATATAACTAGCTTGCGGCCGCCCTGAGCAACCTACTGTCTTGACAACAGCTCTCAACTCGAGAGGCTGTGAAGCATTACACATACCATACCACCTTATATACATCAACCCACTCGTATCCGCTTGACAACCAAGCGATCCAATCGCGCCAATACTCTTCGCGTATTCACAACGTATTTGGTGAGCCACGGCGTTGCTGCTTTTGCCTGTTGAGTTGTGAGGCTAACAACGAGGTAGTGAGACTGAATAATACCCCAGCAACCAAATGATCGCCACTCACGCTTGCAAACGACGGCGACATTATTGGAGCAGACCAATGAATATCGTCACCATACTACTAGCGATCGTTTGTGCAGTCGTGATGAGTAATTTCGCCTACGCAAATGGACTCCAAGCGCATCGGGACAAATGGGAAAAACTTACTATGATCGCGCCTATCAGTGCAAAGCCCCTTGCGCATTCAACACTTGCGGATCCACCGGCTTTACTCTTCCTCATCGCCAGCATGTCATTCACAGCATTGGCATATGTATACTACTCCGGCAATCAGAACGATACCTTCCAAAAGACGATCTTGATCTCAGGAACAGTCTTGGGGCTACTCATGTCTTTGTCCACGGATCTCGGCATCTTGCTGGGAATATTCGGCCTCGAGCCGTGGCTCTTGCTTCTGAGTCTTGTGATCAGTGATGTTGTCCATTCGATTTGTGTTCGGAGGCAGCGATGCGAGGGATGCGTAAGTATTCAGGGATTTGGAGACGAGAAGGCATGAATAGCTCTATCTTTGGGGTGTTTGTTGGATGTTCCTTGAGCCAGGGCGGCTGGATCCAGGCAATGAGTTCGCGCTCCTAAGATGCCAGAGATCGGCCCTAGATTGCGGGATGCAGGCACGAATTGGTTGCTGCGCCAACACAAGATTACTGAACAGATCAGAAATTCCCGAGTAGGAAGAAACTTACGTGTCGTTCGGCGTATCATTTCATTGTACATCAGGTGATGGCCTGTCTTCTTCGGCGTCCAACCCGTACGATATGCATCGCTTGAGATCGACAAAATGTACTGTATTTGGCTCGTGAGCACCAAACACATTTCACTCGCCACTCCCACTCCCCACGTCGCTCAATTCGCTTTCTTCGCCCTTGACCTTCTTGCCTTTGCCCTTCCCCTTCTTCATCCCCTTCGCCGCCTCTTTTTCCTTCTTCTTCTCAATCTGCTCCGCAAGGCGATCTCTCTCGGGCTTTCCCTTCCTCGACAGATCGGCCTCCAACTTCAGAAACTCCTCGCTCTCGACGTCCATCCCGACCATGCTCTCCAGTAGCTTGATTTCGGTCGCCCAGATGTTCTTGTCTTCCTGTGCCTTGCCCTTCTCGTCCTTGACAAGCTGGCCATCTGCATCGCGCACTTCGATAGGCGTCTCGAGCACAAGCGGTAGACCTGCAAAACGAGATTCGTTGACGACGTTGTGGAAAGCGCGGAGACCGAGGAAGCCTGTGCCGATGTTGGCGTGCAGATCGCGATGGGAGGCAAAGGGCGCTTTGCTGTCGTTGACGTGCAACGCGCGGAGATATTTCATGCCGACGATGCGTTCGAAGTCTTCCATAGTGGCCGCGAAAGCCTCAGGGGTACGTAGATCATAGCCGCCGGCAAACGCATGGCAAGTGTCCAAGCAGACGCCCACGCGGGCTTTGTCGTCTATGAGCGCGATGGTGTCGCGGAGGTCTTCGAAAGTGCTGCCGAGGACGTTGCCACCCGCTGCCATGTTTTCGAGCAACGTGACAACAGTCGAAGTTTCCTTGTGAGCCCGGTTGATGTTGCTGGCCAAGTGCGCAATGGCCTTGCCTTTGTCACCGTTCGTCGAATTCGCCACGCCCGGGTGAAAATTGTAAAGTTTGATGCCGAGTTTCTCGCAGCGCTTGAGGTCGTCGACGAAAGCATCGTAGGCTTGTTTTGTGCGTGCTGGGTCTGTGTGCGCAAGATTGACCAAGTAGGAGCCGTGTGGTACGACATGTTCGTTTTGATTGTACGAGTGGTGCTTGCAGTTGGCATGGAATCCGTCCACGGCTTCAGTGAGTATAGGCGGGTTCACCCATTTGCGTTGGGATTTGAGGAAGAGTGCGAAAGCATTGGCACCAATGTGAACGCTGTTTAGTGGTGCGTTTTGGACACCTGTGGGCGGTGTTAGTTGGGTGTACGGGTCTTGAGAAGCAATGAGTGTAATTGTAAATCTGTGCTATACGACTGTATATGGAAAGACTGACCTCCGGCACTTGACACATGGGCTCCGATGAACAGCTTGTGTCCGATTGTACGAGCGCTCAACGGCATTGCTTCAGCCTCTTTCTCTTCCTTGGTTTTGCGCTTCTTTTTGACAGGCTTCTCCTCTGCGAGCTCCTCTTCTTCCTCTGCCTCCTCCTTTTTGACTACCTTGGCTTTGGATTGTCGTTTCTTGGGCGCGGGCCTAGGGGCTTCCTCAGACGAGAAAGCTGCTTCTTCCTCGAGCTCAGTCTTGACCTTCCGAGTCCTTACAGCGCGTTTCTGAGTCGCGGCTACTGTCCCGTTCGTAGTCGGTGTTATTGTTTCACTCTTCACGATACTGCTAGCAGTCTTCCGTTTCTTGGTGGGCTGCGTGGTGGAGTCGAGATCCGCGTTGGCATTGGCCAATGCTGCTGCACCTTCGTCCAGGTCTTTTGGCGGGGGCGAGAGATCCGAGTCGTCTGCAATAGGT
Source organism: Cladosporium oxysporum (assembly GCA_035771495.1). NCBI lineage: Eukaryota > Fungi > Ascomycota > Dothideomycetes > Cladosporiales > Cladosporiaceae > Cladosporium > Cladosporium oxysporum. The sequence goes on from JAWNKS010000006.1 coordinate 922,198, forward strand.
GCTTGAACAGCCTTGCGTTTCGGCATTGCAGCGAAGATGTGTCGTGGTGAGGATGTTCGATGGCAGCTCAGCAGCACTTTGGCTTGGGAGACGCGATTTGCAGGGTCGTGATGACGCGCGCTGCTTAAGCACAGGCGTCAGAGTGTACGGGTATTTTGTAAGGAGCTCTCTACAGCAGTTTAGATCTCTCTACCAGACCCTAAATAATGTGGATAATGGCGCTTGCACAAGTACACCAACAACATGGAACTCTACGTTGACTGCGTCCTCTGGGCTTTCAAGCGCTTTCGAGAGGCATTCCAATCGACACAATGTACGACAGTACAGGCCGGTCTGTTCGAATGTACATAGACAGACAAACAACTTCCCTGTTGGCAGGGTCGCTCGTAAGCAGCGGTGAACGATTGATGGGGTCGCGATTTCGTCTTTCTTGAAAATCGGAGCGGGCAATACTCATGTGCTTCGATGCCAAAGCCGATTCAATAATGCGAACGCGAAGTCGCTACCATTCTGCTAGGTATGCACACACTGACATAATAATGCTAAAATATGCAGGACATCGATCAAGCGAAGTCTGATGATTGGATCGCCCACACGAATGCTGGTTTATGCATGCCCAATGAGCATTCTAGCCAAGGTAGGATTCACAATCGCTAGACCACCAATGAGCATCGCTGTTAGTACAGGGATATGATCCTTCGATGCCAGAGCGTACGGCGAAACTCGACCGTGTCGAGCGCGTGCCAATGGTACTATCAACTGTATGCACTGCGCCCACCTCACCTATACCACTAAGCCACCACCATTTCCAGACTCCAGTGGCAGTCTCCGCTCGCTTCCAAGCGGTCTGCCATATATCGTGCTGACTAGGGCAACCTCAGGCTGGAACGGCAAGTCGGGACCGCACGCAGTTGCAATACTACCCATGGCATCCTATTACTCATTACCGATCTGGTGTGAACGTGGTCGATTTGCTCGTATTCACGGAGGCTGAGACGCATTTTCTGTACGAAAACAGTCGATACTGAGGTCATACATTAGATCAATTGAAACATACCAACAACAGGACAACAACTCATGCCCAACATGAGTGACAAGACATATAAATTGGACAAGTACTCAGACTATATGGGACCTCATCACCAAACAGCGCAAACAAGCAGCAGAACAATAACACTCATCCGCAAAAGTCTACCTTCGACCTTTCGAGAAAATGCGTTCCCACAGTCTTATCCTGGCAGCGTTTGCTACCGCCATCGCCACGGCACAGGACCTCGCAACAGTCCTCTCCGGTCAGGAATCGCTCTCCACGCTCGCCGGACTGCTCGGTCAGGTTCAAAACACGACCGAGTTCCTCGCTTCCCAAGAGAACGTCACCCTCTTCGCACCTAGCAACGATGCTCTCGCAACCATTGTTCAGAGCGGCGGCATCTTCAGCATTGAACAAGCTGCTGTCGACCCTGGTCTCATCGAACAGATCTTGAGATATCACCTGGTCAAGGGAGTCGTCAAGGCGGCGGACATCAAGGAGATCCCTCAATTCGCGCCGACTTACCTCAACTACTCCGGCATTGTGTTGGACGGCGAAGTCAGCGGCAGCAATGTCACTGGTGGACAAGTCGTCTCTGTGAGCCTGGACGAAGAAGGCAATGCAATCGTGACCAGCGGTATCAAGTCTACAAGTCAGGTGGTTGTCGCTGTGAGTCCGGTCTCTTTCAACGTGCGCGGAATCAGCTGAACTAAAAAACCATTCCAGGATCTCGAATTCGACAACGGAGTGATCCACATCATCGACAAGCTCCTCATTATCCCCCTCAGCGTCTCTACCACCCTCACCGCAGGAAACTTCACCGCTCTCGCCGGCGCCGCCACGCAAGCCGATCTCGTCGCACCACTCGAAGATCTCTCCGACATCACAATCTTCGCCCCAAACAACGACGCCTTCCAGCGCCTCGCCGCCAGCAACTTCAGCGCCACCGACGAAGAGCTCGCCTCGATCCTGCAATACCACGTCATCCAAGGCACAGTCGGCTACAGCACCACTTTAGCCAACAACACCAAACTCCCCACGCTCAACGGCGAAGAGCTCGACATCACCATCAGCGCCGACGGCGCCGTCTTCGTCAACGCCGCGCGCGTCATCAACGCAGACGTCTTGCTCGAGAACGGCGTCCTGCACGTCATCGACGAGGTCCTCAACCCTGCGACTCCCGACGCCGAGCCTGCCGACAACACCGCCGACGACGCCGTGAGCCTTCCGCCCGTCGTGCCTTTCACATCTGGCATCCAGCCCGAGACTTCGATTTTCAGCGCGCTGACGCAGACTACGAGCCTTGTTGCTGCTGGCCTTGTGACCGCGACGCCGAGCGCAACTGCTTCGAATGCTGGTGCGGGATCGGGGACTACTAGTGCTCCGGTTGTAGAGCAGACCGCTAATGCTGGAGCGCGCATGGAGATGCCAGTCTTGGCCGCGGTTGCTGTGGGTGCGGTGGCTTTTGCTGTGCAGATGTAGTTTGAGCGATGGAGAGAGGGTGTTGGATTCGGCGTGGATGCGGTTGACACGGAAGGAGATAATGAGTAGGGATATGGTTTAGAGAGTTGGAACAGGAAGACGATTCGTTGATGCAGATTGGGAGAGAGCGGTCGGGGACGAGTGAAAGTAATATCTAATAATGCGAGTACTTTGTGGTAATTTTTGCAATCGCAGTATATACAGCGGTATGACTTTGAAGCCTCCTCTATGCCTTCGTTGTACGTTCTGTATCGTGTAGCGATCTTGTCTTCGTTTCTTTCCAAGCAGCACATCTTTATCCCTGCCACCCAGCATCCTTCAGCGCCCACTTGACAGCCTCTCCGACATCCTTGCTCACAACATCCGGCTTAGCGCCCTCCGAGTGTTCGCCACCAGCATAGACGCCCGTCTCAACCAAACAGCTGCGCCACTCGCTTCCATACGGGCTACGGTAGCCATTGGCACCGCGGATGTCACTCTCAGGATTATCGCCGATCATGTACACGCGCCTGAGCGGATCGTTAAGCCCTACAGAGCTGTACAAGTTTTTGCGGTATTTGCGCAGCAAGCGCTCGGCGAATTCATAGGTGGGCTGGTAGGGCTTGCCCATGACTGTTTTCTCCAGAGCTGCGTTGCCAGTTGTAGCGGCCCAGAGGCCGGCGAATGCTTCACGGAAGCCGCCCTGGCCTAGACGGGGAAGGTGGTATGAGGCTGCCCACCAGAGGTCGGGGTTGCTGTAGTAGAGGTGTGGTTGGGAGTCTTGCAGGTAGCCGTTGTTTGGAAGCGATTTGTCGCCGTTCTTGGAAGAGAGGGTTCCGAGAATGCCGCGCTCTGATAGCAAGAGGTCGATTATGATCGAAGCATCGAGACCCCAGTCGCGAGGATCGTTGTAGACGAACATGGCGTCGATCTTGAGGCTGTTGGCCTTGTTGCTCGGATCAATGGGCTTGGGAAGCGGGTTTGCGAATGACTCGTAGTAGCTCTTGAACACTTTTGCGAATGGCCAGATCTCAGGATGTGCTACGACGATGTCGGCGGGTGTCACCACGTTCTTGAATCCATATCCACGCGCCACAGCAGCGCACTTGTCACCGTCGCCGCCAGCTACCAGGATGGTCTTGTCGAACAAGTCGGTCATCTCCGCAAATGGAGTGTGCGATTGTACGAACATGCTCTTGTCCATGGAGACCTGAAGCTTCTCGGAAACTTCAGCGACGCGTTCCTCCTCGGACTTGCCGCCGCCATTGGTAAGAAGGATGAAGGGTATGCGTTGCTGCTGGAGGTATAAGAGTGCTTCGCGTGCGGCTGGAATTGGGGTGGATGATCGAAGGAGGACGCCGTCAATACTGAGCGAGGTGATTAGCTTGGCAAAACGCCAGAGACACAAGGCGTCGTGGCTTACTCAAAAGCGAAGGCGAAGTCAGGTATGCTGCTGACTTGGGGCGCGGTCTGGAAGCATCGCCGTTGCGATTGAGATGTTCTAGAAAGCAATGGCCTGGCTGTGTATGATTTGAAGCATGCTGGTGACAGTCTAGGCAACGCTGTGCCGAAGGCCGACCTCACTCTGAGAGTAGCCATAGAAGGAGAAGACGAGGATGTCGAAGCCAAGTGGTGCACAATGTAGCGTCTTCGATCGAGATGTGACGCAGGTCGCCGAAGCCATTCATTTGCCGAGACGCTAGCGGCTTGCTGTATCGCTTATCACTTCGGCTTATCGCTTATCGCTGGTCCCCGAGCGAACGCTTCACAAACAAACAGCTGGGTCGCGCCTTCCTCGCAAACAACAACTTGCACTCGCACCTTCCTGACTTGAATCTGATATTCACACCGCCGTGCTGCTACCAGCGGCAATATTTTCTTTGCTCTGATTGGCTGCGTGATTTCCGGCGCTAATTTCTTGTCAGAGGATTTTGACCTCATGTCTTCCGGCCATCGCCTCACACAACGAAGTTGGACACTATTGGTTGCAGCACTTGCAACGCTAACGACGGGCCTCGCATGTATCCACATGCACCTGCATGCGCGCCGTCACTCGAACCTATCCAGGGTGCGTATCGTCGTTGCTTTTCGACCAGATCCCACTCTGCAAGGCAGTAGCACAGCCCTACATTTTTCGAGCAAGCGGTGGGTATGCTCGTTCTGGGGATGTGATTGCGACAAGCCGTTTGAGTCTGCTGCTGCTGCTTTTCACAACTGGACATGGTCCATCGCGCCACCGCCACGCTCTGCGCGTCTGGCTAATAACAGAGGCATTCCCGTACGCTACATCTTCGCAAACGATGGTTTTTAGAACCACGCAACAACCTCTCGCCGGTGCCTAACTATACAAAATGCGTACAAGAGCACATGATAAGATACGTTTTGCTTTACGGAAAATATGAATCATACTTCAGACTCCGAGCCCAGCAGCCCCAACTGTATAGCAAGTGTTATGTACGAAGCACGCCGCATCCTCCATAAGCCCAGCAGTGTTAATCGAGTCCAGTCTTATCGTTGAGATCAGGTCTTGCGCTTCCTGACAACCGTCCGACCCGACTTGGTCACCTTCGAAAGCTGCCTCTTCGCGAGCTTTAATTGCGGTTGAGTGCAGCCTCCAGTGAAGGAACATGTCTTGCCCAAGAAAGGGCATTCGGGGTTTACTGCGCACACTGAAAATGGCGAGAAAGAGGTCTGACAAAAGGCGTCCGTACTACAACTTGGGCCGCATGTCACAGTAATGTCGACACATGTGACTTCACCACTGCTCGAGATCGCGCATTCACACATCCCTCCAGAGGACTCGACACACGCGCTAGTGGCAATTTGCGCCGAGTCGCAAGTCGGCGCCGCGGCCGCGCTTGAGGTCTGTCATGGTTAGTATTGGGAATTGAGAATCTGAGATGATGAAGGTTATCTTACTGTTGTAGTACTTGTAGTTGTGCTTGGAGTCGTGCTCGGGGTCGTGCTTGGAGTCGTGCTTGGGGTCGTGCTCGGAGTAGTGCTGGGAGTCGTGCTCGGGGTCGTGCTTGGAGTTGTACTTGGAGTTGTGCTTGGAGTCGTACTGGGGGTCGTGCTCGGGGTCGTGCTTGGCGTCGTACTCGGAGTTGTACTTGGGGTTGTGCTACACGTCGGCGTGACCGTCCTTGTATCCGTGCGAGTCGTCCCGGGAACATAGGTGGAGGTCTAAGTGCAGATGATCAGCATAGTGACTCTTCAGATACTGTACCAAAGGACTGTTGATAAATAAACATAGTGAATCAGTGAAGAAGTACTTGCCTTGATCGTCTTAGGCTTAACAAAGGCTGTGCAAGCCTCTTTAATCACTGAACAGCCGAAGCTTGCGACTTGGGGTTGCACGCCTTTAATCGTGCATTTCGAAGCTGTAGTGGTGGTATAGACTCTAGACGTAGTCGACGATGTTGTAGTAACTCCGGGGGTAGTTGAAGGGGTCGTAGTTGACGGTGCTGCCGGAGTAGTGCTCGGCGCTCGCTTCTCCTTTTTATATGGGTTGGTACAAGCAGCGGTGACAGTGACCTTTGTGTACCCAGTTGGGCCCGTTTTGGTCTCTGTGGAAGTGACATCTTTGATTGGGACAAAGGAGCTGCAGAACTGAGAAGCTTTGAGGGCAATCAAGATGGCCTTGCAAGCTGCGACATTGTCGCGTGCCTCAAGCTCCACGTTGGCAGCTGCCGTCAAGGGTGACAAAAAGGCAAGAGTTGCGATGATTGAAGCTGAGGAGATGTGCATTTTTTTGGGATCTTGTTTGCGCAGTGAATCAACCGTTCGAAAGACATCAAGTCTGCCTTGTTTTATGCCATTCGGTTCGATCGCTCGGCTGGGATTGCTCATCGACAACTGACGTTCCAGACATTGTGGCGCGTTTGGAGGCTACCTGAAGCATGCATGTCTCAAGATGTGTCGGTAGTGCATGTTGGAGTATATGATAGACTGTCCAGTGTGGTAGCAGCCAAGCATGAGGGCAAAGTTGTAACTTCACAACATGAACCTGAGATCTTCAAGATCCCGCGCGCCACAGCATTCAAACATTCAGGCCACGGTACACGTGGAACTGTGGTGTTTACGCAGGCCAATTGGGACATACATGCCTCGAGAGCTACCAATACTTCAGCTTGAGGCTTTCTGATGAACTTTCCGGAGCCATGGACACAGTTGTGCATGTAGGATAGGAAGTTAGTACCGCCATAGAGAGATCGAGGACTTCTTTCGAGTCCAGGCCGACGCCTTCGGCGGCACAAGTTCGACTGTCCCATGACTGCGAGGTGACCTTTACGATTTCTAATGCCAGTGATCATCAGCACGGTGGACACTGATTCTGCACATGGCTGTGTGGTTCCAACCTGTAGATTCATGAAGTACAAATGGTTGCGGCTGAGGCCATTTGGCAGGCATGTTCCGTTATGGATGTTGTCGAAAGACATAGCATGTCGGTTTGTGCCAATCGAGCTTGGTGTAAGTTATGTAAGCTATGGAAGCTATGGAAGCTATGGAAGCTATGGAAGCTATGGAAGCTATCAGGCTCGAGCGCATGGGAATGTGATTACGGTTAAAGTTAAGCTGCCGACGATACTGAAGAAATAACGCCGAGCTGAGATCGCGCATCTCTTGGCAGGATCGCCATAGGGCTGATCGACGCTGATGGGTGAAGTGAAGTGGTGGCGTTGCGGGGAACGAAACAATTGCTAGCACAGAGATGTGGCTTGTCCCAGCGACCAGACTTCTCTTGTAACAAAGCTATTCGAAGCTTTGCGCTCTCCTGACTGAGAAAAAGCCATCTCTCTCTACCTTAACATCGAGAGTTCGCACCCGGGATAGAAGCCATTCCAAAGCAATGGGGCTCGGCTATTTTATCTACACATTCAGATAGCTGCTCCAATGACAAAGATTCTTCTGGCATCATACTACTGAAAGGTTCCAGACTTCTACGTTGCAGAACTCCGTCTGAGCTCCTTCATTGCGGACTCACGGAGAGTTCGCACGTGGCATATGCGTCGTTCGAGACTAATGCAGCTTAGTTGTATCGGACACACCAAGGTTGGTCATTCTACGGCCTACGCCACGCCACAGTAATCTGGTGCGTCTTTCACGCACGCTCCACCGACAGCCATATTGGGAATGTTGGAGGCATCCATCAGTAGTATACTCTTTCCCTCTAAGAGATGAGCCCAATTCGCGTTCGAAGGACCTGCGACCTGCGACCTGCAAGCGAGTCTCGGCCGACGGATAGCCCTCTACCAATCTGCATACATCAAGATTGATCTCTTCGGCATCAGTCGAATATGCGACTGAGCTTCGAATGTTCAATACTCTGTGGAAACTCCAACATGACAGTTCAACGTGCGCTGAAATTATTGGGGTTGCTTGTATTCGCTTCATGGATCTCTGCTGTCTGGCTCTGCTTCACGATCTTCGGGACAACGTCACTGACGAACGCCGCTCGATTCCTTATCAGACAAGCTACACAAATCCCAAGTACTTCGAATGACGCTACCGTTCTGAAAGAGCATCCAATCAAGGAGCTCGCCCGCAAAGCGGAAGTCGAATTTGAGGAGCAGCTCGCCAGACAATCCAGCACGCTCGAAGCAGCCGCTTCTGAGTATCGACAACGGTACCACAGAGATCCACCACCAGGCTTTGACATGTGGTACGAATTTGCAGTAAGACACGAGTCTCTAATCATCGACGACTTCGACATCATTAACGAAACTCTCTCAACATTCTGGAGCTTGAGCGGAGCAGATCTGAAACAACGCGTGAACGATGTCCTCAAAGATGACTGGGCAATACAGCACTGCGAGATTATAGACGGTCAGCTAACTGGCGATTGCGATCACCTAGGAGAGAACGTTCTGTACTGGCTGAGCAATGCAAACTACTCACCCGATCTTCCGGCGGTCGACTTGCTTATCAACTTTCTAGACGAGCCTAGGGTTCTATATGGCGGCACTGGCGAGCGAGTTGCCAAGCTCAAATGGACCGACAACTCCCATTCGTCTGTCTGGGACAAGATTACTGCTACTTGTACTTCCGGTCTTGACTCTGAGGGCAATCACACTTCCACAATGAACCACAAGGTCCAGGCTACATCTCTCAGCTTCTCCGATGGCAACCCAAATACTCTTAGCCTCTGCAAGCATCCCGAATACAGTCACATGCACGGGCTCTGGGACGCTCCGTCAAATCTCAAAACTACTGACTTCGCTGTCCCCATTCTTTCGTCGGCAGTTTTGTCGACGATGGGCGACATACCTGTGCCGGCAGCTGCCTATTCAAGCAGTATGTATACCTACGATGAGCTTGAAGACGTGCCTTGGGAGAGTAAGATTGCAGGCCTGTATTGGGCCGGCAAGACCACTGGAAGTATCCAAAGCGTGACTAGCGCATGGAAGCAACATCACCGACAGCGATTCGTGAAGCTGGCCGATGAAATCGGAATCCAACCACATCTATACTTGGAGCATTTTGGCCATGGGACAGGATGGCAACAGCACAACTCGACAGTCATGGATGGACCACTGTACACAGTGTACTTCACCGAAATCGTTCAGTGTGAAGATGAGACGACACACGAAGCCATCAGCAGCGAATATGAGATCCATGAGCCAGACGAGAGGGCAGAGTCGTTCAGGTACACCCTCAATTTCGACTTAGACGGCAATGGTCACTCGGGAAGGTTCTATCGGCTGTTGAACTCTCGATCCTTGCCGTTGAAGCAGACAGTGTTCCGGGAGTGGCACGACGAGCGATTGCAGCCATGGCTGCATTATGTGCCTATATCTCTAGGTATGGAGGAGTTACCGGAGGTGGTACGTTACTTGTCGGTTGAAGACGAAGGCCAGCAGCTAGCAGCGTTGCTAGCAGAGAGGGGCCGAGAATGGTCTCTTCGAGCATTACGCCCTGTCGATCAGGCCATCTATCTTTATCGTTTGATGCTGGAGCTTGCCCGATTGCAGGACTCAGACCGGCTTGCTTCTTGACGACAACTCGGGACGAATTTTTGTTCTTGATATGCTGACCATCCGCATCGGCGCTCCATGTACTGAAGAACGGCAACATACGTCATTGGTTGAATGTTACCGAAGTCGCGCTGAAGGGCACGAATTGACTTCAATTAAAGCCTCTCATAGCTCTTGCGAAACATTCTGAGGAGGACAGCGGATTGAAGGCGCTCAAGGCGGTCCACAGTGCTCTCGTGTATCTCTCCGCGGACTGAAGTTGTGTGGTCATAGCTGCAAAGATGATATGTACTAGCTATGCGCAGTGTTCAAATCTCATGGAGGATGAGTCCCGAAATATGTTTCAACGACGGATAAGTCTCCAGCTCAATCGGAATGACAAATGTGCAAAAGCTCCGTAAGCAACACATACAAAACGCTAAGAGATTGTATGAAAACATCGAAGCAAATCACCCCAAAATCTCAGCATAATTGGAGATCGTACAGGCGGGATTCTCTCGGGAGCCAAATGAACGAGCACGTTATGGTTCATCAGAGTTGAGTAACTTCTTCGTGAGTGTGCATGTTGTGAAGGCTAGTCAGAAAAGTGGGCACGGCAAAACACGGAGGACGCGGGCTTTCACACCGTCGATCGCTTGTTTGGACAAACGGGAAGACGGATGACTATGCATCCTCCGCTCGTCACCTCTATTGGAGAGATACTATCGTGCAATAACGATGCACGGGTATCGATAAAAGCAATGGATGTTATTCCGTTACGCTGCGACTTGTCGTCCTCATTCTTCCCGCTGAATCTCCAGAATTTGATTGATCAGCTCTCACAACTTGACTAGACCGGATGGCAGAATCTCGATTTCAAAGCGAGTCCGACAATCCAGCACTACACATTATGCCACGATATATCGTACCACAGCCTGTCTCACAGCGACAGTTGCAGACGATTCGTAGTCAACCCACCACCAATTTGGACGTCGGCACCTCAGCAGTCCACAGACCATGCAAGCGAAGCTTCTCACAATTTGATTGCGAAAGCGATCAAGAGGTCGACCGGTTCAAAGGCAGACTGCTAGGAGTCGAAGACGGTCTAATGTTAGCAGTTCTGCCCAGGCGGCGGGAATGCATTCGTCGACAGGCGCATTGCGAGAGCGATAAAGAGGTCGACAGATTTAAAGGCAGACTACTTGGAGTTGAAGATGGACTGATAGACGCTATCGTGAGTGAATCATGCAATGGTCACTCAACTAGTCAAGGAGCTCTTGAATCTGCGAGCAACTTCCTCTGGTACTCGCAAATGAAGACTGGGATGCCAGAGAGACAAATGTTGCCATCCGCAAAGCGACCTAGCGACGCTCTCGCATTGCCTACAGATCAATGTCCACAGGCTTTCGCTGGCTCCGAGACCTTTCACGCGACAGTTTCGTTTCCATCAAATTCATACCCTTGCCTCAACAATCACAAGCGATGCAGCATTATGGATGACTATATTGCTGCACATCACAGTTATCACCCGTCTGCGGTCGACTCTCATTTCGATAGCATTGCCAGCAACAACGGTGAATCGTTCGAGCAATTTCCAAAGAGTGTATGGAAACCAGTAGAGTACGATCTTGCCACAGCTGTATACAGCACTCCCTCGACTTCATCTGTTCTCGTGCCTTCGCCCTCGACAAGCGATCCGGATCTATTAGAAGTGACAGATACACCAAGAGAACTGGATGAAGTTGCTGTGGACTCGAAGATGCTTGAAAGATCTGAAGATAGCCCATCGATAGGAACATGGGATCTGAGTAGCTGGCAAACCCTTGAGTTTACAATCAGCGATCTACTGGTGGTGAGAGAATGATGGCAACGGCTCTGCTCGACTTCCGTAAGCGGAGCAGTAGCCTCTCATAGCGTCCATACGCTTGTGAAGGCTACCCTTGGAACTTCCATGTCGCCTTCCGATCAACTCTGAGCTTCTCTCCTCTGAACCTGGCCCTCAGAATCTCAATAGGAACATTGTTCTCTCGCATTACCGCATCATGGAAGCTTTTTTCCTTCCACCTCGGGCCGTGAGGATCACACACAAGCTCTCTCCGGAGTGCTCGGATCTGGAAAGCTCCCAACAGATAGCCTGCCTGGTACAGAGGTGGATAATCGCCAGCAAACGACCGCCGAACCTCCCCTTCGGCTGTCGCTCGTTCGTGTCCCACTCGATTTACGAGCAGGTCAATACATTCCCGGGGTGTCATCTGGCCGAGGTGGAACTTGATAGAGAAAATGATCCGGGCACAACGGTGCATGCGCCAGAAGAGCATACCGATGCGGTTCTCTGCTTCGTTCGTCGCCCATTTCTGGCCAATCTCTGCGGTAAAGCTACGATTCCACAACAGCAATTCCCAGTACACGGCCCAGCCTTCGATCCAGAAAGGCGTCTCGAAGAGCTTGCGGTGCGGGTTATAGCGGTCCATGTAGTGAAACTGAAGATGATGGCCGGGTATGAGCTCATGGAACACCGTGGATCGGGAGAATGCAGGGCTGTTGCCGCGCATGCTCATCAATTTGTCTTTGTGGGACATGCTGCTCGTTGGGTAGGAGACGATAATTCGCTCGCCACCGAGGAAGAAAGGATTGACTTTTTGGCGTGCTGGTGTCATCATGGTCGTTTTCCAGAAATCTTTGGCGACAGTCGGTACAGTTATGAGGTCGTGTTTCTCTACGTACGAGATTGCCTCGTCGGCGAGATCGCGGACGACCTGTAATTACAAGATCAGCTGTGCTTCAGGAATTGGCAGATGGGTAGCGTGCGCTTACATGAATCTGCTCCCCGGGCTCCACGAAGGTGTTCTTCATGTGCTCCAGAGCGTCTTGAGAAGAATTAAATCCTAACGCCTTGCTCGCCTCTTCCATCTCCCTCTCACACCATTGGAACTCCTCTTCACCTATCTGCACCAGCTCTTCGGGCGTGTAAGCAATCCACTCCGCTTCAATCTCCTCCAGCAGTGCTTCCCGCCCAATTGGGTCGCCCACAATATCGTCTGCGCTCGAAGGCCCATCAACCCCGGTCTTCTTCTTAAGCGCCGCGATCAACACCATCAGTCTGTTGCTCAAGGACTTCCATGGGGTTTCAATCCACCACGTGATGACAGGATCATAGCCTTGATAAAACCCAACCGCCTCCGCCAAAGATTCGTGCAGCTCCTCGAATCTAGCAGTCGTCCAGAACACGATGAAGCGCTCTTTGCCGCCGCTGAACTTCGAGTCAAGCACGAGGATCAGCTCGTCAATACCTTGCTCAGCATTCTGGAAAGCAGTAGCGATTTCCCTCCCGCTCTGTCTGCCAACATCATGTCTTGTTTGGACAAACTGGATACAGACATCAACCCACGTTCCAAATAAGTCTAGGTCTCTGGCTTGATGGTACTTTTTCACCGCAGTTTTGTTCTGGTGCAGGAGTCTTTTGATGTGAGATTGCAAGAGCAGATAATCGACCTGGTCGTCCTGGCAGAGAAGATCGAAGTCGAACTTATCAGAAAGTGAGGCCAAAGCCGACGTGAGAAACTCTTGGACTCTAGCGGCGCGAGTCGGACTGAACGAGATACTCAGAAATGACTGGATGTCTGCGAGATCTGCCGCAAATGTCTGGATTGTGGTTTGTATGCTCGGAATTTCTTGAGGTTCTGGCGGCTGGACAGCTTTCGCCGTGGCAATTGGAATTGTGGTCAACTTTAGGGTCATGTTTATTACGACAACAAATGCAGATCAAAGGGACCGATGGTAGAGGTTCGGTGTGGGCGGTGATAAGCGTGGTGAAGCGATTGACTGTTCATTCGACAGATATCAAGCTCGGAAGTGCTTTGGGATCTTCAAGCCTAGTGCACAGCGAATGTAACCTCGGAAGGGCCTTCCGCGTCGCTTATCATTTACTGTAGACATTTTGTGGAGGAAGTCAATACTCCACCTTAAGCTATCATTTAGGCTGTAATCCCTCCCTCGAGATAAGCAGTTCGGTCGCAACAGCTTTAGAAGTCCGAAGTACCATTATTACATCTATTTGTCCACGGCAGGCGTGCTGCTTTTTGGGTGATAGCGAATTGTCCGAGGTACGAGAATCGCAGTCCGACGTTACGAGCCCTACACATCATAGATTGAAATAAGTCATACATAGTGATCAATATCTGCCTATCAATGCCATTCCCTCGGTCCAAACGTCTCTCCTTCCACCACAGTCTTGCGGAACGCCATCATATTATAGTCCAAGGTGTTGAAGACATCCACATTGCCCCACCATTGCGGCGCCTCAACACCCGGAAGAGTAATAGCGAAGAAGATGACCACCGTGCTCAAAATCAGGCCTGTGTCCAACGCAGCAGCAGTCAAATAATTGTACTGGTGCCACCATCCGTGCCATCGCTTCCTAATCCACAGATTGAAGATAAGTCCGAAGATGACCCATGAGAGGAAGCTCAACGGTGTGGCAGGAGGCAGCCAACTCATTGCGCCGAGCATGATCGGCGCGTGGAGATTGTTGATGTATCGATGCTTCATCAGCTTCGCGAGGCCCCATAGAGCAATCGGTAGGACACCGCCTAGAAGCCAAAAGAAATTGAAGTTTTTGTAAATGCTCTCGCTTCCAAAAGCGCGAGTGGGACCGATTACTCCCCAGACAACACTCGAAGAGAAGAATGTGCGGCCGTTCGGACAGGTGAAGTGATTGGCTTGGAGGGGTTCGCAGGCATTTTCGATGTTGCCGAGTGCCCAGTCCATTGTTGCGATCTGCACGAAACACGACCAGATCGTTGCGGCAATTTGTGCAGTGAATGTTATGCGTGGAGGAACCTTCATATACTGAGCCAGTTTGAGGTCACCACAGAAGGTCTAAAAGTCAGAGCTGTTAGCTTAAATATCATCATGGTTAGAAGAGTCGTATACCTGAGCCTGGCCTAGCACAATAGTGCTGTACACTTTGAAGATCATGACGCCAATGGGTCTACCCGGAAAGAGATAGCCGCCGATGAACGGACTAATGACGTTCAGAGACAGCATTATGTTTGTCATGCCGAGGATGGTACAACAAGGGACGATGAATACCCCGGCAATAGCGCACGCGACAAGGAATCCCCACCACGGAAGCTGAGTATCGTAACCTTCGACGACGCCAAGACCCATTCCGAGCACGATGGCCAGCAAAGACAGATACCACCAGTCAGGGGCTGGTCTGTACTTCTTGATCATGTTGAAGTGGATATCTTCGCTCTGTGAGGAAGCCAGCCGGAATTGCCGGATCAGAATCTTGCCGCGATGAAGGACAAGGTGAACCACGGACGCTGTCAATGCTGCAAAACTGAGGCCGTAGTTGAGCGCGAAAGTCGGTGCGAGGAATAAGGGCGAGTACGCCTTGTATTTCTCCAGATCGAACGTGAACCCGGGACCGAGAATGTTGCGCACCACATAAGGGTTTTGAGTGTTGTCGAAGATGGTCGAAGTATTGATGGGCAAATAAGCAGAGTAGAGAGCGCCCGAATAAGAAATCCCCAGAGCTGGGATCACGACAAACACAATCAAACCAATGAGGGTGTTCACGTGTGAAAGAGTCGGCGATAGTAGTGGGTCGTTCAAGTATGGGATCACGTTCGACCAGTCAAATGTGAGAGGGATCAGCGAAAGGCCTGTGAAGCCGCCAAACAGCTGGTTGACAACAACATTCTCAGGCTTGATCCAGGTCGGGAAGTCGAAGACCGAAAGACCTTGCCAGATGAAACCTGGAAACCAGTAGTACACGAACATAGCGGATGCTACGTACATGAACCAGCGATAGTGAGAGATGGACCAACCATTGGCTTGCGCGGGATCCGTTTTCGATTTGTCGTGAAGTGCGTATAGCAGCGTCGTCGTCGAGAAATTGCTCGGCCAGGTCAGAGCAGCGGGCCAAACTAGGAAGCGGCGGCCAAGTCCAGCAAGACAGACACCAATAAGCTGGCTGCTGATAGTGAACAAAAGCTGGAATCCCACACCGAGATCATGATCGTAGAGGGACTTGGCTTGGAGCGCCAGAAGAGCATCCGTGGAATATGCGTATCCGTACGTGACAGATGCCATCAGCGTGACGACGGTGTGCTCTTTGATGTTGAAAGGTCCTGGGTTGAGCGACCATTCTACCCCAAATGTCTTGAAGGTCCAGGCAGGCACCACCCGGGCCCAGAAACAGCCCACGGGGTAGACGAGCAGAAGTATGGCGACCACAGGAATGGTGATGGCGGGTGATCGCATGCTAAGAAGCATGTTGACGCCGCTGGCGACGGTGACGAAGAAGAACCCCAGTACCCAGGCGCGGAGGGTGTTAGCAGGCTCTTCTCCATCTTCAGCACGCACAGCGGCTTCCACATATTCGCTCGCGTCGACGGTTTCCGTGGTGGCGTCTGCAGATTGATTCGTAGGGCTAGGAGTGCAGACAACATCAGCCGAAGATTTGGATGGATGCTTCTCGTCCAGAGCCTCCACGGCAGTGCTTGCCTCATACGAGTGAATGCGTTCGGTCATGGTGTTTCAGTGTCCCGGCTTGAAGCAGGTCACACGCCTGTCCCGTTGAACTTGTCAGCTACCAACGCTGGGCGAACAGGACTGTTGTAGAAATGCAGGTGGCCAGCATCTTAAGATCATTGCCACATGTAGCGTGGGCGTGGCCATGCCAAAGTGGCGGCCGCGCAATAGCGAGGACATGGGCGTCGATAAGCAATGCCTTTGATCCTTCGCTATCATGGCGCTTGGCGTGAAACAGAAGGTTACATCTGTACGTGATATCTTATCGTTCGCGTATAGTGGGGTGGAGTCGCTACAGGCCCCCTCCATTGCCTCGGGAGTCGTATCGGCTGCAGACACGCAGGGTATGCTGCAGTAGTCGGACTCGTTGGCGCGCCTGACGACCTTGGTAGCTAGAGGGAGCTCACGTGTGACCCTCCACTGCTGATCTTGACGTGTGAGGCATGGTACAGATGGTGTTGCAACCTTCCCCGAGTCAAGAAAGAGGGAGAGGAGTGGAAGAGTGGCCTTGGTGGAGTGGAGAGCGGGGAGATCAAGCTCCCCAGCCAAGCTTGCGCCAGCACACACAAGCTTCACCTCTTGACCTTACAGAACAACTACCAACTACCGCATTCATGATACCGTATATAAGACGTATACTCCATACAGTCGCCAGCTTCTTATAATAGCCTCAACCCCGGCGTTCCCAAAACTCCCAACTTGTCTCTTCAGCAATGAACCTTCTCACTTTGCATCCAACACACAGTACTCCCATCCGCCTCCTTTCACACGTCGCATTCCCACACGAACTTCCTCCTTGCCATTGAACTCGCCGAAGACATCCTGAAGATCTTCCGCAGCTCGCGAAGCCTGAGGCTGTTGAAAGCGATCAGCTATCAGCTCTGCAATAATAATGCCCAGCCAAGCCTGCACGTCGCGTGTCTCGGCTGCCTCCGGATTGCGGAGTGCAAGATAACACAGAACAAAGCCGGCCACCACGAAGGCCACGCACTTAACCTTCTCCCCATACGGAGGTAAGTTTCGACCGTGCTTATATGACTCGCGAGGATCCGGGTTCATAAATATCTCGTCAGGTTGCATTAACTCCTTGGAGAAGCTGGACACTGCTGCGCGGCTCTCATTACGGACTGAAGAGGAACAGAGAATCAACGAGCTTAGCCCGAGTAAAGCGCGCGCGTCTAGCTACCAACAGTAAACTGTATCATCGCTACCGCAGTCGCCTATAGTTGCCGCTGATTAGAAAACCTTGGAACTACCTCCGGTATGGTGTTGCCATATTACTAGCGTTAGAAAACAAGGTGACTTATACCAACCTCGGGGACCAGCTGGAGTCAATTCATTGGTCGCACGCCCTTATAAAGTAGTGCTTGTCACATCATCTTGATTCAGTCCAGCTTCTGTATAACTCATCCTTATTCGCGATACGATAGCAATCCTCTTGACACCGCCACAAATAATCAACCGGGCTAAGAAGTTCTACCGGCTACGCACGAATCCACTGCTCTGCACATTCGACATCAACGTCGCATCCACACTATATCATTTACGCCACGCAACCGGACCTCTCTGAGCTTCGAAAAGGTATCGCCATGTGCCTTGGTCTGGGCCGCCGCGACCGAGTTTACGTCCACCATGTAGCGCCTCCCGGACTCGCACCTCGCGTTGTCGTAGCACCTGGAAGTACAGACGTGGTTCGATGGGCAGGCCGCCAAGTGGCGATTTCAGAGGTGGTTGGGGTGGACGCCCCGGATCCGGCGGATTTTATGGTCCTGGACCTAGACGGAGTTCAAGGGGTCCCCCTCCGAGGAGGTGGTAGGCGGGACTGTGAAATTAAGTGCACTTGGGATGGGAACGCAAACGAGGTGCTAAGGGATTCAGGATAAGGAAAACTGGTCTGAGTAGCATATTGATCAAGTCGCGTTGTGAATGATAACTCGAATCGTGTTACTCAAGTTGAGCACAAGTCTCCTCCGAAAGATAGAGAGCTAACTATCAAGAGATTCTAAGGGTCGCGATTCGCCGCAGGAGCTCATCATTAGAACCAGAGACTATTAACGGGATTCATTTGCTCCGTAGACGTCAAAGCGAGTCGCTCTGATCCACAAGTTTTCTTTCGTACTTCTGCTCTGTTACAATGATGCTTAGAGTTTCTTGTCGAACTCCAGACTTGCAGACTTTATGCGTTGTAGACGAGAAAATGTCTTGCTTTTGTTGTCTGTGTCATCCGGCATTACTTCGCTCGTGCTTAGCACTTTCAGCATCCCGACCCCTTCAAGCAAATAGCGAATAACTATCTGCTTCTTGTTAACATGGCAATTGAGTTGCCTGTTAGATTACCTACCTTAGCTTCAGATTACCCCACACTTTTCCCTTCTATGTAGGAGAAAGAATCAGCGAGGACTCAAGAACGTACGACTCGAGAACGCACGACTTATGCCATTTCCAAGAGCTCGATAGCAATAGGGTCAAATTAATGTCTTCTGGTATAAAGGTGACGGCCTTGCTAGGTACATACACAAGACATTGCTGTCTACGGTTCACTCGAACGCTAAATCAACAAACGCTCGGAAGAGACTCCGACAGTTAAGCTTCTATTTCCGACCGAGGAATGTTCGAGCACTCTCCGGCCTTAGCTTGTGCCCTACAACTCTCGAAAAGTCATTACATTGGTGAAGAGCTTGCGAGCAGATTGTACTCTCTCAATATAGGGATTATCCCAGTCTCTACCAAATAAGAATGCCCGAAGGATTTCCACTACTATATAGTGCAACCATCGAATTTACGTGCGTCACATAAGTCTGGAAGTCAATCTAGCGTATGGAGTCACATTTAAGTCCTATGAATCCGTCATATAGCATGATGATGCTTATTATTCTCATAATAAGTTCTTCTCCGCCTAGATCCGACTATCATAGGTCAAACGAAACTAAGACCCCTCTCATACGGCCATCTCCAGCTGCGATACAAGTCAGCATGTCATTAAGAAGTATCCGTAAAGAGGAGGGAATAAAAAAGCGAGTAAAGAAAGCTTGCGATAGGTGCAGATTGAAAAAGAACAAATGCGACGGTGAGCCGCTTTGTTCGAGATGCAAGACTGATAACGCTATATGTTCCTTCAGGTAGGCTCATGAGGTCTATCCCCGTCCTCGATTATCATACTGATTATACGTAGTGAGAGCCGACATGTACACCACAAGTCATACTCTGGCGAATATGTCGACCTTGTGGAGCGACAACGGCTAGATCTTGTCAAGGCTCTACAGTTGCTCTACCGTCGGCTAGTCGAGAATTCGGCTTGGGAAGGCCCGCTTCTGGAGGAGTTCGATGGCCAGCCGCTTACGCATGAGATACTCAAATCTCTGGATGTTTCGACTTCCAGCTTCGACAGCTTCGATCGTACGAACTCGCAGGACGAGGAGTGGGACAGCCCGCAATCAGAGAGACCCGGACAAGCTTCTAGTTCTGATGGGGATGTGTTACCGGTTCGGGAGGCTCAGTCCGCGCCATCGGTTTGGAGAGGAAGAAGTTCCCCAGCACCCGAAATTATTCGAGATCAATCAATGTCATGCTGGCAACCGGAAGCCCAGTTCGCGACGGACATTTGGGGACCAGTAAGCCCTCCAACACCTCACATCGCTCAATGTCAGTCTACCTTGTACCGGCCACCACTTGTGTCTGCGAAGTCTCTGCTTCCGACCCAAGACTCCATTTTCCTTCCAGCCCAGGAATTCGTCCAACTGAACCAGCCACAAGTGTATGGTTGGGCTGACCCATGTGGCCAGCTGGGTGGCGACCAGTCCGATCACGCATTGCCTCTGGACCCGTGGGAGTTGCACGCTGACTATTTCCTGTATTAACTATATCGTCTAAAGACGATACCGAGGCAATGGCACCAATTTCATCTTCTGACTTCATAGATTAGCTTAGATTAGGAAGACAGAGTGCAATACGAGTGACTGGGAATTGCAGCTATATATAGTGTGGTAGTTGGAAAGAAACGAGGATTAGCAATCATCATAAATTTAAGTACACATAGACAAACTAAACACTGACAAAAGTCTCTCAGTGCAGTGTTCAAATTCAAAACGCTAATGTATCTTTGTACACCCTATCGTCACGCGTCACGCCTATAGATAACTTCATCTCAACGAAAGTTATGACTGTTCTAGATGCGATAAGTAGGCAAGCAATAAGCGAGACGGTCGGCTTTGGCTCGGCTCTCCGAGAGGTCTTCAATTCAGCATCATGGTGTTACATAGCAGTAATGGATCGGCGAACTATAGTTCATACTGTTCCAGCCACAGAAAAATCCTACACCAAGGCACCGTACCTTTCCCCATCTATCTTGACGTGTAGCAATGGAGTGGAGCATAGAATGGAGCTAGTCTCGGAAACTTGTCGCGTACAGTCTCGTATGAAACGTAACTAGGGCGCTGAGCCAGGTGATTTGTGCTTTCGATCCCCACACTCCGGGCTTGCTCGGAGCCAAGCATACAAACTTTGGATCTGTACCAAATTTCTATCTGTTATTGAAGTCTAAGTGAAGCAGGGAAACACATACCAGTCTGCACAAAAGAATGCTGGCGCTCACATGGGATGGCGAGAGCTATCGAGCAAAGTATAATCGGCTCCTCTCATTCCGCTTAGACCCTATTGGTTTTCTCGCCCCATAGTCGAAGGAAACGACATCTTCGGATGTCTCGCAGCTTCCTGGGTTGGCAAACGGTATCCGATGGACGTCGGCTATGGGCGACTGCTAGTGTGGTAGATGGCGTGGCATTGTCATGACCAGTGTGATTCTTACAACTCAGGAATACATTTCCTGACGAAAAATTATTCGATGTACCGGAGTTGCCGTTGACTGTCAATTGGATGCCGTGCAATACATCTGGACGCGGCTTTATCTAAAGCAATCCGTTCCCTCTTTCAGTTCCTTCACACTTCTCATCTTCGAATTCTCCCCCTCTCACTCGATGCGCAAGTCACTGCGCCAATCAACCCACTCGAGCTCAAGCACTCTCGCACCCATGGACGAACACAAAGGCCCTAGGATTGCGAATGTAATTATTCGCCTTTTACAATTCGCCAGCGCTGCTATTGTCGTAGGCATTGTGGGTTGGGCACTCCACAGCATCCAGGTTGGCGATGGACCTGTCAACGGAAGACTCATCTACGCTGAGGTCGTAGGAGCCTTGACTATTGTGGTAGCCCTCGCTCTGTTGCCGCCGCTGAAGTACGTCTTCATGGCGTGGCCCTTGGATTTGATTTTGTAAGTTCATTTATCTGTGCAGTACTCTGAATTCTAGAAAAGTGCTGACAGAACATTGAGCTTCATCATGTGGCTAATTGCCTTCGCCATGTTATGCAACCTCGCCGGCAGCCATGCATGTTCTTCAAGGTGGTATCGCAACTACTGGGGCCGGTACTGGGGTCGTCTGTACCTCAGGCCGGGCGTGACCTCAGGATCCCCTGGGTGCAGCAATCTGAAAGCAGTACTAGCATTCACTGCTATCAACTGGATCTTGTTCATGCTCAGCGCTGTCATCGTACGTCCTATCCTACCTCAGGTTGTCGCGTGTGACATTAACAGAAACACAGGGAATCTGCCTATCTGCAAACGGGCGTCGGTCCGAGAATGTCTCCGAATCTCACAGTGACCAGTAAGTCTGGGCATAAGCCTAGTAAGTTTCTTACGTTGACAAAGGATGGGCAGATACTTCGAGCCAGTGGACCCCGAAAAGCACGCCGCAAATGGTGTTGCAAACGATACTGAAAGAGATTTTACAGTAGTCCCGAATGACTCCCATGTCGATCACTCTCAAAACACGACAATAGTGTCATAAACACCATCATGTACTGAGGTTTCAGGCAGAAAGTCACATGGCGACAAGAGTCGTTGCGACCAGCTGCCAAGAACAGCAGAGCGGAATATCACGTGACCTGCAGGATGCTCCATCGACAGTAAGGCAGATCATGCAGAAAACTCTCTAACGATCTTGTCGCGGCAGAGCTTTTTTTCTGGCCGACGACAGTATTTGCTCGATTTCATAGGCCACAGAGCGTGATTTATGTGCCGACATGCGACTGAGCAAGGTAGCCTATAGATATGCAATACAATAGCTTTTTCTCGGCTTGAAGGTTAATCTCCATTCCTGATGAGTAATATGATTGGGCAGTAAAAAAGTAAAAGAGCACGGATCGTAAGACGGATCTATCGCAACCAGCGTGCATCTCTACCTTACGACTGACGTATGACTTCCATATAACGGAACGATCGCTATGCGGAATTAGCGGCAACCATAATCTTAGCCGTTACCAGCGGCTTTATGTGCAAGATGCCTATATATTCGACGTGACCCTTGCCTGCTAGGGTGATGTGATCATATCAGCTCGCACATCTCTTGACAATCCAACATAGTCCTCCAATAAAGACAACATCTATGAAAATGCATAGGTTCACTGTCCTCGTCCTTGCGGCAGTGTTACTACTCAGCGATGCGACAGCTCAGACTACAACAGATGGCAATCCTTCGAACTCAGCTATAAACTGTGCCGATGGCCTGAAAATGTTCGCATCCCGTGGTACAGGAGAGACCCAAGGTGCTGGTGTGATTAGCAACATCATGGATCTTATTGCATCGCAGATCCATGGCTCCGAAGTCCAAGGAATCGCATATCCCGCTACCTTCGAAAATCCTGATTACTTCCTCTCGGTCTCAAATGGAACTCAACTTCTTAAGCAGGCCATCATAGACTACTCCCAGGCTTGTCCATTCTCCAAAATGGCATTGTTCGGCTACTCACAGGTGTGTAATGGTCTTGCGAAATATCTCGATACGTTACTTATTAATCTTTACAACCAGGGCGCTCAAACGACCAGCAATGTCCTATGCGGCCAACCAGTCGTATGGGCGTTCGATGCCAGCAATGGCCTCGAAAGCGACCTGAGCGTCACACAACTAGCCCAGACTTTCATCAACTCGCAACCTCTACCGCAAAATTTCACAAGGAATAGTAAGTCAAGCGTCCAACAAATATAGAGAAAGAAGGGAATCCCACGCTACTCCAACCGCCATCATCACTCTAACCACAAATTCATGCAGTCATATCAACCGTCCTCCTAGGCGACCCATCTCACCGAGCCAACGCAACATATAGCGCTGGCAACGGAACCGGCAACGGCCTCTTCTGGCGCGGCGACCTCTCAGCTTGCGAAGCGATGGGCAGCCGCATCCGCTCATACTGCACCGCAGGTGATCCTTTTTGCGATGTAGGAAATCCGCTTCTGACCGACGCCAATGCACATTTGACATATATCGAAGACTATGGCGAAGAAGTGGTCACTTATGTTGTCGAGCAGTATAAGAACGGCGGACTCAGTAATGGATCTAGTGGGCAGGATAGCGCTGCTACTTCTGCTGCTGCTAGGCAAGAGCGTGTTAGAGGTAGACAATTGTTTGGGTCGGTAGCTATAGCTGCATTTTCTTCGGTAGCTTTCCTTATAGTGTAGGAGAGTGGGGTTGAAGAATCGGTTTTTGATGATAAAATTAGGCGTGAAAGAGTTGATTGAGCTGTCTTGGATAATATTGGGCACTTTGCACTTTTAATAAGCTAGAAGTAAATACTGTAGCTATTCCTAATAAGAGCACTCGCTATACAGTATTTCTTTCGGCTTTGATGCCCATTGTGTAAGACGTCCGTTCCGCAAATCGACGCCTCGGTGAGGTCGAGATATGCGCCCTGCAGGCGGCTTGCTGTTCACCGAAGTTGCGCCTTTTCATCAGCCTTGTCTAAACGCCGTATTCAAAACGGCCATTCCATACACGCGGTGTCCAGCCCATGAGAATCTCAATACAGGCGCTACGATCAAGCTCGGTACAATGGAGGTCGAGGATACTGCAGGTGCTGCCCTGCTGTCGGATATTGCAAGCTTCTCGGCTAGTTAATACGCCTTGTTCGCCATTGCCCCGACCAACATCGCTGCAAACACCTGAGGTAGTCGCCAGCGATGATTCTTGCTGCCACGTTGCTTTTGACGCTCGTTCAAGTAGATCACATCCAAAGTCTTCTTGGTAATATCCTCGGAGAATGCAGCCAAGCGATGGGTCCTTCAAGTGGCCCATGTTGTCATCTCCGGCTGCCAGATGAAGGCGTCGGGAACGCACGGTATCCAATTGAGAGAGAACAGATCGTTCACATTTGGCATACTGCAAGCGTTTTCGCTGATCAACAAATGCTGGTGCGAGTCGAGGGATATTGGCGCTGATTGCCACAAGCTATCGGACGCGCCAAAAGCTTCGGATTCATCGCAGTAAGCTTGAAACGTTTCGTTCATCGTCATGAGAGCATGTTCCCATTCGGGTACGCGTGGTCTTTTATCGTTTGTGGAAGCCGGAGATCCTTGAAGAATCGAGTGTTGTGCTGCAGATGCGTGCGCGTTTTGTAGATGTGGGTAATCTTCCCATCTTGAGATTTTGCTCTGGGTGACTAGTGATGCAGTCACACTAGGTTGGTCGAGACTCTGGGTAGATGATGATCGCTCTGACTGGACTGATTCGCGATCACCAGGCATCGTTGCGCCTGGTCCCTCTTGGCAGCTACCTACTACCTTTGAATTGGCTTGTACCTGCAACCTTCGGCGGGCAATAGTGGGATTGTCCAGACTCATCTCAAACTGCCACTTCTCGCACTTGTCCCTCAACACCTGCACCTCATTGAACTTGCCATCGATCTCGAAAAGGTCTAGCGCAGAGAGAATGTCGTGGGTTGAAGGCTGTCCTTCGCTTTCGTCCAAAGAGGGATTCTCCCAAGCTGAGAGCCTTCGTAGCTGACGATACATCTCCGTCAACGCCGAGATAAGCTGGGCTTGCTGCTGCTCGAGCATCTCAGCATAGCCTTTGGGGTAATTCTTTTCTTGTGATCGTTTTCGCTCCCTGTCAGTCGTCAGGAACAGTCTTTGATCATTGACGCTGTGAGATCATACCCAAAAACACAGATCGCATTGTCTGTCTTGCAACGCGAGCATTGGTTCACTCCGTCACATTTTCCTTTCTTGAGGCGACATCTGTCGCAAGCCTTACAGACTCGCTTCCGAATGCCGCGAGCTGAGGCCGTCCGGGGCGATCCCGCAGGCTGGGTGGGAATGATCGCTGGAGGCATTGCCTTTACAAATGAGTGCTAAGACCGTAATGGGATGGTTTTTATTGATGAGTTCGTTGTAGTTACCAACATGGCTTATATACCATTGCTAAAGGTCGTGATACCTCAACAATACTGTTGATCAGCGATTGACGTCAAGCTTGGCATACACATGGCAACCCAAGACACGGCTGGCTGGCAGATACCGAGCTGAAGGTTTTGCGAAGCGGGATGCTTTCAAGTCTTCGGACTGCCCGGAAAATCTTGTCATATTGCTTGTCCAGATAGGCGATGTTTGGAACGCTTGTCGTGACAGCCCTTTGGCAACATCTCGAGCCGTATTCTTCCTTTGTTTCGCACTATGTTGCAAGTGGTTATAATGAATGTGGTCGCGGAAGCAATCCAATGTAAAGCACATAGTGGGGACTTTAAAGGGTAAAGGTTAATAGGAGTGTTGTAAAGTTACCTGAGTCGTGATCGCCATTGCCAAGGCCAAGACACGGTTGGAAGGTGTCCATTCTGCATCTAGACTCGAGAGAATCACTAGTCATTTATCCTCTTCGCATTGCCGCTCATGATTTGCGCATGTGGGGTCACAGCATATGCACCTGAACAGGGCCGCTGCCTCGTCTCCTTTCGAAGTCTATTGCATTCGCAAATTCGGATACCCGGGATTGAGGGCGACTCTATTCACATCACTCTCTTGACCGTTCGCAAGTCCGCGGACACAGGCAGGGATCTCCTGGTGCAGATAGTTCCAACATGTTCTCGTCGATCTCACAGAACACATCCGTTGATGCGAGTCATATATTAGATCAGGGATGAGAGAATGCTCGACCTTTGTGTAGTTCAACCACGACCTCGAAAACACCATAATGTGGCAGAGCATAGGAAGCGCTCGTGACGGGGCTCGAATTATGCACGGAGCCGGTTGTTACAATGCAAACTCTTTCGAACGTCTCTTTTTAGTCTTTAGCGATGGCTGTTGTTGGCAGCCATGGCCGCCATGCTCGGGACCCCCAATCTGTTCGGATATCTAATTTACAGACTCCACACCCACGAGTTTGTGTACCTTGTGGCTCTGGAGCCTCAACCTTATCTGGAAGAACAGTACAAGCGTCTAGACAGCTCGGGCCCTGGTATCTCTTGCTATGTTCTCTGCTTCTGGTCTCCTCTGTCTCGGAACTTGCAAGGCAATTGCTATAGATGACAAATGCTGTGCTGCATTTGCGGGTAAACATACAGTGTATTTGCTTGATGAGTATGTAGTCGGACCATGTGCGATTGGCTACCTTAAGGAGCGTCACAATACCGGACCACATGGCGCTCTCACTATAATTTCGCCTGTAAACATACAGCGAACGATTGACTCGTACGACGGCCTGCTACAAGAGCGGAATACAGCAATATCCGATTTCGACTTTTCGACTTTTAAGGCACTTCTAATCTGACTATTCGCTATAGAGCAGCTCCCTTACGTTAAGGTCGAGTCTACTACCTTCGAGGACCTTCTAGTATACCTAAAGAAGGACCTCCGTAGTTATATTCCCTCTACAAGGTCCCTCGTCAGGTATACAAGTTATGCCTACCAAAAATCCATAGAATCTGTAAGAATAGCGCTTACAGGCGCAAGGAGCTGGATCAACATCTCTTTTGACCTTTGGACCTCACTAGGCCGCCGTCTATCGCTCCTAGGCGTCGTGGCATATTACTTAGATGCTTAATAGAAGCCTGTAACAGTCCTACTCGCTCTACTAAAGATAGAAGGCGATCATACGGGAGTCAGTATTGCGAAGCAAATTCATTGTATTCTCGACTTTTTCTCGATTGCTCCTAACTTCGGCTACGCTATTACTAACAACGCCTCTAAGAACACCGCCTGCATAAACTACCTATTAGAGGTCCTTGATATAGACCTAGACAAGCAGCGCATAATGTGTATAGGCCACGTTATTAACCTAGTAGCACAGGAGTGCCTATAGGGGTCGAATATTAATGCGTTCGAAGAAGGGCTCGAGAACGTTACAGCCGAGCAACTTGAACTTCTTGAATGGCGACGACGAGGCCCTATTAGGAAGCTCTATAATCTAATACGCTATATCGGCCACTCATCTAAGCAGAGAGATCTATTCGCACAGATACAGCGAATTTAGCGTTATCGCCTAGAGCAAAGCCAAACAGCGGAGTCTGAAGCCCTACTGCTGTTCGTCGTTTACCAGTTGGTGTATGACAATCTTATACGGTGGAACAGCTGGTACGACGCCGCCGTACGAGCGACGAAGCTCCGCAGCGCTATTAACGAGTTTGTTGACTATAAACTCGGTGATTACAATGCAGTATAAGCGAGGTATGCAGCGAGTCGCTCGCTTGCGAAGAGACCTCCGAAAAAGCCTTCACTCCTCGACGACGTCTTATCTGTAGATAACTAGCATATTATCACTAGGTACGTAGCGCTCCTACGGCCCCTAAAGCAAGCTACGATGTTGCTATAGGGCCATGTTAACACTACTGCAGTAGGCAATAAGCTAGTAAAGGGTGCTATCTAGCAGGTGCTTCCTATATTTGAGAATATAATGGCTGCTTTCGAGGAAGCGAGATAATAGCATTTACCTAAGGAGACACTTTAGAGCTAACGCTCACAGCACTAAGGCACTTCATCGCCTGCTCCTTCGCTACCACCTACTATACCGACCCCGGCACTCTCCCGGGTTATAAGGAGCTCTTAGAGCATGCTTATAACTTAGAGCTCCGCGCCTACCGATGACCTCCCGAGCCAAACTGAGCATATAGTAAGTGAGGAGCAGTCGTATAAACTAGACACTGCTAAGGCAGTCGGCAATAACGAGTCTAAAGTCTACTTCTTAACTAACATAAATCTCGCATAGCAAAAGGCTAACGACTACTATATTAAGACCGACGCTTCCCCTATCTACAGGGCAGTAGTAGTACTTTATTTACGTCTGAAGTAGCGCTGGTTCGACAGGTATTAGGCTAAGAAGCCGGAATGGCGTAAAAATGCAAAGGAGGCGGTGCAGGAGCTTTAGGAATAATATAAGTATTTGCCGGCCGATGAACAAACTAATCCTTCTTCACTAACGGCTATACGCGATGAATGGACGACCACTGACGAAGCGGACGCATCTAACGATCAGTTTAAAGCGTATCTAGATAAGCCGTAGGCGCAGGTGCATCCGTAGCAGTTACTAATCCCCTACTGGATTAGCAAACTCACGGTTTGGCCCCAACTCGTAAAGATAGCCCTCGACGTCTATTCGATACTAGCCTGTAGTAACGAGCCTGAGCGCGTGTTTAGCTTTGGCGGAGCATTACTAACAAAACGTCGACGTCAGATAACAGGGGATCACGTTTAGGAGTCCTTATGCTTACGTAGTTAGGAGGTATGTGGGATAATATACCTTGGGCCGGAGTTGTTCGACGAAATCATCCGGTACGCTGATGGTGCACTAAGCGAGCCGCTGGTTAGCAACACTATCGAGAGCGACGAGGAGGTGTAGATAATAAACATAAATGACAGGTATTAGCACATGAAGGTAGCAACAACGATCCTACGGAGCATTATCTCAGAAGTGCGCAAAAACACCTTTTTTTTTGAGATACCACACTAATTATCTCACCACCGGCTATACCCGCAATCAGTGACCAATTCACTGATAGTGCACTGATTGTGCCGGAGCCTGGAAGAATCGCAAAGGAACGACGAAAGATCCATTGGACAAGCACGAAGCCAGCAAAGAGAGAAGATAGCCTCTTGTCCACACGCATGTCTGGGCGAAAACCAACCTGACTGAACATACTGTTCTTGTGTTTACGAAGGGTTCGCTCAGGCCAACTATTGCTATCGCGACATGTCAAGCGTGTGTCTTACTTGACTAATCAAAGTTTGCAACTGACATTCTGCTTTGGTAGTGTTTGACATTCAATTCATGAAGCGAAATACGCTCAACAGTAAGGCTACTCACTCCTACTCATCGTCCAACCCATCAAGGCGCATTCTCCAAATTCCACTTGGGGAACCAGTTCAATACAACAGCCGTGAAGTCCAGCGCCCTCGAATTTCCACAGCCCTCGGGATACTTCTTCGAATCGTAGTTATCCCCCTGAGCATTCGGCCAGCAATGCGCGGCCGGGACATCCAATTGATAATGCGTAACCACATCGCTGAGCCCTCCCTTGCATGAGAGCAACTCGATTTCATATCCCTCCTTCTGCTCAACACAGGTAGACACTTCGCCAGCGCCACAGTCACGCTCTCCCCACCACGAGACCCAATCTTCAATGTTAGGGATAGGACCTCCCAGAGCCTCTCCTCCAGCGGACGGGATAGTGTGGTCTGCATCTCCATGGGCTTCCAAGATCGCGCGCTTCTTGTTGCAGGACCCAAGTGAAGTGTCAGTGTACAACGCCGCGGCAGCCATCGCGAACGCTGCGAACTTGTCTCCGACGTCTGAGCACGCGAGGGTATCGACGAACCCTCCACCGTTGGATTTTCCCGATGCATAGATGCGATCCTCGTCGACGCAGAAGTTGTCTTCCAGGTATGTGACCAGGTCGGATATGAATTGGATGTCATTGACATCAGGACAGGCGTAGGTAGGCCCTTCCCAGGACGCGCCTTGGCCACAGTCAAGGCCTTGGGGATAGACTATGATGTAGTCAGAGGCTGCGGCGTAGTGATAATATAGAGATGTGTCGCGTTGTATGTCAGAGCTGCCGCCACGGCCATGCTGGGAGTTGGTTAGTGGGCGCTCGTTGTTGGAGGAAATGTGAGTTGGGAAGAGGTAGGAATGGTAGGTCGAGGTGAGGTTTAGGTGGACCGGTAGCCAGGAACGAGCCAGCTACCGTCTCTTCTTCGAGAATAAATTCGCGTTCCAGGGAGGCGATACGTACTGTGCGAAGACAATTAGCTGATGTTGCAGTAGCATCTCGCAACGTAAGACTTACCGAAGTCAACAATCACAGGATATGAAGAGTGAGCATTATAATTCTCCGGCACCTGAATCTTGAATGATCGAGTGCGGCCTCCGGATTCAATCGTGCGCGGCGTGTTATCATAACCAGGAGTCTGCGCTTTTCCACATCCTTGACACTGAAACGTGGAGTGAGGAATTGGTGTCGCAGCTACTGAGGCAGCAAGCAGTGTGACGAGGGCGGTTCGACTGGGCATGATTGGTAAGGTCCTCATTGCGCCGTGGCTAGCAGGCTTGGAAGTGCCTCGATGGGACAGTGTACTCGCGTGTCGCTTTATATCTTGCACAGTTCGCCGATCGTATCCCTCAAACGGCTGAGCCATGGAACGGCCATCTAGACCATTGCGTATGGCATCCTACCGCCCTAGCCCTTTAACAGAAGGCAGGGAAGTTCTTCACCATCATCCTGCCACTTGCATGAGAGTCAATGTCTCGAGAATCACACGAGGGCCATGGCCATGTGACTGTAGCTGTGCGCCACGGAACAATCTATTTGAAGGCAGCAGTACGTATGCATGCCAACTGAGACAATAGTTAGCTTTGAGAGGCGCCAGAGTGGTTGGTATACCATGGATCGTCGCGCGTCGTGCAGACGGCACTTCTTATAATAGGTCGATCAGGGCGGATGTACCGGCATCCTAGTGTGGTTTTCGCCATGCTATGCCGTTTTTGAGGTTTCTGGAGAAACCCAATCTAGAACTCCTCGGGAGGTCGGATCTCGCAGTAGCTGACACCGTCCGCGGCCTCTGGAAGATGCGTGGGCAACTCACGGTTCCGGTCGCATCAGTGTGAGCGGCATCTGTCATCGCAGCAAAAGATATCACGTGTGATTGCAGCTTGTCACTGGCGGCATATGCAACAGTATCAGCTATAAAACACCAAAGTATATACCGTCCACAGACTAAGCATTGATACGAAAGCTTGTTCTTCCTCCTTCCCGTCCTGATTGTCCGACTGCGTCAAGCGCTTAGGACAATGCATTAAGCGCTGCATGCAGTATCACGGGCCTCTTTCTTAGGCCATCAACAACCTTTGCATCACAATACTGAGCACATGACTGATCCTCCGCG
Organism: Cladosporium oxysporum; assembly: GCA_035771495.1. Taxonomy (NCBI): domain Eukaryota; kingdom Fungi; phylum Ascomycota; class Dothideomycetes; order Cladosporiales; family Cladosporiaceae; genus Cladosporium; species Cladosporium oxysporum. The sequence goes on from JAWNKS010000006.1 coordinate 953,378, forward strand.
GAATCACGTGCAGATGGATTCAACCAACAATCAAGAATACCATGTCGGAGTGTCTTACTTCCTCTACGTCATATCAACCCCCTAGATTCTCCGGAGGCTGTAGCGGCCAGCTCCGCAATTTTGTGTATGCGGCTCCTCGGCTCAGCCTTACAGATATTAAAGTGGCTGGAGCTCGCGTCATACCAAACGCTAAGCCCTGCGCAATAACAAGAGTGTTTATGTCTCTACTGAGACCCCAAGAGCTCTAGGCCAGTTCCTTCGGTCGGCTTCTCTCGCGAGGAGATAGCTATACCGACTGCTTATCCATTCTGTCTTTTTCAAAGCAAGTCAATGCTTTTCTATTTGTGGATATGTTGTGGGTTGAGCATGATGCCGCTATACCCATCACAATTTTTCCTCGAGAATCACGCCCAGCACAGCAACTCGGCGCTGATGCGGCAAGCATAGCTAGGATTGACTTGGCTCGACAGAGATGCGCTTGAAGTTATATATAGTACCATACCTATCGGACAAGGTGGCTCTCCTATCTTGAGTTTCGGGTCACCCAAATTGAAATGATTGCATTTATGAGATGCTCGCTCTTCAACCCGGAGCTCGCTCTTCTTGGTGTCTTCAAAGCTTGAATACTCTTACATACTTCACTATTATGGTCGAAGTACAGACCGAATGCCTCACAAATAGTCATTGCGCGTTGCCAATCCGCCAAAGTGATGCGGTAGTACTCTATCGGTCAAAAACAATCGGGGAATTGTGGTGCTCCAAGTGTATCGCAACACCTTGTTCGATGTGATAAACACTGTGGTCAAGACGCTGGCATTTTTCCCTGTTGTTGGATCCTCATCATCCATTGACTCAGATTCAGGCCAAGTGTTTGTCGAGTCACGGCGGACTGTCTTAGAATGATATCATACTTGGGTGCGACAAGCCTCGAAAACCGCTCGATTGCTCACATGACGATAGCCTCCACGCGCATTGCAGGACGCAGACCGGCCTCTCTTCAGTAGGCTGTTGCTATGACGGAGTGCTGAAAGTCCCACAGTGTCTTGCGATGGTAGATCTCTTCCTCGGGCGGAGCATTCGGAAGGTGACCTTGGATGTGTGGCCAATGATGGGTGCCTGAAAGTCGATCGTGCTCGATGAACGTTGGGAAAGACCCTATATCTTGGGCATTCGCACATAAAGTACCTACGTAGTCCGCATGATGTCGCTGCTCCATATTAGGGTATGCTGAAGGCTTCGCAGAGGCTCTTGCTAGAGACTAGGATGTAGAGACCATTTCTAGCGAATAGGACATTTGCACATCCGTCGATGTATCATCATGCGAGATGGCAATCGGGATTTCTATGATTTAGGGACAAGAGCTACAGTATCACTCACTATAGCACACGGCGACTCGCTGAATACAAGTCGTATCGGTGACAGTGCAAGGGGATTATCCAGATTAACACGTGTGCAGCAAGTTCGATTGATGAATTGCGATGGAAGGCCCAGGTCTACTCAACCACCAGCGAACCGCTATCCTCAGGCTGCGAAACAACCAACGACATCGGCAGCATGATTCCCCAAGCCTGTGATGTCTGCGAGATAGTTTGTGGGTGGACGGAGCTAATGTGTGAAGACCATACGTTTAGCTGGCTTTTTTCCCCCCATCAGTATTGGCCTTACCCGTCAGTAGCTGCGGCTAGACGTTGTAAAAAGGAACGTGAAGCGTATACGACCTGCAATAGACAATCCGGAACAGATCAAGTCCCACGACGCACCAGGCCATAAGGCGACGTCCTACTTGAGTTCAAGGTTCGATAGTCCCGAGGACCGCAGTAGGACTTGGCAGGGCAGGACAAACAGTAGTGCCACAGGTGCTGGAAGCAAAGGCTGATCAGAGCACCTGTGCGCTAATTCGGACGAGTCTGGAGCACCCTTGCCGACTCTCGTCGGAACAATGGTTCGTCTGTCTACAGCCTTCGCGGCCCTGGAAGGTGCAAGTAGAATGGCCTTGTCCATACTCTTCTGCTCTCTCAGAACTTTGAAACTCGCAGACTCGCTCGCAACCGCCTTCAGAGAGAGCTTAAGCCTCTAAGCAGCGAAAGTTCCAACGCGTGGCCTGTTCCTAAAGAAGTACAAACCCGACGTGTCAAGAAGAGGGGGACTCAGGGCAGAAGCCACTTCCGGCGCTCGCTTGGGCTTGCAAATTTTTATCTGATCGAAGCTATCATCCACAGTGGACCCTCACGCGTTGCCTAGCTTCCGAGACCGGGCTTGAAACGCACAAGCTTCCAAACAACACGCTTCCCAAGTCTTGATCAGGATCGATCCGCGTGTCTTGCTCCTTGGTCCAGGACATCGCGTGAACAACTTCTCGCTGGATAGGGTTGGTGACAGCGACAGATGGTCCTTCTGCACTCTAAAAGTCGACGCACAGCGATCTCGCGCGCCGTCCAGCAAACGAGGTTGAGACGAGCGTGAGACGGCGCCCCAGGCTCCCGATATTGTATCGCCTCGCGTGGGCACAGGCATTCGGCCGTACTCGGGATGATTGTTGCGATGCCGGATTCTATGCTCTTGTTAGGGCCACACCCGGCTGCCCTAAAACCTGATGATCAGAGATGATTTCCTCATCTTATCAGATCCTTGCACTTGTCTACTCAACCATTCGATAGGCTGCTCCTTCGCTTGTTCGGTCCGCGGTGCGCGAGTGCTGAGGAAATATAAGAGAAGATCGTTGCGTCGATCTTATCTTTTCCATCTCAAGCCGCCCCGTCCATCCTCACCTTGCATTCAGAGCATTGGCTATCATTATTTAGCCAATATGGCGCAAGCACAAGCATCTGGCTCGAGTGCTCTTGCATCAGACGAGGCTATGTACGATCAGACAGCCCATCCTGACAGCAAGACCGCCATCGCAGATGTCGACGACAAATTCAGCAATGCTGCTTCGGACGAACACATGCAAGATGGTGTTAAGCAGGCCGAAGCGCTCACCATGGCGTGGACCAAAAAGTCCCTTGGCCTCGCTTATGCATTGTAAGTGCAATGAGCTCCAACACCAGTGTGATGTTGTCCTACGGCTAGCTAATGAATGTGTAGGATGTTCCTTCTGTACTTCATCAACTATTTCCAGCAATCCATCTCTAGCAGCTTGGATCCTTATATCACGAGTGACTTCGAGTCCCACTCCCTCGTGCCGCTGATCGGTGTCATCTCTTCGGTCATGGGCGCTGCCACTTACATGCCGCTGTCTAAGATCCTGAACATGTTCGATCGATGGGTGGGCTTTGCCCTCATGGTGGCACTTGCTACCTTGGGCCTGATCATGACCGCCTCTTGCAACAGTATCGGAACCTACTGTGCTGCTACTGTACGATCCACCTAGACATATCCCAGAGATACACCGATACTGACTGCGCCATACTTTAGGTCTTCTACAGCATCGGCTACGCTGGTATGACCTTTGCCATCGACGTTATCACTCTTGACACATCAACTCTCCGCAACCGTGGCTTGGCATACGCCTTCACTTCGTCTCCAAATATCATTGTGGCTTACGCTGGACCCAATGTTGCTCAGAAGTTCTACGAAAAGAACTGGCGTTGGGCATTTGGCGCTTTCGCAATCATTTTGCCTGTGTTTGCAGCACCTATGGTCTGGGTCCTCCTGCATGCGAAGGGCGAGGCCAAGAAGAAGGGACTTATACAACCCAAAGCTCCTAGCGGCAGGACTTTCATGCAGAGCGTCAGTCATTATGCGATCGAATTCGACAGTGAGTACACCCATATGGGGTTGAACATCTCTCAGGACGGCCTAATGCTGACAAATCTAAACAGTTGTCGGCACCTTCCTTTTGACTGCTGGCCTTGTTGTGTTCCTCCTTCCCTTCAACATCCATGATTATCTAGGCGATGGCTGGGGAAGCGCAGGCTTCATTGCGATGCTTGTCATCGGCGTTGCGCTCCTTGTCGCGTTCGTCCTCTGGGAGAGATACTTCGCGCGCGTGCCGTTCCTGCCATGGAGCATCGCATGCTCTCGCACAGTGCTTGCAGCTTGTTTGCTTGACGTCTGCTACGATGTCTCGTACTACTCCTGGGCATCATACTACACTTCCTTCCTTCAGGTGAACTGCGGTGTCAGCATTGCTGTAGCAGGTTATGTCAACAACATCTTCGACGTGGTCTCTGGCGTGTGGCTCTTCGTTATCGGCTTTATGATCCACAAGACTTGCCGCTACCGATGGCTCCTCTACTGGATTCTGCCTCTCTACATCCTGGGAATCGGTCTTATGCTCCACTTCCGTCAGCCAGACCAGAGCATCGGCTACCTGGTTATGTGTCAGATCTTCATGGCACTTTCCGGCGGCGCTCTGATCATCGTCATGCAAGTTGCAGTTCTCGCATCTTCAGACCACAACAACGCAGCCAGCGCACTCGCCTTCCTTAACGTCTTCGGCAACATCGGAGCGGCTGTCGGCGGCTCGATCAGCTCTGCTGTTTGGCAGGGCACATTCCCTCAAGCGCTAGCCAAGTATCTTCCGGCCGATGCACTGCCTGACCTGGACACGATCTACGAAGACATCGAGACCCAGCTCTCTTACGCCAAAGGAACCGCGACACGCTATGCCATTGAGGTTTCTTACGGCGTTGCCCAGCGCAACATGCTTATTGCCGGAATTTCGATCATGGCTATCGCTATTGTCTGCGCGATGGTGATGAGAGATCTCAAGCTCGACAGGGCACAGACGAAGGGCGTCCTTTTCTAGACAATTCTACAAATTAGCGATCGATTCAAGGCACAGGACATACGACTTACTCAAACGTATTGACGGGTACACGGTGCTGGACTGGAATTCTTGGATCTTTAGCATAGCAAACGCGATAGCGACTGACACCTGAATGGCTCGCGAGCACCAATTGTTGCTTCGTGCATAATTGTATCACCTCATCCTCTGTACTCTCATTCAATCGTTATCGCCTTTGTGGATGTACATTAATTCTGTAATTGAAAGTTGTCATACTCGTTGCCAAATCGACCTTCGAAGACATCGTCGAAGCAATACAATTCTCCAGCTAGTACTAGTCCATATGAGCCGCTCGAAGAACGGTGGAATCAAGCTTGCGTCCAATTCGATTCATCCGCCAGACCTCGTCTGCAGAGACGCACCGTGTACCCGTCGGCAAAATGTAGAACGATTGACGACTCATTCATATTGCGTAGGGTCAGGGTTGGGGTCTGCACCAGGAACGATTTTAACACCATCTTCGTGCAAGTCACAAACGGCAATCTGTTGCAGTTCCAACAATACTGGCTCGCAAGCCGCGTTGACTTTACGGGAAGATAATCTACTCGGCATTTCCACATGGCATCAATTGTCAATATCCTTGTTTTGGCTCGTTAAGTCAACCCGGATCACTCATCTACAAGTTGGGAGCTGAATGTGACAGTCTGCCTTCGCCGAGCTGCGAACTTGCCGACGCGAGTCTTCTTCAAGTGTCAGTAGAGACTGGTTCATGAATATCCCTTGAAGGACTACAGCACTTCGGCAAATGCGCTGTTGATTAATATCAAGATGGTCTAAAAATAGCTCCACGCAACGGAAAAGACGCTAGACTACTGTAGGGCAGCGAGTACTCGTGAGCTGAGGACGCCAAGAGGTCTGTTCGTAGTTTCTTTGCGCTTTCCGCCAATTGCTCACCGTTTGAAGGTGATGGTGCATGTGATCCCATGTCGATGATAACATGCCACATTGTTACTAGTGTGGTTGTGGTTGAGTTGCTGCAGTCCAGATTGACGGGATCGTGTGAGTATCACAGAACGTGGTCTCGGGTAATTGTGTCGAAGATGGATCTAACGAAGATACAGCAAGCGAAAAAACATCAGAATGATTTCTCAATGACACCTACTCACTCCGGAGGAAGTTCTAACTGTGGCGAGTCTACTCTTGCTGATGACGGGCAATAATAGTTCTCACGACCACCTCTCCTCTGCCACGACTGCACATTTCTTCTCGGCAAGGACCGAAGGGTCTGCTGTTGTTTTGACACGAGATGGTATATTGCCGCAGAGACTATCGATCTCAACTAGTCCAGCAGCTAAAGTCAACACCACATCTGATTAGCCATTATGCCAGGCTACCATTCAGCTCGGCACAATACGCTCCGCTTAAAGGCTAGGTTATGTTTAGCGCTGCATATCCCTGTGGACATCATAACGGCCACCGAAGGCCGCGGCGCAAGAGTCTGCATCATTTTCTTGTATTGAGTATTAGCGAGAAGGATTCCACAGCATCCCGTCCACAGCTAATGCAGCATTGACGGACTGAAGTGGATGTCTGTTCGTATTCTACTCAATAGCTCATCATCGTCTACGCTTTGATAGTTATGGGTTGGCGATGAACCTGTCGCCTGATTTGGTGAAGCCACATATAAGGTACGATACCGTTAGCATTTCTACCAGAGGACGTCTCAGATCGATCGTTATCCATACCAACCCTCTTACCACACCACTTCATCATGTTTAAATCTGCCTTGAGCGTTGCCGCTCTCGCGGCCAGTGTGCTCGCTGAATCTTCGTGCCCAGATTCTGTGATCACGATGACCACCAGCTTGTCTTATTCCGATATTACCGCTACCTACGTGACCGTCACACCAACCGACTATGTCACCATGTCGACTGCAACCCCCACGGTTTACAGTACCACTGTGACCTCGACCACAACCGTGGAACGGGAGGGCGTGTATGAATGTGCCGAGACCACCACAAAGTACCTCTCCAAAAAGTAATCCTTAGTCTTTGGAACATCATACTAATATCTTGTCCCATTAGGAGCGTCGACTACACCTCCACCGTCTACTCTGATACATACTCATCATCCTCCCTCCACGCCTTGACATCATGCGCCCCAGTCACCTCAACCGTGAGCATCTATCCCGGCACCGAAAGTAGGACCTACACAAGCATCGAATATTACCCTACAACCACCGCCAACACGACCGTCACGACTGCTTTGACGTCGTACATCTACATCACCTCAGGCGAGCCGTGGACCACCATCAAACCGGCTTGCACCTCCACCATCCTGGAAATCACCGGCACCGCCACCTCCACCGCAACCCAAGCCGCAAAATGCGCAGCAACCAACCTCATCGGCACCGACGGCATCGCAGGCCAGCGCTGGCGCGGCGCTCCCCTCGATGGCATCGCCAACTACGGCTCCGGCGCCGGCGGTGTCAAAGACGAGGGCGCGCACAAAGACGCCTCCGCCTGCTGCCAGGCGTGCCAGGACGACGAGAACTGCGCAGCGTCGATCTTCGTCGGCGGGCCCGCGACGTACGAGAACAATGGGCAGGTAGACGGCACTCCGTTCTGCCAGCACTTTAACCGGAATCCGCCTTCCGAGGAGAGAGGCTGTGGACTCGGCTTCAGCGTCTTCCCTGGCGATAAGCTGGTGGCGCAGTCTGGTTCTTGTGGGTATGTTGCTCAGATTGAGTACGCCCCGGGCACTTGCTATGAGGGTGACAGCGTGCGCGAGTGCTCTAAATATGCAGGCTACAGGAGGCCTTGAAGTTGTTGCCGGTGATTGGTGCATGACGTGTGACGAGATAGATGGCGAGTCGGTCGACTGCACTTGAGCGATGCATTTCTAGAGTGCAGGAGCAAGTGTCAGATATTCATATACTATGAAGCAATTTGATCTCATGAATGACGATGTGTTCTTTTTTGACAACGATGTCGCCGATGGCGCCTAGTATCCAAGGATCAAGAAGCCGTTCGTCACTTTAGGCCTTACATGGTGCCATCCGCTCATGTCGTCTCCTTCGAGACGAGGGCCACAAGAAACATGGGTATGGAATTGAGTAGGCACCAGCACCGTTTCCGGTCCTGCTGCAGCTTGATTGCGCTTGTACCTTGGAGTGCACATCGAAAGCTCACTGATTCGTAAAGTAGAAATATCGCATTGGAGAGGAGACGGTAAGTTCATTTCGACGGTATTAGTAGTATATGTTGCCCGCGCTCACGGACGCCATGTTCAGCGATACTGTGAAAGTTTGACCGAGATGCGATCTAGCAGCAAGTGGCGACGAGGAGACGACGAAAAAAGCCCAGACTGTTCCAGTTTCGCAAGGACCCGAGCAGTTCCCGTGGGGCTTTGCACGTAGTGTTGTGCTCTAATATATTGGTGATTTCTCGTGCGCAGTCCGAAACCCTCAGGCCGCGCAAATTTGGCTCCAACGAACAGACACAGCATCATACCTTTACTAACGGTGCCGGTGCCGGTGGCGAGCATGATGGTAGCGTGGTTGGTCTGATGAATGCGTTGCGGTGAAGTGCTGTGGCTACAGGGCGTCGATATTGTCTTCTTTTCGAAATGTCGACTGAGTAGGAATGCAAATGACAGCCATTAACGAATCGCGACTAAGGGTGTTCTTGTGAGGTTCGACAACAATCTTGTCAGAAGGGTCCATTCCAGTCTGACCGGGCTGTTCTAGGCTGGTCTAAAAGAGATTTGTGAATGTTTGTATGTTAGCATGCTTACTTCCAGTCCGATTCATGTCACTTCACCAGTGAGGCGAACGAATCCAGCGAATTTGTGGTTTGATGAGTTCATGGCTCTTTGAAAATGGATTCTAGAGTGAGCAATTTACTAGCGTCTTCATTTGGATATTCATTTCATTACCGACCACCTCTATCGCATGGGTTGCTGGACAGCTCAAGAGACCAGTGTTGGCAAATGGAAAAGGTTTCTTTTGACGCTAGAATTCATGCTCTTTGCAAAGCTAGCTGGCTCGTCCGGCAGGTATTTCCCACCCGGTGGTCTCTGCCGATCCCAACCTCCTAGCCTCACCATCGTACCAACCCATACGCCCCATTCGAAACAAGCGCGCTTAAATGTGGGTGTCGTAGGCGATGGGAGCGATGCTCTCGGGCTTGTTGTCCTTGGCGCTGACGGTGCGGGACTCGCGGGGCTTGTCGGCCTGGCGCTTAAGGAAGACGGTGGTGCCCTCCTCCTTGGCCTTGCGCTTCTTCTCGGCGTTGGTCTTGACACGGACGATGAACTCTTCACGCGAGCGGGAGAGGCGGACGTGCTCGACACGGAGGTTGACGCGCTTCTCGATGTAGCGGTTGCCGACCTGCTTGTAGATGATGACACCGACGGCGGACTTGGTGACGTTGTAGACGACACCGGTCTTGCCGTGGAAGTCCTTGTGGCTGCGTATATATGTTAGTGATTTGTCGAGGGTGCGCGCCAAGTCTGGCGCTTTCGCAGAGGCTCCAGGTGGTGTTGACTTACGGCATGCCCTTCTGGACGGCACCGTTGCAGACGACATCGACAATGTCACCGACCTTGTACTGGCGAAGGTAGGTGGACAGAGCGATCATGCCCTTCTTCTTGAAATCGCGAGAGAAGGCTGTGTCGCAGAGTCAGCCTTTGATGTTCATGATTCCCACGCCCGGCGCATCATTCCCAGTGCCACAGTCCTCCCAATGATTCCAGCCCATGGCCCATAGATGTCCTCCTTCTTTCTTCCTTTCCCGGCGGCGAGGTGTAAGACTGACCATAGCGAGTGCCCTTCCTGAGACCGGCGGAGTGACCCATTTTGGCTTATGTGTGCTGGCTGTAGGAGTGCGGATTAGCGATTGTTCGAGCGGCGGCGGTCGGGATCGAGGAGGGTGCGTACGTCGTTACGTTAGTATCTGGCGGAATGGATTGTCAGTGTGCAGTCGCAAACGGGCGCAGGAATGGAAACTCACCGTCGTGGGGCGCAAAGTCTGCTCGTCGTCGGCCTTCAATTCCTGGCGTTGTCTTCCACCCAAGCCAAAATGTCGAAGTGCTTGCCAAGCGCGGAAGCGTCCGTGCGTCGCACCTCCCGCTTTCGAATTTGTATCAACGCCAGGGCGAAGTTGAAATGTTGCTTCGAGACTACGACTGTGCCGAGAGACAATCACTAACCAGCAGCCATGGCCCCGTAAGTACCGCCTGCAGACACGCAGAGCTGAGCAGCATTCGACGACGTGTATGAGCAGGCTTGCGAGCGCGAGTGCGAGTGAGCGACCAAAATGCGACACTGGACATTCGTGTGTGTGCGCGCACGCGATATACGACACCGCGACACTGGATGCAACTTCTGTGGACGGGAACGCTTCATTGGGATGTGGTAGAGGGCAGGCATTGCTTGCGGCAGAAGAATCCAAAAGATGGAGGATGTCCAATGCTGCGCCATACCGATACAACCATCGCAACACATGCTTCTCCTGCATCATGGATCTTGCACCGGCACCACACGCATCGACATCGCACACCTTTATACGCCGCAATTCCTCGCTTGGAACATTCGGACGAACATGTGAACTGCACTGGACGACCTTTGGAGGAATCTGCAAAAATTTCAAACACCGCACGAACGCAACTCCTCACTCGCAACTCTCGCTACGCAAGCCAAACATACACCACTCGAATGCTCTCAGCCTGCCTCTGGACAATTCATGAACCATCCAAGCACGTGCTAACTTTCATTCAGTATCAAGTCTTCCAAGACCTACAAGGTCCCGCGTCGTCCCTTCGAGTCGGCTCGTCTGTACGTACATCTACAAGGCCACTGAGTGTGAGCTTGCTCCACTTATGTCTCAGATATCTAACGTGCATCCAGCGACGCTGAGTTGAAGACCGTTGGCGAGTTCGGTCTCCGCAACAAGCGTGAGGTCTGGCGCGTCCAGCTCACCCTCTCCAAGATCCGTCGTGCTGCCCGGTTTGTCTGCCCTACCCTCGCCTCCCGCGATTCATGTCTAACGAAATACCCAGTGAGCTCCTCACTCTCGACGAGAAGGACCCCAAGCGTCTTTTCGAGGGCAATGCTCTCATTCGCCGTCTGGTCCGTGTCGGTGTCCTCGACGAGTCCCGCATGAAGCTCGATTACGTCCTTGCCCTTAAGGTCGAGGACTTCTTGGAGCGTCGTCTTCAGACTTGCGTCTACAAGCTTGGTCTTGCCAAGTCCATCCACCACGCTCGTGTCCTCATCCGTCAGCGTCACATCCGGTATGCATCGACACTATGAGCTCACTGGAACGATCTCCACTAACACACCATTTTAGCGTCGGCAAGCAGATCGTGAACGTTCCCTCGTTCATTGTCCGTCTTGACTCCCAGAAGCACATCGACTTCGCCCTTACCTCGCCCTTCGGTGGCGGACGCCCCGGTCGCGTGCGCAGAAAGAAGGCCAAGGCTGCTGAGGCCAAGGAGGGTGGTGACGAGGAGGAGGAGGAGGAGTGAATCATACGCCCCTAGGCCATGGTTGACTATCCAATCCTCTCTCAAAAATTTCGGTACGCGGGTCATGTTACCCGCTGGCGTCAAGCCGGTCAAGGCTAGGAAGGCGTTCAGTTTAGGGTCGCATGAAATGAGAATCAGAGATCACGCGTTGCCCCCACAAAATTTCAATGATACCAATTTCTTAGTTCACTTGTGTTTCTTATGCCAGTACCCTTTGCCAACGTAGCCCACTACCCCTCCTGTCGAGTCGTCACAAGCAGATGTCACTTTCCTGATCTCGGATTCAGCTTGTAGTTACTCTACCTGGAACGCCTTGCAACGCCTTGCCATTGCCGCTGAGCCACGTATCAGATCTATCGCATTAAGCCAACCCGGTCTGTCAAGAGGCCTTGCAAACGCAGTCTCCACGATTCAATCCGCTTACCGCCTTGGGACAATGCAGGTAGTGGGCCGGATATGTGAGGATGCAATAGTGCCATATACAGTTGAATTCATGCACGTGGGTCACTTTCGCAAAGGAAGAGGAAGCCATTTCTGCGATTCAGGAACCGAATACTGAATGAGCAAGAGTAATTGTGCTCGATTCCGAGCAAATGGCTGCATTGAAGCTTGGTCTTTTAGTTTGGATGGGAGAACAATTCAGGTCGCGAAGGCATAGATACCAACCACATCAACGGAATATGGAATGGGTTTCATTGTGTAGATGGTGGGTGTTTGCCTACAAAAGGCTGGTTGAACTGCTGCCTCCCATCGACCTCGCTTCAACCCCACCCTCTGACTTCACTTGATGTTCTCACATGTGCACTAGCATTCACCTCTCCATTTCAAATCCACTCACTGAATAACAATTCGAAACTCACAAATACCATTTTAAAAACAAAAAAAAAGACCGAAAACAAAAACAATGCCTCAACAACAACCCCCACCGCACTACACCCTAATCCTCCGCCTTCCCTTCCCCCGCCCTCCAGGCCAGCACTTCTCAACCACAGTAAACGCAACCAGCAGCATCTCCCACAACCACCCCACCCAACAAACCCAAACCCTCGAGACCACACAGAAACCATCACAACAGCAACAGCCAAAGAGCACCTCGCGAAGCCCAGCCGCAGCACCAGCCACACAGCCTCCGACCGGCAGCGAAGGCACGCCCAGCATGGGCAGCAGCTTCAGCGACCTCAGCGGCGCGAGCGTGGCGCAGAGCGCGCTGGAGGAGGCGTTGATGAGTGATCTGCGAGCTGAAGGGGGTGGGTTGGGGAGTCGGGTTAGTACGATTGGGAGGTAGAATTGATGGATGGGTGTTTTCTGTTTTCTAGCCTTTTGGGAATATCATCGGGTGTTGTCGTCTTCTGCGTTGTTCAATGGCGTAAAAAGGGGTAGTGTCTTACTGCTACTTTTTTTGGAGGCTGGAGTTGAATTTAGCGGGCTCTGTCTGATGATATTATGGTTTATTTCCGATGGACTGGGAAAATGGTTTTCTTTTTAAGATATGCGATTGCAAAGCCTCTGTGGCGAGGTGTGGAACCGTCAAGTACTTCTCTCAAAGCACTGGTCAACCATGGAGAAGACTGGCAGGAGCAGCAAGTGCAAGAGCAATTCAAGACCAGAAACATGAGGGGTTATCGAAAGTATCTGATAGAAGTAATGTTCATTTATAGTGTGTACTTTACACTACACATGTGTTGAGACAACTACCATGCGTCCTCAAGTATGTTATTATACACATATTATACATAAGGCTCAGTGGAGACTTCTGCCGCCTCAACCCTCGTAGCCTGCTCTCCTTTTGCTGAGCGTAATCGCCCTGAAGACAACTTTTTTCGCTGATCCATCCTGGAAAGCCCATCCCGTTCCCAGTGCTTGCGCCAGAGTGTAGTACCGTTTTTCTTCAAGACAAATCCCGTCCATCTTTCCAATCGTACAAAACGTCCCCAGTATTTTTTACACGCCGCTCGACTCGCCCAATCCCTTGAGTACACCCTCGTAAACACCGAACATGATTGCTGCGCTGGGGACCACTCTCAACATGTGAGGAACCAAGCCACCATAAAGCGCCGCCATACCCTCCTCCTTGGCCACAGTGCGGAAGCAGCTCCAGAGTCCCGTATATTTCACTCTTCCCGAAGCGTCAACAGGCGCCTGCCTTAGCCTGGTCCGCACAACCTCGTGAGGGTACGTGATCAACGCCGCGACAAATTTTGCTCCACCCGCCGCTGTGAGCTTGCCAGTGTACTCAACAGTCTTGTCCCACATGGTAGGCATGCGCCCCGAGGCTTCCAGATCTTGCTGTCGTCGGCTCAAACTCGCCTTCGCTTGTTCATACAACACCCACTGCAGAGTGCTCTCGCTGACGCCCAAGTAACTCGCGCTCAGTCCACGGTAAAGGCCCCTGAAACCCTCCGTCCTGATTGTCGTCCTGACACAATCCCAAGCATTGCGGTACTGCCTTCCCATTCCACCAGGTCCAGCATTCTGCTTGTCCAATTGCAACCTCGTCTTCACCAGCCAAATTGGATTTGTGGCTGTGCCTGTGATCAACCCCGCCGACGCTGCTGCGAGCAAGTGCACGCCGGCGCTCTCTTTTCCGTCGAAGAAATTCTCGCTAATCAGCTTCTTGCCGTTGCCGTACGCCCAGAAGTTGATTGCGCGCGCGGGCACAACGCCGACGAGGTTGGGTCCTAGGCCTTTGAACAGCGCTTTCCAGCCTTCGACCTTGGGGATCGCGGCGAGAATTTGTCCAGTCTCTGTGATGTGTAGCAGTGCGGCGCGAGGAAGGGAGAGCTGGTGTGGTGGAGGGATTCCCTTTGCTGCTCGTCGCGCCGCCAGTTCGGTTTGGTAGAAAGTGCTTTGCAGGCGGGTCTTGAGGACATCGAGGGGAGAGGTGAGTGTTGCAGAGGTCATGCCACCTGCGCCGCCGGCGACGAAGTGGGCCCATGCTTTGCGCTCTTTGGGAGATGCGACGTCTTTTGAAGAGGATGCGGATGGGTTGGTGGCAGGGTCGACTTGGCCGAGTTCGCGCGATTGAGACGATGGAGCGGCGAATGCGGAGACCGCACCGGAGGGAGTGGTGGTGGCCATGTGTGCGATGTGGTTGAGCTGTAGCCCCGATGGGCTAGAAAGGACGCTTTCTTTTCTTCTTTCTTCCTGAGGGATTCTCTATATTTTGTTGCGCTCCTGAGAAAACTGATCGCTGGGATCGAAAGTGGCAAGGCGATTCGGTGGTGTATTAAAGAAGATATGCAAGCACCAAATATAGATGGGAAGCGATTGTGGATTGGTGCGAAAGGGGTGGTGGATTGATCAAGAGGATGTCTGTCTGCTTGCCGTGTGCTCCTATCCCATCGCAAATAATCTGTCCTGCAAGGGTCGGGGCTTCGGCGAAGTCCAGGGCAATTCCCTTTCTCGGACGTCATAGAATGAATGATTGAACGAATGCCGTGTCGCCATCAGTCGCGTGTTCCACCTTCGATACATATGCACTTCTAATATTCCTGACAACAATCCCCATACAACACTGTCTTACAGCAACACACACACACACACACAGCACAGGCATGTTCGCAACACCAATCCGCCTCGCCGCCAATGGAGGCCAGCCAGGCTTCTGGCGCCGCTCTCTCGACGAACTGAAGCGCCAGTCCAAGATCGCCGTCCGCCTCGAAGGCCTGCACAAACCCAACCAGCCTTTCCCCTTAGCGCGATTCGAACAGGAAGACTCTCTCGGGGGCATCAAACTCATGAGCGACGCCGACATGGGCGGCTTCAGCAAAGCCTCCATCACACACGTTCCCGGAACACCCGCTCTCACCGATGGAGAGACCGCGACCACAACACCGTCGCAAACACCACCGCACATGCTGTTCAAGGGCAAGATCTCGACGGAACTCCCTCCAAACAAACCCGAGGTCCAGCGCTCCGGCTACGCAGCTTGGCGCACGCGCGATCGCGGCACCAGTCTCTTCGGTAAACTGCTCTGGGACATCGACCCTTACGATCACCTCGCCCTACGAATCAAATCCGACGGTCGCAAGTACTTCGTCAACATCCAGACCGAGTCTATCGTGCCAACAGATCTGCACCAACACCTCCTCCCATCGCACACGCCCGGCGAATGGGAGACCGTCACAATTCCTTTCAGCAGCTTTGTCAGGACGAACTATGGAATGGTCGTCGAGCCACAACGCGAGATGATGAGGCAGAAGGTTCGCAGCGTGGGAATTGGCCTTATCGATCGTGTCCCGGGTCCTTTCGAGTTATGCATTGCGGACGTGTGGGCGACGAACAAGGCGCCTGAGAGGGGTGTCGATAGCGGATTCGACGTTGGCGGTGAGCCTGAGCACGAGGGCGGTATGATGGGTGAGGTCGAGCAGAAGAGGAAAAAGGGCGAGCCTGAGAGGATCTTGATCTAGAGTCTTGCTCAGGATGCGGAGATCAACTCATGCATACTGGCTGGTCTGCAGAAGTTTATCCGCTAAATATGCCACGACACGCACATTTCGAGATGGCACACCGCCACTCAGGAATATAGGCTTTATTGCCTTGAAGAACGATTTCTCAGCACAGCTCCTTCGGTCGCGAAGGATTAAAGATTTAGTGGTTGCGTGTTCACTTAGAGCCACACACATCAGGCACGTCTGTTGGAGTAAAAGTAACGCAACGCAGATGCAACTTTGCCACCACCGACAGCTTGCTACTGCGCCTTAGCTCACCCATGATCTAATGTGTCCGGGTGTTTAGATGCTGTATCCGCCCGAGCTGCAACGGCTATCCAAGATACTCAGACACGAGGTATCCACGACGGAGCACTCGTTTAGTACGTTGAATATTGAGACGACTCTCAAGGTCTCTCTTCTGTATATACTGTAGGAATATCATGACTGCATATTTCTCGCATTTATATTGCCACTTCTTCACGTGACTTAAAGTAAGGTATGCTCGTCAAGACATAGCGTGAAGAAAGTGGTCTGGACTTCAGATATCGGACCCTGTGCCAGCATGACTCGCCGACCCCAGAAGCCAGCTGTCGCGCAACGTGCGACAAGCTCTCCCCGTCTTCAATCCAACCACCATTGCTACACTTCTGAACATACACCACCACAAACCACAGATCAATCCAGCACCGAACTCACACGCCGACCACTCCACCCGAATCTACGCCAGAACAACTCTCATACTCTCCAACAAACCAAACACAACACATCCCTCACAATGGACCAAGCAAAGGAGTTCCTCGAGATGCCGCGCGAGTTCGTCAAGGACGGCCGCCAGTTCATCACCAGGTGCAGCAAGCGTACGTCTTCACTCCCCGTCCTCTCGCGAAGCATAGCAAAGGCTCTTAAGGAGAAGGAAGAGTTCCCATTCGCTGAGCATAGCGTCTCTCGGCCACGAGGCAAATCGCAACGAGTCGAACATGCTCCTCCTCCTCCTCCTCCTCCTCCACCACCTACCACGCACGCACGCATTGGAACCAGAGCATGAATGTAGACAAACCCACTAACATGCTCTTTCTCTCACAGCCGACAAGCGCGAGTTCCTGCGCATTTCCCAGGCCGTCGGCATGGGCTTCTTGATCATGGGAGTTATTGGCTACGTTGTCAAGCTGAGTATGTGCCGCTCTCACCCAAAAGCCGGGGCCTCCCAGCATTCAATTGTGGAAAACTAACTTCGACTTGCAGTCCACATCCCCGTCAACAACATCCTCGTCGGTGGCGCTTAAGCGTCTTCTCACGCATGGCAATTGCATGATTTGGCGTGGAGAACGAGAGCAGCGTCAGGCAAGGCTGGTGGAGAGGAAGAGCAGGCGAAGGTCAGAGCGAGCGGTATGGACACACAGCAACGGTTTCGCAGACGGTGAAAACACTTGCGGCGTACAGGCTCCCGAGCAGACTGCTGTGTTGGTCATCTTTTGCCGCGAAGCTCAAAAGGAGGCACATGAACGGGCTCTGCAAACCATTACAGAGTGCCTGTTATCCATCGAGGAGGACCCTGTGCACTAAAAAGCCGGCTCTCGAGAAAGGAAGGGAAAAAAGTTCCTTTTCTTGAGGTGGATATTCGATTTTCTTTTGGCTTCTTCTGAATTGTTCATATATATGATATTCACCCTTTTTTTTTTCTTTTGAGCTTTTCGACTTGCCTGCGTGCGCTTGTTATAGACCCGTCGGGCTAGTGAAACGACACGGCAGCTTGCCACAACAGCCCGGGAAATTGTTCTTTAAGTCTCAAGGTCAAGAAAAAGGGAGGCTGCATGTCTCTAGACGCGTGATATATGTATTTACAAGTCCTCAGTCATCACCAGAACGCCATGCAATTCTAAGCAAAAACCGATCCCCCAACTCCCGTCCGAAACAACCCAAAAAAGAAAGGGAAAAAAAGAGAGCCTCCCCTTCCACCATCTCACTCATCATCCCCCCAAAGCGCCGCCCCAAGTCCCCTCCCAAATCTCCTCCTCCTCGGCTGCTCCTCCGCCTCAGCATAATACCTCCCGTCATGCCTCAACTGCGCCGTGACCCTCGCGCCCATCGGCGCACTGCCCAAACTGGCCTTCCCAGCAGCCCCCCTCTCATCAACCCCAACCTCATCGTGCCCCTCCAGACCATCGTTCCAGCTATGCACCGTCGTCGTCCCGAGCCCGTGGTCCCAGCCATTCCAGCTCGTGGCCGCCACCACCGGCGCGGAAGGGTGCCAGCTGGCATCGCGAACGATCGTCTTCCACGTCCCCGTGCGGCCGTAGTAGTCGTAGCGGTCGGCGAAGCGTTCGTCCGAAGCCGGGCGTGAGTTCATGGTGGCGGACTGGACGTCGATCTGGGCGCGCGGCGTGCCGTCGAGGTTCCAGATGTGCACGCGGCCGTCGTGCGAGCCGGAGTAGATGTAGCGCTGGTCGGTGGACGTGGGCGGGGAGAAGTGGCAGCGGATCAGGGTTTTGAGGACGCGGTGGCCGCGGAATGTGACGAGGGAGCAATCGTGGGGGTGAGGCGTATGGTCCAGGACGTCGTAGGGAGAGAAGCGGTAGTCGAAATTCGTTGTGTAGTCCTGGCGAGATTGGTGTTAGTTTCTGGCATAATGGCATTGTTGCGACAAGTGCGAGGCTTCATCTTACCTGTGGGTTTATCCTCTCACCAACATCTGTCGACACCATCTTCCGTAGGTCCCAGAGCTTGCACGTCTGATCCTTAGCATTGCTGATGACATACCGGCCGTCACCCTTCGAATCGATGTACGTCAACCCCTCAGTATGGCCCAAAAACATGCCCGCAGGTCTCTCCGACCTAAGGCTGCGGCGGTCCCATACTTTCAGCGTCGTGTCATCGGAACCAGAGTACAGAATATGAGGACTCATCTTATCACCGAAGCACACCGCATTCACATCGTCCCCATGGCCTCGAATCTGCATCACGCTGCGCTGGGCCTCGAGATCGTACACGTACACGCTGTGCTCGCTAGTGCCCGCCACGATCTCGCCGCCATCGCCACTGAAGCGCAGCGACCAAATGCCGAAATGCCCGCGTACGCCACCGCCTCCCGTGTTGGAGAAGTCGAGATGTCGAGGCTCGGAAGCGTCGGTCGGGTCTGTGGTGGCGAGGCACACGTCGCTTCGAATGCTACTGTAGGCCAGGTATTTGTTGTCTGGGGAAAGTGTGGCGTCCGTGATGGTCCATTGTCCGCCGTAGTAATTGACAGTCTTGTAATAGCGCCAGTCGTACGGGTTTCTAGTGTCATACATGCGCACCTTGAAATCTTGCCCACAAGCAAAGAAGAAAGAGCCGTCCTCGCTGAATTGTCCCGAGTAGCAGCGGTCATTCAAGTTGATAATCATATCCGCTTTCGATCCGGGAATGAGCTCCTGGGTGGCGAGCGAATTCAATGCCCTTGCTCGGCCACGGCTCTCGACTCCAAGCTCGCGATCGAACATCCGCCTCGCCAAACGACGGCGCTTGTGTTGTGTGTTCTCAGAGAAGGGTTGTCCGCAAGCCGAGTGGTTGCAACGGTCGTTCACGCCGAAAGTACCACCCGCCATGAGTTTCTGGCCCTCTTCGGACGGAACTTTGGGATAGCGATCGCCAGTGAATCCCCGTCTGGATCTGCGGTATGATCTTCCGTACGGAACATATTCTCCATCGTCGTCATCGTCCTCTTCCTCGCCGAATCCACCAAATCCACCGCCACCTCCGCTCACAGAAGCCAACATTTGCCGCAATCGAGGGTGGGCGCCGAGCAGCTGGAAAAGTTGTGCCTGTGTGACTACATGCAGAGAACAGCGATGTCAGCAATGGTCCGTCAAGTTTCTCAGCAGAGCAACATAAACTCACCCCTCACCGTACGTGCTCCACCAGCGCTTGCCTCATTCGCAGCGGCAGGTGCGTCGCCGCCCTCTGCCTCCTCATCTTCATCCTCATCCTCGTCCTCGATCTCTTCATCTTCTTCCTCCTCGACATTGACCGTAATCTCCTCTCCATCCTCATTCATAAATGTCCCCTCCTGCGCATCGAAGTACACCGTCGTCTCGCCTTCATCCTCCTCCGCCTCGTCGTCCTGCGAAGCGAGGACCGAACTCGCGAGCTAATTGTTCCAAAAAAAAACATAGGTTAGCTAATTACCATCCACGAACCCACATCCCAACATACCGCAGTCTCCATCAAGCGAACAAAAAAAAGAGACCCAACCCGACTTCTCATCAGACGCTTACCTCGAAATCCATGTCGTCATCACCACTCTCCGAAATCCCCGCCCATTCGCTGTCCTCGGCCGAAGATTCCCTCTGCGCAGCCATGATTCGCAATTCCCAGCGCCCTGCAGATGAATTGGACAGTCCAAGTCCTCCAGACAATTCGAAAGGTAAGCAGTAGTAAGGAAGAGAGACGGGAAGCTCAAGAAACATGGAGATCGCGATGCTCACGGCTTGCCGAGGGCGCGCGGGTGAGATCAGAAGCTAGCTAGCGGGTAGGTACGATCGATAGGAGATTAGCGGGGCGTTAACTCCGTGTGATACTTTTACAGCGGGACAATCTACGTTCAAGGCCCGCGATCTGAAGGATTTGGCTTTCGTCTTTCGATAAAGGCTGCTATAATAACAATAACGGACAACAAATCTAGAACGTGTTCGAGACAGGGAAACACCAAAAACAGTATCATAATACACGGCAACAGACCTCGCTCATCAAGCTTCGATGGTCGTGGGAGCTTGACATTTCACTTGTCCTATATTTGATAATCACGCCAAAAACCCGAGATAAGAATACAGAAGGTATATGCACATCCCATTTCGCTTCAGGTCGAGTAGGTATTCAAAAAGGAAAAATTACATTACTTCCTTTTTCTCGTCCCTTTTTCCCCAATGCCATTGGTCGGCGGTCCTCCTCTTTCTTTTTTGACGATGAGAAGAAGAAAATGCATTCGTGTCTTCCCCGACCCGAGAACAAAAAGTAAAAGAACGAAAAAGAAAAGAGAGGGGAAAAAAAGAGCTCATGCTTTTGTCACAACCTTAGCATCCAAGTCCACATTGTACTGTCCGACATCCACAATGCCGCCGATTTTGTCGCTCAGATTCTCCTGCAGCGCCTTCTGCGCGGATTCGGCGTCCTGTAAAGACGAGGATGACTGCAAGATGTAGAGCACAGCGGCCCGAGCGAAGTCGACATCGATCGTTTTGGAAGAAGATGTGGGAGAAGCGGAAGACGCGGAAGACGAAGACGTTGCCGACGGCGCCGTGCTGGCGGACGTCTGCGAGGGCGACGGCGAAGAGTCGAAGACAATGCCGTTGCGTGTCGCTTCGGCCGGTTGGTCCGCGTTAGTCTGGGTTGCTTGTGGAGCGGGCATCCTGCGGTGCTTTTGTGCTTTTCCATTGAAGCTGACCAGGGCGTTCTCGGCGGCGCAATTGAGGTCGGCTTCGTTGAATAGGCCGAGCAGTGTCTGGGCGTCAAGCTTCATGTCGTAGTCTGAATCGGCAAGGGTGAGTAGGCGTGGGATGGCGTCGCCAATAGTGGCGTTCGCTTGCAAGCCTGATACGGCGATTGAAGAGCAGCCAGCAGTGGATCGCGAAGAGCATGTCGGCCCAGTGAAAGAGTTGACGCACAAGCATCTGCACGTGTCTTCGGCGGTAGGGAAAGCCTGCCCGCCATTCTCGCAAGTCACCTTTGCAGCACACTTGTTTGAAGTGGCTGCCTGGTTGGCCACCAGATCTGATTGCGCAGACGGAGCTGACTTGTCCTTCTGGTTCGGAATGACGATCAGTACAACAGGAATGACGGCGGCTGCTGCGACAAGCGCGAGGAGGAGCAGGAGCAAAGTGATGAATAGCCAGAGCGGGATACCACAGCAACGGCGCTGCTTACGGCTGCGTATTTGAGAGGCACCGTCGCTGTCACTGGGCAATGGCCTAGAGCTGCGGCGACTCGACCAGTTAGCCAGACTACGATTTTCGCGGCCGCCGGTCGGGGTAGATACAACGGGTGGAGGGAATGACGCGAGGATATCGCTCAGGCTTCCGGCGCTACGTCTGTACTTTTCGATTTCTCCGGAGCTGTTGTTGTTGCTGTTACCAGGGCCCTTGCCATTGCCAGGTCCAAGCCAAGCTTCCATACCGAGTCTACTAGCTGTACGACCACGGTCCAGGTTGGATGCCACTTTCGTCGCACGCTTGATCAGATCTGAAAGACTGCTGAGCGAACCACGTTTCTCTTCCTCCTTGATTTTGTCGACGTCGAGACGTGGCGGCTTTCTCTTCCCGGCTCGCGCTCCTGACAACCCGGTGGTCGGCGACATGAGGGTATCACTATCCTGGCGAATGATCCCAAGCCTGCCATCTTTCTCGGGGTCCTCGACCAGGATTTCTTTGTCGAGCGGGTCGTGGTCATCGTTGTTGTCGGTCTTTGCAAGAGGTGATCGGCCACGTAGCTTGTGTCCTGGTTTGGGCGTGTTCAGACTTTCTTTGGAGTTGACAGCGCGGACGCTTGACTTTGGACTGTCCTCAGGAGCGCTCGCTTTGGTGTTGCCAGTAGATTTGGGGGATGTCTCAAGGGATCTAGCATTTGAGCTTGGCATGTCTTCAGGATGGACTGGTGGGGGAGGCGGCGCGGTCAATGATTGTTCGACATGAGTAGTCGGACGATCTGCACCTGAGCCTGCATCTCCTTCGGATTGTCTCGTAGGCATCGGTATGTCTGCCTCCTCAGCTTTTTTCTGCTGGCTAGGCAGAACGGCTGACGCGTCATGTGAAGCCGTGCTTGAAGAGCGCATACGATCACCACTCTTCACGGTAGTCAAAGTTGGCCTGCGTCTCCTGCCCATGCTGGCTTGCCGCACAGGAACGTCAGATGGTGACTCGCCACGATCCGAAGACCCGGCGTGCGAACCAGGTGGAGGGTAGTAGTCGTTCATTCCTCTGGCTTCCTGCCTTTCAACCGCTGTCTGCTCTTGGGTGGACAAGTCTTCTTGGCCATCGTCCGCATCCTGCTGCTGCATTCTCTGCTGGAAGGTCTTGAGTGGTTCCTCTCTTGTCGGAGGTGGGACGTCTGGAGCGTAATCCGAATAGGTGGAGCTGGCAGCGATACTGACTCCGCTCTCTCGGCCATCTAGGTAGAATTTGGGGATGCCAATGGGAATGCTGGTCATGGAAACACCGCTTTGGCTTCCCCAAGCACCTTCGCCTTCCACCAATTCCTTGGTCAAAGACGCGCGTTCTGCCTCTTCTACGATAGGATGCACGTCGGCCATTTGTTGCGAATAGTAAGACGAAGGACCTCGTCGAGCAGAGGGAGGAGGTCCGAGAGGTGGGCGTGGAGGTCCGTTTTTGGTGTAAGTCGCTTGTTGCGGGATCGGGTATCCGTTCGAAGGGAGAGGAGGTCCGCCATAGCTGTACCCGTCGCCAGTCCATTGCCCGGTTCCGTGATGAGACTGTTGGGCAACAGGCTGCTGATAGTTAGATGGTTGGTCCGGCGAGACATGGCGAGACTGCTGTCTCTGTTGCGCTGGCTGTTGCTGGAAAGGAGGCTCTGCTGATGCGCTGCGAGACCCTAAACCGGGAGGAACATAATCTGGTCGTCGAGGCCTAGGAGGTGGTCCAGATCGCGCACCAGTCGCTTTTTGGCGTTGATCTTGGGGAGGAGATTGAGGAGATTGATGGCGAGGCACGGATGTTTGCTGGGAGGCTAGTGGCCACTCATCCTGCTCTGGCTCGCCATAGCCGCTGCCGTCATACATGTTGCTTGGCTGCGCTTTGGGATAAGCCTGCGGTCGGGGAAAGCGCATGCGCGGGTCTGACTGGTGGTTTCGTTGTGGCGGGTAGTATTGTTGCTGATAAGGTTGTTGCTGATAATGCTGTGGTTGCTGGGAAGGTCGTGGGCGTGGGCGTGCGGGCTTCTGGTGGCGACTCGAGCCCTGCTCGTGGTAGGCAGGAATGCCATAGTCGTCGTACGAATACCCGTTGCCTCCAGGGCCGTCAGAGGGGTGAGAAGAGTAATTCATCGTTCATGCAGGTCGCCGAAGCGGAAAACAGATGTGCTAGAATGTGCAGTGGTAACAAGTGTTGTGCGATGTAAACGAGTGGATAGGTGAGTGGCGTACAGCAGGGCGAATCAATCAATGCATGCGTGTTGCTGTGCGTTCGTGATCGCTGCCTGAGCAATAATCGGGGGATTGTTGTGCTGTGCTGTGTTGCGATTGTCGGGTTGGTTGATCGTTCCGACGGGAGGTACGGAGAAGATGCGAAGGCCCGCTGCGTCGATGTAGTGTTTGTACGGCGATGGGTATATAGGTAAGGTAGTATGCAGGATCGCGCCAGGCGATTGTACCAATGCTACGCTCGGCGCAACAGTGTCTTTCCCGAGGGTATATCGCACAGGAGTGAGGCGTGAGGCTCGGCCTGGGTGTAGTAGATGTGCTCGCAGGGCCTGGCGATGCGATGCGATAGGTGAATTGCACGTCCGCTCAAGCCGGCTGACGTGTGCGCGCAGGATGTCCAGCAACAGCTCGCGCAAGCAGCACAGCCAATGTCTTGCAGCGGCGACGGTCACGCGGTGGTACAGCTGCAGGGCCGCAGCAGCAGTGAAATGTCGGCAAGCCTGGACGATGTCGCCCTTCTATAATGCGTGCGTGCGTGCGACGGGCCCGAGTGGTAGCCAACGGCGGTCCAAGGGAGATGATCGCGTGGCGCGTGGGCGTGGGGTCAGGGAGGGAGTGTGTGAAGACAGCACAGAGCAATAAAAATGGAAAAAGGGTGAAAGAATGGAAGCGACGGTCGTTTGGCAGGCAGCGGTCGTCGGTCGATCAGTCTTCTTCACAGCAACAGACAGAGCCCGCCAAGGGGTGGTGGTGGTGTGGTGAGGTTGAAGCAGCAGCAGTGCATTGATGGCGGCGGCGTGCGAGACCTCATCACTACTACTTCCACCATCACCCGGTAGCTGCCAGACTACTCGATCGTCCTCGTTTCTTGCTGGAGGCCTGGCCTTGTGCCGTGCACCGACTGGGGTGTGTTCGACGAGGTCAGGGTGAGATATGCGGGCGTCCACACTCCTGAAACAGTAGCGCGCAGCCTATCCTCGACGCCTGTTGCTATCACTCTCCTATGTATGTACATTCCTCCCCTTGCGGCTGACATCTGGTAGATCTTCCATAGACGATACAATCGCAGCCAGTATATCCTGCCTCTTAATCCATCTGGCAAACTGGGAATGCAGAGCATAGATGCTCGCTTATCAGCCCTCGATCACAATCAACACCCACGTCTCCGCTCAGCCGCAAGTAGCAAGCAGTCAATCTGGGAGCTTCCGAGATTGAAGGTTCAAGGCACTAACGAATATCCCGTTGGGCAACCGGCGCGGCGGACAGGACTGTTCGTCCTCGCAATCAAAAAAGCACTTCCGTCCGCAACACTGGCGTGACCCGTCCCATCGTCTTTGCGAATTTCCCTACTTTTTCTGTGACCAGGATATCTCTCTCAACTGTGAAGAGGCCCGGCCGGCAAACGCGTGTGCGCTGTTTCACCTATGAAGGTGATGTCAGGGTGTCCGTGTTCTCTACCTTGTTCAATCGCCCGAATCGCCCCCAGCCACTGCTATATTAAATGTCGTAATGTCCGAATTTGCGCAACCCTTCATGGATGACGGATCTGCTTATAGTTTGCGATCCTCAATGGTCAGGGCTTCTAATATTACGGAATTTGCAAAGCAGCATCGTGGCTTTCCACGTTGGTCCTGGCGGTATCCTTAGAGTGGCGCCTTGCGATCGCAACGCTATAGGCATGCTTTATACAAGTGCACACGTATAGGCTCTCAGTACACGTGCAGTAGAATGTTCATACATGTACTAAAAATTACATGGATCGAAACTACAAAATATTGAAACCATATATACAAAAACAAACAAACATGCCCTTCCCAAAGACCGTCCATCCTCCCCAGCAAACCCCTTCCAACATATCACCGTCAAAGCTCCTCCTCCACCTCATCACCACCGCACCACCCAGACCCTACTACCTGGACCAAAAAAGCGCACATGTTCGCCGTCCAGACCGCAAACACTGACACAGGCACGCGAACGTTGGCCCTTCACATGCGCAGCAGCAGCCAGACCCGCATTATGCCGGTAGATCGCCATGACTTCCCGCCGCACCAGTGCTTGAAGCCAGGAAACGGGCGATGCAAACCCCATTATTGGGGCGGGAGATTGGATTGCTTGAGGTGTATACGAAGGCAGCGAGACGTTTGTTTTGTTATGTGGAGAGAAGAGTTTTGCGAGGGAGATTTGTTGGGGCTTGGAAGAGTTATTCATGTGTGATGAGGTGGAGATGCGCAATGGGTAGGAAGGCAGGGCGGTGCTGTCTGCATGACTTAGCATGACTTAGGAGCGTATCTTGTAGGCTTTTCTTGAGGATGGGATATCTCTGTCTATGGATAGATGAATCTTTGCTAACAGAGATTCGACGCAGAGTGGGTGATCACAATGATTGGATATTGAAATTATACCCGATGTTTTTTTCTTTTTCGTGGCATTTGCTGCTCGTTTGGTTGGCTCAAGCGTGTATCGTTCTTGAGCGGAAAGTTGAAGCTTCATTGAGCTGAATCGGACAACAGCAACAACGCGATAGTTTCGCATTCGTAACCGCTAGCACCACAAGGCAATGAGTCTAGAATGCCGATCAACATTTCATGTGGCTGCGACTCTCATAAGGATTCGTAGATCCAAAAAAACGACATATCAAACATTTTTGCATCACTTCGACCAACCCCAACACTAACCCGAACGCAGAATATGTTACAATGTTCCATTTGTCTCTTCTGCTGCTAGGCAAACCGCGGTCGCATATTCACCGTCATGGCTGATACTAATCTTGACAATCTGTCCAGGGACGTCTCCATCCTCTTCGCCCTCCTCCCCTGTCAAAGCCTCGCTCATAGTCGTCTCATCCTCCCTTCCCCAACCCTCCCGTCGCATCGCATTCCTCACCTCCGGCCTGTCCAAAATCACACCGTACACCCTCCTACTCCCCTCATCCTTCCGAATCTGGATCTCATCAAACATGAGCCTCCGCCACGAGCAAGCTTTCACAACAGCTTCCTTCGCAGCCCACCGCCCAGCCAAGTACCTCGCCGCTGCGTCTTCCCTCCGCTGACGTTCTCCTCCCTCGCAGGACGACGCGCTGTCGCTCTCGACACCACCCAGTGGGAAGCGCAGGTGGAAAGCGCGCTCTTCGCGGCTGGTGAACAGTTTGCGCAGGAAGCGAGGGAGCGTGCGCTGCGACGCGACGAGTTTGGCTATGCGTGGGATGTGCGCGATGTCTGTGCCGATGGAGAGCGAGGGGAAAGGAAACGGGCGGAGAGGAGGCATTGGGCTGTTTGTTTGCGCGGTGTGGGAAGGCGACTGGAGTTGTGGTGGACGAGCAGGATCGACAAACATCAACATGGAAAGCCGAGTCCAGGCTGGGCTCTGATTGTTTTGGCGATTCGAGAGTCCGCCGATGACCCTGATTGCCAAACCCTAACCTTAATCGACACACGCCACTGAAAGCCAATTGGAAACCTTCTGTGCCTTGACCTAAACAAAATTGAGGCTCGGCCACGCGAGAGAGCGGGGCGAGATTTGGTCGAGCGGGAGAGAAAAAGCGGTGCTGTCTTCATCTTCAGCCAGATCTCCGTTCCAAACCCCACGGAGACGACCGCCTGTCCCTCGCACTAACCGTAATGCCGTAAGGTCATGCCATGCTAAAAGTCACATAGACTACTACCAAGATACCCTACCGAATATACACACAAAGATAACTAGGTCTTCCTCTTTCATATTTCCTCTACCGCACGAAAAGAAAGAAAGAAACATCTTAAAATTCTAGCTCGCCGCTTCAACTACCCCTCTAACCCCATCCTCCCCAAACGCACAACAGCAACAATGACAAACCGCTACACCGACGCAGAATGGGCCTCCATAATCGCCACCACCGTCTCCGCCATCAACAGTAACAAGAGCACAAAGCCCGTGTACCCCCTCCCCAGCTCCATCCCAGGCACCATCGACCACACCCTCCTCAAGCTCGATGCCACGGCCGCGCAGATCGACAACTTGTGCGCTGAAGCGCGAGTCCACAGTTTTGCAACCGTGTGCGTGCGCCTCAACTGGGTCTCGCGATGTGTGGCGAACTTGAAGGGCACTGCTGTGGGTGTTGCGAGTGTGGTTGGCTTCCATGAGGGGACTGGGGATCTCTATCAGAAGTTGGAGTAAGTGGCTGTTCTTGTGTTAAGTTGTGTTGTTATTCGCTCTGTTTCGTGTGAGAAGATGCATGTTGAGTGTATCCATGCGAGGGCGAAAGCATCTGATCGAGGTCGTGCCTGCTGCTGTCATCGTCCATATTTACTGCCAACGAGAACCCACCCACTAACCTCACTCCCCCAACCACAGAGACACAACCCTCTCCCTCCAATCCGGCGCCAGCGAGCTCGACACCGTCATGAACGCCACCCACCTCCTCCAAGGCTCCTACTCAGCAATCTACACCGAACTCGCCGGCCTGCGCTCCGCAAGCCCCAACGCCCTCCTCAAAGTCATCTTCGAGACCTCCCGCCTCACACCCGACCAGATCGTCGCAGCCTGCGTGCTCTCCGCCGCGGCGTCCGTCGACTATGTCAAGACGAGCACCGGCTTCCTCGCCGCGGACGACTGCATCGTCGGGCCTAGCGGCGAGCGCAAGCCTACGGGCGCGACGAAGGAGGATGTGCAGCTCATGAAGGCGTGCTGCGAGTACCTTGGGTCGGAGGAGAGTGCGCTGGGCGGCGCGTCGAAGAGGAAGATGAAGGTTAAGGCTTCGGGCGGCGTGAGGACGCTGAAAGATGCTGTCAACATGATCGAGGCTGGCGCGGATAGACTCGGCAGCAGTGGTGGTGTTTGGATTGCGAAGGAGGGTCAGGCAGCTAAGGAGGGCAAGGGAGGATTGGATGGTGAGAGGCCCAAGGGCGTGGAGACGAGGACGTTCTCGGATTACTAGAGGACTACGAATGTTACTACGCATCAGCACTGGAGCGATCCATCGAACAATAGATTCCCTATTGCTCACTCTGGCTACTCTCGTTCTTTGCGCTTTGTTCGTGCGCTGTTGACATCTTCCGAACTCTTTGCGCTCATACGAAATCTCGGTCTTCATTGTCGGTTGGAAACAAACACGCACACACACACACACACACACACACACACACACACACACACACACACACACACACACACACACACACACACACACCGTCTCTTTTTCGACCGGCGTAACAGACTTTCCTGTAAGCGAGAGGACTCAAGTCGTGTTCGCCGTAATGTTGCTCGGCTCCGCTTCAAGGTAGCCGTTCATGCCGGATATGAATCTCTCAGCTGACACCGTAGGTACTGTTTCAGTAACGCCACGGCCGTGTCATGCAGGAACTCTGCTGGGTGGTCGACAGTGACGCAATGTTCCAGATTTGCCCTGCCTACGCGCTTCACAATAATGTCAATGATCACCCGTCGAAGTGGTGATCCAGCCGGGGTAGATGCCCAGATGTGGTTGACGAGACCGACGGAAGGTATAACGCTCCAGCCCGGGATGTGGATGACCAGTGAACGCATTGCAGTGTTGCGAAGCAGAAGATCATCGAGGACATCTCCGAGTAAGTAGAGATCGATTATCGCTCTGAGTTTATGCCTTGGCGCTTCTCCGTTGAAAACCACTTTCCCTGTGTAGACCCAGACAAGATAGGCTTGGAAGGCGTCCACTTTGACCTCGGGCAGGCGTACGATCTTTTCCTTGCCTTCAGCCCACAGCTTGGAGCAAGCGGCCTCGAAGAACTTTGAGTTGGCGCAGACGAGGTGTCTGTGAACAGTGAACTCTTGCGTCTCTGTTGTCCGAGGCGCACGATATTCGGTCTCAACCTCCGTCTTACGCTTCTTGCAGTTTTCGGTTATCTTGTGGGCAGCGGCCAATGTATGTTTGAGTTCACGGGCCTGCTCTCTGCGAATGACTTGCGACGCTCGGCGGTCTTTGAGGAGTTCTTCGCGCTTGATCGCAGGGAGGCCGAGTACATATGACTTGTCTGCGACGGAGAGGAATTGGCCCTCAACGGGAAACAAAGGCTCTTCGTCGCCAAGTCCCTCGCAACGCGCGGTGCAGCCCACGACCACAGTGATCGTGTCGGTAAAGTTCTGGCTAGAGTGTTGTCAGTAGGAGATCAAGGCTGCTTGGAACCCGTGTGAATGGTCACCAGAAGCGCCTCGGTGAGTATCTGTCGTCAGCCGCTTGCTCACTTATGCCGATTGCGTCCATGGCGAGTAACGATCGTGTCTGGTGCCTGATGGTAGGACGAACAATTTGGTTGCGATTTTGGTGAGGACGCGATGAATGTGAAGGTGAAGGTGGACGGACCAAAATGCATGTGCGATGAAAGCTTGCCTCGTGAGAAGTGGCGTTGGTGTTTGGCAAGAGCGAACATTTCAACAAGGCAAGCACGACCGAGCAGAAACACAGCTCCACTTCCAGCAGGATGCGCACTCCAGTCTGTTGAAATATGCACTGGAAGTATCGCCTTCAGCGATCAACTCACAAACACTTTGCGCTCGCTCAAATAAACTCGTGCTACAGCAATACATTTGCTGCAGATGACATACCCTATTTCGGTTGAGTAGATTGCTACACCTGGGCAGTATGCCACAAAGCAACGATTGAAAAACAATGTC
Organism: Cladosporium oxysporum; assembly: GCA_035771495.1. NCBI lineage: Eukaryota > Fungi > Ascomycota > Dothideomycetes > Cladosporiales > Cladosporiaceae > Cladosporium > Cladosporium oxysporum. The sequence continues at coordinate 983,811 of JAWNKS010000006.1, forward strand.
AGCAATAACGCCACATCTACATGTATACCCTCATAGCCTCGAAGTTGGGTAATGGCGCAAGCAAGGCGGCTACATCGACAAGCATCTCTCTAACGAGCGAGCTCACAAGCGTTGGCGCATGCTCTTGCGATACGGCTCTCGTTTCTTCACCAATTTTACCATGCTGTCCATTTTACGTATCACAGCTTGATGCCGTTGAAGTGAAGCTCCAAGGATGGTCGTGACTCTCGCCGAAATTCGGTGAAGCTTCGGCTTCAACAAAAAGACTCACATCAGAGCACATCTTTCAAAGCCATTGGATCAGCTTGATCGATTGAACACAACATAAAAAACAAAAGAGAAGAACCAACTCTCCCAGAAGATCGAAAACATTCCGCAAAAATGCAGCAAACCAACGACACTCAGGCCGGCATCGTCGCCCTAGTCTTCAGCAAAACACCACTCACAGTCGAAGCAGCACCAACGAAACCATCGACAGGCAAATTGCCCGTCCTCCTAGAAGACATCTTCGCCCAGAATGAACCCCTCAAGGAACCCTCAACCCGCTACCTCGACAGTAACGGCACAACCGCCCGCGTCCTGGAACTCACCATGCAACTTCGCCACTCGCCCTCCCTAGCGGAATGCACCAAAGCCACCCAACACCCAACCCTAGTCCAACTCCAAGAGCAAAACAACTGGGACATCGTCCTCCAGCCCGCCTCGCTCTACGACCTGCACCGCACTCCCGGCCTCGCAGTCTTCGACATGGACTCCACCCTCATCCAGCAAGAAGTCATCGACGAGCTCGCCCGCGCCGTAGGCCTCTACGACCGCGTCGCCGCCATCACCGAAGCCGCCATGCGCGGCGAAGCACCGTACACGGACTTCGAAGCCTCGCTGCGCGCGCGCGTCGGGCTGCTGAAAGGCGTGCCGACAAGCATCTGGAAGGATCTGCGCGAGGGCGTCATCACTTTCACGCCGGGCGCGAAGGATCTGGTCAAAGTCCTCAAGGGCCTGGGCTGGAAGACTGCTGTGCTGAGCGGCGGGTTCACGCCTCTTGCGCTGTGGGTCAAGGAGACGCTTGGTCTGGATTATGCTTATGCTAACCACCTTGTTGCCGACGAGAGCGCGGGCGTCCTCACTGGTGAGCTGGTGGCTGATGCGCCTATCATTCATGCCGCGAAGAAGCGTGAATTGCTGCTGCAGTTGGCTGCTGAGAATGGAATTCCTGCTGAGAGGGCGATTGCTGTTGGTGATGGTAGCAATGATTTGCTTATGATGGGCGTGGCTGGCTTGGGCGTTGCTTTCAACGCGAAGCCTAAGGTGCAGCTTGCGGCGCCTTCGAGACTCAATGGTGAGAGCTTGATGGATGTTGTGCACGTTCTTGGATACACCCGCGAGGAAGTGCAGAAGTTCTTGTGAACTCGAAAGAATTTCCTGATTTGTTTTGATGAAAACGCGATGACTAGAATTTAGATGCGATGGCTGCGAAGTCCTCAGCCACACGGTTGAATGTGCCAATAAGACATTACCACTCGAGCAGTTCCCTCTCCGCCACCTCCTTCTCGAAACCCTCCAGCACCTTGCCAACACCGCTTTTCACAACGCCCAGCATAGTCCTGCCCTTCACCCTACTGTAGAACACGGGGCAATCCCTGCTATCACATTTGACCTCCTCCCCAAAGCTCAGACCGGCACAACTCCTGCACACATCCTCCAGATCGCGATGTCGCTGCTCCGCCTTGTGTATACTGCCTCGCAGCGCGAGCAGAGTCTGCTGCGACCGCAAGTTCCGGCACGTATGACACAGCGGCAAAGGTGCCGGCTCGCGGGATTTGGGCAAGCGGTCTCGACACACGATGCAGAGCGACGAGCCCATGTAGCTTTCCATCGTCTTCTTCTTCGAGGTCGCGTGGTCGGTGTCGCCGATCAGGCGGATGCGTTGGACTTTCGGCATTTCGTCGTACCACTGTCGTACGTTTGCACCCACAAGGTTGAAGATTCGCTCCAGCGGTGGTATCAAGTTCTTCGAGATGTAGTACTCGGCATCCAGCTCAGCGTGCTCTTCGTTGATCAGCCTCTCGGGCTCAACGCAGCGTTCGAACAACCTCGCACCTGGCGCGCCGGCGATGACGACGTATGGCACTCGCTCGCCGTACTGAGGTTCTAGTCTTGGATCTTTGAGCATGCGCTTCGTGGCGATCAGGGCGCCGGGTGGCGCGGGGCCTTTGTCCGAGTAGGTTCCTAGCTTGACCTCTTTCGCGAAGCAGAAGTCTTGCACGGAGAAGCGACCAGTCATGATCTTCGTGCACTGCGCTTGGAAGTAGCGTTTGACCTCGCTCAGATCAGACGTGCGGAACAGTAGCTTCAGCGCCTTCTCTTCAATTTTCTGCTCTGCAGGCGTGCCATCCCGACGAACTGTCTCGATGCCTTTTGCGTCGAAGTCCGGCTCGGTCTGGGAAGGGTGTTCGTACTTGAAGCCGACGTAGCGCTTTTTCGCCAACAATACGCATGGGTGGTAGACTTTTTCGAATTTGAGCTTGATTGGTCTGGGGTTCATGTCGGTCACGGCCTTCGAGATCTCGTCGCCGATCTTGAAAGCTTGATCCTTGGAGCGGCCTTTCAGGTATATGAACAGACTGTCCGTATCGCCATAGACGACTTCAGCACCCCACCGCTCGACGGAATGGATGAGAGCAATAGCTTTCTCTAGCGTTTCACGGCCAGTCTGAACAATGGAGTCTGCAATCTCGGAGCACGGCATGCGACCCGAGAAACTGGCGGAAGTATATCCATAGGTGACATTTGCAATGAGTTTAAGGGCGAGCTGTCTGTTATTGAGAAGCTGCTGGAGCGTCTTGTCGTCTTTGTCCACTTTCATGCCGCTCTTAACCATGACACGGGTCTCCAGGATCTCGCCCAGCATCTTCGCGAGAAGCGACTTGCGCATTTCGGGCCTGACGTACATCATGCCGTTCGGCGCAATGTTCACCTTATCCTTGACGAGTTCCAACAGACCAGGCGTCCGCTTGAAGTCTGCGAAGCCCATCTTGTTCGTGCCTCGCCAATTCGTGATGCGACCAAGGCAGGTGGAGTAGCAGTAGTTGTAAGCAATCACAATACTGGGATACAAACTCTGGAAGTCCAGGACAAGCAGTGGGCTGGTGTAGAACGATGACATAGGCTCCATGACAAGTGGCAGACATTCGAGCGCGTTCTGGGCGCCGACTTGCTTCCGTGAAGGTGACACTAGGACGAATGACTCCGGCTTCGCAATGCGGAACATGAGCGATTCAACCTTGAACTGAGAGCCACGACTAAAGACCGAGAAAAAGTCTACACCAAGAAGTCGGGCCTGTTCTGATGTTCGCGGAATGAGCTCATTGGCATCTAGGATCTCCAAGTCAAGCTGTGTACGTGTGAAGAAATAGTCGAGCACCTTAGCCAGGTCGCGGGGTTTGCTGCTGCGAAACCATTTCGTCAACGTTGCAAAGGAGTAGTGAGGGATGCGTCTATGCAGTAGATGAAACACGACATTCTCCATCGTGTATTGCAGCAAGTTCAGCTCTGACCTCATGGCTCGCCACACGTTGATGGTGTGCCTTCCAGTAATGCGAACAGTCGAAGTGTGAGTGAAGCCCCATTTGTCTGCGTCTTTGCCGAACCGACCATGCGATTGCGACTTCATGCGCGAGAATTCATCCGGAAGATTGAATTCGTATTGCAGCCTTGCGCGCTCGATGAGATAGCCCCAGCTGCTGTTGTGTACTTCGTACCCGGTCAAGATATCGGGATCATGTGACCTTACAATGTCGACCATGCGGTTGAACAGATCGAGCTCGTCATCTTCCTCGTCGATTTGGACGTTGTTGCCAACGATGCGGCGGATGCGGTGAACAAGAGTGTCGTCTTTGGGATCAGTGAGAACGACGACACCGATCTTCGTGTCTTCATCGAGCTTCTCTTCGGCGAGACACCACACGACCATGTTGACGGCATCCTTCTCGGGATCGGGTGAAAGATCGGCACGGGTGTTGACGTGTACCTCCAAGCTCATAGTTGACATATATCCAGTCTCGTGCTGTACACTGGTACTGGCTTTGCGTTGGGAGAACTTGAAGCCGTGCTTGTTCTTCTGTGTCGGCCCATCGATCTGCGATAGTTCGCGTGCTGGGCGATTCTTACGCTTGATCTGGGTCGTTGGCGGACCGTCCGCCTCCATATCTTCGACGGTGTCTCGCTCCACAATCTTTTCCGATCTCATCCACCGCTGGACGTCGCCGTAGGAGGGCGGAGGCCGCATGATCTCCCATGTCTTTATGGAGCATTGACGTGCACGCCTTTGATCGACGAGATCTTGCTTCGCCTTATCAAGTAGCGCCGACTTGACGGGCACAGCTGATCCCTCTTTGTCAAACGCTGGTAGAAACGGCAGCGTGAGGCTCTCGAGACGGAACTCTTGGCCGGCATATTCGCGAGGACGCTCGGGTACATCGCTCTCACAGCTGTAGTAAGCACTTTGATAGAGCACCGAGGGAACCATGGTCTGTTCGACGTCGATGAAAGTTGGCGGTGCTTGGCCAAAGACGAGGTGATGGACATCACTCGTAGAGCAAAACAAGTTCGTGTAATTCGAGATTGCCGCAGAGCTCAACATTTGCTTGGTGCGATCAGGCCGAGTGGCGGTCAAGGTCGAGGACGCACTTTTCATAGAGTCAAACGAGGCATCAAAAGACCGATCCGGCTTCTTCGTCGGCGACGCCGCTTTCTTGTGTGGCGTCATGTCAGTTGTGTCGCGTTGACTCAGCCGTAGTTGCGTATCTGGATCGTTTGGATCTTTGACAGAAGGGAAGCTTAGCTTCCTCGACGATGAGGAAGATGACTGCTGCGACAATTTTGGCGGCTGGCCAGAAGGTGGTAAGACTGGCCCATTGGCAAGAGCTTTTGCCAGTGCATCTGTGTTCCCCGTCACGGCGTGAGATGTCGCGCTAGCTTGCTGTCGAGGCTTCGAGTCCTGGACGCGGAAATTGCTGCGCTTTGACGTAGCGACATCCTGCTGTGAAGACGTTCTTGTCTTCTTGAACATGCTTTGGCTATCGTCCGGGGCATGGCGCTTTTCTCCGATGTTTTTGGCATGGTCTAGAGCTTCTGGCAGCACCTTACCATTCTCCATATGTTCGGCGGCAGCTTCGATCTCTGCCGCGTCTCCTGCAACTTTGGCTTCGCCCATGTCGTTGCCGAGACCAGCATCGGCCAGCTTTTGTCGCTGCGTGAGCGCTTTCGTCTTCGCAGCCTCCTCGTCCGACCCATACTCATCTTCGTTGGCGAGCTGAGCAATCGTACTAAGATCGACCAGAATGTCCTCTTCCTGCTTCGTCTGAGTCAAATGTTCAAAACTAGATTCTTCAAAACTCATATCTTGACCATTGGATGCCCATTTGGAGGTGAGTGTAGCCTGGAACAGATCTATCACACTCTCAAAGACTGTCGGCACGTCATCTCTGGTTTGCTTGCCTGCCTCAAATGCTTCGAAGCTGATGTCTCCACCACCTCTTGCTTTACGTTCCTCGCTCACCAGTTGATCGATCATTTCTCGGAACTCGTCTTCGTGGATCCACCCCCCTTTCGTATCGTTTCGAGGATCAGCACTCATACTTACAAGTACCTCAGGTGGAAATGGAGATGAAGTAGGATTAGTCAAGCCCATACGGAGTTTGCGTCTTCGCGTCTCATCCTTCCACAGACCAGCCATTGAATGTACGAGCTTCTCCTCTGGTGGCAAGTTTTCGAGCAAGCTCAAACGCTCAATGAAGCTATGATGGAGTGGCCTCGGCTGTATCTCATGGCGATTGAGGATATCCTCGACACGTATATCGAGCTCAAGCTGACAGTGACTCTGTCGAGGAAACGCCGATTCTTCCAGCAACTGCTCCTTCTTGATAGACCGATCGTGCCAGAGGTGAGTCAACTCGTCCAGTTCTTCCCACATGGGGACCGGCCCTCGAAAGCGTGGCCTCGAAGACTCAATATATGCACAGCCGTACAAGTTGAAGTCGCACATCCACTGCAGCAGGTATTGCAGATGGGCCTCGAAGGGTTGGAAGACCTTCCTTAAGATTGCACCCTGTTGGAGCAAATCGTTGAAACGAGTCATGTGCATGGGATTCAACAGATAGATCTTGAGGAAGTAGTTGTGTCCGACATTGTAGCCAAAGAACGGTACTCCCTTGACCAGACTGATGTGTGCCACGAATGTTGAGTTACGCGGATTGTCGTAGGGATTGCGTCGGTAAGACAGCGCAAGCGCATGATCGATGGAGTGGCGTAAAGTGGTAATATACGTGTCGACAGCATTTTGCTCCACGGACTCGGTATATGGTATGTAAAGATATGGAAAGGCGCCGTGAATGTGCATGCAGACTTTTTGACCGGTCTCGGTAGCTCCAAAGACGCGTATGACCGGGACCTGTGGCAGATTGTTGCGTTGTGTTGGCGTATCTCTGAGCGGTCCCCAGAGTGGTGGATCCAAAGGTCCTGGAGCACTCTGGTAATGGTCCAGGCAGTTCAGCCTGACGCGGAAGGCTTCTGCGTCCTTAGCCATGGTCGAAGAATGGGCTGGTGCAGGTCATGATCTTCCGTCCATACTGTGTGTGTATATGGCTGAGTTGGTGTGTCGTCGTCCTCGCGATACGTTTGCCAGTCGTCTTGTTCTTTGTCGACAACAGACGCGTCGGAGTGGCGTAGAGTGGCATCGCGCGTAATCTCAAATGACGTCGGCGTTCTCAGCCACCGGCTCTCGCTTTTTGACTTTCAGGCGGAGAGAAGGGAAGATCCGAACCTTGGAGTGCTTCCTTTGATTTCACTTCATCTTCCTGTTTGTTATTTGCATTATCTCCCCTTATGTCCTGACGATAGTCGGCCCTTCTCACGAATATCTCTTTCCCCAGCCATCGGGTCGGACATGGCATAGTATCACATGCCATGCGATCGATGGCCTTGTCCTAAGCTCGGCTTTAATTGACACTATGCCTGCTACGCCGCCTAGCCGCAGACGCACGCTCTAACCATATACCACCAGCGTGATCACGGTGATCACCCACCCCGCAAAGCGAGCAGGTCACCATGTCGACATACTGTCTGCATACCGCATTATCCAGGCCGTCTTTGCCATCCTCGCCGTGATCCTTCTCGACCGTAGCACCACATGCCCGCCTCCGCCCAGCACGCTAACCCATCTGCATCTGCAAGGTGTCGAGCACCTGCAGCGCCCCGCCGCCCCTATGTCATGTCCTGCGTCTTCCCCGCTCTGTATATGCGACGCATCCTTCTCGACTTTCCATACAGTCCATCTATGTGGCGATCGCGGGAAATGAAATGATGCCTGCTAACGGCTCGTCTGTCACGCGCTTGTCTTAGACCCTGGCGCTCCTTGCGGCATATGTACGTTTCCTGCTGGCGCGCCTGCACGACTGCATCTCAGCTTGGAAGGTCAAGAAAACTTGCCAGCAAATGCATCGGGCAGGTACCAGTATTTAACCCTTCCTTTCCGCTGCTACTGAGGTACATTCAGTACACGCACCTGTGTAAGCATCCAGGCAATGACCGTCAAGATGGTCTTGCTCGATTACTTCCTTGCAGCGTCCTATGCTCTCGTGCCATCTGTTTCTGCCGACATCCTTCCCCGTCAGCAAAACGCGACTCTTGACTCATGTCCCGGGTACAAAGCTAGTGGTGTCGAGACCACTGGCAATGGCTTGACTGCCACGCTCACGCTCGCTGGTACTGCTTGCAATGTTTATGGCACCGACCTCGAAGAGCTCACTTTGACTGTGGAGTATCAGAGCGGTAAGTTTTCGAGCTTCACCTACAAGATTTGACTTACAAGACTAATGCATTGCAAAGACCAGCGTCTGCACGTCAAGATACAAGATCCCGCCAATGAAGTCTATCAAGTCCCCGACTCTGTATTTGAGCGCCCAAGTGGCAGTGGTGGCAGCAGCAATGGCTCGGACCTCGAGTTCAAGTACGAGGAAGATCCTTTCAGCTTCTCCGTGGTCCGACGTGAGAGTGGTGAGGTTCTCTTCGATACGTCTGCAGCACAAATCGTCTTCGAGAACCAGTATGTGAGACTTCGCACAAGTCTTCCGAACAGCCCGAGCCTGTACGGTTTGGGAGAGCATTCCGATTCATTGTAAGTTGAGCGAGTATCACCATTGATACTACTAAAGTACTGACGATCAATGCAGCATGCTCAACACGACCAACTACACACGCACGATCTGGAACCGCGATTCTTACAGAATTCCCGAAGGCTCCAACCTTTATGGCGCTCACCCAGTCTACTACGACCACAGAGGTGACAATGGAACCCATGCTGTTTTCTTGTTGAACAGTGACGGTATGTTCAATAGTGTTCTTCGCCATGTCGATCATTGCCGCACGGCATCTGCCTGCCAAGCTGCCAAATACTAACTCTCGGCTAGGTATGGATATCAAGATCGACGACTCTGACGGCCAATTCCTCGAGTACAACACTATCGGTGGTATCATCGACCTCTACTTTGTTTCAGGTCCAACGCCTGTTGAGGCTGCTCAGCAGTACTCCGAAGTGGTCGGAAAGAGCGCGATGATGCCATATTGGGGTTTCGGCTTCCACCAATGCCGCTACGGCATGCGTGATGTTTACGAAGTTGCCGAAGTCGTCGCAAACTACTCGCAGGCAAATATTCCGCTCGAGACCATGTGGGTAAGTGAACACGGGGCGCCTATCAATGTTACATCTGCGACACCACGCTGACTTAAACCCTTCGCTCTGCAGACCGATAGTGAGCCGAAATGACTATTAACATATTAACGGTACAAGCTAACGATATTGCAGTCGATTACATGTACCAGCGCTGGGTCTTCACTCTTGATCCGGAGCGTTTCCCATTGGAACTTGTGCGCGAGCTTGTTGATACGCTGCACGGTAACGATCAGCACTACGTTGTCATGGTCGACCCTGCTGTGGCGCACGCTCCCAACAGGAACTACGAAGCATTTGAAAAGGGTGTCGACTCGTTCCTGAAGTACAGCAACGGTTCTCTGTACAAGGGTGTTGTCTGGCCCGGTGTCACCGTATACCCAGACTGGTTCAAAGCCAGCACGCAGGAGTATTGGGACGATCAGTTCCTGACATTCTTCGATGCCGATACTGGTGTGGACATTGATGCCTTGTAAGTATTTCTGCATCTTCGAGGGAAGCTCCGCATCACTGACACTATTCAGATGGATCGACATGAATGAAGCAAGTAACTTCTGTGCTTGGCCATGTCTTGACCCCGAGGCCGAGGCTGCCGCACAAGGACTACCGCCTAAGCCACCTGCGATTCGTCTTGGAAGCCCACGACCCATCCCAGGCTTCCCCGAGGCTTTCCAGCCCCAATGCCGTGCAGTCATCACCTTCAATGTGAACGCGACTACCTTCTTCGGCGAGAATATCCTTATCCTTGGAAGCTCGATCACTCTTGGCAACGAGAATATTGTCAATGCTGCTCCTCTCAACGCTAACAACTACCCAATCTGGAGCGCGACCATCGACATGCCCGCGGATGGTACTTTCACGTACCAATATGTCCGCGCACAGCCTGATGGCACTTTCATCTATGAGAACACAAACCGCACCGTGACCACTGGAGACTGCGACAGCACTGGCAGCACACAAGACACAATCACGACTAGTTCACCACCGCAGTCCAAGTTCAAGAGATACACGAAGCCTGCTCAACCGCACGTCCCTGTACAGAAACGTCAGGCTGCCGGCGAAGGTGTTGGTCTACCGGGCCGTAATTTGCTGGACCCCGCCTACTCCATCCAGAACGACGCCGGGACTGGTGTCTTGAGTGACAGGACAATTCGAACCGACTTGATTCACGCAGGCGGATACGCCGAATACGATACGCACAACCTTTACGGAGCCATGATGTCTGAGGCCTCAAGGATCGCCATGCTGGCACGCCGCCCATCTCTCCGTCCCATGATCATCACTCGCTCGACCTTTGCAGGCTCTGGTCGTCAAGTTGGCCACTGGCTTGGTGACAACGGCGCAGAGTGGAGCTATTACCTTACCTCCATTAGGCAGCTGCTCGACTTCACCAGTCTATTCCAATTTGCTTTCGTAGGCTCTGATGTGTGCGGGTTCTCTGGTCAGACTAATGACAACACTTGTGCGCGCTGGGCTGCACTCGGTGCATTCTCTCCCTTCTACCGCAACCACCGCGAAGTCAACTACCCACCTCATGAATTCTACAGGTCCGAGCTGGTCGCTGAGTCTGCACGCAATGCCATTGCGATCCGCTACAAACTCCTCGACTACATCTACACCGCTATGTACGAGCAAACACAATCTGGAACTCCCATCATCCAGCCAATGTTCTTCGCCTACCCATCAGACCCGAACGCGAACTCCCTCGAACATCAATACTTCTGGGGACCGGGCGTGCTCGTTGCACCAGTCACAGAAGAGAACAGCACAACAGCAAGCTTCTACTTGCCTGATGACATCTTCTACGATTACTATACTCACGAGACCGTCCGCGGCCAAGGCGCTGAGATCAGCGTGCCAGACGTGCCATTCACTTCGATCCCACTCTACTACAAGGGCGGCAGCATCATTGCCTTGCGCGCAAATTCCGCCAACACCACCACATTGCTGCGCAAAGAGAATTTCCAAGTCATCATCGCACCCGGTCTTGACGGCAATGCGAAGGGCAGCCTCTACCTTGATGACGGTGTCAGTCTCGAGCAAGAGTCCACCAGCTACATCGAGTTCAGCTACGATGGCGAGTCCAGCACGTTCAAGATGGGTGGTACCTTCGATTATGATTCTGGTGTGATCATCGAGAGCATCACTGTCCTGGGTAGGAGTGGTGGACCGAGCAGTCTTGTTCCCTACTCCGTTGACCTTACAGGTCCTGCAACGCTGGAAGTCTGAAGACAGTACAGGAATGCCAAGGAGAACGTCGAGGTTCATAGATCCAAAAGAGGACCGCTGTATAATGGGTGCTAAACACTGAAGAGTGACGCTCGTTTCAAAAAAATGATGAATAGCTGAAGAATCAAAAATACATCCATCGCCTGCCACAACCTTTGATATCTGCTAGCCGAAACTAAACTCCCGTGTAAATGCCACCGTCGTCGGCGAGCGTAGCAAACATGGGATCGTCCAATGTGCGAAACACAGGATACGCGTGATGCCCCAGAATGGCAAACATTGGATCGTCCAGCGTGCGGAAGCAGGACGTAGCCTGATCGACAAGCTCGATGTTGTTAGGTAGATGTGTGAGCTCAGAATTGGTTGTGTTCTGTGTGCGAGGTTGGAGTGCTCGGCTCGTGTGGGGGGCAAGTTGGGCAGAAAGCTCAGGATTGGTTGTGTTCGGTGTGCGAGGCTGGAGTGCTCGGTTCGTATCTGGGAGAGAGCACGGTGTCGCGTTCGCAGGCCAGGTGTTGCAGGATTCGGATGAAGCCGTCGTGTCCGTCAAGGAGGCACTTCGATGTGGTGACGGTTCTGATCCATCTGTCGTTGGCTGCCCGGAGAGCCAGATCTCTTCGTTCGCATGTGTGAGGTCAGGGGGCCGGGCGCAGCTGGAAGATGAGGTCGTAGTGTCCGTCGCAGAGGCTCTTCGGCGCGGCATTGAGTCTGTTTCTTCTGTCGTTGGCTGTTCAGCGAACCTGCGATCTTCGTTCGAATGGGTGAGGTCAATCGGCTGGGTACAGCTGAAGTTTCCGTCGGCCGAACAGGGGATGCTATCATCTTCAAAAACTGTGTCGGGGAATTCTCCAGGGCTCTCGCTTCCAAGTTTGGGATCCAGAACATTTAGAGCGGATAGTATGTCGTGCGTTAGAGGCTGACCAGCAACTAATGTCAACGGAGGACCATTCCAAGCGGACGCTTCTACCAGTCGATGGTACATCCGCTGCAATCCAAGGACGAGTTGCGGTTCACGTTGTAGCAGCAACTCAGTGAAGCTGGATGAATAAGGCCTGACTGGTGGACGTCGAAGATTGCTAAAGCGAACTGAGTTAGCTTGTGCAGAACTGGCAGTCGGTCATTGCTGTAGCCCCACCGATATTCACAGACTGTGTTGTCCGCTTTGCATCTCGTGCAGCACGCCAAGCCGTCGCATCTGCATTTTTTGAAACGACACCGGTCGCAGGCCTTGCCTATGCGTCTGGGCTTGGGGCCCAACCGGTATGCGGCTGTGTCTGCAGAGTACAAGCGTGGCTGGATCGTGACGAGCTCTTGTGAAGACGGCATTGCAGATAGTGAAGCTAGGGTCTAGGGATAATGGGGGCTGACTAGTGCGGCAGAGTACATTCGATGAAGGAGTTTAGCATATATAAGTGGAAGTGGGTATGGCCTTGAACTCATGGTGTGATCTACTATCTCGATGACTTTGGTGCTAAACTCAGGGCGCTACTAGGGCAATTTGCGCACACCCGACCGATCACCCATGCGGCCGTTACCTGTGACTGAACTTTCGATTGTGCATTATGTCTCTGTGCAAAGACCGATGATCCCGAGCGACCGGGACCGTCACTTTAGGTTTGGAAAGATCGGAGTCGTCTCTCACGATTCCATCGCCAGCCGATCCGCAAATTATCCGCCAGCACTCTCCTGTTTGTTTGTTCCACGTACGGGTGGCTTGGAGTGGCATTTGTCATCTTACATACACGACGATGGTTCGAGTGAAAGCTGTGAGAGAGAGGCTTTGAGAATACAGAATACATGACCGCTGACTCGACACATATGTCACATATATGTTTCCAGCAACGAGATCAAAGTAACAGATTGATTCGGTTATGCCAGGTACTCGAGTCTACACTCTACAGCCAAATCTCTACGTGTGAAGAAGAGCCAGCCCAGAAAGTGCGACCGCGGGTCCTTCATAGACCTTCTCTTTCGGCGCAGGCCTCTCTGAGTCGCACTTCCAAATGCGCCCTGCCATGTCAGCAACCCAGACGACCTTCTTCTCACTATCATATGCAAGGCCTAGTAGTACTTTTAGTAGTTGCTAAGTCAATGAAATCGTGATAGTACACACCTATAGCCTCGCCAAAGCCTTGGGCGAGGATTTGACGGCCTAATTTCTTCTCAGCCGCGGGTTGCGGGCCGATGATGGTCTTCTTGTTGAGTGTGTTACCTGCGTAAAGTTAGCTATGTTCAGAAATCATGGCTCTCACGCAGTACCAAGCGGAAGCTCTCCACGGTCAGACCAGAACAAAACGCTCTCGTCGTGATTGAGCTCAAGATCGATGGGTTCCGGAAGCCCTCCAATGAGCAGGTTGATGTCCTGTCTATTTGAGGCATCTGACCCTTGCGGCATGTCGATGTTGGCTGAGAAGATTCGACCTTCGCTGCCCTTGCTTTTGCCTTTCTGAGTCCAGAAGAACTTTCCACTTTTTGGCGAGATAGCAACGCCAACACACCAATTTCTCTCATCCTTCAGCTTCTGGGGCTCTAATTGCCAGTCGGCAGTCTTGACAAGAGTCTCCACGTTAGTGCCGTCCAGATTGACACGCATCACCCTGCCACCCTCGCGGTCGCAGAAATACAATTTTCCGTTGATCTCGTCAATCTTGCATTGTTTGGGTGTATGGACAACACCAGGAGGCACGATAGTGCTGACATCGGTGCCATCGAGGTTGGAGGAAAGAATGGACCCGTCATTTTCCTGCAATGGTCAGTAAAACGATCTAGCATTCCCGGGACAGTCATTGTAGGAATGATGGCGCCGAAACATGGCAAGAATTTGCAAGAACTGTTTAACGAACCCATGGCTTGCCCATCTGCGTCCAAAACAGGCGCTGGAGCTTCTTCGACACATCAATCCCGTCAGGCAGGTAGCTGTCATACGTCATCAGTAAGCACTTTGCCTTTATGGGTAATCGAGTTAGGTGATACCTTTGAGCTGCGATTTGGATCGGTTCGCCAAGGTGATCGACGTTCAGAGAAAAGACCTTGCCCCGATGCATCACATCGTCCATTGTCATCTCCTCACTGAGCGTTTCTGCCACACCCAAGTCTAGAAAGAACAGCTTAGTTTGCTTAGATAGAGCCATGCTTGCAGTAGCAACCAAAAGCTGTTGCTTGTAACAGTGGGGTCTACAGGAACGAGAAGACGTCTCCCAGAAAGCTCTACGGATTAAATGCAAGTTTGCAGGCGAGTGAATTTTGCATGCATTATTGTAATGCAGTCCATCACACCACGGGCTTGAAACGGCACCGAATTATGCGAAACTCGCTGCTACATGGTTGTCATCTTGTGTTGTCGACATATGGCGCGAACTCAGATATTGTTTGGTCGACGCGTAGGTCCAAGTGGTCGGGGACAGGAACGAGATCTTGTGGGACTTGGCTCGCTGGAGAGTGGAGTCAGATCGTGGGACTAGTCTAGGCTAGGCTAGCGGCCCGCAGATCGGAAAAGTGCATGAACGAGCTGCACTAGTCCCTCTGCGTTCTACGTGCGTAAACCATGTGACGACGCTGGAAAATCGGCGACCAGTACCTTCCGAGACCTACCAGAGGATACGCTTATGAACCATGAGACATAGCCCGATCGTGCTATGGATGGTGTGCGGTTGGACGTCAGAACCGAGCACGGCTCCGCTATGGTGTGGTCCCGCACGAATGATGAACCGTATGCTGCAGCCCGCGAGCCCGACGTTGCATGAACGATGATCCAGAGGAAATGGCGATTGGTGCCAGAGACAAGCTGATCCTTGTATGGCATCTCTGGAGCATTGATTCTGCTAATGAACCAATGAAGTCTCTCCCTTAGTCAATCTCGTAGACGTGGCATAACTATAGCTCCGGCCGCAGGATCTCTACAGGAAACGAGTTCTCCCTATTTTTTTTACCTTCTGACGCTCCTCAACAATTGGTAATCTGGTTGTTCAAGCGTGACAGTTTGCTTCCAAGAGAATGAAGCCCATTCCGAGCCCGCGTGGATATCCCATCATAGGCAATGTGCTCGACATTGACCCTGAGCGCCCAAATCAGAGCTTAGCTCAAGTCTTTGCTGCAAATGGTGAGAACCGCTCGATAAGCCTCTTGACCTTGTCGCTGATCAGTCGGCAGGGCCGATCGTGAAATTGAACCTGCCCAATGAACGAATCTTTGTGTCCAGCTATGCTTTGGCGAAGGATACATTTGACGAAAAGAATTTTGAGAAAGCTGTATCGGGTCCTCTTGCACAAGTACGCCATGCTGTTGGCGACGGCCTCTTCACTGCTCTTCCCGACGAACACAATTGGGCTCTCGCACATCGCTTATTGATGCCTGCGTTTGGTCCTCTGTCCATCAAGTCGATGTTTCCTGGTAAGTCTTGAATCACGTCCTGGTCTCAGTGGTACAATTACTAATAAAGCGCTAGAAATGCAAGATGTGGTCAGCCAGATGGTGTTGAAGTGGGCAAGATTTGGACCCGATGAGCGCATCGATTCTTCGGGAGACTTCACACGTCTGACGCTTGATTCGATCGCTATGTAAGTCGCTCAATGTCCTGTAAGGAGTGCAAGATACTAATCACCTCGCTAGCTGTGCCATGGGAAGCCGTTTCAATTCTTTCTATCATGAAAGCCAGCACGAGTTCGTCGGAGCAATGACCGCGACTCTTGCTGAGGCCTTTGCAAGGTCCAGACGTCCACCTCTGCCAAACGTTTTCTTCTCCAAACAAGACCAGCTGTTTCATGAAGACATCGAAAAATTAGAAAAGATCGCCAAAGACCTCCTCAAAGCCAGACGCGAGCATCCGACCGACAAGCGCGATCTGTTGAATGCGATGATCAATAACAAGGATCCGAAGACGGGAGAGACTCTGGATGAGACAACAATCATACGTAACATGATAACGTTCCTGATCGCAGGTGAGTGGATCTTGTTACCATCGATTGGCAGGAGCCCAATTTAACTCTTTCGAAGGTCACGAAACAACCTCGGGGCTGTTATCTTTCTTGTTCTACGAACTCATGGCCAATCCTCCGGCATACTTGAAGCTCCAAGCGGAGATTGATGAGGTCGTCGGCCAGGGCCCCATCACTGTGGAACACATGGGAAAGCTGCCGTATGTTGAGGCGTGTTTGCGCGAAACACTCCGCCTCCATTCCACCGCACCCGCCTTCTCTCTAAAAGCGAAAGGCGACCAAGTACTGGGTGGCGAGTATCAAATCAAGGACCAGCAAGTCGTGACAGTTTTCCTGCACGGTCTACACCGCGACAAGGCCGTGTATGGAGAGGATGCCGAAGACTTTAGGCCAGACCGCATGCTGGACGAATCCTTCAAGAAATTGCCGCCGGATTCATGGAAGGTTAGTCCTTTTCCCATCGTGTACATTGCGTCTCAATTCTGACAAAACCCAGCCTTTTGGAAATGGCGTCCGAGCTTGCATCGGTCGACCCTTTGCGTGGCAGGAAGCCATTCTCACTGTTGCCACTTTGATACAGACCTTCCACTTCACCAAGGCCGACCCGTCATACCAGCTCGCTATCAAGACGACACTCACCATCAAACCTGAGCACTTTTACTTGAAGGTTAAGCCAAGAGACGAAGGGTTCCTCGAGAGGGCAGGTCTATTGTCCTCGGAACCAGCGCATTCGGGGAAGAAGAGCGGCCACAAGTCAGTTCCGCAGGCCGATCAATCTGACCTTAAACCATTACAGATCTTGTTTGGGTCGAACACCGGTACTTGTGAAGCGGTTGCACAGGCACTGGCGACTGCCGCAGGAGACCACGGGTTTAAAGCGGAGCCGCAAGACATGGACAGCGGATTGTCGAGCATTGACAAAAATCATCCTTTGATCATTGTCACTGCGTCTTACGAGGGCCAACCACCCGATAATGCTGGTCACTTCGTTGAGTGGCTCTCCACAAATCCGAAACAACTTCAAGGAGTCAAATTCGCCGTATTTGGTCTCGGTAACAGTGCGTATCATTGATGTTCCATCTTCACACCGCATTGCTTATTTACTAACGGTACTATAGAGGAGTGGTACGCAACATACCAAAGGATCCCCACTGTCGTTGATGAAGGCATTGAACGCAGTGGAGGCAAACGCATTGCGGAGCGAGTTGCACTTGACGTTGCAGCGAGCAACGTCTTCGATACTCTGGACGACTGGTCTGAGAAGATATTGTGGCCGGCACTCGGCAGCAAGTCCATTGAGGATGCTGGTGCACGGGAGCTCAAGCTTGAGATCGAAGTCCAGGGGCGGCCAACTGCCCTCAAACAAGACATGAAACATGGTGAAGTTGTGGAGACTCGTCTTCTGACTACCAAAGAAGGTGCTCCTCGCAAGCGCCACATCGCGATTCGCCTTCCTTCTGGTGTCACTTACCGCGCCGGTGACTACTTGGCCGTCTTGCCAATGAATCCGCCTGAGACCGTCAAAAGAGTCATGAAGCGCTTTTCGCTGCCTTGGGACGCGATGATAAAGATCGACCAGTCGGCTGTCACGTTCCTACCCAAGGACAAGCAGTTGAGCGTGCACGATATCCTGAGCGCGATGGTGGAGCTCAGCCAACCGATAACCGCCAAGCTGGTAGCAACTCTCATCAAGTGCGTCACAGACGAGAAGCAGAGTCAGGAACTTCAAGACCTTGCAAAGGATGACAAAAAGCTGAAGGCCATCACTTTGCTTGATCTCCTTGAGAAATATCCTTCCGCTGGCTTCTCGTTTGGCGCCTTCCTCGCGGCCGTGCCAGCGATGCGAGTCCGGCAGTACAGTATCTCTTCCAGTCCTTTGAGCGACCCCTCAATTGTCACTCTTACCTGGAGTGTGATTGACGCACCTGACAAGAGTGGCCGCACCAATGGAAACTTCTTGGGTGTATGCAGCACCTATCTCGAACGATTGAGTCCTGGGGACTGGGTTCAGATTGCTCTCCGCCCCAGTCGTACCGGCTTCCACCCGCCCAGCGATGACAATGCAGCAATGATTATGGCTTGCGCTGGCACTGGCCTGGCACCCTTCCGCGGCTTTATGTCTGAAAGGGCAATAAAGAAGGAGCAAGGTTCAGACGTCGGCCCAGCTCTCCTCTTCTATGGCCTCAATGGCCCCGATGAAGATGACATGTACAGAGACGAGTTCGATAAGTGGGAGAAGCAAGGCGTGGTTAGCGTGCGCCGCGCATTCACTCATGCTTCGGAACAATCGAAGGGCTGCAAATATGTGCAGGACCGCATCTGGGAGGATCGAGACGAAGTTGCCGACATGTTCAGAAAAGGTGCGCATGTATATCTGTGCGGAGCAGGCGTCGTAGGCGCTGGTGTAGAGCAGGCGATGGCAAGGATCAAACGTCAGGAAAGTGGCTGTAGCGAGGAGGAGGCGAAGGCATGGGTTGCCGAGCAGAAGGGTGGTCGCTACTGGGCGGATGTTTTCTCGTAGCCCCAAGGTTATAGTTTTCTGATTTTGATATGGCCAACTGATCGAACTCTCACCGCTTTTTGCGAATTCATCGAGTGTTGTATCTTGGGGGATCGTTGGAATCTCGCTCGTGACCACGCAAAAGCAAGCCCTTGATCTCTGACAGCGCATGCGTTTCTCCTCTTCTCGGATTTAGTCTCGATTCTAGCGTGAGGCTTAACTACTTCCTTCCTCTCACTCTGGCATATGCTTGGCAATAAATCAAATTAGCCTGAAAGATGCAGTCATGGACGCCTACGCGGATCTCCGGTGGGTTGCGGGCTACATGTATGCCAACCTTTGTATATAGAACAGGAATCACTTCTTTTCTCAGTGCATGGATCTCACAAATCAAAGGAAACCACTGAAATGGCCTGTCAATGAGCGGAACCCTTCTTGCCAAACCACATAAGATTGCCGATGTTGTCTCGCTCCGTGAAGCTTATTATATAAGCATGCATGAACGAGCAAGAAGCTAGGAGGTGGCGCCCGCCACACCGTTGTCGGGGCTGCCTCCGCCGTCAACGGTACCAGCGTGTGAGACATTGGAAATTGCTAAGGCGATTCATCGTCTTATGCCTCCTGTACATACGACCGGTGGCAGTCTTCCATCATGGAGACTCACAACATGATGCCGCCCGTCTGACAGTCTGAGCAACGAGCAATACCACATGCTCGAACTGATGTCGAGGCACAATTCTGGATCAAGGGTAGCAACCGCTCTTATGCTCTCGCTTGATGACTACGTACGTAACCAGACGAGAGTCGAGGTAGGAGATGAGGCACAAATCGGACATCATCCTTCCGTTGCCGCTCCGCTCCATGGCGAGTCGGTTCTTCATCTTGTTATCAAATAAAATATTCGACCTTGCCTGGGTCAGTGATCCGCGCTCCGAGTACCAGCATGGCCGATAACTATGCCCGTGGCTCGAGCCACCTACCGTACGTATCCCCGTACGTATCCCACGTGCCGATCGCAACAAGATGACCCCGCGTCCTTCAGCTTTCCCGTCGTTTGTGAAGTCTGCCATGCGTTCCCACCATCTAAATACTAGGGCTATGTGGATAACCCTGAGTGATATCGGTGCGAATATCCCAGCAGCCCTTGTAAGTGAGCCCACGAGGGCATCTAAGCCGCGGAGCCTTACCCGATCTCCCTTGCAAGAGCAGCGCGCTCAATAAACCATCACGTCGTCATCGCCACCTTGCAAGCCACGCCCTAAGAGCGACTAGAGGACAATGAAGCGAACGCATCGCAAAGTACGGACAGGCTGCGATGCATGCCGGCTCCGACGTGTCAAATGCGACGAACTTCGGCCTGTGTGGTTAGCCTACTTCACGTCAGCATGCAGTCGAGGCAGTACTGACAATCAACTAGTACGCAATGCCAGCGACTAGCTGCAAATCATGCCGACCGGGACTCACGGTGCTCCTTCGTCACCGCGGACCAATCCACAAGAGCTCACAGCTTGCACAGCAGCCTCATTGAACAGTTATCTTCGGTGACGACTATACTCTCGCCCATGGACCCTTCGAAGTCGCTCGCCGCGTCGGAGTATGGCTGGCCGGAACCGCTGTCAAATATGGAGAAGCGACTCCTTCATCACGCTTGTACAGTCAACGCGGACCTGAAGCCGATTGCCCAGTCCGGCCATGTGACTGGCCTCACTCAGTTTACGAAGTATGTGGCATAATGGGCGGGCTGCCGTTCTTAGTGTTGTGAGCATTGTGGCTGATAGAACCAGGTATCTTGTAATGGCTAGATCATGCAAACATGTACGCCATGCCATTTGCGCAGTTGCTGCAGCGCACCTATGTACTTTGACCCATTCCACGGAGATCAATAGAGTGGAAGTCGAGGCAAGGATGCTGGCTATGCGAGCCATGAGCATGGAGTTGCAGAGTAGGAATCAAGGCCGCTTTGATTATTGCGACGATCACCTCGAAAAGCTGATAGCTTCATCGACCCTCTTGGGATGGAATTCTCCATGTGGGTAAGGACTGCTCACACCAGTGCGGACTTCGAGAAACACTGCTAAGCACGAGATTCTAGGAACGAGTACACCTCCCTACTCAAAGGTATCGCAGCTGTAAGTATCTGTCAATTTTATTCGCCTCCTATATGGAGCACATCTGACTTGGATCAATATCATGTAGCTCAAAGCTGAATCACTCGCTCTGGAAAAGAATTCGAAACCCGTCCCAGACGAGGACTTTTCAAACACCGACTCGAACAGCGAGCAGCGTCCGTTGACTTTGGAGGCATCTGTGCAGATTGACGATGAGGTGCTGTTGGATGCGCTACATCGCTCAGCGCGTTGCCTGAGCAGATGCTCACTAGACGATGAGCTGAAGGCAGGCGTACGCGAGCTGGAGTGCTTTATCCACAATATCGGCCGCCTGCAGGGCAAACACTCTTTCGACGAGCAACTCGCAGCTTTATGGCCCATAAGAAGCTGGTTACGGCTGGTGCCGCGAGGACATGCTCGGTTGGCTGCAGACGATCCTCTTGTGCTTTTGTATTTGGCTAACTATGACATGGCCATGCTGGCTGTGTCTAAATGTTTACCGCAACTGGAACCTGTGCTGTCGGGCGATGAAAGGGCGGCTTCTGGGTTACGTATGCGCGAGATCATCGGCAAAGATGTGCTGGAATCAAAGAATAATGTGCCTGGGAGCGAGTCGGATGCGAGAGAGAAGCAGAAACGACTTCTTGCTGCACAAGCTTGGGACCAAGCTTGGAATATCTGTTTGAAATCTGCGCGTGACGGGCGTGATGAGCTCAATTGATTTATACGTCTTGCAGAACAAGTCCAAAAGAATGTTGAACCAGCATGGAGGAACATTGCTATGTATCATGCAATTGTGCCTTTTATCTCAAACGGGTCCTAAGTCCAGGCTGCTGACACTTGCCCTTCTCTCTCCTTTAACCTTGAACATCTCAACCAGTTGTCTGTCACGCTGTCTCTCGAGTGCAGGGACATCCTTGCCAGCCAACTCCTCTTTGACGCTTGTAGTGAGTTTGTCGATGCTATCAGGGGTCCAAGAGAATGCATTTGCCTGCATGTCTTTTGTCCAGTTTTGTGTTGCAGGTCCAAGGTGCTCCAGAAGATGCCTGAAACCGTCGCTACCGCCACCGCCACCCATAGCGTTTGCCATGAATGGTCCAACAATTGCCCATCTCGGGCCCAGACTTGTTGTTACACAGGCATCTGTACAATGCTGAAATCAGTATATTGAAATATAGCCCTTGGCTACAGGGATTACCCACCTAATTCCGAGGCCGTGACAATTCCGCGGGAGACCAAACTGTACGCCTCGTTACAGAGTGCTGCCTGAAGACGATTTGCAACGAATCCGGGAGCTTCTTGCTTAATGTGAATCGCTTTTCGGCCCAGGCTGTTGTAGAAGTGGAGCGCCGTGCTGACGGCTGTGTCGCTGGTTCCCGTGTGAGGGACGACCTCGACCAAGGGCATAAGGTGCGGAGGGTTGAAAGGGTGGCCAATAAGCACACGCTCGGGGTTTTTGCATTGCCCTACAAACTTGGAACTCGGCAGACCAGAAGAGGACGAGGCGATCACGACGTCGTCTCTTGTCTTCTCGTCAATCTCCGCTAGTAGCTTGGTCTTGAGCTCTAGCCTTTCTGGTGCATTCTGTCGTAACATCAGCATTTGTTGCAACAATGAACTGCGATCATACGTACCTCCTGAACAAAATCGACCTCCGCATAGTGTTCACCAAGGCTAGTCCCAACAAACTTGTAGTTCTCCAGACTGGCGCCGTGGCCGAGACCCATTGTCTGCAGAGCTGGCCAGACAGTTTCGAGGTAGGAGCTCAGTTTTTTTGCCGCATCAGGGCTGGGGTCAGCCACGATAACCTGTAGACCATGTGCCAGAAAGAGAGCGGTCCAGGATGCACCTATGACTCCAGTGCCAACAACGCCGACTGTTTTGATCGCCATGATGAAATGTAAGTTGCAATTGATGAGGAGACGTACGCAAAAGAAAATAGAGGCCCTCTGCGCATGTGCGGACGTTGGTGTTTATATCTGCGTTGACCTGGCGCTTACGCAGCCAGGGAGCATAGCGGATCTGCTGGTATTGCGGGTCCCCCCAATATCACTTACCTAGCGAACCTCTAAACCTGGAACCGAGAAGGGCATTCCGGCAGCATGCTCGTGCGAGGCTCGAGCAAGCTTCTAAGCATAGATGTATGATGTACACTGTACCAAGCCCTACGTGCTCGTTCATGCACGCCGACGATCAAGGGATCAAAGCGGAGAGTCGGGAGTGCCCGCGCCGATCAAACCGGTACGGAATGGCCGGCTCGTTCATGCGAGCGACTTCTTTCCTGTGTCATGGTTGAGACTACGAGCTACACAGTACCACTTCGTCATTCGGTATCGTAATGCCTGCATGGTGCATCCCTCGGCATGATAGCTCACTAGGGCCGGTGTGCGATCGTGGACCCGGCATGGCTCGCACAGACGCATGACCATGGACTGTCTTATAACGAAGCATTATGCTCAAGTACCAGAGAGATTCTTGCCCGTCAACCTACATCTGCCTCGTAGTCATCTGATTCCAATCACGAACACTTCGCCACGTCCATCGTTGAACAGCTTCAAAGATGGCAACCTCCAAACAGAACACCACCAAAGACGGCTACGGCCCTGGAACCTTCGTCGACACTGCCTTCCGTTCTGTGCCTGATGAGAGTCGGAGGTTGCTGAGACTACTAGCTTCTCAAACTCCAGACTTCACTCGCGATGAAGCCGCTCTTTCAGAGGTCAAGTTCTCTGGTGACGACCTGTCAATCATACCGGGCCCTTTGAAATCTCAAGCCATCGTAAGATCCCTTCATTATTCGGTTGTACCTCTTCGTGATCTGTCCGAAACTGACCATCCAGGCTGCCGCACTTCACGGAATGATCGGTATCGTTGGCAAGGAGATCCTGGCTCTGAAAAATGTCGAAACGGGCGACATCATCATTGATACCGACAAAGCTGGCCTCTACCCAGCCACCGCAGCCCTCGCGATGGTCGATGGGAAGAGCTCGGCCGTTGTCGCATCGGACGGCACTTTGACTAAAGCAGGCGTGGATGTCGACAAGGGCGTGCTATCGAAGAAGGATCTGTGCTTTCGTACCTGGGCTATTTACCCGACAAGCCAAAAGCATGTGTGGTACCAGTACGTACACTAGCGAGACTTACTGTGCATGGAAGCTGATATTTGCCCTAGGGTGATGGGCAATTTGGATCCAGAAGGCTTCCTGAAGGCGTATGGTCTCGACCCTGACACTCCGACCAAGTCAAGAGACGACGCATACGACATCATCAAAGCGGAAATCTCAAAGTACTCCTCGGGAGACCTTGAGCTGAAGAACATGGAGCACGGCTTCACTGGCCAAACAGTTTACACGCCCAAACACTGGAGAGAATCAATGATGGGCAAGGCGGCCGCCCGTCATCCAGTGATCGACTATAAGCAAGTTCCTGGTACCTCTGCTCTCCCACCCATTCCATTTCCACAAACCAGCGATCATCGCCCTCTCGCCGGTGTCAAGATTGTCGAGTTGGGCCGCGTAATTGCTTTGCCCGCCGCCGGAGCGCTTCTGGCAGCTCTGGGTGCCGATATTATCGCCATCCAAAGCCCAAACCTCACCAACTTCGGAGTAAGCATCTGCAATTCCTTCACACTTCCTTTGCCTCGCTAATGTCACACAGAGTCTGGCGATCACATTGACTGCAGGCAAGAGGACTTACTCTATTGATCTGACCAAAGAGAGCGATAGGAAACACGTCCAAGACCTCATCGAAGGGGCTGACGTCGTCATGCAGGCCTTCCGCCTCGGATCTCTCGAGCGCAAGGGTTTCGGTCTGGAAGACATCATGGAAATGTCAAAGAAGCGGAACAAGGGAGCCGTGTACCTGGACTTGACCTGCTACGGAAAGGATGGGTACTACGCTGAGCGCCCTGGCTTCCAGCAAATCGCCGACGCTGCCACCGGATGCTCTTATGTCTGCGGAAAGTCTCTCGGATTTGAAGAAGGCACTGGCGTGTTGCCTTCTTTGCCGATTGCGGACATGCTCTCCGGTGCCATCGCTGTTCTCGATATTATGCTTGCCCTGCGGGACCGTGCGAAGAATGGCGGCTCTTATCATGCTTTCGCCGCGCTCGTTGCGGTCGATGCCTTCCAGGTCACGGAAGAAGTCGGTCTTTACTCGCCCGAGACGGTAGAAAAGGTCCAATCCAAGTTCAAATTCGGGCCCATGACTCCCGACCTCATGGTTGAAGAGCTACTCTACGTCCTGGCCGCTGCTTGGGGCAAGAACTCGGATATTCTTCGCAGGCCAGGCTACATGACGACCTTCCCAGAGACGCCTTTCGGCAAGAACCATGCTATCCTTAGCCCGATCGTGAAGTATAGCAATGCGGATTGCAGCCCTCGCTGGGATCATGGCCCCGTGCCCTACTGTCACTCCTCCAGCGAGAGCTGGGGCAAGTAGCTGGCTAAGTCGCCTTCAAGTGCTATGGGAACACGTCTTTGAGTTTCGGAGGAGTGCATAGACACTTACGTATCTATCTCGTATTGCAAAGGCGGAACCCGAAGCTGCTTACTTCTCTCGTACAACTCCGTATACCGACCGATCTGTGTACCCTCGTCAATTGATCTACTCAATGCCCCATCGGCAGAAGCAATTCAATCACAAGATCTGCATGCATCAACACCCATTGTATGGCCATACGGCCTGTGAGAAGAAACCAACGCCATCACGTTATTATGTTGCAGCCGCCACAACTAGCGTACAACTCAACAGTAGTTCATTCCACCTTGGAATAGGTATATGCAATGGTCCTAGAGCCTTCCAGGAGACGCCTATGACATTAGTCCCAACCAGGCCCACTGTTCTTGATCGCCATGATCACCCCATACCTACAGCTTGACTGCTCGTCTCGGGCGTTCTTCTGAGCCTATAAATATCGAACCACTCGGTTGTGCGATATGAAAATTTGCGCGCGAGTCCATCGTTGGCTTTACAGCAGGTACGAATGCCTCGTGGTTACGTCCATCAATCAGAGATACCCTGGCCCGCGACGCCCTTCCTCAATAGCTTCCAGATGCGGCGTAAACTGAGGCGTCGTGATAGTGATCGTCCGTGTCGGCGCGACCAGATCGACATCTTCGCAAGCGATCGTCTCCGAGGATTCTCTGCGCTGTTGGGAAGCCGGCGGTATCGCGATACTGCTACCCGCAGCAATACCGGCCGCTGCTATACTGATCCGTCGATGGTCAGAGCCTAGGCGTGATCCGACTGCTGTGACGGTGAATCTACGGCCGTGGTCGTCTATGCCTGCTGCAGGCTGGGGCTTCTCTTCGAGGCGGAGGACGACTTCGATGGCCTTTTCGTCTTCGATGATCTTGGGGTGTCTGGAGGGACTGTTAGCATTGGGAGCCACTGCAATGAGTACGGTCTAGACAAGACATGCTGTACCTTTTGGCGAAGTACTTTGCGTACTTGTACAAGGCGTAGTAGCAGCTCAGGACGTTGATGCCTGTCAGAAGAATTTTGTATGGCGTGTAGTAGAGATACACGCATTTCCATCCCACGCGCTCGTTGCGGAGGCGCAGGTGTACCTCGTTGAAAATCTGGGATAGCGTCAGTAGCTACCTCAGACCTTCTTGTTCTCGGGAGCGCAAGACTCACCATGACATTCAGATAATACAGCCCCAACGTCCCGGCCGAAAGGTACCCACAGAAAGCCGGCTGGACGATCAGAGATATCGGCAGCACGAAAGGCGCCAGAATGTACAATAATGTCTCGTAGACTTCTTGGAACACGAACAGTTTAGCGCCGAGTTCCCAGAAGCCTAGCTTCCATGATCCAAGGATGTAGGCCATGTTGTAGAACATGCCGTTGACAAAGAAGAAGTTCCAGCGATAGAACCGCTGTTTGAAGATGGTCATTTCGCCGAAGCCGCCACGGGCGCCTCCGCTAGAGAAGAGCACCGCGCCGGGTGTCTCTGTTTCGACAAAGATGGCGCTGCACATCGTGATGCGGCTTCCGAGGCCACGAGCTGCGTGGCCGAAGAACCAGTCTTCAGAGACGGAGAATCTATAGTATTGATCAGCGGCCTTCTCCAGGGGAAAAAGCTCACGTAGCATACCCGGGATGCGTGCGGAAAGTGTCTTTCAAGAATGCAGTATTCCACAGAGAGATGGCGCCATGAGGAAATGTGGCACTCCCAATCTTACCCGCCAGCGCTCGCTGTAACCCGCTGATTTTATATTCCAGGTCTTGAGCTTGTTGGCAGAGCGTGCCTTTAGAAGATTCCGGACCCACCGACTTGATCGTATAGCCGATGCACTTGACCCTGCCCTTGAGCCGGTTGCTCACGATCGGGAAATTCGCCGGAAGTGCGCAGTCGTCGTCGATAAGGAGAACATTGGTGAACCGCTTCGCGGCGTAGCACCCGACGTATTGGGCCACGATCTTGCTACCGACAGGACTCCAAACGTGGTTGACGCCGTGCTCACGACAGACTTCTTCTGTATTATCCAAAGGTACGGGACTGTTGCCATTGGCGATGACGAAGATATGTTCCTTCGGAAATATCTTCTTCGCAGCTACGAGCGTGGGACCGATGATGTTGGCGGCTTTGTACTAAGAGAGGCATCAGCATGAGATTTGTGTGTGAATAGTCGACTGCTGATCAAGGCAAGCGGGTCGAATCTTTGTACGTACGCATGGAATGAGCAGAGCTGTATTAGCCGCTTCTGGGGAATGTCCGCCTTCTGCCAAATCATGTTCGTCAGGCATAGGAGGCTCTTTCTCAAAGAGAATGAGAAGCGGGGCGTACGCATAGCTGGCTCAGAGGTTAGAATCGTCCCGAAACAAAGTACGAGGTCACTTACATGATAGCTAGCCCAATAGTGATACTCCAGGTCCCAGCTACCGTGAAATGGGTGTGGACAAGCCAATACAGCCACCACACAGCTCCTTTCCACAATGGTACGCCTACGAGTACGAAGTACACGAAAGATAAAAGTATGAGATAGAAAGTGTACTCAAAGACGACTTGCACCCACTTCTTTCGCTGGAGATATTTGCCGCGTATTTTGGCGTTCTCGTAGGCATCTCGGAGGGTGGTCATGCGCATGAGGTTCGTGGTGCCACGTGTGACTGTCTGATAAAGTGAAGCCATCCCAAGGGATGCTCGTCGTATCATGGAGGCGTCGGGCGGCATCTCTATCTTGTCTTTGCTTGCATGAAGAGGTTCGTCGGAAATGTGTTGATCGATGTCTTTCTCCAAGGAACCCTCATACGTGGCCAGGAAATCGGCGTCTGGTGGGACTGCAGACGAGTATCTGCGGGAGCGGACGGCGGCCGCTTCGTGCAAGGCATAGCCTTGCAATGATCGAAACAAAACCGTGTCGTCCATTTGCGGTAAGACCGACGCATTTTTATTTCCCTGTAGGATATTCATTGACCTGCGCCGAGTAGCGGGGACCGCTCGCTTGCCAGAGGCTGATCTCCGTTGTAGTCTGGGAACCACATCTTGTTTCTCTTCATCGAACACAGGCAAGCTAGTGTGTCGCCAATTGACTGCCTGACCTTGTTCCCAGGTACTCTTTGAATGCGACGTGCGGCGAGCTTGGCTTGCTGAAGCGTTGCCCAAGACATCATCAATCGCAGCCTGTTGCTCCAAAGCGATATCGAGTACGTTGAAAGTAGGTGACGAGTCAGCTCGATGATGATCTTGTGTGCCCACCAGTCCCGTTTCAGGCGCCCACTCTTTTTCGGGTTTGACATATCGCAAGATGTTCGTGGGTATCGTTACGTCTTCAAAGACAGAATGTCGCTCGCAGTGATTGCTTTCTACATTATCTTCATTCCGAATCCCGGTCTTCTGTTGATCATGCTCGCTGTCGAGTGTTTCGATCGATTCAAGGCTATTGTTTCGATTTGCCTTGACCGTAGACGTCATTGTCGGACTCAAATCATAAGCCATTGCCTGTCGGACAGACTTGTATGCTGATGCAGAAAATGAGAACTGGATCGAGATGTATCGTTGGCACGCGTCGGTTGTCACAGGGGCGTCGTAGTCTCTCAAGCTCTAGGTATCAGTCTGTGCAAGGGTAATGTTGCAAATGTAGTACTGTGGAAAGGAACGTGAGAGGGAAGCAGCATCATTTCTGCATCATTTCGGTATAGAAATGAACAGGCCACTCACATGATGATTGCGAATAACGAGAACGGACCGGACCTATCAAACTGTACAGCTCGAGCGTAGTATGGAGCAACTCCCATGGTAGAAAGCCGGGGCTAAAAACATCGTCCTTCAACGGGTCGCTCCAAGCCCAGAGCTGGAAGTTTTAGAGCGCTGACGGGTACCAGTATATGCCAGTTATGCTTCTCTGTCCTGTGAGTTAAGGGTCTGAAGGCTGCCTTGAACCATGGCGAACATCCGTGGACTCGGGCCAGGGGCCATTCTTTCGACAATCCTAGGCGGCATTCCCATCGACTAAGAGACATCTCTGTGGTAGATGACGTTCGTGGCGCCCTTCACGAGGGTCTCTTGGCGCTCAAACACGGAGTGAAGGCACGTTCGTCAAGTAAAATTGTCTAAAGGACAAGACTTCCATATTGATGGCCATGCGTTCATGTCGGCTTCCAGACAAGAAGACGCTGTTATGACCAGCATTCTATCCAAAGACCGCCGCTCGCTAAGATATACATGGACCACACCAAGATGCAGGCCCATGATACCTTCAGCGCTATCCATTACGGTCCCCGGCCCATATCTCAGACTCCAGACGTTGGAGTATAGCGGACAAGGCGTGTAGGCGTGTAGGCGTGTATCCGCGAGGTGTTCCAGTGGAAAGGTATGGAGCTCTAAGACACGGGCGCTCGAGATATGTCAGGCGGATTCAGCATCTCCCACGGCAAGCCAATGCTCTGGTCCGTATGATGCGTAGATTCATGCGCTCATCGTTACAATGGACGTTATATTCGAGCCAGGCTGAACCAATAAGAGAAGGACTGTGACGGTCATGAGCAATGGACGTCGTTGAACCCTTGGACAGACGGACCCCTTGCCCGCCTCCGCCTGTTTCCGCCCGCCCGTATTTGGGATCCGTCCACACTGCACTCATGGTAGTGGAGCGACGAGCAGCTTTCGACATGGTATTTTCACCATTTGACATGCATGCACATGTAAAGATCGTGGTCTTGAGCAAAAGATATCAAGGAAATCATCATGCCGTCAAAGCATAGCTCGTCAGCCATAATTGAGTCGGCAGTTTCGAACATCCTGTTTTGCAACGTTCAAGACGTTCACGTTGTAACCAACACCCGTATGGCCCACTCAGATCGTATTCCGGTCCGCAAGTTGTCGCGGACACAGACTCCTCGAGCTTCTCGATCAAGAACGAAAGAGATACACAGCAAAGTCTCCTACAAACAGCATCCGTGATGCGAAGAGCCCAGATAAAAGAGAGCAATATCGAGACCAATCGTAGGATTCCCGCTACATACGGGCTTACATAATCGCAGCCTGCAAGTTTCAGTCTAGGGTAATACCAATCGTACACGTCACCAGCCCATCCTTTCCAAACAAAAACGCCATCGCTAGAAATAGTCCAAAGCAACTTCATGTTACAAATGTAAAGCCCAAGGTGTAGAAAGCCACAGTCGAGCCCTTATCAGCTCAGCGCA
This sequence comes from Cladosporium oxysporum, assembly GCA_035771495.1. Lineage (NCBI taxonomy): Eukaryota > Fungi > Ascomycota > Dothideomycetes > Cladosporiales > Cladosporiaceae > Cladosporium > Cladosporium oxysporum. Next base: position 1,013,956 of record JAWNKS010000006.1, read on the forward strand.
GGCACAACCAACACGTTCCGCACATCATAAAATCAAGCATCCTTGTTGCCACCCATGACCTTACCGGCCTGGACAGCCTGCACCTTGCCCACCCAGCCTGGCGCTGGCTGGAACTTGCGAACGGTTCTCAGCTCATCGAGGCTGTAGCCAGGAATGCGAATGCCGTAGTTGCGCTCCAGCACCATCTGAATGTCCTTGACCTCGAGCGTCTGGCCCGCCCTGAGCTTCGCCAGTGCGCAAGCCTTCTGGATGACGTTGTCGACGAAGTTATCCGTGAGCGACAGTACCGCCTCCTCGACTTCGGGTGACAAGCCATCTTCCGGCGAGACAGAACCCGTGATCTGGCGGACCAGCTCGTCGAGCTTACGCTTCGACAGCACGTGGTCGCCTTCGCCTTCGAGTGTGAAGGGAGCGGGCTTCTGCACACCGGGGACGTTCATCATGCCGCCTTGGCCCATCATGGTTGGGCGTGAGGGCGGGCCTGCGACGGGCGCCTGAGTGCGAGGATCCATGCGCAAATCCTTGGGGATGGGGAACTTGGTGTTCTGGCTGTTCATCTGCTGGGTCGGTGGGAAGCCGGTTTGAGTTGGGGTGTGCTGAGTGGCAGACTGAGGCTGGTTGAAGGGCATCCCGTTAGGCATGTTGCCGTGCTGTTGCTGCATGGGCTGTTGGGGTTGGTTAACATTCGGACCTTGCTGTTGCTGTTGTTGCTGAGTGTAGGATTGAGCAGATCTTGCCATGGCATCTCTCTGCGTCAGAGCGTGAGGCTGCTGGGGCGCTTGCTGCTGGTTTGGTGTGTTATTTTGCTGCATGGCATTTTGAGGAGTCTGTTGGTATTGCTGTTGCGGCTGCTGCTGCTGTTGCTGATGCTGAGGCATTTGCTGCTGTTGTTGCTGAGGGACGCCGTACTGTGGGTGTTGCTGCTGGTTCATGGGAGGTCTTTGTTGCTGCTGTTGTGGCATGTTGTTTTGAGGAAATTGCTGTTGAGGTTGGGGTTGGGCGGTGCTTTGAGGAGTGCCTTGCTGCTGAGGACGAGCCTGCTGCTGCTGTTGCTGCTGCTGCGGAGGCATTTGTTGTTGCTGCTGCACGGGTGTGCCTACCTGCGGTGTCTGGGCTTGTTGTTGTTGCTGCTGTTGAGCGAACTGCGGCGGCGCGGGAGACTGTTGCTGCTGCTGCTGTTCCATTTTGACGTCACCCTGGCCCACATTTCCCTGCGTTTGCTGTGAATTCGTCCTCTGCATGGCCTGAGCTTGCGCGCCATTCACTTGTTGGTTGGCCATCGGCTGTTGGCCATTCACTTGCTGACCTTGCTGACCGGCCTGCTGCATCTCCTTGTTCCTCGCCTGCTTCTGGTTGTACAGATTCTTATTCTGCTCGTTCTTCTGCTCCAAAGCGGTCACGGCGCGCTGAGCCTCCGCGCATGCGGCCCTGGCTCCATTCAGGCGGTTGGTCATCTCGTCGGAAAGAGATTGGCCTTGGCTCTTCATCTGTGTCTCGAGCGATTCAAGGCGGATTTGTTCTTGACGAGCGCGCTCCCTCTTCAAGATGCTGGTGCCGAGTCCTTGCTGGAAGGTGAGCTTGTACTGCTCGAACTGCTGTGAGTTGGCGGTTGTAGGCTCCGGGAAGACGACGAGGTTCTGCACCATCTGCTTGACCTTTGCCTGCAGCTGCGCGACCTGATCCTGGCCGCCTTGCTGCTGCGCTTGCTGAGGCTGCTGCATTTGTTGCTGCTGCTGGGGCCTTTGCTGTTGCTGTTGCTGCTGCTGTTGCTGCTGCTGTTGCATCTGCTGCTGCATCTGCTGCGGGTTCTGCTGTCCTTGCATGGATCCCTGCTGGACTCCCGATGTCTGCACGCCTTGGTTTCCGGCTTGTTGCGCCTGCGGTGGTCTTTGAGCTTGTTGCGCTTGTTGGGGCGCGGCGTTGCTAGGGTTCCTCTGTCCTCCTCCAAGCTGTTGCATGATCTTTCTGCTAGCATTCTGGATCTTGGCCTTGGCATCATTCTTTGCCTGACTTCCCTCCGGGTTGTTGTCGAAGGCGTTCCAGAGGTTCATGAGGCCTTGCTTGTAAGTCTGCTTCTGGCTGGCATCGAGATGCGGCAGCGAGTCGATCTGCTGCGGCCGGATCATGGGCATGGCCGGAGTCGCCATGTTTGCGACTGAGGTGTGAAGTTGACGGGGGTGGATTGAGATGTGATAGTGATGGTATGGTGTTTTCTTGTCGTGTCGGGGTTGTGGTAGCTGTCGCAATCTGGGTTCCGCTGGCTGTACAGGCTCGCAACGCGTGCGCGCAACCTTTTACGCTAGACGTACACTGTCTTGTCGGCGAGCAGGGCGGGTGTACTTAGCAAGCACGAAATAGCGTCTCGAGCGACGCGTAGCGATCCTAGGTCGAAAATGTGTGAGTAATGTAGGGTGTGTGAGTATGCGCCGCGCAAGAGGTGAGGTATCTTCTAAGTGCCGCCTGGAAAGCCAAAAGCCGTTCAACGAACCCCACACGTGATGGACGAGCAACCAAGCAGAATACAATCAATTCAATTACTCACCTTGATATAATGATATTAAGTTGTCGAACAGCGTATCTTTCAGTTGGTAGACTTTGGCTCTCTCCTGTGGGCAAGCTTTGATTGGTCTTTGTGAGTTAAAGGAGAAAATGAACAGCACAGGGAATTTGAGGAATGGTAAAGAAGTGCATTGAATACTTTATTGTTGACACGGGCAGTATATCATCACGTGTGTCACCAATCGTAGTAGCGTTTGTTCGGCCTGCCATAGCTCGTGATAACGACCAAGCTCTGCTAAGAGGACGCTCAAGCATTTCCAATCGATCACATAAGATAGCTCAAATGACAGGCCATGGAAGCTATGATTCGAGGACGAAACTGCTTTTCTTACTCATGCGACTTCATTCTCTACTCGTCAACCAAGTCCTTCAGAACCTCTGCGGCAGTCCGCTTCGGGTCGTACAACTCAAGGATCTCCTTGCTTCTGGTCTCAGCCCGAGCCTTGCCCTCCCAGGTAGTAACAGGACCGAATCTGACGGAGCGTATGACCGTCTTAGACTCAGAGGTATTCTCTGCCATCTGTTCAACGAACGACACATCCCTGAACTTGACGTCCTTGACAGGTTCGCCAATGTATTGCTCCACCATCTTGACAATCTGTTCACCAGTAACGTCCTCAGGGCCATTCAAAACGTACTTGGCCTGGTTGTGTTGAGTGGTGTCCTCCTGAGCAAGAAGATGCGCCGCCACAACGCCGATGTCGTAAGGGTCGATCAAGCCGGCGGGCGTGCTGGCATCGATGAGTATCGATAGCGGACTTTGCTCTCCAGTCCTCTTGAATTCTTTGATCAACCCGGCGGCACCCCCCAAAACCAAGGGCAAGAAGCCGTTGGGCTGCAGCGACGTCCAGTGCATCTCCTTGAACTCAGGTTGGCCTAGCATGGTCTCGATCGCCCAGTGCGTGCGTGCGTAGTAGGCAGGGACATCTGGGCGAATGTTTGCTGGCGTGGTGGAGATACGAACGACGTACTTGACGCCTGCTCTCAAAGCATTCACCAGGAACTGGCCCTCTTCGGCGAATTGGTTCGGCTGGCCGTGGGAGGCGATGAAAATCCTCGCCACTTCGTGTTCACGAAGCCAAGTGTCGTCTATCTCGACCCAGTTTTGCTCTGCGAGCTCGACTCCAGACAGTTTCGCAAGTGCCTGTGCTGCCGGGCTACTGGCACTTCTGGTAAGGGCAATGATGCGGTGAGAGGCAAGCTTGGAGTTTCCTAGCAGCTTTGGCAGGGTCTCGACAACACTGCGGCCAGTGTTGCCGGTTGCGCCAACAATGAGGATAGTGGGTGCCATGGGTGTGCCGAAACAGCGTATTGAGGCGAGTAAAGTGCAGATGATTAAAATGTGATCTGAAGGACTGTAGCTACAGCAGCCATGTTCTATTTTATAGCCGATCGACCATGGTCATTGCTGCCGGTTCCAGGAGCCCAGCAGATCTGGAAAACTGTTCCTCACGTAAGCATTGAATGCATTCTTTCTGCTTGACTTTGCTCCATAATGGATAATTTGACGTTCCGGAGCAGCAAGACAAAGATGAGGCTCAAGTAAGCATGGAACGGGATCGGCGAGGACGGAGAACAGACATCTGCAGCAAAGCCGCTCCCGATGTACGATAAGAAATAAGCTTTGCGATAAGCCGGCACACTTTCCTTGCTGCACCGAAAGTGGGACAGACCCTTCATGGCTTGCGAGAAAGTTATCGAGTTTCAAGAAGTCGAGATTGGAAGAGATCAAGTTTGGCATATTACACTCGTTCACGGAAATTGTCGCCTCGAGATCGCTGCTTTATCCCTTACCTGAAACAACACACTGCGTCTCATAGTCGCAGCCGGAACACACATACCATCAACCACCCAGCGGCTCGCTGCCACCAACCCTTCTCAACATGCCCAAAATCCTACGCCCCAAAGATGCCACCTCCGGTGTGACCAAGAACGATCCTTATGCCGGAGCGAAGTCGCGCAAGAACGACAAGTCTGCCGCAGCCCATAATGTCTTCAAGATGAACAAGGACCTCGGTCAGCACATTCTCAAAAACCCTGGTGTCGCACAAGCAATCGTGGACAAGGCCGAGCTTAAGCAGAGCGACATCGTGCTCGAAATCGGTCCTGGTACCGGTAACCTGACCGCGCGCATTCTGGAAAAGGCGAAGAAGGTCATTGCGATCGAGCACGATCCCCGCATGGCGGCAGAAATCACAAAGCGTTTCCAAGGCACACCGTACGCGAAGAAGCTGGAGCTCATTCTGGGTGATGCCGTCAAGATGCCCGAGTACCCGTACTTCGATGTTTGCATTTCCAACACACCCTACCAGATTAGTTCACCTTTGACTTTCAAGTTACTGGCCACGAGCCCTGCGCCAAGGAGCTGCGTGCTCATGTTTCAGAGAGAATTCGCCATGCGCTTGTTCGCAAAGCCCGGAGAGAAGCTATACTCGAGATTGAGTGTAAACGCACAGATGTGGTCCAAGATTGACCATGTGATGAAGGTCGGCAAGAACAACTTCAACCCGCCTCCGCTTGTGGAGAGCAACGTGGTGAGGATCAGGCCGAAAAACCCCAGACCTCAGGTCAGCTATGATGAGTGGGATGGACTTCTTAGAATTTGCTTCGTGAGGAAGAACAGAGTGTTGCGCAGCGGCTTCCTGGGGACTGCCAGTGTGATGGAGATGATCGAGTCAAATTACCGCACATACTGCGCACAGAACGACATTCCTCTTGAGGACGGCCCATCGGATAATGTGGACGCGGAGATGGACGACGATGTGGACATGGGTGCCGAGGATGATGCGATCATGGACGTCGACGACGATGAGGACGTTCCCGCGTTCTTCAAGGAGGAGGCAGATAAGAGGGCGAAGAAGCTTGAAGGCAACCCCAACAGGAAAAGGAAGGGCAAGGTGTACGAGCTTGTCCGGGCCAAGGTGAAGAAGGTGCTGGAGGACGACACCCAGTTGGCCGACAAGAGAGCCAGGCTGTGTGACGAGGGCGACTTCCTTGCCATGCTCTACGCTTTCAACCAGGAGGGCATTCACTTCACCTAGGCAAGTGTGGACTTTCTGCACTTGCTGAAGGGTGGCCGCTGGTGCTGCTTCATGATGCATGAGATACCCAATTTTGATAGAAGGTTGTTCGGAGTGAATTAAAGAATAACATCCGTATATTCATCTCCTGATAGCCAACGTGCTGCTAAACCGCCGTGATGATTCTTGTCGAATGCTGTCTCTCCGACATGCAAGAGTATCCCAAATCCTCATCCTTGTCTTATCACAGTTTGTATCGAGTGGTTATATTTATAGATGTTAATTTTGTCCCTGGAAACGCAGCTACAGTTCAAGTTTCACCCCTCACAACAATACGTCAGCGCCAGCCAGCTACAGGCACCAAGGTTTCATCTTTATGTTGCCTAACTTCTGTCCGGTACTCCTCAAAAGCGTACCGTCGACACTTTGATATTACCTTCTTCACCTTTCTTCACACTCCTCTTGAAAGCTTAGCAACATGTCGATCACTTCAGGTAAGACATCATCATATGCACCTGTTGCAAGCATTACGCTTGGGAGATCACGGGCACAACTTATCCATTGGACATGTAAACATGTGCCCTCATGGAAGCTACAAATGCTCCAAGATCCTCTTGAGCAAAACCGAGCAGAGACACAAATGCATCCGACATCTACATCCAAGCCAAATACTAACACATTTGTCCAGAGGCCATCTGGGCCCCCACCCCCACAACCCTCCGCGGCTCACCGACACCCTTGTCCTCAGACAGCAAAGGCGAACGCATCGCCTATGCAAACAACAAGTCCATCTTCGTGCGCTCCATCGACAACCCCTCCGTCTCAAAGCAATACACCGCGCACACCGCCCAAACAACCGTCGCCCGCTTCTCGCCCAGCGGCTTCTACATCGCATCCGGCGACGTGACCGGCTCCGTGCGCGTCTGGGACAGCATCGGCGCCGAGAACACAAAGGGCGAATACCACATCATCGCCGGCCGCATCAATGACATCGCGTGGGACGGCGACAGCCAGCGCATCATCGCCGTGGGCGACGGCAAGGAGCGCTTCGGACACTGCATCACGGCCGACTCGGGCAACTCGGTGGGCGAGATCAGCGGACATGCCAGCCAGATCAACTGCGTGAGCATTCGGCAACAGAGGCCGCTGCGGGCAGCGACGGGCTCGGACGATACCAGTCTGGTGTTCCTGCACGGCGCGCCGTTCAAATTCAATACCAGTGTGAGAGGGAAACACGACAAGTTCATCTACGGCACGCAGTTTAGCCCGGATGGCAGTGCGCTGGTCAGCGTGGGAAGCGATAGGCGGATTTGGCTGTATGATGGCAAGACGGGCGAGCCGACGAAGCAGATTGGCGAGGGCGAGCACAAGGGTTCGATCTTTGGCGTGTCGTGGGCGCCGGATAGCAAGAGGCTGGCGACGTGCTCGGGAGATCAGACCGTCAAGGTGTGGGATGTTGAGAGCGGTGCGTGCGTGCAGAGCTGGCGCATGGGTGGTGAGGGTGTCTCGGTGCCAGACCAGCAGGTTGGCGTGACTTGGCCTGCGGGCAGGAGTGACGGTCTGATTATCTCGCTCGACCTCGAGGGCAACTTGAATTACTTCCACGTTAATCAGGCTGAGGGCCCTGTCAAGGTTGTGCGTGGACACCAGAAGGCCATCACCTCTGCGGCCTCAGCTCCTGGCAGCGGATCACTTGTTACAGGCTCCTACGAAGGCAGAGCGCGCAGCTGGGACCTCAAGACTGGCGCTGCCGACCTCGTTGATGGCGAAATGCACTCCAACCAAGTCTCCGGCCTCGCAGCTGGGAATGGAAGAGTCTACTCTGTCGGCTGGGACGACAGTCTCCGCACCACCGACGTAGCGCAAAAGAGTTTCATCGGCGGCGCCATCAAGACCGCCGGCCAACCCAAGGGCGTCGCAGTAGCCACTGCAAGCGGCAAAGAATTCACCATCGTCGCCTCCACTGCCGGCCTGCACATCTACTCCGAAGGCCAACAAATCAGCAACCTCTCCTTGCCCTCGCCACCCACCTGTGTCGCCGCCAACGCCAGCGGTCTCGTCGCCAGCGGCGCCGACGACAAGATAGTTCGAATCTACAGCCTCTCCTCCTCCGGCGGCCTAGCCGAACTCACATCCCTCAAAGACGCCACCTCCCCCATTTCCGCCCTCTCATTCTCCCCCTCGGGCACCCACCTCGCCGCCGGCCTCAGCAACGGCAAAGTCTTCGCCTACTCCTCCTCCAGCCCGGAGACCTGGAAACTGGAAACGAACCGCTGGTCCGCGCACACCGCGCGTGTCACCTCGCTGTGCTGGTCGCCCGATGGCACCAAAGCTGTGTCAGGCAGTCTGGACACGAACGTGTGCATCTGGAGCTTGGCGAACCCGGGCGGGCGCGTCAAGGCGTTGAATGCGCATAAGGAGGGTGTGGGCGCGGTGGTGTGGGCTGAGGATGGAAGGGTGGTTAGTGCTGGCGCCGATGCGGCGGTTAAGGTGTGGAAGGTTGAGGGCGTGGCCTAGAAGTGTGGAATGAAACTATTCAGTGAGGTATGTATAGAGCATAGAATGACGTCAATGTGTCATTGGTGCAGTAAAGTGTTTGTCTGAGCCGTGATCCTTCTCCAAGCGAGATTGATTTGTGTCTTTTCTCTCCCTTCGGCAGGTAAGGCAATGCTCGGACGGATGACTCCGCTCTTCTTAACGAGGAAAATAGGAAAGAAATTGACATATACTCGCGAACCCATACTTTCGAAATGCGACCTGCAGACCTTTTGAAAATTCTGACGAACGGTTCGATCAACCACAATGAGAACAGCGCTTAAAGCTCTCACGGCACGAATCGATGCGCGTACTTCTAGCTCGGACTTACACTGGTACCTTCTGTGGTCCAACGAGATGGATGCCACTACGCTCTGGTCGACCATGACACCCCTAGGGCAATGTCAGTTCTCGCTACTATCAATCTGTTCCATGCTAACCAGTTCAAAGCTCTGGCCGGTGCCCCTGCCGATATGTGCACTGCTAATACCAACATATCTCTTTCGCGCCTCTTGACTCGCTTGAAATACGGCTCTATCCGAACTGGATCGAATGTCTGCTTCTCGACGTTCTCTCGCTTCACGTCAACTGGCTTTGTATGTACTAGGGACGGACGATAATCTGACTAGCGGTGAGTACTCTGAACCAATACTAGACGAACTCTGTACTAGCAGTGCGCGAATCGCACTCTGCTTGGTGTTCTGCGTGGCATCTCATGGCGACCATACTATCTCACCTCTGAGTAAGAAGAAGCCTGGCGTTGCTGTGCAGCGTACGTAGCTGCGAACTTCGCAGCCTTCGCTCGAAGCTTCCGGTAGAAGAAAGTCGAGAGTCTATTGACTGCTATACCTGGATACTGGATCGGACATGTGTCAATACAGATAGACTACCAAAGATGGAGGATCTATGGCAGTACAGTATCACATATGACGGTCCCCCGCCGAGCCAGCCAATAGCTAAGTGAGAAAAGACTTACGCCATCGATGTTATACATCGATGACACTCGGGCCCTGTTATAGCCAGCCACTCTAGGCCGTAGACAGTAAATGCAATCAAGACTTAGTGCCTACACTAGCGTTCTGCATAACATCGTGCCATGATCCATAAGTTTTTGAACCGATGCACGATTGGAAAAACCCGAGCGCATTCGGCATGGGGAGCTGACGGAACCATGATTAGTCCAGCAGAAGGAGCTGACGTGGGGATTGTTGGTATGATAGCAGCTGATCTGATGAACAGGTCTTTCCAAATACTCGAAGTGCCTGCATGCGACGTGGGGTGGCGATCCTGCAGCATTTCAGCACAGATCTTAGTTGAGAATGCTCTATACTACATGGAAGATGCATGCACTCCCCACTGTGATAACATCGGTCAATGAAGAGGGAGGATTTAAAAGCGTAGCTTTGGCGTCACCTAGGTACGCAAACCTCAACCACACTCCTCATAATCTTCAATCCCAGGTACATCAACGCTTGTCCAGCAACCTCTCCGTCTCCATGGTAAGCTACCAACTCCCCAAACGCCCATTATTGCCCAACATGGCTAACGCGCACACGAGGCCACCAAGGAGAAAGACGTCATCGCCATCTTGAATGACTTGACCAAATACTCCCAAGACTGCGACAACGGCTTTAGAGACGCCGCGAACGATTCCAAGAACCCTGAATTGGATTGCTTCTTCGCCCAACGATCAGTAGATTTTGCGGAGGCTGCAACTGAATTCCAGGCAGAGGTTCGTCGTCGCGGAGGCGATCCGGAAACATCGGCCTCTGTCACTGGGGACACCTATCGCGGCTGCGTCAATCTCCAATCGATGTTGGCCGGCAAGGACGACGAGGCAGTTCTCGACGAAGTGGAGCGCGTAGGAGACCATGCTTTAAAAGCGTTTCTCGATGCTCGTGACAAGATGACCGAGCTCGACCTGGACGGCAGAGACCCGGCCTATCCTCTTGTGGAGCGCCATCTGGAAAGCACTCAGAAGTCTCAGGACGAGGCCAGGGCCTTGCGCGACGCGATTCGGGCTCAGGCTTAGGAGCTCACTTTGGGATTTCTACATAGCCTTACGTACTTGGCAAGCGAGCCGATCAAAGTGTTCGTGTGACGCGTATCCTCTTTCTTCTCCACAACGCTGTTTGATCGTAATGTCTCTTGAGAACACAGGGGCGTACTGTCTTGTGTGTATGAACCGAACTTTTTCTTCTGGAGAATTGCCAGCATGCTTTTGTTGATTCGATCACTGCTAGATCTTCCCACAGTGTCCCTGCACCATGTACAATGTGCGACCCTGGGACATATGCTGAAAGTTCCTGGAGTAAGATAGTGTTTTCGGATCCCTTAAAAGTGCTGTCCCCAGTTGCGAGCGTGTGAGCCTTGTATGTTTGCATATATTATAAAGCAATACTCAATTCTTTATTTTCTCTGTACATGTGCAAAGAGCAGAGACAGGAAGGAAGGTGAAAAAGGAATCAGAAAAGAAAAGAGAAAAACCACCAGTCCAGGGTATACACACATTCCGATCGTCCTACACCGTCTCTCCTCCTTCTATGTTTCGGTGTATCGATTGTTGTACTCCCAACATGGACGACTCGCCGAAATTTTATCACAATCAAGGGATCAAGATTGTACCGTGAACGGTTTCTCCCTGGGGTCCCAGCAGCTTTCAGCGGCCTTGGGCTTTGGGTTGAAAAGGATCGTTGAAATCCTTGTAATCATTCGTCACGCAAAGGTATTGAACGATTCGTGACCTTGTCACTTCAGCTTAGATCGTACGATTGAAAGCAAAGCCCAAGTTGACTTCGCTTCCACCATGCAAGAGATCTAAATGACGTACTATAGGAAAAGAGGTCAGTGGAGACTCAAAATTACCAGAATGGAATGTTAAAACTCACCGGAATGAAAAGGTACGGCACTCTCCTCTCGTATTCCTTCCACGCCTCGCCGTACTTCTCTCTACACCTCTGAATGTCACGGTACGCGCGGTGCACGATCATCAGGGAGAAGAACACCGGGTAGAACCAGGGGAATGGGCTCTTGAAGCCAGTAATCAAACCCCAGCAAAGCGCAAAGTACAGGTCGGCAGTGTACTGCACCTTGCGCGCGTACTTGTACCAGCCATCGCAGAGGAGGTTGTCGCCGGACTCGGTCTTGATGAACTCGGGGTTCTTGACGTACTTCCAGGGGAGTTGAGGGAAGGTGTTGCGGTGGACATGGTAGCCGCGCTGCATGCTGCGGAACATGCACTTCTGGCTGTTACCGGTGTCCCAGACCCAGTAGGCGAACAGGTAGCTGACGTACATCCAGACGAGGAAGGGCTTCGACCACGCGTACTCGCTGGGGTCGTGGTTGGCGAGGTAGATGGTGCAGTGGCAGTACGAAAGAGGGACACCAGCGAGGTTCCAGAAGATGAGCATGAAGCCCCACTTCTCGTAGTACATGTCCCAGGTGGTGACGATCATCTCCTCGCCCTTGGAGCACGCGTTGGCGTACAGGAAATGGGCCATGACAAGGAAGGCAACCTCGGGGGTCACGTATCCGTAGGTCTCGTACTGGCGAGCGGCGGCGGACAGAGAGATAAGGTAGAGGATGTACCAGGGAAGGCGGACTTCAAAGAACATCTTGAAATCGAGCCAACCGAACATGCGAGGGTTGAGCTCGGCGCCCATGAAGAAGTCGTAGATGTGGTAGCCGGTCATGCGGTGCTGTGCGCCACGGACGAAAGCTGAGATGTAGGCGACGATGGCCACAATGAAACCGGAGCAGATAGCCACGCTCATGAGAGGGCCGAACTCGTCGATCAGAGTGTAAAGCGGGAAGAGACCAGAGACGTGCAGACCAACAGCCATGATGTTGGTCGCGTAGAAGCTCCAGACACCGCTGCAGTAGTATCGCAGCTGCTTGCCGCCGGCGAAAGGTAGAGGCTTGCCGGTGGAGTAGACACCAGGCATGAGGCAGTACATGGCACCCTGGACGACCAGGAAAGTCCAGTAAATGATCCAAGCCTGCAGGTGAGGGAAGGAGCCAGTGTAGGCGAGGTTTGCGACGTGACGAGTGTACTGGGCCCAAGTCATGCTGGGCTCAGACGGGAACTTGCCGTCGTAGTAGGTCGCGCCAACCCACATGAACCACATCAATGCCGGGAAACCGAACATCATGGCAGTGACGCCGAATGTGCCACCAAAGTCGAAGTGAGGAGCGGCATCAATCTTGGGGTCGCCGCCCTCCATCCAGCCGTCGATGATCCTGGCCTTGGGTGCAGCGGCGGGAACGCCATTGGCAGCGGCCTTGTTGTCGATTTCCTCCACTTTGGTCTCTTCCCTGGGGACCTTCAAGACGGGGTCGACGTCGAGTTCGGGTTCATCTTCGGCGGACGAGTCGGTGGTGGTAGGAGCGACCGACTTGCGGGTGGTGCGACGCCTGGTGGGAGTTTCGACGAAGCCTTCGGGGAGGGGTGCCTTTCTGCAACGCGCGTGTCAGCAAAGTCATTCGCGTGTGAGGAGATTGTCCTCTGGGTGATATGTGATGTTCACTCACTTGGGCGTCTTGCCCGTCTGGGAGCGCGTGACCCTCGACATGTTCAGCAGGCCAATGGCTCTTCAGGCGGTGTCAATGGGTATGCTGAGACCTCAGCCGGGGCGAAAAAGGAGTAGCGAACAACAACAACACGTCGGCGGGGATGTTGACAGCTGGTCGGCGGCCGCTAAGAGGCGTTAGATTTTCTGAAGCCCATCCACCAAAGATCGGCCTCCAATTTGTTTACTCCCGTCCAACTTGCTCCCCCCGGCATAGTCGACTTCCGGCGCGCTCGTTGCGGCGCCACCCACCGAACATTTAAACCTTATCTTGCAGTGCCTGCCAAGCCTCTTCTTCACTTCATTGCTATTGCCCAATACGGCAATGGCGATATACTTGGTGCTGGGTGTACAAGACAACCACCGAGCAGTACAACAACGTGCAAAAATAATTTGAAAATTGTCAGGCATCCTCCTCATGCACAGTCGATCTGACATGCATCTCGATCCTGGGCTTCTTGTGGACCCGCTTATCGAAGCTTCACTCGCTTCGAGCAGTCATAAGTACATCTAGGTCAATCGAACAAACGTGAACACGCTATATCACACAAAACTCCCGTATCCACCATGCTGATCCAAGAGTCTTTCAAGGATGTGCCTACCCAAGATGGTGGTAGCATGCGCATCTTCACCTTCCACCCGTCCATCCCAAACTACCCAAAGGCCAAGTTCCCCGGTGTTGTGGTGTTCAGCGAGATCTACCAAGGTGAGTACGATACTTGCAAGATCAGGAACGACCACGCCTATTCCTACTTCCAGGTGGTGGCGAACAGCCCACTTTTCCTGCGTGTAACACGAACTGACAACACCCAGTGACCGGCCCTGTGCAGCGTTTCGCCCGCCAAATCGCCTCTCACGGCTACATCGTCGCAGCTCCCAGCTCCTACCACGAGTTCACTGGCCCTGAGGCTCTCGCATATGATGGTCCTGGCACTGACGCAGGCAACGCTTGGAAGATCGAGAAGAAACTCGCTGCTTACGACGAAGACGCCACGCTGAGCGTCGACTTGCTCACCAGCATGGAGACTTGTAATGGACGTATCGGTGAGTTTACCTCTGTCCCCAAAACATTGAACATCAAGCTAACTACATCTTACAGTATGTGTCCATATCCTCACTTCTCAGTCGTGTTAGTACCACTGACCACCACGAAAGGGCGCCACCGGCATGTGTCTCGGCGGCCACCTCGCTTTCCGCGCCGCCTTCGACAAACGCATCAAGGCCGCAGTCTGCTACTTCGCCACCGACATCCACTCGCACACGCTCGGCCACGGCAAGAACGACGACAGTCTCGACCGCGTCAAGGACATCACCGGCGAGCTCATCATGGTGCGTGGCAACATGGCCCTGCCCATACTTAACCCCCAAAGCTTCTCAAACAGCACCAATTTCAACTGACAATACCACACAGATCTTCGGCAAGAAAGACACCCACGTGCCTCCCCAGGGCCGCGACCTCATCCGCAAGACCCTGCACGACGCCGGCGTGACCTTCTCCTTCTACGAGCCCGCCTGGGCCCAGCACGCGTTCATCCGCGACGAGCTGTCAAAGTACGTTCAACCCGTCTCACTTCTCAGCTTCACGGCCGCACACACGACACGAAATCTCTCACATACTGACAGCATGGCAGGGGCCGCTACGACCCAGCTCTCGCCGGCATCTGCTTCCAGATGCTGCTGGAGCTGTTCGGCAGGACGCTGAACGGCGACCTGGGCCCTGTGGCTGGCGAGGTGGAGGAGCCGGAAGATGTGTGTTAGATGTAGAAGTTTTTTTTTTTTCCTTTATTTCTCGAGTCTCGCGTTGCTTACTGCACGATGTATGCTCGCTATGAGAAAGAAAGAAAAAGGAAAAGAAAGAAGAAACCCTTGTCTAGTTCAGTGGTCCAACTTGTCTTCTGAGTTTGTGGAGTGGCAAAACCGACCGTCGTAATACCGGGTGCATGTTGGACAGCAGACGGTCTCAATCACAAGAATCGAGCCAGGAGCGATGCGTGAGGATGCAAGCATACATTATCCATGATGTCGGACGTCGCCAGATGTCGAAGAATAAAAAGGTGCGTTTCATCTTCCCGCTTGGTGTCCACCAAACAGGGAATGTTGGCATTTCGTGTACACTGCTCTGATTCTCATGTTCCCCAAGAAAAGAGATATAGGACAGCAATGCCTCCGTAACTGTACATCAGGAGCTTCAAACGACTAGAAAGAAAGAAAAGCAGATTTGTTCCTCACCCTCAGCCTACACTCCCTCCTCAAACCTGTAGGATTATCCGACCACTAGACTCCAGAAACTCCGTCGCTAAATGCAAAAAACCGCGAGCACACAGAGCTCTTGCGGACCCAAACCCTCTCGGCTTCGCAAGGCCCCTGACCATAATCCACCCTGTCGTCCATGCGCCCAAACCCAAGACACAAAAAAAAAGAAAACAATACAGGAAAAAGCCCCACGCTTTCTACAAAGGCCTCGCCATACTCCCCCTCTCGCTATCAACATGCCACTGCACCTCCTTCGTGATGATCATCTTCGTGCTCTCATTGCTCGCAATAGACGCCGCGTCCCCCGGCGCCGGCACCGCAGTCCGACTCGAACTGCCCGTCGTATCATGGCTGATGTGTGCCTGGTTCTGGGCGTCGTTGCCGAAATTGTCGAGCTCACGCGAAGAAGCGCGGCCGCCGCGCATCTTCATCAGACCGCTGCGGCTCCTATGCTTGTCACCGCGCCGCGTGGCGCTGTCGGCGCTCTGCAGCGAGCCCAGGGCGTAGGCGCTCTTCTCACGAGAGTTGGAGCCCGAGTTGCCGACCTGGGAGCCAGCGATGACGGTTTCGCCGCCCATGGCGCCGAAGCCGGTGAAGAAGGAGGCGAGGAAGGGGCGCAAGCAGGGGATCGTCGAGGCCATGATGGCGTAGAAGATTTCTGTCTGGCGGCAGATTATCGTTGGGACGCCGTCGAGGGTCTCATTGGTCGAGGAGAGCTTCTGGGCGAGGAAGTGGACTTGGAGGGCTGCGAGGGCAATCACTCTGTTGTGTTGTTAGTGTGACTGGTCACGGATACTACAGGTCAGCGTGAGGTGAGGAGCTTACGGTAGGCGGAGGCCGAATGCGAAGATGACTCTGAGTTTTGTGTGGACAGCGGCCTGGAGGCCCCATACGAGATGGACGGCCATGACGAACAGGCCCACCTCAGTCGCAATGTCGAGACCAACAATTGCCTTCCATTGAGCGAATAGTGAACCGCATCTTGCGTCGCCTGCTGCGCCGAACTGAATCCACGGCTCGCTCAGGTCACAGCGAAGTGCACTCAAGAGCACAGAGGCAAAGCCTAAAGTAAGCGTGATACCTAGGGCGACCAAAGAAATCTTTTTGTGAACATGGCCTGAGGAGATGCGCTTGAACAGTAGCACAAGACAGACTTTCGAGGCGTAGAGCGTGAGGACAAAGAAGACATTCGCTGCGTAGTTGAGCTGTTGCAACTGTTAGTTGTTGGCTGTAAGATTCTGTTGATACTACGATGCTGACCTGTTGTATCGGGACAATCTTATCCGGGTTTATCAGATCGATGGATGTTCCGTCTCCCTCATGGACGCCCGCAAATACAAGAGCGCATTGTATCACAGCAAGTGCCGTTGAAACAGTCAGTGCGATATCGTCCGCAGCGAATGGTGGCGAGACTCTATATCGAAGGTAAATTCGAATAATGAGTGTAAGGATGATGATGACCAGGCCGAAAGCGCTGGAGATCACTAGCCAGCTGCCATGGTGGTTATCGTCGAGTTTGAGCAGCGGAGGTTTGTCGCCTTCTGGAACTGCGGTTGATAATGTAGCCATGCTGTTGTGTAACGTGAGTAACCTTTACGGCTACAGTGATGGCAACAAAGAAGTTGTGTGCGATCAAGAGGACGACATGCGCGAGAGCTGACAATACAATTCAGCCGATCCCGGAATCTTAGGTACTCCCAGCTGAATAGTGGTAGGGTTGCGCAAGACCAGATGCCGGGTCTGCAATTTCCAGGCCTTGGGTAGGTTTGAACGATCGCAAGTTACGAGCAATAGAGTGGATTACTGAACGTAGAACACTGGCGTGGACCATCCAATGCTGTACCTCGAATCCCATGCACACTTCAGCGCATAGCACGCAAGCACGCGCTCTGGCGCCCTCGGCTCGTGGGACTGGGAAAAGTTTCGGGTAGGTGTGGCGGTTTGTACGCGTGGGTCCAGGCTCCGAGCGTGTGATGAGAAAGGCTCCAAGCATCCGGATCTGCGCGAGCCTGGAGCCATGGATACATGCAGGCCTAGGGTTCAAAGCGGACTGGCTCGACTGGCTCTTTCTGAGACACTCTCGCCATGATGCTGTGATGACAGTACAGTAGATTGGAAGGATCCCGCGTTATATCGCTTGCGGAACTGACGCCGGCTGCATGTATATGATAAAACGCGTTATGCGCAGAAGATTCCACAGCCGTTGCACACGATTGGGCGTAAACAGCTAAGCACTTGCACCCACTCGGAGCAGTGGCAGTTTCGAGAGCTTGCTGTGCCTGGAGGAGGGCATGTATGGCATGGTTGAAGAGACTAAAGCAGGTGAGTTCGAGGTTGCACTCGCCTACAGGCGCGTTTGGCGAAAGACTCCGCAGTTGGCAGCGCCGTGAGCGTGAGCTGGCCCGGGTGAAGTTCGAAGGATGCCGCACGTCGATCTCTATCCGCTAACGGCCAGTCGTCGCTCGGCACCAAGTGGATGTGATGTGAGAGTTGCCCGCGCCCGGACTTGGCCTCCGTCTTCACACGCACACCTTGTGGATTCGGAATGACCGAAACGGAAGGACAAAAAATAATGGTAACCTACCTACCATGTTATCTCCCTCAATCCAGCATTCACCGGATTTGGCTTCGGCGCATACAATTCCTGGGAATGCCGACACCCAAGTGCAATGCTGTGTAGTAATCCAGCAACGCTATATCACGTCACATATGAGCGCCACCTGCAGGCAGAGAGTGCTCGGACTATAGTGCTTCCAGTATTACAGCAGCCGGGGAATTCCAGATTGCATTGCCGGCATGCGACAGGCCACTCCAATCCTCCCGTGAAGGTGGAACACTCGACCATCAACAAAACATGCATGTTACAGGAGTGCAAGCCGCGCACTGTCGCAATCCTTGCGAGGGCTTGTACTCACGAGCTGAATTATTACGAGACCGCGGATGAAAAGAGGAGCTTGTGCAGAAAGCATCGCGTCAAGCGCATCTGCAGACACTCTAACTTTCGCTAGATCAGGATCTTGCGATAAACTCTCGAGGAGCATGCTGTCCAATGCCAGTGCAAGAGTCAGGAGGCCTAAAGTGCGTACTTTTGCACTGGATGTGATATTCCTGAGGCACTTTATGGCAATTGTATTACAGTAGGTACTGCACGACAAGATTCTGGTGTAACGTTCATATATATGTGTGTTCATGATTGTTACACACGCTCAGCATTTGGACTTCACCTGTGACGGCCGTTGAGCCCCAGTGACAAGGAACCTCTCAATTCAACATGGGACGGGCCATTATTGTTTCGCAGAACCAAACTTCCACTGCCACTGCACTTACACTACGATGAACCCTGCGAAATACTGCTTGTGCGTTGCTCGATCTGCCCTGAGCCTGAGCCATGGTGGTGGGTACAGCTACCTCTCTTGGGGTTACTTGATTCTTCAAGAAAGTCTTGCTTTGGTAAAAGCACAAAGGGTCCCGCAAGGCCAAGCTCGCTCCACCCAACGTTGGCGAAGTGCGCCATCATCAACGGTTGGCTGCAACCGAAAAGGGGATGCTGTGGATACGGCAGTCCCCCAGACTAAAGTGCACTAAGGCACTCGGCTCGACTGGTAGGACCAGCACGCGCACCTCTGTCCGGCGGGATCATCAAGCTCTCGTCCAAAGGGCCCCTCTCACGATAGACACGGCGCTATTCGCCGTTCCATCCGTGATGAGCACTCATCGTCTTTGCCATGTGCCCAGCCACGAGGTGCCCGGGGCACATCTCATCATCGTACATCTTTTCGTTTCCTTAGATCTGATCGCGGATCCTTCGTCTGTAACCATAGCCTCGCCTGTCCTGTTGCGCAGATCGCTTGTTTCCTCAGCTGCGGGCCCGGCGAATTATTGAGGTGTTTCGTCTTGCACATTGCGCATTTGCGCCTGGCTACTCAACAGTCTTGGAAAACACACATCGCGCCTCTCGCAATCATGAGTGCTTCACCAGCTTCGGACGGACCGATCCAACAGAAGCTCGAAACTGCGCAAGCAGTGCGACAAGCCGACGATTCAGACGTCTACGAGATGCAAGCAGGCGCCGTGAAGAGGAAATGGCAGGGCACAGAGGCAGACAGGAAGGAGATGTCACAACTCGGAAGGGTTCAAGAGCTGCGCGTAAGTCTTCGAAGGACACTGGCAGAACATTTGGATTTGGTTGTCGCATTGGTACACACCTCTAACATGTCCTCCAGAGAAACTTCCAATTTACCTCCATGGTCGGCTTTGCGTGTACGTTGATCGCGACGTGGGAGGTTCTTCTCACAACGCTTGCGAGCATCTTGACTAATGGTGGAACTGCTGGCGTCATTTGGGCGTTTCTCATTGTCTTCATCGGCTTCTCTTTCGTCTACTTATCGATTGCTGAGATGGCATCCATGTGAGTTGCATCATCTGGCGAGACGATCATTCTACATCGTACTGACAATCTGCGGCAGGGCACCTACATCAGGAGGACAGGTACGGGACCGACGGATGTAATCCGATATGACTTTGAGATACTGTGCTAACTTGGATCTTTCGTTTTGTAGTATCATTGGGTCTCAGAATGGTCACCGCCGAGGTTTCAGCGCTTCTTGTCGTACATCGTCGGCTGGCTTTGTTTCACTGGCTGGCAAGCTGCGATCTGCTCCATCACTTTCTTGTGTGGAACTATCATCCAGGGATTGATTGCGCTTAACAACCAGAAATACGCGCTGGAAGGCCAACGACCGTGGCATGGAACTCTCTTGGTTATCGCGGTCACTGCTTTTGCCATCTTCTTCAATACTGCTTTGGCTAAGAAGCTTCCTCTGGTCGAAGGCCTGCTGCTCGTGCTTCACGTCGTCGGTTTCTTTGCGATCATCATTGGTAAGTCCATCGAGATGCGACAACCCAATCTCACATTCAAAGGCTAACACGATCCAGTCCTCTGGGTCCTCGCACCCACCGCCCCAGCAGACAGAGTCTTCACCGAGTTCGCCAACGGCGGAGAATGGAACAGTGACGGCACCGCCTTCATGGTCGGCCTGCTCTCCCCGGTGCTCTCCCTAATCGGCTTCGACTGCGCCGTACACATGTCCGAAGAAGTCAAAGACGCCTCCACGACCCTCCCCCGAGCCATGATCTCCGCCTTCTGCTTCAACGGCCTGCTCGGCTTCGTCATGGCCATCACCCTCAGCTTCACCCTCGGCGACGTCGAATCCATCCTCGACTCCCCAACCGGCTACCCCTTCATCCAGCTCTTCTACAACACCACCCGCTCCCTCGCCGGCGCCAGCGTGCTCACCACCATCGTCATCCTAACCCTCATCTCCGCCGCCATCGCCGAAGTCGCCACGGCATCGCGCCAACTCTGGTCGTTCGCTCGCGACGGCGGCGTCCCCTGCTCCGCCTGGGTCGGCCGCATCCAGCCCAACTGGAACATCCCGCTGAACGCCGTCCTCATCTCCCTCACCGTCACTAGCCTGCTCTCGCTCATCAACATCGGCTCGACGGCCGCCCTCAACGCCATCCTGGCGCTGACGTCCGTCTCGCTGCTGACGTCCTATATCATCGTCATCAGCGTCGTCCTGCTCAAGCGCCTGCGTCGCGAACCGCTGCCGCACGCGCGCTGGTCGCTGGGCAAGTACGGCGCGGCGGTGAACATCCTGGCGCTGTGCTACCTGTTCGCCATCTACGTCTTCGCCTTCTTCCCGCCGGTCGCGCACCCGGACGCCGTGAGCATGAACTACGCGATCGTGATCTTCGGCGGCATCATCACTTTCGCGGTCGTGTATTACTTCATCTATGGGCGGAAGCAGTACGTGCCTCCTGTGGCGTTGGTCAAGCGCGATGGGTACATGTGAGAGGGGTGCGCATTGGGTGTTCATATTGTTCTTGATTTTTTTTTTGTATTGTATTGCATGGCAATTAGGCCGATGACATTGGGC
This sequence comes from Cladosporium oxysporum, assembly GCA_035771495.1. Lineage (NCBI taxonomy): Eukaryota > Fungi > Ascomycota > Dothideomycetes > Cladosporiales > Cladosporiaceae > Cladosporium > Cladosporium oxysporum. The sequence goes on from JAWNKS010000006.1 coordinate 1,034,830, forward strand.
GATGGATATCCTCGTCATGCTTCGGTTCTTTTCCGCGGCTTTTTCGATGGCCTCGGGTTCAGATTGGGAGGTGTTGCTGCTCGTGTATCTTTACATACCTTCAAAAATGGAGTCCGAGGAACTGCTGGTAGGGATAAGGTCGGCGGACACATGTGCACATAAGAAAGGCCCAGTCCTCACTCCAAAAGGAGATCTGTAGGATGGGAGGGGAAAGCTTCAAGGGCTTGCTCGTATATACGAATAGTCACCAAAACATTTTTCTTTGCTTCGAGAACAATATCATGACAGACGATCTCCTTGAACTTTTATTCGGCATCTCATCTATTTGCATCATAAAACCCCTTACACACCCTCTATGGCGACAGCCTGCTGGGGTCCCTGGGGAACAAGCTGGCGAGTCTCACGTTGGGCAGGCCCAGCCAAAGCATAACAATGCGCTCGAGACCGATTCCACCGCCAGCGTGAGGCGGGCAGCCGTACCTGAAAGCGTTGACGTAGTCCCTGAGGCCCTCGTTCTTGGGGTCGACGGGGGTGACGCACTCGCGCATGCGCTTCTCGAGGAAAGTCGCGTCGTGGATGCGCTGCGCGCCGGACATGATCTCCTGGCCGCGCATGAAGAAGTCGTAGCTGTTGGAAGTGCCGGCGTTGGGGTTGGCGGGGTCGTAGGCGGCTTGAGTTTCGGCGCTGGGCATGGTGTAGAAGGGACGGATGGCCAGAGGGTACTTGTCGAGGACGTAGAAGTCGGTGCCGTACTTCTTGAGCACGAGCGCACCGAGGCGCTTCTCGTCGGGAGTGCTGAGGTCGTCGAACTCGCCGATCTCGACGCCGTCCTCGCGGAGCATTTTGATGCCCTCGCTGAAGGGCAGGCGGGGGACCTTGCCGGCTTCGGGGAGCTTGAAATCCTCGACGGAGTAGATGCTGCGGACCAGGTCGGTCTCGCGGCCGTAGCGGGTGCGCAGGCCGTTGAAGATGTAAAGCATGAGCTCCTCGAGGAGACCGACGACCTCATGGTAGTCCTCCTCGAAGGCCATCTCCATATCAAGACCGGTGAACTCGGTAAGGTGACGGGCGGTATTGGAGTTTTCGGCGCGGAAGATGGGGCCGACTTCCATGACACGCTCGAAACGGGAGGCGATGAGCATCTGCTTGTAGAGCTGAGGTGACTGTGCGAGGAAAGCCTTGGTGTTGAAGTACTTGACCTCGAAGACACTGGCACCGCCCTCAGAGGGAGCACCAAGAAGGCGAGGGGAGTTGACGCCAACGAATTTGTGCTTGCGGAGGAACTCTTGGAAGAGGTTGATGACACCGTCCTTGATGGTGAAGATGGCGGTGTTGTGCTTGCCACGGAGATCGATGACACGGTTGTTCAGTCTGGTGTTGAGGGTGACGATGGGCCTGCCGTCGTCCTCGGTCTTCTCGTCCTCGCCCTCCGCGGGAATAGGCCTCTCGGCGTCGGTGACCTGCATGGGCAGCTGCGCATCGGCCTTTGCGACAATGTACAGCTTCTTGACGTGCAGCTCGAGGTGCTGGATGGTTGTGCTCTTGACCAGCTCTTTAGGCTTCTTGACCAGGCCGTGTACCAGGACAACACTCTCCGAGGGAATCTTGCCAGCGAACTTGACCATCTGCCTGCTCAGAGACTCGCTCTCTGCAACGACAGCCTGAATGGTGTCGAGTCCCTGCCTGAAGGTGATGAAGGTGAGCTTCGCACCCTGGGCTCTGGCGTTCTCCACAATACCGCGGAAGACGATCTGAGGGCCACCGGCCTCGTCCATGTTGGAGGTGTCCTTGTACTGCTCGGCGACCTCAGCGAGGTTCACACGAGTGACCTTCTCAGCCGAAGGAACGTATGGCTGCGAGCCGAGCATGGGAAGCTCGCCGTAGTCGGCCTTGGAGATGTCGTTGGCATCGGCGGCCTTCTTCTGAGCCTCCTCTTCGGCCTTGCGCTTGGCGGCTTTTTCAGCCTATGCGATCCCAGTCAGTGGTGTGTCGTCTTGCTTTGAAGATCACAGGGTGTTCGGTATGCCACCAACCTTCTCCTTCTCCTTGGCAGCCTTCTTCAAGGCGGCCTTGGAGGGGCCCTTCTCACCCTCTGCGGCGGCGGGAGCATCCTTGGGGGCCTCGGTGACGGGCACGACGTTCTCTGTGGCTTTGTCGGACATTTTGTGTGTGTATTTGGCTTTCTTCACGCGAGAGATCAATGTTGGCGGGGAAGATTTATATCAATGGTGGGGGATGAGTCAATTGGCAGGTCGACCGAAGCAAGACACCGAGGATGAATGATTGTGATGTAAGAAAGTTATTTCAATTACGGTGTCTATATGACTGTGTATATCGTGGATCATGAGCAATATAGCATTAACCCGTGACTGGGTGTAACCGTGGTAAACTTCCTCTTTTTCTGAAGGCAGCTCACATGCTAAGCCGAGCAGTTCTGAGAGCTGTGCCTCAATGTGGCTGAACTTCACAGCACAGACCAACATGATAGAGCCTCTACGAAGGGATGACGTCGACGCTATTGAATAAACATCCAACGGAACCCTACCACCAACTTGCATTTGTCGACGCCTTCCTCCTCCTTTTTTTTCCCACAAACCATTCGCCGCCGAGATACGCACAAGCACTCGGAAACATCACCATGTCTGCCAGAGTCAAGGAAACCGCCAAAGAGGAGGCTCTGCACGTCCGCAAGCTCGCTGAGGATGGCGTCAAGTCAGGCGCCTACATTTATCCGCTCAAGGTTGGTGACGCTGATTCAGTACGAGAGAAGTAGCAAACCGACACTCACCACCAGTAGGGCATCTACTACTTCGCGTCTCACCGCAGCCTCTGGAAGCCTCTCCTGCAGAAGCTGGCTCCAACTCTGAGTCTCGGCCTGGGTGTCACCACCTTCATGTTCTTCTTCACCTACCTCCCTCAAGCTGCAATGATGTTCTTCACTTCCGGCCCACTGGCCGCCGTCTCAGCGGCGTTGCTCGTTCTGAGCGAGTCTAGCACCCTCACCATGGTTCTCAGCAAGGCTCTTCTCATCGAAGACAGTCTCATCGACACCTTCGACGGCACGCTCGTCGAGCGTGGTCAATCTGGACTCGTTGCCAAGGAACGTCAAGTCAAGGGCGGTGGTGCTGGAGACGTCATTGCCAGACTCGGCAAGTTGGCTGGCAAGCCATTTGCTAAGTTCACTCCAACGGCGATCATTAGATACTTCATGTACCTACCGCTGAACTTCATCCCTGTAAATATGCCAAAATTGCCAAATCAAAGCTAGCAAAATTGCTAACAAGTTTTCAGGTCATCGGGACAGTTGCTTTCATCGTCCTTCAGGCCAAGAGAGTCGGGCCGCAAGCCCACAACCGCTACTTCCAGCTCAAGGGTATGAGCGGTCCTCAGAAAGAGAGGCACATCGAAGAGAGGCGAGCCGCCTACACTTCCTTCGGCGTGCCTGCTGTCCTTCTTGAAACGGTACGCATCGTTACAAAATGAGGCAGCTGATTCACTGCTAATCATAAATCCCTACAGATCCCGGTCGCAGGCATTTTCTTCGCATTCACCAACACCTGTGGCGCAGCTCTTTGGGCCGCCGACCTTGAGTCCACTGGTACCACAGCGCCTGGTCTCAAGGAGCAGGCAAAGAAGGCAGAGTGAAATTAATTGCAATTACTTCTTCTCGACCGACTATTCTCTCGCCGATTATACTTTCGGCAGCATGTTTGGCAGCGGTCCCAAGGGGACCACAGGCGACTTCGAAGCGCCAGCATACCCTTGCTTGATCTTGTCGACGTTAGTATGAGCGAACAAGCGTATCGAAATAGCCGCGTTGAATAACTTACTGCATCGAAGTATGTCGTATCTCTGAAAGCACCCCTTGTCTCATCAGTCTCATCGTAATATAGATGCATCAGCCATTTCTGAATGTTTGGATAATCGTGCCGGATCATCTTCAGGTTGCACCTGAACATCGTGTGATACGCTGGGTCGAAGCGGACGATGGTCACGTATCTGCGGAGAACTGTCAGCACGCCTGTCCTAACGATTCCCTTCCGAATACTTCTGATAGAACACACAATCTGATATCAGCTTCCGTCAAGTGCTTCCCAAAGATGAACGGCCCCTGAGACTCCCCAAGCACCTTCTCCACCCGATCAAGCGCCTCAAACAACCCCTTCACATTCTCCTCATACGCCGCCTGCCCCGTGGCGAAACCCGTCTTGTAAACCCCATTATTGATCTTATCATAAACCCAGCCATTCATCTCCTCAATCTCCCCCCTCAACCCCTCCGGAAACAGGCCACCCGAAGGCTTGCTCGCCTCGCGACTCTCCACCAGCAAAAGCTCGTCAAACTCGCAATACAGCATGCGGATGATCTCGCTCGACTCATTCGACACAATCGTCTCCTCGACCTTGTCCCACAGCACAGGCACCGTGTACCGTCCCTGATACCCCGGGTCCGCTTTGAGGTACAACTGCTTATGCTTCGTGAACCCATACAGCGGGTCGCGCGCGTCCGAGCCTGCAGAGCCATCGTACTCCCAGCCCTCGGGTCCGAGGTTGAAACCCATGGTCACGAGCTGGATGGTGTCTTCGAGGCCTTTGAGGCTGCGGACAATGTTTGTGCGGTGCGCCCAGGGACACCCGCGGTTGAGGTACAGGACGTAGCGGTCTTTGGCCGGCGGGAAGCGGGCGTTGGGCGCGGAGGAAATGGCGTTGCGGAAGGAGGCGGCAGGGCGGTTGAAGGCGCCGGTCTTGGGGTCGCGGACGTCGTCCATGTTGGAGTGGTCTGGGTTGGAGGACATTTTTGTTCAGAGGCTTTGTTTCTTGCCGTTGTGGGTTTGGTTGGGTGGAACTCAATGGTTCGGACTTGTGGTTATCGTCCTGCTATATGGGTAGATGAATGTCGCTTGAGCTGAGCAGTGGGGAGTTGGGTCGTATTGTTGATGACGCTCTTGTTGATGACGCTCTTGTTGATGACGCTCTCGTGGGTGACGAAGATGAGCCAAGTGTGAGTGAATATGTGTAGGCTCGGGAACAATGAATTGGGACAGAATGCAATAGCACAGGATCCGTCGTCCCTCGTTCGGCAGCACGCACGTACGAAGCTTTCTATATCGTACTTTGGGCCGCTAATTATGATACTTTCTTAAGCAAGCCTGCGGTATTACTGCCGTGGTCGATGGCTGACTGACTGCATGTGTGCTGTGAGCATGGGTAAGGTCTCGCTTACAAACGCCTCGGCCTTCGGCTCAATCAGCCGCTTGATTGGTTAACTCGGCAAGGTCATGTTCAGATCGCCATAACGACTTGACCAATGTTGCAAGGTGCTCGTCAATGTCGCATTTCCCTGCAGGTTGCGGAATGAGAAATTCGTCTATTTGTACACTTGCTTTCTATATTGTACATACCCGATGCACGAGATGCTACACGATCGATCAGTGATTCTCCAAACACATCGCACCACTTTTATACTGCAAGCATCTTTTCAACCACCAATCTTGCTTGCTCAGGCTCAACGGTGCCCTCTTCTCCTCTGCGCACCATTTGGCCCACAAACCACATAGCCTTGCCCTTCTGCCCCTTGTCCTTGACGGCAGAGACCATGTCCGGGTTCTCGTCCATGATGGATTGTGCTAGGGCTTCGTACTCTTGTGGCGAGAGTGGCCTTAAGCGCAAGTTTCCATCTTCGATGAGCTGCTCTACAGTTGGTCGCGATGCTTGAGCCGGCAAGTCGTTGAGTGTCGACAACAACTGCTTGGCGACGCGTGCTGTGATTTGCTTGTGCATCACGTTCATGATGATGTCGGCCAGTTCGGTGGGGCTGATTGTGATTGAGTCCCAAGATTCCTCACTGGAAGTTTGCAGCCCACCCAGCTCGTGGAGGACCCAGTTGCCGACCTGCTTCCCAAGTTTAAGCTGGTCTTGCTTGGAATCATTGAGCCTTTGGCCAAGAAGTTGAATGGTCTCCTCCATGTACTCTAGGCGATCACCGTCGTCCTGACTCACGATTGTCTTCGCGTCTTTGGCACTAAGACCATACGTCTTTTGTACCCTCTCCACAGTGATGTCGGGAAGTTCTGGCAACGTGGACCGGAGGTGCTCGACTAGCGTGGAGGAAATGAATAATGGTGGCAGATCGGCATCCGGCATATAGCGGTAGTCGACCTCGCCTTCTTTCCCACGTAGTCGGGTCGTCTCTGTGGCACCGAGCGACCAGCCTCGCGTCTCACCTTCGATCACACCGCCTGCTTCAAGCACTGAGATTTGTCGATCACGCTCCGCAACGATAGCATCCTCCACAGCCTTGAAGGAGCTCAGGTTCTTGATCTCCGTCCTTTGCCCAAGACCTGACACGCCGCTGTATGAAGACGCGCCGTCCGTACCGCGCTGGCGCACGGAAACGTTGACGTCGGCACGCAGACCTCCAAGCTCCATGCCCGTAACGCAAGAATCGACGCTTTTCAAAGTTGCCTGGATTTTGCGCACAACAGCGGCGGCCGTTTGAGGCGAGTGTATGTGCGGAAGCGTGATGACTTCGATGAGAGGATGGCCCGCACGGTTGTAGTCGATGTGATATGTCGAAGGAGGGTGAGAAGTTGTCTTCGCGGTATCCTGCTCCATCTGGATCTGTTTGACTCCAATCTTCAAGCTAGACGCGCCATTCAGGTCGGCTGCTGGCACGCCATCTTCGGCCGTGAGCTCCAACACGCCGTCCTTCGCAAAAGGCTCGTAATACTGCGTGATCTGGTATCCATTCGGCTGATCCCAGTGGAAGTAGTGCTTCCTGTCCCACCCGCTCTTCCGCTGGACCTGACATCCAAATGCGATCGCAGCTCGCAGCGCAGGCAGCAGAGTCGCAGTCTGGAACTGCGGTTGCGCGCCAGGCATAGCCGCATCGAACAGCGCTACATGGCTGTTGGGCAAGCCATTACCTTCAGCCGATGCAGTTGGCGCGCTCGAAAAGAGCTTGCAAGCCGTATTCAACTCAGCGTGTACTTCAATGCCTACAGTGAGCTCCCACTTCTCCAATCGAGGGTCCGTCTTTTGCTTCTTGTTCCCACTATTTGAAGCTTTGGCTTCTGCTTTCTTGCGTTTCGCTTCATCCTTGAGGTGCTTTCGAAGAGGGACAGCGTCCGGGCTGGCATTGGCGGTGGTGGTTAGGCCTCGCGATGAGTGCCATTTTGTAATGTAACATGCTCGTGGTACTGGTCGAGGCGCATAAAGTCGGGTGGTGAGGCCAGAGAGACAGCGCAGCTGCGCCGGGCGAATTGGTAGTGCAGTCATGCCATGAGTATGTTGTGTTTACGTCGTCGAGCTTGTATCCGCTGAAACCTTGCGCTTGGTATAGAATACCCTAACCCTAAGCTAGCTAACCCCAACTCGAGCTCCATGCACATCATTTGCATTTCAATTGATTGTTCAGGCCAAGACTTCAAGTCATGTCGGGTCTTTGCTTGTACATATCGATGTGGGTGAGCTCGGCCAGGGCGATATCATGGTTTGAGAGGCTAAATGGTTGCATCAATGATTTCACGCGCCAAACAACTTCTTGCTCTGGGGAATGGAGTCAACCGCCGTGCCGATGTCTGGCTTTTACTTAGTCACACATACACCACTGACTTCTTCTAACTTCACCAGGTACCATGTAGCATCCTCAAAGCAATGGGCGCGTTAATCGGCGGATCTGGGTTCGTTCGAGCGGCTTGCTAGTCAACTCGAGCCCTGTTCATTGTATCACACGAATGCATCAAGACAATGCTAAACCCTGAGCCGAGCTCAACGACCCAGCCATGAGGACTGACCAGCGACCTTCTGAATCATTCAAAAAACATCAAGCTGGAGCCTGGATCATATGGAACTGCCGCGACTACGTTCATCAGAATGGAATAACCGAGCAAAAGAGAGGATCCACAAACCCTCAATAATGTAAGCTGTCAAGGGTGCTGCTAGCGGCCGTCCGGCACATCCGGGTAGATCATCGTTGCAAACCTTCTCAGCGACGCGGGACCAGCTGTTTAACACGTTTTCAATATAGTCGGCCGTTGTGAACCATTATGTTTCGCCTTACGCGACGACGTGTCGAGTGGTACGGGTGCAGTCCGAGACTTAACACCCTGAGGCTTATGATAAGTCCCCTCGTCCACCTAGCGTGCATTGTCTGCTTTGGAAAAAGACGTTTCCTGTAACATTGACTTGGCTCAGTCCGTGCACAGACGACACTGGGGAAAGTGGAAGACGGCTCTGCCCCCGGTTGGCTCGTCGGAGCAAAGTCTACAGAGTTTGGCGCCGTTCGCGAACGACACATTGCTTGATGCGGCGGCGCGAGATGCACCTTGCAAGCACTGCATAAGCAGTACGACAGTATGGACTAGACAAGGTCCTACAGAACATGCCGTGTTCCTGGTAGGTGGACCCTAAAGCATCCGGAACGCTTCTCAGACACTTCCAGGACGCTCGACGGGGTGTCGGAACACTCTCCTAAGTTGACTTGGAACCTGGTATAGGAGGGTATATCGAAATGAAGTAAATATTAATACATTCTGCCAGATGACCAATCACACGTTACACCTCTCCGCGCCTCGACCTGAAAGGACCTTTGGCAAACGCGAAGTGCCCTTGTCGACGGCTTGCGCTCTCGTCGAGGGCCGCCGTCGCCTGCTGACGCTGTCTGTCCTCGTCGTCCTCCATCTCGCCATTGCGGACTTCGGTCACGACAGCGACTTCTACGTCCTTGGTGATGTTGTGGCTGTGAGCGCCATCCTTGCCTGAGCCGGCCTCGCTCCACGTCTTCAAGTCATTCATCTCCGTGACTCCCATCATGCGTTCTTCGCTTTCGCTGAAGGTCACGTTGGTCATGGGATTATTGCCCTTGGGCGCGCGTGGACGCTGGGCCTTCGGGTCCAGGTTTCCGCCACCGATGGTGACGAGGTCGCCAGTGTTTTCTCCGGTCTTGTGGGTGGAGCGCATCGTGCTGACCCAAGAGCTGATGTGGCGTCCGAGCAACATGTAGAACAATGGATAGACCATTGGCAGGTTTGTTGTGACCACTGCAATGAAGGTCTCACGGACGGCCCATGAGCCGGCGAGTTGCGCACCGTTGACAGGATCCTGGACAAATGTCAGTGTTGGTCGAGACCAGAGATCGAGAATGATGCTGAGTCTTACTGTGATGATGAGAACACACCGCAAGGTTGCGCAAGCAATGACAAGAACTCCGCCGCCGAACAGAACCATCAAGCCAGCCTTCTTGAGCGGCTTGAGAGCCGCTGCCCAGAGCATAGGTAAAGGAATAGACAACAAGTAAAGATCTGTGGCAACGTTGAATGCCAGGTAAACCCAAACAACCTGAGCAGAGACTGCAGGCTGGCAGACATCTAGACGGTAATCGGTCAGCGGTGCTCGAATGATCGTTACCATCTCATCACATACCTCCTGGGTCTGGGTAGATTTGCCAGTTGTGGTTGAATGGACGGCAGCCGCCGAACAAGTTGAAGATCACAACCAGATAGCTAACGATCACCAAGGCGTATCCGATGTAGATGCGAATCTCATAGTTCCTGCCCAATCCTGCCTGTGGAAACTTTTAGCAGCTGTCGTTCTCGGAATGTTGCGTTCTCACTTACGGTGAGGCGTGTATAGAAGACCAAGAGAGAGCCTTTGAGCGCCCAGAGCAATGTGCCATAAATCGTCCAACCCGCAATCTGGATCTTGGAGCCAAGGATTCTGTAGGATCAGGTCAGTTGCTGAAGGTGGCGTGTGATACCGAGTGCTCGCTTACCTCAATGCCCATTCCGGGCTGTCGGGACTGAGGCTGGCGCGCTGCTCCGGTGTCATGCCATTGTTGGCAAGCCCATGTGCTGCGTTGCCGACGGAGTATGCCAAAGCGGTCTCAACAGAGTAGCAGATCTGTAATGCATCGATTAGTTTGAAAGATTCGCTTGGTTTGTCTTTCGATTTTCTTACCGCTGCAAACCACACCAGGTAGTCATCAACCTGAAGACGCTTCACTCCGACAGACGAGATACGAACGTATGTTCGCAGGGCCGTGACCGTGAGACCGACGCCAAGTAGTGTGAATGCTTCGATGTTGAACTGACGTGCCGCAGCAGCGGCTGCCGCTTGGGCGGCCATTTCTTGTGGCGTAGGCGCTGGTACCGACATTATTGTGTGAAGGAATCCTCGTGCTTGGAAGAGGCGCCATCGTGAACGGGCGTTCACATATGTATCCTTTCGAGATATCATCCCCCAATTTAGGTTCAAGTCGTTGGTATCGTTCATTAAGACCGTGCGCGGGTGAATCCTCCCCCCACCCTGCATCCACCCTGCATGCAGCTTAAATTGCCCTTGGTAATATAGGCCCGGGGTGTCATAAAAGGCCACCTCGCTGCCCCTCTTAGTTTCAGACTATGTACCAATTGCGACTGACTTATTGCGTGTCTAGTTTTTGAGCAAGCTCAACGCTGGACTAATAACGCGCACTGCTTTGCTGTTCTTCGACCCCGAAACAACCACAGTGCAGCGAGTGCATATCAGCACAATGGAGAACCTGGACTGTGTCGTAGTTGGCGCAGGTAAGTCTGATGCACCCAGCCGAAAACAGGCACCGAGGTGGCAAAATGCTGATCACGCTTGGACAGGTTGGTACGGTCTCGCAGCGGCAAAGCAGTACCACTGCACGCAGCCTGGAGCGCGGCTCGCAGTCCTCGACTCCGAATCATCACTGGGAGGCACATGGGCGGACCACCGCCTGTACCCGGGCCTTAAGAGCAATAATTTGCTCGGCACATACGAGTACCCTGACTTTCCTATGGACACGGAAACGTTTGGCGTCAAGACCAACGAGCACATCCCGGCCCCGGTCATCAACCGCTATCTCAAGGCTTATGCGGCCAAATTCGGTATTGCAGACTTCGTCCGCCTGCAGACCAAGGTCTCGATAGCTGAGCACCAGGATACCGCTGAAGGCGGCTGGATTCTAACTGTGGTTAATGCAAAGCAAGAAAAGAGTCAGCTGTTCACGCGGCGATTGATTCTGGCCACTGGCCGCACTTCAGATCCATTCTTGCCGCACTTTGCTGGCCAGGAGGACTTCGGAGGCAGGATCTTCCATGGCAAGCAATTCTTGGAAAACCGCGACACGTTACAGACCGCTAAGGCTGTAACGGTTTTCGGCGCGTCCAAATCCGCGTGGGACGCTGTTTATGCTTATGCCACGGCTGGGGTCCAAGTGAACTGGATAATCCGCCGTATGTCTTACTTCGGAGAATAAACCGATAGGCTGATCATCCTGCTAACTTTGGTTTAGCCACCGGTCATGGATCGTGTTGGATGGCACCGCCATTTGTTACACCTCTCAAACAATGGATTGAGGCGCTCGCAAGTACGTTGAACAGCTTGACCGCTAATATTCCCAAAGACTGACTGACACCGAACAGACACGCGCTTCTTGACGTGGTTCAGCCCCTGCATATGGGGCAATGCGGACGGGTACAATGCCATCCGGAGTTTCTTGCACGGTACTGCTCTGGGACGTGGCATCGTCAACACCTTCTGGAGCATTTTGGGCAACGATGTCCTGACGCTCATGAAGTTCGATGCGCACCCGGAGACAGCCAAGCTAAAACCAAGGACTTTGCCAATGTTCGTTGGCGACAGCTTTAGCATCCTCAACTACGAGACTGACTTCATGGAGCTTGTCAAGGGCGAGAAAGTCAAGATCCATATCGCTGAGTTCGACCACTTGAGCCCTGGCAAGGTCCATCTTTCCGATGGCACCGAGTTCGAGTCGAATGCTATGCTAGCAAGCACTGGCTGGAAGCATGCTCCGCCTATGAAGTTCCTTCCCGAAGGTATCGAGAAGGAGCTTGGCCTTCCTCATGCTCCTACAGAAAAAGCTCCTGAGGAAGATCTCGCAAACCAGCATGACCTGTTGGAGAAGGCCGATGCAGAAATCCTCAAGCGTTTCCCAAGACTCAAGGACCAGCATGTATGGAACAAGGACTACGTCCCAGTGACGGAGACCAAGGGCATCGACAGCAACGATGCAGGGACGGCCAGTAAGCCGCTGACACCCTATATGCTACACCGCTTCATTGTCCCTCCATCGGAGCGCTTCTTGCGTACGCGTGACTTTGCTGTTGTCGGCATGTGTGGCAACTTCAGCAACACAATCTCAGCACACATTCAAGGCCTTTGGATCAGCGCGTATTTCCAAGGTCTGCTGGTGAAAAATCCCGCAGCGGCGGTCGGCGATGAAGCAGCGATACACGAACTGAGGTATCAGACGGTCCTGCACAATCGCTGGGGCAAGTGGCGCTACCCGACAGACTGGGGCAACAAGTCGCCGAGCTTCATTTTCGATGCTGTACCGTACCTTGACTTGTTGCAGAACGACCTTGGAGTGAAGCCTCATCGGAAGGGTGGCGCGGTCGCTGAGATGTGGTCGCCGTACATTGCCAGAGACTATCGCACCATCAACGAGGAATGGACGAAGCTGTATGGGAGTGGTAAGGCAGCGTCAGTATTGTCGCTATAGTCAAGATAGCAGTGTCGACTATCCAATGATATTTTCCTCCTCATCACGACTTCTGATCATCTGCCGCAAGCCGCTCAAGTGTAGGCACCACTGAAGCAGGATCACAGGCATGCATCGTCAATCGACTCGCTCGTCCCACGCCTCTAAGTTCCCTATCTGATCTGGCGATGTTTCGATCCCATTGCATCTCCACAACTTTGACGGAATGCAGATCTTCACCGCTGGCAATGGCGAAAAGTGACGGGTGGCGTTTGCAGATGCTTGGTTGCCCGTTCGCTGGTATGATAGGATTCCTGACAAAATTGGTGTACGCGACCGGGAAATCTTCTTGGATTTCCTCAATAGTCAGGTCCCATTTTCTAGTGACCAGGCAAGTCTCGCCCATTGGCCAGTCCGGAGTACCTCGAGGATCGGGAATCAGGCGCTCGGCTTCGGACTGGGACATTCCCTTGAAGTAAAGTAAGAATTGCCACTCTCCCTCTGGGGCTGTACCTCCCTCATTATCCTCCCCAGTGTTATCGCTGTCGTCGTATTGTGGCCGGATATTGTCGAACTGATCGTCCATCCAACTGAGGCTGGTCACTTCCAGACCTAACTTGTCGATTGGAATGCCGCTACATTGCGTGACTTTCCACTTCCCACGATCCAAGTCGCAATGCACAACAGTGACACCATGGGTTCTCCAATCTGGTTGTGTCAAGGCTATGAAGCCAAAAACGTAAAATTGCTTCTCGTCCTCGCTACGCGGCTGACGGCCTTCGAGTCGCCGTTCACATAAGTCCATATGATAGTCCAGAGCGCTTTGGAGGCTGAGATCGGTACCTGCCTGGACTGCCGGTTTCAAGAAGCTGAGATCATCTCTTTCGGATTCTTCTACTGTTTGCCAGTGGTCCATTGCCAGGTAAGCAAGCTCCTTCGCGTCTGCGGGCGCATTGTCTATAATGTAGATGAGCCATTTGTCGTTGTCGTTATCTGTTAGGTTTGCATCGCCTCGATAAGCACGCTGCAAGAGCGAGGCAGCATTTTTCGGAAGCTGGAGTGGACTCATCGTCAGAGTGCGCCTGATCCTAAAAAAAGTATGATGAGGGGCTGCTGAGTGAATTGAAACTGTAAAATGCACATGTGTACCTCTTAAAGTTTCGCAAATTGGTTACGTCAGTGTCCGCCCATTCCATGTTGCATGCACTGTGCTTGTGTAGAGGCGTCCGACTTTGGACATACCACAGACGTGATCACGAGGTTGTGGTTATACGGTGGACTGCAGGAGCAATCACGGATAGCATTACGAACCAAGATCGTACAATGCTTGCAATGTAAGTAACGTCACCCTCGCTTGATACAGGACTGCTACACACGTGGATAAAATAAACCTACCTATGTATAAGAAGCCTATATAGGAGATGAGATAATAGTCTTCAGTACGCTTCGGGGCAATTTGCTCATGAGCTGTTATGCTGTTAGTATAGTGTAGGTTATGTACTCAGGGTACTAAACGTGACTTGAAGAATCAATTGCGTCTACTGTAAAGGGCCAAGACGGACACCTTTCCTGATATGCATAAGATTCCGATACGAGGTTGCGCATCCCGCGGGATCCGTTTTATCGCTTCTGATAATTGCCCCTCTCCATCGACGTACAATTCTTCACCGTGAAAGATCACCAGAATTCGAAGCTGACGACTGATTGCTTATCAACCCTCCAGAACGAGCATTGAGTCATACGTAAAGCTCTCATTATTCGCTTCTCATGCAACGGACAAACATGCATGCTGCCTGTCGTTTCCTTATCCGCAAGGACCTTCTTCATTGAGCACAATGAGGGGAAGTGACAAGGTTCGCCCTTCGACACAGAGCTTCAGCAGCTGCTTCGCCTATTGAACGGCTATCGGGTATGTACCTTATCTCTCGATCAACTGCTAAAACGACTTGACCTCTAGATCCGCTCGCTTAGCAAATGTATATATATGTTGGAACTTCCTTCAAGCTTGCTCTGATCTTCGTTCACCGGACTAATTACTCGATTGTCTCCTTGTGTTTCACTGTCAGAGGTGATCGACGATAGGACACTGCAGCACTCACCTTCCATAAGTCTTGAACACTATCCATGTCCACATCTTTCGAGTCGTCCTTGCCCATTCGGGCGGCAAGGCAATCGACAACACATCCCCTGGCTCCAATCGACGCCACAGAAATCAAACAAGCTGTTTTGTACGTGCGATCACAATGGCCAGCCGGGACCGACCTCCACTTCAAGTCCATAACGCTTCAAGAGCCGGCCAAGAAAGAAGTGGTTCCTTATCTCGATGCTGAAGCATCTGGGGCTCCCCTCCCTCAAATTGACCGCCGAGTGGCCGTCACTTACTACATCCGGAAGACTGTGAGGCAGTACCTATGTCTCTGTACCATCTCCCTTCTAACAAACTCGACAGAACAAGTTCCACGAGGCTGTTGTCAACTTGACCACAGAAACACTTGAGTTTAATGCCCGCCTTGGTCCCAACCTGCATGCCCCTGGTGATGGCGATGAGATCATCGCTATTGAGCGTCTTGCTATTGCAGACGAAGGAGTCCAGGCCGCTATCGCCAAGTTGCAATTGCCAGAAGGATCACAGATTGTTATTGACCCTTGGATCTATGGCAAGTATCTTATAGCATGAAATCGGAGAGCAGTCTCTGACAGTTCGTACAGGTGCTGATGGCGTCGAGGACGACGAGCGTCTATGGCAAACCTTCATGTACATGAGAGATCCGACCAACAACACCGAAGCAGACTCGAACCACTATGCACTGCCTCTACCAATCTCGCCTGTCGTGGACCCGGTTACCATGAAAGTCATCCGGATCGATTACCTCCCTACCGGCAAAGACAACACAATCGGCGAGCCCAAGCCCTGGAAGCCAAAGCCTGCCAACGAGTACATCCCCGAGGCACAAGAGCTCAGACAAGATCTCAAGCCATTGAACGTCGTCCAGCCAGAGGGTGTGAGCTTTGCTGTCACCCAGGAAGGAACTTCTCACACTGTAGAGTGGCAGAAGTGGTCCTTCCGAGTCGGCTTCAACATGCGCGAGGGCATGGTGCTGTACGATGTCCGCTACGAGGGCCGGAGCTTGTTCTACCGCCTTTCCTTGTCCGATATGAACATTCCTTACGCCGATCCTCGTCACCCATTCCACAAAAAGTCCGCCTTTGATCTGGGAGATGCTGGCGCTGGCATCATGGCCAATGATCTCAAGCTTGGCTGTGACTGCCTGGGAACGATCCAGTACCTGAGTGCAGTTCTCAACGACGACAAGGGAGAGCCATTGGAGATGCCCAATGTGGTTTGCTTGCACGAGCAAGACGGAGGCATCGGCTGGAAGCACACCAACTACCGGACTGGTCGTGCCGCTGTTGTTCGATCACGGGAGCTTGTACTGCAGAGCATGTAAGTGGGCCACTCTACTCACGACTCCTACAGCCAGCTAACATCAATCTAGCATCACCGTCTCCAACTACGAGTACATCCTCGCCTTCATGTTCAACCAAGCCGGCGAATGGACCTACGAGGTTCGTGCTACCGGCATCCTCAGCACACAGCCCATCGACGACGGCATCGAAGTCCCCTGGGGAACAGTCGTGCACCCCGGCGTCCTCGCCACTCACCACCAGCACATCTTTTCTCTCCGCGTAGACCCCATGATTGACGGCCACGCCAACCGCCTCGTCTACGACGAAGCCCACCCCATGCCGCGCTCAGACTTCAATCCCCACGGCACAGGCTACTTCACGCAGGAGACACTGGTCGAGACGTCCGGAGGCTACGACCTGGACTCAGATTCAAACAGGACGTTCAAGATCCAGAACGCCGCCGTGCGCAACCCCGTCAACGGCAAGCCAGTGGCTTACAAGATCCACGCGCCGCCGTTCCAGAAGATCCTCTCCGACAAGGACAGCTTCAATTACAAGCGTGCCGAGTTCTCGGACCACAACATCTACGCCGTCAGCTACCGTGACGACGAGCTATACAGCGGTGGAAAGGGTATGTCATGATTCATCATCCTATGTTCAGAGCCCTGCTGATTAACTGTTCACAGTACGTTTAATCCCTCAGCAAACCGTCTTCTCGCTCTTCGACAGCCCATGACACAACTACCACCGCCCTCCCTTCCGCCTACCCACCCAACTAACATCTACATATAGTACACCAACCAATCCCGCGGCGGCACCGGCGTCCGCTCATGGGCCGACCGTAAAGACCGCATCGTCGACACCGACCTAGTCGTGTTCGTGCAATTCGGCATCAACCACGTACGTAAAATCCCACGCCTCAAAATCCCTCAAGCTTCACTTCCAACCCAACCCACTGACACACATCTCACCACGACAGGTCCCGCGCATCGAAGACTTCCCCGTAATGCCCTGCGAGATCCTCAAAGTCAGCTTCAAGCCCGTCAACTTCTTCGCGCGCAACCCGGCCATCGACGTGCCGCCCAGCACGCAAGAGTTCAACAAGAGCACGCTGCTGGCGAACGCGCACCAGCAGAGCGCTGCTGCGGTGGCGGAGGTCGATGCAAATGGGTGCGTGGGATGCGACGCTAAAGGGAGCAGTAAATTATGAGGAGAAATATATATCGGGGGTTGGAGGGATCAAAGGGATGGGTAATGTTGACTATATGACCGTTATGGACGAATTGATTTCTTGCGAGTCATGGGTGTTGTAGTCTGTGATTTTCTTTTTTTTTTTTTTCTTCTTTTTCTTTCTTCCCCTTTTGTGGATGTGTACAAGCGATGGCTTGATCCTATTGACACGTACGACTTCCGAATTATCCTGTCATTCCAATTAATTCATCTTTTCCTCATTCCCAATACTATGCGCAAAACATCGCTCGACCCTGGGTATCTAAAGAGCGTTACAAAAGTGTAAAGAAAATAAGGAATCTCGCTCCAAAGCAATGTGAAGCAGCGAGACTCGCAAGGGCTGTCTCATCTCTTATGGCCCTCTCGCTCCGGTCCTCGTAACTCCCGCGTCACGGTTTCTTGAGCACTGGTATTACACCCAATCACCTTTGTACAACTGTCACGCTGCGTAGAGTTGCCAGGCCTTATTGAGGGCCGCTTTCAGCCTCTTGCATCTCGAGAGCCTTCTCCGTTGAAGCCTCGTTCTGTGCGTTGATCCGAGCTTGCCGGGCCCTGTTGTAAGATTGCCGCCTATGGAAGTTGCTCCTGAGGCGTCGACGCTCCACTGGGTCCTGCTCATCGCGCCAGTTGGCTAAAGTATCTGAGTCGGCGCGAAAGCGCCCCCTGACCATTCTTCCTTTTTGAGTTGCGGTCTGCGCTGCGTTGGAGATTGGCGCAGGATTGAGTTCTTCTCGTGACTCGGCCGGAGGCTCAGCATTAGCTCGTGATTGCGGCAGTCCTTCAGGCCCCGCATATGGCCCAAGTCCAATGCTATTGTCGAACTTCGACATCTGTGTCGTTATATTCACATTACTGCTTCTGGTTGATCCTGACGGATGTTCGGTACCAGGCTTCTACGCCGTAATATCCAGGCAGTCGTCCAAAACACCCATCAGCACATCTTGATCAGCTGCAGAAGCGCCTTGCCAGCCCCAGTCATCTTCGTCCACGATCATCGGATCGCCAATGTCGTGGTTCGCAACACCATTCGTGAGCGGCTTCAATGCCTCACTTTCGAGTCGCAGTGGTTGGCTGAGATCAGGGTACTGGCTAAGCATGATCGACTCCGACAGGAAAGGTTCTTGCTTGAAGTGGCGGTCTTGTGTCTGCAGAGCCAATCGTAAATCGTTCGCGTCCAAGGGTTCGCGTTCACGCCTGCCAGCTTGATCCATAAGTCCAACAGGAAGTAAACCAGCGGCGTTTCGCTGTAGGATGCCACGCTCCGCGTCCTCTTCTTCTCTGCGTAGCTGCCGTTTGTACTTTGATGTCTGGATGCAACCCTCGCCGTTCGAGCGGGAGTGGCTGACCAATTGACCAAGAAGTTCTTTGATGTAGACTTCAGCCGCTTGCTCAACAAGCTCGGCGCAAGATTGCAAAGATTGGACACCGCCGGAAACTCCCTCTTCATAGCAAATGGGTTCGATTCTGCTCTGGAGATCTGGAAGAGATGGGAATTCCAAGGTCTCGGCTGCCAGAGGTTGTGCGTACTTCCGGTGGATTTCGAGGTCCCAATTTGTCTTCGCCAAACCACCAGCGCCAGTACCTCCAGTATTGGCCTCTGGATGCTTGACCTCGAGCTCGCGTTGGTAGTCCAGCATGTCCTGTAATCCACCGTCCACTCTGGCATTGGGGTCTCCCTTCAATGCTTTTATTCGTCGTCTGTCTCTTGCGTGGATGGACATGACCTCTCGCTTGAGCCTCTCTTCGGCTTGATCGTTGGCGCCGACTGCCCCTGCCGCTTTTGAAGCCGCGGTCGGCTTGTCCGTAGCTACCACCCATGACGCTACTTCTGAAGCCGGAGGATCGCGTTGGATGTTGGCATATAAACAGGCTATGAGGGTGTTGTGTAGGTGTAATATCGATTGAGGTGCAGAGGAGGAAATGGTAGAGGCTGCGGTTAGGAGCGGTTGCAAGACCCAGCTCAGCTCGGCCTGATTGAGTTGACCTGATGCTTTTTGTCAGCGAAACTTTGTCATTTTTTCTCAAGATTAAGGCATACCGAGGGTGAATGCATTCACTGCAGCCTTGTAGTCGGCCCACTGGTCGCCCAGTGCGGCCTTGAGCTGGACGTAAATCGGCTCGAGGTCGACGCGAGGTATGGGTATTTTGCCATTTTTGTTGAGCGCAGTGGAAGGAGTGGTCAGCGCTTTGGTCGTGAGGGTCGGAGAAATGGTTATGGACAAGTCGGCTGGGTTCATGTTTGCGGATGAGTTGCTACCACGGCAACTCTTTGATGTGTAGGAGGGAGCATGAACGCCAGAGGATCGGCGGCGCGCGCAACGTGGTCGAGGCCGGCGGAGGGCGCAAACAACGGGTAGTGATGAAGGACTCGGGTCGCTGGTCTCGCGATATCAATATCAGAGTCACGCGACTTGCGAGCGAGGGCGCACAATGTCCGGCGCAATGTGAGTGGGTGATTCTTGGTGATGTCGTCTGGCTGGCAAGTTGCCCGTGGGGTTGGGTTGAGCAAGGACTAGCGCCGGAGGTCGGAGCGCGCTGGAGAAGTGTAAGCTGCGGTAATCAAGCAAGACTCGAATAAGAGGCACTGGATTGATCATCTACAGTCACTTGTTGGAAATTCTTGCAGTGACCGCGAAAGGCAATTGATAGCCATTATTTATTTCTCATGATATCATGCTTGTAGACGGCTTGCGCAGACAAAGTTTGCTCAATCGTGAGACGACAGAGCTATCGAACTCTTCTAGGAAACTACCTAGATCCACTTCCGAGATATGCAACAAGGTCTTCGCATGGGTGATATGATCATCGATGCCTTCGTTGTCGTTCAGTTCTGGTCGATTGCTGGGATGTGGTTGAAGCTTGTTATAACCTCTACCAGATGATGGTGGCATCGATTGTGACTGTGTACCTGCAACAGCGGCGTGAACGTCTCTCGGTAGGAAAGCATATCGTACGGCAAATCAGTACGCTGATGTTTTAGAAGTGCCAAACGTCATATGCACCTTATCACGCGCATCTAGATGATATCAACTATCATTCCACGAGCACGCAGGTGCCTATACTGGCAAACTAACACAAAATGCAAGAAGTTTGTGATCGCACACACACCTAACCCTAACCCGTGACTTTTGATTTCTGATTGAGATGTTGTTATGCATATGGCTAAAGGATTGAACGATCGTTCCATCGATCTCTGGCCTTTCAGCGCAACGCTACACTGTCCAGCTTTGCTTCTGTACACCATGGCAGCAAGTCTATTGCTTGATGCATTAACCACTTCAATCGGATTGACCAATGACGTTTGTTGGCTTAGCGTCGCACGCAAACTTGTGCGCTGCGCATTCTCCATAACGCACACCGTGACAAAACCTTAACCACAACAACCTTGACTCGACAACTGTACATGACTCAAAGAATATTGTACAATGCAGCTTCATATGGAGCATTCACCTGCCATCCAGATGGCATCTATCATCTGCGAAGCGGCTCGAGAAGGTTGCGAGCAAGACCTTGACCGCACCATCACGCTTGGACAAGTGTAGTGAGGCTGAAGGTGAGTAATTTCAAAAAACGGCGCCACTCATGCACCTGCCCATTTAGTTCGCATCCTACGCTCTCGGAATATCGACGGTCATAGCACTAGACCGCTGAGCCTCAGTAGTATCCAACGGCGGTAAGTCTCTTGAAATGTTCTTACAACGAATTTCATACTCTTCACGCGACACGACTTGCGCACAATGTATTCTCTGAAGACTTGCCTCCTCCTCGCCGCCACCGCGCATGGCGCTACCATACAAGAACGCGCGGTAGTCCCGTTCAGAGCCCCAAAGGTTCCCGAACACCCAGACTTCGTAACTCCAGGATCAGGCGGCTTGCGACCTGGCGCCGGCACAGGTGGTTCAGAAGCTGGAGCCTGGGCAGGAATCGCCGCTGGAGGCCGTGGTACGGCGCCGGAATCTACGACCCCTTTCCAACCTGGCTTCTATGAGCGGAACAAGGAGCTCATTGAGAAGGCTGTGGAGGTGGCAGGCGAAGTCTTCGATGTGCTGCAGGATGTCATAGATCTCGCTGGAGGCGGCAGCAACGACGACAACGACGACGATGGTACCGGTAAATGGCAATCTACAAGGACACTGCCGCCATCGACCAGACCGACGCGAGTTGCCAGCACGAGCGACGGCGCGACGAACAGCACTGCCAACTACATCATCTCCCAGAACAACGTCACCTACACATTCTTCTCGGATCCCCGTCTCATGAGCAAAGATGTCGTTGCCGAGATGGCCGACTCTTCCTTCAACCGCCTGAGCTTATACCAGGATCTATTCACTGCTCAAGAATACGACATGTTCCTCAAAGATCCAGTCTGCTTCTACGCCAACATCGAAAGCATGTACCTCAACGCATCCTCAAGCGTAGCGGCACAAGCATCAGTTACTCCTTCGCCAACCCAATCGCTCGAGCGACGCCAGACGACCGATGGCGAGGGCACCAGCTGCGAGGATCTAGGCATTCCTGGTGTCAGCCAAGTATGCACTGCAGTGCCTGGCTCGCCACAGTGGACCTCTTCGCAGGCCAGCGAGATCTCTTCCCTCTGGGCCTCTCAGCTGCCTGACCAGTTGTGGAGCGCTCACTTTGCCACACCGACAGCAGCCAGCGGAGAAGTCACAGCTACCGCCACGTCCACTACAAGCTGTGTTGGACTCGACGGTGGAGACGGTCCTGTAACGCGGTACAGAGAATTGAAGATCCGTGGCGTGGAGACCGAGGAGACTTCTGGGGCTGGTGATGGAGGCAACGGCGCAGCGATTACGCCTGCAAATGAGTCTGTCAGTGCTGGCGTTAAGATTGGCGGAGTGTCCCTGCTCACCTGCGCGATGGGAGCAGCACCAGCAGTGATTGCAGCATTGGTTTCATAGATGTAGACTCTCACGTATGTAGTTAAGAATTTACGATCAACGCACCGGGAATATGTGTCAATAGTTTCAGGATGTCCACGAGTCAATAAAACTAACAACTGCGCCGCCTGTTACTCAGCTACGTCGGTCTGTTCCCAACGGCCACCTCCTCGAAATGCTCTCCGGCCCAAAATCAACTCACGCCTGCAATTGTCAACGATGCCGCGCAATCAAGCAGACACCTTCAACACAGCCCTTCCCGGCAATTTCCCATGGACCATCATCTCACAGAACTTGTCAACGTCGTCGAGAGTGCCCTTTGTGAGAATGGGATGCACGAGACCTCTGGCGGTGAAATCGAGCCTAGTCATAAGTAGTCAGCCTCGAGATTCGCCACTGGTCACCGTGCAAGCGAAACGAGAACAACTTACGCCTCCTCCACATCTTTCAAAGTGCCCGTCACACTGCCGACGACATTCAAACGCTTCATTGCAAGCTGAACAGGCGGTGCGCCGGCGATCACGGTGGGATCGGCCGGAAGCCCAACCGCCACGACCGTTCCGCCGGGTCTGAGGAACCCAGGTGCGGCAGCGTAGCTCTCCTTCGAAGCCGCGAAGACGATGACGCCGTGGGCGCCGTACTTGGTGATGCGCGTGATCTCGCCCGCCATGTCCTTGACGTTCGTGAAGTCGAGGTACTCCTCTGCGCCCAGGTCCTTGCACAGCTTGGCCTTCTCCTCGCCGCCGTCGATGGCAATCACCCTCATGCCCATGGCTTTGGCGTACTGCAAGCCCAAGTGGCCCAGGCCTCCGCCCGCACCGCTGACGACGAGCCACTGGCCAGGCTTGACCGCGCTGCGCTTGCAGGCAGTGTACGCAGTGACACCGCCGCACATGATGGGACCAGCCTGCTCGTCAGAGACCGCATCGGGGAGTCTGCATCCGGATTAGCATCACAGACAGAGCAACGACTGTGGAATAGACCGAGATACCTCGTGGCATATCTGCCATCGGTAAGGCAATACTCCTGGAACGTGCCTGCCGTCGAAAACCCCGAGTTCACCTGCTTCGGGCAATGCAGCTCGTCCGTCCCGTTCAGACAGAACTCGCATTGCTTGCACGTGCTGACGACCCACTTCACACCGGCCCGATCACCAAGCTGCCACAAGTGCTGTACGTCAGGGTGGACGGCGACGACTTCGCCTGCACCCTCGTGCCCGGCGATGCCATGAGTGGCATCCTGCATCTTCACGCCGAAAGGAGCCCATTCATCGTGCAGGAGGGACTTGTCGGACGCGCAGAGACCGGTCCAGTTGATTTTGACGAGGATTTGGCCTAAGATGTCAGGACTGTAGGTCAAATGCTAAGAACTCCATTCAAGGATACCTGGGCCTGGTTCTTGGGAGACGGGAACACGCTGCACAGGCGCCCTGGCTTCGTGTCCCGAACCGGTCTTGACAGCCGCATTCTGTTCAGCAGGAATACCCATGGTTGTAGAACACAGTCGAGCAGTAGAGTGTGGAATGGACAGAGAAGGCTAGTGTAGTCAAGGAGGCAAAAGATAAGACTTAACTTTCTTGTTTGCACCGCTGATTGAGCAGATATAAACACGACAACAGTGAGAATAACCCCGCATCTAGAAGCGAACGCGGAAGTACAGTGAGCCGTGTCGACCATAAATCCATGGAAATAAGGCAGGAATAGGTGAACAAATGTTCCGAGGCTGGATCGTGGTGTAGTAGTGGTGGCGTTGTTCGCCTGCAAGGCGGGGTAGCGAGCAAGAAGCCCTATTTGCTATGCATTACCTGTTGTGCATCAACTTGGCATCAGCTTTGAGCTGACACGGGATAACAACACTCAGCTACGACAGAATTGTCTAGCAATGGTGTCAGGTGTGCTCCGTGATGCGACTGGCCAGTGAGGATGACATGTGAGTGTACCAATTGTGCTTCGTGCAACTTCGCTTGCCGTGTTTCTGGCATGGGAAGGAGTGCCGTGAATCGGCAGCTTACGACGACTGATTGTGTTATATCTCTCAGTGCCCCAGTCTTCATTGTGGCGGCTCTGGCGGCTATGAGCCAAGCAGTGGTGTGGTATTCATGGGCTCTTGAGCAGACGATGTCAGCTTTTCTGCCTGTCAAAACAACCAGTACTGTGGAGCATTCGACGCTTCACATGCTGGCCTGGCGAAGGCATTGTCGAACTGTACGTTGAGACGTGCATTGAGGCAAACACAGGTTGGTAGTCTCGGCGAGTCCGAGGCTCCGTTCCATCCTGATTATTCAACGCAGCAGCGCAACCACAGATCTGCACGAGCTGCTTCCCATGCTGCGACTTCCAAGTCACTCAAGACTCATCGTCTACCACTTGCCCTGGTGCAAACATCCACCTCCAAATGTCCGATCCAGGTCTCTCGGCACGCTGAACCTCGTCGTGCCAGATATTGCAAGGCTGGTGCATTGGGAAGATGTGTCCGAGTCCAGGTTAGATGGCGGCTGACGAGTGTCGTAGGTCATGGGAATGGACGAATGGATCCGAGGGTGCTTCCGAGGCCTACATGTTAGTATTGCACGCGCGAGAAATTCGGAAAAATACTGAGAAGTAGGTCTGTTCGTAAGTGGTTGTTTTTTTGCTGTGACACGTTCGACATAGGTATTTGACGTGGCAAGAAAGGCTTTGCATTCAAGCTAGACTTCCGCTAGCACACATGAACTCCGAATCGCATCCCAGCTGTTGTTGCATTCCATCCATAGCTTTGCGCGCAACCACTAGAAACCTGTGTGATTGTCAGTATGCCACATCCTCCGCATCCAATCTTTCGGGTGTACTCACGGAGAGGGGTGAAGAACCACCTGTTCTTGCCGCTCTGGTATCTCTCGTCGAAGGTCTTCTTGACGGTCTTCTTGGCCTCCTCCCTCTGGCTGACCTCCTTGAAAGTGTCGGAGGTGACGGTGTTCTTGAGGCCCTCAAGCTCGAGGGTGTAACGGGTGGGCATGAGGTGGTTGTAGTTGACGACCTTGATGAAAGGCTTGACCTTGCTGCGCTTGGCCTGGCGGGCCTTGGACATGCGCTTGGTGACGGTGGAAGGGTAACGCTCGATGCCGGCGACAATGGCGTGGGGGAAGGGGTGGCCCTTGGAGCCGTTGTCGACGGGCATGAGGAGGACGACCTTCTTGCCGGCGTAGCGTCCACGGGAGATGATGGCCTTTTGGTATGTTAGTCTTCGGGTTTCGCGCTTTTTCGAGGTTATCGCAAGTCAAATCGTACCACACGGCCAGTCTTGAGGACTATTCAATTGTCAGCATGAGTGCATATGCGCGCATCCGGTCATACATACACTTCATTTTGGCTGGGGGTTCCGGAGTGTCACTGTGGGTTAGTAGATCGCCTGCAGTCTCGGGTCGTCGTCGTCCTTTGCCAGTTCTCGAATTCGGGCGGGAGTGCGAAAAAGTGCCAAGAAGCCGGAACGTCGAATCGAGCGCTGATGCCTGAGGCAGAGGATCTTTTTGACTTTCACGATTTCACCCAAGACCACGGACCCTGATGAACTTGAAGATAACACCGACGCGAGCTTCGACAAGAATAGTATTCAAGCACCTGAGAATCGAGGTTGAGCGCATTTGCAACCGCCACGAGCGCCTTGTCGGCTTGGACCGCGCGTTCAGGTTCAGCAGAAGCCGGGCTAAAGAGCTCCTCACCAGTCTTTGTGTTCTATACAATAATAGTTGAGGAGTCGTCTTCAGCAGCTGCAGTGCTTTGACCACAAGAGCCTAGCGACGCTTAGAATTGGGTTATCATAGAGAGGGATTGCTGGTCGGCTCGTACCGCGCGTTCAGGTTCAACAGGAAACGAGCTGAAGAGCTCCTCACCAGTCTTTAGGTTCTATTCAATGATAGTTGAGGAGTTATCTTCGGCAGCTGCAGTGCTTTGACCACAAGAGCCCAAGGACGCTTGGAATTAATTTGGCACACAGCTTGGGCAAAACTAAGCTGTAAGAGACGGAGCGATGGAGAGCGAGCGTATCTAACAGGAGACATAGGAGCCTTGCGTACAGCAATACCTGCTATGCGAAGAGGATGAGGATGTAGTAGGCGTCGGGTGCCTGCTGCGAGAGTCACAGCCTCATGTGTCCAGCGATCTGTATTCCTACCGCAACGCGGTTGCGAACGAGCGCCAGTGGTATGCAAGCGTGTCTTGAGTCTGCTTGCTTGGGGAGGGAGGGGCGGTGTATGACTACGCTCAGCCAAGGATGTCTTCTTCTGTTACAAGGCTCTCGCCTACCAGCGGTAGTAACGGAATTGTCAGATGTATCTTAAGCCTGCTCGCCTAGAGTGGAACGTAAGGTAGCTACGCCTACCCGGCGAGGTCTACCTCTGTCATGAGACTCAGGCCTACCTCTGTCACGAGACTCAGGTCTACCTCTCTCACGAGACTCAGGTCTACCTCTCTCACGAGACTCAGGTCTACCTCTCTCACGAGACTTATAAACGAACCTTGGATTCATTTGCTACAGACGGAATTCACATTCATGCAGATTGCCGGCAGGTGATGGTGTACTACTGGATTCAAGTGGCATCATGCCTCACTGTGTGCATTACCACGTGGCTGTCAGCTGAAAAGAGCCACGGCTTGGTGTGCCTTGCGACTTCTTCAGACGCTCTCCACCTTCTTCCTCTTCCTTCGCTACACTCAAATTTGTGCGCGTTCTTCCTCTTCCTTCGCTAGAGCGCGTCCTTTGGTCACGATGGACCAGTCGCTCGGCTGCAATGAGGCTCTTCCGCCTGATGTGGGAGAAGCACGCAATGTCGCAAAATCCACACGTGGTCGTGGTATCTTCGCCGAAATCCCCGAAGCCGACATACTGGCTAATCGCTCTCAATTTAAGCGCGACACTCAGGCGTTCTTTTAAAGCAAAGAAAACCACACAATTTCTTGGAGCTGGTTTTAAACACGGCAATAATAGTGGAGCCGCTATCTGGATTGCCTGAGCTAGACATTCAAAAAGCCCAGAAAACAGTACGCAACTCCCTCATATACGTATCGTCTCACTTGCTAATCGTATTCAACAGTTACAAAAAGTCAAAACCTAACGGCACCACACGCGCGTTCAGGTTTAGCAGAAGCCGGGTTGAAGGGCTCCTCGCTAGTCTTTGTGTTCTGTTCTATATAATGATAGTTGAGGAGTCGAGCAACGAGGCTCAGCTTTAGTTGATCATATTATTGCTGAGAAGTGACAAGCTCACTGGTATGCCAGAAGGTCAAAGGAGGTTGAGCCTGGCATGCGGGAATGCCTGAGGCCCTTCGTGATTGGAATTCAAACTCTGTACTGATACCACAGCGACGCTACGAACAGTACGGATTTTGAAGCTAGGTTGCAAGCGCCGACCTTGAACACATGGCGACTCTGACGAACTTCAACTCAAAACACGAACTGGTACTCTGTCATCTGGAATTGTCTTTCATGCTTCGCGTCCTTACCAAGTACTTGAACATAGCCTGGGCGCCAAAAAATTACGTGATACGACACTCGCTAGATCTCAGTGCACCATGACAGCCAGCAAAGCGTGTGCTACCGAGCGCTCACCTCGTTCAGCACTGGAGCAATTAGCGCCTGAGCTATTGCACTGTATACTTGGATACCTGCCACTTGAAGATGTCCTCACACTACGTCGAACATGTATCATCCTGTCTTCCGTCGGCCTCGATTACTTTGATACGGAGGTACCATTGGTCTCACACTACGACAAATTCTGTGCTCTCAAAGAGATCGCAAAGCATCCAGTGCTGTCTATACGCATGAAATCGCTGTTTTACATGTGTGATCGGCCGCACGATGTCCGCGACCGTGCCTGGAAGAATAGTTGGTCTGCGAGGCAAAACGGTCGTGGCATCTCTGAGAGCTCTGATCCGCACGTTGCAGCTTCTTTCCGGTCCTACCTGGAATTGTGTGAAACTTACGGACGTGTAGAATACCAAGAGCATGAGCGCAACTGTCTACGTGAGCTCTTTCAAGGATGTCGTAATCTGCGCGAGATTACACTGGCATGCCAAGCGGCCTGCAGTAGACGCTTGAACGCATCCCGAACCGCGTTCGATCAAGTCATGGTCCAACCGGATGAGAGGGACAATTGGGAAAATGCCGGAGTCCTCCAACTCATTAACCTTGCACATGCCGCGGCGGCTGCTGAGCACCAGCTTGACAGCTTAACATTAGCTGGGATTGGCTATCTCCTATGGAATTCCCGCAACAATGAGCAAGTGTCGGACGTCAAGGCGCTCGTCCAGCCACTGCGACGACTCAGACTGACCACACTGTCTATGACAGAGGCCGAAGAACTAGTTGCCTCGAGCGACATTGCAAGCGAGGCTACTGCAAACTTCCAAGCGGGCAGGTTCCAGGAAATGCTTGCGGTAGCTACGAATCTGCGTGTACTGAAGCTCCACTTCTCGCCGTTCACATTCGAAGGCGAACAAGCGCCCTACCAGCAGAAATTCTTGAGCCCTAGGGAGATCTACCTGAAGGACGTTCTGGGAGACCTCATATTTCCCCATCTCTACGAGCTGGCCATCAGCTCATGTGGCACGACCTCGACCTATCTCGAAGAGGTATTGTTTCGGCACAAGGATACTCTACGCCGCCTCACGCTTTCACACATACACATGGTTACCGAAGATTTTCAACAGTTCTTCCGCAACATCGCTGGTCAGCTACCCGAGCTCCGTAAAGTCATATTCCTCGGGATTAGTGATCCTCAGTCTTGGGGACCACCAGGGCGAAAATCCACCATTGTTGAAGAACATCCAGACAATTCGCTCGCCAAGTATGAGATTGAGAGCTTCGTTCTCAGGGGTGGTGTACCTCCTCAATGGCGCAACCATTTCACTTGGGTGGGAGGGCGGGCGACCGTAACGCAGAAGGAAGACTATTTGCAGTCTGGGCTACCTGAAGATAACACCATGCCTGATGATCCAAAGTTGGATTATGCTTGGGACGAATTCGATGACCGCTTCTGAGTGGATATTGTTGAGGTCTTGTGGAGTTTATTGTATGGTCTATCTGGTGACCTGTGCATCGGCATGCGAACGACGGCAGACTCGTCTTCATCGAACTCTTCCAATGCTGTTGTGTTACGGATAGCCACTGCTGGATTCTCTTCTTGTGTCGCACAGGATTTCGAGCAGGTCCTGAATGCCGGAGCCTGCAGCCCTTTGTCCGTTCCAGGGTGCGCGAGGGGTTCCATTGTCAACCGCGTTCCTGTTCTATTCTTCTCTGCTTTGTTCCCTTATACCATCCTTTGTGACATACTCTCGGCTCCGACAATCAAAAGACTCGTATAAGACTATTGTACCACCCACCTCCTCTCTCCGTTTCCATTTTCATATCACTCCGCTCTACCAAAACCCACCACAACAACCACAACAGACCACAACAATGCTCCTCAGCAACATCCTCGCCCTCGCCGCGGCCTTCCCCGCGGCCGTCACCGCCTACACCTGGAACGACCAGACCAAGCTCTACCACATCGGCCAAGTGCCCTTCGAAACCAACTCCCATCGCGCCTCACTCTGGATGGGCCGCTGCGGCGGCGACGACATCCCCCCTGGCGGCTACGCCTGCGGCCTCTACGGCGAAGGCGGCAGCAAGGGTACCGTCATCTACAAGTGCGTCGAGTGGACCGACGGCACGTACTGGCTGCGCCGCGCGGAGACGTGTCTTTGGGCTGGCGCTGGCGATGGTGGCCAGTGTAGCAGGAACCAGCGCAGGAAGGGCAAGAAGTTCTATCCCTTTGTCGATGGGAAGAAGGCCGTGTGCATCACAACTGAGATGTTGCAGAGTTAGGAAGAGTCTTGTTGAGCAAGACGTTCTGATTCTAGTTCTTTGAGTAAATCTGGTAAGTTAGCTACAACGCAACATGTCTTTCTTCGCGATTAATGCCGCTCAATGACATTGACGCTATCATTACATAATGACTGGTGGCTTGATGTAAGAAATTTCGCGAGCGAACTGAAGTACAACGTAGAGACAAATATGAATATGCACTAATCGGAAGAAACATCATTACTTTTGAACTCCCTGCATATAAATGCAACACACACCCATAATTAAAGCGATTACCCAAAGACCATGTGCTCATCAATATCATTAAAAACACACAAGGAGCTCAAGACCTCCGCTCTGCTCGCGATAACAACGCGGACGGGCCCGTGCCATTCACACAATCATAGTCCTTGGACTGCAGACTATACTGACTGCCGAAAAGGTGACCAGACTGCCCTTTGTTGTTGACGAAGATTCGCTGCTTCGGCAGATCCAGATGCTTGTCTCCCTTCCTGCATTGTGAGCAGTACGTCAGATCGTTCTTCACCTTCTCTTTGGGATTGCTGCTGTATTGTCGCAAAACGCCCAATTTCGCTACGTAATCCAGCTCGTTGGCGAAATGCTCCGTACTGGCGGTGTAAGCGTGGACGTCCCAGTCGTAGGCGGGGTTGCCGAAGGTATACACGTGCAGGCGCTCATGCATTACGTCTTTGAAGTCCCCTTTTTTGCCGGAGGCGATTTCTTCTAGGGTAAGGCGGAGGAGAAGGCAGCCTTGAGAGTGAGCGATCATGATGATATCCTTGCCTGATGTCTTGGAATCCGAAAGAGCCGATCGGAGAGCCTTCGAGAGTGTATCCTGGGCATCGCGGCTACTCGCTGTGCGTGAGCTCAAAGGGGCTTTGGATGAAGTGTTTGGAAGCTTCCTTGTTACGCTCTTCTCTGGTCGCCGTTCGCCAGCACACTCGATTAGGTCCCAGAGAATGCCGTCACTCCTGTTGAACACACCATTGATGATTGTACGGCGTGCTTCAGTCTCGTCACTCTTATCCTCTGGGTTGTTGTCAGGATCGAAGAAGAAATCTTGGATCTTCGTGATCGCCAGATGGTTCCAATAGAACTCGCCTGCAATACCATTGACAAAGAGCCAAGTCTCGGCTTTCTTGCCCTTGTCTTTCTCACGCTTGAGCGCTGTGATTGTCTCAGCAGGTCCAGTGCAGTCGGTCTCAAGTTTCGTATCCATCACAAAGTCGCCAACATTCAGGTCCTTCTGGCGGAACACCTCAATGATAGACTTGAAGAAGCGTTGAATTTGGCTCAATGCAGCGTGACGGTTCATTGGTTGCGACAGGTCAAGTTCGTTGTAATCGTTCCATCTGACAGCTTCTGGCGGTGGAACACCGTCAATAGATCCGGCGCATACGAAACGCTTCATTGGTTCCAGCAAGTCGACAAGGAAGCGAGCAACCTTCCACCAGTCCTTCTTAAGGGTCTCGAAGAGCTCCTGGTTGGCAGGGTTGTCGATGATAGCCTTCCAGATGGAGTCGACAGGTCCGAGGTAGCCGATCATTGCACTCAAAGTTGTCTTCAGGATCACAGCGACTGTGGTCAGTATGGCCTTCTGTGTTGCTCTACGGAACACGGTCCATGCAATCTCCAAGATGCCGTCGTTGCCCACAGTGCCGATTGCGGCGTTGATGACATGCCTGACGGGTAGTCCGACAAGCGCATTAAAGGCGTTCAGTGCCATGATGTGCTGCTAGCTGAACACTTAGTGTTGTCGTCCGCAGTGTATGGTGGTGTGGAGGGAGACGATGAGATGGGACGAGACTGGTCGCAAGAATGTGGGGAAGATGGGACTCGGAGAAGTGGGATGGAAGAGCAGATATATGCAAAATGCATTGGAGTCTGCGATCAGAAGATGTGGACTCACCGAACGGAAGGTGCAGCTGGTACGGGCTAAGCCTTGTAGCGTTGCCTGATCGTTGGCAGGGGCATGCTGCTGGTAAGGCTGCACGCTGCAGAGGCCACGCGATCTCTGCAGCGAAAGCGTAGTCTACCTTTAGTATGGCTGACTGTCACATGTCACATGCTTTGGCGTTTTCGTAGACACAAAGCACAAGAAGCGGTGATTCGACGCCGTGGCTGTGCGGCTGTCGGCAATATCATCTCAGCGCCTCTTCCCACCTTGGCAGCGATAGTCTTAGCCGCAGCGAGCTGAGGTTAAATGAAGATGCAGATATAGCAGTCTCAGCTCCACTTCGGCGACTCCAGATGTGCATTGCTGCGGTCAGTCGGCCGGTGTGCATGCAGCTGAGCTGGTACCAGACGGGCGAGGTACGGTCAGGACACTTTATGTGGTGACATGGTGACTTTCGCTCTGATGTCGTCGTCGGCACTCGGTGTCTCACTGTCTGGCTGAGCTGACGCGCCACACGCCATGAGAGGCCGTGTGCCGGCACTGGCAAGCGAGATGCGCGGCGACTTGGAGCGAACTATTGGGGAGTTGTGTAAACTCTGTACATGTCAGATCACATGCATCGCTGCGTCACCTTGGATGTACTCCCGACACGTGACTTGACACGTGCTTTCAGCTTGCCCGGCCTCGAGGACCTGAGGCTCACAAATTAATTATATACCTTCTGATAGTCTGTGCTGTTCGGACGACTTTGTGGCCTCTGCTGCTGCATGAAACGACGCCTGGGAAGTCTCAGCCCAGGCCATGCCCCTTGGCTTTGACATCAGAATATCTGCGGGTCTCAGTCGATCGGTGAGTGCCCCTCAGGAAATGTATTCTTTACACACCTCACCGGCTCCCATCATTACCTTAACCAGTGTGCTTCAGCGGCGCGTCTTTATCACCAACAAGATTAGGCTAGCTTCGAAGGGACAAAGAAGGAAGACACGCCCGCGCCGTGCCGTCCGTACCGTCGCAGGTCCACTTTAGCATCATTCCGAAAGGCCAGTCTACAATTGCGGTCCACGAGGGGGCAACGGGGAACGCGACCCCTCGGCCACGTCGCGTTTAATGGGTGACACTTTTCCTTCGCATTTCTCCTCTGTCCCGCCTTCTTTTGCAGCATCTTCATCACAATCTGTGCTGCCAGTGCACGAGGCCCGCGGTTCAGGAAGCACAACCGACACTGGCCACGAACTTGTAGATCTTTCACAACAGGCAAGACGCCACAGGGGTTCTTTATCAATCAATACCGATCTTTCCTGCGAATCCCACGACGAACAGTTGGATAGTGCGACAACGCCAACGCAACACTCACTTATGCCGAGCAAGAAGTCGAAGTCCCGGTCGCCCAATCCGCGAGGCCGGGTACACGGCGCCAACGGATCGACATCTTCAGCATCTCCAACGTCCAACGGCGATATGAACGGATCTTTCAGGGAAAGAGGGAAGCCTTCTGTTTCTCTCGAAATCCCCGACAGCGCCACGCAGACCGCTCATCTGATGAGCCGATCGTCTTTCTCCCTCGACCATGTCCCTCCTCCGACACCCGGCAACTCCGAGACCAGCAGCAGTGGCTTTTGGGACTTGCCCAGGCAGGATCGCAGAAACTTTATGCTCTTGGTCTTGCTCTACTTCTTGCAGGGAGTTCCTATGGGTTTGGCAGGAGGCAGCGTGCCTTTCTTGCTAAAGAACTACATGAGCTACGGACAAATCGGCGTTTACAGTCTTGCATCCTACCCTTACAGCTTGAAGCTGCTCTGGAGTCCCATTGTGGATGCGGTGTGGAGCCCGAAGGTCGGCAGGAGGAAGAGCTGGATTCTACCGATACAAATGTTCAGCGGGCTGAGCATGATCTGGTTGGGATCTGGCGCACAAAAGATGATGGAGGAGGCTGGCGCAAACGGCGGAGCTGGCATTTGGGGTTTCACTGGCTGGTGGTTTGCGCTTGTGTTCCTCTGCGCGACTCAGGATATTGCTGTGGACGGCTGGGCGCTTACTCTGCTCTCACCCTCCAACCTTTCTTACGCCTCGACTGCGCAAACGGTTGGTCTTACGGCCGGCCAGTTCTTGAGTTACACCGTCTTTCTTGCTCTCAGCAGTCCCGATTTCGCCAACAAATACTTCCGCGCCGTGCCTCAAGAGACTGGCTTGTTCACTTTGGATGGCTACCTTATCTTCTGGGGTTGGGCTTACCTGGTTGTGACCCTTGGCCTGGCATTCATGAAGCGTGAAGATCGCACAAAAGAGAAGGATAGCATCCTTGACGTCTACAAGGTCATGGGAGGCATCCTGAAACTGCGCAACGTCCAAATCTTCATCGTCATCCACCTGATCGCTAAGATCGGATTCCAGGCCAACGACGCTGTCACAAACCTCAAATTGCTGGACAAGGGATTCAGCCAGGAAGATCTGGCCCTTACCGTTCTCATCGACTTTCCTTTCGAGATCATGCTTGGCTACTATGCCGGCATGTGGAGCGAGAAATACCAGCCTGTCAGAGTATGGTGCTGGGCATTCGTGGGCAGGCTGGCAGCCGCTGTTTTCGCCCAACTCGTGGTCATGGCCTTCCCAGCAGGCGGCACCACGACTCCTTACTTGCTCACCGTTATCGTCGAGCACGTTTTCAGCACATTCATGAGCACAGTCATGTTCGTCGCCATCAGCGCTTTCCACGCAAAGATTGCCGACCCCGCGATCGGTGGTACTTACATGACTCTCCTTGCTACGTACGTGTCTCAGATATCCCTATCGATCGCTATTTGACACTTCACTAACATCTTTCACAGCGTCAGCAACCTCGGCGGCACCTTCCCTCGATTCTTCATCCTCAAATTCGTCGACGCTTTCACTGTCGCCACTTGCCAACCGCCCACCACTTCTCCTAACCTCGACACCCTCAAGGGTGATCTTATCACACAGTCATTCAGCTGTGTCGCTGAAGCCGAAAAGCACCGCTGCATCGATGGTGGTGGAGTCTGCAATATCTCGCAGGATGGTATGTCAAGAGTCCCAGCCGTCTAGTTATTGGTACTTGTGCTAATGATTTGCTAACAGGATACTACCTCGTCAACGTCATGTGTGTGCTTGTCGGCGCCGTGACGTTCTGGCTGTTCATCCGACCGCAAGCGCTCAAGCTACAGCAGTTGCCTCTGCGCGCGTGGCGCATATCTAGCTGATCTTATGTAGTCTCGGATCTTTGTAATAAAATTGTTCGCATACATTGACGATTGAATCACGTTGAAAGAGCAATGATATTGTTATCTGCTAATCGCAAAAAATTAATTTGATGGAAAGTATATCATAGCCGTGTCCTCTACTGGAGCATAGCTGAGGTGAATTACTAGCGAACACCTGAGAATGCGCTGAAACTGCATTGTGATGAGATTGAACGGAAAGTTCATAGAAACACCATCTATCGCACTCTCATGAGCTGCCTTTGTCAACACCACGCGCTGCGCGTCGAATCCCCATCCAGATCCGTCCGCAACAAAGACGCTGGACTTGCACTTTCACCCGCCTGGGAATGTTTCTTTGTTGCGATTGCATTTCGACCCCGAAAGGTTGATTCTTAGCATTGGTGTAGCCTGAACCAGAACAGAACAGAACACTTGGAACCTCAAAACATCAACACCTACGCAATACCACGAAACATGCTATCCTTCGTATCCAAGCTCAAATCCATCACAAGCTCACGGCCAGAGCAAAATGGCGAAAAGCCACCTCCCTCGGTCACGGGAAAGGGCAACGTGAAGAAAAGCACTCGAGTGAATCATCCAGCCTCGCCCAGCGCAAGATCAACACAGTCAATATCGCCGAAGCTACGAACATTCTTCGGCCCGCCGCCATCTCCAAAAGTCAAACTCGGCATGCTCGAGTCGCCCAAGAGTCCAGACTCGGCATACAGTGGCGTGGCGCTCTTGGGCGATGTGGAAATCGTCAGGCGCGTCAGCAAGGGCAAGGTCAAGCGGATTGAGCTCACCCAGGTCCACACATACGAGTCGATCAGCATGGGCACGCAGACAGAAGAGCGAGCTGTCGCCGACAATGTCAAAGACATGCTGAAGAGGAGGTCTGGACTCGCCAAAAGCGGATGGGAGTGGTTGCACGGCGGCGACGCAGGATTATTATTCATGAGCAGTACCGCCGAGCAAAACAACTCGACCAGAGGAGGATGCACGCCACACGCCGCAGAAGCGAGTCTCCCACTGACGGGAAACCTCCTGCTCAAACTGCAGCAAGCCATCGCCGTCGACGCAGAGCTGCAAGCGTGCCAGAAGCGCACTGCGCGAGAAATCGCCACGCTCAACGCCTACCACGAGAATCTGCGCAACCGCAAGGAAATGCTGAAAGAACAGCTGGACGCGCTCAAGACTGTGCCGAACTACGATCTGAATGAGGAGAAGCTGGCCGTTGACAAAGAGCTTGTGCGCGTGTGGGAGGCTTCCATCGATACGATGGACGAGAGGCTGAAGAGCGAGGAACGATTGGAGAAGAAGAGGGATGAGTTTGAGCAGGTGGCGAGGCTTGCGCTATCGGTGTTGGCGCTGGGGTTGGCTGAGCGGATGCTGGTGGATGTGGTTGATGGGAGGGAGAGGGCGGATAGTGAGGTCGAGTTTGAGATGAGGCATCGTTTGGCAGAGCGATGATCGGGTGTCATCGCTAGGTATTTAGTATTGCGAGCTTGAGACTGGATGAATTCTCAGGACGACTTTGAGACGGAGGCGACCAGCATGTCTAGATCAACAGTCAGACATTATCGACGTTGGTGTATTTGAAACCAATACCCATCCAAGTCTTGATGGCACCAGCGAAGCCTCTCGATTCCTTCTTGTTCTTCTTAACTTCTGGACCACTGTCTGCCTTCGGTGAGTACCCAGAATCGTTTCGTGGAGTGTCTGCCATTTCGTGTGTGGTTCGCCAACAGTGAATGGTACTATGTGGAGCAGGTAGTCAAGGTTACCAAGGACGATGTCTCGTTTGAAGTTGTCTCAAGATATAGAGGTACACGTGCGATATCTTTCGAGCACAGACGGCCAGTCTGCGCGCTTATATATGGGCACGGGCATTTGGTTATATGTCTGCAGGACAAGGTTCAGCTGTCACGCTGTCAACTAGCGCTGTCGTGGTGGCGGCGCTCGGGCAGTGCAACGGCTTTCCTTGGTGCCCATCACTGCCATTATTTCTTCGCCGCGAGATATCTTACGTCAACAGGCATGATACTCCCATCTCATCAGCAGGCGCATTAATCAATTACACCGAAGATAAGCTGTAATTGCTCGCTGCTCCGCCCACCACTAATTACTCTGGCCGCGGCTCGCTTCCAACAAACGCCACCACGCGACTCTCGGGACCAGCAATCTCTGGGCCGTGCGCAAATCCACCTTCTCTAGGCCAACGGGACGTTGCTGTCGGTGTTGTTAGGCGACTTCACACCAACCTGCTGCTCTCTAGATCGCTGCCCTGCCTCATCAGCCTCCGCCTCCAGCTCCACCTATTCGCCTTCGCCCCGCGTCCTCAGGCATCTACCTACATCCTTGACCAGCGACAATCTCCTTGTCGCCTGCTGGCAATGATCGCCTGACCCGACCGTGCATCTGCCCATCCCTCGCCCGCACTCCTTCTCTGCCGAGCGAGTCGCGCGATCCTGCGCCAGTGACATTCAAGCTGGCCGAGTCCGCTTCCACCAGCGACCTCCGGGAGAGCATGGCCACTGTAGCCATGCCGCACTCGAACATGCTACCCACACGCGACGAACACACAATTGATACACGGACGCCGTCTCCTCGGCCACCAGCGCAGAGCGGCAGCGACAATGCAGAATATCAACCCGATCTGAGCCAGGAGGTGTCGTTGCTCAGCACAAAACTGATCAATGCAATCAACTACCAAACAAACTTGGACGACAGTCTACAACATACAAGACACGAGCTTGAGGCGGCGAACCGCGAGAATGTGCGCCTGAGAGCCGAGAAGAAGTCTTTAGACGACATGGTTGCGAATGGACTGTTGGTCAGGAAGAGCATTGTCGACAAGACCATAAGGGAGTTGAGGGCCGAGCTCGCAAAGGAGCGAGATCTTCGGGAAGAAGCAGAGAGGGCACGGAAACAGACGGATGCCGAGTTGGAAAGTTTGACAACAGCACTGTTCGAGGAGGCCAATACTATGGTGGCTGCTGCACGGAAAGACACCGAGGCAGTAGAGAAGAGGAACTCACAGCTCAGGGGCCAGATCAGTGACACAGAGTTACTACTTGCCTCTCAGCAGGAGCAACTTCAAGATCTCAAATTGACCATGGGACGCATGTCGGAGCGCGGCGATAACGACACCTCCGCAGGCCGTGACAGCGTCCCATCCACGCCTATCGGATCTTCCGCAGCCATGTTCGACGCGATGCAACTCTCTCCAAATGCGACAAACATTGCAGATATTCCTCCCGAGCACCCACTGTACTTCTCGCAATTACTTACGCCTGTACTACGGAGCGATATCCCAGCATACCTCGACTTCCAGGATCTCCTTATTTCAGCAAGGAAGGCCATGAGCCATTCACGGGCACCAAGCTCAGGCAACAGCTCCGCCGGTCTTACTTCGACCAGCCAAACAAATCTCGCCTACAACAACTCCCCTTCATTGCCTGGCGCTTTCTCCTTCTCCACAAACTCGAGTCCACAATCTGTCAACTTCGCCAGCACTGCTCCACCACTCAAAGACACCAAATTTTACAAGCGCTCCCTGGTAGAAGACATCGAACCTACTCTGCGTCTTGATCTAGCGCCCGGACTCAGCTTCCTCTCTCGCCGTACAGTCCTCTCATCTCTGTTGCAAGGATCAATGGTTGTGGAACCTTTCATGCCCCAGACTAAATTCTACGGCCCAATATTTGCTTGCGCTTTGTGCGGCGAGCAGCGAAAGGCAGAACCATATGTACGGAAACACCGATTTAGGACTTCGGAAGAGGAAAGTGCTCAGCGATACCCTCTATGCGACTATTGCCTGGGCCGAACACGAGCAGCGGGTGATTTTGTTGGCTTCCTAAGAATGGTGCGCGATGGACATTGGCGGGCTGAAAGCGAAGAAGAACAAAAAGGCGCGTGGGAGGAGGCGGTGAGGCTGAGAGAACGCATGTTTTGGGCGAGACAGGGTGGCGGTGTCATTCCCAGCTTGGTGAAGCAGGGTACGCCTTCGACCGCAAATTTGAAGAGCGCGAGACCGAGCCTGGAAAGCATTCCCGAGCAGGAAAGCCCAGCGAGAAAAGCCTCGCAGGCTGTGCAGGCCGTGCAGGCGGAGCCAGTTGAAGAACCTGTGCAAGTTACGGAACGCGAGCTCCATTCCACAGAGGATGAAGAGAAGCCTGCGCCAGACGAGAAGCTGCTAGGCGTGCTTAAGAGTCACCGTCAGTCTATGAGTCTTGGCGGGAACCTGGTTCAAGCTCCCACTGAACCACCAGCGGAGACCGTGCTGCCGGAGGTGGTGGAGCCACGAGAGATACCTTCAGCCGTTCTAAGCAGCGAAGATGCGGAGATGCAAGAGCCGGCCCAGGAAACCGTTGTAGTCGCACCTGAGCCCGAAGTCGAGACGCAAGAGCCTGCTCCTACGGAAGCGCAAGGCATCACCACGGAGCCGCAATCTCCGACCGAGGCGGAAAAGCCTAAGGCTGTTGCAGAGGAGACTCCTGTCATTGTCACTGAGCCTGAATCATCGCCGTTTGTACTACCTGACGAGCCTAAAGCCGTTGAAACCACCACGCTTCCAGGAGCAGCCACGTCTGAGCAACCGGATAGCACAGTGGATGTGCCCAGTGAGCCTGCGACAGCGCAACAGGAAGACAGCGTGGTCACAGTCGACGAAGAATCCACCAAAGACGTGCCAACACCTGTTGAGGAGACTTCGGTTGAGCCACTCACGGTCGATGAAAACCCCGTCGAAGAAACGGCATTGGCTAGTGAGGAGACGACGGCTCAGCCTGTGATGGCCGACGAAGAGCCAGTCAAAGACGCGCCAATCACTGTTGAGGAGACTTCGGCTCCGCCAGCCACCGTCGACACTCCATCTACACCCGTCGAAGCTCCATCTACGCCCGTTGAAACTTCATCTACACTTCAAGCCCCAAGTCGACCTACAGAGCGTAGGGGATCATCTGTGCTTGCACGCGTGCGAGCAATGGAGTCACCAAAGCCACCAGGAAGCTTCGACTGAACGAGTCGAGATTGACTTGGGAAGACAATTCGTATTTACAGCTTCTTGTCCGCCGCGGTACATGATATAGATGTCGGCCTTCATGTTGCACCTTGCCTCCGCGTCACTTAGACAGGAAATGCATATGATTGAAAAGGGGACCCCGTGCGACGCCCGCAACTTGAAGTTTACGGGCTTGTTACACCGGATGAGAACAGAGGCATTGCATGGCAGGACGAAACCTGCATAAACAGTACAGGCCGGTGGATAATGTATTAGTAGTAGCATAGTCTGGTGGGGCCCATGGGAGAATAACGGTCACGATTTGTATAGGATCCATTGACCAGCATAATAGATATCGCTCTGCGTGAAGATACGATTGCCTGTCTGTGCACATATACCTATATATCACACGTAGCATGTAGCCTCCGGACGAAATTCCCTCGCGCTCTCTGGATAAACAGTATTTTGGCGAGGCTGGCTATGGCAAACATCCTTGCATACTTGCATGTCGTTGGCATCGAAACGGTTTCCCCCAGATGAACACCCCGCACACCAAGAGTTTGGTCGGTTCAAGGTCCTCGGCTACATGCTCGATGATGCATGATTGTACACTTCTATTCTGCGCTCGTCCTGCACTCTAGACCATACGATGGAACACTGCACATGTAAGCAGTCAAGCAGAACGGATGAAATGCAAGATATGTGCGGGTTCGACGCTGTATCGACATGACAAGAAGCAGAAACTGCAGCGGGACCGGCGTGAGGAGAATCGTCGGTATCTCGTATAATTAACGCACAAAACGGTCCTCCCTGCGATCGACAATTCTATGCATGTAAAGGCGCCAGACCCACCAAGCCACCCCAATAACGAAGTCTAAATCGTGTGTTTTGCCTAAAATCATTCGTCAGTGACACCAAGTTGGCTTGACGTGCTTTTCGTTTTAGTATAAAGATACTCCCAGCGAGCCCGGCGAATGGAGTTTCTGGAAGCATTATTGTAGCTTTGGCGCGAGCAACAAGACCAGTCCTGCGAGCATGTTCTGGCGCAACACCGTTCTTCAACTGCTAGCTACTGCTTCGGCAGTGGTTGGACTTCCTCCCAAATATGGCAGTCCCAACACTACGCTCACGGATTATACCAACCCCATGATTCCAGGTTATCGACCTGATCCCAGTTGTATTGCAGTCGACGGCTTTTTCTACTGCATCTCGTCGACTTTCAACAACTTCCCTGGCCTACCCATCTACGCTAGCAGGGACTTGCAGAACTGGCGTCATGTTAGCAACGTTGTCTACAGCGAAGAGCAGATCCCCGAGTACGACAAGACTGTGGGGATGCAAAGAGGCATCTACGCCCCGACACTCAGACACCATGACGGCACTTTCTATGTTATCGTCACTTTCATGCCACTTTCGGAAGAAGAGCCTTTCCACTTGATCTTTAACACTACAGACCCCAAGGTACCGGAGTCATGGAGCATTAAGCCGGTCAGGTGGATCAACGAGGACATCGGATCCTTCGACCCGGATCTCTTCTGGGACGATGACGGTCAAGCATACGTCACGTGCCATGTCTTTGACATCGTTGGAGACAACATCTACCCGATCGATGTAACCACTGGCGAGTACGGACCCAACACCAATCTTTGGAATGGCACTGGAGGCGTCTGGCCTGAAGGCCCACACATGTATCGCAAAGACGATTTTTATTATATCGTGCTCGCTGAAGGAGGCACGAGCTTCGACCATATGGTCACCATCGCACGTTCGAAAGAGTTGCTTGGACCTTACGAGGCGTACGAGAACAATCCGATCCAGACAAACGCAAACACCACGCAGTACTTCCAATCCGTAGGCCACGCCGATTTCTTCCAGGACTTCTCGGGCAACTGGTGGGGCATCGCTCTGTCCATCCGCCAAGGACCGCCGGGCAACACTGACTCCTACCCAATGGGTCGTGAAACAGTGCTGTACCCTGTAACCTGGCCGGAGAACGGCTGGCCTCAAGCTGAGCCTGTGCGAGGGAACATGCGTGGGCCTCTTCCAGCACAGTCTAGAGATGTGCCTGGCGATGGTCCATGGGTGGAAGATGGCGACGACTATGGCTTCGAAGGCGACTCTCTGCCGTTGCACTTCATGCACTTCCGGTTCCCTCCCGAGGACATGTACACCATCTCTGAAGGTAGCCTTGTCGTGAACCCTTCGTATTACAACCTCACCGGCGACGAGAGCTTCGAGCCGTCTGAGCGTCTCTCGTACGTGGGCCGTCGCCAGACTGACACTTACTTCACGTACTACGTTGACATCGAGTACGACCCCGAAGCGGAAGGCGAAGAAGCAGGTGTCACGCTATTCGCGAACCAGTGGCAGCACGCTGATCTCGGCCTCGTCCTGCTCGATGGAAAACTCCAAGCGCGACTTCGCAGCACCGCGTTCGGCGCGGACAACACCACCATCGACCGCGCGGGCACCGAGACCATCGTTGACGTGCCAGAGGACTTGGTCGGAGAGACTATTCGTCTCCAGATCCAGGCGGCTTCAGACACCGAGTATGAATTCTCCTTTGGCGCCGCATGCGAGGACGGCGACCTCGAGCTCGTGGGCACGATCTCGGGAGCGCTCACTAGTGGCGCGAATGCCCAATTCACAGGTAAGTTTACTTTGTGTCAGCAGTGTTCCAATTCATTCGTAGCAAACAAGCTGACCATGTGCAGGAACCACCGTGGGCATCTTCGTCACCTCCAACGGAGGCGAGGGCTCCACACCCGCGACCTTCAGCCGCTGGGTCTACAAGGGACAAGGGCAGAAAATCGACTTCAACGAGACGGTGTACCCCACGGGGACTGATGCAAAGCGATGAGGTGGCTCATATGCCGACG
This sequence comes from Cladosporium oxysporum, assembly GCA_035771495.1. Classification (NCBI taxonomy): domain Eukaryota; kingdom Fungi; phylum Ascomycota; class Dothideomycetes; order Cladosporiales; family Cladosporiaceae; genus Cladosporium; species Cladosporium oxysporum. Next base: position 1,077,705 of record JAWNKS010000006.1, read on the forward strand.
GGAATTGCTACCTCCTGGGCGTCCAGTGGGAAGCGACTACGTCGCGTGCAGGTAAATAGGAGTGGAGTCCTTGGTATCGGGCGGATGGGGCTCCTAGGCTGTAGAAGTCACAATGAACCAAGACACATCCACTCTTTCAGCCCTTTTGTCCATGGCTTGGAGATGATCCATTTATTAAGTCTGTTTCACGCGTATTTTGGGACACTCAGGCGCCAGATGAAGCTCAAATGGTGGTGTTCGGTGCGAATGCTGCCTCCTTCGCGGCTGGGAAGTGCACGTCGGCATAGTTGTGTCCAAGAGATCGATAGATGCGGATGACACTTGTGGCCCTGTTGGCATACCTCCTAACGCGAGGACTATGTCGCACGAGCACCGGTAGCGCCTGCAGAGTGGATGTCATCATCGGGTGTTACAGGGTGTGCTGTCCCGTGTTGTCTGGCAGGGCTGTTGTGGATACCGCAGACTCCAGGCGACGCGATCTCTCCGGTAGTCGCACAAGGAACGGTAACCGGTCCACGATGACCGGATCAGTCTTTGCTCCAATGACAAGCGAGAGAAGGCGGCCATCATACAGGTCGAGAGACCACAGTTGACCCGGATGCCGCGCCGGTAGAGTCTCTTTGGCCGTGAGCGGACTTGGCGAGATGAAGCAACGTCTGCTAAATCCCACATGGATCTCCACTTCAACCACCTACTCCATGTTTTCGTTCCGAATCTCCACGCTTTGCGCACGCGACATGTGAGGGTTTCCAAGAAACACAAGAAGCGTTAACTATTGGCGGTGACTGTAAATTTGCCGATCTCAGGTTCGTGGACGTCTAGGAGCTCAGATCTGCAGTGATGATGTCGACTTCACATCCTTCCTCACTGAGAAGCACGACATTGACCCAAGGACAAAGCATCGCTCGCCTATGGTCCGTTGCTTGGCTGTAAGAACCAAGGATGCTCACAGTATAGCAGACGGTGCTTGAGGCTCTCCAATTGGGGATAATTTTGCACCACGCATATCAGATGGGCGACACAAGCGAGCGACAGTTGAACACATCGCCCGCCATTCAGCCCTGCTCAGAACCTCACAAGGCTCATCTAAGACTCCCCGAGACGTCCTGCGGCTGCATCACCCGCGCCTGTGAGCCAAGCCATTCATGGCATTGGCAAGCGCTATAATTGTCGCCCAGCGTCCATCAAGCCTGTCTCCAAGAGACATGGGCGGTGCCCTCGTCACGACATGCATCGAGTCTCACGCGGATGATTGCGGAGTCGAATAGTATCTCGCTGCGGCCAATACTGCTGACCAAGGCTTCTCCAGACAATGGACCCCACGAGACGGGAGGTCGAGCACTGGGGCACCCGCAATATTGGGGAATAGTCTCCGGGGGTTGGGTCTTTCCATAAAAGCCGCTGATGTTAGTGTGGTCTGTAGAACAGTAGTCCTTTTGTGATACTCTGTCTAGCAGTCGTTATTTGGACCGTTGCAGAATATCCACGATGGCTCACCAACCCGAAACTAATAACACTGCGATGGGACCCGATGCCCCCTTGCCTACAGATGAGAAGATCAGGGCCGATGATCACAACGAGAATGTTGTCGGCGACGAAGACCTGATCAAGCGCAACCCAAGTGCAATCAACCCTCTGGATGCTTTGGGTCTTGATGACTGGCGCGCTGTTGAGAAGAAGGTCGTGAGACGTCTTGACATGACTATCCTTCCAATGCTTTGGGTAAGTTGAACGCAAGAATCGAGCAGTCAAACGTAATCTGAATTTGTTATTCAGGTTCTTTATCTCAGCAACTACCTCGACCGCACAAACATCGCGTGAGTACTCATCCAGGCATAACGAATCGTACTTGGAAGCTGATAACAATACTAGACAAGCTCGTTTGAACGATTTCGATCAAAACTTGAACCTTGGTCCTCAGGGCTACAACACCGCCGTCGCGTTGCTGACTGTTGGGTACATGATCGGACAACTGCCATCTAACATGCTCCTGACCCGAGTTCGACCTGGTATCTACTTGTCTGGTTGTGCACTTATCTGGTCGATCGTGTCGGCATGTACGGCTGCCGCCAATAACGAAACATCGCTATTCGTGATTCGTTTCTTCCTAGGTCTCACTGAAGCGCCACTGTTCCCAGGAGCGGTGTTTATTCTTTCCGCATGGTATACTAGAAAGGAACTGGCACTGCGTATCACCATTCTCTATTCTGGTCTTGTCCTTGGTCAAGCTTGCTCAGGATTGATCGCCGCCGGTGTGTTCTATGGGCTTAGCAACGTCAACGGCTTGTACGGCTGGCAATGGCTCTTCATCCTTGAAGCAGCGTCTGGCGCTGCAGTTGCTATCTTGGCTTTCTTCGTCATCCCGGATTTCCCGTACTCCAAGACCGGTGCTGCGATGTGGTACATGACCGATGAGATGCGAGCCGTCGCCACTGCGCGCATGCAAGCTGACCGTGTCTCCGAGGCTGAGAGCGACAATGGTGTCATGTACGGCGTGAAGCTTTGCATCAAGGACTACAAGCTATACCTTTTCGTGGGTGTAACCTTTTCTATTCTCGTTTGCGAGTATGTCTGACCCTTCAACAGTGCTTCTTCAACCTCTGCATGACGTCATCCTATGGATTCAACTTCTTTTTCCCTACGATCGTCAATGGCCTTGGTAAGTGAAGAGTGAATACAACCCGAAGTGAGGTCTGAGACACTGTGCTGACCTGTACTCTTCGCTTTGCAGGTTTCGGGATTGAGCAGGACATGAGTCTCCCAGTTGAAGATCGGGCGTCCAACCACGTTGCTCTGCTGATGACAGCGCCGCCCTACATCTTCGCCGCTTTTGTCAGTTTCGCTTTTGCGTGGAACTCCGACAGGATAAAGGATCGCTCTTTCCATATTATCCCTGCACTGTGTCTGTCAGTCGTCGGGTTTGTCGTCACCGTCGCAACGCTCAACAACGCCGCGCGGTACTTTGCAGCATTCTTGTTCACTCCCGGTTCTTTCTCTGCCAATCCCCTGGTATACACGTGGGCAGTTTCGACCATGAACACGACGCCAGAGAAAAGAGCCGCGGCCGGCGCGATCGTACGTTTCTGAACCGCCGTGATTCTTGCACCAGTCGCTGACACAAGTCCCCCAGATCAACATGAGCGGCCACGTCGGCAACATCATCTCGCCATACTTCTTCGACGACAGCCAAGCACCACGGTACCTCGTGGCATTCATCATCATGATGGCGTTTGCTATTGCCACGCTTCTCTGTGCACTTTTCACTCGATGGCGTCTGATCATCGAGAACAAGGTGCTCAAGCGTAAGGCTGACGAGACTGGCGGACGCTATGTGCCCTTCACGTTGTAGGATCGGTCCAGCATCACTTGGAATTGATATGGATCGCAAGGCACAGTCAGACCTCAACGCCAGTTATCAGTTTCCGCACAGATGTGTGAACGCTACCATCATAAACCTAGGTGTCTCTGTAGCAGCTCATAATAAGGTGTATGATAAAATGAAAAATTGCCAAGTTTTGCCTGATTGGTGGCCGAGCATAGCAGAACAATCTCTAGAATATGAGGGTTTGCAAGAACATGATTTGAAATCACCCAGAGTAACACGTGCAGTCAGTCGTGAATGGTACACGATCAGAAAACGCATGCTTTACACGAGCGGCTTTGAACGGGATTATCACCGCAAGAAAACAAAAGTCAGGCGAGTACGCGCGTACAGATGATGATATACTACTCGGTTTACAAGTCGAGGAGACAATGAGCGACAGCATAGGCGGCAGCGTTGCAATATCACGTACTGGGCATCGCCGACCGTGTGCCGCCGCTGCAGATGCGCGTCTATAATGATCATGTTCGCACTACTCCACAACATTTCCAAGCCGTCTCAGCATGCCTATTGCTGGAGGGACTCCCATCAGGTATGAATAGAGCAAGATTGCTTACCCACAATTGTCAATATTCTCCTCAGAACCCACAATTGTCAATATTCTCCTCAGACACAGGATTCGCTGCTGTATTGTTGAGTGTAATTTCCTTCATACGTGCACATAGCTACGGAAGAAAGAAGAAGAATCGCCAAAGACAGTCCATGTCCATTCACAACCGCTAACCATTCCATCGTAAGTATGCTGGTATACGCCAAGTTCATAGCCGGAAATGTTGCGTGCGCGTGCTGCCAGTTTCCTGGGAAGAGCCAACAGGCACGGCCTGGTAAGCGTCCAAATCCGAGCTCTCGTGGTGCCTGGAAGTCGCAAAATCAATCGGCCTGAAGTGCGGCTTGATGTAGATTGCCGGCGGAGAGAGCGCTCGGTCGGAGTCGCTTTGCGCAACGGTTTCGTTTAGAAACCGTGCACCTTCACGGTCGGGGCCTCGAGACCCAGACCTTCCTTCTTGTCCGTGAGGAACTCCTGAACATCCTTGCGCTGGTCGCCTTGGAGTTGGATGACCTCACCCATCTCAGAGTCGCTCACGATGGTGCCATTGCAAGCGAACTTCTTCTTGATCACCTTGAGGATCTTCTTCTGGTCAAACTTCTTGGGGAGACCCTGGACAGTGGTCAAGGTCTTGCGACCGTTACGCTCTGAATGTGCGTGTCAGTGTGTGTAAGCGGGAGTGCTGCTTTCCAAGGGGATGACGTACGCTGGATACGGATGTGGATGTAGTTCTGAGACTGCTTTTCAGTGCCGCCGTCTTCATCCGCTTCGGCGAACGGGTCTGGAGTGTTCTGTTAGCTTGTGATTCTTGCGCTTACAGCACAGCCCCATTTGAAGCGCGCTGTTGCCCCTCTCTTTGACACCACATGACCTCCCGCCTCACGTGCATTGCCACTACACCGGTATGCGAAGGCGCAAAGGGAGATCGCATGTCGTCCGGCGAGCGCGCATGCGGCGGCGTGTACTTGGAGGTGCCCTCGACTCGGGCGGGTGGGAACGTACCGAAAGACTTGAGGTTTTCGATTGGGCCGGACATAAAAGATGCGCTTCCTGGTTTCTCCTGGAGGGTTTGTTGACTGATCGCTTATTGGGTTTGTCCCGTGGTGTCGGTTTCAGAAGAAAGTTGGGTTGGTGGAGTGGAGAGTGGTGTGGTTGTTGTGTTGGTGAGTGGTAGTGGTGGAGGTTCGAGGGCTCAGAGTCAGGCTGAGAAGGTGAAGGTGGGGGGGGGAAGTCGCGCTCTTGGCAAGGGCTTCAAGTGTGACATAATTGGTCCGACGGGCGTTCTCATTACAGGTCAACCTCCACCTGCGCAACATTGCCTCTCTTAATATTTCTGCATATAATGTACTCTATTCTCTGTCGGTGAACAGCCATCCCAAAGACGTTTCGAGTAGCTCATACTGTTGTGCAAGCTGCCGCCGTGGATTCAATATCGCCGAAATATTGCGTACGGTGACATTATCGGAAGGCATGTGGAGACAATGAGGTCCACCCTTCACCGTTTTTGTACACGTTACGTCCTGCAAAGAGAGAGGCAAGCAAAGACACTTTTGGCTGCAGTCATGACCTGGTTGATACCACGGAGTGTACTTTTCCCATGGTGGACACTCACGAACTATCGCGCCAGGTGTGTGCATAACACACATATGAGAAGCTTGTTGAACATCGCCTTAAATGTCTATGAATTTTGTATCCACGACGAGGATGTGATTCTGATCACTGGTGACAGCCTCAGACTTCAGAAGTCGCAATGCCCTTCTTATACCGCTCCTTCGCCCTTTGAGAGCTCTCGCCAAAGTCCACATGTGGCGCAGGGTAGTCCAGTTTCTTGAACTCTTCTGCACTCAACCGTTCATGTGGCGCAAAGATCGCCTTGCCTTGTACGTTCTTCAATTCAGGCACCCACTTGCGAATATAATTGCCGTCAGGATCATGCTTCTCGGCCTGCACCACAGGGTTGAAGATCGTGTAGCTGGGCTCCCAACCTTGCGTGTTATTCGAAAGATCCCAATCAATCAGGTGCTCGGCAAAGTACCGCTCTCCTCGCCGGTAGTCAATCAGTAGATTTCCGGAAAGATACGAGGATGTGTTCATGCGTGCGCGGTTGTGCATGTACGCTTCGGAATTGAGCTGGCGCATGCCAGCGTCTACAAAAGGAACACCAGTCTTGCCTTCGTACCACTTCTTCCAGCCTTCCTCGTCATCCTCCCACTCAACGTTGTCGAACTTCATGTTTTGCGGAAGATTCATGCTCGTGTGAGGAGTGATGACTGTGACTTGACGGTAGAACTCGCGGAACACGATCTCACGGACCCACGCCGCCACGCCAACATCGCCCTTGTCGAAATGCTTGTTGTCATTCCACTTCTTCGTGATGGCAAGAACCTCTCGCACGCTGACGATGCCTGAGGAGAAATATGGCGAAAGTCTGCTCGAGGGATCAAGAGCAGGTGCCGAGCGGTTGTCTGCGTAGTCCGAGACCTTCTTGTCCAGAAAATCGTGGAGACGCTTGATACCTGCATCGTGTCCGGCGGGCCAGAGCTTGCGAATGCGCTGTTGTTCTTCTTTGCTCGAGTACTGTTTGCTTTCGGGCAAGCCGGGAATTTTTGACTCGAAAAGGTCACTGAACTTTTCGGCTACGCTTTTGTCGTTGCCCTTTGGTGCAGGCACGAGATCAAGCAAGCTGGGATCGTCCTTGGTTTCCGCGAGCCAAGCTTGATGGTAAGGTGTGAAGACCTTCATGGGTCCGCCACTGCCAGTTACGATAGCTCCAGGCGTGACGACCGTCTGGTCATGCAAAGCATCGAAAAAGAGGTCTTTCTCATCTTGGACCTTCTTGGCCAGCTTGATGTCCCTCCGCAGCTCGTCGACCTCATACTCGAGATTTGCGTAGATGTGCGAGATGTCATGGTCTTTGACAAATTGCAAGACCTTGTCGACTTTCTGCCCTCGCTCCTCCGCTGTCACAACAGCAAGCGGAATGTTCTTCTTTTGCAAGGAAGCCTTGAGCTTCTCTAAGCTGTCCATAATGAAATCTGTGCGCGGCGCGCTCGTCCCGTGCCACTCCATATCCTTCGGCGAAAACAGATACATCGTGATCAAGCTGCCAGATCCCTCCTTCGCCTTCTCCGCAGCAGCATGCAGACCACGGTTATCCTCTTCTCTGATGTCCTTGGAGCGGAACCAATGGAGGACATTGCGCGTGCTCTTTGGCTCTTTCCTGGTCTTTTCGAGGAGCTCGTCCAGTTGCTGCATGGGGGTGTGCGCGTCGATCTCTTTGGCGCGCTCTATGGTAGGATGCTTGAGCATGTCATCCTTGCCCTGGTGCACTGACTTCCCATCTTGGTCTTTTACACGTTTTGGCGAGGGCTGCTTCACGTCTTCTGTGCTTTTTGAGCGTTCGTGCTTCATGCTTGCGGTATATGTAGAAAAAGCGCAACGGCGAGAATGATGTACAAGTGGTCGATACGATGTAGCTCGGAATGTGATGAGCAGGCCGCGCATAGAGAAGTGTGTATTGTGGAAGCAAACTCCTACAATCGAGCCTGCGATTGACGATGACAGCGCTTTACCGTAGACTGCGACCTACCTCGAGGCGCATTGGCGCGCGCGCACCAAAACCTCTACTGCGTCATGAGTGGTAGATCGGAGAGTCGTCGATCGCACTACTACAGGTCAGATCTCTCATCGGATTGATCTGGTTTGGCGCAGGCTAAGGCCTCTAGCGTTGCGGAGGATTCCCAGCCATTCACGTCATTGACAAAGGACTTCAGAGTGCATACCGCGTCGCGCTCAGTGCTTCTAAACACAAAAGGTACGCGTGCGACGATCCGGTCAAATGATTCATCATTATGAGCCTTGGGAGCCTTGCGGACGGACGGTGCCACGCTGAGATTGCGACGGAGTTCCTGGCCGAAGTCCAGAAACGAAATACACTTCAGGAAAAGGAAACAGAACACGCAAGTAAACACAAAAATATCATTATTATTATCAACAAAGTAATTAGCTAAAGTGGCATGAACATCGTCAATGAGTAACATGACGCATCGTGAAGTGGTATCTTTGCGCAATCCAAAAAAGGACACTCAAACACCAGCCCAGTCAATCCCGCAACCGGGCGAAAGACTTCCATTCATCACAGGCTCTGATCAAACAGACCTGAACACCGATGTTGCAATCTGTTTAAACAGTCTCGTGGCCGTTGGCGGCAGCCGTGTTGTCGGTACCATCAGTGGCAGTGGATGCTCCACGAATCTTCTTGCCTTGGAACTGGAGGTCCTTCTCATCGTAGTCGTGGATGTGGAGACCAAGTCTCGCCGGGTCGATGTTGCGGTGGCCCCAGATAAGAAGAGCACCAAAGACGGGCTTAGCCAGCACGTCGAGGATACCGTAAAAGATGGCCTCAGAGTCGGGCGAGATGTAGTTGCCACCCTCACAAAGGCCCCAAGCGATGGGGTAAAGCGTCCACAGAAGCGCGGTCAGGGAACCACACTGGAGGAAAGCAGTGCCGATATCCTTGCCCATGGCGCTTGCGTGCTTGCGAGCTTCCCAGGCGAGCTGGTAGATGATGTAGAACAGCGCAGCGCAGCCAAACGCAAAGTAGCCCCACTTGTAGCTGGTTCGGACGAGGGCGCCTGCGAGACCAGTGACGATCATGATCTCGTCAATGAGGATAGTGAAGAGAACGGAAGGCCAGGGCATGCCAGCGGTGAGGAGCAGGTCGGTGAGCAGAAGAGGAGTGGTGATGACCCAGTCGATGTAGCGGACTGTGGAAAGTCAGCATGTTGTCAACGCCACCGGCTCAAAATCGCAGCTCACCATAGAAGATCTCGCGGTACAGACCAGCAACCTTAGGGTCACTGCGGACGAATTCAACAGCAATACCGGTCCAGCCAAGGTTAGACGCCATGGAGAAGTAAGCAATCGCAGCAACCATAGTGATGGAAGCAGTGATGTAGTGGAAGATGCGATGCTGGCGAGGCTTAGTGGTCGCGAGTCCAACGAAGGCGAAGGTTGCAGCGATCATGATAGCGCACACAGTCCAGTACCAGTCTGAACCGCGAACGGTGATGGCGATTTGCGCCTGAGCATTGTTGACGGCATCGTCTGTGACTGGTATTAGGGCTGCCCTTGCATGTGGTTGTATTGGAGTCAAGCATACCATTGACCTGAAGCGCTTGATTACCCATATCGTCGAGATTCGTTATCCAAAAATCTAAGTGAGTTGATCTGTAACGTACGGTACGTGAGGAGAGTTGGAGCAGGGTTTCCTCGACGGCACCACGAGAGGTATATAGTACATTCCTGAGCAGCACCAGCGCACCGTGCATGATGCATTCTGTTTGAAAGCATGTTTAATGTATGACGTCTAGCCCATGCCGGTCCTATCCTGTGGCACGACTCAAAGGGTGATCATCTCTAGTCATCAAGTCATCAAGAGAGGCTCGTGATCAAGGCAATACTAGCTCCGGCATCGTCGCCGCCGGATCTCACGGCTATTACTTACCGCTTGCCCTTAGGTCCAGACTCCGGTCACACCAGCCAGCAACCCATTGGCAAGCTGTCCGACGACGATTCGCTGGATAAGAGCTTCGATGTCTCACAAGCCATGCAATGCAAGTAGCTTTGCTTGAGCTTAGAAGCAAGAGCTCCTGCTTACAGGCCATGATCATCGTCGTGTACACGAACACGTCGCGATAAGCCAGTGCTTTGCTTGTCGATCAACGCTCGCTCTCCTGCTTGAAGGGTGAACAGCAAGAAATATGCAGGTCGTCATAAGGCGGCCTAGTGGGAAGCCGTGGCGCTAACCAAGCACCTATGGAAGGCTTGTCTGCACCGCAAACTTTTGCGGCCCGCGACTATCACAGCGTTTACATTTGGGCTCAAGATCTCAGATGAGATGTCGATCTCTGCTCGCGGTGAAACAGAGAAGCCTTACAAGCCCTAGCTTATGGGTCTGAAGGAAGCGCCGCGGGCTAGACCGTGGGTGTCACTCGACATGCCGTAAGGCTAGTCGCGGAGCCTAAAAGGATGGAGGCAACTCTTTTCTTTGAAGCTCGGTGATGTTGGTATGCTTTGGGGAAGTGTAACGACATCACAACATCGCTTCGACGTCGTGAGTACTCCCAGAACAGTTCTGCCGATATTGCACCGGCACGATGCTCGCGCTGTACGCTCTCTCAACGTCCCTTGGTCCACGTTCTACCCTTCCCAACCTGTACTCGAATCGCCTCCGTTCACCATCCGCGCCGTAGACTCCCATGTCCTGTCTACGTCACGATGACATGCCTCTAATCACAGACACCTCCGGCGCACACCGAGGAGAAAAGCTGCACATGCGACGGCACGGACGGCTCCAAGAAACAAACGTCGTGCGACGAAAGACGACTCCGCATTTCATCCCAGCAAGTGTGGTGATTCCCAGTTGACAGCAGGCAACGGCTTCTCTGCGGGTCTCACCTTCCTTGCCACCTCGCATGCTGCAGACACCTCCCCAGAAGCATGCGTAGTAAGTCGATCACAGGATCACACTGCAAACTCTAATAAGCCTACGAAACAACAACATCCTCCCGGAAGCGGCGGCCGGTACATCACTGTAGTACAGTAGTATAGCGCACCCGCCGAAGCCGTGACGGAGCGCTTCCCTCCGTCATCGTGGAGAGAGACGATCCCAAAAGGCAATTTCTTGTGGCGGCAAAAGAAAGCACTGACTGAACTGTTCATGTACTGTATTTTGATTACTACTCGATGCCCAGGAGCTCATCCGCGACTTTTGCCATCGAGCGCGCAAGATCGTCGTCGCGTGGTCGTGTAGTCTGATAAGATAAGCTCTGGTATTGATATGATACCAATTGTTGGACCATTTCTATTATTGCAGGCTGCAGCGAACAGCGCATGATACGTATATGTAGTGCACGGTCTTTTATGGTATTGGCATTGCATTTGGCATTGGCAGGATGCAAGGTTGTGATCTTGGAAAGCGTCTAGCAATACCAAGCTGTCCCTAAAGTCATATTGTCTCACTGAAGAAGCCAGAGTGTAGCTGGCCGCCTGCTCATGTTGCCACCCGGTTTGTGGCTGCAGACGCCTTCGAAACAGGGCCATCCAATCTCCATGCATCGTTACGTGAGATAATACCATGGACCACATCCAGTCATTATCACTTCCAGTGCCGTGCCATGCCATCTAGGGCAAAACCTCGATTCAGTCGCCGTCAACAAAAGACGCTCTACAGATTAATCCACAACATCGCGCCAAATACCCACGGCACAGCCAAGACCATGGCAATGATGAAGATCCAGCTCTTCGAATCGTCAAGCCAGAGAGGCTTGTCGATCGTGTCGAGCCTCTGATCCCTCACCTTCCTCTCCTCATTCCCCCAAGGCCTCTGTAGTCCCAGATCCTCCAAAATCTGCTCCGCGACAAGACGTCCGCCAGCCAGGACGATGGGAACGCCAGTGCCAGGATGCGCGCTCGCGCCCACCATGTACAAGCCCTGCACGTCCTTGCCTTTGCCGCGTGCCGTGTCGATCACAACAGACGCCACGCGCTCCACCACACCGCCGCCGAGCTTGCCGTCAATCCAGTGCGGTCTGCGAGCGCGGGTGGAAGGGCGGAAGGACAGGACGTTGAAGAAGCTGTGGGAGAGGCCGAGAATGGCGCCTTTGTCGAGGTTGAAGCGGTCGCGCCACGACATGGGGTCGTTGGTGAGTTCGTGCTTGATGAGCGGGGCAAGGTCGACGCCGGTGCGTGCTTGGATGGTGCGCAGGATTGTCTTGCGGGCGAGAGCGATCATGGCGGGCCAGTCTTGGGTTGAAGAAGGGGAGATGCCGGTTTGGCCTGAGGGAGACGCGGAGGCGATGGAGGGGCCGTTGGTGTTTTGAGGTGCGGTGGTGCCGTTCTGAGATTCGACCAGGTGACCGACGGGGACAAGGACGACTACGCTGTCTCCTGTAGCTGGTGCAGCGCTGGGGTCGATGCGACTGGGGACATTGACGTAGAAACTGGGCTCGTCGGGGATGAGCTGCTTCTTGAAAATGCTGTCGAAAGACTCACGGTAGTCGTCTGCCAGGAAGATGTTGTGTGGCTGCAGAGCTGGTACCTTCTCCGAAAGCGCCCAGTAGAAGCTGATACTCGAACAAGATCCAGGTCGTTGTGAGAGCGAGTCTGCGTAGGATGTTCTGGGCAGAAGCTCGTTGTAGGCGTACACTAGATCCGAGTTGTTCACCACGATGTCCGCCTCCAGAACTTCGCCGTTCTCCAGTCTCACACCCTTTGCTCTCGCGCCTTCTGAATCCAGCAGGATGGCCTCAACACCCGTCCCTAGCCTGTATTTCACGCCAAATCTCTTGCCAATCTCCACCAATGCCTCCACGACACGATGGAAGCCACCAACAGGGTACCAAACACCCTCAGCCAACTCCGTATATTGCAGCAGCGAATACGTGCCCGGTGCATCAAACGGGCTCATGCCCATGTACATGCTGCCAAAAGTGAACACCCGCCTCAAGCGCTCGGTCCAGAAGTACTTGCTGGCGCGGGTCCAGATCGACTCGAACGGATGCAGGGACAGCAAGTGCTGCAAGAACGACCAGCGCAACATGCTCGCCAGCGTCTCGAAGTTGCGGAGCAGCACGTGCGACACGGACAGCTCGTAGTGCTTGTGGCTCTCCTGCAGGAAGGCCAGGTAGCGCTCGTAGCCGTCTTTGCCCTCCCACTTCTCGATCTCAGCCTTCATTGTCGTGAGATCTGAACTGAGCAGTACGCGCTCGCCGTCGCCGAACCAGATGTTGTAGTTTGGGTCGCATTTGAGTAGTTGCACGCCCTCAGCCTCGAGGCTGGTGCCGAGCTCTTGGAAGGTCAGGTGAAAGAGACGCGGGAGCAGGAGGAGCGAAGGGCCTTGGTCGAAGCGGTAGCCTTCGTGGTGAATGAGACTGCAGCGGCCGCCGGTGAAGGCGTTCTTCTCCAGCACTGTGACACTGAAACCTGCTTTGGCAAGGCGGGCAGCTGTTGAGACGCCGCCGACGCCGGCACCTGGAGGAAGTGTTAGTGCGTGGCGAGAGCATTCTGTAGATGATTGTACATACCGATCACAATGGCGGTCTTCTGCTTGGCCTTCTCCGACATGTTGACGGTGGCGGGATGTGATGGGAGGGGAGCATGTTTGTCGTGGTTTGATGGTGGGACAAACGTCAAGCGACTTTCACATGCAAGCCTAGTGGCACGACAGTGAGCTAATCTGAGGCGCACAAGCCATTGACGCTACAAATCGTCCTCTTATTGGCTGAAATCAGATCTCATCGAGGTGCCTCGGAGCTTGCGGATCGACATCGACATCGATATCTGGCCATCGTAAATTTAATGCTGGTGTTGTATGTAAGATATTTTCTTTGGATCGACTCCAGCAGGACACAGGAGAAACAATGATCAGGGCACCTTTCGAACAATCGTTTCACTGAAGCAAACAGAAGCTCAAATTATTACACGCTAGGGTATATACACTACTTATGCAATATTATGTGCAACCTCTCTTCGAGATTCATGCAGCAATTCAAGCGCTCTTTGGCATAGGCCCATTCAAGGCCGTCCAAGCGACAGCCACGCGCTTCCACGCAGGCACTGTCGCTCTGCCAGCCTTGACGACATAGCCAGGCGTCTTGAGCTCACGGCCGATCTGCATGTACGACTCAACGGCAACGCGCATGGACGCTCTGGCAGGTTTGGGCAGTTCCTCAATCGCGCCAACACTCTTCTCATAAAGACTGAAGGCGCGATCGAGCAAATGCGTGCGCATCTTCTCGATCCTCTTGTTGACGTAGTCTTCGTTCTTGTCAGAGCGGAGGGCAGAGATGAAAGATTCGGGTGTCATCTTGTCGCGCTTCAGCCAGGAGATTGGCACGTAGCAGCGCCCGTTCTCAGCGTCGACCTTCAAGTCGCGGGCAATGTTGGTGTACTGTAAGGCGATTCCCATGTCATGGCCAGCTGCCATTACGCGCTTCGAAGCCAGCTCGGAAAGACCGGAGTAGTGGAATAGAACCAGCTGGATGCAAAGGTGTGCGACGGTACCCGCGACGCGAGCGCCGTATGTGTCAAGATCAGGCTCAGACTTGATCGGGGTCGAGTTGGCATCCTTGGTGAAAAGCAGATCCATCTCGAAGCCTTTCAACAAGTCGAACAGAGGTTCCTTGTCCATGCGCTGGGTTGGCAGGTACAGTAGAGATAGCTGAGTGTCCCGAGGGAAGTTGTTCATAACAAACAGTGTTGCGGCACCGTTGTTAATGTCGGTTGCGGAAGTGATGCTGCCATCCTTTGACTTCGTGCCTCCACCGTAAGCGAATTCCAAGAACTTGCGCAGCTTCAAAACCCACAGCTTCGCCTCAGCAGGCGATTGCGCATTGTCAATCAGATCGTCCGCGATACGGCAGAATGAGTACAGGTGAATCAAATCGATGCGCAGGCGGCCAGAGAAAGTGCCGCTCGCAAGGTAGAAGCTTCTGCTCTTATTCTTCAGCCTCTGCACGGATTGGCGCAGACCGAGAATGCGGTCGTCATCGTAAGCCGCAGCGGGAACCAGGAGAGCGCGGACCAGCAAAGCAGGTGATGGCAACTCAGGCACCTTGGGGAAGTGAGCCGGGAATGTGTTCAGGACAGCGATCGCATTGTCGAAAGCTACCAGTCCGAAAACAATCAAGCAATTTGTCAGGAAGAAGAAAACGGCCTCCTCTGCTTCAAGACCAAACACCGGCAGGTATGCGCCAGTCTTGGTCGCGGAAGAAATGACCCAAGTGCCGCGTTGCAGAGCCAGAGAGTCGACGGCCCAAAGGTAGAGAGTCGGGATCGCAATGGGAAGAGCCGTGTTCGAGAAAGGCAGTCTCACCAGCAACTGGTATGCCAGACTCCAGAGGAGCAGCAAGAATGGACAAGCCCAGACGAGGATCAGGCCCATGTATGTGTACTGTCCAGGCGTCTTGACCCAATCAAAGCTCTTCTTGATAACCAGGCCCAGCACCAGCTGACCTCCAAGCTTGAGAACCTTCCATGCGCTTCCCTTCTTCTCCCTGACGAGGTAGATTGAGTGCAGTGTCGGCTTGTTGAGGATCAGGTACAGCAAAGTGGTGTTGAATGTCTGAATGACGAAGAAGAAGACCTCTTCAATGGGAATGTCCAGGATCTTGGGCCCCATGACCACATTCTCGGGGTAGCTCCATATCGAATTGCGGATGAGGTAGCTGTCCCACGGGATTGTCGCGGTGACGGCGATGGTGATGAGGAAGATGATTTTGTAGAGGTCGAGTCGGGTGCATAGCGGGGCGTAGAGGATGGAGAGGAATATCGCGGGAGGGATGGTGTAGGTAAGGTGTCTGGACAGCGATAGGAGTTAGCACCGAGGCTGTCTCGTCGTCATGGTTGCATGGTGATCCCTTACACCAGCGCGTAGTCGTAGCCCATCCTGGCGGATATGATGTCGGCTCCTGGGGCCAGAGTTTTGTGATGACAGACAGGGGTTATAGCATGCTGTTTGGGGTTGTCGCAAGAGTGAGGTGTGGTGTCTGCACACCAGCAGCTGTATGGCCGTCGCAAAGGTGTGTTGAGGCGCTGCTCTCGTTTTCGCGAAGCCAAGCCGCGCGAATCCTTCAAACCAATCTCGCGTTTCTGCTGATTGACTTCCGCGGCTATCGGATTGCGCTCGATCCGACAAAGACTTTTGGCACAGATGGAGATCTGATTAGTTTGTGGATTTGATGCTTCCGAGAGTGGTTAGTGCGGAGGTACGTAAATTGTCAGGTTCAAGTGAGTGGTGGTGGCGTCAGTGGCTTGTGCTTGTTCCTGACTGAAGTCTGACGTAGAGGCGCGTCTGTTTGACAGCTCACTGAAGCTCGCTCCTTCACTGCGATCTCGATCTTGGTGCTGGCGGCGGGGTGTCGCGGATAGCTGCAGAGTAAGGTATCTTATTATTATTATTAGTGAGGAGAAGTGACGGCAGCAAGTGAAGCAGGGAAGGCGCGCTCGGCTGCTGCACGGCTCCGTTTCTTCGTCTCTTCGACATGTGATAGTACTAGTGATGCTCTCGGCCATCGCCTCCTCCATTCGCCTCTCTGCGCCGTGCTGCTGCTTCATCATCACCGCATACCCTGCCATGCTGCCAGCCAACATCCTACTCGAGCTCCCTCCTAGCTCCTTCTACCTCTCCCACTCCATGCACATCTCTGGTTGAAGACATCACACTCGTTATGGCCACGACCGGCCACCGACGCAAGCGATCCCCCAGCGCCAACATCCTGCCCATACCCCAGGACCAACATCCCTATCTCAGCGGCAACTTCGCCCCCATACAGCAGACTCTTGCCTTGACACCATGCACACACACCGGACTCATCCCCGAGGAGCTCGTAGGTGGCGAGTATGTTCGCAATGGTAGCAACCCAGTGTCCAACAGCGACTTGGGTAGAGACGCCCACTGGTTTGATGGAGACGGTATGCTCTCCGGCGTATCATTCACCAAGGACGAACAAACTGGAGACATCCTACCCGAGTTCGTCAACCAGTTCATCTTGACCGACCTGTACCTCAGCGCCATCAGCTCGGACCGACTAAGAGTACCGATACTGCCTAGTATTGCAACACTGGTCAACCCTTTGGCTCGTGTCATATACGTGACCCTCCGGATCATGAGGACAATCTTGCTGGTCATATTGTCACATCTACCCGGATCGAAACAAAAGATCAAGAAGATCAGTGTAGCGAACACGAGTGTAATCTACCACGACGGAAGAGCAATGGCGCTTTGTGAAAGTGGCCCACCAATGCGCATACAGCTGCCTGGTCTGGAGACGGTCGGATGGTACAACGGATCATCGGCAGAAGGCGAACCAAAGGACGCGACCTCGACCGAGAAGGAGCGTACATTGGGCGACACCGGTGGCCTGATACAATTCATGCGAGAATGGACCACAGCACATCCCAAAGTCGACCCAAACACCAAGGAGATGCTCATGTTCCACGCCAGCTTCGCACCTCCGTACATTCAATACTCTATCTTGCCTAAGCAGTCAACCGCTGGTCAGCTTCTCTGGGACGACCCTCAAACTCAAGAAAAGATGCTCAACGCGGCAGTACCTGGTATCAACGGTGGCAGAATGATGCACGACTTCGGCGTTTCGTCATCTCACACAGTCATAATGGATCTGCCTCTGTCATTGGACCCAGCAAATCAACTCAAAGGCAAGCCTCCTGTCACTTACGACTCCGATAAACCCTCGCGATTTGGAGTATTCCCTCGCAGACATCCCGAAGACGTCAGGTGGTTTGAGACTGATGCTTGCTGCATCTTCCACACTGCGAATTCTTGGGATGACTTGAATGCAATTGGAAAGCCGATCGCAGTGAACATGCTTGCTTGCCGACTGACATCGGCGACAATGGTGTTCGCCGCCGGCAATATTGCGCCACCTGCTGAGAAGGATGTCGGCGCAGCAATGGCACGCAATAAGAAGCGCATGCCTTTCTTCTCAAAGTACGACGACAATTCGGATGGCACAGTCTGGGAACGATCCAGCTCTATCGAGTCCCCTGGCGATGAGAAAGAACCATTGCTGCGTATCATCTCAGTGGACGAGCCGGTGTCCCCCGACGAGGAGGAAGAAGAGTATGACGTTGACCAGTGCCGGCTGTATTACTACAACTTCGACCTACAATCTGGTAACATTACACACCAATGGGCCCTCACTGCGATTCCTTTTGAGTTCCCATCTGTTCATCCACAACTCGAGATGAACGCTGCCCGCTATATCTACGGATGCTCTACAACCGCAACAAACTTCGGGTCGGCTTTGGGTAAGGCCACAAAGATCGACGTCCTGGTTAAAATCGATGCGGCAACACTCATCCACCGGGGACGCGCCAACCCTCCGCGTAGCGTATCCGGCATAGTAGACAACAGATCAATGGTGCAAGTCCTCGAGTCTCCAGATGCGCATGACCCCGTCCGCGCCTTCCAAATGCCACCAGGCTGGTACGCGCAAGAGCCACGGTTCATCCCAGCAGCTTCCGCACGCAGCGAAGACGACGGTTACCTCGTCTTTTACGCTTTCGACGAGGAGCAGCTCACCGAAGCCGGTGACGTCCCAGCCGATGACTCTGACAACAGAGCA
Source organism: Cladosporium oxysporum (assembly GCA_035771495.1). Taxonomy (NCBI): domain Eukaryota; kingdom Fungi; phylum Ascomycota; class Dothideomycetes; order Cladosporiales; family Cladosporiaceae; genus Cladosporium; species Cladosporium oxysporum. The sequence continues at coordinate 1,095,784 of JAWNKS010000006.1, forward strand.
AAGAGCGAACTCTGGATCATCGACGCGAAAGACATGCGCACAATTGTCGCACGAGTGCACTTGCCGCAGCGAGTGCCTTATGGTTTGCACGGTGCGTGGTTCTCGGCGGAGCAAGTGCGTGAGCAGAGGCCAGTGGAGAGCGTGAGGTCAACGGTCAAGGCTTTGGAGGCGAAGAGCAATGGGGTATGGATGGGGATCAGGGATGTGGTGGAGAAGTTCCTTGGTTGATGTATTCAAAGACTGCAGTGGCGATACTGCTTTGACCCTGAGAGGACGGGAACTTATAGACTTTTATACCCCTTGAGTAATTATTTTGGTAATGAATGGATTATAATTTCAAACAAAACAAAATGTGTTCATTTATCTGTCGCGAGCGTTCGACATTGATGCTATGAGACTGATGCCTTCTCGTATCTTTTTCGCAAATGTCCTCGTATGGCTCACTCCCCGTTAGCATATGTACATCAGCAACTCTATCTGTCGATCCGACAGCTTCACTGATCAATCTCCAGAAGGCAAAGAGAAATATGATGGGCACGCGAACGCAACAAAACGCTTTCCATGGATGCCCCAACCCGAACCCTACTTGACAAACACTCGAACACCATGTGCACCTCTGATATCGCCACAAACGCTTACGATTGATCGAAGGCTTCAAACATAGAGGTGAACCGTAAGCCGCTGACTTGCTTGCGACTGTACGCCGTAATCGATTCATGTCACACGGAGGGAAAAGGGCGAAACTGTCATCGAACGCCAAGCCGAGCAAACCTTGAAGTCGTTCGTCCAAACCTACTTTTACCTCGTCGACATCACACACCCGCCATGCCTCGTCCTCCGAAACGCGCTCGCCTATCCGAGCCTGCACCTGAGCTGCAAGATGCAGTCAAAGATGACAAACACACCCTCTTCACCTCCTGGGCACAGGAGCGAGGCGTCGAAATCAACTCCGTAGCACCCCAGCAAGTCCCCGGCCGTGGTCTCGGCCTCATGACTACCGCCGCAGTCAAAGCAGGCACACGCCTCTTGTTCGTGCCCGAGAAGGCAATGTTCAAGCCCGATGTTGCTTTCGTCAAACGCAACGGCCTCGAACGTGCATCACCGCAGGCCAAATTGTCGGCCAGCATCATGGCGAAGTTCACGCTGGCCGAGTCACAGCTTGCGCCGTGGGAAGCGACGTGGCCGACGAAGGCGGACTTCGATGCCAGCATGCCTCTTTCGTGGCCACGGGAGCTGCTCGAATACCTCCCGCCACCGGTCTTGGCGCCATTCGAGCGGCAGAAAGCAGACTATGACCGCGACTGGGAGGCTGCGAAGGCGCTGTGCGAGGAGCGCGGGTGGGACGAGGCGACGTTTAGGTACTACTGGTGTATTGTCAACAGTCGGTCGTTCCATTGGAAGCCTTCCGCCGGGAGGGCAGGGAGTATGGTACTTTGCCCGTTCGTCGATTACATGAATCACGCTCCGAGTGGGTCTACAGTCACGGTGATGCAGAACAGTAAAGGGTACGAGGTTGTTGCTGAGCGAGATTATGGTAAGTGATGGTCTCTTTTTCTTATGGTCTGTGTTCTATTTCCATGCCCAGTATGACTAGTCAGCTTGCTCCCAGGAACAACAGCACAGGTGAGCAACACCGTCCGGCTTGAGATACTAACACTGACACGCTGCAGAGATTGGCGAAGAAGTCCTGGCCACATATGGCGCCCACTCGAATGACAAGCTGCTCGTCCATTACGGCTTCATCTGCGCGTCTCCCCAACAGCACGCAAGCGCAGACGACGAAATCCGCTTGGATCACGTCATCCTCCCCAATTTCAGCGATGAAACGAAGTCACAATTGCAGGATGTTGGTTTCTTGGGCGCATACGCTCTCCTGCCATCATCGTATCCTTGCAACCACAGCAAAGCTCCCAAGACTTGTGCGACCAAGTGCCGCCAGCCCTGGGAGATCTGTTTCAAGACGCAGGTTGCTGTGCGCGCGGTGTTACTGACGGCGAACGAATGGGAGTACTTTGTTACCAACGGTGAGGACTTAAGCGGCGACAAGTCTGCCGCGGTCAATGAGTGGCTACGGCCGCATTTGCAACGCTTGAGGTCTGAAGCGACCGACAAGATCCAGGCTTTGGAAGCACTGAGTGGAGATGTCAGCCGGGATCATGGTCTTGCGGTGTCTATGATGAAGGAGAGGTGGACGCAGATCGATGTGCATCTCGGGAACTTCCTGGACTCGATATGAGGTTGTTGGCAACACCGGGTGTATGCAATACGCCCATCGTGTCTCGAACAGAAACACATAGCCGGGGTTGAGCGCATGCTACTCGATATCAGGTTGATGCGGTTATATGCAACAGGCCCATCGCGTCATCACTAAGAAGATGTAGCCGTGGTCACGAGCGTGCTACTTGATGGCCAGATCGCTTGGCGTCATCACGGTCTAATGCGGATCAAATCAGCCGAGATAGCAGGATTGCACCCCTCCAGCATTGTGATAGAGAAGCCTTAACGCCAGACCTTAATCTTGACCCTGGACCGACTCCGTTGTGTACCTTGCCTTGCGGTCTAGATTCACCACCGTGCTGGCCATTCATGGGCAGCGCTGGCAGTATGGAGTTACCTCTCAGACTGAGAGATTACACCACAGTGACTGAGTGGGCCCATGGACATTGTCCAGACGGCGCGAGCTTCTGCGTTGTAAGCATGGATGGCTGCACCGGCACATAACTGCAATCACACTTGTTGAAGATCCCGATCGTTTGGCGTCATCAGCCGCACACGCTAGACCTTACCCATAGTGTTCGCCGTGCTTAAAACATAAAGCAATCCTGGCCCCTTGTGCTATGGGTGCAAGGTTGAGGAGGTTTAGGCTGAACGCCACAATATAGTCCTCGCGCTTGAACTTGCGTTACAGCTCTGGCGGCTTCATTAGCCGCATCTCAATAACAATAGTGAGCATGCCAAGGTCTTTGGAGTCCTGACTCTAACGGTTTGAGCCTGCGAGGGACGTTGTGTCGAAGAACAAACGAACCAGGCTCTAGCGGTATCCTCATGGTGATCGTTGCCGCTTTCGAAACTACAGCCGTGAATGCTACCTACCGACTATTGGGACCGATGTACGTAAAGTCGAGCACAGAGATCGTTCTACCGTACAATTTTGCGGACTGTGCTCCGAGAATACTGGTGACCTCCGACTTTCCACGACGATACCGCTAAACTGTCCTCAAATTTGCTGTGTTCCCACCATATTAGAGCAAGTAATCTTTGGCAGATGAACTTGCGCATGCGTTGTATCGTGCTGTAGACAATCCGACGGTCCACTCGAGTCCTGGCCAAATTGTTCGATCCGGGTATGCATGCCTGACTCTCTTCAAGCCGGGGGTGTTTCGATCCTCGTGGGTCGGGGACTCTACTTCAAACGAACATTTCTGGGCACCCACGCGCAAGGCCGGCCATCAGACCACGTTGTGAGCGTATATCGCACGAAACGCACGGCCTTCGCTTGCCGGCCCGCGCAGTCGCTTCGTCAAGCATCGCGTTTCACCATGCTTAGGCTCTTGGCTCTTGCTCTATGTGGGGAGGCGGTTCTTCAACCTCATACAACCACTGTTGCAGAGTCGGGTTCTTGCCAGCAGCCTGCTCTGTTCGCTATCGCGCTGCACGGCCAGCTGCCCCGTACAAGGGACATCGCGGTGCTGGTCTCGGTATTTGGGCCAGCATGGGCTCTGGATGCCGTCCATCTATGTATAAGTACTCTCGAGGTTGCCCTACTCTAGGGCTCTCTCCTCATCATCCCATCCCATTCATTCACTCACGACAAGCTGGTTCTTGAAACTCTATCTATCTCTTTGTCCAATCACACGCCTTCCGTCGTCCTTTTTTAGAAACTCACGAAGAACTTTTCGCCAAAATGGTTGCTATCAAGAACGTCGTCCTCGCCGCCTCCGCTGTGGCTTCTGCGCTGGCCGCACCTGCTACTACCTCCAAGCGTCAGGACTGGTTCGGCGGCGGCGGTGGAATGGGTGCTTGGGGTGGTCAGGGTCAGGGCCAAGGCCAAAGCAACCCTTGGGCTTCCTGGGGCCAGGGAGGTCAGGGCCAGGGCCAGGCTGCCGGTGCATCTACTGGTGCCGCACCTGCTTCTACTGGTGCTGCCTCCAGCTCTGCTGAGGTCGACCACGTTCCTACCACCGGTGACCAGTCTGGCGCCGCCGCTCCCAGCACCGGCGCCAGCACTGGCGCAAGCGCTGGTGGCAACGCCTCTGACAGCTCTGCTGCTGCTGGCTCCACTGGCGCCGCTGGCACCACCAGCCTGGCTGCCGTCACCGGCGAGACTATCACCGACAACAAGTCCGGCCAGTCGGGAAGCTACTACTTCTCCCACTGGCACGAGTCCTCTGGTGCCACCATGACCCTTGGCGACGGCTCCTACTCTCTTGAGTGGACCGAGGCTTCTGGCAACGTCGTCTCTGGTATCGGTTGGAACCCTGCCTCTGCCAAGTAAGATCTGCCTCGTATTTTTGATCAATAGACATATTCACTAACAATCGATACAGGACCGTCACCTACCAGGCTGACATCCAGGCCTCCGGCAACTGGTACCTCTCCCTCTACGGCTGGACCAAGAGCCCTCTGATCGAGTTCTACGTCGTCGAGGCCTTCGGTTCCTACGACCCGTCCTCTGCCGCCAGCGCCGTTGGCACCGCCGACATCGACGGCAGCACCTACACCCTCCTCCAGACCACTCGCACCAACCAGCCTTCCATTGAGGGTACCTCCACCTTCCAGCAGTACTGGGCTGTCCGCAAGGAGCACCGCACCAGCGGCTCCATCGACTTCGGTGCTCACATCGACGCCTGGAAGGGTGCTGGCCTCGACCTTGGCTCTTTCGACTACATGATCCTCGCCACCGAGGGTTACAAGAGCTCTGGTTCCTCCACCGTCAGCCTCTCATAGAGGATGAGCCATGAAACCATGAGGCGTCCCTCGCACGATCGGACGAGTTTCGAATTAATGCGCGTCGTGCGTGAATGAGAAGACCTATGGTCTTCGTCCACTCTTTTAGTCTGTCCCTTTTAGCTAGCCTTCATGTATGGATGTATTGTTGGTCTGGCGACTCGATAATTATTTGCTTCTCCCCAGGGTGTGACTTGTGTTGGATGCCATCGCCTTGATGGGTCCCTGATCGATCTCACTAATACGAGGTTGCTGTACAGGACCAAGTTTCTTTCAGGAAAACGTTTCGATGGCAAGCGTTATTGTTTCTCTGCCCGGGCCCCATGCTGTCAGCATACTAGATTCTAAGACACGAACCGAGCCCAAGAGTATCTCAACGGCGCGCACTACGACGTCTCTGGCTGACAACAGCAATATTAGGTAGTACGTCATGTTATTCGGAACCTGTTGTATCTCAATGGCATGCGTTGGAGATGGTATTCTTCAACGCCAATGGTACTGTGATCTCAATCGAGAGAAGGAAAGAAGCAACCGGGCTTGTTTCACTGGCTCTCACCACGGCTGTTGCTAAAGTTTTTGGTACTACCACGGACGTAAGGGACTGCGCAGTCACCTTACGTGCGCATCTTATTCGGACGACTGTAGCAATTATACCTGCCGATGTAGTAGCTATCGAGATCGCTGGCTAGACACTTGCGCATGGTGATCGCGGCTTCCGCACGCCACTTACCAATCCAATAAACATTGTTCATTACTCATATTGCGCAGTACATTTTACCATGGTTTGATGCTTACGCAATCACAAACAAACAACCTTGCTGGCGCGTAAATACTCTTTCTAAACGTGTGAAGCCTGCTTAGGTACTCCACTCGATGTTTCTTCGTTGAAAACTGATCTGACGACTAGGGCTGGTGCGCCCGACTGTAACACTATTGCATCTCATTCCTCCCTCAAATCTTGTGATTTGCGGCCGGAAGATGGAGGACAAATGACATGATAGTGCAGGTCAGCAGCATATAGATGTCTCTCCGCTTTCCGCAAGGTTGGCTGTCCTCACTCACCAAGTCTAAACAACGCTTCAGCCACTTTCGCAGTGAACCTTCTATTTTCCACTGGCCGCCTGCAGTGTAGATAGCCATGGTGCGCCGCTCTTTCGAGATGGATGTTTCTACTTTCAGCATTCATATCTCGGTTATACAGCGCATCCATAAGAAGCATATACCAACTGCAACCATCAGAGCAACACCCTACTCCCATCACGGGAACAACAAAAGAACCCAACCGCCATCAATCGTCCAATCTCAACAACACTTCCCGCACCACCATCGCCACCACTACCACCAACATGGCTCCATACATGGTCCCCTCCCACTTCCACACAACGGTCTCTATGGAGAACATGCTCCACCGCACCGTAACCCTGACCTGCACCGACAGCGCAGACGACATCCCCCTCAACCCAGACGGCACCCTCCCAACTCCCGCCCAAAAAGCCCTCGACATTCTCACCAACACCACCACGAAAGCAGTCATCAACTGGGAAAGCAACACCTGGGAGCTGCTCACCACCCGCCACGCCCCCTTCGGCATGCCTCTCTCCGAGCAGCACGGCGAGAATTGGTGGATGGCTGCCGACACCAGCGCGGTCGAAGAGGAGTCCATGGAGCGCATCACGGCCGATCTGGCCGACGACGTCGAGAGGTTGCGCCTAGATGTGCTGGACCGCATGATCGAGGAGTCTATGGATGAAGCGGAGATCCGATTGGAGAGCTTGCGTCAGGCTGTCGCGTTGGAGTTCGAGGTCCATAGGCTGGTAGACGATGATGATTACGATTACGATTACGACGACGACGACGACGACGACGAGGAGGAGGAGGGGGAGGAGGAGGAAGAGGAAGTGTCGGAGTGGATTCCGCGTCGTGGTGATCAACCCGGACGATGGAGGCGCACTCGTCGCCCGGTGCGTGATTCGGGCGTTGACTGTGAGTTATGATTCCTCTTGTGGCCTGCTTTGTGGTGTTGGTCGCTGACGCATCGCATAGTCTACTCGTCCGGCAATATTTGAGGCTGCCGTGGACTGGCTTCCTTGCAACCCGACTCTTTTGAAGATTGATTCTCTGAGCGTCGTTTGCGAGACTGAGGCGTTACGGTCGGGTGGAGCCTTTGAGGTTGTTGATTTTGATTTTCAGTGGTCTGCGTTTCTCTAGTTTCAAATGCGGACAGGCGATTGGGAGTAGCAATGCGCTCATCAGACTATGCGTCGAAGCGCACAGCGAAGTAGGAGTCTGTCAAACACAAGTAGCAGGTCCGTTCTGTTGAGGGTATCATATCTATCAATGCAAAGCAACCCGGTTCCAAACCACCGCAGTTATCAACCTACAATTTTTTCCTAAGCCCTTTTGACCCCAAGCTACTGCTGTGCCTCGCCTCTACTCTTCCGCTTCTTCTTCTCCTTCTTTGGCACGGGTCCGTTCAATAGCGCTTGGAACGTTTCGTGATTGCTTCTTGGTGCAGTCTTTCTCTTTCCACCCGTTTTCGTGGACGCAGCAGAAGAGTCTTCTCCTTGTGCCTCGCTGTCTTGCTTTACCTCTGCACGTCGTTTTTGCTTCGCCGCTTTCTTCTCCGCTTTCGACTCCGTCGCCGCCTCATCATCACTGCTCGCGTCGTCGGCCTTGACCACTGTGATCGAAGGCTCCTCAGCCTTCATTCGCTTCGCCATGCCAGCGAAACGGTTCTGGCTGCCGAATCGTGCGCTTGCCTCAAACTCCTCCGCCTTGCGCTTTGCACTCGCTTCGATGGCCTTCCTGTCCTGGCGTGCCTGGTCGTACTTGTCGTTGCCTGCAAGGCCATGCTTGATGAATCTCGCCGCCGCATCCTTGTCCAGAGTGGTGTTGCGCTGCACAGGGCCAGCCTCGACTTCTTTGATCTTGTTGAAGTATGATCGCACGCGCGTGATTTCCTGCACGACCGGGTGGTCCTTCACGTTTTGTCCATTGAGCCGGAGGTATGAGAAGAGAACCGAGTCAATTGCATATGTGGCGAGGACATATAGTTTCGCCTTGTCGAGAAGCGGTAGTTTTGATGTGCTGGATGAGAGTGATGCATTAAGTAGAGGCGCGAGTGATGCTTCGAGATCATCGATGCTTGCAGTCATGTCCTCCACCAGCTCCTTGACATCTGAGGAATCCATGGTGGTGGCTGTGTGTGATATTGGTCGAATATCTGAATGCTCAGAATGCCTGGTCGCGACGCTTTGCAGAGATTCTAGAAATCACGAAAGGAAGGAATGAAGAAGCCGAGGGCGCAAAAGTGCAGCCAATCACGGCGCGAGCGTTCGGCCTTCGTTCTTTCCCTTGCGAGCTAAGCTACTTGAACCATCATCAAACATCATCTTTGCGCTCCATCACCTCCGCCACTGCTGAATACATCTCGCAATCCGAATCGCCAGCATCTCTCAAATCCCAACAAAAACCACACATCACATCAACCATGCCTCGCCAGTCTCGCGGTCCTGCCTCTGCGCCCAAGCGCCCTTCCGTCCCTACTCCTCCGGCTCGCTCTGCTCCTCAGCAGCCCGCTCAGGCTCGCCAGGCCAGCACCGTCGCTCAACCTCCTGCCGCCCAGCACGCTCCTCCTCCTGCTGCCGCCGCTCCTCAACAGGCCGCACCCGCAGCGAGCGGTGGTAGCGGTCTTTTCGGCCAGATGGCCAGCACTGCTGCGTAAGTCGCCACAAGCCAGCGCCTCCAGTCGAACCTCAAAAGCTAACTCAGATCCAGCGGTGTTGCTGTCGGTTCTTCCATCGGTCACGCCGTCGGCGGCTGGTTCAGCGGCGGATCCAGCGCACCCGCTGCGCCTGCCGACCAGCCTCTTGCCCAGGCGGAGAACGGCCAGACCACCATGAACTCCCAGTACCAGGCTCCCAGCGTTTGTGCACAGGACGTCAGTAACTTCAGGAACTGCATGGACCAGAACCAGGGCGACCTGACCATCTGCGGCTGGTACCTCGACCAGCTCAAGTCTTGCCAGGCCGCTGCCAGCAAGTACTAGAGGAAGATGAGACTGTTGGAGAGGAGCGTCTTTTTAAACCAAGAGACGAGGGCTGGTGTATAAAGAAGAAAAACTTCCATTTAGCGAAGAATTGCATTGTGGAGGATCAAACATGTACGACATAACGGAGTTCTCTGCTCATATTATCAATTCAAAAGGTCATTTGGCTCTGTGGCTGTGAGCCCGGGCATACAAGAATTTGGGAAGTGAGATTGTGGTAGTTTTGTTGCAATTCGATGTGAATGTGTTCATCGCCCACGTAGCATCGAGGTTATGGGCCTTTTGCTTTCGGATTGTGGTCAAAAACTTCATATTCTGATTTGTTTCTGTTGGGTGACAGCCGTTTCTCATAACGATATGCAACAAAAGTTTCGCATGAACCGCTTGCGAAACATCCGCGCATTTCTGACAATGAGCCTTTCCCTGTCGGTCGAAAAGCCTTTTCATCCTCCGACATTTTGTCTCGTACGCACTCCAACAGGTCGTGCCTAGTCGTGTTTCAAGCATGCATAGCAGTCGTGCCCACACAACACCTCCAGCACTCACACCGAGCTCACATCTCAATCCTCATTCAGCAGGTCATCCAAATCATCATCGTCCCAGCCGCCCTTCCGCCGGTGCACAGTGACCTTCTCCGCCTCCTGCTGCTGCTCGCTCACAGCCTCCAAAATAGACTTGAGCTGCGCCTCGTTGACTTTCTGGCGCAATTGGCCGCTACGAGCAAGCATGATCAAGCGGCTCTCGACATCCTCTGCGCGCGAGGCCTTGACAAGGCGGATTCGGCCAATGCGGTCGGCGGCTTCGGGCTCGAGGATCTGGGAGAGGATAGAGGCGCGGACTTCGGCTTCGCGCTTTCTTTTGGAGGGTTCCTTTGTTAGCTTAAATGTCGTCGAGGAATGTATTCAGGAATGACTCTACGCACTGGGCTTCTTGCTTCTGCTGCTCGTCGCCGCCGCCTCCGCCTCCTCCACCGCCGCTAGGACCGGCCTGCGACTGGAGTTGTTGCCTTCTGGCAGCGCGGATAGCCTCTAGATCGTCGTCGGCCATAGTTGTGTAATGTGCGTGCAGACGGACGGGGAGGTGCAGTAGCAGTCACGTGCTAAAGTGGTGGAATTGCCCCGACTCCCGCCGCCCCGCGCGTGAAGTGAGGATGGCAGGTGAGGGGTCATGCAACGGAAGGATGCGATCGGGCATCTACATCCCATCAAGCCCCCAAAAGCAAAAAGCCGATTCACCTTCACCATACATTTGAGACACCCAGTAGCCATGCTTTCCGATGGCGTGCGAATGTCACACGGCATGGCACGTTTCGCAGCCTGGAAGATGATGCTGCTTCGATGCATGTCAACGGCACGCCACACGCACGATCATTGACGTCTTCACACTGCCGAGCAACACTGCCAGTGGCAGCACTCCACCATCCACTCTGCAATCTCCTGGACGTGGAGCGCGTCGTTGATTTTCGCGTGGACATGGCGCATTGGAGTAGTGGCCCACCACATGCGAGCCCGGAGATGCACCTCACTTCACCTGCAGGCTGCCTGGTTGGGCTCACCGATGGAGGATGAGTGAGCCCGAGGCTTTGTGCTCACTATTATTGCTGCTCGCCACATGGCACCTCGCTTTGTCAACCTCACTCGCTCGCACGCACGCGGCAAGACATGTTACATATCCAGGGCGATGCAAGCCGCCCTCCATCCTGCTGAGCAATCGGACGGGCTGCAAGGCACCGCAATAATTATGACGAGGACCGCCACGTCCCGGAGAGCCTAGCAAAGATATGCCTGGCCCTGGCCCTGCCTGACAAAACATCTCCCAAGCAAGCCGTCTGTTGCGAGGACTGGACTCAGCCCTGCCGCTCGCTGATTGGTCAGCCGTACTTCCGCTCCATCATTCATTCCCAATCCAGCCGTGCACGGACGATTTGTGCGATTGCGTGCTTGGGAAAAAGACTGACGTTTCCCCCTCCGTTGATTTCAAAGGCGTGCTGGCCCACGATGAGCCGATGACCGGCGCCGTCGATATAGGTAACTGGTGAGTGCCATTCCTTTCTTCTCGACATCTCCTTTCGTGATTGTTTCATCCTCAAATCCAAAGTACCACGTTCTCGCGATCCATAACAAGTCCATTGTCAACCTATATCTCCCGCTTCAACCCAGCAACACACCCACTCTTCTGACCCCACCTCCTTCACAATGGCCTACCGCAAACGCTCAATCTCCTCTGAGCGTGATGCCGAATCAGGATATGCCAGTGGCTCTTCCACAGCCAGTCTCCCCGATGTCTACTTCACCAGGCCTCACCTCAAGTACATCAACGCTCAGCTCAGCAAGCTTGAGCCCGTCGACGTCCTGAAATGGTGCATGATGACCTTCCCTCGCCTTTACCAGACCTCAGCATTCGGTCTTACCGGTCTCGCAATCATGGATATGGTTGCCAAGCTCGACTTTGGTGCCAAGCCTGAGATCGATCTGATCTTCCTCGACACCCTCTATCACTTCAAGGAGACTCTCGAGCTTGTCGAGCGTGTTCAACAACACTACCCTCAACTCAAGATGCACGTCTACAAGCCTGCGGGCTGCGAAACCACAGCCGACTTCGAGGCAAAGCACGGCGAACGTCTATGGGAAACGAACGACGAGCTTTACGATGCTGTTGCCAAGGTCGAGCCCGCTGCCCGTGCATACCGCGAACTCGATGTCAAGGCAGTCCTCACTGGCCGTCGCCGCACACAAGGCGGCAAGCGCGGCGACATCGACATCGTCGAGGTCGACGACCAAGGTCTGATCAAGGTCAACCCGCTCGCCAACTGGTCCTTCAAGGAAGTTCAGGCCTACATCAAAGAGAACAACGTCCCGACCAACTCCCTCCTGGACCAAGGCTACCGCAGCGTCGGTGACTGGCACTCAACTCAACCCGTGACCGACTCCGAAGACGAGCGTGCAGGTCGCTGGAAGGGCAAGAACAAGACCGAGTGCGGCATCCACAACAAGCGTTCCCGCTACGCCATGTTCCTCCAAGAGCAAGAACAGAAGCGCCAACAGGAGCTCAGCGATGCCATCAACAACGGACTCAACATCCAGGCCAACGCATAAGAATGTTGGATCGATTGGCCGGCAATTTTTCTTTACACTTTATACCACGAGTCCCACGAGTCTCGCAAGGGTCGGACGATAATTGATGACCCACGGCACGGCGTTTTTTGTTTTTCTAATGGAGTAATCACGGATGGATGAACGAGTGGACAATACCTGGCGGTTGGGCAATGCATTTTATTTAGCAACGGCGTTAACACGGATATGGCGGACATTCTTATCAATTCTACAAAAGGCTAGACGGAGATGTGGATTGGGGAGCAGGCAGCATTGGGTTGGGTCGAAGGAGGAATGACAAAAAAGATAGGCCCAGAGCCTGGCCTGCGGAAAAAGCAAGGTTGTAAACACCTTCCGTAGAGACAGATGAGATTAAAAGTGTCCGCTTTACGCGACACGGAAAATGAAAACAAACAATTAAAATATTACGACCTTCGCGCTGTGGTCTCATTGTGCAAGGGCTTGTTGTTCTGTGTCTCTGTGCCACGCGATGTCGTTGAGCACACAAGGCGGGGTGGCGAATGGATTAGTCAGAAGCGCGAGTGGCATGGGCTTGGCCAAGAGTTCGAAGACGGTTCAACTAAGCTCGTTGGGTGTCGAGGTTTAGGCCCAGAATGCCCACGCTGCGACTTGAGATTGAACAGGAACGAAGGCTCCAAACGATCGTGCTCTCTCCCCTCGCAATCGAAATGCAGGTTGATTCGAAACATCAAAATTGTTCCATTGAGATGGCAGCGGGATCACAAGGCAGGACACAGCCAGCAGAAAGCTCGACTTTTCGTTTGTGTGGATCAGTTGTATTGAACTCCTCACAGCACTATGCGTTGCACTCTACTTCTTGGTCTTCTTCTTCTTCTTTCACTCTCATGTATAACTGTCCCCCCTGCATCAGCCTCCTCGGCCCTTCCGAGCCACAGCTGCTGCATGTCTGATCCCCCGAGCACAGCACAGCAGAGCGCAGCCAAAACTGCCTAATCGTCCCAAACATCATTCAGCAACCACACCTGCCCAGCCCACTGCTCCCTCACAACCGGCCAAATCTCCTCCGGCGGCAGCACGAAGCCCACTCCGCCCGGCGTGTCCGCGGGGCTCAGTTCCAGCGTCCAGCTGTGGTTCGCGCCGCGAACGGCGTGGTGGTGGTCGCGCGAGTTGCCCGTCGAGAAGTAGAGGATCTCGCAGCCGGGGCCGGAGAGGTACTCGCTGCCTCTCTCGCTGGCGGCTTCGATCGCCGCCGCCGTACCCGCGGCCGCTTCGAGCATGCGGTCGATGCTCTCCGGCAGCGGGTCGCAGGAGAAGCCCCATGGCGTGAGGATCAGCTGGCTGTAGGAGTGGAAGTCGATGAAGCTGCGGATGCCCGCGCCGCCGGGCTTTGAGGCGAGGCTGGCAGAGAGCCCGTCGACGGCTTGGTTCTCGGGCGTGTCGCCGGGGGCGATGCCGCGGTAGGTTTGCCCGCAGGGGTCGGGGGTGGAGCCGCCTGAGGGGGGTTCGGCGTCCCATTCGAAGATCCAGTTGCGGTTGCCGTCGGTGCCGATGCAGGTCGTGTTGAGGGAGGGGCGGGGCTGGCGGTTTTTGCGCCAGAGGCGGTCGTTGGTTTGGGTGTAGACGAAGCCTGGGTTAGAAATGTTTGTGAGTTGTAGTTGTGAAGAGTTTTGGGGGAGGCTTTGCTTACCATCGGGGTTGTGGAAGGGGACTAGGTAGAAGTCATAGTGATCCAGGAAGGCTGTTACGTTGCCGTCGCCGGACTTGTAGCCGTCGATGAGTTGGTAAGCGAGATATTCGATTACTTTTTTCTTGTCAGTAAGGACTTGATTGGAAGAAGTTAATATTCACGGCGTACCCATCGTAGAAATCCACTGATCGGTATGTTAGTCACTGCTCTCAACAAGGATGGGATATCGTGAACGTACTTCTCTCGCATGCACCGTAGCATGCCAAAGAATGATCGGCTTTTCCTCTTTCTTCTCGTGCTTCCCAGGCTTCCCACGTCCCTTGCCTCGAACCTTGGGACCTTTCTTCTTCTCATCGCCGAACAAGTGGAAAGCATGAATAGACCTGTTCTCGTAACTCTTCCCAATCTCGAACTTCTCGGAATTGTCCGGGAAAGCACTGACGAGATCATCCCAGTAGTCAAGATGGTCGGCGTAGTCATGATAAGAGTCGAACCAGGACAGATCCGGCAATTCGCCACGCTTGTGTAGAGCACTGCTGTAAGTTGGGGCTTTGCCTTCCGTGGAGCGGATGTAGGAGCCCAGATCGGAGTTTAGCAGACGGGCTTTGAGGCCGAGGGAGTTGAAAGACTCGACTTCGTCGGGAGGAATGGCGATTGAGAGGGTGTCTCGGACGGGGTGGGTGTTGTATCGTTCGAAGCGCTTTTCAAGGTTGTGAGCCTCTAGGGGCGACGATGGAGTGACGCTGTAGATATGGTAGCCGTCGTAGTTGACTTTTGCATCGCGAGAGCTAAGTGAGCTGGATGGGTAGAATTGCGTAGCTGCCACGAGTGGAGCGATATATAGGAATGGCGTGACTCTCATGGTAGCTCAGTCTTGCGTGGTACACCTAAGAGAATGGAACGGCCAGGCGGACCCTCTTCGACTTTATCTCCCTCGAGCTCCTGCGCTATTACATCCATCGCCAAGTTGGAAATGACGCTCGTTATGCTGCTGAGATTAATTGCTCGTTGTTGAAGTCACATCGCATTGAGGGGAAAGTTGCGTCTTGATGTCGGCCAGCTTGGCGGCGAGACCTAAAGAGGAAGCTAAAGACATCTGTATGTCTCGGCGCCTGCTTGGCCGGCAGGAACGACATTGAAACATACTTATTGTAGATGGTAGTATCTGATAAGCTGCCTCATCGGTTGGTAGCGGTAGAAGCAACTGCGCACGCTTATCTGGTTGTGCTCTGGTCGAGGCGTCAAGTCTTGAAGTGCGGCTGGAGACCATCAAGGTGTTGCTTTACACACCGACAGCGGGGTTCTTGCAGTAATTATATAATTTTGGGGCTGGTTGTGAATGGAGGATGAAAGACTTTTGCGAAATTAGAGGTGCTCTTTGACCAAATATCGATCTGTAATGCTCTTCGTGGCTTTCGTAGTCGGTCGCTGTTGCGCGAGGAGTGGGCTGTAGTTGCAAAATATTGCAAATGTTGTAGGACATTATGTCAATCCTGATGATGGATTCGGATGTCTTGACCACAAGCTGCAGGGAGAACAAGAGGAAGATGGAAGTTCACGGTGCCTTTTCCTTAGGGACCCGAGGCTCGACTATTTGACGGCCTGCGGTATAGCTTCAAAGTATGTTCTCGCCAGTCGGCAGCATGGTGAGGAATACGGACTTTGAAGCTAGACTTTGAGCGAATCTGCACACTTGCATAACACATCTGAAACCACCTCTGTCTATCGAGATCGCGGTGATGCATGCAACCCTTCCCGTATGCTTTAGAATGTAGAATGCACAAATTCCTCTGTAACAGCCGAGATGCCACTTTTGATCACAAATGACCCGGACATCAAGCGTCACGATTGGCTGCTGGCATGATGATCTCCATCGACCAAGGTATCCTCTGTCACAGACCGTATCGTCAATTCTACGAATATCAATTGGCCTATCAAAGCCAGTTAGATGCCTCAGGCGAGAGAAGCGAAGATGTGCCGTGCTCTCTGGCAGACTACCTCTTACTCGGGCTGTATACTCACTCCGAGCAACCAATGATATTTCTCCGCGGGCTTTGATAACAATGGCAATCACTGTGATGAAGATGTACATGTAATGCTCGGCGCAGCGATGACGCCATTTGTGGTTGTAAAGCGTGACGAAGGTGAGAGCAAGGACGAAGATAATGCTAACACAGAGTATTAACCAAGTATATCGACTGAATACTCATAGCGCGTTGTGAGTATGGAAACGAAGAAACGGTCAAATGGATGGGAATCTTTCTCCTTGTGGTGATGTCGTTGTGACAGGCATGGTTGTGGTAGTACGGGGCGAAAGGCGGCGCTGGGAGAAAGTTCGTCGAGGCCGATCCACTGTTGGAGCCAAGCTAGAGGTCAATCACGCCATTTCTGGCTTATGAGAGCACGACAAAAAGGCGGATTGCTGACTGGGGAGGGATATGGGAGGTTGTGATGGTATGCAAAGGATCGCCGGAGGATCACTTGATCAACACGAGAAATCACGAGAGTATTTATCGCCAAAAAACCGCGTTCAAATCAACACCGAACTCGCCTACCATCTCTCCCGAGTATAAGATACAGCTGCGCAAGACAGCCTTCTGCCGCCAGTTCTGCCGCGCGCCGCAATCGGTGCAGATGCCGTACCTGCAGACGAAGCAGACCAGCCAGACGAGCCCTACCACTTTTTTTTCCTACTACCGCTTCTCTCGCGCCTCAGCCTACTCAGCCTCTTGCCCATCGTTGATCCGGCTAGTCTGCGCCGGTAACACGCTGCCCCAGTTTCAACCATCCGTGCTCGCTGGAGGGGCCCTGGTCTGGTTGCGTAGGCCTGATACAAACTGCCTCCGTCCCCCGCGCCCATCTCGACAATAAACTGCTCCCACCTTTGTGTTCTGTACGAGACCAAGACCTTCTTGACGACCTCTTCCTCTCCCTTCCCTCACTACCACCTGGGAATTCTTTCTTTTTATTCTCCATCTTTCATCTTTAAGCGTAGCGCATACTCATACATACACATACACCATGGCCAACCCTCCCCACGGTAAGTCCGGCCTGCCTCGTCTCTTCGCAGACAACACCACTGACAACAACACCCCAGGCGGTATCCTCAAGGATCTCATTGCCCGCGATGCTCCTCGTCGCGATGAGCTCCTCGCCGAGTCCGAGAAGCTCCCCGCCATTGTGCTCAACGAGCGCCAGCTTTGCGATCTCGAACTCATCATCAACGGTGGTTTCTCTCCTCTCGAGGGTTTCATGAACGAGAAGGACTACAATGGGTGCGTCGCACTGCAAGATTGAACATTGAGCAACGAGCTCGCGCTGACAGTCCCCAGCGTCTGCAAGGACAACCGTCTCGCCGACGGCAACCTCTTCTCCATGCCCATCAACCTCGATCTCTCCGAAGACGAGATCAAGCGCCTCGGCCTCAAGGCCGGTGACCGCGTCACCCTCCGCGACTCTCGCGACGACCGTAACATCTGCATCTTGACCGTCGACGATGTCTACAGGCCCAACAAGCAGACCGAGGCCGAGCTCGTCTTCGGCGGCGACCCAGAGCACCCTGCCATCAAGTACCTCAACGAGACCGCTGGCGATGTCTACGTTGGTGGTAAGGTCGAGGTCATCCAGCGCCTCATGCACTATGACTACGTCGGACTCCGCTACACTCCCGCTGAGATCCGCGCTCACTTCGAGAAGCTCGGCTGGTCCAAGGTTGTCGCTTTCCAGACCCGTAACCCCATGCACCGCGCTCACCGTGAGTTGACCGTCGTTGCTGCCCGCGCCAGACAGGCCAACGTGCTCGTCCACCCCGTCGTCGGTCTCACCAAGCCCGGTGACATTGATCACTTCACCCGTGTCCGTGTCTACCAGGCCATCATGAACCGCTACCCCAACGGCATGGCCGTTCTCGGTCTGCTTCCTCTGGCCATGCGTATGGGTGGTCCTCGTGAGGCCATCTGGCACGCCATCATCCGCAAGAACCATGGTGCTACCCACTTCATTGTCGGCCGTGACCACGCCGGTCCCGGCAGCAACAGCAAGGGCGAGGACTTCTACGGTCCTTACGACGCTCAGTACGCCGTTGAGAAGTACCGTGACGAGCTCGGCATTGAGGTCGTTCCCTTCCAAATGATGACCTACCTCCCCGATACCGACGAGTACAAGCCCGTCGACGAGGTCCCCAAGACCACCCGCCAGCTCAACATCTCCGGTACCGAGCTCCGCAAGCGCCTGCGCACTGGTGCTGACATCCCCGAATGGTTCTCCTACCCCGAGGTCGTCAAGGTCCTCCGCGAGTCTCACCCTCCCCGCAATAAGCAGGGTTTCACCATCTTCCTTACTGGTTACACCAACTCTGGCAAGGACGCCATCGCTCGCGCCCTGAACGTCACCCTCAACCAGCAGGGTGGCCGCAGCGTCTCCCTCCTCCTCGGCGAGACCGTCCGCTCCGAGCTCTCCGCCGAGCTTGGCTTCTCCCGCGAGGACCGCGAGAAGAACATTCACCGTATCGGCTTCGTCGCCTCCGAGCTCACCAAGTCCGGTGCCGCCGTCATCGCCGCCCCCATCGCACCTTTCAAGTCCGGCCGTGACTCCGCCCGCCAGATCGTCGAGAAGTTCGGCAGCTTCTTCCTCATCCACGTCGCCACTCCCCTCGAGTACTGCGAGAAGACCGACAAGCGCGGCATCTACGCCGCCGCCCGCAAGGGCGAGATCAAGGGCTTCACCGGCGTCGACGACCCTTACGAGGCTCCCGAGGGCAAGGAGGCCAACCTTGTTGTCGACCTCAGCAAGGAGACTGTCAGGACTGCCGTCCACCAGATCGTCCTCCTGCTTGAGTCTTCCGGTCTCCTCGACTTTTAGATGTGCTGATATGATGTATGCATGAATTTTTGGGGCATTTCTGTTGCGAGGCATTTCACCGCCGAGGATTTTTGATAAAGAAAGAGCTAGCTACAATACGACTAGACGGGCAAAGGAAAAAGTAAAAGTAAAAGATGAATACGAAACCAGAACTTCAACCTTCAACGAGTGTCCACTGTGCGCCGAGCTTCTGTGTCGCTGAATATGCGGCCACATAAGAATCATGTTGAAACGTGACGTGTAAACTGAAAAATATCGCCTTGAACTATCTGAAGTGGGCAATCAGCAAAACGACTACGCGCAACCACACATGTCGACTTCTCGGCGTTGGACTATCCTCTCAAATCACCAAGCCTCGACAAACCGCAGCCATGAAGCCATGTATGCGAGATCCTGGAACAATGCACACAATCGGTCAGAGTAGAAAATAAAAAGTCCTCGCGCTCGTGAGAGTCTGCAGTCAAGTCCCACTGGAGGGGTTGCCAGAAAGACCTTGACAGTAGGGAGGATCTTGGGTCGCTATTCGCTACCTTTAGTAAGTCAATTCCTCCACGTGCGATCAGACGTGAACCTCCAATGAAGCACGGCGCGTTCCTGCCATTGCATCACTGCTTCCAAACAACCCTGAATGTGCTTACCATGAAGTTGCAGTACACCGTCGCGGCAGCTGCAGCACTCATGTTTACGATGCTGTTACCGTTTGTCATTCAACGAAACACACATTTTCCTTCTCCATCCTCACACTACATTCAAATATCATCCAGCCAGAAACATTCGAGATTCATTCAAACATCGCTACAACCGCTTCAATCTCTAGCCTCACCAAAGCATCGCACAAATCTGCCAGCACCATGGACAACGCAGCACTCGTGCATCCGCAGATCCCTGGTCTCCGTCGTGGTCCCGGGTTCCACAGACAACAAGGCCTTCGTAAGCTGTGGGGGCGAAGAGGATTGATTCTACTCCGACTACTTGAGTATACACTCGTCTTCTTGGTGATCACAAGAGTGTCATGGGCTTGTGAACTCGATGACGAGACTGAAACGACACTCATGGCCCTAGGAACTCTGGCGTGTTCCTACTTCGGACAACCGCAAGGATGGCGCTCCAACTCTACGGGCTGGGAAGCCGGGTGCAAGCTGCTCAAAGGCTGCGTTTGGCCGGCCGTCTGCATCCTCACACTCCACTTCGGCTTGGCGATGTACCTTGACAATGAACCCTTGTAAGGCAGCAACTTGTTCTCAGAGGGCAATATACAGGTTTGTTCTGATGTTACATCCTACAAACGCGCATGACTGACTTCGCTTCCTCAGAGCTTCGCCTTGATCTTCGCGCCTTCACCCTTCGTAAAGTACTCCTTGACAGCCACTTTCGCTTTCTCGACAACACTGGCGTCCTCCACAGTCGCCGGCACATTCACCTCTTTATCGAAATTTCCTTCCACGGCGTTCTCCAGAATTTCCTTCAGCACTCGTCGCAAAGTCTTACCCGACCTCGTTCGCGGAATGATACCAGGCGAAGCGATGAAGCCACTCAGCGTGGCGATCGGCCCAATCGACTCTCTCACTTTTTCGTTCAGTTCCTTCAGCAAGTTTGGCGGTGGATCGGATATCGCGATGAAAGCGAAAGGCACGTGGCCTTTCATCTGGTCGGGGAGGCTGACGACTGCGACCTCGGTGACCTGCGGGTGCGAGCTGATGGCCTGCTCGATGGCGCCTGTGCTTAGACGGTGGGCGGCGACGTTGATAATGTCATCGCTGCGAGACATGATGTGCACGTAGCCGTCTTCATCGATGATCCCTGCATCGCCTGTGTCAAGCCAGCGTCCATCGAATCGTTTGAGGTAGCTTTTGTAGAAGCGTTCGTGGTCGTTCCAAAGCGTCGTGAGACCTGTGGGAGCGAGCGGAGTGCCAAGCACGATGTTGCCCATCTCGCCTTGCTTGACTGGATTCCCTTCATCGTCGACAACGCGAATGTCGAAACCTGGCATCGGCTTGCCTGCTGAGCCCGGCTTGATGTTGATGGCATCAGTGCCACTCATGTCGCTGTACTGGAAGCCAGTCGAGGGTAGCAGAGGCAAGCCAGTCATTGGCGATCCAGATTCAGAAGACCACCAGTTGTCGATCACATGAGCGTTCGGAGCGCAATGCTTCCCGAGTAAATCGTCGTACATCTTCACGATCGAAGGCTCGCTGCGCTCTCCAGCAAGGAACAAAGCACGCAAATTCTTCAATCCGCCATTGCGACCTCGCCCTTCGAAGAACTTATTCTCCGGATCTTCTTTCCTGATCGCGCGAAGAGCAGTGGGTGCTGTGAAAAGCGAGTTGACCTTGTGCTCTTCTAGAATCCTCCAGAAAGTGCTTGCGTCTGGGGTGCCGACAGGCTTGCCTTCGAACAAGACCGTTGTAGCGCCTGCAAGTAGCGGTGCATAGCAGATGTACGAATGGCCAACTACCCATCCGATATCGCTCGCTGTGAACATGACATCGCCAGGTCCTCTGATGCCAAATAAGTACCGAATGCTCAAATTCAGACCCACGGCGTGCCCGCCAGCCTCTCTCAGGACGCCCTTTGGTAGGCCTGTAGTGCCACTGGTGTAGATTATGTACAAGCCGTCATTACTCTTGACAGCAACGTTCTCGGCAGTTACACCTCTTTCTTTCGCCGACTTGGTCAACACCTGCCAGTCTCGTTCGCCTTGCTCTTTGTTGATACCCTTCCACGGGCTCTGCTCGCGCTGGTATATGATCGTCTTTGCTGGTTTGTGTGGACTCTGCTTGATACCGCCTCTGACCATTGGCTGGTACGAAAGCGGCCCTTTGGCGCCTTCGATACCGCAGGAAGCCGTGAGGACAGCCTTGGGCTTGCTCGCTTCTATCCTCTGTGCCAGCGACGTTGCAGAAAACCCTCCAAACACAACCGCGTGTATTGCGCCCAGTCTAATCGAAGCCAGAATGCCAATCAGCGCGGCCGGGATCATGGGCATGTATATCAGAACGACATCTCCTTTTTGCACGCCCTCTTCCCTCAGTACACCAGCCAATGTCTCCACTTCCTTCTGCAGCTCGGCATAGCTTATGCGCTGCTTGTTGTTGGATACGGGACTGTCCCAGATGATTGCTGTTGCGTCGCCATTGCCAGCTTCGACGTGGCGGTCTATGCAGTTGTATGATGTGCTGATTTCGCCGTCCGGAAACCATGTCCAGCTTGCATGTGATGAGCCGTCTTTGAGCTTCCGTTGGGATTCCCTAAACGCTGAGGTCGGAGTGGTAGTCCAGGTCAATTGCTGTGCTTGGTGGGCCCAGAACTGGGCTGGGTCCTTGAGAGACGCCGCGTGGACGTCTGATGTGATATTTCGTGATGACATGGTGTTCGCGAGGGCAATTGGGAGGGGCGTCTTAAGGTGTGTGAGGAAAAGGGAGCATCAACCTACAAGCAATATAACAATATAGCATACGATCGACAAGCCGAGCTTAGGCGGTCTTGGAGATGTCGGTTGAACGGACAAGTCGCCCTGCAGAGGAGCGAATGTGGCTGGACATCACCATCGCCTTTTGCCTTTCGGCCTGTCGTCTCCCCACATCGGTGCTCCGCATCCCCAGTGGATCCAACAAACGCCGAGGGAGTCTAATCGATCCACTCTGTTGCTGGCCATAAGTCTCGGCGGTCAATAGTTGCGGTGTAAATGAACGTCGTGTCGGAATATCAATGCTTGAAGCACGACATCTGCAGAGTGGATTCTCAGGATCTGAGAGCGAGCAAAGCTGGAAATCCAGTCATAACAGTGCCCCAGCATCGCGTCCGCACTCTGTGTGCAAATCTCGAGATACACGGTGACCAAAATGTCTAAAGTTATCATTCTCGACGGCGGCATGTCCCGCGAGCTCATGCGCCTGAACGCTCCTTTTCGTCAACCAGAATGGTCTGCTCTAGCACTCATGGAAGCTCCTCAGTTGGTCGAACAGGTGCACGTTGAGTTCGCAGCTGCTGGCGCTCAGGTGCTGACCACGAACTCGTACGCATTGGTGCCTTTCCACATTGGCGAAGAACGGTTCTTCCAACACGGTGAGAAGTTGGCAGCAGATGCAGGCCGTTTGGCACGAAAAGCTGCAGATGCTTCCGGACAAGTCGCGATTGCTGGCAGTCTGCCACCGCTCTTTGGTTCATATGAGCCTGACAAGTTCCAGCCCAGCATCGCACCCACATACATCGAAATTCTTGTTCGAGGACTTTCTCCGTTCGTTGACGTCTGGCTTGGAGAAACACTGAGTCTCATCGCCGAAGCGGAGGTGGTCGTAACAGCGACAAAGCACAGCGACAAGCCAGTCTGGATTGCTTTCACATTGGACGAGTCCGACGAAAGTCCTCCGAGCCTTCGCTCAGGAGAGCTGGTAAAAGATGCTGCACGCTGGGCTTTATATTCCGGCGTCAAAGCCTTGCTCTTCAACTGTTGCCGCCCGGAGGTCATTGATGCTGCAGTCCGCGTGGCGAAGGAGGTGGTCGGCGACAGCGTGCACATCGGCGCATACGCAAACTCTTTCGAACCAAAGCCAAAGATGCACCAAGCCAACGAAGTCGTATCTGGTATCAGGGAAGACTTGAGTCCTGCCCAGTATGGTGAGTATGCGAAACGATGGATTGAAGGTGGAGCCAGCATCGTGGGAGGGTGCTGTGGTATCGGATGCGAACATATACGACTACTGGCTGCAGGATGTAAAGATCAACGTGCGGATGTTGAAGATATACTGAGGTAAAATTAGAGCCAGACAAAGATAATACTGACCAAAAATCCACTCCCGTCCACTCGCATTGTGTGTTCAAGTTACTGACATCCAATTCACGCCTGAGGCAGCCCTGCCGGTCGCTCCTTCCTTCTTTATGACCACGGCGGCCAAGCCAAACACCGGGAGTCTCCTGTCGCACAGTGCCAAAGTAAAGCCCGCTTCGAAGCTCGCACTTTCACTCACTGCCCCTCATCGCTCACGACGACTCACGACCACCAGCGACAAGGCATCCAGCAACCCGAATTTCGACCATGCGGAGCTCTGGAAGCCAACAAAGAGCGTGGCAAGGTACGCCAGCAAGCCTTCAGGCCCAGAGGACATACTACATGTAACTTTACTGACCCGCCGATGAAGCGCGACCAATCACCCTTCTTCGACAAAACACAAACACCAACGCCGCAATCGACACACCGAGTAGGCCACCGCCGTGCCCACAGGCCCGCTATCTGGAACTCGCCCCAAGCACCCGACACTGGAGCCTGGATCTGGATCTGGATCTGAAAAAAGATGGGATGCGTGTTGGGTTGTGCCTGTCTCGAGACTCGGCCTTGCGCACTTAAGGAGGGCAGATCGAAAGGTCTGTTTCGAGGATGTTTGTGCTCTCGCCGCAGGGGCTGCTGCCACTGAATAGGCGGATCGAAAGGTCCGATCACGAAGAGTGTGAACAGGGTTTCCTGGGTCAGCAGACAGCGCTGGCCTAGTCTCTTAAGGCGACACAACCTCGGGAAGCGGAGGGAGAGCGGAATCTTGGCTGGACCCTGTGGGCAGAAATGCTTGCAGGTATAAAGCTGATGAAGCGAGGAGGGAATGGGGGAGGGGCCCTCTGATGAATTTGAGGTACAGGTTCGAAATTTGGGGCACAGGTTGAGAGGCAAGGGTGGCGAAAGCTTGCTTACTGGATGGAACTACTGGCTGAATCTACTGGATGGACCTTCTGGATTGTCTTGACAAGCACCCGACAAGCACCTAAACACCGAAGCCTGGATTCAGCATTGCGAACAGCACACACTCCAGCGGCAATCTGGACGATCGAAGAAATGGGGGGTACTGATGGACCTTTGGTTGACGCGAGTAACAACGAGACTCGGCCACCTGCACATGACGAGGAGGCGGATCGAAAGGTCTGTCCCGAGGACTTATGTGTTTGCCGCAGGGGTGAGGATGAACCTGAATTAGGCAGATCGAAAGATCTGTTCGAAACAGCTTGCTCAGTTCCTGGGTCAGTATTTAGTGCTGGCCTGGTCTCTTTGTGAAAACTCCTCGCAAGGGTGCAAGATGGAGGATTTTTTTGAGAGCAGAAATCGGACCGAAACTTGCAGGCAGCAATGCTTGTAATTAATAGGCTGAGGTATGCGAGGAGTGAATGACGGTGGGGCCGTTGGAGGAAATTGAGAGCGTTCATTGGACGATTCCGACCTGGCGAAAGCTGGTCAGGCAGTCATGGCGCGATCTCCTTGATCTACTGACCGGACTCACCGACTGGATGCCCCGACTGGATGGACCTACTGGATGGACCTGCTGGATGACCAACTGGGCAACCGACTGGATGGGCGCAGTGGATGGACGGAATGGATGGTCGAAGTGGATGGGCGGCGTGGATGGTCGAAGTGGATGGGCGGAGTGAATGGGCGAAGTGAATGGACGGAGTGAATGGACAACGTGGATCTCCTTGTGTGCGAGGAAAACTTAGAGGGCGGCCGGGCAAACCTCTATAAAAACCCTCCTCGACGATTGATCCGTACCTCTGCGTGGTGTCGAGGAGTAACATCTCAGCAATGAGATGGCCAAACCGGATCACATGATGTAACTTAGTCACCAATGATAACTGTTCAGTCTATTCATAACGAATTGATTCATTTCTCACTTTTATCAATCTTACTCAAACATCTGTGAAGTTTATGCTCGTGCTAGTGATGTTTGGCCACGTGATAGCGCGTTCTGCGCGAATCAACCTCGCGTGCAACATGTCTTCTACTCGTATCTAGTATCCGTAGATGAGGAGGTATTTATTGAAAAATATTGGGTCCCGGCGCGATCGATTACGGGTCTTGCATACCAGGCAGTCTTGAAGGTTTCTTACCTAAGCCGACCTCGAGCGAATTTACGAGCGAATTTACGAGCACACGCATTGCAAAAAGAGCACACGCATCGCAAAAAGAGCACAAGCATCGCAAAAGAGACACGCAAAAACATACAACAGGCGGGATTCCCAGATGGTCACCCACTCTAGTACTAGTCGCCCGGTTCAGTGCTTATGTATGGCAGAGCGGACGGGATGCCCAGTTTTCACTGACCTATGGTCGTATGTGCTTTGTGGTAGAATTGATTAAGATATGTCCATAAAAATGTAAAAATAGCATCCCTCTGTCAAGTAGTGTACAAGCATGTTGCAGTAGCTTCAGGTTCTTTGTCCTGCTGCCAGCACGTCCCTATGTCCTCCTCGTCGCTTTTGTCATCAAGCTTCCAGTCGACTTGCTCATATCACTGGAGTCGCAGTGAGCAAATCACAGAAGGGCGCTTCTCCAATCAACCCTCTGCATGGGCTGCATCGCTACCTGGAAAGTACCCATGCTTGTCATGGACGAGGCTGAATTTTCGATGCACTGCGCTTTACAATATCCGCTTCAAGCGACCCATGGGGCAGCTAGACTAGAGCATGCATATCAGCCCACTACAGTGCCTGCGCCAACCTCAGCCTCAATCGGTGGCTAGATGGTAATCTACGGGGATGCAGGATGCGTACATTCTGTGCTTCGGTGACTGCTCTTTCCTCACTCTCGCTGGCATTGAAGGGCCGGTTTAGCCACGGGAAAAATTGAGGTGTTGCCATCGTGAAGTGTAAATGGATAGTAGATCGACCTGGGGGAAGCTCAAGTCTGAGGTTGTGCGACTACTGGCCCTTTGTAACAAGCGATGAGGTAGACAGCTTATCAAGTACTAATAAATAGCGCGGAGTCGATAACTCTGGAAACCATTCGGCCACGTAATCGCTGTTGGGAGAAAAGAGTTAAGTTCGGAAGACGACTGTAAGGAGATCCTGCAATATTGGATGGGCCAAAATGCGGGAGACAGCTCTAATGTGCATTTGTTTAGCGAATGCCACTGCACGTTCTGTTAGCGATTCCTCCGGCTTGCTATATTCGGGAACGGGAGCTGGCTCACCAAGAAGCACGTAGAAGCTTTTGACAATGAGTGTACACGCCCATCAATGTGCGGCAGCGAGCGTGAGGCTGGAAAATATTGTGAGAAGATGAAGACAGAGCCAGGAAGTGTTGTAATATCTGGAGGACCAAACTCATAATAGATAACACACCGCCAGGGAGTGCTACAATTTTGTGTGAGTACATATGACTTTACAGAAAGCAGAAATCTCGAGTGCGCGTCTAGTCCCTCAAAAATTCATCGAGGCATTGTTACCTCCACTTCCGATATCTCATTGCGAGCCAGAGCTGGTTCGACGCCGACATCCACAACCAGCATGGAGACTTATGAGCCACCGCGGAGTTTGCTGAGAGCGCCCATGCCACCCATACCGCGGAGCTTACTCAGACGGCTCATGCCACCACCTGAACCACCACCGCGGAGAGCACTGAGACGGCCCAATCCGCCAGAAGAACCACCAGCTCCACCGCCGAACATGCTCTTGAGCTTGTCAAGCCTGGAGCCACCGCCAGCATCAGCACCAGAATCAGAACTTGCGTCTGCGCCTGCATCAGCACTAGCATCGGCGCCTGTGGAAGCACTACCGCTATCTTCGGTGCTCGCGGTCGTGGTGCCGTTGCTTCCGGTGTCGTTGGATGCACCGCCGCTGGCCGGTGTGCTGCAGGAAGCGGCACTACCCTCGGTGCTGCCACTGCCTTCGGTAGATCCACTGGCCTCAGAGCTGGCACCGCCTCCGAACATGCTTTTGAGCTTGTCGAGTCTTGAAGAACCGCCACCGCCACCGCCGCGCAAACGGCTGAGGCCACCAAATTGGCGCTTAGACTTGCTAGAGGCAGAAGTATCGGCAGCAGGGGCGGAATCAGTGCAGCTGGCTTCAGCACCACCGCCGGAAGAGCTGGCGCCATTGAGCTGCTTTAGTATGAATTCGGCACCCATGGATTGAGTGCTGCTGGAGGCGGGATACGCCAGATGCTGCATGTTGATGCCGAAGCCGTGCCTAGTGTCACAGACACCATCGCCCTTAATAGGTGGTCAGCTTTGTTCTTCTGCAATTGCGCTTCCCCTAGCTCCCTCATCAAAGGAAAGAATGCAAGAGACTTACATAGTTGCAGACGTCCATGGTCTTCGAGACCCAGTTGTCGGGGATGCCACCAAGAGCAGCCGACATGCCGTTGACGTCCATAGTACTCTTGCCGCCTTTCGTGTCGACGTTACAAGCCTTGCCCTTGTGGTGCATGGGGTTACCGATGAGGAAGACGCCCTTCACAGCATCGAAGTTTTTACCGGTCAGCTTAGGCAAGGCATTGGTAGTGGCCGCGGCACCTTGCGAGTAGCCCTCGAGGATAAAGCAGGTGTTTGGGTTCGATGACAGTGTTGAGGAGACCTTTCGGACAATGTCGGCAGTGCCCCTGCCCGACATTTGCGTGATGCCGGCAGAGTAGACTGTGTTGTAGATGCTTCCACCTGACTTCTGGCCCATGACTTTCCTGTTCATGGTGCGGAAGCCTGAAGACTGGCCTTGCATTTCTCCAGTACCGCGAGTGTTGATGATGACATAGGATGAGCAACCGCCAGCTCTCTTCTCGATGGTGTTGTCAATGGGTGCTGCCTCAACAGCAATCGCCGTCGCGACCAGCGCGATGACAAGGTTGAAGAACGCAACCATCTTGGAGAGCGTCCTTGAAAGTTAGCAATAGAAGGGAAAGAAACAGCGAATGACTGATGGACCTGAAACTGCCTCCAGACGGCGATGCGGGCAGTACTTATAAAACAAGGCCACAACGGTCGTTTCCGATGCGGCTCCAGAGACGTGACATGTCAAAGTCGTAAGTGGTGTATCCTACGAATCCATCGTCTCATGTCACAAACGGCTGGAACTGCTGGAGGTGACGCTATCGAACTTTGACAGATAGTGCGACAGACGGCGCCGTCGAAGAACTTGAGTATCACAACGTCAACGTTCTAAGCGAGGGTGATGGCCGAGTTGGAGTGTCATGAGACGCAGAAACAGCCATTGATGGCAACGATGTCGCCGATCGTTCGTTCTCAATGCGGAGCCCAACTCTGGAGTGGGTTTGCCATCGTTGCCGTCCAAGCCGGTATAGCAGCTTTCCCACTATCACGTTGCAATAGCGGAGCTCGCCCTATACACTCGTCGCTCGCAGTGATCCTACACCGTGACGGGAGGGTACCCGATCATGAACCGGAGAAACACGAAGAAAGCATAGTGTGCGCTCAACCGGACAGCGGTACGGAATGTCAGAATTTGGGCTTGTTGTAAGAGATTCATTCCGAAAGCCAGCGGACACGTGTTTCAGCCTGCACGTGGCAAATTTTTCGCCATCGGGCACAACACAATAGTTGTACGCGTGATACATGTGAGGCAAGTAAAAGAGTCTAGAGGATGAAGAATAAAGGTTATCAAGGCCGCGCGCATCAGGGAAATGGCAAGGAGATCATGATGGCATAGGGCTGAATGTCCACCCCTGATCGTCGTCTCCCCATTGAAACAAGCACTCGCTGAGTCATGTCCGTGGCAGAACGCTCTGGCCATCTTGCTCTGGCCGCGTATATCCTCCATTTTTCGTGAATCCTCCGCAGGGTCAAGATCGCAATGTTCCGGCCACGCCGCAGTGGCAAGTCTTTCCTATGGAGTATACAGACGAGCGTAGACGATGTGAGCCCGGAGCTGAGTATCGTAAATCTGATTGTCGCCAAGAGACACAAGCGAGTGCCAACATTGGAATGCACCTATCCAAGAATGCTGCTACCACTAAAGATATGTATGGGCTCTTTACCTCTATAAATATTTAGGAGCGCCTCGAAGGATTGGTCTTGGTAAAATTCCTGCTGCTGTTGGAACTCGGCTGCAGAGTGCTTTTCAGCTCACGTACGGACGTAATTCAGAAGAAGGGCATGGTTGAGGCTATCAATACGATCGTCAACAACACTCGTCACAATGCTCTCGCGGAGATAAGGAACACTTTTCCCCTCCTCTGGAGTATCTATCAAATGTGAACATATGCCCGGACATGCTCCGCCGCTCAAACCAACAGTGGGTCTGAAACAAGCTCCGCGATAGCGTTAAAGTCCCGGCTGGTCGCCTTACCTTCAGCATGATTTGCCCTACCATCTCGTTTTGTCAACCAGGCAACGTGGCACTCATGTTATACCACTAGAGAATCTTGGTTAAGATCGTTTCGTTTTCACAGGTGGACCGGCCTGGGCCAAGGGAATGTCGTGCATGAAGAGAGAGAACGACATCGAGTGACGCGATAGCCTTGGTCCTACGTCATTCGTAGCGCGATATTGAATTTACTGATGGATCCAGCGTCATCTTCTTGCTGCTCGCCACATCTGTTTCGCTACTGCTAATTGCCCAAACTGACTGCAAAATGCGTCTCTCGTTACTGTAAACGGAGCTCGAATGATACGCGACGGATACAAATGCAGCGCGGCACTCCCGAGGTGCGCGCACCACAGCGAAATACCTAGAGGTTATAAGCGCACACGCAATGTATCCGATTGCGATGAGCATAACACCGGCGCAAGAAGCAGGTGACACTCCCGCGCGAAAAGATGGCAGAGGCTCGTGAAGTGCGGCTGGCAGCAAAGACGTAGGAGCGAATAAGAAGTTGATAAAGACAGAAGAGGCCACAAGGGATGATTGTCGTACGATAAAGGTATTGAGCTGTTAATGCCCCCTGTAGCACCCTTATTATGACTACCGTCAGCGCCTGAACGCGGAGACTTTTCGCCTAATATTATGACTCAAACCAGTGCCAAGCGATCACAGCTTTAGACACTTTTGAAGGCGGCCGCAGAATGACAACTTCTTGCAACATATCGTTGTCTTCACAGACCATATATTGATCAACGGGTGGCCTATGGATCCCTCAGTCAGGCTCGCGCTGCCTTGCGATCTCAACGACATCTTAGAGCTTGGTAGCCGCGTCCGTTCTGTCCTCGCCAACCATGGAAAGGAGGACGAGCTGGCTCCGCTCGTTACCAAGGACGTGGGAAGTGCCATATTTCAATCTCGAGTATATGTGTATGAGAGCATGGGTGCGGTGGTTGGCTGTGCTTTCGTCAAACCGGTCAAAGAACTCGAGCAACTGTATCCCGAGCCACGCC
Source organism: Cladosporium oxysporum (assembly GCA_035771495.1). NCBI lineage: Eukaryota > Fungi > Ascomycota > Dothideomycetes > Cladosporiales > Cladosporiaceae > Cladosporium > Cladosporium oxysporum. Next base: position 1,126,480 of record JAWNKS010000006.1, read on the forward strand.
AAGCAGGACTGGTATCGAGGATCTCTCTTGCAGGAGCGACGCCCCTGGTCTATCTACATTCGATCATGGTAGAGCCTATGCAGCAAGGCAACAAAATTGGCAGCAGGCTCGTGATGCACGTCTGTGATGTGGCAAGAGAGCATTACTTGGCGAGCACTATAATTCTGGATTGTGCGGCAACCAACGAAAGATTGCGGTGTTTTTACGAATCCTTGGGATTTTGTCTACTCGATGTTGTACCGGAAATGACATGGGAGATTGCCGTTTTCGCACTAAGGTCGACGTTGAATGCTCGACCAGTTCGTGTGATCACATGATCATACACCACTTTTAGCCCCCGATTTGGCAACCCAACCTATCAGCGGGGCTGGAGATCAAGTTTATAACCTGCCACGTACTTGCCCACAGTATCTTTGGTTAGACTTCCTTGGTAACACGTGAATGGAAGTTTGGTAATTTCTTACGTTCGGCGCATTTGGCGAGCCTATTTGCGACTCGAGAGCGTATTGCGACATTTGCGCAGTGCGCTAGAAAGTGGAGCGCAAACGGACGACAACATCAACCTGGTCGGCAGAACGATAGCTTGGGTAGTATGCTCCAAAGCTCCGAAGTTGCAGTCATTAAACGGATGACAAATCATGCTACGTTTCTCATCCAGTGCTTGAACTGACAGTCAAGCTTCTCATAACGACATCAGTATGTATCACCTCCGTCATCTGCACTAGTCCGTCTGCTACCTGGCTTTTACCTTTGTACTTTCCCTTCTCGTGTTCTGTAATTACGCTATGCGAATTTGGAAGCCTGTCAAAGCAGCATGCGACGCTTGTTGTGCTCGGAAAAGCAACCCTCTGCACCAAATCTACGGACAAGCCACCGTTACTCCTACATGTACTGGAACTGGACCCCTAGCCGGTCGTTTGCCCTCAAGACTTTAGCAGCTGTATGCAGTCATCATTCTCACTGAACAGTGTTGTATTGAAATGCAATGCGCACGCGCTTAACAGCTTGGTGTCCTTCTGGGGCCCGGCATACATAAGCGATGTCGCTTACGGGTGAACCTTGCCTCATCTGCGAGATGCGTGATATATATCGCCGCTTTTTAGGTGCTCTCTATTTTGTTAATAGACTCCTATACTGCCATACATTCTCTGAAAGGTCGTTCACAGAATATACTGCCATTGCATAATCCGACCACCGAAGCTCGGAGGTTGCCATAATCATTTCTGCAATCGACACGATGTGTAACGACGCACCTCACGACGAATTTCGCATCTTCACTCCGATCGGAAATGTAGGCTATGGCTATAGTACAAAGATCTTTTGGTCAACGATCGACAATCTCAAACCTCACGCTATCATTTGCGACTCTGGATCAACAGACAGTGGTCCGCAAAAACTGGCGCTTGGCAGCAGCACCGTACCACGAGAGTCCTACGAGTGCGATCTGGAGCCAATGATTGCAGCAGCACATTCGGGTACACCAGTCATTATCGGCAGTGCTGGTGGCGACGGCGCAGATGCTCACGTTGATATGTTTGTTGACATTATCGATGGCATTGTGGCTGCACGAGGATACCGGAGCTTAAAGATCATCAAGATCTATGCCGAGATCCCGAAAGAAGTTGTGCAGCAGGCGCTGGAATCATCACCTGCCCGGATCGCGCCATGTGGAGCTGGGGTGCCTCCACTGATCGGGTCCGAGATCGAAGCATCCGCTAGGATCGTTGCGCAAATGGGCATGCAGCCTTTCCTGGACGCTATGCATGATCGTCCGGATTTCGACATTATCGTAGCTGGACGTGCCTACGATCCTGCACCGTATGCTGCTCTGTGCCACTATCATGGCTTCAAAGACTTGGGTCTGGCATATCATATGGGCAAGGTAATGGAATGCGGAGCCCAGTGCGCTACACCCAAGTCTCGAGAAGCATTTGCTACAGTTCGGAAGGATAGTTTCGATATCATGCCTTTGGATCCAACCGCAATATGCACTCCGCTATCTGTTGCAGCACACACGCTGTATGAGAAGAGTCGACCAGACTTACACTACGGACCAGACGGCGTGCTCGATCTCACCAACAGCTCTTACACTGCACTCCCGGATGGCCGCAGCGTACGAGTCCAAGGCTCAACATTCACACAGTCAACACCAGAAAGTAGATGGACGGTCAAGCTAGAGGGAGCCAAAGTGGAAGGCTACCACAGCATCTTCATCGGCGGCTGTGCAGATCCCATCCTCATAAGCCAGCTAGACGATTTGCTCGTTCGTGTGCGGGCATATGTGGCTTCGAAGTGTTCTTTTGAGTATGACCTGAAGCTCACTGTCTATGGTCATGAAGGCGCTCTGAACATGCTTGGGACAAGGAAGAACCTGGGTCCCACAAGAGTCTCGCCGCTGAGACAACCACCGCCTGTCACTGTGGGAATACTGGGCCAAGCGAGGGCAGCTACACAGAAGGAGGCGAATATGGTGGTGGCGATGGCGCGTGTTGCGTGCGTTCATGGACCATACAAAGGACAAAAAGCGTACGTCTCCTCTGCAAGATCATGATGTGATGGCGAATATACTGACCATTGCTTAGCACGTCGGGCAACTTTGGTATGCCAACTCCACCACTGGAAATCCCACTCGGAACCATATCTTCATTCAACATCTACCATCTCATGACCGTTGACTCGCCCACGAATGCCTTCCCGTTCTCCTTGCATGTTTCCGACGGGCCTGGGAGCCGAGATGACGAAGTCGATAAGAGCCTTGGCCCTCGCGCAATGAAAAACACTGAAGATGGCAATAAAGCTTCTGCGGACGCCGTTCCGCCATCTGAAGGCAGCTCGGAGCTTTTCAACTTTGCACCCGATCAACTTGGTGCTCTGGCTTCCGTCATCCGTTCAAAGAATGCTGGCCCGTTCGAAGTTACATTCGATGTTATGTTCTCCACGCAGTCAGTCTACAATCGTGTCAAGGACTCCAACATCTTAACACGAGGTAGGATTGCTTCGCTTTATGGACTCGAGGAAGCAGATGTGGTGACAGCGATTTGGTGGCCACAGGCTCTGGCCTTCAAGGCTACGGTCGTGCGGTCAGCGGTCAGTGGAGGCTGGGGTGAAGTGGACGTACACTCTAGCACTCAGCATGTCAAACTCATGCACCTCGAGATCCCTAACGTCGCGCCGGGCAAGCCAGTGAATAGAGCGTGCAGCATCATGAGCGCCATGCTTCGGGTAAGCATGCGCAGAACGAGACTTCCGGCTCTCCTGGCAGCTTGTACGGCTATCACGATCTTCTTTCGTTACTGGGGTCTGGTGCGCAGAAGTTCCAAGCATTAGATAGAGGTTCATGGCGGCATTTTTCAATGTATCGTAGACTAATAAATGCTCAGAGGGCTCGAATTATGCATCGATGGATAGTCTGCAACAGTGATCTTCGACGATGATTTTCTGCAACCATGTTGGATTATGTTCGAGTATCATGCGACTGTACGAACTCCTCGTTCAACCACTGCCAGTCTAGATGGATGTCGGTAAAATCAAGGTCGAAATCGAGATCGCCCACGGGGAAGAAAGACAAATCGGCCGCATGGTCGAAAACATCGGCCTGTGGCAGGTGATATGGATGACTCTGGTCAGGCTGACCAGGCTTTCGGCTCGATGGAGCCATTGGCACAACAGTGGGCGGGACGCTAGTCACTTGTTCAGGCTCCGGTACAATTTGCGGACTATGTTTTGCCCACCATATGATTTGGTACGGAATTTTAGCGCTCATTCTCGCACTGATTGGTGGTCTTGTGTCGGCAGTCTCCACCGTTTGGAACCATTCTAAGCCCTGCGCCTCGATGGTCCGGATACCAGCAGCAAAATGTTTCGTTACACGGGCCGTAAGCTCTTTAGGGTACTGGGCGTAGCCTGCGAGCATTCGCACTATCTTCTTGCAAGCCTGCAAAACTGTCATTCTGATCGGGTTGTCTGACGTTGTCGCGGCCAGATAGATACCTATCGCTATTGCTCGTCCAAGGTGAAGCCTAGGGAATACAGGCCATTTGTAGCGCTCTGTTGTTACATCGCTTACGTGCCTGGCAAGATCAACGAGCACGGCGATGGCTTTGTTTCGGACCTCGTGGTGTTTGATCATGACTTCCTGGTCCGGCGTTCCAGCTCGAGATGGGTCGACTCTAATGGCGAACGAATAAATTTGCAGCTGGATGGCGCAAAGCATAAGCTCGTGCCTCTTGGGCCACGTTTTCGGGTACTGAAGCCGCATAGCCGCGACTTGATTCTCGAACAGCATCATGAGTGAGTGTGGCCTTGGGTGCAAGCCGGATCTTGTAGTGTCGTCATCGCCCAACGTCTTCACCCATTGGTAGGCCATTTGGGTGAGGCCAAGGTCAAGAAGGAATGGGAAGGGTAACATCTTATTGTCACTGCCAGTGACGACTGACAATACAGCATTCCCTGGCGTCATGGTCGGTGGCGTACCCAGTCTGTGGGCTAGGCTGGGGTGAACACGTCAGCAAAGGTGTGAGTTATGCGATTCGAAGCGGGCTGAACACTCAAGTCTACGATGATTGCTAGTCACGGCGTGGTGACCTGTGTTATAGAGATGAGAAACATACCAAGTGTTGACTACGAAGCATCCGTACCAGGTCTTCATCTCCACCGTCGTCGCCGTACTGCGTCCCTGCGTTTCTTCCTCGAAATCACCCTTGCACCAGGGCCGATGCAAACCCAGTTGATACCCGATATTCGTTGCGAGGCTACAATACATTGGCGAAGGATCATTGTGAGTCCTTTGAAAAGGAAATGGCCAAGCACACAGCAGTAGTAGAGCCTGCATGGTCTTCAGGCTGCGGCTTTGGGGCTCGTACAGGTCAGCTGCAAGCCTTCTCACAGGATCCACCAAAGACGAATAGGTCTCCGGTTGGCTCTTCGACATGATTGCCAGGATCGTCCAGAGCAACAGTTTGTTGTGGTCATACTCGAGAATGAAGTCATCAAACTCGGGCAAAATTGGGAAGTAGCTGTGATAGTCGGCATAATATCTGAACAGTCTAGTCAGCCACCACGGTACAGACGGAGGAAGGATTCAGTCTGTAGTACTCTTGCACAAGTGATAACGCGAGCTCACTGGGAATATGCACCTCTCCGAGGGTCTGACCTGCGAGAGTCCTTTTGCCCAGAGACCTGGGTGGCAGGAAGTCCGGACATTGGCACATGGAATGTCCAAAGTCTACCGGCTGTCTTTCTAGTGCTCCAAGATCAGATTGGAGCAGCTGAGACGTACCAGTTGGCTCTGGCTCCACTTGTCTGTCATCGTTTGAGCAAGCGTAGGCAGGCGAGGCGCTCGATGACTGGTTGCGTAAAGCCTGCACCTCTTCCTCCAGCGACTGTAAGTATCTGTAAGAGACTGTTAACAAACGCATGGAGCTCGATGGACTCCCAAGGGCATCATACTCTTTATTGCTTTGTCGCCGGTAGCCCTTGTCAACCACACAAGTCCGGCCAGCGCGTTTGCATCTGCTACATCCTTGCGGGGAGGCAGTCTTAGCATCGCACTTCAGCTGTCGTTGTTGTTAGAAGCCACGCTAAGTCCTTAAGGTGAGAGAATACCACCTTGAGCTGTCTGCAGTTTGTACACGTTGACCCCTATGATCAAGGAAGATTTGTCTTTAGTGCAAGCTCAAACATCCGATGCAGTCGGCTCGGGCGGTGGCCGTGAAACTCACCTTAGCAGTACGCCGCCACTTGGTTTTAGAGCTACTTGTCATGTTGCCAGAGACAGTGGCTTTCGTTCGTTCAGACACAGTTGGTTCCTGGTCCGTAAGATGGAAATAACGCGTCCTGCCAAAGAGGCTTATCCGTCATCTCAGCCAGATGTACAGCCCCAGTATACGCAACCACCTACGCGTTCCCGTACGTGGTCTAGCACTTCGAGTCGCGTTCTCAATAGACGTGCGGACATTGTGTCACTGTGGCTCAACGCCCGAGCTGACTTGCCTTGCATTCCAGGTTCAAACTCAGTGTCGGTCGTGCGGCTATACGGCGAGTTATGCGGATTTTGAAACCAGACCATGAGCTTGCTTGCTCAGATGTGGAGGAGTCTGCATAAGCGACATCGCTTATGGATCTTGGCAGACATTCTTGCCAATACCGCGATAGGACAAGCAGAAGCACAGCAATACATCTCAACCCCGCTCACTGCGACAGGGAAGCATCGACAAGGGGCGTTGTGCCGTCAACAATCTTCTAGCAACTCAACATGAAGCTCCGGGCTCAGTCCTGGGGCGAATCGGGCGTTTGCGCTTACTGGCCACCTCCGTATATGTCGTCCATCTCACCATGCAGTACTGGCTGCAGGATGTCGCACCCTGGAAGGCCATGAAATAGACATATAGGTCGCGCTGTGACCTCATTTTCCTTCAAATGATGCTGAATATAATAGCTCTGGCAACCAGTCCTTCCAAAACACCATATCTCTGCGTGTTACAAAACTGCTCGACACCAACTCACAGTCACGAAGCGACCTGTACTGAAGATGGCATCTGACAAGAATGACCAATTGCCGCGCAAATCTTTGGCAAGTACGGCCTTGCATCGTGAGATTGTGGAAGCCACCCCAGTGGAACGTCCATCCGAACTCTCGCTGGGCCATGCGATACGCAGGTGAGCAGCCGGGAGCAGTCCCATGCTGTACAGTCTTGATCTGGTACATTGGCTGAATTCAATCTTTGCCAGATATCCAAAGATTACGATTTATGCCTTCACATTAACGATCGGTATCTTGCTCTGGGGTTCGTCGCGCGTGCGCAATTTGCTTCATGACACGAGAGGACATCCAACGACCTGACCAATCACAGGATACGACCTCGTAATAGTTGGGACAGTTTCGTCTCTTCCAGCTTTTCAGTCCGTCTCGAATACGAAGTACACAATCCTCTGCTAACACATGGTCAGGAAGGAGTTCGGCGAGCAAGGTGAGGGCGTCTACTTCATCCCAGTAACTTGGTTGTCTGTGTGGGCGGTATCGACAGTCAGTTCTATGCACCCACGGCGAGAGGATCCGGCGTGAATGAGACTAACAACATGGGCAGAATATCGGCTTGATGGCCGGCGCGGTATTGTTCGGATGGTTCCAGGATCGCTTTGGCCGCCGCACGAGCTTGATCGTCACCAGTGTGGCTTGCTCAGTATCAGTTGCCATCTGCTATGTCTCGGACATGCCGCCGGATATAAACGCGAAGAGGGGGGTTTTCTTCCTGGCGAAGACGATCCAAGGATTCTCTGTTGGTGGAATCATGGTAACGATCCAGACTTGGCTCTCAGAGGTCGTACCGACAGATTTGAGAGGCCCTCTCATGGCATTGCTGCCCATCTTTAAGCTTATCGGTCAGCTGTGAGTGCTACTTAATTAATTACCATGCGCAAAGAACATGCACTGGCTGGAGTCTTAATGGCATCAGCGTCACCGGCATGGCAGAATCGATCCTCTGCTGACACTTGTACCAGCATCGGCGCTGGAGTAAGCCTAGCCGTCGTAGACATGGACACAAAGCTCGCTTATCGACTCTGCTTCGGTACACAGTGGCCATTCTCTGGTTTGTTAACCGTGGGCGCCATCTTTCTACCGGAGTCTCCAATTTGGCTACTAAGGAAAAGGTCCAGCGACACCGACGCTGCAGCCCGCAAAGCGATGACCTGTCTCTATCAGCACAACAAACCTTACAACTTCGAGGAGATCTTTGCCGAGATGAAAAGGACCGTACAGATAGAGACCCTTGAGGCGTCTGTCAAGAAAGAATCATACCTCGCTTGCTTGAAAGGGACAAATCTTCGGCGGACCCTCATCGTGGTCTTCGCAGAGTTCATACCACTGTTGTTCGGCTTACAGCTGCTCGGGTCCTCGAGCTACTTCATGCAGCAGAATGGAATGACACCGAGGCTGTCACTGATCATTCAGGTGTCGGGGGTAGCGTCTGGTGTTGTTGCCTGCTGTATCACTTTCTATACTCTGTCCAGAATCGGTCGGCGGACACTTATAATTGTCAGCATGGCCATCATTACACTGCTGTGGGGCGCAATCGGTTTCTGCGGGATCCGCCAGGACTCTCCCATTGCTATGTGGTGAGTCAATCTCAAAATTTCAAGCTTGTGCCTCGTCACTGACATGGTTATTAGGGTCACAGCGATTGGTATGCTATTGGTCGTCGTCGCTGCAGGAGTTGGTGCATGGCGTAAGTGAACCTGTATGAAACTTGTTGAACAGGATCGCGCTGACTGCCCGCCCAGCTGCATCATATGCAGTCGCGAGCGAAGCCTCCTCTTACAGTGTCCGTGCAAAGACGCAAGGAATAGGCTGGTTCGTATACGGCCTAGGAACCATGGTGTTTGGGCTTGTTATGCCCTACCTATATGTGAGTTCAATAGCACCATAACCTTGATTGCCAACGTCAAACGGAGTGAGAACTGACCTGTGCTTTCTCGCAGAACCCTGATGCCGCAGACCTTGGGTCGTACACTGCTTTCGTATACTGCGTGTTTTCTGGGGCTGGGCTGATAGGGGCGTTCTTCCTCATACCTGAGATGAAGGGACGGTCGCCCGAGGAGATAGACAAGATGTTCGTGGCGCGCGTTTCTACACGCAGCTTCTCAAATTGGACGAACACAACTGCTATATCGGTCTGAAGTCCGCCCGTTACTACCATAGAAACATATCACCAGAAGAACATTACAATTGAATTGCCTACTCAGTACACTCTTCATGTTGGATTCAACACATGACTCCATGGCTATTGGCCAACAGCTATAGTTTAAAGCTTCCATGTCGACCGGCACCCTTGCTAAACCTCGTTGCTCCCTTCACACTTTCCGTACTGACGACTTTCACTCCCGTCTCGAACTCATTGCGCAAAGCATCCTCAAACGAAGACGCATCATATGCAGCATAGTAGCAGCTCGCACGATCGACGTTCATGCACGCCTGAGGGAACTCAAGCAGAGACCGCGCCAGTGTCGTCGCTTCTTCCAGTGCCTTCCCCTTCGGGACCACTCGATTAGCGAGTCCCATCGCATACGCTTCTCCAGCATCGACGGCTCTCCCAGTGAGGATCATTTCCAGTGCCCTGCCCAAGCCAACGATGGCTCGTAAACGTACAGTGCCACCATCGATGAGCGGGACTCCCCAGCGCCGGCAGAAAACGCCAAACACAGCATCTTCTTCTACGACTCTCAAATCACCGATCAGGCTTAACTCCAGACCTCCAGCAACGGCGTAGCCAGCGACAGCGGATATGACGGGCTTCTTTGGGATGAGTCGCGATGGGCCCATGGGTCCGATATTCCTTTCTTTGACGCGGTGATCGGGGTTGACGATGGGCCCGTCGTAACCCTTTGATTCGGGAGAATCGTTCTTAGTGGATAGCTCGTGGAGGTCGAACCCAGCGCAGAAGTTCCCATGATCACCGTAGAGGACGCATACTTTTTGCGCTGGGTCGTTTTCGAAGCTGATGAAGGCTTCGTACAGCTTGCGGGCTGTTGGACCATCTGTTGCATTCAGGGCCCGCAAGTCAACAGCACGTTCGATGATTTTTAGATATGCCTTGGGTACTAACCTACGGCATTGCGACGGTGCTTTCGGGAGATGGTGATTGTGGTGATTCCGTCGGCTGTCTTTGAAACCTGGACAGCGTTTGGCTCTTGGTCTGTGGAAGCCATTGAGGCGGAAGCACGACTCTTCTGGTTGGCTTCAAGTACATACGATGATGAATCCGGAGTATGGCAATGCTCTCACACTACTATAAAGAACAATGATTTCAATCACACTTCGATTGAAACGCTGCGAGTGCGCCTCGGTCCAATCTTGAACTGAGAGGAGCACTCAAAGCTCCCTCTCAGCCGACCGATCACCTGCTGCGGGGTACGCCTTCAACATCTGCCATGTACGTATTGTAAGCACATCATCATCCTGCGGTGTTTTCTTACTGCATGATGCGCAAGACGAACCACATTGAAGACTTCTCATTGTAAGATGACGCGGCGAAGTCCTTGACTTACCGATCGCATTGATCGTGAATTGGGCACTGCGGATGCACTAGCATGCTGTTGTTAGACCATGGAGATATCAACGGCTGTCGTTCAATTGCTTGTGGTTTCCATACTCTCTTTGCAACTATCTGAGGCTTTAATACCTGTCAAGTCTACACGGTACCGACTGCCGCTCAATAAGCGGCCTCTCTATAGTTCCAAACATCACTGCCCTGGAACTTGTCGACCCAGCTGAGCTTAGGCTTCTGGTATCCAGACTGGATCACAGCATCTGCTACGAGCTCCAAGCCCTCCAGCTTCGCGCCTTCTTCCTGCTGTGCCCAGAGTGTGATGGCGACGAAGTTCTGACCTTGGTAGTTGAGGATGCCCTCGGGGACAGGGAATTTTGTCTGCGGGCCAAGGTGATCGACTACAACATTCTTTAGTGACACATACAAAGCGTAAGTGGAAAAGCAATCACTTACTATACTTGCCGAACTGCCAGCCGTTGACATACAGCTGTGCTCGGTAATACTGCGAGGTCGAATTGGCGAACACGAAACTCATCGGCACGTCATAGCCTTCAGGGATGTCCAGTCTGATCATCGCGGTGTAGAAATAGACGCCAGGCTTGCCGATGCCTACGAAGGGCGATCCACGCGTCCAGTACTTGTTCGGAGGCCTTGGGAGATGGTATCCGGATCTTTCGGCCCAGAAGCCACCCTCGTTCAATGGTCCGCGTGTCTCATCGTAGTAATTTTCGCCGCCAAGGTTGCCAGTAAGTTTCCATACAATGTCGCTCTGAGCGTGTCCGGACAAGTCATAGTCGACGATGCCGCGGGGCGTTTTCATGAAGTCGAGACCGGGCGACCAGTTGGTTTCCATGCCCATGTGATCGATGACCACAGTTATCACATAGGGTTTTCCCGCGTCCAGGCGTAGCGCCGATGGCAACTCCAAAGTCTGGTTGTAGCTTCGTGCGGTCGAATTACCGACCCAGGAGCCAAGGTATGTCTCGTTGATCCAGACTGAGTGGCCAAAGGCGAGACCGCCAGTAGTGGAGAGATACAGGGAAGACTCGTTGCCATGTGCGGCAAAGTAGCCTCTGTAGATGAGAGAGCCGGTGTGGAACCCATAGTCGCTCGCGATCAAACTCGTGGGTGTCTTGAGCTGGAAAACGTTGCCGGCGTCGTCGCGCACTGTGTTGTTAGTCTCAGTGTTGTCGGCGACTTTCCACTCGGAGTCGTCGTAGCGGTTTTGGATCTCTGGGAGTGTGTCACGGAATTGCCAACCAGCCTTTGCAAGATCGGGGAGTTTGAATGATTGCGGCGTGTATGTCAACACGGCAGAAAGACGTCCTTTGGTGGTCTTGTCCAGACGTAGTTGCTCACCATTAAAGTACACATTATTTACATCATGCGCGCCAGCGATAATCTCCAGTGTGGTAGTAGTGTTCAAGTCACCTGTGAGATGAAGCGTCTTGCCAGATTTGGTTGCTGTGCGCAAGAGATAGCCAGCCTTTGCGATGACGGTATCCTTACTTTGAGAAGTGTAGTTCCCGACCGGACCTGGCGACTCTAGCTGCAGCGTCCAGTACTTGAAAGCTTCGTTACGCCAAAGAAGATAGACATCCAGCTTATCGCCATAATGTAAGATCTTTCTCTCTTCCGAAACTTCCCACTGGACAACGTAGGCAGAGCCCTTCTTCTCGATCTTGACGGAACCACCTTCGACGGATGGTTTGCCCAACTTCGTTGAGAAAGCGAGCTCGTGAGTCTCGCCAGCAAGACCATAGATGAGAAGAATTTTCTTCTTGCCGCTGGTGCCATGGGTGTAGATATCAGCAGACGAGTAAATCAAGTTGATGCCTCTCACATCGTAATCAGTGACCTGTGAGATTGCCTTCGGTCAGTCGCTACGAGTTATGAATGTCAGTGAAGCGGAGCATACGAACCATGGTCTTGGAGTCTCTGCCGTTCAAAGTGAGAGTCCCACCCAACTGTGGGATTGTGACATTGCCTGCCTTCTTGGTGGACACTGTGAACTTGAAAGGCGTACGAGCCTGGGTAGTGAAGTCTGAGTGGCGCACAACGTAGAAGTTGGTAACGTCGCCGAAGATCGGAGTAGTCGTTATGGCAGATGTGCTTGCGTAGGAAGAGTTGGTGAGGTTGGCGGGAATAGCATCTAAGTATGCTGGCGACGAGACCATAAACTGTGCGATGAGCTTGGCTTCATGGTACTTCTCACGGAAGATTGTGCGATCCTCTGAGATAGCCGCGCCATAGTCATAAGATGTGTAACCACCACTCTGGCCCAGGTTGCCCCAGTTGGTGCCACCGTAGGTCATGTACACGTTGAAGATGGTGATCCCATTGCCGAAGTTGTTCTTGTAGAAGACCCTGGCAAACTCTGCGTTAATTAATGCCGCGCAGCCGTCCAGGCCAGGCCCTCCCCACGAGTCAATCGCGCCGCCTTGGAACTCGAGGATGGAGTATGGTGTGTTCGGGCTCTGCTCGAGGTGCAGTTGTCGGAAGTTGGTAGGAAGACTGGATTGAGTCCAGTTGGTGGGATCGGAACAATTCCATCCGCCAGGATAGTTGTCATGACCGTAGATGTCGGGGCCTCCGGGTTCCCCAGGGACGAAGAGACCGATTGCAGCGGCCTCATTGTTGACTAGCCCGAGTTAGTGGACGGTCAAAATGATAGTGAGGTGGTACACGCATACTGAATGGAACCACAATCCCGGTGTCACGGAATTGTTGGTTGACGGCATCAATGTACTTGACATCCGGCCATTCGACCCAAGGCATGCCAAAAGTGTACTCATTCTCGGCTTGGAAAGCTATCACCGGTCCGCCATTGGTGATTTGTGCTTCTGCAATGATCTTTCCGATGTTCTCAACGTAGTTCTGAGTGGCCTCCAGATAACCGGTCTCGTTCGTTCGGAGGATGTCAGAGGTACGTGACAGCCAGCCGGGAAACCCTCCTCCGGAGACTTCTGCATTGACTGGTTGTCTGATCAGCACACGAAGCAGCACGCATGTGAATGGCAAGACTTACTGTAAGGCCCAGGCCGAGCGATCAGGTATAGTCCAACTTCCTCGGCTGCAGCGAAGAATGGCTCGTAAGCGAATACTCCCTCGGCGGAGAAATGACCTGGTCGTCCCTCGAGTGGTGCCCAATCGACGTACTACGCGATCGTTAGTCCGGACTCTTAAGACTCTCTCAATGGTATGATCCGCCTCTTCCGAGATCCATGCCGGCAGAGGTATTGCTGCGTGAGAATTTGGAGCAGAGCCGCGGTGAAACAAATCGTGCAAGACGTACTGTGAGTTGGCTATCAGCATATACCCATGACTATTTGGCCAGAAGTCTACAGTACCAAAAGAGACACCGTTGTATCCAAGAGCCTTGATCTTTTGTAGGACGTCCTTCCAAAGATCAACCACCGGAAGCCTCCATGGATGGAACTCTCCGGTGTAAAGGAAGATACGCTCTCCGCGAACGAACAGTGAGTGTTCATCCCATGTCACCTTCAGAGCCGTTAGAAACGAATGGTGGTAGTTCAAGGCGTTAGGTTCTCACTAGGTCTTGAGCCTGACGTTTGTCGGGCGTGACGGTGAACTTCTGTCCACCCAGAGCGATCGCAAAGGCATCGCCGAAAAGAAGAGCGACTATGAGCGCCACCGGACGCCAAGTGAGGTACATGGCTGCTAGTCTGGCAATATCGGCGAGCGTGGTAGGTCTGTCATGGTTCCACAAAGATACTTATAGGACCTGTGTGCTCCCAGAGCTTCGAAGTTGACCAGCGCCGATCAATTGGCCACGACACCTATGAGGTGGCAGCAACATTGCATCAGATCCTAGGAATCGCCATGGGTCCAAAGAGCCGTGCCCAGAGAGGTTTAGCTAGGGTTCCAAGGTGGAGACCGTTGTGGTATAGATGCACAGCAAATGCATCAATTTCTTGGATGACAGCGCTTTGGGAAAGCTGAGGGAAAAGTTTGGAGCAAGTCGCAGTGCCATTGACGGAGACCAGGAAGGCCAGTGAGCGGGGAACGGAAAATCTGAGACACTATTCCTCCGCACTGCACTAAACCTGCGAGTGTTACGAGCCATGCAGGGATTCCTGCATGTGCAGGAATAAAGAGATCGTCGCTTTTAGCCTGTTGTTTATACTAATGCTTTTTTGACGTTGGGTGTGTGTTCATGTTGACTCGCAAGTAAGCTTTCTAGTTGGAGTTGGCGTGTACCAGGTATTCATGTACGCCAGACCGTACAGACCAAGAGCTTGTATAATAATGATCCCACTTCAGTCTTAATATGCCATCGACCAGACTGTCTTTGGCTCGCTTGAAGAGATTTTATTGTTTAATGAGCTCGGTCAACACCTCTCCGTCATTGCTTGATGGGTGAAAGACCATGGCTTTTATGATCGTTGCATGTGAAAGGACCATTGAGACGCCGGAAGACTTTGAGATCGGAAAGCTTCGTACTCATGTCGGTCGGGATGGGATTACGGCGGATGCTAGATGCGACTCGATAGAAGGTCACCTTGCCAGAAAGCGGATCTTCGTAGGTTAGAAGTCGTACGTTGAAACATTCTGAAAAGATCACTCACCAGTCGTGCAGTATACAACATTGGCACGATACAAATGGAACATGGCACAAGGAAGACGAATTTTGTTTGAACGTGCCTTTCTTGAGGCTAATTGAATTATCTGAATTATCTTCGCATCGGATTAAGACGCTTTAACAATCATGAGAGTTCGTAACTGCATTGGGTGTAAGCGGATGTCCCAACGTGTTCGTGGTTATTTTTACTGAGTCTTACCTGACGTGCCGGAGCGAGACATTTAGATGCCCTGCTTGTTGGCGGAGGCGGAAGCGTCGTGCTTCTTCTCGTTGAGCTTGTCGCTGGTGGCGTCAAGAGCACCAGTGGCACGGTCGGTGAGGGAGTCCTTGCCGGGGACGTTGCCCTTGGCCTGCTCCTTGTTGCCCTCCTTGGAGGCAGAGGCGGCGGCGCCCTGGACGGACTCGGCAACGTAGTTGGCGGCGTTCTGGAAGATGTTGTTAGGGAGGATCAATGCAAGTGGAATGAAGTGAAGAACGTACGGAGATGGAGTTGGTGACCTGACCGACGATGCCCTCGTTGGGAGCGTTGGCGTTGGGAGCAGACATGTTGATGGTTTGGTGGTGGGGGTTGTTTGGATTGAGTGTTGTGTTTGAGTTGTTTGATGAGAGTGTGTGTGTCGAAGGTTAGAGAGAACAAGGAGGGGATGGAGGTAAATAAAGGGATGGAGGGGCAGTCGGCACTGACGTAGCTGCAAGCAGTTGCTGCGGGGCCAGTTCATTCCAGGCACATGTCGCCAGATGCTTGTGAAGTTCGATCTTCGATCATGTGCCTGGCCGTACGCTTGGAGATGTAGTGGTGACGCGATACGACGTCATCGGTACAGGTTTAAGCGGAGCTCCACGACCCAGCAACAGCCTCATGCGTTCCAGACAAAGGCGCAACGCCTCGCGTTTGGACAATGGCGTGCATAGCGTGACGCTTAAACACGGTAGACTACCAGCCCGCCACCGCGTCTTCCATCATCGGCCATGCCATTCTGTCGATTGTGCCCTACGCCAACATGGCACTTTGCACATGCTGGACGCGCAAGCAATCGCTGCTTGACGAGATCAGGGGCTGTGAAGCGATGCTCAAACGGCAGAGACATGTGGGACCGAGGTGCAGATGATGTTGCTTGTTCCTCATGTCGCTGACGGGCCTTGCTTCCACCTGCCAAAAGGCGTGCTATTGCGTTCTGCACGATCAACAGTGAAGGCCCAAGCGCTCAGCTGCGTGGCTAGTCGCCTCACGATCTCGCGTCCATCGCCCAGACCGGTCACATGAGATGAGTGATATTGTACAATTTGTTCATAGCGGATCCCTCGTAGGGTATCAAATCATACGTGGCGTGACGAGCGGATCTGTACCGAGGCCATTGTAGGGCCTAGCCGTCGTGTGATGAATGTCTGTGGCGAGTATCGCCACTACTGCCCGAGGTATTCGTACAGCTACAGCCATCGAAAGTTGGCAAACCTACACGCCGGCGCATGCGGATGGCGAAAGGATTTGACAGGTCTGGTGGACGGATGAGCTTGCCATGATTCCGAAAGCTACAGGTTGCACAGCATTCGAGTTATGCAAGGCTGCTCAACAATAAGTGGTACAGAAGTCCATCTTCCAAGGTAACAATATTGCTCACTGCGTCGATGCGATACACCAGCGACGATGGCAGACACATGCTGTCAGATGTCAGAAAACTACCTACCTCCCCATGGAACTGGCTGTACTCCACCGCGGCTCCAAGTATCTCACGCTGGACGGACTTCTTTGACCGGGAGCAACGCATAGATACATTGTACGAAGCATCGAGCCAAGATCCCACGACAAGCGTCCCGGACTTGAAGTTCGCATGGCTGCGGCCAAACAGAAAGAAGAGGACTGGAAAAAAGGACAAAGCGCAAGAGCTCTTCCAGTGCGTGCATTTGAACTCGTCGTCTCCATCGCTATTCACCTTGTTGGCCGACGAGAGCAAGTTGGTGTTCTCATGCAGGTAAGCTGCAAGAAAGCTCTCGTCATGCAGAGGTTCGCGGTACGCAGCAACTGGAAATTGATTTTGAGACTCTGCCATAACGGGGCGGCACTCGTGATATTGTATAGCTCTTGTCCACAAGTTTACATACACCACGGTATACGTCTCTCTTACTTTCAAAAGCTATATTGTATTCTGCGCCATGCCAGCGTACAATCTAAGTTCATCACCTCTATACACTAGTACCATTTCTTATAGACACATTCAGGGACACATCGGCCGCTGAGATACTGTTCACAGCGCATAATAGTCTTGAGAAGCGAGTGTGCTGTCGCCGTGTTTCATAAACACATCCAGGATAATGCCAACTACTGAGATAATGTTCATAGCGTGTATTAATCTCAGAAATCGAGCGTGCTATTACCGCCATCTATAGGGAGACAATGACTATGCATGTTCTACAGTTACGATGCCAAATCGAAACATTCCGAGTGGGTTGCCAATGCTCCTGCTTTTTCCATCCGCTTCATGCTCGTTACTCGTTTCCCGCGGAGGTACTATTCATGCTCAAGTTTTCTTTTGATCATTACCACACTGTTATCATTGACCTGCAGACCACTATACGCTTGCCGTTACTGATGAGATAATTCCTGAGCTGTGATTGTTGTTCAGTATTCATTGCGCTAGTCCCATCGCACGCAGAAACATGTATCACTCTCTCCCGCCACTGAGATGTCATTAGTATCTCTGTTACCTATGTGCTATGATAATTAGGAAGTAATACTAAAAAGGTATCAAGCCCGCTGGGATATGGTTAGTATCTCCGTTACGTATGTGCTACTATAAGTCGAAAATAACACTGAACCAATATATACGCCAGTGAGATGTCGTCGTTAACTTAGCCATTTCAACGTACGCAACAGTAGTATCTCCGTTAGGTGTGTGCTACTATAGCTAGGAAGTGACACTAGAACGATACACGTGCCACTGAGATGCGACCTTTTGCCTCGGCCAATCCAAGTGACACAGGAGTAGTATCTCCGTGGCTTCTGAGGTAATACCATCATGCATCATCTTTGAAATGCAATAAGTGCCAATGAAACATACCTGATTGACTCAGGCATCTAAAGCATCTACAGCGGTAGCCACTCTGTGACATATGAGCTGCTACCATACGACCTCGACACATGTTCGGTGGGTGAAACCATTGAGATGCCCTGAGTTGAGTTTTCCTAATTTACACAAAACCTACTGCTACCGATACTTGTGCAGTTTTCCAATCGCTTCATCGTGGATCCTCGTCATTTCCCACTGAGACAGCCTTACCCATCAACCAATTTCCTCCTCAAGCACACTTGATCTTGAAGAACTTCAGGACATCTCCCTGGATCTCAGGGAAGATCATGTCGCCGGTGTCCTCGATCCCAGCACTGAGTCTAGCAATGCTCGTAGAGTGTGGAATGAGAGCTCCCTTAGGCAGCGAGTGAGACTCCCAGATGCGGGCGTGCTCCGCCAGATACAACTTCAGCGCCGGGTCGGTCACGAAGTCGTCGTTGTGGGTGGGTGAGACCATCGCGATGTTGATCTTCATGTTGCCGAACTTGGCTTTCAGTGTTGCGTCGGCGTAGACGGCCTTGAGGAAGCTCAGAGCGTGCTCACTTCCGTCTCCCATGGTGATGATGTTGATGCACGTCTCCGGTCCGGCAGAGTGCCCCAAGTATGCATGCAAGCAGCGTCCGACATGGTTTGCTGGGTTTTCGTGGCCGCGGATCCGATTGTGTTTGTCGGTGACGGTGTACTGGTCGGAGAATCCATCCTTGTGCTCCCGGTCGTACCAGGAGACTCCGCTCATGCACTGCTTGGTCTCGTTGGACCACAGGAGCTCACCCGAGTTGAAGACGACCACATCAGGGAGGCCGGTTTTCTCAGCGTCAGGTACCTTGACCATGTCTGTCATTTCCTTGCCACGCAACGCCGATACCAGGCCCAGCACGCTACCGTGGGACAGGCCGCCTTCTGTCAGGACGGCTTTGCGGGACAGAATTCCAAGGTCCTGTTTGGAGTCGCCAACTACCAGGTAGAGTTCCTTGACTTTGCCTGGAGCGATACCCGCGGCGTTCTTGCAATCACCGATAACCATGGAGAAGTCCTTGTCTTCGCCTGGAGCAAAACCCGCGCTGGTGAGAATGCAGATACTCGGCGACTCCGGCTTCATGTTGACAACGCTAAGGCCCTCGTCGTCCTCCAACAAGTACCGGGTCTTGACGTCGAATCCGGTGAGAGTGCGGTGCAGCTCCTTGCGAACACCCTTGTGCATGGCGTGGTAGCGAAGTTGGTTGGTACGCTCGTTCTCGTACTTGTTGAATTCGAAAAAGCCGCCTGTGATACAGTCGACGATTTGGCCGCTTAAGTTGCCGGTGAATCCAAGCTCGTGGATGTCCTCGGGAAAGGTGACCTCCTGCGGGATGCTGACATTGTCGCGTCTGAAAGCCATGATTAGCGTTGGTGCCCTTTGGCAGACAATGGTTTGCGAGCGAGCGAGCAATGGCAGTTTGGCAGTTGGCAGTTGATGTAGTGCGACAACCTCAGAGTGGTGAGCTCTGTGGTGTTGGTAGAGTCGTGAAAGTGCGAAAGCAGCGGAACTTTTATTCCCACACTGTGCAGGCAACCGCACGACGGTTGCACGTGAGGAAGGAGCGATGGCGTAATCATGCATGTGACAATGAGCGATTGAACATGTGAAACTCGAAGTGAGGCTTGAAGTGAGGCTTCAGTGAAACAAGTAAGGAAACAATGGTACAGTTTGAAGAGGAGATACTTCTCGTATAGGCCATATGCCATTGTAGCAATACTCTGATTAGTAGTATGTCCCTTGGGACATACTATGCTCTTCATAAAAAGTCCTCGCGATGGTCTTACGCCCAGTAGTAGCAGATGAACTGCTCACTGCAATCGTCACTGCCCTCTTTCGCGGCCGCCATGGCAAGGCCTAGCCAATTGACTGTGTATCCACCCTGAACGCCATCCTATGCTCTTGTTCCTACAATGCTGTACAATATCCTACACTCACAAGTCTGGACTGCTCACCAGCTTGCCTTCTTCACTCCAGGGATGTTGCCCGCAAGAGCGTTCAAACGGAATTGGAACTGAAAGTGATGGTCAGCATTCACTCACTCACTCACTCACTCACTTTGATGTCCGTCGCCATGACTTACTCGTGCCATGCGGAAGTCTCTGAAGACACCGCGACCCTTTGCGCCCATAATACAGCGGTTCTTGATTTGTGTCGGGCGAGTGTAGCAGTGCATCTGGGTGAGCTGGAGTTGCGCCTGCGCGCGCGTGCGCTGAGGCAGAGAGGTGTTGCGAATAGCGTAGCGGAGCGCTTGTCTGTCGGATTTATCGAGTCAGTATATGGTTGCTTCACTTCGCTTAGAGCAAAAGGCCCTGAGATGCGCGGCGTGCGTGAGTGAAGATGCGTACCTCTCCGGCTCGTGCTGCTCGAAGACCTTGCGCTTGGTGTGGTCGCGGATGTTCATGATGTTGACGAAACAGCCCAGATCGAGCTTCTTGGGTCTGAATTGGGCCATGGCTGCTGTAAAACGGGTGTTTGATGGCTGGCGACGAAGACCTGCGGTTCAGAAGTTGCTACGCCGCATCGCCTGCCAAGAAGTTTGGTATGGGGGTTCGCGCAGGCAGGGCTTCATGCGCCGGAGGCGGCGGAGCGGTGGAGACGACGAGGTAGATTACCAGACACGCTACAGCACCAACTTGTTACGAGAAATTACCACATATATTGATACGAACACTCCAATACTGCTTGTGTGCTCTCCAAGCCAGCGCGCATCCTCCGTATAGCACAGTCGCGAATTACTGGCCAAGCAATTTCGCGTGTTGTCTGCCACATGGCGCCGCCCATCTTCGCCTCACCAGATATAGCGGCCATCGTCGCCGCGTTTCCTCCGCCGGAACCCACCAAGGGACAAGCATCACTGGTGCGGAGTGCGTCAGGCGAGAAGCTGTACAATTCTCAGAAAGTACTTGCGCGCTTCGAAACTCTGCTTGAAACTAGCAAAGACCGCATTCCAATCAACAGCCTTGCATCGTTATTGGAAATTCGCGACGCAGACTGGCTACTTGCGCCGTACCATGGACCGTTGACTTATAGCCGAGATGGCAGGACGCTTATACCCAATATCGAGCTACGGACTATTCTCGACGCGCTGGTAGAGGCGACGGACCAAGGGTTCATTGACACGTCGAGCTGGAGCGCCAAACATGACATCCACAAAGATTCGCTGCAGTCTGCCCTGGATCGAGAGGCTGAGACATATGGCACCCAGGAAATCCAGTGTCATTCACCCAGGCCCGGCAAACGTTTTATGTTCAGGCAAAGCAATCTAGGGACCACGATGACTGCTGTAGAAGAGGCAATTCGAGACGCGCGACCAGAAAAGTGTGATCTTTCGTCACGTCTTTCAGATATTCCAGTCGATTTGTTAGACTGGGCTGCAAGGAGTGTTGCACGATCACAAGATCTGGATGGTGACATAGACTTCATCAATGGGAAAGTCATATTCACACCGAGCGAGTACCATTCCGCGAACCAACAGAAGCTGGAAGAGGCAAGAAAAAAGAAGATTGACCAAGCCATCGAAGATGCAGAAAATGAAGGCTTTACCTACTTGTCCGACTCCAACGAGCAGAGCATCAAGTCAGGCGTTAGTGCTCGCATTAGTCGAGCAGGCATCGCAAACAAGCTGCGAGTACTGGATCTCGACGACGAGTCGCTGGTTGTAGCTACACACAGCTCTTTCGACGAAGCATTGAAAGACCTAACCGATGCGGCGGTCAAGCAGACCACACTGCTTTGGAACAAAAACACAGACGATCCACCTTCGGACGCACAAATACTGTCTAACCTTGCAGCTACCAAGCCTCTCGCAACACATATCCTCAACAGCAATCACCGAATAACCATTACGTCCGCTGTCCATACTACCTTCTCGACCCTATCCGCCACCGACCGATTCGATTTCGTGGAAACAGCGCAAGTACGCCTCGTTGCTCCCGTCATCTTGCACGCCGCTTCTCTCGACAATGTAACAGATGACGTCTTCAAAACGCGCCTTGACACGTACGCCACCGAGGTTTTGAAGACAGACATTCTTCCCGCAGCCGTACAGCACCTCCGAACGAGCAACCTACTCCAACGAGACAAGTCTCGAACCAAAGATATCGAAAAGTTCTCCCTTGCCATATCATCTGCGCAGAGTGTGGCAGACATCAGCTCCTCATCAGCAAAGCTTTGTCGAAAACAAAAGATTGACGCGCCCACATCTGCGCAACTGCGCGAGGCGAAACTTCAGACTGTCCGCGCAAAGATCGAGAGCATGAATCGCAAGCGACAGGCTATGCGCGGCTCTGACATCTTACAAAACACAATCTGGATCCTGCTCTGTGCTGCCATTCACAAACAGTCCGGGCAAGATGTGCTCTTCGTGAGCCAAGGCAAAGACACGACACGGATGATCAAGTTCTACCAGGGACTTGCAGGCAGTGATGGTGACCTTGCGAAGCACTTAGAAACCTGGAAAGATAAATTGAAGGCCGGAAAAGCTGGTGACGAGGAGATTAATGAGATGAAGGAGGCAGCGAGCACTGCGGTCGATGGCATGGCAATCGGCGAGTCGCTCGATGACGACTAAAGAGTTGTCGCACATGTAAGGCAAGGTTCACAGCTTGACCAAGTCCGGACTGTACCCACCACTCTGTGTCCCCTTGAGCGAAGACTAGATCTTCACTCGGGCAAACGAGGCTTGCAGCAGTCCCATGTGCCAAATGTGATAGGAGGTGCAGGTATGAATGCGGCAGCCACGAAAAAAGCCAGAGCGTTGAATGGAAGAAGGTGATTGATGGGGCTTTATCGTTACGCTGTGCTACTCTTACAGCATGCAAGTATCCCGCACAAGAGGGGTAGTGGCTGCATGTTGATTGCGCTGCATCAGGCCGTGTCCTGTGACCGGACAGCCGCTGGCGCCAGCCTCGTCCCCTCGGTGTTTGCAGAGCGGATAAAGTGCTGGTCGCACAGAGGTTGCAAAGTTCTTATTCAAGACTTTAACATTCTGGTTATTCTGCCATCACACACAGCTCTTCCTTGCTCTAAAAATATTTCGACAACATGTGCTCCGCCAACATCACTGTCATCGGCAGTCTGATGGTCGATCATATCTTCTTCATAAATCGCATGCCGGACATCGGCGAGACGTATCCAGCCGAAAGATACCAAAAGGCCCCCGGAGGCAAAGGAGCGAATGCCGCGATCGCTACCTACCGGACTTGTCACACGGACCCGCAGTCGGAGACTTCCCCAAATGCAGCACAAGATTGCGAGATCAATGTGAAGATGGTGGGAGCGGTCGGAAAAGATGCTGAAGGCCAGTTCATGCTGGAGGCTTTACGGAAGAACAAAGTCAACAGCGACGATGTCCAAGAAATCGACGACATTAACACCGGCATGATGTTCGTCATGGTGGAGAAGATCAATGATTCCATGGACAACCGCTTGATCTCTACAACTGGAGCAAATGCCGCGCTGAAACCGGAGGCTTTCGCCAATACAAGTGATCTGTGCAACGGCACCCAACCTGATCTAATCATCACTCAGCTCGAACTGGAGCTTGGTACGATCGAGAGAATTCTGGAAACCGCCGGCAAGGCGAAGATCAGTGTTCTGCTCAATGCAGCGCCTGCCATCACCATCCTGTCGGACCTTTACCGTTATGTCACCCACCTTGTTGTCAACGAGACCGAGGCTGCGATACTGTCTGGGCGTGAGATCGAAGAAGTCAGCCGCGAGACTTGGGGAGAGATCGCGCAAGAATTCCTCCGCGACGGCGTCGAGAATGTTGTGATTACGCTGGGCGCAGAGGGGGCGTTTTATGCCAACGCAGAGACCTCCGGGCTTGTTCATGCTTTCAAGATTGATCCTGTCGATCCGACCGGAGCTGGGTAGGTGTATCCGACATAGGCGAAGTACATGGGCGCATCTGGGCTGACCTTCGAACAGTGATACCTTCACCGGTGCTTACGCTGCAGAGTATGTTCGTCAGCAAAAGGCTACAGGAACCTGGGACATCGCGAGAGCGGTCGATCGAGCTTGCGCGGCCGGCGCCCTCACGGTCACGAAAGCTGGAGCGCAAGATGGGATTCCGTGGGCTGATCAGATCGATGGGTTCATGGAGCGAGCTTCCAGAGCATCTGTTACGAGGGACGTCAATGTCGAAGAGCAAAGTGCTACACAATCTTAAGCGTGGGAAACGGTCGCATGCATTACGCATTACACGCAGCTACCACAAAACAATGTCTCGTTAAGCCGTGCTTTCAGATCTTTCGCATCCTCTCTGTCATCCGGATCTTTCTTCAGCATGATCAGTACCATTCCAAGTAGCACATTGGGGGTGCCTTTTTTGGTGTCAGGCAATTCCGCCAACCAATGTTGCACCGCGGTAAGATTCTTGCGATATGCATACGGGTTGTCGAGTTCATTCACCTTCCTGGCTGCCTGGTATTCCGCAAGTGTGCGGCCTTGGCGGACTGTGAGCATTTCAGAAAAAACGCAGCCAAGCGCGAAGATATCCCCCGCTCTGCCTGGCGTCCCGGACTCAGGAGGTCGATATACGGGCGTGCCAGTGACACGTTGCTCGGGGGATGTGCTAAGCTGTGAGCCTTCAAAATTTGTCGCACAGCCAAAGTCTGCTAAATAGACGCGGTTGTCTTTGATCAGAATGTTGGATGGCTTGAGGTCAGCATGCTTCACTCTGTTTGCGTGCGCAAACCTAAGTGCAGTTGTGAGACACCCAAACCAAGGATCCATTAGGCTGATTCGGTCTTTGGGAAATCCGTCGTTGATGCATGAATCGAGGTAGGCGCGGAGATCATAGTCCGCCACTGTTGGCATGATCAAGCTGAACCCAGTCGTCTCCTCGGTCCACAAGAGTACGGAGGCGATGTGGTGATGCTGAAGGTTTTTCGACGTTGCTACCTCGTTCATCACTCTTTGGCGGATCTCCTGTCGTTTGCCATTATCTTGGTTCGCGTTTGGCGCGATGACGAATTTCCGTGCGAAATGATCCCCGTGTGGAAGTTGTTTGACCTCACAGACGCGGCCATAGCCTCCCTGTCCCAACTCTTTGACAACCTCAAAGCTGAAGTTTGTTGACGGGATGACGGGCCTCTGTCCAGCATGCCCAAGAGACGACCCGTAGCCGTTATCGATCCGACTTTGTTCTTCATTCTGCGCATCAACGAATGCTTTTTTCCAGTGTCGTTGCTGCTCGTCGAACAGGGTTTGTTTTCCTTCTATAGCTACATCAAAATCCGCTGGACAATAAGCTGTCGTACTGGTCAGCCCAGGCCCTCTAAGATTTCTTAAACGCTCCAAATCTGCTTACTTGGTGGAGCACTCCTCGAGAAAATTGTCAAATATGTCTCCATGTAGGCCTTGAAAAGCCGTTGCAGAGGCTCCCGGACTTCGCTGTGATTGTGAAATTTGCTCAGATGATCGCGGTTGAGACTCGGGAATATAGCGTTCAGCTTCTTCGTCTTCTCTATGAATCCAGCAAGGACTTGGTTGGATTCTAGAGCCGCCTACATGCTGTCAGTAGGATCTCGAGGAGATTCAGCTCGATCGTGTGGGCTGTGCTTACGCGAGTGGCAGTGTATGCAGTTTTCCAGACAAGTGCAGCAAACCCTGCTGTTGCTGCGAGATTTAGTGCGGTGTCAATGCCCCTGGCGAGATCAATGATCGAGGAATGATGTTTGCGGATGCGGGTGATGAGTCGTTGATCTTGCCACTCTCGGTGTTGTTCGCAAAGTTGTATGAGTGCCGTTCTAAATCCTTCTTCGCTGGATATTGGTGTTTGGTTATATGAGTTCAGACGTCGTTGGAATGGGTCAATTAGCGCAAGCCACGTGTTCTCAGGACCGCTTGAGCTGGACATTGGGCATGATGTTAGGAGTGTGTTGCGCACTATGGTGCCCGGTTCACATGGGTGACATCCTCGGGCGACGACAGACATTTTATGCAGGCGGGTGCACTCAGCAACACAGGGCCACCAACCCGGTACTCTTCAACGATACCTTCTGTGGGGATCCGGCTAAACGGTACAATCTGTGGTCGGCTGGGTGTCAGCCTCGCGTTTGTGGCCCGCGTGACCCGACGCCTCGTTGTACTGCGTCTGGACCAAGAACGCCACGCAGGTTGCTGCAGCATTCCGCTCATGCATTCCCCTTCTTGAGGAACTTGTGAGTTGCTGCTGAAACATGTGGGATATTCAAGAGGCATTTAAGAATAAACGCCAATTGCAATTACAAACAATACAGCATGTAAGCCAAAGGTCTAAGTATCAGCAGATTTCTCGCGCTGCCGTCGTACGATCTCCTCAACAGCTACACCGTTGACGTGCGTCCACCGCTGCGCTCCATCGTGATCGTATAGTGTGCAAAGTGCCGCGCTTCCACACTCTGCCGCGATCATCAGTGGTGTTTGATCTCGCTTGTTCAATGCATTAATGTTGATGTCGGGCTGTTGCAGAAGCAAGTGAACGATTCTGACGATCCCCCCTCTTGCCGCATGGTGCAGTGCAACTTCTCCGTTTTTGTCTGCTATACGACACAGGTCGGGGTATTCCTCCAGGAGAAATTTCGCGACCTCATAGCCAGAGGCGTATTTGCACGCCAGATGGAGCCCTATCCGTCCATTCTTTTTCGCGGGCTGGCGTACGTACATGGCAGACGTGTCTATTAACAGCTTCACTATATCAAGCTGCCCGTGTTTGCAAGCCTGGTGAAATTCTGTCATGCCGGAGCGGTCCTCGATCATCTTTCTGCAACGCCCATCGCTGATGATCGACTTCACAATTTCAGCGTGGCCTTTGAGTGCTGCGAGGTGCAGAGATGTAGCGCCACGCATAGTCAGATCGACGCGTGCACATGACCCACCCGGATCTTGTTGTTGATTGTCGTTCGCCGCTACCTGTAAATTGATGTGCAGCCGTTCGGCTGGTTGGTTGAGGAACATCCTGACCATGGATGAGTTCCCGTTTGCAGCAGCGATGTGCCATGGCGAGAAGCCTTCTAGATTCTTTGCGTTGGCGTCGCCACCATTGTTTAAGAGATCTTGCGCAATGGCTTCGGCCCCCAAGGCAACAGCAAGGTGGAGTGGCGTTTGGCCGTTCCCATCAGGGCGGTTGATGATTGATGGATCCAAGTCGGTCGCAAGAATATGTGCCAGGTCTTCGAGGCGTAGCTGAACAGCAAGGTGGAGGCCTGTAGCATGGAAGTGCGCCTGAGAAGCATATAGCTCATCGGTGGCCGCAGAGCTTGAGTCTTCGTCTTGACTTTGTCCATGTTCCTTCGTCAATGACTGTGCGAGAAACATGATTTGCCAAGCGGAAGAAACTGAGCCAGATTGAGTCAGGAATCGCAGTGCAGACTTCCTCAGCGTCATGTCTATTCTATTTCTATTGGCCTCAACGTAATGTCTGTGCCAATGTTTCGCCGCGTAGTCGAGGAATGGTGATCCAGAGATACGAGCCGTCAAGTCTTCTCTGCTAGCAGAAGGTCCGTCTGAAAATTGTTCCGAAGACAAGTAGCTGATACATGTCTGGGCAAGCGCCGAATTCTTGTCGGACAAATCCAACGGGTAGTCGAGTAGAGTTCTTTTGTGTTGCAGATACTTTCTGAGCCCAGGGTGGACGAAGCCTACAAGACCATCACTTCCGACCGTGACGAGACCTTGAGTGATCTCACTGAGATCGACATTGTCAAAATGAGTGTTTGCTTGAAGTTCTCGTGCACTGTCGCGGGATGCCAGTACATAGCACAACTCAGTTGCATGGAATTGCCGGGCACTGTCTAGCACAAAGGCAATGATGTCACCAGCCATCTGGCGCTGCGACAGGCGTCGAATGGTTCGCTCAAAGGCGCGTGGAAATACAGTTCTTTCGAGAGCGCTTTCGGGTTGAACCGTTGACTGGGATGTGATGTTCCGTACCTCATTCAACGCTTTCGTGAAACTCTTTTTATTCGGCACTTTCACAATGTGAGAAGTATTGAGGACTGCCAGCAAGAATCTGTGCTGATGTAAGCTAGTCAGTTTCGATGAAGCGTGCGCGCATACTTACGAACTACTGGACCCAGCTATAACTGCGTCGCTGATTGCAGCGATGTTTCCCGAGTCTTTCACAACGAAATCTTTGACAGTTGGGTCGCGACAGGCTTCGTCCACGTAGGATTGGATGTCGTCCAGATGTGCCGTGATATCCAGAACTTTCGGCTTTGCAAAGTACCTCTTTGTGCTGAGACTGACAACTCTACTTGCCATTATTATGCCGCATGATGTGCACTGTTGCACCTTGGCCAGGTCACAAAGTAGATCATGCAAAGACTCCTCCTCCATCTCGTCCAATCCGTCAACAAAGAGACACGTCGTCTTCTTCGGGGTATTCGCATGGTGGCTCTTTATGATGGTGACAAGAGTGGAGATTGTATCCTTCGTAGAAGGTTGGCCAGCGCCATTGCTCTGGAGAAGTGTCATAACCTGCCTCCGGTGTTCTTCTGTGTCGAAATCAGCCAGCTGAAATATGAATAAAATAAGAATCTTGCGAGCGTCGTGTCCAGATTTGCAATCGTATTCCACCAACATAAAAGCCACTGCCACATCTCCGCGTTCTTTAAGATGTTCGATAAGGCCACAGATAGTAGTCGTCTTTCCGACACCCATTCCACCTGTCAAGAAAAAGGATTGACCTTCTTGTAAAGTACATGACCGAAAAGCATTATTTTGCACGACAGAGTCCGTCAGACGTGGTGCAAAAATTTCCGGAAGAGAGCTGGCTCTCGATTCCGCGATTCGATTCCCTGCTGACAACCAGGCCTGGAGACGGGTGAGATCTGGTGAACGGCTTACGTCGATGTCAATAGCATGTGAAAAGCCACTGATAGGCGGGTACATGTAAAGGTGCAGCCCATTGCACACATGCAAGTGTTCGACATGGGCTATCCTGGTGTTGGTGTTGGTTATTCTGGCATTCGGCGAGTTATCGAGAATATTGCCGCGAATCACTGAG
The DNA here is from genome assembly GCA_035771495.1 of Cladosporium oxysporum. Taxonomy (NCBI): domain Eukaryota; kingdom Fungi; phylum Ascomycota; class Dothideomycetes; order Cladosporiales; family Cladosporiaceae; genus Cladosporium; species Cladosporium oxysporum. Next base: position 1,155,206 of record JAWNKS010000006.1, read on the forward strand.
CTTGACATGTCGCGAAGCTTGTCTTTTTTTTTCCGTTGATGGAATGGGCCCGTCAGTCTGGTATTATAGTAGTAGCACGTTTCTCAGACTTCGGCGAAAAAGTGTGTGTGGTACAACCCGGACTGTCGGGAACCGGTGAAGCGTGCGAGCATCGTGAACCACTCGCATCGCACCTTCATGCAGATGTGAAGAGTGTCTGCCTTCTTTTCGCTTATGGCTTCGGTGCCACCCAGCCTCGGCGCTTAGAATCACCCTATCAAGCGCGTCAGTCGCCAACTAGCCTCCATGTGCTCTTCGATAAATTGCATCGTACCTTGAGTTCTCATCACACTTCCAGACGATTGCCCCGCCAAAGCATGTCGGGATTCGAAGGGATCGCAGCTGCGATCGGCGTAGCGGAGCTGGGATTACGCGCCATCTCACGTGTCTACGAATTCGTGAGGGATATGAAGGACGCACCTGGGACTGTCATTCGTCTTCTCGAAGAACTTCTGGCGCTGAAAAGCTGCATGTCAATATTGGCCTCGCTCGACATCACTGGACCTACCGTACCTCCTGCCTTGCAAGACCTCCAGATATCCGCGACGGTCAACAGGTGCGGTGAAACCTGCTCTTCTCTTGAAGAAAGCTTGCGGAGGTGGACACACGGTGGCCGGAAGACTCTCGTATCAAAGCTCCGTGTACGCATCAACAAGAGCCAGATTGATAGTGCGATACTCAGTATCAGCTCAACGAAAGAAACCATAAATCTAGCAGTGACCATCGCTAGCTAGTAAGTCATTCAGCTATCAGCGCATGCGTAAACTGACAGGATCCAGCGGCCTGACGAAGGACATGTCTTCGCTGAACAGACCGAACCAGCCAAACGAAGCAAAGTCCAGGGCGCCTACGAAGGAGACACCTGCGAACGATGTCCACGCAAAGAGCGTAACAAAGAGAGAGCAATCGCTGAAGGATAACGTGTTGATGGAGTCCGAGAATGCTAAGATTGGAGACTTCGGGTTCGACAAACCGCTCCAAAAGCAAGTGGTGGAGAAAAACGAATTGACAAAATCGAGCAATGCCATGATAGGCCAGTTCTCATCTTCTGAGATCGGTGATAAGTAGCGAGTCGATCTGCTGGCTCGCAAAGGTGCAGGAACACGATCATACATCTGCTCCTGGACATTTATGGGCTCCCATGCGAGTGCGAGCATCGTTCAAGTGCTTTCGGGATAAGGAGTTTCTTACGTCGAGCCGCACACTTGTTTCTGTAGTCGTCAGTGAGTAGCCATTTCAACATTTCAGTCGTTCAACCCTCAAATTGCTAATCGCTGTTCAAAGAGGACGAATTGCTGTCTTCGCGACAATTATATGTACTTCCATGGGGGTTGCGATTCCCAGTCTGGCAGCCAAGGTATCGACAGGGCTGCGAGAAGACGGATCTGACGCGAGTATTGGATAAGTGGCTCCGGTGTGGCAGCTTGTTTGTGTAGAGACCGGACCTATAAAATGATATCTTTACGGCCACTGGTTTGCTTGAGTGCCTTTAATCAATAACAGTGCACTCTTATGGCGTCAGATAAATGTGGCTTAGTGTCTTCCTGGTTACCTCACACACACACCAGATTGTGTGCATAATTGGAAAACGTACGGCTCCGGAGTTTGTCAAGCCTCAGAGGCTGTCACTCACCGTTGTCACAAGGATCCGAATCGCCTGTGGGACGTCAGCGGCTAAGCCCTGCATGTTTGCAGTGCATTATCAAGGATGAGCTTCTGGTCGTGGTTCGATAGAGGTGAAATCTCTCCGCAAACATGCATTCGGCTCCCCACGCAAGGGCGGCGGCCAAGAGGAACAGCTCGCCGATCCCGAGCAGCAGGGCGAATTATTGCAGCTGCTTAAGGCGCGCCGACCACTCATACTTCGACCTTCTCCTGCGCCTCAGCTGATTGCCGCAAATAGCAGCACGCACTCCAAAGGCCACCATGCCGCATCAGGTCCTGGCGTGGTCGTTTCTGGACAAGCATGTCGCGACTCCTTCGGCATACACACGCCGATCCTCCCCATTATGCTTTCTGACAATGCCACGCCTGGCGCACCTTACGCTGCTGCTGTAAGACCGCAGCCATGCCTTGCCTCGTGGGAGCCCGTATTCGCCGGTGTAATGCTGCGGTGCGCCGGTGATGGATGCGAGCATGCGCGTGAGCCCCGGCAGTGCGGATTGCGGTGCTCAAAAAGAACGTGGCACCCTCTTGCGGTGCGCTCTTGGACCTTGTCCAGACGTCCTGCCTCTCGCACTTGATTGATTGCCTATCTGCGTTGCGCTATTGACACCGTGCCCCCCTTGCCTACATTGCTAGCCTGGTGACGAAAGCCTGTTTCACACTATGGATTCACCCGCCGACGACCCTTATGGGCGCCGTCCGCACGCTTCGTGGCAGACCATCAGGTCTACTAACACCTGGTCGACTAACGATACATATTCGATGATGGACAACAGGCCAATTTCTGACTTGGAACGGGCGAGGCTGAGACCGTTGTCGACGGAAGAGTTTCCTTGGATCTCAAGAGAGGTTGATACTGACAACCCATCATACGCACCAATCCGTGCTGCGTCAACACGAAAACCTCCAGCTTGGTTCCAGGAGGCGAGAGAAGAGGGCTCGAGTACGGAGATTTCGCGAGGGAATTCAACCCGATCTCACAATACAGCTCGCGAGAGTATTGTCGATCTCGCATATCTAGTCTCTGATCTTGATTTCTACGCTGGTGCTGTGCACGATTTCGGCCACGATGCCCTCAGCCCAGACTCATGGACCGCCCAAGACGAGCAAGACTGGCCCTTACCAGAGGATGCAGATGGATCCACGTTCGGCCAAATCTCCATCCTACGCAACAAGTCCAATGCGAAATCGATGGGCCGCAAACCGTCGACGAGGTCAAGGCGATCCGAGAAAGATACCTCTTTGGTGACATGGGACGGACCCGGCGACCCAATGAACCCCAAGAACTGGAGCCGACAGAGGAAGTGGGCGGCTACCATCACCGTCTCGCTTTTCACCTTCATTTCACCAGTTTCGAGTTCCATGATAGCGCCTGCGCTATTCGATATCGCAAACGAGTTTGGAGAAGACCCGAATTCCAGCACCATTCCCCTCGCGTTGTCGGTCTTCGTGTTGGGTTTTGCTATCGGACCGTTGTTCATTGGACCCATGTCTGAGCTCTTCGGCAGACGTATCGTACTGCAAATCAGCAACCTGTTCTACTTTGCGTTCAACTTGGGCTGCGGATTCGCGCAAAGTACTCCTCAGCTTATCGCTTTCCGCTTCCTGTCCGGCCTAGGTGGCAGTGCGCCCTTGGGTATTGGTGGTGGCGTTCTCGGAGACCTTTGGATGCCGCAAGAGCGTGGTCGAGCCATGGCCCTGTACTCACTCATGCCGTTGCTAGGACCTGCCATTGGACCCATTGCCGGAGGCTTCATCGCCGAGTACAGTGACTGGCGCTGGGTCTTCTACTCGACATGTATCGCTGCAATTGTCATTCAGATCATGGGTTTCTTCTTCCTGCAGGAGACATATGCAGCCGAGATCCTTCGTGTCAAGAAAGTACGACTGATCAAGGCAACTGGCGACTCGACGTTGCACACCGAGTTCGAGACGCCCAACCGTAAACTCAGCAAACATCTGGGTGCAGCGTTCGAACGGCCATTCCGTTTGCTCTTCACGCAGCCTATTGTCCAGATTCTGGCCTTGTACATCGGTTATGTCTACGGCGTCATGTACCTCGTGCTGGCATCTTTCCCAATGCTCTGGCGCAACCAGTATGGCATCAGGCGACCAAGCATCAGCGGTCTTAATTACATATCTCTTGGTGTCGGCTTCTTCATCGGCACCCAAATTGCTGCGTTCTCTGCAGATAAGATCTACAAGAGCCTCAAGGCTAAGCATGGCGGTGTCGGACGAAGCGAGTTCCGTGTTCCTCTCATGGTTCCCGGATCTTTGCTCGTCCCAATTGGACTATTCATCTACGGATGGACAGCACAAGAGGAAACGCACTGGATCGGACCAAACATCGGCGCCGCAATCTTCGCCGCCGGCAACCAGATGGTCTTCCAGTGCTGCCAAACATACATCGTCGATGCCTACACCCGCTACGCCGCGTCTGCAATCGCAGCCACGACGGTGCTCAGAAGTTTGGGCGGTTTCGCTTTCCCGTTGTTCGCCGCAGCCATGTACAGAGGTCTCGGCTACGGATGGGGCAACAGTGTGCTCGGATTCGTCGGACTGGCGATCGGATTCCCTGCGCCGATTCTGTTGTGGTGGTATGGTGAGAAGCTGCGCAAGAAGAGTCAGTTTGCGGCTGGCTAGACGAGCTTACTTAATAGATGAGATGAGATTGGGGGCCAAGATTACGAGAGACGACCTTTATCTGTAAATATCATTCGTGGACGATCTCGTTTCGATATTCTTAGCGCTTTTATGAATTGTAATTCTTCGTCTGTTCGATTTTCATTCTACTTGTGTATTCTGTGCGTATTATTGATAGTCAATTGCTTGTATAGTATCTAGTTAGTCTCACAAGTTTACATGCTCTCCATCGGGCAAATGTGAACCCTGTCAACCTGTCGGGCTGTGGCGTGTGATGAAGTCAGCAGCGGATCTAAGAACTTCGAACTTCGTGAAGCCGAATCCTACTCCGCCGCTACCATTGCAACACTACAATTGCACTCCAACAATGGCAGCCACTATCGCAAGAAGTCTGCGCTTAGCAGAGCCTAGTATCTGCAGGCAATGCGCAACCCTCCAGTCCCGCCGCACATTCGCCTCTCTCTCCCAGGACCCCAAGCGTGAGATCCGCTCCAGGACAGCCACCCAGGCTCTCAAGACCTCAACACCGTCTCAGACTACTTCGCCATGGGCCACACTGGGCAGAAGAGGCTACAAAACCGTCCAGGAAGCAAAGTCGCGGGCTAGATCAGGCGTACGCTCTTCCCTACCCTTTGCGCTCGGCCCATCGCACCCAGCATTCACAGAAACGCAAGCTAACGCATGACCCTCCCACAGCCCTTCTCCTGGCAAGCAGGCCTCCTCTTCCTCGCCGCCGGCGTCGGCATGACCTTCTACTTCCGCTACGAAAAAGCCCGCATGGCGCGCGCCCGCATCGCCGAAGCCAACAAGGGCATCGGCAAGCCGCTCGTCGGCGGCGCCTTCCACCTCGTCGACCACAACGGCAAGGACTTCACGCAAGAGGACCTCAAGGGCAAGTACTCGCTCGTATACTTTGGCTTCACGCACTGCCCGGACATCTGCCCCGAGGAGCTGGACAAGATGGCCGGCATGATCGACCAGGTCAAAGAGAAGCACGGCGATGGCGTCATGAGGAATGTGTTCATTTCTTGCGATCCTGCGCGCGATACGCCCGAGGTGATCCGCAGGTATTTGGCGGAGTTCCACGAGGATATTCTGGGCATGACGGGGACGTGGCAGGAGGTCAAGGATGTGTGTAAGGCGTACAGGGTGTACTTTTCGACGCCGGCGGATGTGAAGCCCGGGCAGGATTATCTGGTGGATCACAGTATTTACTTCTACCTTATGGGTGAGTTTGGAAGATTCTGTGGGCATGGGCATACGATGGCTGACTTTATCACGCAGATCCTGAGGGCGACTTTGTCGAGGCCATTGGACGCAACTTCACCGTTGATGCCGCTGCCAAGGTCATCAACGACCACATCTCCGACTGGAAGGGCAAGATCGACAGGTCATGAAGACCGCAGAACTGATGTGGATGACTATGTAAGATATTGTAATACTACATGTAGAACCCAACCAACCCGGAATACGTTACCATTTGCACGCGTAGCAGTGAAGGATAGTCGAGGTTCGGCAAGATCATAAGCAAGGAGAAAGAATAGATATTTCGCAAGTCGAGAATGCTCGTACGAAAGAAACACTCGTCTCTCGCAAGAAGCGAAAAACTGCTGTCCCCAGCCGAGTTTTTCTGCTATGGAAACCCAGCTCGATATTCGCAGCGCTTGCAAGATTGATGTGCGTCGGGCGCACATCCAGCCCTCAAGCATTCTCCCAACCAAGCATGTGCTTGGTCGTTCAGCTCCCAGCGCATCCGTTCGTGGGCTACGGCATTGAAGCTGGCCGAGCAGATTTTCGAGCTCTACGGACAGGTTGTCGCGATCTCTAGCTTTTAGATCGAAATTCCCCTGATATACCTCGCTCAAGTAGCCGTTCGCGTAATCATTGGTAGGAAAATTGGTGTAGCTGGAACAAGTCAAGACGCGAGACGCTTAGTCCGAGCCAAAGCTAGACAGACCCTGGCCGAGAGACCTCACTCAGGAAAAGCCACGAGCCGATTTTTGGCAAGTGAAGTGAAAGTGAACAGATGGAAAGAAATCACACGTTTTCGATACAAGAGGAAAGCAACCTTCACCACCCTTTTCCCTATTCCATCCAGCCGTCATCAATCGCCGTCTGGACTCGGCTTCAAACCCATCATTAATAAAAAGAGGATGCTCATGTAAGACCAACGATACCTACCGTTTTTTTGGTCGAGCCTCTCCCCCATCATCATCCCGATTTCGTCAAACCTCGCGCGTGAAAATGCCAGAACAACGCCCAAACAGCAAGGAAATAACAACAAAGAAAACGCCTCGCTCCTTGACTTATTGCTCTATGCAGAAGGCAAATCTAAGACAAGTGAGCCTCTCTCCTCAGAACTGTACGGAAAAGCAAGACAACCACTCCCATCGCTAATGCAGGATTTTGTGCGCGCGTTCGCCCAGAGAATGCAAATGCAAATGCAAACGAAACACGCTCGCTCGTCCCATTACTCCTTCCGCCTTGGAATTCTTTTCTTTCACTCTCTCTTTCTCTCTTCTATTGCTCGTGCAGCCAGAGCCCAGGCTCCGATTGTACTCGAGACTGGTACCTTCTCCGCAGGGACGACGCACCATCGCCGCCATCAAGCCCGCCAGCGTGCACGTCCGCGCAATCCAGCAGCACAGGCCTTAGCCTCTGCACCGTTACCGCGAGCGCAACGTCCAGGGCATCGTCGCTTCGCCTGGCTAGGGGTGTCGAATGACGACGACGATGCTCATGGCGGGGATAGCCGTCAAGCAAGTCCTGCAGAGCCTCAGACGAACTCTACTCGCCTGCGGTACGTCTCGAGCTGCGCTCCTCTTCCTCTTCGAGCACGTCGCTCAGTCTGGTGGGGTGGTGGTGCGCTGTGCGCAAGGTGTCCCAGTCGCCGTAGCCTTCGCCTTCGTAATCGGGGTTTGGCGGTTGGCCTGGCTGTTGCTGTGGCGGGGGAGACGGCTCATATGAAGCCATTGCCTGTGCGCTCGTGGCAGGGATCGTAGGTGCCTCTGGCAAGATCTGGCCACTGACGGCTCCCGAAGTGCGATAGCGAGCAGCGAGCTCGGCTTCGCGGCGGATGTCGGCTTCGGTGTCGTAGTCGTCTTCCTCGCTGATGGGCGAGTGATGCGGTTCATGGCGGTAGCCGGAACCTTGGGCGATTGGATACTCGCCTTCACCCTCACTTGTGATGTAGCTAGACTGCTGGTGCAAGTTCTGCGAGGTCAGGTCAGGCTGCGAGGAGTGCAGGTAAGTCTCCTGCGGCTGGTGTTGGTAGAATTGACCATCAGACGAAACGATCGGCATGTTGTCGTGAGGAGACGATGTCTGGCGGTGGCTTGCAGAACCAGGGCGCTGGCCTGCCATTGGAATTGCAGTCTGCGCTGACGCACCACTTGCAGCACTTGTTGTACCATCGTGAGGGCTGCTGAGTGGGTATGGCTGGTAGGTGCCGGCGGCGAGCGAAGATACATCAGGCTCGCTGCGCATGGGCTGCTGCTGCATGAATTGCTGTTGTTGCTGCATTTGCTGATGCTGCGCAGGGTCATAGTGCGCCCGCTTGCTTTCCGTGAAAGGATCGGTGTTTGTAGGTGAGTGGTCTTCTCGATAGTACTCTTCCTGGCCTGGATCCTGCAAGCCAGCAGCTGGAGCGCTGCCGTATTGCATACCTTCACTCGTTGCTGGGCGTTGTGGATTCGCGCTTCCAGTCCTACTCGGGCCACCAAAGTATGGAACAACTTGCACGCCGCTCACAACGGTGACTCTACCGGCCTTGAGGCTCTCTGCGAGGTCCAACGATTCCTGGTTGCGTCGGCCCAGTTCTTCCCAAGCACGACGGGCTTCCTCTTTGGAGATCATGAGTTCACGTCTCATTTCCGCTACTTCCCTTCTCGCGTTCTCCGCTGCGATGTCGCTCTCAACACGCTGCTTGGCGGCATTCTGGCGCTCTGATCGTTCGGCGAGCAATTGCTGTTCGAGTTGCGCCTTAGTTTCTTGGTTGCGTTCTGTGTCCGCTCGAGTTTCAAAGAACCATCGTTGGAACTTGCGCTCACTGCTTGCACGCAACCGTTGCAGTTCAACCACTGCATGGAACAGATTTGCGCCTGCCGCAGACAGATCCGTAATCTGCCGGGACATTGCCGAAGCTGAGGGAACACTGCGTTGTATGTCTTCAGCATCGCTTTCAAGCTTCCGAAGCCAGTAAGATGTGAGTCCTTCCCAGTGAGAAGACAATTGCTCCCAGCGTTCAAATGCATGAGGGAACGTCGAGCTTTTTGAACCTTGCCCTTCACCCACATTAAGAGGCGGAGGTGGTTGCACTGACGGCGCTCCAGCCAGAGGAGCACCAGCTCCTGCTTGTTGTTGGCCGCCTGAAGTTTGGCGCGATGTGGGCCCTGATTGACTGACGGGACGACGAGTCGGTCCTGCAGTCGCATGAGCAGGTCTTGGTTGGTCTTGAGCGACACTGGTTGACGCAGCACGTCGATGATGTCCACTTGCACTTGATCCAACGGGTCCACCGGAGACGTACCCTGAATCACCAGCGACAGTGCCACCTCGTCCTGTTGGGACGCCGTAATCCGCACCACTAGCGACGAATCCACTGCCACTCAGTCTGCTCCCAGGAACATTTCCTTGTTGGGCAGCAAAGTCTGACGCATACTGAGACTGCGCCGTATTATAACCTGTCGTGCCAGCAGCTCTCCGCTCAGCACTGTATCGTCTCTCTTCGGCCAATTGAGCTCGTCGTTGCTCTTCCGCCTTGGCCTCTTCCTGCCTCCTGGCTTCCCTCTCTTGTCGATTGCGCATCACATCACGCGGAGTCTTCAAACCGGTCGGTGTACCCGAGGGTACTGGCACAGGGCCACCGGTTCTTGCCCCGCCGTTGGATGCTCTCCCACCACCCAGATCAGACATCTGGGCCAACTCCTCGTCAAGATCAGCACTGAACGGATTTGGCTTGCGAAGGGCTTCCTCAAGCGCGTATAGTACTGCCGAATGAGTGCGGTTGGATATGCGAAGAGCGGGGTGTGGGACGAAATCGGCCGGACGTGCTGATGCGGCTCGTCGATGGTGAGGCGATGCGTCTCTAGCGTACGGTGAAACGGTTCGGTGTGTTCGCTCAGGCTGCGGCGATAGGTTGCGCGTGGGCGAATCGGCGGAGCTTGCTCTCACGTGCGACTGCTGTTTCGGCGAATCGAATCGAGGCGTGCGCCGGAGAGTGTTGACGCTCCCGGAGGAAGACGAGGGTCGCGAAAAATCAGACAATTGCTGGCGATAGTACGCGGAGGCCTGCTCGTTGCGTTTCCGGATCAGGGGTGTCGTAAGACGGTCGTTGGGCTCGTGTCGGTCGTTAAAGTCGCTGAAGCGTATTCGCGACACGGCGACGAGCGGGGAGGGCTGTCACGGGCGATTAGGCAGGTCGCGGGTCAAAGTAAGCTGGCAGATAGATGCGGCGACAGCAATAGCAGGTGCGGTGAGTGTATTCGGGGACCAATGGATCACCGCGCCGCAATGCGCGGGCGGCGGAGTGTCTTTGGAGGATGTGCGAGGGTGTTGCTCCGCTGTTGGCGGGCGGTGGAGTCGAGGTGGTGGACCGGAGGAGTGACTTGTACTGCGAGTGGGGAGAGTGAGCGCGCGACAATAGGCATGGTTTGGTGTCGAGAGGCGAGAGACGCGGCGAGGCGAGCGAGTGCGCAGCGCAGTGCAGCAGGAGCAGGGTGAGAGGTTGCTCGTTGGGTTTATTCGAGAGGCTGGTCGATCTGACGTGGGTGCTTAAACTAAAGCTCGAGCTCGCTGGCTAGCTGTGGCTGGGCTTGCGCTGTGCTCGCTCTCTCACCTGCTGCTGCCCATCACCCGCCCACTCGCTCGCTCGTTCGCTCTCCAGCTACCGAGAGATGCATGGCGGCAACTTACCTTTGACCGTTTCTTAGGCGCGCGGATAATATTTGCAATAGTTGCTGCTGCTGCCCGCTGCCGCTCTCGTGTGGGATTGAAACAGACAGTGCTCAGGAAGGGTATATGCGCGTGGATTATGCGAGGAGTCGTCGAGGCGTGTGCTTCTTGTGCCGTGTGTGCAATCAAAATGTGTCGTGTCGTGCCTTATGCCGGTGCCGGTGAGCTGGTGCATGCGCTGGCAGATAGTAAGGTACCCTTTTTATTAGTCGGTGAGCAGGGACGAGGACGAGCAACCTTGGAAGTCCAAGTCCAAGTCTCTCTCCTCTCGCAAACTCGACTCGTGAGAAGTTGGCTGGCTAGGCGGGAAAAAGTGCTGCTTCGTTTGTCCAGTCGTTTGCCCCGTTTCAAGAAGTGTAGTAAGAACGACAACAGCACTGCAATAATACCAAGAACAAGCGAACGAAATTCCTCGTTGCCAATCGCACCACCTGTTCCTTTGCCCGTTTCCCTTTCCTGACTATCCCTCTTCCTTCCTTCCTGTTTTGCGTCACACCCCGGCGCCTGTTCTCCGCTGCCTTGCCTGCTTGCATGCAAGTCCACATGGAATCAATTCGATCAATCTCGCTCAACCTGCGCCACAGGAGACCAGAGGGAGACAAGAAAGCCAACAGAACACACCCCGACCACTTACTCTTCAACTCGTATACCACCCTCGTACAAACGCCCAAACGGCGGTGGTCATCAATCGTCAATGCGTTCAGTGATCGCAGTAGTGTCAAACGCACGATGATGATGATGATGCTTTGCTCACGCTGGGCCAGCTGTGGCCGTGCTGCCAGCGCAGAGCCCGGGCACACATCGCTCATACCCCTGTCGTTCATCGGCTGGCGATCCCCGAGCCCATCATCCTGGTCCACAAGTCTGTGAGCAGCGCCCGCTCAGCCCAGGAGCCGAGGCCGAGATGGTACGAGCAAACGCAATGTGATGGAATTACAAAAACGTAGAATCGAAGCATGGAGGGTAGAAATAGGAGAAGTCGTAGGAGACAGAAGTGCTAAAGACACTTTTTTTTCTGCTCCTGTCTTGGTGGTGTGCAGCTTGCGGCCCAATCATAGCTGCAAGTAAGCTATAGAGCACGTGTGCAGCTGGCGGGGAGAGCTGTTGCGGGTAAGCAAGTAGGTACAGCGCTGTACATGCACATATTCACTCAGATCTTGGTACGGGGAGTGGAAGCAAGCATGTATGATGCCATCTCCCGAGATGGATGTGTGTCCACGTCTCTGCTTGTTTGCAGGAGCGAAACGGAGAAGCATGTGGGAGAGATTTGGTTTCATCTCTCTCCTCGAGTTCATGCATCTACCCACGAACCCGGGAGCACACGGGGTTCTCTTCAACCCCCTACAATTTACAGATGAACTTATCCACTGTGATGTGACAGGATTGCGGTTTTCCCAGACACTCGGTGCCTGGTGGCCGTTGCGCCTTTTCCCCCTTCCTCCACACACACCAAGCGAAGCCACGAACGGACCACAAACACTGGTGTACCGAGATTTGATATCGCGCCACCCTGGTCGTTACGTCTCAGATCACAAACAGCCCGGTGGGGGGAAGGAAGTCATGTTTATCTCAAGGCTATTTGCATCCATAACATGAACGAAGAAGTCGTGACTTTGATCATATCTTCATTATTGAGAATTGTTCAAGGATGCTTCAAGGAACGGCAGCGTGACATCAGTTCAGGCATACTTTCGTACCTGTAGATCCCGGCCTAGTGCCAGAAAGGTAACCGATTGGTTTCTCGAACTACACGTCCCGATTGACACGATTCGGGGATAGCATTGCGCAGTAAAAATGCTACCACAACACGGGTTTACAACGCAGGCTGACTACCATTCGCTGGATGTTCACGCCTTAGGGCCATACATACTGTAGACGGACGTGAGGGCTGTGCAACATGCATGCAAGCCTTGCGCCACCGCCGGAGACCAACACCATATCTTTCGGCTATCAGCTCCAGAGCTATACGGCCAGATTTCTCCCTCCGTCACGTCCACATCTTTTCGCCGTCGCATAAAAAGCATACAATGCGTGTCCTCAACACCGAGACGCTGGACTTCCGGGAGTTTCCAGATCTTCCAGACAAACCTTACGCAATCCTCTCGCACCGATGGCGCTCGACGGAGGTCACCTACAAAGAATACCGCAAGAGCCGCGACTCGCTCCAGCATCTTCCCGGGTACAAGAAGGTCGTAGACTTCTGCTGTATCGCTCGACAACGAGGATTTCGTTACGCTTGGGTCGACACCTGCTGCATCGACAAGCGCAGTAGTGCCGAGCTCTCGGAGGCTATCAATTCCATGTACCGGTGGTACAAAGAGAGCGCGGAATGCTATGTCTACCTCGAAGACTATCGTCCGTGGGATCCGAGCTCGTTTGCGGCGTGCGAATGGTTCAAGCGAGGGTGGACGCTGCAGGAACTTCTGGCTCCCAGACACTGCGTATTTTTCACGGCGGATTGGCATGTCATTGGGCACAAACACTTCTGGCTCAGCTCGGGGTGTGCTTGTGAGGGCGGCAATAGCAATAACAGTAACAACGGAAGCAGCAAGCCCACGAGCTCCGATCACGGACCACACCTCTTAGAGCAGCTCGTCGCCGCCACCAAGATCCCAGGCTCCATGTTGACAGGCAACACAAAGATAAGCACAGCCAGCGTCGCACAACGCATGAGCTGGGCCTCGCACCGTTCCACCACGCGCATAGAAGATCAAGCCTACAGCCTCCTCGGCATCTTCGATATCAATATGCCACTACTGTACGGCGAAGGCGCCAAAGCTTTCCGCCGCCTGCAAGAAGAGATTATCCGGACCCGCAACGACCCTTCTATATTTGCCTTTGGCAGGGACCAGCTGATGTATCCATCGAAGGTAAACGATTCAGTGCTCGCGGAGTTTCCGGATTATTTCTGGCAGGGCGGAGATGTCCTGACGAGCATATACTTCTTCGACGAACCGTATGCTATCACAAACATGGGCTTGCGTGTCGTGACGCGGTCGTACAAAGCGCTCCGGCTGCTGGAACCCTCGGGGATCCGTTATGCCATTTCGGTTGCTAATGTCCATCGGCCAACTTCCGGCAGTCAGCTTCTTGGAACATTGTATCTTGTCGTCCGGCAAGCGCACTCCTGGAGGGAAGGCCACTACATTCGCGTCAGCGTGGAAAGTTGTACAATGAGTCCGCCGAGATTGAATGGATTGGACTGGGAGCCCGAGGGCTCTCGCTTGTTTTATATTCAGATGTAAATTGACATTGAACGACAGCAGGGGAGCCCGTGAGTCCGTCATATCACACGCGTCTGAGACAACATCAGCTGACGGGCACCTGCATAGCCGTTCCTGTACGGCACAGCAATGAACTCCTGCTTTCTGCATTGCACCTTATGTATCGGCCAGGCATGTTCCTGCATCCAGTCGTGCCAGGATGATAAGTTGTCTTGCCAAGATGTCACATTCGATATTCATTGCCCACATGAGCTCTCTGCCACGCCACGTAGGGCCAACCAAGTCGATTCTCCCTTCCATCAACAGATCGTGCTTTCCAACTTGGTCCCATTAACACAGAGTAGATACCATGATGATCAGGCTTTTGGTTGCATCGATTGATTTCCACCGACGCTGCGAGTCGGAGGCAATGCTTCTGTTTGTAGCTACGTCTGTCTATGTCTGTGCAACCTTAGCGCTGACTCAGCAATGCTTGTGAAAAGGGCCGCCTACTGTTTCCAGCTGCAAATACCTATTGCGTTCATTGCATGGATAGGGGAGAGGTGTTTCAAAAGAGAGAGAAGAGTGTTCTTCCTCTGAAGCACCGAAGATAATCCCCAGAAGACCCTTCCGCTCCAAACAAACAACGCTGATCATGTCCACGATCGGGCATTGCATCTCATCATATTGGCCCGAGCCTCAACACACGGCACGTCATCGGGTAATCATTCGAACATCTCAACACTACATACTACAGTATCCCGCAAGCCGGGCTGGTGGTGCTTGATTGTGTGGAGCCACAGCCTTGCGCGCCTCTCACATCGCATCATCGCTTCTCAGACGCAGCTAACATGTGAAAATCAGACTTGACTCAATCGTCTGCTGGCGTCACGACCGCCTACAGGAACGATGGACATGGCCGTGCGCTCCTGGTTGCGATCTCAACGGCTGCACTCAATCGCGTATCGCAACTTTGACCTGAAATGCGTAATACGGCCAGACCCCGGCGGGTTGGCCAGTGCAAGATCAGACGTCGATGGTAGATCACGGTCCTGAGCAGAGGCACTCCAAACATGGGTCCTCGGGCTCGCTGTAGTACTCTCTTGTACACACAACCATGTACCGCAAGGACAGCGGGGCACCACAGCAGAATGATTGCATCTCAGCGCTTCTCCAACTCGTTCAACTGCCTGCAGATGCCTCTCCGACGTTCACAAAGCAACATCCAGTGCCGGTCCTGAGCCACTGGTCTTGCAATGTCTTCACCCTGTCACATGCTCTCTGGCCCTGTCTGGTGCAAATCGCTTACGCGAGATTCTATGACGGAGCGAGTCTCCCGTTCGCAGCAACTCTGCTTCTCTTCGCCGGGGCACACCTCAACATGATCGCGAGGGAAGGTACGGTGCTGATCAATCTCGGTGCGAAGTAAGGACCAAACCATTCGTGAGCGGGGATGAACTTCGACTGATTCGCAATCTGCCAGAGTCGGCTTCCTCGACGGCGACCAACACGCCCGAGACCCAGTCACGCACGACAACTTCCCCAAAACCCTCTTCACCGTCCTTTTCTTCTCCGTCCTCCGACCCTTGCTGCTCGTCTTCGTGTCCGGCCGCCTTGACAACTGGGACTTTACCACCATCAGCCCCTGGCTCCCCCTCGAACTCCTGCTATATGGCATCATCCTTGACTTCTGGTTCTACGCTTACCACCGCGCGTGCCACGAAATCGGGCCTCTCTGGAAATACCACAAAACGCACCACACCACCAAGCACCCCATCCCGGTCCTGTCGAGCTTCTCCGACATCGAGCAAGAGCTGGTGGAAATTTTCGCCGTGCCGTTGGCGTCTTACGTGACCGTCAAGTTCGGCCTCGGACTGCCGATGTCCTTCTACGACTGGTGGATCTGCCAGGCGTTCATCCTGTTCGCGGAGGTCATGGGGCATTCCGGCCTGCGGGTTTATGCCGTCACGCCGGGACTTGCGTCTTTCGTGTTGGGGTTCGTGGGCTGTGAGTTGATCATCGAAGACCACGATTTGCATCATCGCAGAGGGTACAGAAAGAGCGGAAATTACGGGAAGCAGACGAAGCTGTGGGATCGATTGTTTGGGACTGCAATGCCGCGGGTTGAATCGGAGAACGTGGACTTCAATCACAGGGTGCACATGCCTTTCTTTTGAACGATGACTAGTCCCAATGCCGCCGTATGACCGGCCTCGCAGGGTCCCAAGGGCCGTGGATCTCGTTCTTGTACCGCTGCAGCCCAATTAGCCACCAGCTTGTTGCTCCCATGCCCAGAAGCGTCACAACACCACCGAGGATAACGCCCAAGACAGCATATCCCAGTCCGCCTCCAGAAATGACCATGCCCAGTCCGCCAGAGGCGAGCACGATCAGAAAGATCGTCAGAGTGAGATGAAGTGGCCAGGAATGGTGCTTAAGATGTCGACGGAAGACAGGGAAAAGACCGAAGACTTCGATGCTGAACAGAGTCAGACTGAAGACGTGTGTTGTCGAAGGCAGTCGTGAGGCGAGGACTGTGCTGGCCATTAAGGCTGCATTTGTAGAGAGCGACGCTGGGAATCTGTGGAGGACGTTAGCATATTTCCCGTCGTCTGTCAGAGTTTGGCGATACACACTTTGCCTCAGGGCCAGCCCCGTAATCAAACGTGAAAACATTGATACACATTAACCAGCTGCTCAGCGCCCAAATACTGTCACTGCTTGTCGACTTGGTGAGTGACTTCAAGATTGGCGAGAGGCCAAGGAGAGAAAAGTAGATGAGGATGGCCGACTTTGCAGTAGCCAAACGCTCGATCATCTTTGGTGAGAGGGAAGACGGGCGGCTGTTGTAGGGCGGAATGTATGTCGGCGATGGTGCAGGACTTGGGTACGCATCACCGTTTGGCGCGAGAGGCTCTCGCGGTGATTGTGGCTGCGATAATCCTACCACAGATGTGATGCTAGGGTTCCTCGAGTGTACTCGTGATGGAGCCCCATTTGTTGAGACCGCCGGTTCTTTGGGTAAGAATCCAGCGTCCAGGGACGCAGGTGTGCCAGCATCAAGGTCCTCTTCCCTGAGCTCCCCAAAGCCCTCACTCCTGTCAAAGTCTCCAACATCATCGGCCTCCTCTTCCATCGTATGCCAATAGTCCCTCAACACCCAGCCAGCGACTGTGCCAAACGTGGCCCATCCCACCACTGCATTCGGGCTCACTCGCTCCTGAAAGATGCCGGTAAAGCAGCTCACGAAGATAATCACAGAGCACACGTGCTGCACAATAATCGTACTATCCGCAACCAACGTCCAGAACTCATACGGCTGCAAGCGCGGATTGCGCTGCAAATGGTCCAGGAATGTCTCCTCATCGGTGTAATTGTCGGGGTAGCTCTGCTTCACCCACAACAACTTCTTCCAGGGCCGATGGCGGCGTCGACTGCTACTGCGTCCACGACGCTTCTCGCGGTGTTTGCGGGTGGCATTGCCTGTGTTGACGAGATGTGCGGTTGCGGCCGTTACGGTGTCACTGCGGCCTAGCGGGCTGCGAGAGCGCGGCTGCTGGTATGGAGGAGAAGAGCTTGGGAAAGCATCTTCGGGTCGCAAGTGTCGAGATGAAGGTGCGCGAGGATATAAGTGATCAGACTGGAATGAGCTCGTCCTCGAGGAATGAGTTGTCGCCGGCGGCTCGAAGGACGGCATTGGAGAGGTGCGCGCAAGGCTCGCGTGAAGTCGACGAGGGTCGGGAATCGATACGAGAGTGGGCCGCCGCTCGCTGGCGTGAGCGCTCGCTGGTCCGGGGAAAGAAAGACATTGAAACTTTCTTGTCTTCTTCAGGACTTGTTCTTTACCTTACTTTCCACCATGAGGATCACCATCTCTATGATGAGCTGAGGGTTCCCATGATTTTGCACAGGTAAGCAATCCCTTCACATTCCGCCCTTCCCGACGCAGCTATAAGGATGAGAAATTATACAAAAATATATGATAGGAAGAGTATGAGCTGCATAGCAGTATTGATTACTCAACAAACAAATAATCTCTGATCTCAAAGCTGCTGCACAACTATATTCGATGATTCCTTGTCTGGACTTTTTCCTAACATAGAGTCACAGGTCCATGATCTATCCGTCGCTATTGCTGCACCGTCGAGTCTGCGACTCCCTGACGCTCTACAGCTTGGATCTGAACAAACTGCTGAGCCAGCTCCCCTTAACTGCCGATGTAGGTGGTAGATATTGCTCCAGCTCAGCCGTGTTGAGCCACGACATGTCGCCGCGAACTTCGTTGAGATCTGTGATGCCACAAAGCCTCATGGCCGTCTCCAGTTCATCTCGCAAGACTATGACATCGTCAGTAGACTCCTATAGCTTGCTTCAATATGTAAGACTTACTATCCGCACAATGCTCCACTCCTTCTGTGTCGTACATGACCGAACACTGGAATGGTCTGCCAACACCAATCCCCTTCGCACCTAGCAGTACGGCTTTGAGCACATCTGAACCTCGGCGGACACCACCATCGACCAGGACTTCCATTTTGTCGAAAACTTCAGGGCAATCTCGGCGAATCTCAAGTAGAGTCAGAATGGTTGCTGGTGCACTATCGAGTGCTCTTCCACCGTGGTTCGACACCACTATGCCGTCGCAGCCCAGATCCAGCGCTGTTTTAGCATCCGCAGCGGACTGGATGCCCTTCACAAGGATCGGCAATTTCGTGTGCTTCCGTAGCCAAGGCAGGTCATCCCACGACAGAGCCCAATCAATGAACGATCCAGTACTCCTCGCCAACCCGCCACCCTTCTTGTCGACTGCTGACTGCGCTCCGTTCTGGTAGACGCTGACATTGACTTGCGTCTTGATCCTCTCGTCCGCTTCACGCTTCGACACAACCGCCAAATCCGCCGTCACGAATAGCGCCTTGATCTGCGGCAATGCTTGCAGTTGCTTCAGCACGGCCTCGGTCTTGTGCCGTTGCTTGTCAACGTATAGCTGGAAGAAGAAAGGGTTTCCTTCGCCGCTCTCCACAATCTCTTCGACGCTCATTGATGCCGTCGTGGAGACACAATGCACTATACCCGCAGCCTTCGCTCCACGCCCAAGCGCGGCCTCGCCTTCTGGACCCGCTTGCTTGGCGATGCCCATGGGACAAATCCAGACCGGCATCTCGACGTCGACGCCCAGCATGCGCATCTTCGTATTGACAGCACTGACATTCCGCATGACCCGAGGTCTGAACCACAAACGCTGCCAGAACGTCTTGTTCGCATTGAGCGTCAGCAAGTCATTCGACGCGCCCGAGACATAAGCATTGGCTTTCTGACTGCCCGATTTCGCGAACGCTTTCTCGAAGTCGTCGAGGTTGATGATGGACGAGAGGGGCGGCTTCTCGTTCGGATCCGGTTGAGAGGCGGTCTCTACTTTTTGTGCGTCCAGCCAGGTATCGGTGATGGTGCTGGTGTCGAAGTCGCCCTTTTTGTCGGACGGCGAGAGTTCTTTCTCGATGAGGTTGGCGGCGTGGAAGTCGTTGTAGGTTTTGCTGCCGTCTTTGCCGGCCCATTGGTAAATCACTGGTGAGGGCGTTGTTAGCTAGTTTCTGTAATTCTGTGAGTGTGGCGAAGGACTTACTGTCAGGTCCACCCGGGTGGTTTGGAGCAAATGCGGTGAGGTCGTACACTTTGCCATTCACCACTATCCAGCAATCGTCGGGTTTGGCATGCTTGTCGAGCTCGGCGACTGATATCTTGCTGTCTGAGGTCATTGTGGTGGTGCTGAAGCTGCAATGATATGGTAAAGTTCGGGCCACGTGCACTTTCTATCCGTTGCCTGTAAACGTTGAAACAATGGTATCTCACGGTTCGATAATGTATTCACAGCGCGGGAATAAAATGCTGACCTACACGATGGTGGAGGGAGGCGTGCTCGCTGTCGATCACTGTCCCCACGCCTCCGCACTTTCGTTGTTCGGTGTGGTGATTGCCGAGGCTGCGTACCTACTATGCATCGACTTCACTCACAACTTCTGCGTATATATCTCCTGCTCGAAATATCGCATACTGATAGTGACAAGTTTGTGGTGATCTATCGGAGCCGAGCTTAGAGCCACATTCGATGTAGCGTTCCATAGCGATGATAGATTTTCTCCACGCGACAGGCTATACATGATCGAACTCTTATACATAAACAGATTTCAAATGATTGGCTCATTGATATAGAACCTGATCTTGTGACTGATCGGGCTTGCTTTTTTGGCCGATGAGCGTCAAACCATTGACCAATCTTCGACAACGTGACGGGCTGTATTGACTTTGTAGCTTGAGGACGTTCTCCACCAGTAGCATGAACCGGATGCCGAGATTCTGGGTAGCGTATCACTCCAATCCTTCCTAGAGCAACCGCACAGGCACGACATGAATCTCATGTCTTGTGGTTGTAAGCCACCGATGATAGCACTCATAAGATTTGATGAAGTGTCGATCAACACGAATACGAGACGCCTTTGAGTGCGTAGTTTTCGACCCTAACCCTACGTATGTAGTTTCTGGTTCTTTCGGTAGGTATGAAGAGGGCCATGAACCGTTTGCACCTTCGAGTTTTTCAAGAGTGAATTCGTGTTCTTCAAACGACAAAACGTCTCACCTCACGAAGATACTCTGCTCATGGTCGCTTCGAGTCTGCTATGAGCATGGCTGAATTGTGCGCAGGTAAAAGTGCTATAATCGTCACAAAAGCGCAGCCAGAAATATGGAATTCGGGGTAAGATGTGCACGAGTGATTGCTTCGTCCAAGAGCCGTCGACATATGAAGGCGTAATACTGGAATACAAGGTACTCTGCGTTGCGGCTGAACAGATCGGAAACCCACCTTCGCGTTGCACGTGACCGACCTAGCGCTCGGCTCCTTCAAAACCTCCTGCAGCTTGCTGACAACCTTGTCTCTCGGTACACAACCTCAAACGCTAGACACCAGCGGCGCAGAAATTGTCCAGCAACCACTGGTGCATATTGGCTGTCTGGCTTGTTGCACGAGCTTGCCCCCACTGAGACTGGGGTTGCACCACCCAGCAATGTGGTAGCGGTACTATAGGAGATGGCTCTGGAGCCAGGTTTCATATGGGATGATCTCCCGAACATGCAGGTGGCAGCTGCAATGCCACTAACCTATCAAAGGTACAGATAACGCACGGAATAATAATGAGGAGTCGTAAAGGGCGCTCCGACCATCTCTTCCGTGTAACATGAAGCTGCATCGCTTAATAAACTCACCAGAAACGCGCATAACAGCGGATGGCGGCTCTACTAAGCTAATACATATTCTGCGAGGATGCCTCCTTCTTGAATATACGTTCTTGCTTAGCACGAGTCGAATTCACTATCGAACAAGCGGCAAAGTAAAATACCAGTTATGGAAGCCAGTCTTCAAAGGACATCTGCTACTGGACCTCTGGTCTCAGCTACAACCTATTCGCAAAAGCCTAAGCATGCACATTCCCCTACAACAACAGCGCTCCGTGGGAACAACGATAGAAGAAGTCGCGACATGCCAGCTTTGCGCCACAAAGTAGATCGTCACATTGTCCCGATTATGTTCCTTTGCTATCTCATGAACTTTATCGACAAAGTAGCGCTCAATGTACGTATTGGAGGCTGTAACAATATCTTTACTCTATGATACTGATATGACGGAAAGTACGCGGCGGTCATGGGCCTCAACAAGGATCTAAGACTCCAAGCGAACGAGTTCTCGAATGTAGCGACTGCATTCTTTGCTGCATATCTGATCGCTGAAATACCCACTAGTAAGCTCGCATTCCAAGCGAGGTTCAACTTAGGCCGAACTGACATTTACCAATACAGTCTACATCTTGACGAAAGTCCCAGCAGGCAAATGGCTTGGAATCAATGTCGTACTTTGGGGCATAGCTACTGCTTGTACTGCGGCTGCTACTAACTACACCACTCTGCTAGTTGCTCGCATCTTTCTGGGGATCTGCGAAGCACCAGTCGTACCAACTTTGACTCTGGTGAGCAGTCAGTGGTACACCAAATCTGAGCAAGGCCCACGGTTCGCCTTCTGGTATTGCGGGCTTGGTATAGGCCAAATCGTCGGAGGACTTTTGTCTTTCGCATTCCAGCATGTGACGAGCCTGACGTTTCAGAGTTGGAGAATGATGTTCGTTGTTCTGGGATGCGTCACTGTCGTGTTGGGCTTCACGGCCTTCTTCTTGGTTGCGGACTCACCATTGACCGCAAGATTCTTGAGCGAAGACGAAAAGGCTACGATCACACGGCATGTGGCTCAAGAGACAACAGGCGCTGTGGGCTCTGGATTCAAGCCCAAGCAGCTTGTCGACGCTCTCACAGATCCGCAGCTCCTGCTCCTGTGCTTAATGACAATCTTGGTATGCCTACATGACAGTTTGGCAGATTTGGCGCTGACATCCGCACAGCCTAGTATATCCTCCGGCGTTGTCACCACGTACTCAGCAACCCTGATCAGGAACTTCGGTTACACGCCAAAAATCGCCGCGCTTCTCAACATTCCTTCCGGAGCAGTCTCAGTCGCCAGCACCCTTGCAGTCGGCTACGGCACCCGCAAAACCTCCCACCGCTGGGCGTGGTTCGTCGCAACCTGCATACCGGGCATCATCGGAGGCGCACTCATGAGCTTCTTGCCCCAAACCAATCAGGCTGGACTCCTTGCGGGTGTTTACATGGTGAACTTCATAGTGCCGACTGTGATGATCGCGTACCAATTCGCGGCTGCGAACACTTCCGGTCGGACGAAAAGAGCTTTCAGCACGACGTTGATGGCTTTCTCTTTTGGAGTGGGAAACATCATCGGGCCACAGACTTTTCGGGCGCAAGATGCGCCGCAATATTTACCCGCTAAGATCACAGTGTTGGTCACACAAAGTGCAGGCGCAGTGTTAGCAGTGTTTCTGTTCGGCTACTACACATGGTCAAATCACCGTCGTGGCCAGCGGCGATCCGCCGCACGAGATGACATTGGTCCGGTTGTCGAAGATCGATGCGACATGACCGACAGGAAGAGCGTAGCGTTCAGATATGTTTACTGAACATTGTAGTAGGATTCATAGGATCAAAGGGCTTGTACGACCCTGGCTAGCCCTCATATTCAAGTCATCCTTCACAATGACGGAATGATTTATCTCCGGTGCCCTCTACTGACCAAACTCCGGCGTTGCCCTTGTATACAGTATCATCAACCTTGCCTAGCGAGACGACGACCCAATGAAAAGCACTCTGCATCTCGGCTATACCATTCGCTCGTGACAGGGGTGTGCAGTAGCGTTCTTCAGGACCCACAACAAACACTATAAGGCACCAGGGTCCTCGTGTTTTGCTGTGTTGTTCAAGGCCGTCGCCTCTTCGTTGCAAGCAGTCGATAACGACGAATCCACTAACCTAGAGACTCTTCACCATGGCCAACAAGCCTCATGTCCTCATTGTCGGCGCTGGAATGACTGGTCTCTTACTGGCACAAAAGCTAAAGAGCCACGGCATCTCGTTCAGCATCTACGAGCGTGATTCAAGCGCAGACTGCCGCGGCGGAGGTTGGGGACTCGCCATCCACTGGGCTCTGGACGTGTTGCTGGGATTACTGCCAGAGCACTTGCGCGAGCAAATTCCACAGACAAACGTCGACCCAGATGCCCTCGCCGTAGGCAAGATCGGGAGGTTCCCTTTCTTCAATCTAGTCACTGGCGAGACGCGGTTTGAGAATGTCAA
This sequence comes from Cladosporium oxysporum, assembly GCA_035771495.1. Classification (NCBI taxonomy): domain Eukaryota; kingdom Fungi; phylum Ascomycota; class Dothideomycetes; order Cladosporiales; family Cladosporiaceae; genus Cladosporium; species Cladosporium oxysporum. Next base: position 1,178,455 of record JAWNKS010000006.1, read on the forward strand.
TGAGAAGAGAGTCAGGCTGCAGAGACAGCGTTTGAGGAATTTGATGCTTTCGGGTTTGGATGTGCAGGTGAGATTGTTCTTCGAATGCTGATTTCGGTCGCGGTAGCTGAGTATATATTCTGTCAAAGTGGAGCAAGACTGTCAACGATATCACCCAAGACCACGACAACGATGTCACAATTCACTTCACCGATGGATCGCAAGCATCCGGCACACACCTCGTCGGATGCGACGGGTCTCGCTCTCGAGTCAGAGAAAAGCTGTGTGTCACGACTGGCGAATCGCCACTGAATCATCGTCTAGATATTCGTCTCTTGGGGGCCAGCGTCATTACGCAACCCGAACTAGGCCGTCGACTGCAGGAAATGGACACGTACTTCTTCCAAGGCGGCGACCAAGGTTCAAGCAGCTTCATGTTCTGGGCCGTCCAAGATACACCCAATCATAATGACAGAAAGGACAATCCTGACACCTACGCGTGCCAGCTCATCGTCTCCTGGCCATATAGAGCCGGTTTCCTCGGCCGCAGCGAGCCCATCGAAATTCCAGCAACCCAGGAGGAGAGACTGAACCTGATGAAGGAGATTGCTCGATCCTGGGCGTCACCGTTCCGTGATGCTGTGTATGCCTTTCCCGCCGACACACATATCCAAGCAGTCAACCTCGAGTCCTGGAAACCCGCACCAGGCAAATGGGACAGTCTGAACGGACGAGCGACTCTCATCGGAGACGCAGCACACACGATGTAAGTCATGCCAGCCACCTCATACCCCAGGCAATTCAAAACATCCATGCTAATAACGCCGCACAGGACCATGTTCCGCGGCGAAGCCTTCAACCACGGCATCCTCGATGTCGAGCAATACGCCTCCAACCTCCTCCCCATCCTCACAGGCGAGAAAGACATCTCTGGCTCCGCGGAAGCGTGCGCCGCGTACGAGAATGGCATGGTCGAGCGCGCGAGGATTGCCGTGGACGCTAGCAACCAGGCGTGCTTGGATGCTCATAGTCTGAACCACGAGAAGATCACCAAAGATTCGCCCGTGATCAAGAGGCGGATGGGAGAGACGGTGGTGGCTGGTGCTTGAGCGTGGATGGGGGGTTTTCTGCCAAGCGAAGCAATCGAATCGACTTTCATTGATGGTATGCCACGGACGAACGAATCTCGTGGCCACGATGTGTTGGGGGGCAGTGTGGAGGCAGTTCACCTCGATTGGAGCGTCTATTCTAATACTGGAAGCGCCCATAGGTCCATTCGTTATTCCGTAGTCTGGACTATTCTACGACCTCCCTCGAACTCCTCCGCCCGTTGTTGAAAGAGTTGTTCAATGAATGCGTCCATCTTCGTCGACGTGCTTGCTCTTGATGATGTCTCGACCAAAGACTTTCTGATCCCCCAATCTCATGAGTAACACGAGTCGAGCGTAGGCCTCGCTTTACAAAGAAGGGAGATGTTCATGGAGATGGGCGCAGAAACAGAGCCTCCATAGAATGGAGGCACCTCTCGTACGGCTGATGAAAAATCTTTTTCAAATGACATGTCGCAGAGCACGTTTCTCTGTTACGAGTAACGACGTGATGAAGACAATCAGAGCGTACGCTGCGCATCTTCCAAAGAGTTCCAAGACCATTTGTAGGTTGGTTCGAGACAGCGCAGCTTATCAGCCAGTGGTGGCATGCTTGCAATGTTTGCAAGCGTCGTGTACAAGATCAACACCAACGACCGACTCGCAGTATAGAAGAGAGCGAGAGCAAAGTGCAGGAAAGCACTTCAGGCCGAATCGATGGGCGAATGCCTGAACGCAACTACATTCAGAAGGGTCACATCACGAACACATGACAGTCGTCAAGACAAAGATCACACATAGACAGGTCTTGACACTGTGCAAGCACAGTAGACCGCAGAGGCAGGGCTCTCTGAAAGGCACATGAGAATCACGTGGGCAGCTCGTCCTCACGAAGAGGTCGTCTGAAGGTTTGTTCAGAGATGCTTGCATTCGAGTCGGCGTTACGCACAACTTTCGTTTACATAGACATCTCTCAGCCACCACGCTGAAGAGAAGGATGGGTATAATCAGGTATCCTTGCACACTCCTCCCTGTTTTCCGCAGCGCCAGCTTTTCGCAAGCACATGCGCCTCCCAACGCCAGGCTTTTTCCGAAGTCGATTTTGTCATGCGTGGTCGTGGCCTGTCGCTTATGCGACGAGCTGGACGACACCGCCGGCCTCCTTGATCTTGCGCTCGGCGTCCTTGGAGAAGTAGCGGGCACGGACGATGATGGGGACCTCAGGAATGCGACCCTTGCCGAGGACCTTGCTGTAGCCGAAGGAGAGGAGGTCGAGGACGGGGGCGGTCTCGGAGGACTTGTTGGCCAAGTACTTCTCGCGCTGCTCAGCAGGGATGAGGGACCAGAGCTATGGGAGGAGGAATGTTAGTGTTCCGTCTTGAGAATTTCGGTGTCGCAAATTTTGCGCTTGTTGGAAGATTTCGAACATACCTTGTCGAGGTTGATGACGGGCTTCCAGAACTGGTTCTGGAGCTTGTGGAAGTACCTCATACCAACCTTACCGAAGTAACCAGGGTGGTACTTGTCGATGTTGGTACGGTGGTGGTGCTGACCACCGGCCATACCGCGACCACCGGGAGACTTGCGGTGCTTGCCGACACGACCTTTACCGGCCGAGACATGGCCACGGTGCTTGCGGGTCTGGGAGAAACGGGTAGGCATTGCGGCGGATTTGGGGTTGTCGTGGGATCGAAGTCGTCGCTGGTCAAGTCCAGATCTGCGTCGCAAGAGAAGTTGTGCTTTTCCAACTGTGGAGTGCGAACTTGCCAAGGCGGAAGTTTTTGTGTGGCCTGAGGCTGCACCTTCCATGCGCGGGACCGATTCCGCGCTTTGGACTTTACGGCGAGGTCGAGCTTCAGATATATCCATGTGAGAGCACGTGGATAGGTCAATACATCCGCCAAACTCCACCTCACACTATAATGCGCCGCCCGGTGCTCAACTCTGTCTGCGCAGCATGTCGCCACTGCTCGCAGCAGCAGCCGCTCCTTAATCGCGTCTCGCGCCGCTACGTCCAGATCAGCGCAACGCCCTCCTCCACCGAGCCTACACAAACACTCAACCCATCCAATGGCGGTAGCAATTCGAGCCTCAGTGCCGGTAGGATAGAGCACCTGTATACAATCCATACCATCTTCACGTGACTGAGACTGTTGTAGATGCGCGCTTCGAAGTGCTGAGCAGCCCGTTCTCCCTCCTCTCCGCCTCCATTTCCGCCTCCCAGAACCTGTACACCCGCAAAGGCACGTTGGTCGGCTTCAACGGCAAGCCTGAGAATGTAGGATTGATCTTGAATACTCTTGCGCGATCGTCGCTTATACTCCTTGCTAGGCCGTCTCAACCCTCTCCCTCCTCGGACCTCTTCGACGAGCGTTCCTTGGAGTGCCGTTCATTTACCAGCGAGTGACATCCACAACACCTTACACTGCCTTGATCTCTACAAAGTCGGCGATCACTTCTATGGTCATCGTGCATCTCGATGGAAGACTGGACTGGATGGTGACACAGAGGAACGCGCTGTTGGCATGGACTGGACACACATTGAGCTTGTCGCCTCGCGTGAACACCAGCATGGTAAGGGAAATGAAGACTGAGTCGGAACGAAACAATACTGACTCAATCAGAGCATTGCCCACTGGGGTAACACTCACGCTACCGGTCGTGGCCTCCTTGCCTTGAGTGGCAAAGGTCAAATCCACCAGATCACTCTCAAGACTGGCGAGGAGTACGTTGTACATCCCAGCAACTTGGTCGCATATAGCATGCAGCAGCACGCGCCCACACCCTACAGATTCAAGGCGAACCTGCTGCGATTCCAGATCCCCAACCCCACAAACTTGCTTCCAAACACACGTTTCTGGAATACCATGAGGGAGTCTACCGTGTGGAGATTCACTCGCAACGCTGCCTTTACACTGAGGACATGGGGACGCAAGACCATCTGGGGTGATAGGGTAAGTTTGGCTATGATTCATAATCGCAGAACTTCACTGACTTTCGACAGCTCTTCCTCCACTTCAAGGGCCCTGCCAACATCATCATCCAGTCGCGTGGTGGACACATCAGCGACGTCCTTACCACTCGCGACGTCAATGAGATTGCCGACAGCCCTGCCGGCTCGGTCACAGAGGCTCTCACATCGCCAGCAGAGGCTGGCACCAACACCATCGCCGCGCCTGCCAAGGCTTCTCCTACTACTATGAGCTACGCCAGCGTGAACCACGGAAAGGTCCACTGGCAAAAGCCTACCCAGTAGAGTATGAAGAGGTCTTGGCTTGTAGTCTCGACTCACTGTACATTATCTATACCCTCTATACCAAAAATGTACAACAGCCCGAATGCATTGCTGTAAAAATTCCTTCAACTCTGCCTGACATCCTTGTAAAAGAAGATTTCGTCCAGCATGCTGCCATCCTTGGGGCTGAAGCCATACGCGGGCACAATGCCAATTTCCTTGTAGCCCAGCTTCGGGTACACATATTCCGCTCCACTCCCGATAGTCGTGTCAAGAAGCTGTAAACGCGTCAGTCGATCTTGCACGCTTCCCAGCCACACAAACAAAGAAAAAAGCAAACGGAAAAAAACTCACCATCATCCACCTCCCCCTCTCCCTCGCCACCACCTCCAGCAACCCCATCATCTCCCTCGCAACACCCCTCTTCCTGAACTCCGGCGACACCAACAACCTCCCCACCTCACTCCGGTGCTTGCCCGTCTCGGTGTCGGGGAAGCCCAAGCTGACCACGCCGGCCAGTTCGCCCGCGTCGCTCAGCTGCAGCACGATCACGCGGCTGCCGGCGGCGACTTGCTCGCTCCAGGCTTGCCAGGACGCGAGGATTCGGTCGTGCGAGAGCGGCGGCAGGAAGGTCGCGAGCAGGTTGTCTTGCAGGATGCAGGTCGCGTGGAGAGAGGCGATGGGGGAGAGCAGGTGGGAGTCGGTGGTGGGGTTGTAGAAACGGGGGGGTGGGAGGGACATTTTTTTGCTTGGTGATTATGTGAGGGTTTGCGAGGTGGTATTGGTATTTGGGTTCTTTTTTTCTTTTTGAGTTGATGAAGTGAGGTTATGTTGACATTGTATGTATGTATGTATGACTGTTCTGCTGCCTGTTTTCGTCACTAAGCCATTGAGCACATTATTTTTGGATGGCGTGCAATTCATAAGGCGCGCCGAGCCCAGGCAGAAGGCTTGTCGGTTTAAAGCTCATGTCAAGGAAAGTTAGACTTTGTTTTGGGTTTATAGCATGCTGTCTGGTGAGCGTGAAGGAAACACTAAAGTTCATGGAGATGACATGGCTGTTGGAGGTATGCCAAAACTTAGCAGTAGTAGCGAGGTGAGTGACGTGCACGGCGAGCAGTCTTCTGGCCTCTTGACAAACACGCACATACACACGCGATCCTGGACGCGATCTGAGATGGCTGAAACGCCACACCTGATTGCCTGGTGCAATTAATGTGGCCGTGCACCCGACCATTCCAAGCTTTGCGCTGAGTTTAATCAACTTCAATCCTTCCCAAACGACGTCATTATGCTTCCCGGCGCCATAGAGGTTCGCGTGCAGTTGGTTAATCACGGCATGGTCTTTCCGAGCCGTGCTACTTTACATTTGCCCTTTCGTCCTGCTTGCTGACCTCCTCATTCTTGCAATCATCATCTCTCTACCAGTCGTTCGTTGGCATTGTTCGCTACACAGCTACTCGAGCCTAGCCAGAGGAGGTACTGCAAGCTTACCTCCACCCCAGCCGTCCTCGCAGGCTTTTGGGCACCCAAACACGCGATCAACACCAGTCTCCCGACATTCCCAGCAACATGCATTCTCAAGCTACTCGTATGCTGTCCCTAGCAGCTCTGGCAGCTGCCGCTCCTGGCGTGGTGCCAGCTCCCAATCCCAACCCTATCGCTCCCCGCGACCCTCTCATCACCCCCTCGCCCGTCGAGTACGACCCGTCTCGAACTGTGAGATTTGCGAGGAGAAACATTATCAGCGACGCAAAGGGACAATTCGACTCCGTCCTCAGCGGTCTGGGCTCTGACATTCCATCCTACGTTGCCTCCGGCGTCCCGAACTTCTTCCAAGACTTCCCCACTGGCGACAAGGTGCAGAGCTCGCTCGGCATCGACGACGAACAGGTCGACGCTCTCCCCACACAGGTCTTGAACATTGATCCCTACGCCAACTGGACCCAGCAAGGTTGGAACATCCGCTTCCACGGAAATGTGTATAAGCAGCCCAACACTTCGGAAGAGAAGCTCAATGATTTGGCGAACATCTTCCTCATTGGCACGGATATTGAGGATCTGCCTCAAGACCAGCAGGAGAATGCACGAAATCTGACTGCTTCGATCTTCGTGCTTCAGCAGGGCGACGTCGAAGTGGCTCCTATCCACCTCGAACCTGCACAAAGCCAAGGTGCCAGTGGACAACCCGGTGGTGGTGGAGCTGAGACTGCCAGCGGCGGTTCCCAGGACGTTCGACTTCCGTACAACACCACTATTGAGGGCGATTTCGATGCATTCGTCCCTATCGAACTCAACGGCCTCACTCCTGGCAACGAGACTTCCAAGATCCAGCGTCTCAGCACACACGTCGAGGGTGCAACTCTGGGCAACAGCACCGCTTACTTGGTCCCACCGAAGGGCATTACCATCGTCAGTGACATTGACGACATTCTTCGCGTCACCAAGATCTACGACCCTAAGGAGGGCCTTCTCAACTCTTTCGCTCGCAACTTCGAGCCCTGGGAGAACATGCCTGACATCTACGGCAACTGGAGCCGTCACCTGCCCGATGTCCACTTCCACTACCTGACCACCACCCCAGAGCAGGTGACTCGCGCCTACATGCAGTTCATCTACGCCACCTACCCCGGCGGCAGCTTCGATACTCGCCCTCTCAACTTCTCCGATGTCAAGGCCACACTCGCCATCCGCAAGTTCCTACTCAACCGCGTATTCGAGACCTTCCCCGAGCGCAAGTTTGTCCTCGTCGCCGACACCAGCAACCCCGACGTCATGAAGGACTACCCTCAGATGGTGAAGGACTTCCCCGGTCAAGTCCAGTGCATTCTCCTGCGCAACACCACCTCCACCGACTCCAGCGACAAGTTCCCCTACAACACAGCCGGCTTCGAGGGCCTCGACCAGAACCAGTACATGTTTTTCAAGAACGCCGACGATCTCATGGGCTTGGACATCGAGGGCGGACACTGCTACAACCAGAGTATTCCGCAGAACGTCACTTTCGACTACCAAGGTCTTCCCTTCGATGGCGACGACAACGGTCCCGTCAACGGCAGTGCCAATGGCTCCAGCGATGGCGGCGACAAGAGCGCTGCCGCTTCGCTGCACTTCGGTGGCTTCCAGTACAGCGCCGTGTTCATCGGCTTCTTGGGCATGATCATGTTCCAATTCTTGTAGATACCATAATTTCTCTATCTCTCTTGACGTGTTGCCGGCGTCTCTCTGTACATAGACGATGATTGATATGCTTTCACGAACGAACATTTTAACAATATAACAAGAACATAATACTTCTGCCAATCTAACATTCCTGGCATCATCAATATCATCTCGTCTCGCCCGTCAGCTTCTCCCACTTCTACTCGACGAATCGGAAATGCTCGCTCTGGCTCCGCCTATCCGGCTCCCAAGGCAAATCGCCCCTTATCGTCAGCCGCTTTCTGCACTTCCTCTGCAGCTGCAATATTCAGTGGTGATGTTGAGATGACCGGACGATGGATGGTGGGCGTCAGGACTCACGACCGTCCGCATAACGAAATTCCAAGGGGAAGTACTGCGCGTTCTTGTCCGTGCCTGGGGTGTCGAAGTTTTGCAGGCTATTACGAGACGTCGTTTCGTCTTCCCCGATGGCTTTGGGTTGGGCGTGGGGAAGTGGTTGTGGTTGTGGGGGATGCTGGTTGTGTAGCTGCTTGTGTCAAGTCGGCCCGGGTTGCTGTTGAGGGGTCGAGGGGGCTGGATATTTTGGTTGATGCAGGGAAATGGGTTTTGAGGTGTTTCTCACTTCAGTTCAACGCGCAGAGGTATGTCGATTTGTTGTGTCCAGGCGTGTTGTTCGTTTCGTGTCGTGGTAGCGACGTCAGCTCGAGTGGATTGCAGCTGAAAGTCGACCTGAAACTCTGCGATGTTAATTCGATGGCGAAATAATGCGTGCTGCTGTACTTGTGCTAGTGAATCAGATATTCTGAATACATGGAACTAACGAATGATGATATTTCTACCATTGGAATCTCAATAAAGCCATCGTCTCGTAGGATGCAAGGAAAATGTGCGATGCATCACTAGCCCAACCCCAACCCTACGCATACGTCGTTTGGAGTTCCATGTTTGATTGGGAACAATGAGACGAGGTGAATGAGCATTTAGTCGATACGCTGGACTGCCGTGTCCATTTGCTGCGCTCGGTCTCATGGTGGAAAGTAATGTTCAAACAGACGGGAAAAACGCTATCCTTGGCAGAATCATCTCTCTTCGCGTTTGGCGTCGACCATCTTTGCTGCGCGCAACTCCACATCGCCGTATGCCAATGCCCTTGGCGACCATCTAAACCCCGACTTGGCTGTTCATCCCATCCACTTCAATCTCCACTTTGATGTACATGAGATGCTTCAACACGTATTCATGCTCTCGATGCCCAGCTGGGCTTTCCTCGGACTGTATCAGGTGCGAAGTTTGGCGGGCGGCCAAGGTCCGATGATATCGGACGCCCGCCGACATAGTATAAAGATAAGCCTCTCTTTTGCCATTGCATAGCAGTCTGCATAGTAGTGATTTTGACAATGCTGAGCTTACTAATCGTCTCTTCTGCTGCTGCGGCGTTGGCACAGATCGACGCCGTACCGTCAGCTTTCAACACCAGTCAATGGTCGTGGGTGTCTAATGAAGACCCGCTTCTTGCGGTCATACCAGGCTCCTTCAACCGCACCAATTTCGATGCCCCATCTGCGGGAAATGTGTCTGATCAAAGGGTCGCCGCTATGTGAGTTGTTAATAGGAGTAGAGGATGTCGCGGACGCTGACTATGAGTGTACAGCAACGAACACATCCAAGGCTCGAGATTCATAGCATACGATGAGAAGTTCTTTGACATCATCGGACCGAATGCGACTGTAGAGCAGCTCCAAGTCCTGCCATTCCAGGTCCACGAAGCACCATGCCATCTCCCGGACACCAATCAGCTTTACTTTGTGGAATGGGGCCCCAACGCAAACGGCACAAACAGCCAGCACGACTGGCAATATCTGTTGGACCTCGAAACCAACAATCTGACACGAGTCAAGACCGATCCGCCGACTTTCAACGTCCACGGTTGCGTGTACCGCGATGCCAAGATGCACGTTGTGACCGACGGTGGCCCCGAGGAGACCGCATATCTTGCCACCATCGACCCCAAGACACTGAAGCGCACAACCATCCTCAACAACTTCCACGGCCGACCTTTCATGAGCTTCAATGATCTTGAGATCGACCGCGAGGGAAACTACTACTTAACCGACTCAAAGTCAGGCTGGGGCAGAGATCTCAACCCTTACGGACCTCCCACACAGCCCACAGTCTACTTCTTCAATGGAACAACTTTCCGCATCAAGGAGCTCACCTCTCTCGAAGGCAACACTAACGGCATCAGCTTGTCGCCGGACGGAATGACACTCTACGTAGCGGACACTGGTGCCTCGGAAGTCAAGCCTTCGCGAAGAAACTTCCAGGGCCCGCGTGATCTCTGGGCTTGGGACTTCGCGACTTCGGCTTCGGGAGCAAAGCTACCTCTACTCACGAACCGGAGATTGTTCAACCGTGCGATCGAGTACTTCTACGATGGTGTCAGGGTCAGCTCCAACGGGTTCGTCTTTGGAGCTGGCGGGGAAGTGGTCGATGTAATGGATCCTGAGTCTGGTCTGATACTGGGTTCGATCAGGATGGGCGGCGACGGAAACGATCCGGTCAACATAGTGTTTGGAGAGCATGAGCTGTGGGTTGTGGGAAAGGGTGGAGTGTGGCATGTGAAGAACGTTGCCGAGAAGCTTGCTCAGGACTGGTAACGGGATCAATGCACCTTTCATGACATCCAATCATAACTGAGCCTGTCGAGTCTCCCACAGTACGACACCAGTGCAGTGAAACATAGGAGAAAAGGCTGAGATGAAGATACTGGTGAGACTGCTGGTGCCTACTTTTTTTTACCAGCAATTACGCAGACTAGAGTATTGGTTAGCGACAAGTGATGCTTTGGCAATGATATCTGCTTCACTTTCCACAAAACAGCGACGGAGGGAGAGAACATGATCGGATAAGATTCCCGCTCGTTGAATGCCTGGCTTACCGAGTCTACTTCTGAAGAAGAAGCCTGAGATATTCAAGTAATATCTTTCAATACGGTCCACTCTCCAAGCTTTGCTTTGGACCTCTTGAAAAAGCGCCACTGTATTTCACGCACAATTTGTACACCACGACCATGGCCGCAGTGACAAGCAGTACCACTCCTAGCACTCCAAGGCAAACCCATACCGGTAACGTGGAGTCGTTCAGCTCTCGCAAGTTCATTCCAAAGATGCCCGTGACAAAAGACAGTGGAACATACACGGCGGCCAACCAAGTCAGCATGTCCGCGCGTTGACTATCTCGCAAGGCTATGGATGCTATGAGTAGGTTCAGCGAGTCTGTCAAGAACTGTTCGAGAGCAGCAGCATCGTCGGCGATCCTTTGCGACGAGTTCACAGGGTCTTCGCGTGGTCGATAAAGATTGTCCTCGTCCGAGCCTTTAATAAAGTATCTGACCAAACCTGGCGGAGTGAAGCGGATCATGTGCCCGACTTCTGCTCTCAAGTACGCTAGATCCTCGCGCAGTCCGTGCAGTTCGGTGGCGATGTCTATATGCGGACTTTGGATGTTGTCAAAACTGATCCGCTTGATGTCGCTGTCTAGTAATCGCAAGTTGTGTGTCCAAGCAAAGTCTGCGAGTACATACAACAATGGGTGCACCCGGACTGCAGATGGGAGGCCAGCCTGAGTTTTGGTTTTCACAAATAGGCACTCACGTGGCCAGGTGTGCTCGAGTGCTTTCTCCAGAAATTCAAGCAGGTTGTATGTTTCGTGCTTCGAGTCAAGGAGGTACGGAAGAGCCAGCCCTACCCTGTCGGTTGAATACGATAAGCGGAGGTATGTGCGATTAGCACCTCGTTGGATGCGTGTTCCAGGTGGCGTTCGCCGTTTGGCAGGAAGCGATGGGGGGCTATTGACCAGGAATAAGTCTGCCTTCATCAGCATGATGACCCGCCGTGGTCAAGCCTAAACTCACAGAGATTGTCGCTGATACGATAGTAAGACATCCGGGTTAGCTGAACGTTGGATGGCGAGTAGATGGCATCGATGCATCGCCATTGATTGTCCTCTTCATCAACCTGCTCTTGCGATGGCCGGCCTACACTCATCGACGAGTGCCAAGGATGGAATGTCGCAGAGTCATGACTAGTACTCAAGTGCCGCTCGAAAAAGGCATGATCCAATTCCATGTGTCCAGAAATCTTGTTCTCCCAGTCACTCGTAATATCCTGGATGACGCAAACAGCTTGAGCAGATAAAGACCTTGTGCTCTCCATGGCAGCCAACAAACGATTTATATCGAATGAAGCTTCCACCTTCGCATGTCCAGAGGCAGATGTCCACTTTTGCCAGTAGATTCGAGGATGGAGGCCTCTCATTGACTGTCTCAGGGCTCTGCCCCTAGGCATCCTTCTCTCCACCTCCGAGCGATACTTTCTCGGGTCATGATGCATGTCAGTCTGAGATGGACTTGTGCGTGGGCGTTCGATGCGACAGCTCGCCAGTGGTGAGCGGTCACAGTACAGTCGAAATGTCACTAGTAGAACGGCCTGCGTGAAAAGTCAGATAATAAGAACACGGCTTGAGCCACACGGAGCTGTAAGTGAAGTGATATGGCCCCATCATCAGGCTACCCCGCATGTTAACTAGCAAAGCTATCACCTGCATATGCATTGTCGCTAACGCGGGATGTCAATAATGAACTGGTGTTCCCTTTGCCTCAACGAGCCAGCACCGGTGAGGACTGCAACCGAAAAGGCCTGTCGCGGTATCGGAGCTTAGTAGTAGAAAGCTGGAACCACATCTGGCGGCTTTCTGCAGCTAAGCCAACATGTTTATCACACGTACTCTCATACTTCACGGGGAGGTGATGCCCAACAAGAAGAGAGTCACGATTGAGTCGTGTCAAGGATAGAGCCGAACCGAGTATCTGCGAAGCGAACGCGACCCTGGCGCTGCATCACGAGTAAGGAGATGCGTTTGTGAACACATCAGTCTGAATGAGGACTGCGGGTTTTTTTCAGGGCGCTTGAGTTACTGAGTATATGACCAATTCGATCCGGCTCGATGTCTGCGATCCGCTAAGCAATAATTGTCCGGGCCCCGTTATAGTCTCTGACGAAAGCTGGCGAAGTGGACCGAGACTTGTGCCCTACTTCTGCTCTCAAGCACGCTAGATCCTCGCGCAACCCCTGCACCTCGGAAGTAATATCCGTCTATGGGTTCTTCTGAATGTTCTAAATACCTGTTCGGGTCTCGCCTCCATCAAAAGGTACTCGCGTGGTCATTTGTGCTTCACAAATTCTTCAGAGCTCGAGCATGTTGAATGTTCCATGCCTTTAGTCAAGACTGCCCTTGGATTGTGATCGGTCGAACCGGAGTTATCTCCCGTCATCGTGGGGCACATGTGCCAGTTGATACAGTAGCATGTGGTAGTCTACGCGCTGTTGATATCGCCCACTCCCGCAACCAGCATGCTGGATTAGACGGACCAATAACTAACCCTGCTATGAAATCCTACACCGGTCGCACCATGGCAGCGGAAGGAACGCCCTTGGCATTGTGCCACGGAGGCGAAGGAGGTATCATCTACCATGGCGAGCATGGCTTTGCTCACACTGTATCTCTCCAGAAGACTACCGACATGCCATACATGAGTGTCTTCTCACTCAAAACCTCCCCTTTTTAATACCCTCAATTCTCCCCCGGCATGGCCTCAAAACCGCAAGATGGACCCTCATCTCAGATCAGCTCTGGTGACGCGAAAACACCATTGCCTGCATGGAGTCCTCAAGCTATAGAGTCTGGACTCGAGGTCGCACCAGCAAATGAGCACGACAAGCAGTTTGTGAAGCCAGCCCACCATGGCGACAAAGAAGTTGTTTCTCAGGATGAAAAAGAGGTCGTCGCTCCAATTGACCTCACGAGCCCTTTGGTGCATGCATCGGATGCACCACCTCCCGTGCGACAAGATCGCAAGTTATGCGGTCTGCGGCGTGGTTTCTTCTATACTTTATTAGTTGTACTGCTGCTTTCGATCGCACTTGGGGTAGGCTTGGGTGTCGGCTTGGGCATGAAGAAATCTGATGGATCCTCCGATTCAACATCAGCCCCGTCTTCTGCATCCCCAACACCTACGCAAACTTCCACAAGTCTCTCCGAAGAATCCTCTAAGATCGGCGGAAGTCTTGACGCACGTTACTACTCCCAATCAGGTGCTTGGAATGGCTCGGATGTCGTACGAGCAGTACAGACTTTTCCGGATGACTTCAAGGACACCGCCTTGTCCGGGACGTCTGAGACTGTTGTATACTATCAGAACAGCTCAGGCACGATCCAATGGCTTCGTGAAACAGCGAATGGAGCCTGGCAGCAGCCACGTCCGGATGACCTGGTGGTTCTAGCATCCGATGCAAGAAACAGCACCCCCATTACCGCGATCCGACTGGATTTGGACCAGAAACCTTCTTGGCATCTTTTTTGTAAGTCTCTATAGTACTGCGCCCTTTGACGCGGCTCCATTCCTCACCTTCATGTTTCTAAGACTTGGGCCAGACGTCGACACCAAGAATCAGGTCCGGCAGCGTTCGGGCAACAATGAGTCTACGGCGTGGACTGAGGGCTCTGTCGGCGGAGCTGGACTCAGGGCTTGGGACGGAGACTTAGTCGCGATGACTGTATGCTGGGGCGCAAACGACAGTGCTCCCATAAGACTGCTGTACGCCTCAAGCAACGAGACCTTTGAGGAGTATCTTTGGAGGAAAGACGACGACACCTGGCACTGGCAGGGAAGCTGGCCGGGCTACAACGGGGCTTCTGGTGTGACATGCTACAGAAGTCCCGGGGATTATCGCTACATGGGTCTGATCAACACCCAGAGCGATCTCGAGTTCTGGTACCAGGAAAAAGCGAATTCCTCGGCGGAATGGCAAAAATGTAAGGTTGACGGTGCACGACTGTGAGTGAGCTACCGTACTGACCCTGTCCCAGCGAATGCCACGGTTGACAATGTTCATCCTATATCATCGCTTTCGTTCAGCGACCTTGCGGTCGTTTGGCAGGAGAATGGCACCAACCGAATCAAAGTTTCACGGATGACCTGGGACGGCGAGAACACAAAAACGACCGACGATTATTCTCCCCCTGTCCAGCATAAAGGGTCGCCAGGTACCCGGATCGACGCTCTCTCTCCAAACTCTGTGATACAGATCTTTTATCAACGCGAAGGCGACGACATAACCAGCATATCCCGGAATTTGAGCTCTAGTCTCGATGTCGACTGGGAGGTGATACCTTTGCCTGTTGACAATAGGTAGTGTTGGTAGCCCATCGAGAAGCTTGAGACAAACTTTTTTTGTCTCTTTCTAAACATAGTGGGGCTTTTTCTTTTGTTTCGTTAAGCTTACCGATGAAGCATTCAAGTGCGATGGAGGCTTTGTCTGCGATGGGACGATCATAGCGTATCGAATAGCAAGACCACACATCTGGGAAGGCAAACTGCGCGCTATGCAGCCTGCTTATACCGCGAACGCGTACCAGCAGTAGCCGTCCACATGCTGAAACATGCCGAGTCAAAATTATTGTTACACAGACCTACATAATCTGAAGGCAAATCTAAGACCCAGTGCCTTCCCCACCGCCAGCGCCAAACATGTCGCCATCACCAGGAGTGTCCATGCCGTGCAACGCGTCACCAAACGCACTATCGACGTTGAAATCGATCATGCCGTCGCCTGTATCATTGCCGAAGTCTCCCGCAAGATCGCCGAATGTGTCGTTGAACATGCTCGTATCCTGTAGATCGCCCATACCGCCAGCAGGAGTACCTTGAGGCCCGGTGCTGGCAGCGGTGCTACCTGGCTGGGTACCCAAGTTTGGCACAGCAGCAGGAGCTTGTTGTGCTTGCGACTGAGCAGGTTGTTGTTGGACGCCGGAGGCCGTTGCTTCGCTGGGCGCGGTGTTGTTTTGTGGCATAGAAAAGCCTGTGGACTCGCCAGGTGTCTGATTCTGGCCTGGCGTTCCGCTTTGAGCGGGTGTCACGCCAGCGCTCGGGAATTGCAGGTCTGTTGTGTCAAGATCCATGCCCTCGGGGAGCTGAAGGTCTGAGTTGCTGATTGAAGGTGGGTTGTGCTGTTGTGGCTGTTGGAATGCGCCCTGCGCTTGGGTGTTAGACGGCATGGTTGCATCAGGCTGAAGCACATTTTGTTGTTGCGATTGCTGGTCTTGTTGCTGTTGTGGTGGCGCTGGCGACACATTCGGCTGTGGGACATTTGCAGGCACAGTGGGCTCGAGTTGTTCAGCTTTCGACTCGGGCACCTCAGTCGCTTGCGCGCCGGCCTGTTCTTCAGGGGAAAGACTAGGTTGAGCGGCAGGTTGCACCTCTGCTTCCTCCCAGCCGCCCTTCTCAATCAGAGTGGCGTCCGCATAGCCCGCGAACTTGACACCAAGAATGCCTTCGACGTCTTGCAAGACCTTCTCGACTGTCTCCCTCTTGTCGCCTGTCTGATCATTGACTTCTGGCTCTTCGAGCCTGAATACTGCAGCTTCATGACCCTCCCAAGTAGCACTGCGCAGCCTCTTCTCGGCTTGCAGTAAAGTCTTGGTCTTGCGCCACTCCTGCATCTTCGCCGCGTGCTCAGCCTTCATACGTTCAATCTCGGCGTGACCGTCGTCAAGATGTTTTTGAACGCGCTTGTTGAACTCATCGACCTGTTCTTTCTTCACATTTGTGAAAGGCTTGGGCTCCTCTTTGCCAGGCTGCTTGTCGCCAGAGTCGAAGTCCATTGAGGGCGGCTCGAGGAGACCGTCGGTCAAGCTCTTCATTTCACCCATGAGGCCGAGGCCAAGGTCCACAGGTACAATCTGGCCACTAGCGTAGGGTGATGAGAAAACCTCCCCCATCCATCTGTGATGCTGCATATATCTTGCAGTGCTGATATCGCGGGGTGTCAAATGGTCGAAGTAGTCGCCAAGTGCAGTGTTTTCCTCATCCTCGATACTGGTATCTGGCATACCGTCGTTTGCACCTGCGATCGAGCCTTGACCAGTCCTTTGCCTCTTCGCAGGCGGAGGAGGGTTGAATCCTCCTCTCGAGGGCATTGGGTTTGATCCGTAAAAGCCAGGCGCAATCATGTTGTGTCCCATCTCGCGGCCCGTGGGTCCGTTGATGTGCGGCCAGTGCTCGCGATCGTGAAGCATAAAATCGCGTTTCTCCAGTCTTCCCTGGCTCTGTAGGCTTTGACGCTCCATCATCAACTGCCGAGTTTGGTGGTCGAATGGAAGCTGCGCGCTGGGCAGAATGTTGCGATTATCCGCTTGGTGGTAATGCACGATCCAGAGCGAAGGGTCAGGCGCGGCAGCATTGACATTCGGTGCCTTGGAGATGAAGTGGTAACGCGTCCGCGCATGCGAGGCAAGCTGGTCAACACCAGGCCGATAGCCTAGCTGATGAACCATTCCCTCGATCGTATAGCCACCGTACTCTTGCCTAAACACCGACTCAGGGTCTCCCCAGACATATCCGTCGGAAGGCAAGCGACTGTGTTTGTACTGAGGGAGCCATTCAAGCCAGATGGTTCCGTCGTTGGGTCCATTCACGTACGTCCATGACATGGGCGCAAGGGTCTTGACAATCTGAGGAGCATCGAGCAGGTATTTGAAGGCGACATTGAGGGCGAGATGGCCGACGAGCGGGAACTGGTGGGCGGAGATCAAATGAAGGTGGTTTTGCTGCGCGCGTGTTAGCTGGTGCACAACTGCAGTGTGACGGCGCTTTGCATACCAATGGCGCCGCTACGCCCTGGCTGGGGTCCTGCATCGTTGATTGAATGCGACGGAGGCAGGTGTATGAGGTCGGCGGTGGGTCGATGGGCGTTGTCGCATTCGTGGGAGTCCTCGAGGCTTCTCCAAAGAGACAGCGACGCGACTGAAGGTGAAGTCGCGCTAAGGACGTCACATGACTCGCGTTGTTTCTACCAACCTTTGAGATGATCAACGAACAATCCTCTCGCTTGCGACACACATGCACTAGCACTCCACTATGTCTGGCCGCAAGGATTTCCTGTCGCAACAAGCGCCGGAGAACTACGTCGCCGGTCTGGGACGTGGTGCGACCGGCTTCACCACCCGCTCAGATCTTGGACCGGCGCGAGAAGGACCTAGCGATGAGCAGATCAAGGAAGCTCTCGCAAAGCGCGCACAACAACTAGGAACTGCACCACCAACTGCGTACGGAGCAGGAAAGAAGAAACCCGACGAGGAAGAAGACGAGGAGCGCTTCCGTGATGCAGAGAACGAGGAAGGACTTTTTGCGACTGGCAACTACGACAGAGACGACGACGAGGCAGATCGCATATACCAGAGCGTCGACGAGCGCATGGACAAGCGCCGCAGAGCACGAAGGTTAGTCTCTCCCCATTCCTACACATTCCCCCCAGTCCCCATCAGACATCCGATGTTCATCACCCTCGCAGCACCGTGTGGTTGGACAGTATACCGACTTGAGTCTTCACAGGGAAGCTCGCGAAAATGAGCAACGAGAAGAATACGAACGAAACAACCCAAAAATCCAGCAGCAATTCGCAGACTTGAAGCGAGCTCTCGGATCCGTTAGCGACGAGGACTGGGCCAGCATTCCTGAAGTTGGAGACTTGACAGGCAAGAACCGCAGGAGCAAACAGAACATGCGACAGCGGTTTTATGCCGTACCGGACAGTGTTCTCGCAGGAGCAAGCGCCGGTGGTCAACTAGGAACCGAAGTACAAGAGGACGGCATGGCAACAGAAGGCGCTGGTAGCAGCGAGCAAGCAGACGGAACTATGACAAATTTCGCGGATATTGGTGCTGCGCGTGATAAAGTGCTGAAAGTACGCCTCGATCAAGCCGCTCAGACACAGCAAGGGACTGAATCAGTCTCCGGCACAAGCACGAACATCGACCCGAAAGGCTATCTTACTTCGCTGTCGATGTCTGAAAAGAGAGCAGGTGAAGTCCCGGTCGGCGACATCAAACGTGCGCGTGTTCTACTGGAATCTGTCATCAAGACCAACCCGCGTCACGGCCCTGGATGGATCGCGGCTGCGCGTTTGGAAGAGTATGCTGGAAAGATTGTTGCTGCTCGCAATGTCATCAGGCGTGGCTGCGAAATGTGTCCGAAGAGTGAAGACACATGGCTTGAGTGCATCCGACTACACGACAACCAGAACGCGAAGATCATGGCTGCCAAGGCTATTGAGAACAACGACAGATCCGTCCGACTGTGGGTCGAAGCCATGAAACTTGAGAGCCTGCCAGCTGCGAAGAAAAGAGTATTGCGAAAGGCACTGGACCATATCCCCCAGTCTGTGGCAATCTGGAAAGAAGCTGTGAATCTCGAAGAAGACCCCGCAGATGCACGTCTGTTGCTCGCCAAAGCCACAGAGATCATTCCTCTATCGGTAGAGCTCTGGCTTGCTCTTGCGCGTCTTGAAGAACCCGACCAAGCACAGAAAGTGCTGAACAAGGCTCGCCAGGCCATTCCTGCAAGCTACGAGATCTGGATCGCTGCCGCTCGTCTCCAAGAACAGGTTGGTAAAAGTGAAATGGTCTTCAAGGTCATGGATCGTGCTGTTAAAGCTCTGGCCAAAGTTAGCGCTATGCTTAAGCGCGAGGAATGGATAACACAGGCTGAGATCTGCGAAGAGGAAGGAGCTCCACTCACTTGCCAGGCTATCATTCGGGAGACATTGGGCTGGACACTGGACGAAGACGATGATCGGAAACAGATCTGGCTCGACGATGCCAAAGCCTCAATTGGACGTGGTAAATACGAAACCGCACGCGCCATTTACGCCTACACGATTAGAGTCTTTTATAACAGAAAGAGCGTCTACCTTGCGGCGGCAGAATTGGAGCGAAACCACGGAACAAAGGAGGCGCTGTGGGAGTTGTTGGAAAAGGCCGTGGAAGCATGCCCGACATCAGAAGTTCTCTGGATGCAACTCGCGCGCGAGAAGTGGCAAAATGGATCTATCGACGAGGCACGCAAAGTTCTCGGACTTGCGTTCCAGCAAAATCCTGGTAATGAAAACATCTGGCTGGAAGCCGTCAAACTAGAAGCAGAGAACGGCGAATCGCAGAAAGCACGCGATCTGCTGGCTACCGCTCGTTCTGAGGCCGGTACAGATCGTGTATGGATCAAGTCTGCTGCTTTCGAGCGCCAGCTCGGAGACATTGACGCCGCTCTGGCTCTCGTCAACGAGGGACTGGGAATCTACCCCAAGGCAGACAAGCTCTGGATGATGAAGGGACAGCTCTATGAGACGAAGAATATGCTTCCCCAAGCACGTGAGGCCTTCAACACTGGTACACGTGCTTGTCCCCAGTCCGTCCCGCTCTGGTTACTCGCCAGTCGACTGGAGGAGAAGATGGGCGTCGTCGTCAAAGCTCGTTCAATCCTCGATCGCGCACGTCTGGCGGTCAAGAAATCGCCCGAGCTTTGGACGGAAAGCGTGCGTTTGGAGTGGCGTGCGAAGAACTTACCCGCGGCCAACGCCAAGATGGCTCAAGCCCTGCAAGAGTGCCCTACCAGCGGTCTTGTCTGGGCTGAGCGTATCTGGCATTTGGAAGCTCGCACACAGCGCAAGCCTCGCATTCTGGAGGCTATACAGAAAGCCGACAACGATCCTATCCTGTTCGTCACTGCGGCGCGCATCTTCTGGGCCGAACGTAAGCTCGAAAAGGCAGATGCGTGGTTCCAGAAGGCTGCGATCCTCGACCCGGACTACGGTGACACGTGGGCTTGGTGGTACAAATTCTTGCTGCAGCACGGAACTGAAGAGAAGAGGAACGATGTGGTGAGCAAGTGTGTGTTGAACGAGCCCAAGCACGGAGAAGTCTGGCAGGCTGTGTGGAAGGCGCCGGAGAACGCGGGTGTGGGAACTGAGGCGGTGTTGAAGAAAGTGGCGGTGCTGTTGGAATAGGGAAGTGGTGGCTTGAGCGTGTGTCATTAGGCTTTAGACTGTACATGTAGGACTTCCGGATGCGACGACGAACGGCTATTGTCGTACATCGATCAGAAGGCGATGTATGTCTCATCCCGTTGCAATATGACCTGCCATTTCCTGCCTGGAAGACTCAGCTCCGAGCAAGGATTCCTATCGCCGACGCTGACACATATCGCCTGGTGATGCGAGGATGGTGACAAGTAATCGAACCGCCTGCATGAGGTAACTCGGCCTCGACACGAGCAAAACAATGGCAGTGTGCCCGGTCGCCGAATCGTCCGCCGAGGTGCGCCTTGCTCGATTGTTCAGGAGATTAGCTCTAGACCAACGAAGAACATGGCAGGTCGCGCTGTTTGCACGCGTGCTGTCAGGCACCAGACATGTGCTATCGAATAATAGAGGCATCTAGCGGCACGCCACCCTTCATGCAAACGCCCAACGGCCTGCCAGCGTCAGCAGGCACATGCTTTTACCGTCTCAGAGGTCTGCGCGCACTATGCAGATCCCTCGAGGCTAACTTCACACGGCAGGTCTGAGGCTGTATATCTACACCGAGGTCTTGGCGTGCATGCTTCCAAGACAACCGGCGCCTGCGCGAACGCCCACTCGACCTCTCACCTCACTTCTACTCTGCTACAGCGACAGGGCTATCGCTTGTGCACGAGATTGCGAGCGACCTTTCTAGTCATCGCTCTTACTATTGGGGATATTAGTCCCGCCTATGGCATGCAGGTCAATTTGCGACTACGCCGACGCTCGATGTCACCATAGCCGGTACGAACGGCGTACTATCGTGTTCGCCCTGAGGATGACCACCACTGCCGGACTGGATGTCGCCACTCGGAGATTTTGCGCAAGTCGCAGCGTGGCCTCCAATCAGCACGGAAGCAGCGCCTCGAGATAGGGCGATACTGTCAAAGTAGGGACTCTGCGTGGATCCCTCAGCGCCGCTAATCCTGCAGAGCCCTGCCCGTCATGATTTGCAGCCGCAGGAGTCGCAGGAGCGAGATCTCCACATTGACCAGTCGGCAGGCTCACGGGCATCTGGGGATATCTCTCTTCAAGCACGCAACGGCACGCTGCATCCTGCCGCTTCGCCAAACTAGGCCAATGAGCCGTACCGCTACATAGTAAGTCCCTTGGGGACCTGCAGCTACTCCTG